>BRKX01000007.1:14324375-15773750 GCA_026008535.1 Perilla frutescens | reverse complement strand
ATAATACAATCTCACTGGGCTTCATCCACCTAAAGAGAAAGGTATACAGAGATGGCGAACAAGGTCTAATAACAGTAAAGAGAAGTGTAGAATTTTGCACGAAAGAAAGAAACGGGCAGATCAACAGGTAATTGGGTATACATACATGATACATATACAGAGAGAGGCTGTGGGCAGGGGTGCGGGAAGCTCTAACATATATCCAAATTTAATTGATATCGTCATCAGCAAAATGTGAGTCAATTAAAATTAGAATCTCACCTCTACACAGAACTGCAGTTCTGTACTTGATACTAAAGTTTGCTTGAACTCCACCTACAGGTAATTGAGGCAATCATCTAGCGAAATGAGAGTTTGGACCACAAAACTAAAGCAAAGGAATTGAGAGATGTTTCACCTTTGTTCCACACTTAAAAGCAATGTCCTGTAAAGCTCCAGCAGAAGTTACACTGGAGGGATCAATTTGTCCAGCTTCAAGATCAAGATCCTTGTCTGCTGAAGGCAATTGAGCCATAGGACTATCCTCACCTTGAAAATCAAAACACATGTTACTACAACTGCTTCTCTTGAAAGAAACTAAAATAAGTGATTGATTTTGAATTACAAAATTTTATAAATCTTACCAAAAGCAATAGAAGTATGTATCACTAGTGAATCATTAAATATACAATTTCAAAGATTATATTTCTACATTGCAATTGTTTTAATTAAAAGCTCAAAAACCTTTGTCAAATTTCCGGAAACAGGTAAATTGCCAAAAATCTTCCCCATGCTGACAACTTCAAATTGAAAAGTTTTCTACAAAATGCATGGTTTTAGGAGAATTTTCTATGGATGTGATATTAAATCTGCAGCATCTGATCTAGCTTTCTTTTTTATAAACATGACTTACCAGAAATAGAACGAAAATCAGGCAATTGTTCATTTAATCTCAACCGATCTTGTCGTGGGAGTTCCTGCATGTGTACATCCCGTATCAAAATTAGTTTACTCATCAACTATACACTCTATAGACCAGGAATCAGATATACCAATTACCTCCTTTGGCAGCCTCTGGCTGTCAAGAATCCTGCCAGGTGGGATGGAAGTTTGCACTTCGTGGAGAAATGTTGAATTACGAACTCGATTCTTGTCAATAGGAAGAGACTCGGCATTAAACTCCAGAGGTGGTGAAATCCGGTTTAATGGTCTCAGAGTCATCTCCTCTTCAACAGGAAACCAACCATGTGGATGAACTCTTGGTAACGGTACTTGCGCAGGTGGCCGTGCAGCAAACTGAGTTTCAGTTTGAGGGTGTTCTCTCATGTCTTGACCATGTTGCAAAATGAGCAATCTCCTCCTTGTATCAGGATCTAATTCAGATTCCGGTACCTCACCTTCTTCCCTCACAGGTGAACTGCGCAATGTCTTTTCTGCTTTCCCAGGTCCAGCTAATGGTGTTCTAAGCAGTGTTGCAACTTGGGGTAATTGCTGATTTGAAAAAGGCATCGCTGGCCCTTGTGTAGTTGGTGGATGAACTGCAAAAGAAGCCGAAGATGTGGCAAACTGGAGAGCTGAGGTAATTCTTGAGTCTAAATTCATCATTGGACTAGGAGCAGTTGAAGAAGCTGACATTGCCTCCTGAAATTTTAAATTGTCAGGAAGAGCTTAGGCATATATAACCATACAAGGAAAAGTGGCTAAACAGAAGTGGTAGCAGCGACAAGTAATATGCCTACAGACCTATGTATTTTTACCTACACCTCCAAACCCACACAAAAAAAGAAAAATGTAAATAATAAAATAAAATAATTATCTTCCAAAAGCATGCACCAGAAAGCTCAACATCTGGACATAAAAAATAAATAAATATAAAACAAATTAATTCCAGAAAATATTTCACCTTCAATCTCCTTTCTACCTCAACATCGGCCATTCCATCAAACATAACTGTATCTTTGTTGCCATTAGAAGCCAATGGATCATCCTAAGCATTAAAAAAAGGAATAATGCTGCTTAGCATGTAAATATTTTGAAAGCAGCAGCATTGCTGTGAACGAGCTGATTAACCTTGAAATCACCATTTAATCAACAAAAATGCATTGGGGGGGGGGGGTTCAATATGGGGTAACTAAACCATGAAAACAATATAAAATTGCCTAGTGAAATAACCTCGGAAGCCAAGAAGTTTCCCACATCAGGTACAGAAGGCAAGACTTTGATATCATCTTCATATGCAACCTCAGAAATTCTTTGCATTAGACCCTCATCAAATTCTCTGTTACAAAAATGTTGAATCAAACCCTATAGGACTTGTAATGCAAGTCTTTAGAAAAGAAAAACAAACAAGAGCAGTTAATGAACTTACTTAAAAAAACCACCTCTCACATTGCAGGCTACATTTCTTGCCACACAGAGCACAGGGATAGCGTTGTTGGCCTGCAGTAATAGGTTTCAAACCAAGTTAGTAAAAGCACTAGGTCACTTCCCCAGGCAGATATAAGGTTGTTAGTAAAACTTCATTACTTCAGCTTGAGGTGCAAAATAAGGTGTAAATGCAGGAACAACATGCACTCTCTGTTGATCTTGCTCATCCCACACTTTAAGCCGGTCATCAATTACCAAGGCCATCTTAGGATGGCAGTTTCCATCTTGAAAAACATGGAACAGTGACTTCCTACAACCTGTACGTAAGTCAAATGGATATCCGTATCAGAAATGAATCACTTTAAAACTTGAAGTTTAGGCTACAGTTCCACAGGCCTTACCAGACTTAACACACACAATGCGGTCCGAAAGTTCCCTTGGGTTTATTAGATTCGATCCTGGATCAAGAAGTCTCCACATTTCTAAGGCATAGTCTCTTTCTGCCATAGTGCAAACAAAAACCTCAAAGCGCTTTCGACCTTTAGCAATCAAGTAGCTTTTAAGATCCTCCCATGCAGGTCTTAATCTCACAAGAACACTCGTATCACGTATCTGCAGCAGTTCAAACTGTCTTTCATATGGTCGATACACACAAGAACAAAATTCACTATCCTATTAGATTATTTTGCATCATCATATTTTCCAAGAGAATATATATGCCTCATAAGGTATTTTTATAAAGCTTATATAAAAATGTCTTGATAAATAGGTTGCTGCAGTTCACTCCCTTTCATTAACAGGAAAAAGAGGGATAAATAAATGAAACCCTTGCATTATTGGGCCACAAAAATGAAAATAAACTGAGACAAAACACCAGGCTCACAAGTAAACTACGACTATAAAGGTGGAATAAGGAAGCATGATGTATTTACCAGTGGATTAATGCGAGTCAGAATGATATTTCTATCTTGTAATCGGATAAGTGGACGAACAATAGTTTGTTGATTGTCTGACAAAGCCAGAACCACCTCAGACTCTGACCTGATCACCTTCCCGTTTTCTATTACCTGATCGCTTTCTGCATATTGCTTCAAAATATATTTATCGTCCTGATAGCGTTTAACCTCTGCTAGTATGCTAGCAACACGTTGTGGATCAGTCTCACTACTTAGTTTTCGCTGCAGTGAATCTATCCTATCCTCAAACGAACGCAATGTATTTGCAACTATCAATGTTTCATCAAGATCAAATACAATGCCAAGACATCTGAGATTTAGCATAACAAGGCAAGAATTATACAGACTTGATGCTACATTGAACCCCCAAAAACAAGTAGTCTGTCCATACTTCCTTGAATGCATGGCAACTAAATGAATCTCTTCTCCTCCAACGGATGCTACAGCTGTCTGAAAATTGAAATAGGCAAAGTGAGAGCATGAAAATCAAAATAGGCACTTCCATGATTGCAAATGGCACGTGTCCTTCCCATATGTGAGGATAAGTGCAGGAAAAAAAAATTAGCACGCTCTATCGTAAAACTGTAAGAGCAAATAGATCTGGATAGTTTAAAGGCGTGCATATAACTAAGGTATGAGTTTGTGAGTTTGTTCTCAAATCATAGCCATTATTTAGAAGCAAAAAAAGCAGAGCCAAGGAAATAGGGAAGTATGTGACTAGAAGTAAAACTACAAGATTTTTTTAAAAAAAAATTGTGAAGGCAATAGCAAATCATTCACCTGAACATATTTTATCTTCTCTCAGTTTCTAAAAATGGGAATAAATTTTTCTGGGTCCTATGCAAGTAGATCCCTATGAGAATTGCAATTCAATTGCACCTGATACAGTCTACCAAAGTCACATGTTCAACCCTACACAAGGATGCTATTGGTATCATATAAATTTTTAGATTACTGTCATGAATTAGATTCAAATTTCTTAGGGACATCCACATATTGTGGCAAATTTTCAATTAGTGAAAAGTCAATCAGATTACGAAATCAATCCATAAAATTTTAGACATGAAACTCTTGGTCCTTGTTCATATATTCAGATATCATATCTTTTCCCAACAGCAAATCCAGTTTCTCTGAATCAGAGTCTCTTTCCAGAAAATTTCTACTTTTTGTGTGAGAACGTGTTATCTCAAACTTGATATTTTCCCATGCCAAGATCTGTACGATCTCAAAATTAATGTCTGTATGATCTCAAAATTAATGTCTTTATCATCTCAAAATTGAATTGTTGTGGAGAGAATTATATTATCTCAAGGTTGGAAATCTTTTGTATAAATGTTTATGTTAAATGAAAATAGAAAAAAAATTAAACAATTAGGGATCTTTTAGTTGTCAAATATTTGTAGATAAGACTTTATCCATTAATTGAATTAAATCAAGAGTGTTTATTTTTTCCAGTCAGCTTTGAGTTTTTCTGTACTGTTGGTGGGCAATACCTTGTTTTGTCTGAGACAGGTGGCGTGCATAACAGAAAGCGGCGAGTCCACATTCTTGGCCGTAGATTCCAATTTGAAGCATATTCCGGCGGTGTTTACGGTATGAATGACGGCGAGTGGCGGACAACGCTCACTCGGCGGCGAAAAATGGGAAACACGAATTTCCCGAATGTCCGCTTCCTTTAATAATCCGCCGCCGTCTCGCAGCTGCAACTCCGCCCCTCCCAACAATCTTTCCCCTTCATACACTACTACCAATTTTCCATACATTTATTCAACCAATATTTATTCCCAAAAAATATAATCTTTAAAAACGAATACGAAAATAAGTAAAGAAAAATCAAATTCCTTTCAGTCAATTTCCCCGATTTCGGAGAAAATTTTCAATATTTCAATAGATCAATCAACCAAATACCCTTTCTCCTTTCTCCTTTAGCTGTGTATTCACCTGTCCGTTTTCCTTTCAGATTTATAGATCGATTGCTGAAGAAATCAGCGGTAAAAAAGAATAGTTGAAATATTAGGGTTTTCAGATCAAGATTTGGACAACGATTTTTTGGCCTTCGATGGTGGTAGAATTCCAGATTTTGTGAAATTTAGATCAGATTTTGAGATTTTAGGTGTATGGACTGTGTGCTTGACGACTCAATAAAAAACCCTAGATTCAAAAAAAAAAAAAAAATCAAAGCTAATTCAAAATCTCTCTCTCTCTCTCTCTCTCTCTCTCTCTCATGTACTACTACTACACGATATATCTATGAAGTGGGTTCTCCCCTTTTAACATCACTTTCTCGCCGTTTAAACCAACGCTTACCCGGAATTACCTATGCTATTTAATTTACTTTTACGGTTTTTAATTTTTTAACGCAACTTTTAATGCTTTCTTAATTTTAAAAATTACTCGTGGCGAAAAGTAATCTTAATTATTTTATTTTAGGAATTATCTTATTTAATTCTAATGGTTTGTAGAGCAATAAACAGATGTACTCTGTTCTATTTTAATAAGCTGATTGAATTAATGTCTAATGTAAACATATTAAATAAGGGTATATATTAGTAAATTAGCTAAATATATATTGAAACATATGACATACCAAAAAAGAAAACAAGTCTATTAAAGTGGGTAGGAGGGGGTACTAAATAGGTCAACAACAACATATTTTGAATGTTGATCACTCAACTTTTAAGTTTCCCTTTAATTGGGGCCTGTATTTTTATTTATTAATATTGAGTTCATGTACTTTCACTTTCTAATAGATAAAATTGAATTTTTTTTAACTTTCGTTTGTATGAATTAAGTTTATGTATTTTCATTTTTGTTAAAATTCGATTCTTAGATTTTGTGCAATACGAATACTTGATTATATTCTAAATAGAAAGCAAATAAAATTAAACACTAGACAATTAGATAATATTCGCCATAAATGAAAGTATATGGACTCAATTTTAAAGTAAATAAAAGTACACGAACCATTTACACTTTTAAAAAACATCAGTCCAATTATTTGATTCAAAAATCAAAAGGCTTGAAAGTACGAGGAATTAGATAGCCTTGTATTACTCCAAAAAAAAAAAGATAGCCTTTTGTATTACTCAAAAATGCTGACTCATTTCATTTTATTTTTTTAAATTCACATGTGAATCCAACGAGGCCAATCAACGCTTCTTGAAAATAAATCCCACCTAAAAGTTTTTTTAAATCAATCACCACCGAATGTTGGTTTTAATAAAACTCAATAGATTGAATACTTCGCTATAGTTTTGTAAATTAAATTAGCATCTCTCATGGCGATGCTCGATACGAAGTATTTTATTTTATAATAATTAAAAATTAAAAACTAAATTCCATCAAATTTAACAATACACACATAAGTGTGTAAAATAAATGTATAAATAAATTAAAAAATTAAATTTTATTTTTCAAAAATATAAACAAAATTTATCATAATTATTTAAATAAATAATTAGCATGACATCATCTTTGAGTAAATAATAAGCATGATATATTAAGAAATGGCGCGTAAGAAATTAATTGAGCATGTTGGGATGACAATCCAAGTTCCACATCGGAAATATATCAAAAAGTTGTCTTGGATATAAGTATGTCACCTACCCCATTAGTATGAGACCTTTTGGGAAATGCCCAAAGTGAAAACCGTACGGATTTGGCTCAAAGCGGACAATATCGTACTAATGTGGGGGAAAGGTGAACTCGCGGCCCATTAGTCCGTGAACGGGAACCCAACAGGCACGAACTTTTTTTATGCCACCGTGATCTGAATTGACTTATATATTTTTATATTTTAATTAATTATGAGTGAAAATTTATATTATTTAAACATAAATTATAGACACTACGTAACTAGCTGAAAATAAAATTGTTTACATTAAAATGTTAGGTAAAAATTTGCACGCACTAGATAGATACAAGGTTATATCAGACGGTCAACGCTTTTGACCGGGTCAAACGCGCGTTGACCCGGTCAACCCGCAAAAAATAAAAATGATAAAATAGGTGATACTTTTTAATGATACAGATGTTACTTTTTGAATTTTGAGTCATACTTTTTAGTGTTACATTTTATACTGATTTTAACGGATTTTATTTATTTATTTATTTATTTTGACGATACTTTTTAAAGATACAAATGATACTTTTGGGATTTTGAGTGATATTTTTTAGTGTTACGGTTGATACTGATTTTGACAGTTATTTATTTATTTTTGTCGATACTTTTTAATGATACAAATGATACTTTTAGGCTTTTGAGTGATATTTTTTAGTATTACAATTGATACTAATTTTGAATGATTTTTTTTTAGCTGACCGGGTCAACATGCGTTTTTCGGCGTTCACCCAGGCAATGCGGCTGATGATGCGCCTAGTGCAGACAAGTGTTTCTCAAAATGTTATGATTACTCATAAAGTTTATTTGGCCACAATTTTTTCCACTTCATTGATCACTATATAGATTATCATAATTTACAAAACACGGACACACGGTCATAAGATAGTTCAAAATAGAATTAAAATTTTAACGTCTAAAGAAATTCTTAACAAATTAAAAATATTATCACAACTAAATAATATGTAATTCCAAAACATTTATAATTAAATTTGGAATGGATATGAAAATCAAACTTTTATATTGAAAATATCAAAAGTAAGCCTAAATGTTCCATCTTCACTTGTTACATGAGCTTTGAAAGATGGTTTTTTTTTCTTTTTCTTTTTTTTTTATGTTGTGGAGAGGAGCTTGATCCACATTATTGTTTGACAGTTGATACAACTATTTTTAGAATCAACAATGAAGCCAAAAAAGAATAGAATATAAAAGTTTTTAATTAAATTAGCATAACAACCTTAAATGGAAAAAAAAATGATAAAAAATGTGGGAAAAAGCTAAAAAGAGAAGAAGAAGAAGAAGAAGAAGAAGAAGAAGAAGAAGAAGAAGAAGAAATGCAACTACATTTCTATGCGTCGATCACGGGTGGAATGGATAACAAACAATTGTTGCTGTGGATAGATAGAAAGATTTTAAATTTGTTGCAACTCAATGAATGATCAAGATTAAACTAACACATTTTACATTCTTCATAAAAAAAAAAAAGATTAAACTAACAAGTGCTCGCAAATATAGTAGTAAAAAGTAGGATTTAATTTAAGTCTCAATAACGACTAAAATGATGCTACTAGATCTTAACCTAATTTCATTATTTCAAATTTTCAATGCTTGTAACTAGTGGTGGAAGTGAGTCGCGCCTACTCATTAGTTATTCGAGATCGATTCGATGAAAGTTTAAAATTAACTCGAGGTCCGTCGGGTCGAGCTCGAGTTCGAGCTACTCGAGTAGTTACCGAGCTCGACAAGCTCGCGAACCTTACCGAGCTTTAAAGTAATTACAAAATTTACCCTTAATAATTTAATTGTTTACATATATCATTAATAATAAAATTATATTTGTTTAAAATTAAATAAATATAATTTTTTATTTAATATTTAAACATAATCGAGTCGGGTCTAGTCAAGGTTGAGCTCGAAAAAATCAAAGCTTGACCGAGCTCGGGTCAAATCGAGCTTCGAATTTTTCTTGTCAAGATCGAGCTCAATAAGACTATTAGTCGACTCGATTACACCCTTACTTGTGACTTCAGCTAGCACTACTTAAAAAATGAAATTCATGATAATGGATATTTGTAGTAAAAAAAAAAAAAGATAAGACACAGCAAAGTGTTCTTTTAGCAAAAAAGAGATAAAGGTGTGCATCTGAATTTTTTTCTATGATTGAAAATCAGGTCTCTATCTTTTTGCACCAAATATTTTCTGTGTGGCTGAAAAATCACCACGGTCTTTTTTACTTAAAAAATATTTTGACATGTGTTTTGGGCCATTTTAAAAAAAAAATTCATAAAATTCACTAGCCCCATAATATTTTGTGTGAATATATCTTTCTAACCAATTTAATGATGTAAAATTCTTTTCTAATTAAGAATTGTAGACTCTTCTTTTCAACCAAGTTTTTTTTACTTCACCATAATACCCTCATTGAAATGTGGGACCGGTTAATTTATTGTATTTTAAAACTTCACGGGTGGAATAAAATTTTCAAACTTTACAGCTGGAATAAAAAAAATCGTGTTCTTCTTCGTCTTCAAACTTCACGGTCAAACTTTGTTAAGTAATTTGTTAAAGTTTGTTAATTAATTAGGAAATTTAATTTGTTAAACTTTGTTAATTTAATTGTTAAACTTTGGTCGTGTATTCCAAAATTTGGCCATGTACATCAAATCGGAAAAGAAAAAAAATGAATCGGGTAGTTCACGGTGCTCCACCTGAACTACCCGACAATTTTTTTTCCAATATTTTTTTGTGAAATCAAATATTAAAGTTAATTAAAAAAGTAATTATATCATAATTGAAAAACTAATTAATTTTTTTTATCTCAACATCTCACACGGTAATCCTAAATAAATAAATAAATAAAACTCTCAAATATTAAGTAAAATCTTAATTAATTTTTTTTTGAAAAACTAAATATGAAATTTAATTGAAAAATTAATTAGATTATAATTTAAAAACTAATTGAATCCTAATTAGTTAAATTCGTACGTTGAATTTCAAATTAATATGAACGTGTGTCGTGTTTTAATCTTTGAATTTTTTAAATTAATAATCAAAGAAATATAAGCAATCAAGATTTCTTTTTTTTTTTAATAAAATCATAATTGAATTAAAAAAAAAACAGAACATGAATCATTATTAAAGATATTAATAATAGTTAGCATATTAAATTTGTATAGCCGTTAGTATAAATTTATTTAATTTGTTGTGTTTAAATATGAATTAATTTTGGTAATGTTTAGTTATTAATTAAATTTGCTAATTAATTAACAAAGTTTGGCAATGTACATCAATTGGCCGTCTAATTGTATGTGTACATCAATTTGGCCCGTGTACAAAGTTTGGCCGTGTACATCAATCTGGACCGTTGTACAAAATTTGGCCATGTACAAACTTTCAGCCTGTACATAAAAAGTAGCCGCAGTCTGACACTTTCAAAATTTCATTAAGGGTAAATTAGATTTTTACCCTCATATTTGGTTAGAAAATAATATTTTACAAAGTTTGGTTAGAAAAGAAGTTTACAATTTACTTTTAGCTATTTTAATTTTTCTCTCTAATATTTTTAATAGCTAGTTTATAAGTATGAATTAAAGTTAATTATTATAAATTTATAATAGTCGGTAAAAAAATTAAACAAGAGAGTTACTTTTATAAGCTCCAAGTACCCTTTTTTTCTTTCCTTCTTTTAATAATAAATAAAAAGAAGGGTCTTGATATTTGCACTATAAGAATTGCTCTTTAAATCATAGCCCTTTTTCATATTATATATTTTACTATTTGTACTTAGGGCTGTAAATGAACAGAGCCGCTCGTGAGCTATTCGGAATTCGGCTCAAAAAAAACTCGTTTGAAGTTCATTCGTTTTCTAAACGAGTCGAGCTCGAGTTTTGAATCGAGCTCGATAAAATTATTGAGCCGAGTTCGAACAGAGTAGTATTCAGCTCAGCCATCTCGCGAACATGTTCGAACTTGAGCTCAATCGAACATGTTCATGAATATTATAAATATTTCAAACCGGTAAATAAATATAAGCTATTTTTTTCAAACTCGGGCTCGAATATGTAAATTAAAATGACCTTTTTTTCGAGCATTCGAGCACATGCTCGTTTAGTGAATTTTCGAGCATTTCATGAACCGAGCTCGAACCGAATTCGAATATGACAAATATTTATCGAGCCGAACTTGAACAGGAGGAAAAAAGCTCGAATCGAGCTCGAGCCGAGCTTGCATATTCCTTAACGAGTCGAGCTCGAGCACCAGGGTGTTCAGCTCGATTCGGTTCGTTTACAGCCCTATTTGTACTATACAATATGTTTTTTTACCCTTCATTCCACACACACATATATATATATCTACATATCTATCTATCTATACATCTACTTATATGTATATGTATTAAAGTA
Source organism: Perilla frutescens (assembly GCA_026008535.1). Classification (NCBI taxonomy): domain Eukaryota; kingdom Viridiplantae; phylum Streptophyta; class Magnoliopsida; order Lamiales; family Lamiaceae; genus Perilla; species Perilla frutescens. The sequence continues at coordinate 15,762,426 of BRKX01000007.1, read as the reverse complement.
AAATTGTAAGGGTAAAATTGTCATTATAAAAATCAGTCAAAAGTTTGTTGAAAATAAATATTTTGCCAAGACTTTATACAAGTAGGCTTGTGGTACAGTTGGTTGTGGCAGCTTGATTTCATCCACGGGAAATTCTTATATAGTATCACAACATCTAATACGTTGTAATAATTATTTATTATCCACCACATATTATTTTAATAATTTTTAAATGGTATATTAGATGTTGGGGTGTATGTAAGAATTTCCCTTCTGCCACATGGGTTCAATTCATCATAAAAGAATATTTATATAATTTTAACCTTTTTTTAGCTTTTTTGTTCTAAATTTATAATTTTCTTTAAATGTTGCTTCAACATACCTTTTTTTTTAATTATGCTATTAATTAATTTAATCTAATGCTTTATGTATAGATTGCATTTTTTTATTTTAATTAAATTTTGGATTTTCCTTAAATGTTACTGCAACACACATTTTTTAAATTATTATATTTAATTTAATTATGTAATTATATATTGAATTTTTTATTGTATTGATTGAAAAAAAAAATGTAGTGTCTATTGAGTTCCATTTTTTAATTTATCATTAATGAAAATTGTTTCTTATCCACTTCTTTTGGCTATAAAAGTTGATATTCATAATCAGTCTTCAAATTAAGAAGCACTTTGTGCAATATTAAAGTGCGGATAGAAGCGGCGTGTGGGGCAGATGACGACCACATTCTGGATTTGTAAATTATATTCAAATTTGTGAAATTTTTTGTTGAAATATGATTTTTTGTGAATTATTTTTCGTGGATGAAGTAACTATTAAGGAAAGAGAATAGTTGTGGAAGAACAGAAGAAGTGCGGCGTTGATAATTTTTAGTTATATGTTTTGATTTTTTTATTTTTATTTTTGGTTCTAATCTACTTTTCTGCTTATATTGATAATTTTTTCATTATATTTGGTGTATATGTATTTGTAGTGTTGGCCCAAATACAATAAAATTAATTTTGATGATATTTTTATACGTACTAGGCATAATTTCGCTAGCTTTTTAATTTATTTTGTATTGTTTGTTCAATAATTATTTACTTTAAAGTGTTATTAAGTTATTAAACAGTTTAGACAATGTTAGTTTATTATTACTACCTCCGTTTCGAAATGTTTGTTGTTTTAGTTTTTTTTTTGTTTCAAAATGTTTGTTGTTTTATACAATTTGACATCATCTCTCCCAATTTTAACACTCCAAAATCCTACAAGATTTCTTGATTCTAACTTACCTATAATATATGAAGAGAGAAAAATATATGGAGATATAAAATATTGTTATTTTTTAGGAAAATATAGATGAATTAGATTTTATGGCATATATGAGGGATGAGTATATTTCTCCACAAAATTAATTCTTAATTCCAGATAAAAAAAATAAAATAATAAACATTTCGAAATGGAGGTAGTATTATTATTATGGGAAATTACATTAAATTTGAGGTCAATTAAGAAAACACACACCTTACCTTAGTTACTTATATATATATATATATATGTATGTATATTTACATCCCTATGTACAAAGCTGTAACTAAAATATAAATATTTCTTGAATATACATATTTCTCCTTGCAAACTTCACCATTTTAAATTCTTAAAAAAAAAAAAAAGCTATAGCTATGCAATTCTTTTGTTTAAAAAGCGCAAATACTGTAATTAAAATATGTAGTGTATTGTTAAATAGTAGATATAAGTATAACTATGATATTAAAAATAACATATTTTACTATTTTAGATACAAAAGAAAATTCTTGAAATTTATGCAGTAAAAAAAAATCCTTTTTGAGTTATATCGAAAGAGTTAAGTAAATATTTTTTTTCGTGGTACTCGAGAAAGTTAAGATTTAAGTTTATTTAAAAAAAACAAAGAAGGCATGCATCAGTTATATTGTTTAATTTTTTATACAATTATAAAATAAAATCGACATATATTATTATTTGATAAATATCACATATTTTACGTGCCTTCACGTAATTCGTGAAGTATATCAACCATGCTTCCATCAATTTTTTCAAATGTACCACTAGTATGGTTTATGTGCCTTCACATGCGTAATTCATGAAGTATAGTTTTTAAAAATATATTTACTATTATGGATATATTTTATATTTTAATTGGATTTTCGATTTTTTTTTCTTCTAATTTTATGTATCTGTAAAGTAAAAGGTATCAAATATTGATAATTTGAAATCGAAAGTACTAATCTTGATTCTTGAATTCTTGATATTGAAATGTCTAAGCAATTATGCATTTTTTTATCCATATATGGTAATAAACAGGGACGGACACAGGGGGCTGGTGGGGGCACCCGCCCCCCTCAATTTTTGACAATTTTTTTTATATATATGAATTTATAATGTATTATATAAATATAATATAATTTACATTATACTTTTATTTTTTGCCCTCCCAAAATTGAAATTACTACATTTCGCCGCCCCAAATTAACATTCATGCGTCCGTCTCTGATAATAAATACACCACACATAAAATAAAATTTAAATTTTGCATTAAACTAGGATAAAACTTCCATAGATCTAAATTATATATATATAAAAAAAAAGATCCACTAAAGATCGAGTTTTTCAGTTTTCGATTTTTTTTAAAAAAATGAGTTTTTCAGTTTTCAATTTTTCATTTCCCCCTTTTTTGTCAATTAAAATAAATTAATGCATGCTTCGTTCAATCCGTAAAGCTTGTTTTGTGTTTTGATCTGACAAAGGAAAGATGAATTCAAGATAGAAATAAAGCTTGTTTTGTGTTTTGATCTGACAAAGGAAAGATGATTCAACATATAAATTTATTTATGCTAATTAACTGTAAGATTACAAATGATATATCTAAATATATTAAACGTCTAAATCATGACCATTGATTACTCCATATGTAGAAGCATCTAGATAAGCGGCATAAGCCCAGACTAACTACTCAATTATCTAAATCATAACTTCTAGAACAGATTACTTAATAACTGCAACCACACTTCACTTAACATGATCGATCGATCGATACAAACCTCAATTATTGCAACGATGATGGTAAGTAGAAATGAACCCATTCAAAATCCAATACAAGATCACATATCCTTTGGTACAAGTTTCCTAACTCATCAAAGAGTAAACTATTTCGATTTTCCGATTCTAGATGTTTCAGCAACACTAAAAAAGTTGTGACATTGAGTTTGAAGCCTCTCGTCTTTAATTGTTCCAAGACTGGAATTGAATCCTCAATCTCATCCCTCTTCACAAGACCCTGGATGTAAACATTGTACGTCACATTATTAGGCGAGCAACCTCTGTTTGCCATTTGCGTAAGCAAAACCTTAGCCTAATGTATCAACCCTTCTTGGAAAAGTGCACAAATGAGGATGTTAAATGTTACCACGTCGAGCTGCAATCCTTTGGATGAGAGTTCGTTAAAAAGATCATTTGCCGTCCTAATTTATTTGTCATTGTACAATCCCTGTGATAACCTCATATTTTGCATGTATTTTGAGGTACATTTGAGTGGTATTTAATGGGTATTGCATGCATGAAGTGTTGAGTTTTGCATAGTTTCCTATGTTTTGTGCAATGTCACGTGTTTGTTCATTGTGAAGGGAATTAATGCCATTTTTTGTGTGGACTTCAAATGAGTGTGGGAACACCCTAGAAAGATAGGAAATCAAGTTAGGAACGCGTTGCAAAAAGAATCAGGTCAATCGGACGAGAAACGAGTGAGAACGAAGCAAAACAGTGAGAGGCTGCCGGAGCTGACGTGGACTCGCGACCGGAGTCCGGTCGCGAACGGGGTCGCGAATCCTAGTCTGGACTGATTTCTGCACGCGCGCGACAGAGAGGGGGTTCTCCTTTGAAATACCCGCGACCCAGTCGCAAATTTGGGCATCTGGTCGCGAATTTTGGCCACGTCAGCGCCACATGGACTCGCGACCCGAGTCGCGGGTGACTGGGTCGCGAGCGAAGCCCTGGGAGTCCGATTTTTGGCCTATTTTGGCCCGTTTTCTTTCCTTTTTCGACTGGGATACTTCCAACACTATATATACCTCCTCAAACATGAAAATTATATACCAAAAAAACCCGACCATAATACCAAAAACCACAACACACCATATTCCTCTCTTAAACACAGAGATAGAGAGTTGCAGAGAAGAACACGGAGAGCAAGACCAAGAGATTCAAGCCAAGCAAGAATAGAGACAGAATAATTACTTCCGGGTTTTATTTATCTTTATTTATCTTGGACATGGTTTCTTGTTGGATTTTAGTTTTTTTATATTTATATGGATAGTTAAACCCTAGTTTTCTAGGGTTGGATGATGAATTATTTATGAAGTTTATTTTATTGGTTTTATCATATTTCCTATGACTTTATCTTGATCTTTGATTACTTTTGTTTTTATCTGTATTGTTTAACTGATCACTAAATGATACAATTTGATGTGTTAATTCATAAATCGAGAGAGGAGTTTTAACACGTGATCTGGAGTAATTAACTCATTAATCAATAGCACTCGAGAGGGTTGAGGTTAATTGAGAGAACAATAGACCCTGGGAGCCATTCGGAGTTGCATGATAGGCATTGAACGAAGACGTTAATACTAGTTGTGTGATCCACGTTTTAGGCACTTCGAGAGAAGGTTTAAGGTATAATTGTGGTTGTTCTAGCTAGATTTAAGTCCCTACATAGGTGTATGATGAAACAATTAAATAAATGGATTAGATAAGGATTCTCCAACTCTAGAATTCGTCTTTCTCCGTTGTTTATTCTTTACTCTTTCTTCTCTGTGTTTCCATTTATATTTTATGTTTAAGTACTTTAATTAGTTCAAGCACTTTAATCGGTTGTCTAGATAGCATATAGGAGTTAAGTTCTAGTACTTAGTTGGTTAAATATTAAATCTCTGTGGATACGACCTTGTTTACCGCTATCCTATAAACCTCGCTGTACACTTGCAGTTTAGGTGAAAATAAATACCGAACACCCTGAATGAGGATATTATATGTTACTATGTTGTGAACAACACCTTTTATCTTCCATCGTATGCAGCACGGAAAATGCTTCAGCCAAATGAGGAGCTTTGCACAAGCCCTCCAATAAGATACTATAAGTCATTCTTTTTGAACAGCTTCAAGCCATCTTCACATTTGTCCTCATGAAATAATTATTGTAATATTGTGGTGTAAGTATTAACATCTCGTTCTAACCATTTGACTTGAATTTCAAGCAAAAGACGTCAAGATTCATTGATGCATCCCTTCTTGCAATAACTGTTTATCAAGCTATTATAGCTTACAATATTAGGTTCAAGGCCTGAATTCACAGCTAAATCCGAAATTCTTTTCACTTTATCCATTTCTCAATGCAAACAGTATAATGTTGTATATATAAATTATCATTTGATAAAATTATTATTATTATTATTATTATTATTATTATTATTATTATTATTATTATTACAACAACTACTACTACTATACACATAGTATCAATTATTCTTACACTTTAAACTTAAAAATGGATAAAATAATTTATACATATCGTACGGGAGAAAATACTAATTTAATAATTTTTACAAAAAGAGCAGAACAACGTCCCTTTCTTCACCGCTTACTCAGACGAATGGGCGCTCACGACAACCTGCACACAACCCCAAGTCCCAACCAAGATGACTCCAGACTCGATGCTACAAATTCTTCTTATTGCCGCCAAGCTCATCGGAAAACTTGAAAAAAATCTAAATCTGAAAATTTAACCAAAATTTATTGAATTTGAAAATCTCTGAGAAAAAAAAATGAACTCGGCCTCTTCTCATTCGAACCAAATATTTCAAACTTGAGCTTTTTTTTAAAAAAAATATTTTTTGAACTTGAGTAATAAATTCGAAAATCAATTTTTTGAAGCTTTCTTTTTCTTTTTTTTTTCTTTCTCAAAATAAAAAAATAAAAAATTGATGATGCAGAGGACCTCAGGCATCCCAATGGTGAGTTATGAAACAAAATTTTGGTGCTCCAATGGAGATGCCGTTATGGTTTCTCTTTTCCCATTCAAACTGAAAAAATCTCACTTGGGGGGAAATAGCCGACGAGGATGACATCAGCGGTGGTGGAGGGGGAATCCACCACGGGTCTCTCTATTTCTTTCTTTTATTCGTCTGAGAAGATGAACATTTTCTAATTCGTCGGAGAATAAGAGTTCTCTCTTTCTCTCTTTTTTTTTTTTTCCTTTTTTTTGTATTCATGATGTTTAAGTAAATTTATAATTAATTAACTTTTAATTGTTCTAATGGTCAACTGCCTTAAAAATCATGAATTTTGAGTTTAGTTGTAAATTTAACATGAACTAGTAGGGAATTGAAACACTAACTTTGAATTTGTGTGTTATTCAACATCCCTAAATTTTTATAAAACAATTTGACTTTCAATTGAACATACAATTTGCTCGTCTCTTTGAGCCCATCATGATTCGACCATTAATTTTTGAAAATGACATCAAAGTGGTTACAATTGTAGGTGGGATTGAAGGTCAATTTATTTTATAAAAAATTGAGGATGTTGAATAACCCACAAATTCAAAATTGATATTTTAATTGTTTACTTTTAAAGTTCATGTTAAATTGCAACAAAGTTCATGATTTTAAGACAATTAACCCTTATTTTAATTTGTAGTGCGAAAAATAAATTTTGTAGTGTAAATAGATACACCATAAAAAGAAATCACACCGTACTAAACAAGATTTGCACATTTTTAGATTAATAATATAAATTTATTGCTTCATTACATTTTACTTTTTAAAATATATCATTTTTGCAACTTGCTATAACAATCATGAATTATGGCGCATGAGAAATGTTAGTTAATTATCATTAGTAGTCAATAAAAAAAAATTAAACAAAAGAGTTTCTTTTATAAGCTTCAAGTGACTCATATTTCCTTCTTTTAATAAATAAAAAGAAATCATAACTATACTAAGGCTCTTCGACTATTCCAATTCAGACCATTAAAACTAATTTTTTATGACCATTTCTATATATTTTTTTCCGAGATCAACCCATGTAGGGAATTTCTATGCCACCCACGAATAGTCCTTATTTATCATAATAGATATAACGTGACATTTTCACGTGTCACAATAAATCTCAATAGAATTATCGTGACATGGGAAAATATCACATTAATTCTATTATAACATTGAGAGTACTATCCACATGGCTAGCATTGAATTTCCCGTAAAAAAAATTAGTTAAAATTCCATTAATATTTTATAGCTCAGGGCATATGAAAATTTAAAGAGGCAAGTTGAAATTAAGGTAGTAAATCTGCAAAAAAGAATGAGAAAATTGGATAATTAATACAGTTGTACTAGGATAGTTTTAGTAGAAACAAGAGAAGAAAAAACAGTTGGACGAATCAACTGCTGACAATCTCATTCGAATCAAACCAAACGGCTGTGATCTCACTACTCTACGCTTTCTTTCAAACTACACCAATCCAAAATAACCCTATACCCTTTTGACCCACCCTCGTTTTCAACCTACAATTTTCATCCAATTTTTCTGCTTGAATTCAACCTCAAAACCCCCTTTTCCGCCTCGAATTTCCCTTAAACCGTTATTCGGCTGAATTTTCATTTCTGCAGAGGGGTGTTGAATCTGAGGGCAGTGATTGCCCCTGATTTTTAGATATTCAGTAACGAATTGGCTACGCGGAAAGTGTTTGAATTCTTTTGATTGATGATTAAAGTTTACGTTTTTTCTTAGCGGAATAGAGGCATGAGCAGGAAATTTTCCGCGGCGAATAGCTCCAAAGATGGTGTTTCCGATTCCTCGTCCCAAGATGCTTACGATTTTAGGTTTCCGAAGCAGGAATCTAGTCGTCGCCACTGGTCGTGTAGTTTGAGCTCCTCTCAGGAGTCGAGGCGATTTCCGCTGCCCAGAACGAGCGGGGATCGAGATAACGTTTTTGGGAAATCGAGAAAAGTGAAGGTGATTGATGTCGATTCGGAGCCCTATGGTTCATGTTCGACCACCCAAGGCTCACAGGGACTTGAGGTTTTTGAAATTTCTGATGGGGATTTCCAGAAATCAAAGAAGATGAAGAAAACCGATTTCGATCCTTTCGAGTACAATTCATCGGAGGAGTTGGAGGGAATTGTGGTTCCGCCGAAAAGAAAGGGCGGGGAGATTGGGGATTTTGATTTTTCTGAAGATGGGGATTTATGGAAATCAAAGAAGCTGAAGAAAGCCGATTTCGATCCTTTCGAGTGCAATTTATCGGAGGAGTTGGAGGGAATTGTGGTTCCGCCGCAAAGAAAGGGCAGGGAGATTGGGGTTTTTGATTCTTCAGAAGATGGTGATTTATGGAAATCAAAGAAGCCGAAGGAAGACAATTTCGATCCTTTCGAGTACAACTCGTCGGAGGAGTTGGAGGGAATTGCGGTTCAGCCGCAAAGAAAGGGGAGGGAGATTGGGGTTTTTGATTTTTCAGAAGACGAGGATTTATGGAAACCAAAGAAGTGCAAGAATGGTGGTTCTGATGCATCTGGGATAAATTCGTCACAGGAGTTGAGAGATTTGAGGATTCCACAGTCCAGAAAGCATGGCTGGAATGAGTTGAGCATGGGACTTACTGGGGTTTCTGTGAAATCGAAGAAGAAAATTAAGGGGAGAAATGGTGCTTTAGAGAAGAAAAAGAAGAAGAAGAGGGAATCGAGGGACTCGGACCCAGGTTATATAGAGCTTACCGATACGTTGATGGAAACTCAAGAGTCCGGGGAGACTACGGAGCATGCGGATGAGGCGAATTTTGCATTAAATGGGTTAAAGAAGGGACAGCCGGTGAGGGTTCGAAGGGCAAGTCTTATATCATTGTTATCAATTTGCGGAACATTGCAGCAGAGGCGGCTTTTGCGGGCTCAAGGGTATTTAGTTTAATCTTCCAAATTGGTCATTGTTGTCTTTATAAAGATACATTTATAGTCGCAGTACATAGTTTAAACTTTCTTCTTGGCCTAATTTTTCATTTTATTATTTTATAGTCTTGGGATGATTATGCGTGATGTGTCATTATGGCACATAGAGGAATATGCATTTTCAAGTTATCATTTATTACAGAATTATTCAGTATTTCTAATTTTCTATAGTGATGCCTGGCATTTCTTTGAGAATTCAGGGACTTCTATTGATTGCATGATTATGCATGTTGATTTCATATGTACTAGGTTACATTTCTGTAGCTTAGTTTTTTTCTGCCAATCATTTTCTTATAAAATGGAAATGTTGTTGGCCCATTAATTTTTCTTTTTACAAAAAGATTTTGAATGTAAATCATTTATCACTGATATTCTCATTCAAATGGAAAATATGTATGCTATATTCCCTTGTCAATTGATGAATATCTAACATAGATAATGGGGATGTTGCAGACAATTATAGTATGATTAAAATAGATGTCTGGATGAGATAAGGAACTTCTGTTGAAGCCAGTGAATGTTTTGCTACTGTATGTGACGGTGTTCCTTTCTGTACTCGAGCTTTTGATTTTGTGGTAATACATAGAAACAGAATGCCTTTTTTGCCCACCCATGTGGTCAGAGTTTTTATGCTTCTTGAACAAGGGAAAGCAAAAGCATGTTTTTTATGAATAGTTGAGGATAAGAGGCTAAATTTGCTTTTACATGATATCCTGCTGTAAATCTGTGTGGTGGTTTGTTGATCACCTGATTGAGGTAGATCTAGTGTGCTTCTGAAAGTTTCTCCAGTTTCAAAGTTAATTGTAATCGATTTCACTCTGTAACTGGTGATATCTTTCGTAGGATTGCCAGGAAGATTATTGATGCTATTCTTGGACTCAGTTTTGATGACACACCAAGCAACCTTGCTGCTGCTGCTTTATTTTACCTTCTGACAAGTGATGTGAGTGATTTCAACAACGCATTATGCCGCTCTCTGTACTTAGTCTTCTTTACTTTCTTTCTTGCTCGCTTTCTTATTTATTATTATTGTTCTTAAGTTTCCGAAAAATATATATCTCTTCTGTTCCCTCATAAATGGATTTAAAATTCTCATTGTTTCAGGGTCAAGATGAGCATCTTTTGTATTCACCAAGTAGCATGCGCTTTCTAATAAAATTGTTGAAACCACTTTCATCTGCTGCTGCCAAGGAAAAATCACAGCCCATTGGTAGCAAGCTTCTAGGCCTGTGCAAGAATCCTGGTTACTCACAAGATTTAGCCAAGGAAACAGATTCCACCTCTACTCAGATTATGCTCAAGGTTCGTGAGATCCTTGTCAATTGCAAGGAAATGAAGCCAATAGATGATAGTGATGGTGTAAAGCAAGAACCTGAGTTGAATCCTAAATGGATTAGTTTGCTTACAATTGAAAAAGCTTGCTCGTCCAGTATATCTATTGAAGGTCTTGAAGGTTTGGAACTCGTTTTTCTATAATTTGATGCTAGTACAAATGGTCTATATTTAATACATGCTATCATTTTGGGTCTGATGGGGTGGAGATTGGCTTGCTGTTAGTTTAGAAGATCATATCTATGATGTTGACTTTTAGTTCATAGATCACCTCATTAGAGTTTAATAATTGCTGTGGTAATTCAGCCTTGAAATAATTTTCTCCTTTTTCTATTAGTCCTTTTGTTTATGATGCTTGTTTAGGGTGTTTCTCATTCTTCCTTTGACTTTCTATCCTATTTTGTAATTGCAGTGAGTTGATCTATTCACCTTTCAAAACCTCACTTGTCAGAATTGTGCACCACTAAACTCCCTCTTACATTTTTTCTTACTTCTTTCAATTGAAAATACTGTTGCGTTTTGCTTGATTCTCTTGACTAAGTAAATCCTTTGCTTTCTTCAACCAACTAAATAAATCTTTTTGAACAATAGTCAACAATGAAAAGTAGGGAATGTTTTTCTGTCTTTCTTGATCTTTGATGTGAAATATTTTTATATTGCTCTGTTTTTATCCTGATATTTCAGTTCATCCATTTAATTCCGTCTCCTTCTGTTTTCTGCATTCTTTGTTTTCAGAGATCTCTAGAACTTCACGGAGAACTGGGGCCACCTTCAAGGTGAAACTCAGAGAGTCTGGGGGACTTGATGCAGTGTTTGAAGTGGCAAGGAAATGTCATTCCGTCATGGAGGTGTGAACCTGTATGTCTTTCTTTGTTTGATGTTAGACCCAAGTATGTATTTGTCTTCAGATGTCATTTGTTGTTCTAGGATTGAACAGTAGGTTTCTACATTAAGAAAATTTCCATAGTAACAGTAAAACAGAAAATGGAAGCTTAAGGTAACTTGTAAAGAGAGTTAAAAAAGTAATAGGTATTGTAGGCTGTAATAACAGCCGTGGCTTAATGTTGATTACTTGGGCCTCTCGAAATACACTGATGGTGATACCTATTATTATCTTGATCTAGAATGTGCATTTCTCTTTGTTTGGATATAGATTGTGGTCGAAGATTTAAATTTGGAATGTATTTTGTGTCTATTGATCCTATCCTTAAACATGCTAAACACGATCCACCTTCTTTCTGTTCTTATATTAAGGGCATATAATGTATGATAAACATTGCCCCACACTCTTTTGTTCTTCTATTAAGATTATATTTTCTAATGCTTAGTGATTATGCAGGACTGGTTGGAGAAGAGCCCATCTTTTGCTCTGGATTCTAAAAATATTTCAGGCCTAGAAAGTCTAATGTTGCTTTTGAAATGTCTAAAAATCATGGAAAATGCTACATTCCTCAGCAATGATAATCAGGTATTAGGTCCTGTACCTCTCCTTAAGTCATGTTTTGAACTTAAGTTTTTAGTAAATTAATAGTGTTTTTCTCCCTGTTATATTGTCTGAACTCCCCATCTCTGAAGTCAATTATGCATTTCAGTGCCATTTGCTAGGGATGAAAGGCAGCTTTGGTGGTCAACAAGCTCCAAGATCTTTCACAAAGCTCATTCTGAGTGTCATTAAAATTCTCTCAGGTATCTGTGCAGGTTAGGGTGGTCATGAAATATACATTTTATTATTAAGGTGAAATACAATATAGCCATATAGGTTCATCATCATCTGGTTCTTGTTTTTGCCAATATTATTTTGTCTATTAACTTGGTCATTACTAATTAAATGTTCAACTAAGACTTTGTTTTTATCATCTGATAGATTTTCATTGCTGTTTAGGTGTTTCCTTGCTCAGACATTCTTTGATGAGTTCCCAGGATGAAAAATTGGGTTCTGTTTCTTATGGGAGCAGCCTCTCAGGAGGGCATTGTAGCATGGAACGGACTTCTTATGAAAGCTTAAATCAGTGTGATCCGTGCCTGATCTCTGGTCAGCCAAGGTCATCTCACTCTAGTGTGGAAGCCACTCAGGTGTCTTTACAAAAATGGAGATTCGATTCTTCTCAAGCTGGGTTATGTAGTGGAACATCTTGTAGTTCAAATAACACAACACATGTAAACAGAGATGATTCTGGAGTGGAATTTGGTACCAGAAACGGAAAATTAATGTTCACCAACTCTGGAATTACAGAGGATAGTTCGGATCCTTTCGGGTTTGACGAGGATGATTTTGAAGCCTCAAAGTGGAAATCACTATCTGGAACCGGAAGTATAAATAAGTATTTGTCTCTAGATGGTAGCGCAGCTGTGAGTGGATACACAGATACAAGTAATTTTGTACCTCTAAGCCAACAAGAATCAAACAATGTGGAATACGATCATTCCCAGGAGACCTCTTGTTCTTCAGCTGTTGATGAAGATATGTCCAACCTCCTTGCGGATTGTCTTCTTACGGCTATCAAGGTATTTTGCATATTATGGAAGTAGTATGTTTTTGTTTCTTCAGTTTATGGTAACATGGTCGTGATGGATCTATTTGTTTCACTTTATCTGGGAATAATGTTCATATGCAATTCTCATTATATATTTCAATGATAATGCTCTTTGATTCCTCTACTTGTATGTTGCTCTGAATGTTCATCATATCTGAATCTTGTCTCCCTGCATCAGCCTTTTCAGAGCAGTTGTATGATGCGCTATTATCATTTTTCAGGTTCTTATGAACTTATCCAATGACAACCCTGAGGGCTGTCGACAAATTGCAAGCAGTGGGGGTTTAGAAATATTGTCTTCTCTGATTGCTGGTCATTTCCCATCATTTAGCCTACCTTTGCCACGCTCACATCATGTGAGGGATGGTAGTTTGTCATCTAAGTCAAGCCTCACAATCTCCCAACGCAGCAATACACCTCTCAGTGATCAAGATCTGGATTTTCTTGTCGCTATTTTGGGTTTGCTAGTGAATTTGGTGGAGAAGGATGGCGGTAACAGGTATGCTATTTTCAATTATACCTTTATCTTTTCTTATGGGTTAATTTTGCATCTTCTTAAGAACTTTCCGGCACTCTTTGTGATTTCCTGTCATGCTATGTTGGGTTTTAATTTCACTCATGCAAAATGTATCTGAGAAAAACGCTGCATTGCATTCTTTTACGTTGCAGATCCCGGCTTGCAGAAGCTAGTGTTTCACCACCCAACCTTGTAGGTCTGGACTTGAAGGAACAAAACAATGTGATCCCGATTCTGTGCTCTATCTTTTTGGCTAATCTAGGCACTAGCGAGGCTGCAGGAGAGGAAAAATGTTTGTCCTGGGTGAGAAATTTGTTCTGCTACTCTATTTGTACATTCATCTAATCTTCTCATCTGATGGTTGAGGTTAAATGGAAACGTGGAAGTTGGATTCATTCAATAGATGATATAATTGCACAAAATTATTCAAAATTTTAGTCCTATTCTGGGTAATATGGTCTGTACTCATTTGACTGATGCCAATGAGATTGTATATTTGAAGTTATGCTGAAGATTCATATATGCCACTAATATAATTTTTTTTTTCTTGCAGGAGGATGAAGATTCCATATTACAGGGAGAGAAGGAAGCTGAGAAAATGATTGTAGAAGCTTATGCAGCTCTTCTTCTTGCTTTCCTTTCGACAGAAAGGTTGATATACTCTCGCGGCACTTGTGTATTTTCCGTAACACCATAAACCATTTTCTCACTAACTGTTTTCTATGCATTTGTCAATTACCAGTAAGAGAGTACGCAACACCATTGCAAAATCCCTTCCTGATCACAACTTGAAAATTCTTGTTCCAGTGTTGGAGAGATTTGTGGTACGCATTTCTTCATGAGTGTGTTGATTTTTCTATTTAGCCATTGCTTATGCTAGTGTACTAGTTGGCTATTCGACGTGTTGACGGGAGTGCTAAGATTGTAGCTACTAAATTACCATAACTGTGTATCTTGGTATTAGAGGAGAGGGGGGGGGGGGGGTATGACGCTTCTGTTACATTTTCGTGATACATCTCGTGGTGTTCGTGCCATTTTGAAGCTCGTTGCTTTGTGCGTAGCCTGTGGAATCGCTAGCAGTAGTAGGTCTTGATTGAGTGTTGTGATCTTGTGCAGGAATTCCACAAGTCGCTGAACGTGTTCTCGCCGGAGACGCATTCTGCTGTTCTAGAAGTGATAGAATCATGTAGGATACCATGAATATGATGAATGTATACCATCTGCAGTTGCGGAGCATTGCTTTTCTTATTTGTACAAAATTTTTGTTGTAATGAATATTGACAATCAATGTTATTTCTTAATTTGTAGTGCAACTCATTGCCTTCTTTTTTTTTTTAGCAAAACTCATTGCTTTTACTTCTTTAGAAATAGTTTATTTTATTTTTCTTGAGCAGAAAAACGTCATATTTTAAAGCCAAGTTTTTAAAGTATTGGACACACTGCGCAAAATAGGTCAAGCTTTTAGCTACTTGTTCTTTTATTTGTTAGTAAACAGAGAAATATAAGAGCTTGATAACGTGGAAAGATTTGCTAAAACAAAAATTGAAAGTTTAGCTGTCTAATACGACACAACATAATATTTTAAAATTTTATTTTATTTTATTTTTTTAATTTGTAAACGAATGAAATCAAATCAAAATCATAAATTAGGAAGAACACTCACAAAACGAGTTAAGAAATATAATAAATATATAGTGTAATTTGACATTTTCACGAGGGACGAGTGCATGCAAGCAAGAATTCGAGTTATAAATTATTTATCTATTTTATTTATCAGTTGAATTTTATTGAAACTCTTTGCGATTCAATTTAATAATTGCAGTCAGTTTGATTTGTATAAAAAAAAATTAATAAATATGTATAATTTTTTTTAGGCCGTTTGTAAATATTTGTTAAGCAATGAAATCACCACAACATTTTGACGGGCTATAATAGGAATTCCAAAATTCACCCGCACCCAAAACTCGCCGCTAAACACGACGTGATCGCAGGCGCCGCCGCTCACTTCTGTCTCAACCGGCGGCGCCCCGCCCAATTATATTTCCGAAATTCATTATTCCTCGCAATTCTTAAGCAAAAGTAATGGAACTCACTTCAGCTCCATTTTGCAATTCAATGGCCGTCGTTACTAAATTGCTACAATGCGCCAGCTATTCATCTCGCCGCCGACGCGCAGCTCTGTTTCTTCCATATCTCCACCTGCAAATCAACAAATCTCCGGGAATGGGAATTTTCTTACATAAATATACATATTTAGATATGTGTAGTGTGTATGTGTGTGTGAGGGTAGGATAAGCTCAGTCACTTATGTAAATGGGAATGGGCTTTAGTTCAGAACCCGACGTTGGCGACGGTGAACGTCCGCCACCGCCGGCGGCGGCGATCGATTTCAGCCTCTACCGCGTGGAGCTTTGACCCACGGCTTTGTAGGTATATTGTGTGCTCTATTTCTTCGATTTTCGTATGTTTCTATTCATTTATTTAGTTGGGAAATATTTGGTTGTTTTGCCAGTAGACTACGAATTAATGTATGGGATAATATTTGTAAATTTTGTGAAATATTCAATTTTTTTATATATAGTTGTACTTTTCATTATAAATGCTTGAGATTTCATAAGCTCTTTTGTAAAGACCAGCAAGGAGCTGATAATTGTTTTTTGAAAGTTTATTAAAGTTTTGCTTATATCAATAACACATTACTACTATTGATACCATAAGCTCGATGTTTTTCTTACTTGTTTTCAAATTTCAAACTTCCAATGATACGGTGGTTGAAGGAAAGACGATGTGTGTCAAGAAACCTAGCAAGAAATAGAAAAACTAAAATTTGGCAATTAATGTTTAATGTTTAACCGATTTAGAAGTTAATAAAGAATCAGAAAAGGGATTAAATTTAATGTAAATTGTTCTCTTACATATTCTTGGTTTGTTTAATTGTGCAGAAAAACTCTCACATATAAGATGGTTTACTGAATGCTTCATATCACCAAACATATTTCATTTCTTTAATACACTTCATGTAATGCATGAATGATGTGATTAACATAAATGTAGATGCACTACTGAAATAAAATATAAAATAAAATACTATTTTGTAATAGAAAATCAAATTAGTTATTTGTCGTTAAGATTTGGTTAGTATTTTACTCATTAGGTTTGAAGATAGAAACTTACAACTAGATTGTCATTTTTAGAATAAGCACAGTTAGTTATAATACATGAAAAACTATCTAGTTAGACATGCATCAAAATCTTAATTTTTCTTGTCAAAGCTATTTTTAGGATTGATCTCAATTGAGTGAAGGGGTCTCAAAATAGAAAAGAAATGATAGGTCTGAAATAAATAATCTGAATTGTAGAGATCATTGAGTGTTAGTAGCTTCATCATAAAGCAAAATCTCAACAGCTAAATTCTGTAGAGTTGTTGAAGTAAATCGTTATGATTCAACCAAAAGACGTGTGATCGAGGGTGTAGGGGAAGTCCTAAAAGAAGTTCCTGATAATTAAGATGAACATACATAGGTCATTAGGAATCTGTTGGGATATTTTTGGAAATTTATCTCAGTTAAAATGAGTGAAGTCGTTAAGAGTCGTTGAGATAGTCCTAAAGAAGTTATAAAACATTTAAAATCAATAGAGGTTGTCAAAAGTCATTGAGATTGTTTTGGGAAAAATTGTCTGGCAGTTAAAATGAATGAAGAAGTCGTTAAGAGTCGTTGAGATAGTTCTGAAATAAATTCTCCGACATTTGAAATCAGTAGATGTCGTTGGGATGATGCAAGAATACATATATATAAACTAGCAGGACTTGAGTGAGTACATTACATTAAAATCAGATAGAACCACACAGTAATTGTAGCATTCACTCACCAGCAATTTATTTGTCTGTATGAAATTTGAGCTACACTTAGAATACACAAGTTTTATCATCTTTGAGATAAAATTTTAACACTGGGATGTTTTGGTCTTTAGACACTAGATTCTTACTCATCATTACACAACTGTTAGTATTAATTTCAACAATTTGAACCCAAATTTAATTTTCTTATTTTCTGTTTTCTTTTGTCTTTTTGTTCATCTTTCACAAAAGATGCCATTTCATACCTGTCCTAAGCAAACAAACAGAAAGGAAAAAGAAATGAAGGGAAAAAAAGCAAGGAAGGAAGAACATTTTACACCCCCCCCCCCCCCCCAATATTACAATGACCTACGTTACATTTGACTCACTGACACACGTCCACCAACACACACAAGATGACACAGCAGCACATTTATATATATATGCACACACAGTTACTGTGGGTACACACACTCAGACTCAAGGGTTGGCAGCCGCAGACAGTGCTCTCTGGTCATTTCTCCTTCATAAACTGGTTAGATCTTCACTTCTCTCTCTATCAGTATGCCTTTATGTTATTTTCAGAACCATGCAATTCATTAACTTGTTTAAGATCTTGAAAGCAGGTCAATTTTTGGCAGCATAAAGAAAAAGCCCTTTGGTGAGTTCTTCACTTACCTTGTGATTTGCCCTTATGTTGCATGCATCGGAGTTGGCTTTTTTTTGACAAGCTAGATGATTATACAAGTTGGGTTAGAACTTGCATGAAAGGTGGTCTTGATGAAAGTTTAATTTTGTCTCATCGTGATGCTACAAACTATTGTTGGCTTCTGAGTGTTGTGTGGAATGGTGTAGATCTGCTTTTTCATGATGAGTTTTCAACCTGCTTGTTTTTCATGGTTTAGTGCTTAAGGTTGTAGATCTTTGCTAACCTCACCACCATGAACAAAGGTTTAATTTTTTATTATTTTTTATTTTTTATTTTTGTAAATTTGATTCTCAGATTGGATTGTTTTGCATTACTTTTATTTTTTTCATTTACATTCTCTCTTTAATTTTTTTTTACTATATTTATTTATTAATTTATATCCCTTGGGGTCTGTTATTTTTGACTGATTTGTTGAGTTGCTATTCTAATTAGTAATTCAATGAAGAATATTAATTTACAGATAGAGCTTAAGAGATTGATGCCCTTCATTTTTAGTGAAGTGATTTTTTCATGGAGCTCAATTCAGTTTAATTTCCATATTAATATCATTTCATACCCTAAATCAATGGAAGCTGCTTCCACTATTCAATTGCAAGGCCTGTCTCAAGCTCCCCCTTTCCATTGACTACATGTGTAGATTTTTGGAATGATCTTGTCGGAGCACACATTAAGTCTCATTCTTTTTTTTGCCATGTTGGTTTGCCGCCTTTTTACACTGTTGGTTTTGTCGTATCTAATATCGTCATCATGACGTAAATTAATCTGACTATTTATATCATTTCATAACATAACTCAACGGAAGCTTTGCTTCCACTTTTCAATTGGAACATCTCTCTCAAGATCACCCCTTCCAGGCTACACTTGTAGATTTTTGGAATGATCTTGTCAGAGCGCACATTAAGTCTCATTCTTTTTGTCGCCATGTTAGTTAGCTGCCTTTTTACACCGTTGGTTTTGTCGTTTGTAATTCCGTCACTGTGACGTAGTCATGAGTATTCAAAATTTTACCACTTTTCACTCCCTCCCTCATGGCATTTCGTCACGTGGATCTCTTCGACATTGATGCCTTTCATTTGTAGTCTCATTCCTTTTGTTGCCATGTTAGTTAGCCGCCTTTTTACACTGTTGGTTTTGTCATATCTTATTACATCATCGTGACGTAGTTATGAGTATTTGAAATTTTGCCACTTTTCACTCCCTTCCTCATTGCATTTCATCACGTGAATCTCTTCCCACAAGTCTATTAATTTTCTCGGTGAAATTTTAACTCGATTTCATTAATCATAGATAATTTTCTTGAATTTCTTGAATTTCATACGTAGAAATCAGCCTCAATGTAATTTAATTTGCATATTTATATCATTTCATAACATACATTAATGGAAGCTTTGCTTACACTTTGCAATTGCAACATCTCTCCAATTATTAACTCTAATTCGTTTTGTTGCCATGTTAGTTAGCTGCCTTTTTTACACTGTTGATTTTGTCGTATCTGGCGTAGTCCTGAGTATTCAAGATTTTACGACTTTTTACTCCATTCCTCATTGCATGTCATTACGTGAATCTCTTGGCATAAGCCTATTTATATTTTTGTTGAAATTTTAACTCGACGTCATTAATCATAGATAAATATTTTCTTGAACTTCATGTACGTAGAACTCAGTCCAATAAAAATCTGAAGATTAAGAAGATATTTGGATGAGGTCTGAATATGTAAAGCACTGACGTAATGTGTCTTCCACATGTTACAGTTTATTATACACAAATAAATGTTTCTTCTATTAGTGACTAATAATGCACATTTTCCTCTTGCCATTTATAGTATGCAGCAATTGTTTTATTTGCTGGGAGTTTCAGTCTTGCTAATGTACTAATATAGTACTCTGAGCAATGGCTTCCAGTGCGAACATATTTTTTTATGATCGCATCTGTTTTCCATTATATTCCCTGTTTTATTTGATTGTGCAGAATTTGTTTACAATCATTGAGCTACTGAAACTGGTAATTTGTCTTTTTATTTGTGGAAGGAACTTGGATTATTAGTTCTACATGCCATAAGATTGGTTCTGTTGAGATGGAAAACGACTCTAATGTAATTGAATGGCATTTAGTTGAACTGGTTATCTTGTCACTATTATCCCGGTATATATAATGTATACCAAAGTTTTAATTGGAAAGTTAAATTTTCTATGCCTATGAAATTATATGCAGCTTCATGGTTAAAAAGATGCCGCTGATAAACTGATATGATGAATTGCACTGTACAATATAAATTCTTTGCATTCATTGGGAGATTAAATAAATATATTAATCCTTTAGTGTATCAGAACATATGATTCTGGTTATGTATCCACCTCAAATATGACAGAATGGGGGTTAAGACTATAGTTATGATATGTGTGATGTAATTACAGCAGCCTACAGCTCTCTGAATGTTGTTTGGGCTCAACAAACCTGATGATAAATGTTATTTCATGTGTTGCAGCTTGCACTCCAATCAACGCCACAGATTTCAATGGTGAACTTGCACAAATTGCTACTGGCGGCAGCTGAAAGGTTGGCTACAACCAATGAGAGTGTCCATTTGTCTCCACCGGCTCATACTTGCAGAAGGCGAAGAGTTTCATCTGATGAGGATGTGAACGATGATGATCGCTCTGAGTCAAGTAAAAAAACATCTACCTCACAAATGCCACCGAAGAAGAATTTGGCCATTCTGAAAAGAGACGATGAGCGTAGAAGTCGGAGAGGTCTTATTGAAGACATTGATGCTGAAATTGTAGGGAATGACCAGTACAAGGATGAAGATGATCGGGAAAATTTGACAAAGCTTTCAGAGCATGGGCCTGAAATGATGCTAGAAGCTTGTGCAACAGAGGAAGAATTTGGCCATTCTAACGTGCATGTTCGTGCGAGTCGCACGAAAGCTGAAAGGGCTGCTGGAGCATTGGCTGAACTGGTCAAGAGAAGAAGTGATGCTGCTAGGAGGGGAAGTAGCTACCAATGCCCTTCTGTCAACGAGATTGATGTACCCCCATCAAATGTGAGTAACTCCAACCTCACCTCATGCAATGAGGAAGAGTCATCATGGGAGGAAATGAGTTCTAGTGATGAAGATGACATGTCACCCGAGCCGCCAACTCTTCGTGAAGTCATGGGGATCACTGTTCCAAGGTCAAAACTGGTACAGTGGTATATGGAGCCGTTCTTCAATGAACTCATTGCTGGATGTTTTGTTCGCATTTTAATTGGGAAGGGGGAGGCGGAAGTACCTGTCTACAGGCTTTGCCAGGTTCTCAGTGTCGATGCAACAGACCCTGACCGACAGTATGAGTTCGAGAACAAAACCACATGCAAGTACTTAAATCTTGCATGGGGCAATGGAACTCCTGCTAGGTGGCAGATGGCGGTGGCTTCAAATTCTCCTCCACGCAAATTGGAGTTTGATGAATGGCTTCGGGAGGTTAAGCTCACCGGAGGCGGTCTGCCTACAAAACAGGAGCTGTTGGAAAAGAGGCAGGCCCTTGAGAAAGTCGTTTACTCTGCTGCTGCTGCTACTGTGAAGCCAGTGTTGGAGGAGAAAAGATCTGCTGGGTGGAAGCCTGCAAATATTGCAGCTGAGAAAGCTCTTTTAAGGCGAGAGTTGGAACTGGCACGTGATGATGATGTGCTAGAGCTGAAGAGGATCCGAGCTAGAATGCTCGAATTGGAGCCAACTCGTCAAAGCTCATGCGGATCACGGAAGAAGAAGGCACGTATGGTGGAAGAGCCGAGCAAGAAAAACTTGCTCGAGAAGTTGATCAATTCATCGAGCAAGACTGTGCGTGCAAAGTCTACTTTATGATTTAACTTAGACACGTTTGAATCTTGAATTTCTATATTTTGTGTGTTTTGCTTTTTGGTGTAAAGATGTGAGCAGCTACATTGATGCACTGAATTTTGTTCTGTTTTTGCACTAAATTGCACCAATGTTGCACAAAATATCCTGTACTTGGTGCTATTTTAGTGCAGGTGGATCTCATATTTTTTTTTTATTTTTTTATTTAAATAATTATTAAATAAGAATTTTAATTGATTACCTTAATTATAATTTATGTATTTTGGTTTAATTATTGATAACACAAAATTTGATCTATCATTAAATTTTTTATTAAAATTATTCTATAAATTATCTCAATATATAAATACATTATTGTAATAATATTTAAAACATGTTTATTATTTACTATTTCAACAATTACCATTTATTGTGCATATTGTCTATTAAAGTTATAAAATATTTTACAAAATATTCTTATTAGAAAATCATCATATGAATGGTGACATGTTTTTATTAAGCTAGTATCCTTTAAGTTTTTTGAATTATCCTTCCTCCATATATATAAAGCAGATATATATAAATTCTAAAAAAAAAAAACAGAGTAATCAGTGGCGGAACCAGAATTTTTTTTAGGGGGGAGCTACACTGCCTTACGATGAGCGATGATTCCATGTTATATGTACTTGCACGACTGAGAAAAAAAATAGTAAGAGGAAGGGATCGTTGTCATTCTTTTTTGATTTATTTTTCACTTTTTTACATGTGTATGATGTTCTTTTGTTTTATAAAATTTGTTTTCTTTTTATTTATTTTTTAGTGAAATAATATCATTTTCACATTTAGAAAATCACTATATTAAACATAAATATAAATTCATAAAGAATAATATAAATGATTACATACGATGATAATTATCATAAACTCATAACATCTATCAATAAATATAGTCCTAAATTTTTAATGTCAATTATAATTCATAATATCTTTAATTCAAATTCTAAGCTTGAAACCTAATTTAAGTTCTCTAACTAAGAAAATCAAAATTTAATTCAAACACCCAAATTTAATTTAATAATCTATAAATATAAACATATATTTAACAAAATCAAAATAATACAAATTTAAACTAATATCAAAAGGACAAATTAATAAAGGAATAAATCATAAATTAAATAAATAAAAATTAGTATATAAATTGAAAAATAAAATAGAATAAAAATTACATGATAAGACGAGTGTTGTGCTCCAAGTGTCGTGCTGATTTTTGTTTCAATAGAAATGCTTTGAATACTAATTCATTATTATTATTTTATTATAGAATATATATAATTTATAAAGATAACATGGCCCACCTCTTCCACTCTTTAATTCTCTTTCTTCAACCCTCTCCTCTTTCTTCTCCGGTTCTCACCAACTCGATGCTACTGCAAATGAGTTGTAGACAAATTGAATTTTTTCTTCTTTTTTTTTTCTCCGTAGATCTCATTCGTGTCCATAATTGCCACGAGTGTCGAAAAATTGGGGGAGAGGGGGTTGAGGCAAAAATATCAACCATCCTAAGTAGAAATTTACGACGAGAGCCTCCGGTTCTGTCATTGAGAGTAATATTAAAGCTTGATAATGTAGTAAGATTTGCTAAAACAAAACTTAAAGTTTACCCGTAATTTTATTTTTGTTATGTCTTTATTTTCTAAATTTATATATTTTTTATGCTCAAAATTGGATACTTTAAAAAAAAAATGGTATCCCTTCCCCATTCCTCATTATATTGACTTTTTTTGTAATATAATATAAATAAATTTTATTTATTATTACAAAAGTTTTCGAATATGAATTAGACATGAAAAAGTGAGACACAAACTTTGAACCAAATAATATTCTCTTATCTATTCACAAACACTTGCTTGCATAAAAGTGCATATAAGTTTTATTTAGATGAATCACCCAAATTCGGGGGAAAAACCTGCAAAAAAAAAATCCCCGACAAAATCAACATCAATATAAATACTAATATTAAAAAGTATCACTCAAAATTCGAGAGTATCACATGTATCCTTATAAAGTAAGACGTCTGCTAGTTATTTTATACTAGTTTATTTAGTTTAAATTGTGATTTTTTCCATTCCAATTAATATTTAGAGTTTAGGAGATTAATTTTTTTAGGGTTCATGATTTTTTTAGGAGTTTATTTTGTGTTTTTTAGGAGTTTTAGGGGTTTATTTTATATTTTGTAGGGTTTTTTTTAAGGATTTATTTTGTGTTTTTTTAGGATTTTTTTAGAAATTTATTTTGTGTTTTTTTATATGGTTTATTAATTCCATTTTAAGGTATAAATTAGTATTTATTTCAAACAAATTAAATTAATTTACTTTAATTTTAAGGTTAATTAATTTTATTTCAGGATATAAAAATTTAAGGGGAAAAACAAAAAATTAAATTTTTTTAAAAAATATTATTAAAAAAAAAGATGGGCACGTGGCCGCATGACGTTCACCACGCGCTAGCTGAAATAAGATGCATATATGCACCGTTATGTACACAAGGGCTCCTCATATCTATTTTATTTTGAGTTAAATTTTACTATCTCATTGTAATTCCATCCAATAATTGTAGTCAATTTGATTTGTATAAAAAAAATAAAAAGATAAATATCGAATAATTTCTTAAGCCATGATGAAATCTTCACAACAGTTTGATAGCGGATCAGGTCTTCTATTACCATTTATATTCTACTTAGTATTTCATAACTAGATTTTTTTTTTTTAAATTAATATATTCTAATTGAGGAGGAATGAATCCAAAATAAATTAAATAAAATTATAACAAATTAAAAATAAAAAAAAATATATTTTTAAAAAACCAAATATTTGAAATGGAACAGGTGATCCGTGTGTTTTGATAGGCTTATAATATGGAATTCCAAAATTCACTCGCACAGTCGCACCCAAAACTCGCCGCTAATCGCAGGCGAAAAAACACGACGTGATCGCAGGCGCCGCCGCTCACTTCTGTCTCAACCGGCGGCGTCCCCGCCCAATTGTATTTCCGAAATTCATTATTCCTCGCAATTCTTAAGCAAAAGTAGTGGAACTCACTTCACCCCCATTTTGCAAGTCAATGGCCTTGGTCACTAAATTGCCACAATGCAGCAGCTACTCATCTCGCCGCCGACGAGAAACTCTGTTTCTTCACCTGAAAATCAACAAATCTCCGGGAATCGGAAATTGTATACGTAAATATATATATTTATATACTCGCAATGTGTGTGTGAGGGTAGGATAACTCCGTCACTCTGTAAATGGGCGGTAGCTCAGACCCGACGTTGGCGATGGTGATCGTCCGCCACCGCCGGCGACGACCGATTTCCAGCTTCTGCTAAGTGGAGCTTTGGCCCATGGTTTTGTAGGTATATCTTTTGCTCTATTTCTTCAATTTTCGTATGTTTCTGTTCATTTATTTAGTTGGGAAATGTTTGGTTATTTTGCCAGTAGGCTACGAATAAATGCTTATTTGTAAATTTTGTAAAATATTTGTGAATATTTGGGATAATATTTGTGAATTTTGTGAAATATTCAATTTTTATGTATGGTTGTCATTTGTCAGAATAAATGCTTGAGATTTCCTAAGCTAATTTGTAAGACAGCAAGGAGCTGATAATTGTTTCTTGAAAGTTTATTTATGTTTTGTTTCTATGAATTACTACATATTACTACTGCTGATACCTTATAATCTCTATGTTTTTCTTATTTGTTTTAAAATTTCAAACGTCCAATTATATGGTGGTTGAAGGATGGACAATGTGTATCAAGAACCCTAGCAAGAAATGAAAATCTAAAATTTGGCAATTATTGTTTAATATTTACTGATTTAGAAGATAATAAAGAATCAGAAAAAAAAAAGCATTATATTTAATACAAATTGTTCTCTTACATATTCTTCGTTTAGTTAATTATGCATAAATACTCTCACATGTAGGACGGTTTACTGAACGGATGGTATCACCGATCGCATTTCATTTTTTTAATATACATCATATAATGAATTAATGCTGTTATTAACATAAATGTGGACACATTACTAAAATAAAATACTATTTTGTAGTGAAAGATCCAATTAGTTATTTGTCATTAAGATTTGGCTATAACGTTTGAAAATGGAAACTTACAACTTGATTGTCATTTTCAGAATAAGCATAGTTTGCTATAATAAATGACAGACATCAGAATCTTTTTTTTTTTTTTTTTCTTCAAAGCTATTTTTAGGATTGATCAGGGATATAGCAAAGGGGTCTCATGATAGAAAAGAGGATAGGTCATTCTTTAAAAAAATTATGAATTATAGAGATCATTGAGTGTTAGTAGCTTCATCATAAAGAAAAATCTCAACAGCTAAAACCAGTTGAGTTGTTGAAATAATTCTTAAGTATACTATTGAATGTTAGAATGAGAAAAAGTCATAGATTCAATGTAGTTTTATATGTTATAGGAGATACAGTCAAGATTGAAGTAAGTCGTTATGATTCAAACAGAAGACATACGATTGAGGGCATTCCTGATAATTAAGATCAACACACACAGGTCATTAAGCATCCGCTGTTGGGATTTTTGGGAAATTTATCTGACAGTTAAAATGAGTGAAGTCATTAAGAGTCATTGAGATAGTCCAAAAGGAAGTAATATCACATTTAAAACCAGTAGAGGTTGTTGAGAGCAGTTGAGATAGTTCTAAAATAAGTCTCCATTGCTGGCATTTTTTGGGGAAATCTATCTGACAGTTAAAATGAGTGATGCCGTTAGAAGTCGTTGAGATAGTTCTAAAATAAGTTCTACAACATTTGAAATCAGTAGATGTCATTGGAATAATGCTAAAGAAAATTCTTGATAATTAAAATTTCCAGACCTAGCATGCTTGTATGTAAACTAGCAGCACTTGAATTATATTAAAATCAGATAGAACCGCACAGTAACTGGCTAGTTGTAGCCATCAATTATAAGCAATTTTTGCTTTGTCTGTATCAATTCTGAACTGCACTTAGAATACACAAGTTTTATCATCTTTGAGATAAAATTTAAACATCTGGGCTGTTTTGGTCTTTTAGTCACTGGGTTCATACTCATCATTACACAACTGTCAGTATTAATTTCAACAATTTGAACCCAAATTTAATTTTCTTATTTTCTGTTTTCTTTTGTCTTTTTGTTCATCTTTCACAAAAGATGCCCTTTCATACCTGTCCTAAGCAAACAAAGAGAAAGGAAAAAGAAATGGAGGGAAAAACGCAAGGAAGGAAGAACATCTTACAAAACCCCCCCATATTACAATGACCTGCGTTACATTTGACTCACACATGTCCATCAACACAGACATGATGACACTGCATCATACTGATATATATATATGCACACACAGTCACTCTGTGTATACACACACACACTCAGACTCAAGGGTTGGCAGCCTCAGACAGTGCTCTCTGGTCATTTCTCCTTCATAAGCTGGTTAGATCTTCACTTCTCTCTCTATCAGTATGCCTTTATGTTATTTTCAGAACCATGCAATTCATTAACTTGTGTAAGATCTTGAAAGCAGGTCAATTTTTGGTAGCATAAAGAAAAAGCCCTTTGGTGAGTTCGTCACTTACCTTGTGATTTACCCTTCTGCTGCATACATCGGATTTGGCTTGTTGTTGACAATTCTAGATGATTATACAAGTTGGGTTAGAACTTGCATGAAAGCTGGTCTTGATGAAAGTGTAATTTTGTCTCATCGTGATGCTGCAAACTGTTGTTGGCTTCTGAGAGTTGTGTGGAATGGTGTAGATCTGCTTTTTCATGATGAGTCTTCAACCTGCTTGTTTATCATGATTTATTGCTTAAGGTTGTAGATCTTTACTACCCTCGCCCTACCATCACCACCAAGAACAAAGGTTCTTTTTTTTTTTTTAAAAAAAAATGACTCAGATTGGATTGTTTTTCATTACTTTTTTTTTATTATTTACAACCTCTCTTTAATTATTATTTTTACTATATTTATTTATTTCCCTTGGGATTTGTGATTTTTTGACTGATTTGTTGAGTTGCTATTCTAATTAGTAATTCAATGACGAATATTGATTTACAGATAGAGCTTAAGAGATTGATGCCCTTCATTTGTAGTGAAGTGATTTTTTCCTGGAGCTCAATTCAGTTTAATATGCATATTAATATGATTTCATACCATAAATCAATTGAAGCTGTGCTTCCACTGTTCAATTGCAAGATCTGTCTCAAGCTCCCCCTTTCCATTGACTACACGTGTAGATTTTTGGAATGATCTTGTCGGAGCGCACATTAAGTCGCATTCTTTTGTTGCCATGTTAGTTAGCCGCCTTTTTACACTGTTGGTTTTGTCGTATCTAATAATGTCATCATGACGTAAATTAACTTGTTTAAGATGTTGAAAACAGGTCAATTTTTGGTCACATAAAGAAAAGCCCTTCGGTGAGTTCTTCACTTACCTTGCAAGTTACCCTTCTGCTGCATGTGTCAAATTTGGCTTGTTTTTGACAAGCTAGATGATTAGTTGGGTTAGAACTTGCATGAAACCTGGTCTTGATGAAAGAGTTTAATTTTGTCTCTTCGTAATGCTACATACTGTTGTAGGCTTTTGAGAGTTGTGTGGAATGGTGTAGATCTGCTTTTGCATGATGAGTTCAACCTGCGTGTTTTCATGGTTTACTGCTTAAGGTTGTAGGTCTTTGCTACCCTCCCTACCACCATCACCACCAAGAACAAACGTTTATTTTTTATTTTTTATTTTTAAATTTGACTCTCAGGTTGGATTGCTTTGCATTACTTTTTTTCTTCATTTACAACCTCTCTTTCACAGTTAAATTTTTAATATTTTTTAAAATTTGACTCTCAGGTTGGATTGCTTTGCATTACTTTTTTTCTTCATTTACAACCTCTTTCATTAAGATAAAGGTTGATACAGTTAATTATCATTTTTACTATATTTATTTATTAATTTATTTCCCCTTTGGGTTTGTTATTTTTTGACTGATTTGTTGAGTTGCTATTCTAATTGGTAATTCAATGAAGAATACTAATTTACAGATATATCTTAAGAATGTTAATATTAATATGCAATTTATTTTAATTTATGTTTATGAAATGATATTAATATTAATTTAATTTGCATTCTAATATCATTTCATAAAATAAATTTTGCTTCCACTATTCAATTGCAAGGCCTGTCTCAAGCTCGCACTTTCCATTGACTACACGTGTAGGTTTTTGGAATGATCTTGTCGGAGCACATATTAAGTCTCATTCTTTTGTTGCCATGTTAGTCAGCCACCTTTTAACACTGTTGGTTTTGTCGTGTCTAATAAAGCCATCGTGATGTAAATTTAATTTGCATATTAATATCATTTCATAACATAAAGCAATGGAAGCTTTGCTTCACTATTCAACTGCAACGTCTCTCTCAAGATTGCCCATTCCATCGGCTACACTTGTATATTTTTGGAATGATCATGTCAGAGCGTATGGTAATGCTCATTCTTTTTGTTTGCCCTGTTAGTTAGCCGCCTTTTTACACCGTTGGTTTTTTGTCGAATCTATTTACGTCATCGTGACGTAACCTGAGTTTTGAGATTTTACCACTTTTCGCTCATTTTCTCATCGCATTTCATCACGTGAATCTCTTCCCATAAGTCTTTATTTTCTTGGTGAAATTTTAACTTGACATCATTAGTCATAGATAAATATTTTCTTGAATTACATGTACGTAGAAATCAGTCCAATAAAAATCTGAAGATAAGAAGATATTTGGATGAGGTCTGAATATGTTTTTCACTGACGTAATGTATCTTCCACATGTTACAGTTTATTATACACAAATAAGTGTTTCTTCTATTAGTGACTAATAATGTACATTTTCCTTTTGCCATTTATTGCATGCAGCAATTGTTTCTTTGCTGAGTTTCAGAGTCTTGCTAATATAGTAATAATGGCTTCCAATTTGAACAGTTTTTTTATGAACTAAGAACTTGCATCTGTTTCCATTATATTATCTGTTTTCCTGAAATTTGATCATGCAGAATTTGTTTACAATCATTGAGCTACTGAAACTGGTAATTTGTCTATTTATTTGTGGAAGGGACTTGAAAATATTAGTTCTACATGCCATAAGATTGGTTCTGTTGAGATGGAAAATGACTAAAAAAATTGGATGGCATTTAATTGAACATTTGAACTGGGTAACATGTAACTATTATCCAGGTATATATAATGTATATCCAAAGTTCGAGATGGAAAGTTAAATTTTCTGTGCCTATGAAACTATATCCAGCTTCATGGCTGAAAAAGATGCTGCTGATGAACTGATATGATGAATTGCATTGTACAATATATATTCTTCGTATACATCGGGAGATTACATAAATATATTAATCCTTGAGTGTATTGGAACATATGATTCTGGTTATGTATCCACCTCAAATATGACAGAATGGAGTTGGACTATAATTATGTTGTGTGATGTAATTACAACTGTTTACAGCTCTCTGAATGTTGTCTGGGCTCAATGAACCTGATGATAATGTTATTTCATGTGTTGCAGCTTGTACTCCAATCAACTCAGACAAATTTCAATGATGAACTTGGACAAATTGCAAATGGCAGCAGCTGGAATGTTGGCTACAACCAAGGAGAATGTCTATTTGTCTCCGCTGACTCATACTCACAGAAGGCGAAGAGTTACATTTG
Source organism: Perilla frutescens (assembly GCA_026008535.1). NCBI lineage: Eukaryota > Viridiplantae > Streptophyta > Magnoliopsida > Lamiales > Lamiaceae > Perilla > Perilla frutescens. The sequence continues at coordinate 15,731,924 of BRKX01000007.1, read as the reverse complement.
CTGAGGATGTGAAAGATAATGATCGTATTGAGTCGAGTAAAAAAGCCTCTACCTCAAAAGTGCCATCGAAGAAGAATTCGGCCATTCTGAAAAGAGATGATGACCGTAGAAGGCGGAGAGGTCGAATTGAAGACTGACAATGAAGTTGTTGGGAGTGACCAGTACAAGGATGGAGATGATACGCAAAAATTGTCAAAGCTTTCAGAGCTTGAACGTGAAATGATGCTAGAAGCCTGTGCAACAGAGGAAACCGACAAGAATCTCACCAAGATATTGAAAAAGAGACAGGGTGAAGATAAAAGGAGGAGCTCTCCTATGGTGCATGTTTGTGCGAGTCGCACGAAAGCTGAACGGGCTGGAGCATTGGCTGAACTTGTCAAGTGAAGAAGGGATGCTGCTAGGAGGGGAAGTAGCCGCCAATGCTCTTATGTCGACATGATAGATTTACCTGCTGCAAATGTGAGTACCTCTAAGGCTCTAACCTCACCTCAAGCAATGAGGAAGAGTCATCATGGGATGACATGAGTTCGAGTGATGAAGATAACAAGTCTCCTGAGCTGCCAACTCTTCATGAAGTCAGGGGGATCACTGTTCCAAGGTCAAAACTGGTACAGTGGTATATGGAGCCGTTCTTTAATGAACTAATTACTGGTTGTTTTGTTCGCATTTTAATTGGGAAGGGGGAGGCAGAAGTACCTGTCTACAGGCTTTGTCAGGTTCTCAATGTCGATGCAACAGACCCTGACCGACAGTATGAGTTCGTGAACAAAACCACATGCAAACACCTAAATCTTGTATGGGGCAGTGGAAGGAAGTCCTGCTAGGTGGCAGATGGGTGGCTTCGAACTCTCCTCCAAACAAAGTGGAGTTTGATCAATGGCTTAGGGAGGTTAAGCTCACTGGAGGTCGTATGCCTACAAAACAGGAGCTGTTGGAAAAGAGGCAGGCCCTTGAGAAAGTAAACTCTTTTGTTTGCTGTTACTGTGAGGCAGATGGTGGAGAAGAAAAGATCTGCTGGGTGGGAGCCTGCAAATATTGCAGCTGAGAAAGCTCTTTTAACACGAGAGTTGGAACTGGCGCATGATGATGATGTGCAAGAGGTGAAGAGGATCAGGGCTAGAATGCAAGAATCAGAGACAATTTGTGAAAGCTCACGGGGATCATGTAAGAAGGTATGCCTGCTGGAAGTGATGAACAAGACAAACATGCTCGATAATTTTATCAGTGCATCGAGCAAGGTTGTGAGTGCAAAGTCAAGCGATGACTATGATCCCTTTTCCAGGCGATGGACTTGACCTGGTAGCTTGTGCAGGAGCAGCAGCAGATACTGCTCCCATCTCAGCATCAGCTACAACTGACACAGTTGCAGCAGCGTCACAACCGGGAGATGCAGTGGGTCGGGGTGAGTTGGCTGATACAACTGCACCCCTGGATGAAGAACGTGCACCACATGTGCTGCACGACTTCGATGTATCAGTCCCGCTCGATAAGTTTGGGGGGGGGGGGGGGGGGCTAGAGGAGCCAAAGCTGGATATATGGCCCGGAAACAGCACATAGAGGCAACTGTTGGGGTTAAAGTTGCAGATGATGATGGGAAAAGCCATTCACACACTCTGACTGTTTCTGAATACATGAACCGCAGAGGCCTTATATGATCTGTTTGCTATGTTTGTGCCATATTTGCAACTTTTAAGGATTTTTGTGTATATTTTTTGTAATTTTCAAGTATTGTTGTCAATGGATTTTTTTTTTTGCTTTGGCCAGACTTTATGATCTAACGTAGACGTGTTTAAATCTTGAAATTTCTATGTTTTATTTCTGTGTTTTGCAATTTGCTGTGAAGATTCGGGCAGCTCGATTGGTGCACATAAATTGCACTGAATTGCTCGAATGTTGCACTAAATCCTGTACTATTTTAGTGCAGGTGGATCTCTTTTTCTTATTATTTAAAATAATTATGAAATAATATTTTTAATTACTTTAATTATAATTTATTTATTTTGGTTTAATTATTGATAAAACTAAATTGGACTATCTTTTTTAATTTTTAATTAAAATTATTTTATAAATTATCTCAATGAACAAATATATTTTTTCAATAATATTTAAAAACACGTTTATTATTTTATTTCAATATTCATTATTTAGTGTGCATATTGATAATTAAAATAATCAACCATAATAAAACATTTTACAGAATATTCTTTTTTATTGTAATATTTAGTGCAGAAATTGTACTACTCAGTGCAGTTTTTGCACAGATATGGTGCAAAAATAATTGGAGTTGCCTTATATGCCCTTTTTTAAAGAGTATTAACATAAAAAATGTTCTTTGATGAGATTCACTGCATATGCATGAACGATTTTTTTTTTTTAATTTTTTAAAATTTGACAAAAGTGATATTTTTTATTTATATTATAAGTAACTATAAGTTTCTCAATATATTTTGTTTTTCTGAACATGAAAATATTACTAGGTAGATATTACTGAACTTACACTAGAATGCTATACTTGAGGTAATTATTACATTACTAGTGTGTGTGTGGTATGTGTAATTATTGAGGACACAACTATACCTTCACACAAAAACATATATAGGTGCAAAAAAGAATGTAAAAGAAAAGGAAATGTTTGCATAATCATGAATGCTGTGGTATTTCAGTTACAGGAATTTAAAACTTTAAATTCAATTCACTTCAACCCTATCTCTATAAGGCCCACATGCATTAATTCAATTACTAAATTTACTCAATAGTCCACTATTAATTTATGTCAATTATATAGGAATATTTTGTGCATGGCAGAAATATTCTCACTTAATATCAACTGCAAAAGTTTATCAAGTTTAATGAGGAATAAAGATTAAATGTGACACCCATAGAAAACGACTCGAAATTTAGTTTGTTAATCAAACAATCTTAAATAGTTAAACTTTTCAAAACTTGACTTAATTTCAAAATAAAATTTAAACACAACTATAATTTTCAAATAATTAAGATTTAAATAGTAGTGCCTTACACTCTTTACTACCTAACTAGTTAGTTATTACATAGTAAGTACAATCATTATGAAGAAATCGTCTTCCTAAACTATGAAATATAATTTTTTTTTTTTTTTTTAGACACTTACCTTCGTTAGATGTAGGCTTGAGTAGAATAAATCGACCTAAAAAAGATAAATAAATGTGCTCAATTTAATGAGACAACTATTAAATAGGTAGCTCAGCAAGGTGACGCAGTCACGCTCTCTTAGGAAAAAAATAACCCGCTTTTCAGCTTGCACAAAATCCCAACTTCCGAAAACAGCCAAAAATTAAATGGAAAAAAAGGGAAAAAATTTAAATTAAAAAAATAAAATGGAAACTCTCAACTGCCCAACCATCAAATTCAGTCTGCAAAATGACACTGACTCAAAATATACTTCCATTCTTCTTCTTCTTCAACTCAAGATTTAATTTCAGACATTTTCATCAGGTGATATTCAATTTATGGTGACACACACACCAAAAATGGTAAGTAATCCATTCAAATATTCAAATACTCTACGATTATGGTAACTGCTACATTCCATGTATATTACGATTTCTTATAGATACGAATTATATTAAATTATATATACACAAAGAGCCCATCTATTATGTAAAAAAAAACACACACACATAATCACGTACAAATTAGATGTATTAGTAAAAACATAGGGATGGATCATCGTTGTATAACATCGAACGGTGTCAAATAAGGCGATGGTGCATTGCACCAAATGCAGGCCAAAACTTGTCATCTGCCAGCGCCAATTGCACCACATTCCTAACACTAATTTCTTCTCACCATCGTGAAATTCAATTCAATTCAATTCAATTCTGGTATATATATATATATATTCATTCATTCATTCAAATAAAATAAATGAAAAGCAAAACTGTCACATACATCAAAATTTTCCTTTCTGGAAAATCACTGCTTTCCAAAAAGCTCTTACTACCACCAAAAACCACCACGCTTTTCAATTCTTGTGCCTTTTTTTGCCGCCTCCCCCGCTCAAAACATATCAAATCTCTCCCTTTCACCTCTCTCTCTCTCTCTCTCTATAAGTCTTGAAGTATGATAGCAGCAGAAACAGTTTCTTTGTCCAGAAATATCAATGGAAAATATCATTGACAGTTTCTTGTCTGAGCTTCTTTGCCGTTTGCAGAGAAGCAAGAGATCTTTCTACGCTTTGATTTCTCTTCTCTCTCTTTGTCTCTTAGCTTACAATAGCGCCTCCATTTTCTGCACACAAGTCCCCATTGCGCCGAGAACCCCGCCGGAGCCCGCCAGTTTCTTGCCGGAAAATGTCGCCGGGAAATCAAGAAAGTTCTTCTCTTTGCCTTCTGCGGAAAATCCGTCGTTTTTCGCGCCGCAATTATCGGAGAGTGTGAAACCAAGTGCCAAATTGAAAGCCCATTTCTCCCTTCTGCACAAGAATCGGAATTTCGTGGTTTCCACAAAGAGAAGCGATGATTACCAGCCGAAGAGGAGGAGGAGGCGGAAAATTGCTGAGGTAAAGCCGTTTGAAGTTAGAGTGAGAGAGTTCTTCAATGCGAATTCACCACATTCTTTCTGCAAATTTCGGTTTTTTATGACTTGGATCTCGTCGGTTGAGTCTTTTGGGGAGAGAGAGATGTTTGCTATAAGCAGTCTGTTCAAAGCGCATCCAAATGGATGCTTGATCATAGCTTCGGATTCACTCGATTCAAGAGATGGGATGCAAATCTTGAAACCCTTCTTGAATAAGGGTTTTAGAGTGACCTCAATTTCGCCCAATTTCGATTTCTTGTTCAAGGGCACTCCAGCTGAAACATGGTACAATCAGTTGATGCTAGGAAATGTGAATACTGGTGAAGTTGCTCTAGGCCAGAATCTTTCAAATTTACTAAGATTGGGATTGTTGTATAGATTTGGTGGGATTTACTTAGACACTGATGTGATAGTTTTGAAGAATCTTGGAGAATTGAGGAATGTGATTGGTGCTCAAACTATTGATCTTGATACAGGGAACTGGAGCAGATTGAACAATGCAGTGATGATCTTTGATGAGGGTCATCCACTGCTGTACAAGTTCATTCAAGAATTTGCACTCACATTTGATGGGAACAAATGGGGTCACAATGGGCCTTATTTGGTTTCAAGAGTAGTTGCTCGGGTGTCCGGGAGGCCTGGATACGACTTCACCGTGCTGCCACCAATGGCGTTCTACCCCGTGGATTGGAGTAGGATCCGGGGCCTGTTTGAGGGGCCGAGGAGCTTGAGTCACTCGAAATGGTTGGTGGCGAAGCTCAGGCAGATACGGAGCCAGAGTTTCGCGGTGCATCTGTGGAATAAGCAGAGCAGGGGATTTGAAGTTGAGAAAGGGAGTGTTATCCAACATCTGATGTTTAGTTCTGGTGTTGAGCAGTAGATTTTATGATCTTGTTAGGTGCTGTTTCTGGATTATCTCAGTCCAGTTCGTGAAAGAAATCATAGAAATGGGGAAGTTTGTGAAGCAATAGTTTTTTGTTTTGTTGTTGAAGAATGTTAGATCAGTTACAACCATATATAGGTTCTTGTTTTCCACAACTATGTGTTGTCTGAATTTGAAATGCAAATTTCTCAGAGAAATTGACAGATATCTTAGTCATACATATGGTTTGAGTTTCTATACTGCGTTTGTGTTTTTGAGTCCATGAAAAAAATCATCACTTGGAAAGTTGTTTGATGTATATTTGAATAGAGTGTTGCTTAGTGCTTTTCCAGATATGCAAGGCCTACAATTTGCTATAACCAGATATCTATCTAATTATGCTAATTATGATGTACTCCACAAGAGAGAGAGAGAGAGAGAGAGATTGTTCCATGGTTTTAGGTTCAGTGCATCTCTCAGTTGAAACACAATCAAGAACCAAGTCCTTTTGTTTCTCCAGACATTCAGAATTTCATAAATGATTACACTTGAATTTTGAATATCAACAACTCATTCAGATATTGTGAGAAGTACACATCTGAAATTACTAACTTGACCCTTGGTTATTTACCAAAAAGCCCTTCACGAGGGGATGACTTGAGGTTCTTTTTGTTATTAACGTCGTTTCTCTTATTTCGATTTATGTATCAAAGGAGGAATGGTGCGTAGCAAAACATTACAAAATTCTCTTATAATCTCGAATTCCTGAAAATAACTTGTTATGGCAACCCAAAATTGTAGAAAACTACTTTATCTATATACATAAAAAAGCATGTGTATCCTACAATCCTATGAACGTATCGTATGCATGCTGTCACATTATGCGTATTTTAGCATCTTGTTTGTGTTAGCTAAACATTTTTTTTTGGTTGAATTTGATTCTTGTCAATCCACAAGAATAGGAATAAAATCAGAAATTGAGAGGCAACTACCACAAAAGTTGGCATTTATGAATGGTGAGTGATAGACTTTTATGATCTTTCACTTTCCTTATATTGTGGTCTCATTTCCGTGCATGTGCTCTTCTTTAAGATCTTTCGCTTTCTTGCCGCAAATTTGTAAAAGTTCTTGTGATATTTACCCCTCTCTCTCTCTCTCTCAAGTGAATAGGTAAGTCGTGTTAAGTGAATGTGTGTGAAAGTAACAAATGATAAAAGGATGAATGTTGTAGTCTTCACGTTTGGTCGGTGAATCAGTGTATCATCTTAATAGAAAGTCTTTTCTATTGGGATAAATCATATCTCACCTCTTTAGGAGTTTAGGTGAGATACATATCCCATATATAAGCACTCAAAAGCTCAATTATCACGGGCATTGAGTTATCCACCATTTTAATAGCATGCAAAGTAAATATTGGATATAGTTGGATAACTAATTAATCATCTCTTATCCACCAAAGTAAACAAGGCCTTATATGTATTTGGTAATAGAGTTTATTATTTGTAAATATGCAAATGCACGTGTTCAATGAGCTTCACATTTGTACTAGCAAATTAAACTACATTCTCTAAAAGATGTGCTCCCAATGTATAATCTAAATTTTAAGAATAACATCTTATTTCTTAAATTTATTTGAAATTTAGATCATAAATTTTACTAGACCAGAACCAGATAACTAGAAAAGTGGATATGAAGAGATGCATATATAGGGAAGGTTTTTTTTTCCTCTCTCTCTAGAAATTGCTAGTACTGAGATGGTTGGGTCAAATTCGACCGGACTATTTGGGTCCTTTGTGTATTATGCATATAGTATAATAAAGAAACATAGTATATGTTTATGTAATTATATTCATATATGTGTGTGTGTATACAGATTGAAATAATTTGACAGATTCTGCATCATCAATCAATTATACATTTTGGTCAAATTTAGAAAAACCTAACTCATATTTCAATAACATATACACTCTGTTTTTTGCTTAGATAAAATGTAAGCATGCATGTCATGTAATAAAATAACAAGTATACAAAATATATCACTAAATGATGATTTATTTAGATTTACTAAAAAGAACTCACAAGTCACAACCAAGGGTTATGGAAGAAGATAAAACCCAATTCTATTAAAAAAAAAACAAAAGATGCAACCCAATTCTGTGGTTGAACTTCAATTTTCAAGTAAAAAATGGAAATAGCCCAACAAACCAGTCTACTTGAAAAGCCCATCAAAAGCTCATTTATAGCCTAGTGGGTGTTGAGATAAATTGCTAGATAAATTATAATTAAGTGCAATGATCTACAAATTAGAGAAGATAAAAGTAAAATAAAATTGTGTGACGGATTTCACCTAAAGCTTTCCATTTTCTATTCTTTTAATTCGTGCCCTAAATAGAATACCTAAAAAATCTAGAGACTTTGCTAAAAAGAAAGAAAAAATAAATAAATAAATAAAAAATCTAGAGACATTATGTGATGGAATTGCCAACTGAAATCCTCCTAATGTACAATATAAAGATTGCATACATATGATGTCATGTTGGACCACACACTACGTGACATAGGAAGTTGTTTGTCAAGACACACATGATAAATTCTATGCTATCCCATAGGGTACTATCCACAATTACAAGAATCGTGACGTGACAATTGTGAGTATTCTTTTTTTGAATGCGCTAATTAAAATAATATCACAATTACCACATGTCACAATCATTGTGGTTGTGGATAGTGTCTTATAGGACTTTGGTGGTGCGGTCAACGCTGGATTGTAATTTATCCAATTTATTACGGGAAATATGGAGAAGATTGATCGGGTGAGCTATTTAATTTTGGAATCCTTAGAACTCGAGGAGTGCTGGGGTTTCCACCTCGTCTATGCATAGACTATGGTGGCTCTTGGTCGAGCAGTGTTGGGGTTTCCAAGACATTCGCCTTGAACTACTTAATTACTACTTATTTTTAATCGACAGTCGAAGAGTATATATCATCGAGTTAATTCGTTGGATGATTTCAAATTCAATTCCACATATATCTTGTTATTGTATATTCTTTAATTGTAACTTGTTTCTGCATTAGGTTTTATGGATGCGAGCTGGCAATGAATGGCTGGGAACTTCCTTCAAATTTGAAGGAATTGGTTATGCATACTCAAAATAATCTGCCCATTTCTGGGATCATAGCACTACTCAAATCTTCTCCCAAGCTTCAGAAGTTGCTCATATCTTGCAACATGGTAAATATTTAGTCCAACTTAAATTTCATATCTTCAAAATTTACATCACCCAAAGCTTGTTCATTTTTACATTTTTTTCATGATTAACACTTTTTAACACTTACACAATTTTTTTGACGAAGCAAATAATAAATGACTTAGACTGCTGAAAATTTTATTTGATCTCACCTAATAAAAAAAAAAAGATGACGTTGTTTTCAGCAGCCCACATCATTGTTTGGTTCAATAGTGTTAAAAGTATTAATTATGCACTTTGATACAGAAGTGTTAAAAGAGAAAATGTTGGGTTCCAATGTGTAACTTACCCGTATATATATATACACTCTAATTGTTGCTTTTAAGTTTTAATTAACTATACAAGATAAAATTAGGCCATATTTTACATTAAGGATGAATTTAATTAAGAGATCATTAAATTAGAAGTTAGAACCCATCCACCAATCCACTTCATATCCTTCATAGATGATATTATTAATCCGGGTTCGAGACCCACTGCTTCCCATTTTCCCAACTTCCAATATTTGACGTACATTACAATACTTTAGCAATATTTGCTCTAATTAAATTTATTGTTTCCAATATTTTTAAGGTATTCATCAATTGGGCTCGAATTGCGGATGAGTGAGACTGTGAGTTATTGCATCTTAAGTCAGTTGATGTTACATACATTATTTGGGAAAACGAGGCTAAAATTTGCACAAATTATATTAGAGAGAGCTCCAGCCTTGGTGGGATGGTGATTCGCAATAAATCATCATCTTCAACAACAATTTCTGATGATTTAATCAAGAAATTTTAGGCACATCCAAAATTTTCACGAAAACCAAAAATCGTGATCATCTATCAATAATCCCGCAATTCACATTAATTATTTCCGCTTTCAAATTATATACTGTGGCAGCTTTAATAAAAAAATCCTACATTTTTTAAGAGATTGCATTAATTTTAGGAACTTCATTGTTTCATTAATTTATTTGTTTATCAATATTAAAAGCATGATGACTCAAAAAAAAAAAATATTTAAAGCATGCTGTGAGCAAAATCCCATTTGGTTCGTATTACTCCCCCGTTTTGTTTTATTTGTTGTTTTAACTTTTTTATTTTGTGTCAAAATATTTTTTGTTTCATATATTTTCACACAATCTCTCTAATCTAACCCTATCACAAACCCTATTTTAGGAAAATATAATTGAATAAGATTTTATGGCATATATGAGGGATATGTATATTTGTCTACAAAATTAATTGTTAATTCTAGATAAAAAAAACCTAAAACATCAAATAAAATGAAACGGAGGAAGTCTTAATCCGAACTCTATTTACATTATGATTCATTATTTCATTAGCTTTTTTTTTTCAGCATATCGATTTAAGTTTGTAGCCTACTCTTTTTCACCTTTTTATACACTTTCATCATCATTTTATAGATGAATTCGTTGATCATCATTTCGTTTTTTCTTCTTCTTCTTCTTCTTTGAAAATTGCTTGTAATTAGATGGTTGGGTCAAATTTGACTGGACTATTTGGGCCATTTATTGGGCTTTTTGTATAAGCGGGATCCGGCCCATGGTGAGCCAGTCTTAATCCGCAATATTTTGCATATTATAATTTATAACAAGCCTATAATTATAGAAAAGCTAACTCTTATTTTAATAAAATAAACTCTATTTTGTTTAGATAAAATGTAAGCATGTAATAAATTAACAAGAACATAAACTATAACATTAAACAGGTACTCCCCGTCCCATTTATATAGATTAATTATATTTTTCACCATAATTAAGATCGAAAAACATTGAAAAAGATAATTAAATAGTAAACTTTTCATAATATGTCTATATTTATTTTCTTTGATAATGAATTGATATTTAATGCAAACAAACACATAGGAATTATGGTACATATTTTCACGACTAAAATGAATAAAATAATTATTATAAATATACATTGGGGATATATTAGTAAATGAACTAAATAAATATTAATTTATAAAAAATCAGTCTATATAAATGAGACTTAAAAGAAACATATATAACTGGGATGGATGGAGCATTTATTTGGATTTTTATTATTGAATATTGATAAAAACTCACAACTAAAATTAACGAAAAGAAGTTAATCAAGGCTCAATTTTAATTTGAAGTTGAACTTCAACTTTCAAGTGTAACATATTTTGGGGAGTTGTCGCATTGTAGATAAATTGTATTCATTAATTTGTTGAGATCAACATATATTATTAATTGGAGGAGAAAGTAACATTAATGTTTTTATTTTCAATTCTAGATGCAATAAAGGGTAAATATGTACAATAATATTGTGGAGGATGATATAGTATACTGTTTTGCAATTTTTACATTTCAGAATGTTTAATTTATTATTTTTTAATGTTATTTTTCACATTCAAGTTGCTCTTAAAATGATAGTTTAATTTTTGAAAATAAATATGATTTGATTTTCTAAAAAACCGTCCTCCAAAATCAAGGGATTTAATGATTTTAATAAATTACAATAAATTTCTAATGATAAATATGACCTTACTATATAAAATAACTATAAAAAATAATTAAAATAAAATTAATTTAACAAATATAATGGACATATTTTGGAAATAACCCAGCACACTAGGCTACTTGAGGTAATTTAAACCCTTTTGGGTGACGAGAAAATTCACGCCCACAATTTCTATTCCGGTGCAAAATTCCGCAAACCACACCATAAATTAAATTATTGGAAAAATGACAATATACGATTAAAAGTTTGTACCAACTACCATTATGTTTTTATAGCCTTTAACTAAATGAAATTCCAACGTAGTATTAAATTGCTGACTACACAATTATTTAAATTAAATTTAAGAATCACGTGAGATGCAAGTGGGAATGTTTTCGTCATTAAAAAGATTAGATAGCATACAAATGAAGCATTGTATACTTGACTATAATCTTAGTAGCATAATATTTGTTTTAGTATATATGTACATATATTTATCGACAATGGAATGACACCTAAGAAATATAGCAACTTGTAGTGGATGCCGTCGTTAATAATTAATTATAAACGACTATACACTAATTAATGTGAACTCACGCGGTTTTTACTTTTTAGTCAAAATGGTTCTACGTTTTATTTTATTTTATTTTGCAAATCATGCGTTAGTCAGTATATGTCTACAGCACGTATATATATATATATATATATATATATATATATATAGGGAAAGGATCAAATAGGAATCAAATCCCCCCGTGAGAACCTAGGAACCAAACATATTAGCAAATGATTAGTCACATATTAGCAGTGTGTATAATTGCTAATATATTAGGAATATGTTGCTAATATTATGATCTCGTCAAGTTAGCAACATGATGTTACTCATATTACCAACATAATCTCTTGATGTTAGCAATATAAATCTCTCATGTTAGATTGGTTCCTAGGTTCTCACGGGGGATTGGTTCTATTTGAACCCACCCCTATATATATATATATATATATATATATATATATATATATATATATATATATATATATATGGAAAGGATCAAATGAGAACTCTTCTTCCATGTAGGAATTAGGAACCAATCCTAGTCTTTGTTTGATTCAATCTGGAAGGGCCAGATTAAATCAGATTTAAGTGGATAGGCGGTGACATTCCTGTAATTTTCAGCAACTTTGTGGGAGGGGGTAATATAGTAATTTAATAATTCTTCCATTTTGTTCTGAGGCTAAAATGATCGAAGTAGGAGGCTAAAATTGATGTGACATTTTCCACTAGGGTTCACCGTTCCCAATTAAAGTTTATTACGTTTCAATTATGGCTCATCTGATCCCAACTAGTAATTATGAGATTCTCATTAGGGTTCACTGTCCCCAAATAGAGTGTATTGCATTTCATTCCAATGAAATCATCGTTCCATTTTTGTTTATCAACACATGCTAAAATGAGAAATGCTTGAGGCTAAAATGAGCGAAATAAGAGGCTAAAATTGAACCTGGGCAATTTTTTCCGATTTTGTCCTTAATGAGACGCGCGAATTGAAGATTTTCATTTTAATTACAAAATTACCACCGAAAATCTGGATTAATCTGGATCGTTCAGATTTTGGAATGGAGGGATGTGATTGGTTCCCAGTTCCCACCTGATGACTGGTTCTCAGCCAAAAAAAAAAATTAAAAAATTGCATCAAAATACAGTAAGAAAAGCACTAAAATTACACTAAACAAGTCCGTTCTCACGTTCCTACATGAAGCACTGTTCTCATTTGAACCAAATCCTATATATATATATATATATATATAGTTATTATCAATCTTATTTTGATATCATATTCATTTTTTTGGCTGCTGGTATTGTCATCGTCATCATTATGCGTAGAAAGAAAGCACAACACGAAATTATAAAATTAATTAAAAAATCACACGTTCCTCGAAGGCCATAATTAATTATTAATTAATTTAGTATAATACATGATTCCTATCAATAAACACCAACCTATGCCACGTCACCTTCCCTATCCGAAATCTATTCGATTCTACCTACTACTTATATTTAAATATTTCGAAAAATATTCCCTCAACAAAAATAATAATAATAAGGAAACAAGGATCATTGGCCAACCAACACTATTTCCCCTCGTATTTCATATTCGTTCTTTTTTTTATTTATTTTTTTAGTATGTACAGTATTTCATTTATAGTTCGTTCTTAAATCTTAATTGATTTTCTTCATCTTCAATTCAAACTCATTTTAAAAGTATTATTCGAATAATTATTTAAGAGTTATTTATTACATCATCGTCCTCTTCCTCTTCAAACATTATTTTAATAATTAACAGTGGAATTGTGTCGCAGAAGGTCGCACGTGTTTAGCATTAACAAATAAATAATTTCATTTATTTATTTTCTTGGATGAGATGTTTTCTTCATAGTCTTTTGTCCCTGCTCGAAGAAACAAATTATTTGACTCGAAACATTTTAATAGTAGCATGTTGATTAAACACTTTATTTGATTTTTTCTTTGATCACAGGTAACATTAATACAATAAAATATTGCAAAATATTTTCATTCTCCATTTCATACAATCAAACTAAGCAAGTTCACATCCACTTTTAAGTTTTTGAATTAGGAATTGAAGAAATAATTTGTCGTTTCAACAAAGTTATGAACATCTACCACCCACGATACAAACATATATTCGTAATTTATTACAAGATAAACTATAGATTGTTCTCTATATATATTTATATCCTCGTTATTTTTTAATACACTCCATATTCTAGCATATGTTTCTTCATGTATGATACACGTACAAATTGAGGTTGCACAATCACCATAACATAATATATTAATATTTAACAAATAATTTATGTGCCAATTAATATGAGAACTTAACCGTTTTGATTAGTACTGAAAAATAATTTTTAGGCATAAATTAAAAATGCGATCTTTTTAGCCACACTTTTGGCACCTGAGATCCTCTAATCTCAACTTGTGTGTATCAACCGTATATCAAATCTTAAAATTATTACTTTTTCATTTTTTTATTCAATTTTAATTTCTTTTGGTTTAATATAATTTTACATTATTATTTAGGGTTTATTCCACCAAATTACGGTTTATAATTATTTTTTAATATTTAATTTTCATTTAATATAATTGATTTTTGGGGTTGATTATTCCAAACTTAGGGTATATAATTTTTAAAAAATTTCAGTTTTTAGCAATAAATACTAATTATGATTAATTATAATATAATAAATTTTATTTTTCTAAAAAAATTATAACAATATACAATTTTAATATTACCACATGGTTGACACTCACTACAAAAAAAATGTTCTTTAGAGACAAGATTATTAGCGACGACAAATGTCGTCATTAATACTATACTTTTAGTAACGACATGCCGTTTCTAATTATCACATATTAGCTCTAATAATTTTTTTGTAATGACATTGTTATCACTTAAAAATATTTTTTATGATGACATCATGTCGTCGCAAATAGAGCGTTCCTAAAAATTCGTCTCAAATAAATTATAAATTATTTTAAGTGACAACATTGTCATCACAAAAAATGATATGAAATTATTAGAGACGACATGTTGTTACTTAAGTCTATTATTAGTGACAACATATGTCATCGCTAATAATATTATCACTAAATACCGTTTTTAGGTAGTGACACATAAATTGGGACTAAATGATATCTCCACTCCACTTTTGGGGTGAATGAACAAAAATGTCATTAATTCCAAAACAAGAAACTAACTCTAATTCCCCAACACACCCACGTCAGATTCCTTATGTCATTCTCTATTACATCTCTTGTGCCACATCTTTATTTTGTAGTGATTTTTTATAATTTATTATGATTTGATTTAATTTTAATTTTTTTATTTATGGCTCATCTTTCCCTAATTATGATATAATAAAAAAAAATCATGACACACAAAATGTAACATGAGAGAGCACGGGGCCTGATCCAAATACACCTCCTTGTCTAGGATCTCATTTTCTGATTATGCTTTAATGAATTAAATTAACATTTTATCATTTTTTTAAACTCGGTTTTTTATATGTTCAAAAGTTTTGTAGCTACAAAAAAAAAATCACTAGCAAAAGTGACTAAAATATACAAATACAAGCAATATAAGATGCTACAATTTAAAAAAAAAAATTATTTTATGATTTAATTAAAATTTGTATTCATGTCTTTCAGCTTTGCCGAGAGAAATAATTATTAATACAAACAAAGCAAGTTACATGGTATTTGATAAATTGATTACTACACACATTGCATGCATCGCGTAATGAATATAAACTATAGAGAAACGTGACATAATTAAAGAATCCCTCATTTCTCACCGTCTTCCTCGTTATTCCATTCTATGCTTCACATTCACATATATATATGCATTTCTCTCTCATCATGTTATAATATATATACATATGATGACTGTAACAACCCACTTTCCTTATTTTCCTCGCGTTTTCTCTCTCTCTTCCTACACATATAAATCCCATACTTCGTCTCATTTCTTCTCCACAATCCGACAATTAAAGATTCGATCGAGCATGGTTTTCATGATGACCAAACAGTTTTCCGGCGATCAAAGGACGTTCGGCACGGCGGAGCTTTCAAAACCGCCGCCGTTGGACTGTCCGAGGTGCGGTTCGATGAATACGAAGTTTTGTTACTACAACAACTACAACAAATCCCAACCTCGCCATTTTTGCAAGTCCTGCAAGAGGCACTGGACTAAAGGCGGCACTCTCCGCAACCTCCCCGCCGGCCTCCGCCGCAAGAACAAGCGCCCCCGAACTTCCACCGCCTCCGCCGCCGCAGTAGCTCCTTCTGAGCCGCGGCAAAAGCATTTCCAGAACCTTCTCTCTCTCTCTACCGATCAGAAAAACATGTCCAACATTCTCTACCAAGCCTTGATGGATCACTCGTCAATAGATTGTACAATCTTGGAAAGCAATGGTACAATCTTTAATGCATCATCAGCCCCTCAAAATTCGAATGCCGAATTCACAATCTCGAATTTTAATTACCAATCTTCAAATGATGATTATGTTGTTAATTTCTCCGAGAACCTTAATCTTGATTCCACGGAGGAATCAACCGTGACAACTAGCGCTGCGCCGCCGTGGACGGCCGTGAATCCGAGCACGGCGGCCGTAGACGTGGCCGATTTGTGGAACTGGAATGAGATTGATTTTTCAGGCGATCACTATGCAGCGTGGGATCATTTTAAAGGGTATTGATTAATATTTAATAATAATAATAATAATAATCCTAGCTGAGTATATTAATTTGTTGCGATTGATTTTAAATTTACTAATTAATCGATAAATTTAACCGTATATTTTTTTGTATATATATAGAGTGGTGTGTACATTTGTGTGATTGCAAAAAATTGTGCAACTATTGTAGCTGCATTACATTGATTTGAAGCTGTGGTTTTCAGCTTCAGGCTATCAGATTAATATTCAAATTTAAGGATGGTTTACATTTTGGTTTCCATGATTTAATTAGTTATTTCTATTTCAAGTTACTAATTCATAGTATTTCATAACTCGATTTCAAGAGTTTTGATAGAATAAATAAAGATGGTGGAGTAGTGGGTTGTGAGCTAGCAGCTCGCATCATTTGACATTTATCATAAAAATTATGTATTTTACCACCAATAATATTATTTTATTTCTGCTCACACTATCTTTATAAGATGTATAGAAATAAAACATTAGTTGTAATGATCATGATGCCAAAAGAGGTTGACATTTTTTTAATGCCAATAAAATAAGTGTAATTTCTTAGTGCAATTGACAGGAAATACATCAATTAACATCCAAAAATATATAATACTTCAAGGAAAGCAAGGGAAGTAAAAATGACTAGATAGCAAACATCACCAACATCCAATTCATCAGTCAATTTTACACTACAAAATTATACCCTTTTTTTTTCAATAATTTCTATTAACAAATGAACTCTGTCCTAACCAGATCTTCAAAAACATGCCAGAAACCACAAACTTTATGGATACGTTACAAAACAATGCATATATTTTGGTATGTGCTGCAAATCTCAATTCATCAAGGCACAGTTTATTCAAAGAAGCTATCTCCAAACATCTTCCTCTCGAGTCCAGTGCACAACTAAATCGATCCCATCCTTATCCCGGTGTCCCGTCTCTCGGGCATGAATCCATCGCCAGTGTTGGAATAGCTCACGTAGAAAAGCTCGGAGAGTATGCCGGTGAAGACTATGAAGGCCGCCCCAGCTCCAAACACTCCCTTCCTCAATGTCTCGCAAGACAAGGAGTTTTGAGGCAGGTAGGTCCTGTATTTCGTGTGGTACGCATTTCTCACCGAGCCAGCTAACAAACACACCTCAGCAATGAAGAATGTCACCCTGCATCAAGAACAGGCAGTGGAAAAGTTAGGGAAACGCGTTTGTTTCAAGGTTCAACACGAAGATCATGAGCAAACAATGGCTGCTGAATGAGGTGTATTGACATTTGATGCCATAGATGAATAGTAAGTCGAGAGCATTGTACCAGCAAGAGATGAAGAAGACGATTGCCCAAACCCTTGAACGACCGGGTTGGAGAGATCTCCCACAGCAGAGGCACCTAGTTGCAGCCATTATCATTAGTTGGCTGACCATAAGGAACAAGAGTGAGCCCACACCTAGGCCAGTTGCTATGTCCGAATCATAAACACAATAGTTCATGTTCGCCTCAACCCCTTTGCTCGCCTAAAGAAATGATGAACGTAGAAAGAGTTAAGCCCTGTGCAATATCTGATGAACCAGATGAAGATTTGGTAATATCGTACCAAACAAACAAGCTTAAACAAATTTCACGAAAGCAATACATAAACATAAACTACACGAACTCTCAGAGGTTCTGAACATAGAGCATCAGTTTCTCCATGATATGTCCATTTCTTGATTAATAGGTCACATTGTTTCATAAACGAATGATCCCAAAAAAGTTTAAAGAAACAATAAAGCAGTTAAGTAGTCTTAGCCATAGTTGCAAAGAAATCGAAAGAGAAAAGAGAGAATTTTTTCATGACATATTATGTGATCTTGCAAAATGAGGATCCCAAATGTGGCTGCAGAAGTCTTTATAATCCCAACTAGATCAAAAATAGAACATTCATATCTACATAAATCGAAAATATACTTTTGCTACCTAGATCCTCTTCTAGCTATCAACAAGAAACATAGTATAAACATCGACTTGCACGAGCGATGACACGAGGCATTAGAATATGTAGGGCTAACTACGAAATCCAAAAGAAAACAAATTAGACCGGTGTGTATTTTATTCACAAAACAGAACAAATCTTCACAATTGTAGATTATTTTCTAATCTATTTCTCTTATTTATGTTTGGGGAAACAATTAAACAAATCGATAATATCCCAATTGAACATGCGGGGTATACTAGGAATTACGTTATGTAAAGAAATGAGTTTACAACATATATTTTAGAGAACGAAGGCAGAGAAAGAAACAAGAGTGAAGTGAAAGAGAAGTAGAGATAAACCAATTTAAGCAATCACACGGTAAATTCGATACAAGAACCATTCAAATCACAAATTCATTGTAAAATAAAGTTAAGGTTTTGAGTTGAAAGAAGAAGTAAAATTCCCACATCATCAACAGCAATAGCAAAATAGTAGCAAGATGAGAGAGAGAGAGAGAGAGAGAGAGAGAAGACTCACAGTAGATCTCCTCTGCTCAGCGGCAACAGCGAGCGAAAAGGCAATCAAATCTAAGACAAAAACTGCCACCAGTAGAAATGTGGACGCCATCCCCAAATTCAGCTCTGTTACGCAAATTCAGACCGATTTCGGCGATTCCTGGCTAAATCCCAGTTGAAAATTCTGCAACAGAAGCCTTAAACAAGTGAGAGAAAGCAAGAATCAAGAGCAACTGATATTGATGGCGTAAAGTTCTCAGGGATATAATACTTAAATCTACTCGACTCGATTCAGTTTGTGAAGAAAGCAAAGCGGTGAAAGACCCCTTTCTCGCTCATCCACTTTATCTCACAACAAACATGTTAGCTCTACCTGTTTCCTCTCTCTCTCTCTCTCTCTCTCTCTCTCTCTCTCTCTCCTTTTTTTTATTTTTTAGAGTTTACGTAAATGGGGAGCGAATATGGATGGATGTAGCTTTATTACCAAGAATCGTGAGCATGGGGCGTGAAAATGAACCTTTAAACCAGCAAAAGAATCTCTCTCTCTCTCTCTCTCTCACTGACTGATCTGTAAGGGAAGAAAACAAGAAAAATAAAGAAGGTGGGAGGTTGAGTTTGTGATGAAACGAATAATGGATGGGAAAATTCTGCATATAAAGGCTCTGGATTGACTAGAAGGAATTAATTTACATAAAAAAAAATATGCCAAATCCCAGCATTAATCCTTTTATATTGTCTTCATCTTGCATTAAATACTAGCTTCATATTTAATATCGGATGCTCTTTTTCTTTTTAAAATTAATTGTGGCGATATACCGTACATACTTTACTCTACTTAATAAGCAAGCTTTGAGCCTTTGACTATGTAAACCCAAATATAAAATTGCTCAAATTCTCCTTAGTCTCAACAAGTCCAAGGCACACAAGTGTTGCTCCCGTCAATTTTAAGAAATTATTTTTAAAAAATAAAAAAAAAATTACTTGTCTTTAACCATGAAATTTAATTATTCCTGATAATTGGAATCAACTGTAAAACAAATATACATTATTAGGATATCATTTGGGCATGTACTATACATATTGTATTAAAAAGAGTAAGAGACCAAACATATAAAAAAAAATTTACTCACACACCCGATCTCGTAGTATTGAGAAGATTCGAACTTGTGATTTTTGATCTCCACAAAACCTCACTCCACCACTAGATCATCCTTACCAGGTAAGATACAATTTTCTTATTGTGAAATACTTAGAAAGTTGACTAAGAGCTTACACTAAAGTAAATAGGGAGTATACGTCCTCTTAAACTGCATTTATGGTTTTGGTTTTATAGTATATTCATATCTTCTAATATTGGTAGACTTTTTACTTCTATTCTATTTCATTACATTTCTGCTAAACAAATATTTGCATTGTGAAATTTAAATAACCAATTAGCTTAGAGGTTCGCAGCTCAACCCACTTGCCAAATATACTTTTCTAATAAAGTGTGCTATTTTTTAGAGAGAGAATTGAACTTCGAAATTTGGAAAATTAAATATATACAATGACTTGACATTTCAGTTTCCTAATATAAGAGAAACTGAGACATTAATGAACAATTCAACACTTAATTGCACGTACTAAATCTAAGCAACAAATTTATTTAAGGAAATATAGTGTATACATTTTCGTAAAAAATTCATTGATCAGAGTTTGGGTGAAAACAAAATTTCAAAACTGGGTGTAAATGAAATATTGAAAACACGGTACATACTGAAATTCAACCAAGTCATTTATAAATACTAATGCATGAAATTACATGTGAATAAAAACTAGGGCACTAGAAAAGCATCAAGATTTAAGCCTATATCTATGACTCAATAGTATCACCAATCAACTCCTGCTCACTGAATAGATCCTTTTGAACCGGGAATTCATCGATTTTCTGGGATGAAATAACTTCATCAATTTCTCTTCTAGCAGCAGCAGAAGCCTCATCGTCTTCGGCCGCTTCAGCCTTCTCTTTCTCCTCGAGTTCATCTGGTACTTGATCCTCTTCCTTTGGTGGTGGTACAAAAAATGGTATTTTACCCCTCTGCCAATCGTGGAGGATCATCTTTGCAGCAGTCTTGTAATCAGGTTCACCTCCCTAACCACAGAAGGAAAATGACATCATAATTTTTTTACGGGGATACAACCATGAAAAATGGCTTCTCATTTGCATAAACACAGAAGAAATATAGCCTTCCCAGAAAGCCTATCTCTAGAAATTTTTACATAATTACACGTGGAAAATAAGATTTACCTTTAGAAGTTTTCCAGTCAACTTGCACAGCTGAGCAAGGAAGTCGTAATCATCCTCCCTGTAAATCAACAAGTGTTTTATTCAGTTTTAACTAACAGAATTATCGAATCATCAACAAATATGGGGTGAGCATATGCTAGGTTTCATCCATGTAGTCTGATGTGCACATGTTAAGCAAATTACTTGTTCTAGCAGAGAATCTGAAAATAGTAAGGTTTTGGGGGGTAATGATTTCCATCAAGATAAGTTCCCCCAACACAGTAGGAAGTTTGTACACAAAACTAATGTAATGGTAAAAATACATAAATTGAACAAGCAAGATCAAGACGCAAACTCTATTCATCAAAATTCTGAAACTATCATTTCTACTATCGATTACATCACAAGTAAAACTTACCAGTCACTTATCCTATAAGCCCTGTACAGGTGCTCCTTTTTTACACGTTTCAGAACTTCACCAATATGCTCAGCAGCATCCTCCAAATTTGTCACACGCACCTGAGGATAAAGAAACAGACAGACTGTAATGTTTGCTGAGAGAGAGAATAGATAGAAAGCCATTGCCATGAAGTTACTTTCGAAAAAGAAAAGAAAAGCAATCAGATAAGTAAAACCACAAATGGCTTCAGAACATTTATTCCCACTAACTGATTATTTATAGGGTTAATTATAATATGCCATCAGAACTTTGTGTGGTCTCTCACTTTGCAAGGGTTAAAGAATTTTAATCCCTAAGTACTGGCAGAAGACACATTTAGAAAATCATTTCATGGAATGTACAGATCTTGACCGATAATAACATGAGTGAACTTGAGGATAGCAAAGAGCATTTGTTCTTCGTTAGCTATGGCAGCTATCACGGCTTGAAAAATCTATGAGAATCTCCGTTTGCACTTGTAGGGATAAAACTGATCATCTGAAACATTTGGCTTAATCTGATATTCTATATTTGGATTCTAGTAAATCATTTATTTAAATTTTAATACAAGATAGAAACATATCATTAGAAGAAATGTATTTTAATACAAAGGGACGAGGCATCCTCAGAATATTGAGAGCATTCTAGGTAACTATACAACTCCAATCCCTAGCCAATTCTGAAAAAAAGGCTCTAAAAACCCATGATTTGAGACCCAGTAAGACTCTAAACATAAACTTATACCACACATGACACATCTTCTGAGGATTCTACGTTATCCTAAAAATTCCTTGTATTTTCTCTAATTAAAGAAGCATTAAAAACAAATAACTGGTGAATATTACTTACCACGCCCTTCAAGACAATATCTGTTTCAGTGTCCCTATTATGATAAACTACTCCAGGGCAATCAATCAGAAAGATCCTTTTAGTGAGTGTTATGTATTGCCACACTTTAGTCTCCCCAGGAATTGGTGCAACTTTGCAAACCTGTTCATCAAAAGATATAGCAAGCATCCAAGATGAAATATATTACTTGCACAACAAATGAGAGAAGCCTCCTCTAGAGCTTCTTTAACAATAATACTAACAAAACTTATAGATTCCAGCTAAACAAGTAAAAACGAATAGAAAAATAATATATGTTTTGGCTCAGTCAACAACTGCAGAAAATCTAATACAGAAGTAAAAATCAAAGTACAAGAGGGCCTTACATTCTTTGTACGCAAAGTATTGATAACTGAAGACTTCCCAACATTGGGATATCCGACAAATCCTACAGATATAGCTTGCTTGTCACTTTTAAGACGGGAGAATTGTCTTAATACTGCGAGAAGAGAACCCTACAAATAACAAACAATACCAGAAACAGACATATTATTGACGCACAAACAATATTTAAAAGACAGCAGAAATATGGATACACATAAACTTGGATGAGGAGGCAATTATACAAAAAGCATGAAAGCATTGTGAAAGTGAGTATGAATGCAAATGATGACATTTTCGTGGTTAGGTACTGGATACAAATTTTCTTTTTCATTTTTTAGGAACGGAGAAGGCTGAGTAACATCTGGTGATATAATTACATCTGTTGACAACTTGACATAACCAAGATCAGCATGGTTTAGATATAATTCACAGAAGTTAAATTTCTACCTTTCCAAATGACTTGTTTATACTTGCATGAAAAGCCAGTGTAGGGTATTCCTTGGACAGTATCCTAAGCCATCCTTTGGTTGCCCATGCTGGAACCAAATCACACTGTAGAAGGAAGGAGTGGATTTTAATAAATCATTAAAAATAGAGGTGGCTCACTAAGGATTTAAAACCAATGATCCCAGTCTATGCAAGTCTTGGCCCAAACCTTATTTAGCAGAAGAACCATGTGCTTATGTTTGCAATTCTCTTTCAAATGCTTCTCCAAATGATAGCATCTTGTACCTTGCGGATCCCTGGCATCTACTACCTGCCATATAAAGTTCAAAATTGCCAAATAAAAGTCATTGCCAGAGCATGGAAAGTGACAACAGTGCAGAAAATTAAAAACATATTGACTATAACAGGAGCAAAACAAAATGTATGAGTTCCCTGCAGTAAGCCAACAAAAGCATACAATATAATAACTCCCACATTTTTCTGGACATCACGGATAGTAAAAACAAGGTTTTTCTCATCTTGGGGAGAAAGTGAAAAATGTTCTGATCCACTTCATATAGCAGAGAGCAAGAACAGTTAAAACTAGACAAGACATGGCCAAATGTCAATTGCTCTATACTTCATTTGTCTAAGTCTGTCCAGATTTCAAAAAAAATATTTCCAGTTAAGATCAGACAAAAAACTGAAAGTCCAAACTGGCACCAACTCCCTAATCAACTGCTTGAACTGTTACTAACCAGCTCCCTCCAATCTGACTAGGTGATGCTAAAGCCAATCAGTTCAATCCACATAAATGGGATCTTCATACAAGCTAAGTAATTTTAAACAATCATTTCAATTGGATGAAACAACACAGAAACTCCACAAGTTTCATGAAATCTACCTGGACAACAACATCTGAAGAATCAATAACTTTGTAAAGCTCTCCCCAAATCCGCTTACTCTGACCTTTATCAAACATTGTGTGACGAACAAGGTCCCTGAACCCATCTTCATCCCCTTCTGTAGATGTACTAGCACCATGCTTCTCTCCAAAGACATCTGCAGGATCACTTTAACAGTTATAAAGTATGTCCTGAATTACTCAAAAAAAGGTTTTGAAGACAATACTAGCATATTGCAGAAACTAACAAATAGAAAGATTTGTTTTACATCATTAGATGAGTATTTTTCACCTTGGGAACCGCCAGCCCTCTTTACTAATGATTCATAATCAGATGCCAGAAGTTTCGGTCTCTTCCTCTTTGTCTTAGGACCAAAGGCATCAGAGAAAGGCTGCGTGTCAAGGAGGTGGACTCTTGCTTGCTTAAAACACATTTAGAAGAAAAAATGAAAAAATCAGCGAACAAAATTATGTAAGCAATACTGCATCTTGTATTTGTAGCCACGTATAAGATTCCCTTTCAGTACTTCAAACCTTTTGATTATCATTCAAGAGAGACATAGGTAGCTTTCTTTCCTTCAAAAGAACATTATAGCTGCTTGAAAGACGGGTCTGAAGCTCCTCTCGGAAATATTCAAGCTCTTTCTGATTTACAACACGTGTGTTGCCTGAAAACGTGAATAGCCAAAAAAAGTTAAGTTTCGGTCTATTGTCTTTCAAACCAAAATGACTCTAAAAGGGACTAGTGCAAGCATAATAACTCCAGATGTTGAAGATAGATAGCTTCTCATTCTATAGGCTTTCCAAACAATTATTCTGGCAACATCACGTCCTACAGTTCTCTTTTGATTAGCAACTAGCATTTTGCAAAGCTTCACACTTCATTTTCTTCCATTCCTATCTTACACGGTTTGCTTTAATGAGCTGCATAATGATATTATTCGACATCCTATTATGATTCTCTATCGATTTAACAATCAAAACTTGGGATAGAATCACCATTAGTCCAAAACAGTCAAAACTTCAGCTAGGTAGCTCAATATCACATCAACATGTTGAATATTCGGATAACAGAGGCAAAAAGCAGCAGCAGTCCGTTCTCAATCAACAATTAAATAAACTCCTAATAAAATCAGAACTGTGAAACAACGCACCGAACCAGCGACGATCAGGCATAATCCGAGTAGATGGCAATTCCTTCGACTGAAGATCGTGCTTCAGGATTTTACCGCCGGCGTTGCGAACGGGGCGCGTGTTGTACATCTTGAGCCGCCGCACGGTGGCGGCGCTACGTCCATTAGTAGATTTGCCCTTGGTCCGATCTCTGTTGACATCGAGCGAGTGCTTCGGCTTCCCCGAAACATTGACGGACCTCTCCTTCGTCTTCGCCATATTCCTCACTCAACTCCACCAAAATGGTGTCACCGCCACAACGGCAGGACCTGTAATTCTAGAGAGAGAGAGAGAGCGGTGATGAGTGAGGGATGAGGCAAGCAGCGGCGGTGAGGTATTTGTACTCTAGGGCTTGCAAATTAGAAACAGAAAACTTCACAAAATTAAAAAAATAAATAAAGAAAAAAAAATGATTCTTATAAAATTGGGCCATAATACGTATCTTCTCCAAATTTAATTAATTCCTTAAATAATATTTTAAAGCAATTCCTTAAATAGGTTTAGATAATATACCCTCATCCCCGAATCCTAAACATATTCATCATGCTCCTCGATTGGTATGGTCAAATGAAATGGAATTGAATAAAATCATCATTCTCATTCTTATTTCGGTAATTGATATTATTCAAAATCTGAAATAAAATGATCATTCTCATGTTCATTCTTATTTCGGTAATTGATATTATTCAAAATCATGTTCATTCTTATTTCGGTAATTGATATTATTCAAAATCAAAAATCACTGGATAGAATTCTTGATCCCAAAGGAAGGGAATAGTCATTAGACTCACCCCATGGGTTTAGCTATTCTCAATAACCAAAAAAATATATGATATATTTATACATAATCATGTCTTATGATATTATTTTATCATAATTAGAAAAATAAATCAAAACAAATTAAATAATTTATTTTTTTTAATTATTTTTATATTATTTATTTATTTTCAAAATATAATTTAAAATTGTGTTAAAATCAAATTTTGATAACTTTTATAATTTTGTTGAAGAAAAATGAAAGTGATACTGAAATAAATATAACATAAAAATACATTATAATACAACATAAAATATTTATAGATTGATATAATTTAATATGTTCAAATGAAAAATTGAAATGGTAGAGTATTTTTCTATGAAGTAAAAATATTTTTATTATAACTTATACAAATTATTGTATATTGATTAATTAAATATTTTAGAAAAAATAAATTATAACTTGCTAACAAATTAGAAAAAATCATATGCTAAAAAAGAAAAATGGCGTTTAGAAATATACAAAATAAATTAAGGCATGCGTTGATATTTATTAGCTACTACGTACACTTTATTCAATTATAAGAAGATTTGAAACTACATAAAATATTCATTATATAAGATAAAAAAATTAATATTTCATTCCGTAGACATACCAATCATAAGAATCGGTATTCCATTGAAACTCTCATTCCATTTATAAATTCATTTCATTCATACCTAATTTCATTATGTCATACCAATCACCTCCTAATTATTAGCATTGACGTGTGATTGGTGAATCCAATTATATTTATTTACAAATGTTTAGAGTAATAATCGGGATACATAAATATTAATATTATATTACTTTTTTGATAAAAGAATAATAACTTGCAATCATTACTAAAGATGTGTACTGGTTAAACATCATTCATATATCACTTAATTACAATAGTTTGCACTACATGAACGATGTTTATTCAATATGCACTCGGGTAGCCTAATATTTTTTTAACTCACACACCCGACCTAATGGTATTAAAGAGATTCAAACTCGTGATATTTGATCTCCAAGCAATCTCACTCCATCATTAGGTCATCCCACCCAGGACCGGCCCTGGGGGTAGGCCAGGTGGGCCACCGTCCAGGGTCCCCCATTTTTAGGGGGGCCAATTTATATACATATATATAATTAGGTAATTTGTTTTTTTAAAAAAATTATGTATAAAGTTGAAATGTCCGTCTCTTTTAGATTCTATTCTCTCGACTTTGAAATTTCATCATACTCAATTAAAGTGTATTATAAATTTTTAGTATTTCATTTTTCATATAATTTAAAAAATAAATACTAAAAAATTATAGTAAAATCTAATTGGGTAGGAAGAACTTAAATTAATAAGTGTAAAATTAAATTAAAATAGTAGATTTAAAAAAAAAAAATTGGTATACAATATAAAATGCATCACAAAAGGTGCTGTGGAATATTGCGTGTGCTATTTTGGACAGTTATTTACTTATTTTCGTGGTGGAGAAGTTGTGTTTACTTGCAATTGCATGAGAAGTTGCTTTTATATGTTGAATTAATATACTATTCATTAATTATTTTATGGGGGAAGAATTTTTATTTGTTTTTTCTTGGGGGAGAAGTTGCTAATATATGTTTTTGTCCGTACCTTAACAGTACAAAATCCGCCCACTCCGTCTTTTTCTTTGGTTAGTCCACCGCTCGTCATCTCATCGGCAGCCGCCATCTTTTTTTTCTTTCGCTATTTCTTCTCCGCTCAAAATCTTTTTCTCGATTTATGCAATGTGAAAGCCCTCGAAAAAAATTAATCTGAAAAATTTTGAAAAAAAATTGAACTCAGCTTCTTCTAGTCGACAGTTCTGCCTTCTCAGCGGAGAAGAAAAGGCAGGTCTTTTTTTTTTCATTTTTTCAATTTATTTTCAGTTTTTTTTTTTAATTTTCTAATAATGATAGTTAATAATTTTATAATTAATTAATTAATTTTAAGTTTTTTTTATAGTGTAAAAAGTAAATTTCATAATGCAAATAGTATCTCTAATTTTTTTATTATGTTTTTATCATATATATCGTTTTCTACAAATATATATATATATATATATATATATATATATATATATATAAAGGGTGATTCTAAATGCACCATAATTTTTTCAATATACCACTTTTACTTTACAAATCACATATTTTTTTCATTTTTTTATTACACACTACAATAAATATCATTTTTGCCCTTCTATATATCAAAAAAAATTTGTTATCAATAAAAAATAATAAAAAAAAAATCCCTTACTTTTCAGCCCATAGCTGCCGCCTGCATTGGCTTTCTTCCCTAACCCGCCGTCCCCTTCCTTTCTTCCGCGGAATACCTTGATTCACTCTCTCTATCCCCTTTTTTTTTTTTAATTTTTTTTCACTTACGCACACGACATGTGGTATTGAGGAAATTCGAACTCGTGATTTTTGATTTTCAAACAATCTTACTCTACCACTAGGCCATCCCTTTTTATTCTTCTTTCTTCCCAATTCCCATCAGAAAACAACAATATAAATACGAATAAAATTAGATGTGAAATAATTATGAGAAATATGAAATCGAGAATTAAAAATAAGTTTAACATTCGTTCGAAAAACGTTTTCGAAGATGATCCGCAAATGATGTGTTGCACATTTAAAAAAAAAAATCGAACCAATTTAAGGGGTTCGAACTGAATTTTTCAAACCAACTAACTTTCCGACGAATGAATTTCTCATCTCTTCCAACAATATTAATCTTGATTACAGTTCTTCGATATGTTTATGGCATGAGAGAAGGAGGGTGGTGACGGGAGGAGTGAGGAGGGTGCGCGGTGGTGATGCTCGGTCGCATAAATTCTAATTTGGGGGACGAAATGTAATAATATTAATTTTAGAGGGGCGAAAAATAATATTACAATACAAATATATTAAATTTATATAATAAATTATATATATATACATATATAAAAAATGGACAAAATTCACCAGCCCCCCCCCCCCCCCCCACCCAAGTCCATCCCTGGCCGGTCGGCGGTCTACAAGTATCTGCAGATTGGCTAAGGTGACGGGAGGCTGGAAGGAAGATCGATGTTCAGGCAGTTTTTTATTTTATTTTTATTTTTGATTTATTAAGGGTATTTAAGTAATTTTATAAATAATTAATTTTGAATTATTTTATTCAGTGATGTGTAAAGAATAAATTTTGGTGTATTTAAAAACACCCATATACATACATTATACATGCATATATATATATATATTCATATTTGTTATCGGTAAATTAATGAAATACAAATATAATAGATAATACATGATCTCGTGAGTTATTATGCAACCGAACAAACTACTTCTGAACGAAGAAATATGCTTCAGATGTGGATAGGTCAACATCCGTTAGGCGATACTCGTATTCTGAAATAGGAAACCTTAAGTATGAAAAATAGATATAACGCATGAATAAATATATACTTGAGGCAAAGTATATGAAAAATGATAGCTAGACTGTAGAATATTATTGCGCCTTTAATTTGCTTCGTGTTTTAAAAGTATACATGCTTCGTTGAAATTAAATTTAAACGTGCATGCAATTCATATCCAACACCAATACATGCACTTTACAAAATTAAGCAGTCAAATATCATGTTCTAATGTGACCCAATGGAAAAATGATAATTTTGGTACTTTATATTTGACATTTTATCAATTTTGATACTTTACGTATTGTATCTGTTATAATAATACACTAACACATAATGTATCATTTTTAATGCTGGTTATTTGAAATAACAGGGTTTATTCGGTCAAATTAAAGTCAAATGTAATTTATGAATTTCTTTTGACAATTTATTTAAAATTATATATGGGGTAAAAAACCATGCATTTTCAAAAAATTCACCCAATTTTTTTCTAAGTAAACTCTTCTATTTTCCTTATTTTTCATGTTTTATAATATTTAATTAAAAACTTGAAAAATGAAAATCTAAAAAAAAGGAAACTTGCGCATTCAACACTTTGCCATTTTTATATACATTTTTTTTTAATTTTCGAGGTTTTTAATTAATCCAAATAAAAGATTTAGGGTTAAAATATTTTTTTTTTTAAAAAAAGAAGCATCCATTGCGCGCAAGTTTATTGTTGTGTAAGTTCCTAATTCTCTTTTTTTTAGAGATTTGCATTTTGTTAAAATTATAATTAAATAATATTATAAAATATGAAAAATAAGAAAATAGAAAAGTTAACTTAAAAAAGGGTGAATTTTTTTGAAAATGATTTTTGATCCAATAATTTTAAGTAAATTGCCAAAAAAAACCCTTTAATTACAATATGACCAAATGAAACTTGTTATCACAAGCCATTGGGACTAAAAATGATACAATATGTATTGCTAAGGGTACCATATTGGCAGATGCAATACATACGATATAGTTCCAAAACTGATAAGAAGTCAAATATGGAGTACCAAAAATACAATTTTTCCTGATTGAATAGTGCATGAATAGACCCTTATATATATATATATATATATCTGAAATTAGTTTTTGTACTTTTATTTAATTTGGTTCACTTGTGAATAGTCATTTGAAGTTACAATAATACTAATACAATATATACAAAGTTTAAATGAAAGTCCTCTCCTCAGCTGCGTACGTGCAAAGTTCAATGACCCGATTGAACTAAACGATAAAGTTTGAGGACCTAATAACAAAAAAAAAAAATGAAACCTCAAGTACTGTATAAATTATTCTGAAATTAATTAAACGGTCAAATTTATTCAAGAATCATGGTAGAATTCAACTTAAAAGTGAGGCCTTATCTAGTTTTTTAGTCAAACCTTATGTTGTAAGATAATTGTACTCACGTAATAACTAATATGCAGAGGTACAATGGTACAATGACATGTGAGATATTAACAAATATATTCCATAATGGATCATTAGAAAATAATGTTAATTTTTCTTAACTCATTTAGCCCTCTTGCAATTAGGGCTGTAAACGAACCGAATCGAGTCGAACATCCTGATACTCGTGCTCGACTCATTAAGGAATATTCAAGTTCGAGCTCGATTCAAGCTTTTTTTCTCTTATTCAAACTCGTCTCGATAAATATTTGTCGTGTTCAAATTCGATTCGAGCTCGACTCGTAAAATGCTCGATAATTTATTAAACGAGCATGAGCTCGATTGCTTGAAAAAAAGCTCGTTTAATGCACATATTTGAGCTCGAGTTCAAAAAAATACTTTATTTAATTTATTCATTTGAAATATTTATAATATTCATAAACATGCTCGATTAAGCTCGAGCTCGAACATGTTCGCGAGCTGCCCGAGTTGAATACAGCTATGTTCGAGCTTGACTCGATAATTTTATCTAGCTCGATTCAAGGCTCGAGTTCAGCTCGTTTAAAAAATAAACAAACTCTAAACGAGCTTTTTTCGAGCCGAACTCCGAATAGCTCGCAAGCGACTCTATTCATTTACAGCCTTACTTGCAATGGGTGGAAGTGACGTCCCATATGAATCAAGTTAATTATTAAACCATTGTATATAGAGTACTATTGTATTTGACCCGTATATGTATTTATTCTCTATACCAACGTTTTATTCCCTTTTAGATGATTATTATTATTATTATTATTATTATTATTATCAAAAAATATTATTTGGATCTTCGGTCTCACAAATCTTAATTAGGAGGCATCGAATTTTGAGTTTTCATCAACCTAGTAATGGTAAAATGGATAAGCATGAAAATGCTGACTCATATTCAAATAATTCAATATGGCTTGGCCCTTGTTTACCCAAAGGAAAATTTAATTAATTAAATATTAAATTAAAAAAAATAAAATTTAACCAATCACTTCCATAATAATAATAATAATAATAATAATAATAAAGAATCGAACATTCTACAGGTAAAATATATGTTATTAACGGTAAAGACAAACAAAAATGGAAATTGATACTCCCTCCAATTCTATATAAATGTTATTTTAGATGAATATATACAAATTAATAAATTAATTAAATTATAGCGGCATCAATGAGATTTGGGTGACTATGGCGGCATCAATGTGGAGGCATTTGTGTAACAGAAATCATGGTGAGGAGGGGCCATAGTTTCTGCTGAATTATGATCGAGCGAAGAACTTTTTGGAAGTCTTTCATGCAGCTCGGCGGTCTCTCAAAGATGCAACGCCACTGGGGATGGACGTGGGAGTTAGAAGTTGGTAGCCGCTGGAGAAGGGTGTGTATCATCTTGATGTTGATGCCTCCGTTAATGCAAATACCAACTTTTTTGGGATTAGAGCAGTAGTTCGAGACTCATAAGGTAAGCTTCCGGCTGCTCTAGCTTTGCCGATTTCGTTGCCTAGCTTTGTGCTGGAAGCGGAGATTCA
Source organism: Perilla frutescens (assembly GCA_026008535.1). Lineage (NCBI taxonomy): Eukaryota > Viridiplantae > Streptophyta > Magnoliopsida > Lamiales > Lamiaceae > Perilla > Perilla frutescens. Next base: position 15,699,461 of record BRKX01000007.1, on the reverse strand, counting down.
CGCGATTATTCATGGGGTGAGATTGTGCTTACAAGAAGGATTTGGCCTTCTGGTCGTTGACTGATTAAAGGAAAGCATGATGTCGACTCATCTTGAAGGTGAATTACCTACTATTTTGGAGCTTGCTAAGGCTGGAGTTATTTGTGATTTTAAACATATGTATCGTGAAGCTAATCTCTTATTGCGCATGCTGTGGCATAATTTGGTGCTAATTGTACCGGGTTAAATACCTGGAGAAATGTTTTTCCCCAATGGTTGGGGGACGTTAGTTGAAATATAATGGTCGAAGTTTGTTTTTTTTAAAAAAAAAATCAAATTATCTGATATACCCTTATGTGAATATATTAAATGAGTTAAATATAGATGTTTGAATAGATTAAATAAGAGTAAATGTGTGAAAATGTGAATTTTATGTCTCGAATTTGTAGAGTGACACTTTTTTTGAAACAAAATTAAAATGCTAAAATAACACTTATTCAGAAAAGGAGAGAGTATATGAGACAAATAGATATGACATGGTATCTAACATAACATCTCTCTCAATTTACATTAATTACCTCCAAAAAAATGTTGTTGTTTTTTTTGACAAAATATCAAGATACATTTTTATTGATTTCCACTAATTTCGTAAGCTCAAAACACATTCTTGTAAATTGTAATCTACATACAATATTTTCCGAAAACATCTTTAACTATGACCAAACAAAGGCTTGATTATGTCGTGGTCGTGGAGATAAATAGATCGATACATCTCTCTCTCATTTTTCTTCAACTAATTTATTTCCTTTTTATTTCTTGATAATTCAAATATCTAAGCGTTGGAAACATCTCCTTTCGATTCGTCTACTTAGAGTAGACAATGGGAACGTTAGAATATCTCAAACAGTCAAACACAAAAAATTATATCAGACTGTTTAACGAGTCATATCACGATTCAAACATTGTTTAATTTATTTTGCTCTCTCTCTTGATTGGGGGAAGAGAGTGTGGAGGGACAAAACTATCTCGCCACGCTTACTTTTCTCGGTCGAAAAAACAAAGTCAAGCAAGAAATAAGTAGTAGTGCTACTTTTCATGGATAGGTTGTAAGAATATACACATATATATTACAAATAAAAAGAAGCTATTTGACAAGTGATGTGGAATTCGAAAATTTTGACAAATTCAGCTCGTGCATTGGAATTTACTAGCTCATATTCTTGCCTGTCGCTACGCCTATCACATTTTAATAATTTTTAAATAATCATCCACTTTTTTTTTTTTTTATATATAATATATATATTGTGTTTTGGAGTGGGTTAAAATTTCCACAGAGTAGGCACATCTGATTAGAGGTGCCCTTAACGGTTTCGAAATCGTTGACGGTGGCTTCAATTTTGACAACTGTTTTCATAAGGTTTGGTTACGATTTAGGCATTCCGATTGCACTTTGATACCTTATATTTTAGGTTATTTTTATTGAAGTAGGGCAGATTGTACTTTGATGTCTATATTTTAATTATTTTTCATCCATGAAAATTATTAACAAAATGGTAACTACTTTTTTAAAATTTCTGCAACTCTTACCTTAGATCAGTTTTCCAATCCCGAAAATTCTAGGTGGCATGTTGGACGCTTGCATGAATTTTTTTGCTTCAATAAAAAAAGTACGTGGAATTTTTCATATTCCACATCAATTAATTATCGTGGAATATGAAATATTCAACGTATTTTTTTTATTGGAGTGAAAATTTCACGCTAGCATCCAACGTGCCATATAAATTTTTTGGGATCGAAAAACTGATCGGAGGTTAGATTTGCCAAAAAAAAAATTAAAAAGTGAGTACTATTTTATTAATAGTTTTCATTCAAGTTATTTTTGAAAAATAGAATGTAGGTATCATAATACAATAATAAACTACAAGTTTGTGTACCTTCAACTTAATTTTATTTTTGTAAGATTTGGGGTATGAATTTACCGTCAGGGACGGACGGGGGTGACCGATATTTTATATATATATATATATATATATATATATATATATATATATACATACAATTTACATTATAATATTATTTTTCACCTTCAAATTAAAATTTCTATATTTTGCCCCTCAAGTTGAAATTACTGTGTCCGTGTCCGTCTCTGTTTACTGTCGAGTTTGTTGATCGTTATAGATGAAGGGCCAATTCAAAACCATTGTCGTATTGTTATCACATCATAGAGTTCAACATTAATTTTCGAAAATTTCCTACTATTCTATATTTCATACATTTTTAGTTAAAAAGCCTCAAGTAATACATTTTCACTTATTAAGCACAACCGGTGTTCCTAACCATTAAATGTATCGGATCAAATGCATTTCATGTTACATTTTTTTATTGTATAACTATTTTTATTTTAAATTTTGACATACTCTATTGGGAAGGAATGAAGGATGCTGAATAAAAAATTATAACTGAACCTTTTTTAAAATAAAATTAAAATTAAATTAAATAATAATAAATTGAAGAATGATTTTTTTAAAACGTAGTTATGCAATAGGGGATATAATAGGGAATGCAACTGGGATCCCAAGTGTGAATGTGTACACCCCTAGACACAATTCACCCGAGCCAAACAAAAATTTGAAATTATTCTTTTGTACGTAACAAGTATTTATCAATTATAATAAGTTCTACTAGCAATTATTTATCATTTATTTTTATTTTATAAAAATAATTTATTTAAATTATTAAAAGAGACTTGTATTCTTTTATTCTATTTACAATTTTAATCTTTTCACTTGATTAAACGCGTGACATTATACATGCAATAAGTTTTATTATTTATTAAAAATTCAAACGTTCCATTTGAGGTTACTGTTGATCTATCAAGGAAACAAGGAGAGGATTCAATTTTAGGTCAGAAAATGAAAGCTTCATTTAAATTTTACAAAATAAAACCATTAGAGGTTACTCTTGTTCTAATTTGTTAAGGCCCGTCAATCACTACTCATATTTAATAGCATATTTATAATTTTACAAAAAAAAAAATTGAGAAAAAACATTTTACGGGTCAAAATCCGTGGAGCAACCATATCTAGATCCAATTTCACACACAATTATATGGGAGAATAGAATGGACCAATATCTCAATACGGTTATAGCCATATTATGGATACCGTCTAACGAATTTTGACCTCACAAGACTCCCCCAACAATATTTAGAAACTCAAAACAACACTGCTACAGGAAACCACAAAATTCATAAAATCAGAATATCACGAAAAAAAAAAAAAACGTAGTTCATTGAAATTCTGCTGCTATCACGCAATATAGAAGATTTAGACATGAAGACCAAGAACAAAAAATGACTATATTTCCACCATTAGATGAAGAACAAAAATGTCTACAAATTAGAAGAGGCACTAATATATACAGTAGATATCTCTATCTAAGCTATTAGATATACAGGGTGGATTAGCAAAAGGACATCACTGGTTCAAAAAAATTAGATCATGTCAATCTTCATGGGAAAATCTTTGAAAACAATCTGGGATTTCGCGGTATGCTAAAGCTTTACCATTTTCTGTAGTTAGCTAGTAAAGAATGCAGAAAGAATAAGAGTGAAGTAACCTCGGAAAGCTCCCTAATCTGCCCTGAATAGATACTTCAGATCTTCCACTGTCAGTCGACTCTGCCGGGTGCCTGTTTCGTCCTCTCCAAAGGCGTATGCGACCATCTTCCTCTTCTTTTGCTGTGAGAGGACCAAAATGTTTGCATAAGCATTACAAAAGGAAACGAAGTGACAGGTTTGTATATACAAATGTCAAATGCATTTTCTTACTATTATTTCCCTCTTCAAATAGATGGATTTTGAACTCATTTCTGGAGTTATATCAATTTATGACCCGAAATATATGTTGGTTGTTACTGTTAGTTAGCAATCCGGGACTTGAAAGGTGGAAACTATCAAATCTAAGACTAAAAAAAATCATGAATTTCGATTCTCTTTCATTTGTATATTTTTCAATGAAATTACTATATGATGATATATTAAAATTTAATAAAGAATTTATTAAAAATAATTCAAAAATAAAAAAAGAATCGAAATACATTTCTTGAGTCTTAAATTGATAGTTTCAATCTTGCAGATTTTAAATTGATTGAACTTTCTGTATATATATGCTCTTTTGGCAATTTTGCAACTGAACTGAGGAAACATGCAATCCACACAAAATCTTGAGAATAAAATGTACCTGTAGAGCCAAAATGCGATCTTCCACTGTGTCCTTCACAGTTAACCGATAAACTGAAACAGGGCGTGTCTGCCCTATACGATGTGCTCTATCAATAGCTTGATCTTCAGTCGTCGGGTTCCACCATAGGTCCAGGAGAAGCACGTTACAAGCTGCCACCATGTTCAGTCCAAGACTTGCAGCCTTCAGAGACATGATCATAACAGAAACCTGAACAGAAGTTGTCACAATTAATATCTATAAAACACGAAGCGAATCAATTGTCAGAATGCCAGTAGTCTTACAAACCTCAGGAAGCAAATTAAAATCTTTTACAGCTCTGTCTCTAGCAGCAATAGGCATTGTACCATCAAGTCTACGATACTGAATGCCAGAACTTTTTAGACAAGATTCGAGCAAATCCAACATCCCTGTCCACTGGGAGAACACGATGGCTTTCTGCCCCACAGCCTCAACCGAACTGTTCAAGTCTCTACATAAGTTTGATGTTCTACTATCATCCCTGGAATCAACGTGCAACTTTTCTAAGCCATTACTTCCTTCAATATTCTCTGACGAACTCATTCTCGTGGTACAATCCTGTGGTTTAGTCAGGGACAACAAGAGGTCGAGAGCAGCCCTAATTTTGGAAGAATCTAGAGGACATCTTAACATTTGAGGCTCAGAAGCTTCAGCAACTCCCGAATCGGGGAGGTTGGTAGTACTTTCCATACTCGGTTGATCGGATAGAGCGGTCCGTAGTGTGGCTATAGAAAACACACTGGACATAGTAAGATGAGTTTTGCATTTCTTGGCAGGACACTGGGTGTCATCACCTGATATATGCTCACATACACACTGATTGCAAAAGACATGTCCGCATACAGTTACAACAGCATCTTCAGGCGGATCCTGAAAAAAGTAGCATTTTAAGTAATAAACTTCAAACTCTAAGAATATAAGGCACAAGATAAAGTGAGTTAAAAATGTCCAAGAATCATTAAATTGAAAATGGATGATGGGAATCGATTGGTTGGAATTTAATGGGAGAATTATATCTGATAATGATACAATGTAGTAGGGATCATTCTTGAGGTTCCGGGAAAAATTTCATTATAAGTTTGCATCTTGAAATAGAAAAAACTGATATCTGCAAGGATTCTTAATATTGATGCTCTCAAGCTACCAGTACCACGCCTGCACCCCATTTATGTGAAGTGTGTTCTCACTTTGAAAGTTAAGTAACTTCTAGCCAGGAAACACCTAACAAGCATTTTAGCTGAGCATTCTTGATAATTTATAAGATAATTCATTTAATTTCCAAATGAATGCATCTACATTCACTTAGAAGCATAATCAAAACTCTTAACTGTGACATAACCACCTCCGCGATATAAACCGAGAACCCATAAAAAGAGAGCAAGACAAGGGAAATCTTTTTTTAATAGGGAAATGATGAGAACCCCTAATGACAGCAAGAGCGGCAGTAACAAAAAATAGACACAGAAATAACTGCTTACGCTGCAAATTCCACAGATTGCCAAAGAGCCTTCCAAACAATCCAGAAGAAAACATTTTCTCTCCCGAGGAAGTTTCTTTGCCATCTCAATTGATGAAGCAACTTTTGAATTAGAGTTGAATCCCTTAACAAGAAGAGGGTGATCGCAAGCTTGTCGAAGCCGTAGAAGCATTAATAATATGTTGACATAATTCTGTTTGACTGTGCCAGCTGCTGCATATTCCTATCATATGCATAAAAAAATTTGTTAACATTCAAATCCACCAAATATACCTGTGTAACAAGAGATCTGATAGAAGTGAAACATACTGCAAATTGAGCACGTGATTCAGCCTCGAGCCTGCAGTAGAAGTCACGCTCATCCTTGGAAAAATCAACCTTCTTCAGTTCAATAGTTTTTGGCGGGAGATCAATAATTGGTTCTCCATCAATAGAAGTACCTGAATTTCAAAAAATAGCATAAAATCACTTAAATAATATCAAGCTTCAGAAGGGCGCTCATTACAATCATAGATACTTTCACTAATTAAAGGGTCAAAGGAAGCTAGCACACTTTCCAATTTAAGCCAAAATGGATATGTTTGATCATGTTACACCTATCGTCGACCTAAAAACAGCCATACGAGGTTGGTTAACACATACAAAGAAGGTATGTAGTCCTTTAACATGCTACACTAGATGTAGGTATAAAATTACTACCTTGAAAGTATATTTCACTTCACATGACTCAGAATTTAGCAGCAAAGACAAACTACCAAGATGGACTATAGCCCAAAAACAATTATGCTACACATCAAACTAGAGTTTTTTTTCCCTTGAATGACTCACAAAATTTATAAACAAAGATGAATCATTAACATGGACGAAATAATAGATATAGACCCTAACCAAATATAGGATGTCTGAATAGTCACCAGCTTACAGCATTTAAAAGGGTAGCCCCACGATTGGAGAGAGATTGGATCAACAGTTGACATAATAATTGACTCAAAAAAGAAAAAGACAGGCAGCTAGTATTCAGGAATACAACCAACTTGTTATAACTGCAGACAATTGAAATTAGAGTAAGATTAGATCTGACAATAATTTTTACCTTTCGTTCGACGCAGCATTATAGTCTTCAGCACTGCTTGTAATTTTTTGTAACCATTCCTTGGATTTTTATTAATTGGCACTTTTAGTTGGTCACGGAAAGTCCTAAAGACAGCATATGGCTCATGTCTGAGAAATCTGAAGTAGCTATAAAGATCATCTATTGCATTCTGGATAGGAGTCCCTGACAAGCACCATCTGCGTTTAGCACGAAGACCCCAGCAAGCTCTAGCTACCTGAGTTCGATGATTCTTAATACTCTGAGCCTCATCCAATACAACCCTAAACCATCCAACCTGGGCAAGAGGACCAGATGCATTTTCAAGTAATTCATTGTCGGTTCCTTTCCGACTCTTCTTACTCGATTTCTTATCAGACATAGTTTCAAGTATCTTCCTTTTTCCACAAGATGAGGAATCTTTATATGGAAAACCCATAAGATCATCATTTTCATTAACAACAGGCTGTTTTGGCACCTCCATGCTAACAATTGCATATGTTGTAACCACCACATCATATTTAGCCAGCTCATGTGGATCCTTGGTACGGCTGCTTCCATAATATACTAGAACAGAAAGATCAGCTTCTCTAGTTACTTTGTTGTGCAACTCATCAGACCACTGTCGGAGGACACTTGTTGGACATACAATAAGGGTGCCACCAGATGGCCTGCCCTTTGCTCGCAAAGGTACCTTGCAGTTGTTGATAGGGTATCCATTACCTATGATATGTTCAGCTCCTTTTGTAGCATAGCCATTGTCAAGAACACCATCATCATCGTCCAAATTTAACATCTCTGTCTCACTTTGTTTTACATTGGTTTTAGAAGCTTTAGACAACGGTGCCCTCTCCTTTAGAATGAGTGCAATTGTTGATATCGTCTTTCCAAGTCCCTGCCAAAAGTAAAATGTGAGGATAATTTCATGTCAATTTACCACAGACACCGAATACCCAAGAAAGGAAAAAAAAGAGCAAAACCCAAAAAGGAACCTGATCATCTGCAAGAATCCCACCAGAACAACATGCACTTCTTGTTTCCTTGTTAGCCATCCAGGATAAAGCAATACGCTGTATTCAAATAGAATCAATAGAAATGCACTGTATAATTAAAGCCTTGCCCCCAAAGGACACATACACTCTTATTAATGTACACTTAGTGGTGATAGTGGCCAATGATAATAATGATAACCATGAGATAATATTTCGGGCCACCCATTCTACAGTATCCCAGAAGATGCCTAACTAGCTAAATGTATTATGCACCCTAGAGCAATTGTCTCTCCAGAAACTCAACAAGAATCATTGGAGGAAATGTAACAGATAAGAAAAGTCCCGTAGTCATGCCCGAGCTGGCACCTTCCTATCATGCTAAATGGTTATGCTGACTGAGGATAATAATATAATCAGAAGATCTTGACTGCACACTTGAATGAGAAAATTTTAAGACACTGAAAATATACATACACAATAACATTCACAAGAATAACCACACAATATTGTTTCTCAAATCTTAACTTGCTCCTTAACAAGACGTACTAAACAGCAAAATAATCAACAGATAAACATCAAAGTATCTATTGTTCCCAAAATGAAGTGGGCATGATATACCTGGTGTTTCAGCAGGGACACCGACAAAACGCCATCTGGTGGACTTGCTTCTGATTTTGGCTGTGAAAGATCCTGCAATGGATGCAAAGGCCTGTATTAGTATCACCCCAATTACAGAAGATGAATGCTAAACACCAAGAAATGGTCAATGTTATTCTTTAAGTGAAGAAAATTCACCACCCCAGCCTCAAAACATGGAACTACAACAAACAAAATATCTACTCCATGAAAATAATTTGTGGACTGTGGAGCATATTAGAAATGTCATTACAATATGAAAGTTCAACAGATCAATATGTGTAGCAGGAGGAAAACAGATCAGCCAAATTAACTCAGATATCCACATATATCCCCACTTAGATTCTTCACTAACAAACCCGAGCACCCAATAATAGCAATCACCACCTAAGAGCTTGATTAAATTCAAAAGAGGACTGAACTCGCAGAAGAACTTACTTATTAACACTGGAATACACATTACAATCATCACATCTAGAGGTTACAGTCACCATAAGCTAAATAACATTTCATGAAAAATGGTTTCTTGGGTTCAATTGGCAAAATTATTTAAGCGTGGGGCTTTTTTTTTTCTTTTTTCAAACATGAATTCATGATATTACTCAGCATAATATACAATGTTTTTATATTTTAAAAAGAAAAGGCCAACCAAGGATATTAGAATTAGAATATGCATTGAGTTTGAACAAAAAATACAAGTTAAGCATTTAATTTTAGCTAAGCCTAAATTGCAGAAAAAAGTGTCTCAATTTAGAAAGATGGATAATAGAAAGAAAAAAAAAACTACACACAATTAATAATCATTTGCCCGGGATGAAACAAGCAGACTTTAATGTATTCTTTCTCATAAACATATCCAAAGATCTGATTTAACAGCGGATAAAATTTGCGCAATCACAATAGACGAAACCAACAAAAAAAAGTCTTCTCACCATATATTGGAAGATCCAGATAGCTGAGGTAGTTGAAGAATAGATTGTTTAAAACGAATAAGACAGCCTAGTCTAAAGGAAGCAATGCATATATAGGCTCCACAAATTATGCGTGAAATGTTGAAAGAGTTGCGTATTGACTTTCATGGAAAACCACACCCACTGCCTTAAAAGGAAACTAAACAATTATATGATTGAGAAGACACCAAATGATGGCCACAACAAAAGCAGACAAACAAACACTAAACCAGTTATAGATCAAAGAACGTCACTATATCTCTTGATGCTTTATATATGGCAACTAAAAAAATATGAAATATTAGAAGTGTAGAACCAGTGGTTAGGTAAAAAAAAGTCAAAGGAACACAACAGTTAATCAAAGCTGCTAGAGACAGCATAGGACTGGTTAGAGAATTCACCTGCAATGCAACTCGAAAAATGACCCTTTCATCGTTTGGTTTCCGCCTTGAATGTGTTATAACCGTCTGGATGCCAGGGTCCCTAGACGTCAAAACTTGTTTAGCACCAACCAGCTTTTCACTCATTGCAACATGATTTGAACGTGCTGGAGCACTCATATCCTCAAGAATACACAAATCAGCATCATCATCAGCACTGCTTTGTTCAGATGTCTTAGTCTGAACCCCTTGGTAAATGCCATAAAACTTTGGCACCTCATTTTCCATTTTTGCTGTGCTAATTGAAAAGGGGGGAACCATATTTCCATTTTCCATCTTTACTGTGGTAATTGAAAGGGGCAGCACATCTCCATGATGCTCGGATTCCTCTTCTGCTTCAACCTTTGAATGGATACCATAGTTCTTACAATAAATGGGTGGCACATACTCAGAAGACGGCCACTCTATGCCTTCAGTAGAAGACAGCTGACCTGGGCCCCCATTAATGGAAGGATCAACTACTTCTGAAGCTCTGTAAACTATGTCAGTGGATGGAGTCAAAATAACGTTCTTTTCAACCTTGATGTGACTTTGGATTCTGTTGTACTCATTGGGAAAAAGATTAAAAGGCTTTTTCGATTCATTTCCTCTGGCTGGCATAACATTAGCACTGTATTCCATTCGAAATAGATCCCCTTCAAGATTCAGGTGACGGAAGTCTGATGAGTCTTGCTTATGAATAGAATTATTAAATCTCCTGAAAGAAGATGGTCCACTGTAGCTGGATGTTTCAAATGGAGCTAAGTTGGTTCCTTTTTCATCTGAAGACTGCTGATTATGATTAACAAAATCAGCACTATTAAAATTATATTGATCTCTGTGGTTTTGTGTCTCAAATGGAGCTTTCGTAGAATCATTATTGCAATAAGACGAGGCATTAAGAAAACCAGCATCTGCATGAATATAGGAACATTCATTGCTCTGGCTAATCAGGGATGATGAAGGTTCAAGCATTTGACCATAAGAAAAGCTGGAATTCCAAGCAGATTCCACAAAATCATTGGCAGGTTCCTGCCTAGATTCTGAAGGTACATTCTCATCTTCCTCCCAATGTCTCTCGGACGGAAAGAAAAAGCCATTGCCCTGACTAAGCTGGGATGAAGGTTCAAGCCCACCACCCAGATTGCAGGAATTCCTAGCAGGTTCCACAAAACCTGCCCTTTCAGATTCTGAGGCTTCAAAGTTGTGCACGGGAGATACTACACCATAATTTGGTGTCCGATTTTCCCAGAGCATGCCTTCTGCATTCTGGATTCCTATCAAAGTAACATTTGATAATTTGGCTAGGATGAAATGTTGTACATTAAGAGAAATAAATGATAGTTTTTTAAACCTTATGGATACAAAAGAAACAAGTAGATATATAAATTAAGTGAACCAAAGGGAACCCCTCTCTCTTGATGAGGATTAGTACAATCTTCCATGTTGTAAGTTAATTAAAACAAATGATTGCTTCCTAATTGCCAGCCTCCAAATCACACTCATTCCAAATATGACCCGCTCAAGAATGTTATAACCCACAAAATAAAATGAAACTAAAGAAGACAAACCAAATAATAATTTGAATAAGATGGTGCACAAAAGAAAAATATGCTTACCAACCTGTTAGGTCGCCAACAACAGAATCATCAGCCATTATATTATCCTGAAAATTGACAATAACACTGTTTAAGTTGAAGAAACTTTCCATCGTTCAAATTCAGGCCATAAGTTTGGCATATATGCATGATGCACCGAAAACTAACAGAAGGGCAAGGAGTCGGAATGTAAGGAAGGAGCAGGAATGAAATTGATGGGAAATAATGAAGTAAAGCCATTTACATGATAATACCATCTATTCCCTATATTATTTATATTCTCCATCTATGAGACAATAGGGTGCATATTATCTCGACGTGCCCATGAATGCCACAACTCAGTTAGCTAATGCCCTCGAATCCTATGGCCTCTTCTGATAGAATTAATCTATCATCTTGTAAATGATATATCGCCACATATCAACAACTGCTCCCCATATTTTCTGAACCATTAAATAGATCAATGTCTACACACAAACAACTATACACAACTATTGATCAGTCCTTCAAGTCTCAAAGCACAATAAACACAAAATATATAATATGGATCAACTTCAAGACAATGGGTGCGCATAATTCTGAATATGATAAAATCATGCAAGAATCCAGTTGAACTCAGATCAAGCACAACATGTGATCTAGCATAAAGTCAAGTATAAGTAAATAACACCATTATCCACAAAATTGCCAGGCTTTCAAGAACCAAACTTTACAACAATTTATTCCTAGTAAATAACCACCCATCACTAATTAACCATGGAAACTCAACAATTTACATTCTCCAGTCACCCACTAACCAAACCCATCAATTCAAACTCAGTTTCTCAGATTTCACGAATAAAACGCCCAAAAACAAAATTCTTTGGGACGGAATCAACCTGTGGAGGCTCTCCCAACAGTCTCCATAAAGAGTCAAGATCGATGATATCGTTGGGAACTTCTTCCTCCTCCGCTCTACAAAACTCCACCCCCGGCGATCCCTCTTCTGCCTCCACCATCATCATCTCAAACTCACCAAAACGGGAAAAGCAACTAAATTCCCACCAAAGAGGACGCGGAAATAGGGATGAACAGTAGAAAATTGGAGCGAGAAATTTGCAGCGTGTGGGATTTTTAGAGAAGGGGAAGAAATCAAAGAAATTAAAAGGGGATCGAAGGAAAAGGGTGAGTCAATATGCGCCGCTGTGGCCGTTTCCCATTAGGAGTAGGAAAAGATTAGGAAAGTAACCTCCTCCAAACCAAAAAAGTCATATGCAGAAATTGTAAAATATTTTACTGCAATTTCTTTCAAGACTATATGTTTCAGTGTTGTTAGCGTGTGAAATGTGAATAATAAAATAAAATATCATAGCTCTCTGTAATACGATTGTGTGCTGTGCTGTTCAAAGCTACAATTCCTCTGAACAAAAAAAATTCATGGACACCACTAGCTGTGAGTCGCCTCATTTTCAAGTACGATTTATTTTTCTTGTGTTGTTCGCAAACTATTATAAAGGAATAAAGTTTATTTAATGTGCGTCTCGGTAGCAGACTGCGTGTTACTTTCGACATCAGAAAAACAAAAATTTTACGGATTTTTACGATTACAATGTCAGTAACTTTCCCGATGAAATAAAATTGAAATAAAATTGATTAAACGTTATCGTTTTCACCTATGTACTTAGTCCTTTAAATGTTGTGGTTTTAGTTATACATGTGGAATGTGCATACACGTGTAATGTTTAATGTTACATTATTTGAATTTGACACATTTTTTTTTTTTGTGTATAAGGTTTTCTAGTGATGAAATAGAGGATTTTCATAATTGAAAGGTAATGAAATTAAAGTTAGATGACTTCATATTGTATATTTATATTAGTAGGACTTATGCAAGGCTGATTAATTTGGAATATTGTTGTATTTAAGGATTTTGAGATGGATACTCTTTAAAATCAAACAAAATAAAAATATTCCAAAATTCGATCTAATCAATCCGAAATATGTGGTTTAATTTTAATATTGAGCAGTTTTTAACTTTTAAGTGATTTTGCTGGATTTGAAACTTAACCCTTGGCAAAATAACTTCGCATTTTAAATTCATGAATCCATATCTATCTACATTCTTGGAAATTTGAACATCTAATTACAAATAATTTTTATTTTATTTTACTTGTTGAAAGCGACGTATTAGGTATTCAATTTAAAAGAAAAAAAAATTAGTGATGGACTTTCACAACATTATTATGTTAAAAAACATAACACGATTAACTATTTATGCATAGAGAAATCTGAACAAATAAAATATCGGAATAATGTGATGAACTAAATAAAATATATAGCCCCGAAAATACAAGAAAATTAGGGGCCCCAAATATTTTGATAATATTATATATATATAAATAGTTGTAAAAACATTCCAAATTGGAGTTAGCCTAGTGGTAACAGTTTGTAAGGTAAGGAAGGAGGGCAACGGATCGATTCTTATTTCTTTAATTTTACATGTTTTTGTTTTCTTTATTTACTCCACAAATCTAAATCTATTAATCCTAAATCTAAATCCAAAGAGCCGCACTGCAAACTCAAAACGCAATTGCCCACTTATTTTTTTTAATTCTAAATCTAAATATATATTATAATATTAAAATATAACATTTCAAAAATAAAATAGAAAGAAAAATACTAAAGCTGTCCCCCTTTTTTTTCTTTTTAAAGTTTGTAATCCTAAATCTAAATATATATTATAATATTAAAATATAGCATCCCAAAAATAAAACAGAAAGAAAATATAGAACACAACAATAGCAGCAGGAAGAAACATAAATAGAAAGATTGCGCAGGGCTTTGAAGCCAAGCCAACGGTGAATATTTATCCAAATCAACATATTCACGAATCATGACAATAAGTAATTTATTTGTATATTGTTTTGTATTTTGTATTCGTGATGGAATGAAATGTTAAAACTCTAACCCCAAATCCCAATTTTGTTCATTTGATTAATAATTTCATATATTATTTTCTTAGAATCATCAATCACAAGCATGAGTCCGGATATCAGAAAAGAAACCTAAAATTAAAAGAATAAATAATTGATCATGAAGCCAAGTAGGTAACACAAGTAGATACTTTAGTTCTGACAAAAAAAGAGGCCTAGAGAGTGCAACCGAGATTAAAAAATGGGGCCCTTAATTTTCATCTTGACTCGGGCCACCGAATCATTAGGATCGGCCCTGGTGACCTTTTATGTATTTTTCGGGTAAAATTCATATAAACCCTATTTTTTCTCGAAATTTTTTTAGAAACCCATACTGTATAATAAATAGTCTAAAACTCGTTGTGTAATGATCGAAAATAATAAAAAGAGCACTTCCGTCAAATGTAACTTCACGGGGATTACTCTAAACCAATTTTGTTATAAAAAAGACAATTTTAACTTATTCTTTAAATATAAATATATTTTATATTATTTGATCAAACTACTATTTTTGCTATTGTGAGAATTTCATAAGTTTTGTATTAGTTTGATCAAATACTCTAATTTTAAAATTACTATTTTTGCTATTGTGAGAATTTCATAAGTTTTGTATTAGTTTGATCAAATACTATAATTTTAAAATAATATAAAATATATTTATATTTAATAAATAAATTAAAATTGTCTTTTTATATAACAACAATGATTTAGGATGATCCATATATAATTACATTTTTTGATGCATTTTCACCATAACACAATGAGTTTTAGACCATATAGTAAATATGATGTTTTTTATTTTATTTTTCGAGAAAACAGGTTATATGAATTTTACCCAAAATCTGTATAAAAGGTCAACCATAATAATATAATATTAAATGGCTTTGTCGCAGTCCCCTTGGGGATGACCTAGTGGTGAAGTGGTGATATCTTGAGGCCAAAGGTCTCAAGTTCGAATCCCACCAACACCACTAAATGTGTCACACCTGGCTTGCCAAATGTGGTTTACCTCCCCTGTGTGGCTTTGTCGCAAAAACATAGTATTTCATTAATTTTTTGGAGAATCATGTTTTTATATATTTATAGATAGAGATGTGGATGGATAGTTAAAAAATATACATTAAATAATATTTTTAATTATTTATCTCAATCATAGTTTATGTACTGATCAGTTTTAATTTTATTGTTTATTATCTATTATCTATACTAATATAAAAAGTATGTTATTTTATAATTTTGAATTGGGACAGACTTGGGTGAGACGGTCTCATACATGAGACGGGTCAATATTCACATGCGGGTATCATTATTTATGGGTGAAGTATCATTAACTCACACGTGAGTATCATTATTTATACCCGCATGTGAGTATCATTATTTATGGGTGTAAGTATCATTAACTCACATATATCATTATTTATGGGTGAAGTATCATTAACTCACATGTATTGATCCGTCTCATGTATGAGACCGTCTCATACAAGTTTTTGTCTTTTGAATTTATCTATTCTATTTTTTTTTTCTTTTTTGATGAAGAGTAGTGAATTTGGAATTAGATTTTTTTTGTTATTTTCATACATAATTCAACGCTTTTGTTTCTTGAGAAATAATTCAACACTGTTCGAATGTCCGCGAGTAAAGAAATTCCCCATTAAGATCGGCTTCACACAGAATATTACTAATTACTACTACTATTAATAATTTATTTGTAATAATAACAATTGTAAAATCAGGACTTGAAAGATTGACATTATTTTCATCAATTTAGAACCTAAAAATTCTTTGTATTTCGATTTCTGTTTATTTTTTAATCATTTTAATAGTTTCTTCATTAAATTTAATAGATACTTAGTAAAGAAAATTTCATTGAAAATTAAAAATTAAAAATTAAAATTAAAATACTTGTTTTTATAGTATTGAATTGATAATAATTTTCATGTTTCGGTTACTGAATCAATAGATTATCTATTTTTGAGAATAAAATTTTATTTCTATTTTTGTCAAACCAAGGTAAATTAAGGGGAAAAATTTATGCTACCCCCCGGGCACTGTCCGGGTCCGTTGCGATGCCGACACGTGGCCCGGGGAGGAAAAATACGCCCAATTAAAATAAATGAGTTTATTGTTGAGAAATACGGTGCCTTTTTGCTCAAATACGCCCCCTTTAGCTATTAGGACACTTTGGCTCCATCTTTGGCTGCACAGCATTCGAGAAGAACTTTTTACCTTACCAATGTACAACCTTTTTATGAACAGTTTTTCTTCACCTTATTTTTGCTTTTTTGTCATTTTGGGCTCCATTATTATAGTTAATTAAAATTCTGTTCTAAATTTTAATTTAAGATATGGTAATCTGAACGGTATGTATGAACAATTGACCTGCTGTGTTACTGAAATTCTGAGAGCATAAGAAGACATGTGGAAAAAGTTGTGTAACTTGTAATTAATCCAGAAATGCGATGGAATACGTAATTTTGAGTGTCGGCACTTATATCGGCACTGTTTATTTCTTGTACAATAAGCCGTATTTGATGTCGGCAAAGATAATAATATTGTTATCATTATTTTTGAAAGGTTTAAATGACATAGGCAGTTCAAAATAGAAGTTTGAATGTGTCATTATTAAATATTTTTGATTAAAGTCGTCTCAAAAAATGAAATACTATTTCCGCGGGTTAATTCGTTTAAAACCTAGTGGAAAACTCTAAATTTCCAAGAATGCCACTTAATGGCACCCTCTGAATAGCAATTAATGTAACGTGTCGAGATATGTGTCGGCAACGTGAATATATATAATTAGGGGTATTTTGCTGCATCGGCAAACCTTTTTTAGGGTTTCTCTAGTAATGTTATTGGCAAAATTGACGTCGGCAGAGTCGATTATGTTTAAAAATCGGGTTTTAAAATTTTAGTATGAGTTCGAATTTGGAGCGTGCGAAATTCAATTAAAAAATACATTCCGAAAAACAGAGTCACTCTTAAAGTGCATCGACAATCGCGCGCGGGTAAATATCTCAAAATTAAAATTTCGTAGTGAACGGACGCCATTTTTTTTTTCAAAAATCTTCGCCGGAGGGGTTACAACTGCCGACCGGAAGTTGGGGTGTCTTCGAATAGTCGCGTCGCTCGCGAGAGAAGGAGGTATGTGCCTATAAAGCATGTGTACTCTGTTTTCGCAACATTTGACCGTTTGCTTGCATTTTTGTTTTTTTTTTGAAAAACCCTTTAAAATTTTCACTGCAAGTCGTCTCCATTATTTGAAAATCAAGTGTTGGATAATGTCGCACCGTCGTGGAAGCCGATTGCCGAAGGAGGAGGCGCCGACGTCGCGTGGAGGAAGGGCGGGCACAAGAAACACTACCAGGGGTAAGTCTCTGTTTAAGATTTTCAAGGTTATATATCTACGAAATTTCGGTCGTATGTGTGCAAAGGTGCCCTATTTTCACCTAATTTAGTTTGGGTTTACGATTTTCATCGTTTGCGCACGGTTAGGGTTTTCATTACAAAGACTGTTTTCATTACAAAGACGTTTGATGATGAACTTGAGGTGTGGAACTCGTTTACTTATGCTACGTTTCTGCATTTTCATTGTTTTGCCGTTGACTTGATTTTGGCTTAAAGGGTCTGCCTTTGGTGCAGGGTCTAGTTATTTATACGTATTTCAGAGTGGTATGCAAATTCTTTGAATGTGTAGTAGCAATTCTCTGTTCAATGGCTTCATAATGATGTGCTTCACAATGTTATGGGGTTCATTGTTGACATGTTATTAACTTGCTCCTTCCATTACTCTGCCATAGTGCACGTCTATTCGTTGTTTGGTTGAAAGTGAATGTTCTTAGACATTTTTCCGGTCTCAGACTGCTATGAAGCAAGGGGAGGGGGGTAGGAAAACCTTATGATAACAAATTGCGTGAATTTGCAGGTGCCCAAATATCAGTGCGGGGAAATTTCGGCGAGGTCATAAGTCAAGTGCGTGGCCGGCTCAATCGGGCTAATGTAGATGCATTTCGGGGGACATGCTTTGGCCATCTCATAGATATGCCCGACATTCAAATGCAAGGGCAACTCCTTTACTTCATGCTGACTCACTTGGAGCCGGATTCTGAGGTCCGAAACCGGTTATGTTTTTCGATCAACGGACGCCGGCTTCAATTAGGGCCTCAGGAATTCTATTGCCTGAGCGGGTTGCGGTTCAACGAAGCGCCTGAACCGCCGGCGTCGTCAGACATGCATAGAGACATTTTCCTGAGCAAGCCTTTCATGAAAGCTCATGACATTGACAAAACATTCGAAACTTATAGCGACGTGCATCGTGGTGCCGGCAGCTTGGTTTTGAAACTTGCCATGCTGCATATCGTCTTCGGTCTACTTTTGAACAGAGATCAATTGTCGAAATCGATCGAGCTCGAGTATCTTCACCTCATCGATGACTACGAAACTTTCAACAACTTTCCTTGGGGGAAGGTTGCTTATCAATTCTTGGTAAAATCGACGCATGCAGCCTGAGGGAACATCGCCCGGGCGCAGAAGAACTCATCGTCCAGGCCTTCTACGGACATTTGTGGATTCTCTTTTGTTCTGCAGATCTTTGCATTTGAGGTGATGCCAAGGCTAGCATCCCGCTGCGCACACAGAATACCAGAGACGTTGTTCCCTCGATTCATGCACTGGACCGCCGATCAATTCTTTAAAGCTTCTGCTCTAGCGCCGTACTTCAATGACAACGCGCCAGATTCTACGGTACAGTTCTTACTTACTTGGTCCTCAATGGTGTGTAGTAAGCACTCAAATTCACGCAAGGTATTTCATCAGAACGAGGCTCTTTCTTAACAGGTGCCCTTTGTGTTGACAAGTGCTGAGATTGCGCGGTTGGAAAATGTGGGTTTGACCCACGACGAGTCGTCCCCACCACCAGTGGCGCGACGTTTGAGTCTAATCGATGAGGATGACATCACTGAGAACGAGCCTGAGGTTGAGGTCGTAGGATCACGGACGGCTCGGTCGCTGGAGGTGCGCCGATCCCCGAGAAAACACGTCGGCAGCGCGAGTTCTTCGAGGTCTAATTCACGGCCCCACGATAGGAGCTCTGAGCCATCTAAGAAGAAATCGACAGGTGATGCTGGAGCACCGTCGACCTTAGCCGCCATCTCCCGATTGATAGTTGTAAGGAATTTATGCAATAATTGCTTTGAGTAACCTGCGCTTGGTTAATTGGTCATTCAGCTTTCGTGCTTGTCGACAGGACTCGAATGCATTGGTGATGGCTAGGATGGAGGGTTTAAATAAGGCCATCAAGCGCGTGGAGCATAAGGTCGATGTACTCTACAAAGGACTGAAACTTCGACATGATGGTGAAGATTATGGCGAAGTCTACAAAAGTGGTCGGAACCAATTGAGCCAATAAATGAGGAACCATGCTACCGACAGGGTAATGGCCGACACGTTTGCCGGAGTGGCGGAGAACAGACAGGAAATGCCCCATGCCGATATTCATGGCAATGTTGCCGACATAATAGGAGATACTGCCGATATGTTATCGGGTCCTGCCGACAGGGTAATGGCCAACAGGTCTGCAGAGGTTGCGGAGGAGAACATACAGGAAATGCCCCA
Organism: Perilla frutescens; assembly: GCA_026008535.1. Classification (NCBI taxonomy): domain Eukaryota; kingdom Viridiplantae; phylum Streptophyta; class Magnoliopsida; order Lamiales; family Lamiaceae; genus Perilla; species Perilla frutescens. Next base: position 15,679,497 of record BRKX01000007.1, on the reverse strand, counting down.
TGCCGACATGCATGACAATGTTGCCGACGCGCATAGCGATACTGCCGACAAGCTATCGGTGCCTGCCGACAGGGTGGCCAACACGTCTGCAGAGGTGGCGGAGGAGGAAATAAAGAAAATGCCCCATGCTGACATTCATGGCAATGTTGCCGATACTGCCGATGCGTTATCGCGGCCTGCCGACAGTGTAATGGCCAACACGTTTGCAGCGGCGGACGGAAGCAAGGAGCGGGGCGGGAATGCTGACAAAGATGAAAGGGTAGCCGATGGAGGGGTTGAGACGCATTACGTCGCTGCAGACAATGTTGCCGACATATATGGCCATGCTGCCGACACAATGACAAAGCCTGCCGACAAGCTAGGCGCTGAAGATGATTGCGCGGGTCTGATAGATATGTCAAAATTGGAACAGCTTGTATCAGAAGCATGTAAGGACCTCGATCCAGATGAGGGGGAGTTCGTGGCGGAGGATGTCGATGATGATGTCTTGCGTGCAATAGATGCCTATGCGGACACGGGCAGCGATGGTGAGGCTGTGGAAGCGGATGTTGACATCAGCTTCTTGACCGAAGAATCAGGTATTCGTCGCATATGCATTCTTTTTTGCTTTGCTACCTCAATGGACTCATGTAGAGCCACGTGTTTCAGATGGCCGAGAAGCTCCTCCAGCAACTAAGAAGCTGCCCGTTAAGAGGAAGCTCTTCATCCCCGAAGCAAGACCTTATGCTCGGGAACAACCGCCACCCAAGAAGACGAAGCCATCTCGTGCGAGAGCGAAGTTGAAGAAACACCGAGAGCCATCAATGTCCTCTATAATGACCGGTAAATACGTCGTAGCAAGGGAATATGATTGGGCAGTGGTGAAGCCTTTCAGCGACTGGTATGAGAAAGGGCTGACACTAAAGCCGTGAGTTCTCCATGACTAAACTTTCGATTAAATACTTGTTATTTTATATGCATCTCGCCTGACGCAAGTAATCTGTTCCCCAGCCCTCCGAGGCTAGCGTTGCCCGTGGAATGCAAGGGACAATGTGATGCCCCTTGGTTCAGGGGGCTGTGGACAGCGCGGGGATGGCTCGATAATGATGTGAGTGCCCTTAAATTTAAGAATCCCATCATAGTCAAATTAAGTTACAGTTACTTTCTAATTTCATTGCTTTATTCCAAGTTAATATTCTTTGCAGCAATGCGACGTGGTGATGAATTTGTTGATTATGTACTCAAGCGAATTTCCCGACTACTTTAAGAAAGATTGGGCTCTTATTGAGTCACTTGGCTGGGTAAATACACACTGAGTGTATCTGTGTGTTTATTAGATAGCTACCAATTGCTTATTTAATATCGAACATTATTGAATGCAGCAAACATTGGTGCTAGAGAACATGGGTGAGGTCCGTGATCGTATTACCCCTTATGTCGATGGCAATTATCCTCAGCAGGGCGGGAAGCCATGGTGGTCAGTCGATCAGGTTTATGGCATCGGACATGTCTCCGATGACCATTGGGTCCTGTACATGCTGCACTTTGCAAGTGAGTCAATCGTTGTTTTCGATCCTATCTGAAAACGTTGCAAAGACTGGTCCGATATCAAGGCCGCCTTTCAGCATGTCCAGCGGAATGTGCCATTGCTTTGTCAATACGGCGATGTGTACAGAAACAGGCCCCTTGATGGTCCTCCAAGCGAAGTATGGAAGCTGATGAGGTTTGAGCACCCTCCGCAGCAAATAGGGAACTCAGACTGCGGCGTGTTCTGCTTGAAGATATTGGAGTGCATGATGACCGGTCAGATGTTCGAAGATATTGTGCCAGAAAAGGGGCCGTTATACAGAAAGGCATTTTGCGCCGAACTCTTCGCCCGTAGCCGTCATATTTAAAAATTTAGAAGATGTCTCTGTATGTATTTATGTAGCTGTTGGTCCATCCAAACAGATAAGAAGTGTAGTTGGGTTTCAAATATCTAGGGGGCTAGGTATTTATATGGTTAAGTATTTTGTGGGCGCATATGTTAATATTAGAAATGCCGACGTATTAGGAGTTGGTTAATATGACAATATCACCCTAGGGTGTTTTTGTATATGTGTTGATTAGGGGGGTGACCTTGTGCCGACACCGGATATGTGGTATTTTGCCCTAAACTGAAAGTTTAAGTAGTGGTGTATTTGAATTTGCAGTTCACACATAATTGATAGTTGGCATTCACACGGAATAACTAAATACAACACTATTGACGACATAACTAGGGATTACACTAGGAAAGGACATCAATTAATACAAGTTCTAGAGAGACAAGAAAAAAAGAGAAAACATTCAAACTGCAGTCAAATTCATCGCTTCAATCAGTGTCGCTCTCGCTTGACTGAAACGGGCAGTAGTCATCGTCCCTCACGATAAAAGACTCGCCGGTCTCGAACAAGTTCATCAAGGAGCGGTAGTGCGGCTCGCCGTTGCTTTGATAGACCATCGTCAACGGATTCAGCTGCGAGATAAATAAATGATTTGTTTGTGCAGTTACCCAATCTAACTTTCCTACTGTGTCGGCAGAATGTGTAATAATAAGTAGGATACCTCTTCAAAATATGTCCATGTCTCGTCCGGGGCATAGAACTTATTGCTCATGTGATTCCATTTGAACATGGCCGGTGTGTGGTCCCACAACAGCTTCAAAGTCTCGTAGCGTGTCGCTAGCATGTCGACATGAGCTTCGAAGAAGTCGACACTGTAGTCCTTCGAAAATTCCTCATTCATCTTCGCTCGAACATTGTTGATGGCCGTACTGTTGTCCTCATACCCAACAGTCCACACTCCTTCCTCTTTCTGCTCGAGTAGCTCGTTCACGACACGGGATTCAAGCCTCTCCGTCCAATGGTCATCGTAGAAAAATGCTTCTTGAGGTGGCGCCATTTTGGGAAGGATCGTCGTGGGGGTTATGCGTTTGTGGAGAGCGAATATGAGAAGAGAAGGGAGTTTGTGGGTGCATCTGAGAATGGCGTTGTAGCTTTAATAGAGAACCTGCCGACATAAGCTCAAGTATATGGACAAAATTACTGCACAAATAGAATATATTCTCTGCATTCCAAATTTAGCTTTGGAAATAGGTGTGCATGCATCTTTACCGACAAGGTTAGGAGTTTAGTCCAGTCATCGTCTTCCACGTCAAAGCACGAAGCCCGAAATTCACACGTCGAGTATAAATTGTCGATGCGGAATAGTTCATAAAAATAACTTAAAAACATAATTGTCGACGTCTGTGCCGATATGGAAAAATTATTTTTCAAACGGCGAAATTATTTTTCAACCGCCTTATTTATGCACATTTCAACTAATTCATTTAAACATAATTAAATTTAACATAATTACGTTTTATTTTTACGTAACAATCTAAAACGGGAAATCCATTTAATTCATAGTCTCAAAGGCAAAAAAAACGTAAAAAATAATTCAAATTAAAATATTTCATAGTCGATGGCATGTTCTCCCATAACATACAATGTTAAGAACACTTAAAAATTTGTCGATGCGGAATAGTTCATAAAAATAACTAAAACATAATTGTCGACGTCTGTGCCAATATGGAAAAATTATTTTTCAAATGGCGAAATTATTTTTCAACCGCCTTATTTATGCACATTTCAACTAATTCATTTAAACATAATTAAATTTAACATAATTACGTTTTATTTTTACGTAACAAACTAAAAAGGGAAATCAATTTAATTCATAGTCTCAAAGGCAAAAAAAATTATGTTAGTGTGAAGAAAACATACTTCAAATGACGTAGTGGGGACGTAATCATGTGACGTCGGCTGCCTTGAAACGGAGTTAGTCTCGTCCCCCTCGTTAGATCGCTCGGTATTTGTATCGTTCTGAATAGAAGACTCGACATCTGCAAAAGCGACAACGACAGTTATAATTATCGAATGACATTCTTGGCATGAAAGTAACCACAATCGGTATTCTGGTACCCGGCCACTTTGGAACAGAGGGTGGGGGATTGGGATTCGGTTTCCTTCGCTTCCAGTGCGAAGTAATTGGTGTCTTGCCCCGACGTTTGGCTAAGGAAGGATCCTGAATATTGACCCGACCAACTCTCGCACCCGACAGGTCCCGGCCTTTTCGCCTTTTATGTGGTATGCCCTCGTTAACCATCGCATGCACATCACCCTTCAATGCACGTATTCGATCTAAACATGTCCTCCTGGCTTGTTGGTGGTTTTTCACATCGTGCGCCACCTCAAGAGTGATCCTCATCACATAGTTCACAAAGGCCATTTCATCAACTGCCTCGTTACCGTCCGCAATGGAATAGTCTCCAATTTCGTTTGAGTGTCGCTGCCTCGCAGATTTGCACCAGTGACTCATGATGTAGCATGTCGGCAGCCTAGTCACATCAAAGTGAAAATAAATTCTAAGTATGTGCCGACATAGAATTCCTTCAGTCTCATACATATGGCAGCTGCAGAGTGCCCATTTCGATTCACTGTTGTATTGGACAACTCGAATCCTCGACATGAGGGGTTGAGAGGCGACCTTAAACTGCATATCGACACTGCCGACATCTATGGCTGGTTTCTCAATTATTACCACGCTAACGGCAAGGGCAAATTGCGACTCGAATGCCTTGTACACGTTCCGTGTGTAGACTTGTGCTGCTTGAGCCAGCAATAGGCTGTTGTTCACGAACTGTCCCGGTGTACCGAAGTTGAGAGCATCGTCGGCAGTCTCCTTTGTACGCCAATCATGCAGGACCTGCTCGTACTTATCAACAAATTCCGTCAAAGTGGAACTCGACGAGCACAGATCCTTCAATACCTTGTTCGTAACCTCACTACGCGAGGTCGCAAGAAGACCCGCGCTGAAAGAGGTGTTCGTGAACACCGACTGTAGCGACTCAGTTTTCTAATTATATTTAAATTGCTACATTTGTTTTTTTTAAATATTTTATTTATTTATGTGTGATATTAATTGATTAAGTCTAATAAATCGCGCATAGGTAATTTATAAGCATGAATTCATTTTAGCATATAGTAATTTTATAGCATGAGCATGCATTTAATTTTTATAATTAAAGTGCCTAATGTGTTACATTTTATTTATTTTGTCCAAAGTTATTTATTTACTTTTCAGGCCCAAATAGAATTCTTTGAGCCCAAACCTTTAAGCCCAAAATAAATAGAAGACCCATTTGATGAATCCTTCTTCTTCTTCCTCTCTTTCCTTCACATCCACGAAAACCCAAATAAAGAGTTTATGATAGCACCAACTCTACAAATCTTATCATCTCCTTCTCCATCTATCAATAGGATAAGTATTAAGTCTTCTATCTTTCCCCATCTCTAGCCCTAAACAACTTGTATAAATAGATGATCCCCACTCTCTATTCTTCCCCACATATAGAAAATTAGAGAGAGAGAGAGAGGGAGACTGTGAGTGAGTGCTCTTCATAGTTCAATCCAGGTATAATTCTTTCCCTTTTTCTCTTTTCTCTCATGCATGGGTTTGCATAGCATAGCATTTAGAGGGTGTCATGGAGTGTATGGTGAGTAGTCGGGATCAGCAATGAGATGGCGGCAGCGTCGGCATAAGGCTCTAATATTTGCGTCGTCATCGATGTTATGGTTCCAGAGTCGGTGAGATATTGGGATCGGGATGGAAGGCTGTTGTCGTAGTTTTATTTAGTATGCAGGACTGTGTTCGGTTTTTTTTAGAGTTGCTGTAGAGAGAGAAAGGAAATCAGCGAATGTTTGTGTTTGATACAGAGGTTGATAGCAAGAATTTTTTTCTTAAGAAATGGGCTTGGGATGTTTGGCCAAGAATTGGGCCCAGAAGCATACACGTTTTTATTTATACTTTTTGTTGTTGTTTCCAAATTTTGGTTGGCATATATATATATGTATATATACTATATGTGTGGTACGTATATGTGTATTATATATATATATAATAGTGTTGTGCATGTTGTGTGTGTGTATATATATATATAATATGTGTTGTGATTTGATATGTATATATAGATATATATATAATCTATGTTGTGTATATATATATATATAATATGTATTGTGTGTTATATATAATATATGTTAATAACGTGTGTGAATATATATATATATATATATGTAACGTTAATATGTATATATATATATACATTGTAAAGTTTCGCATGCATGTATTGTTTTATATAGTTTAAATAAAAGGGATTAAAGAAATATGTCACTATACATGTTATTGTTTAAATCATGCATCATAGATTAGTCTCATGCACAATTTAATTGTCTCATGTTATGCACGATATTAATTTTATGATAATTAATTTATAGGCAAGACGCGCAGGACTTAATTGGTTAATATCAAGGTCAAGGTCAAGGTGGGGTTTTATGTTGATTTTGTCCGTGTTATCCTCTCTATATGTTTTATTGAATATATGTGATGTCACAGCATAGCAAGAGCCTACGGGCTATCACGTAGAGCTTTCGAGCTATCACGCAGAGCCTCCGGGCCACATGGTTTGGTCTACGGACTGAACACAAGTTTAATATTTGCATATTATTCTGTTTGATATATAGCTTGGATAATTGGACACTCCCCATTGAGTCAGTAGTACTCACCCCAAAATCTACTTATTCTTTTCAGGTGTTGTCTCGGGTGATGCGTAGCGGACAAGATGTGATGATGGTGGTCAAGTGATCAAGCATGATTAAAGATTTAATTTTATCTTTGACTTTATTTTATGTAAAAAAATGCTGAGTTATGCTTTGAAACTTCCGCTGTATTTTAAGAAAAGTATTTTTTTAATGAAAAGCATGGATAACGTGCCTTTTTCTATTAAAGTGAATTTGGGGCGTTACACCGACGCCCACCTCTTCTTCAACCTGTACATATTGGAGAACCAACTATGATCTTCGAGGGCATAGTTAGTGATCATGGAACCCCAACACTCCTCGAACTCATCTTCCGTCTCCACCCCACGCATGCAGTGATACCACTGCCGCTTGAATTCACTGTTGCCGTTTAATTTTCCAAAATGAGACGGAGCGTTTCGGCTGATATGCCACTGATAAAGCCGATGACTCGCTGATTTGAAAGTGGCATCAATCCCATTCATTAGCGCTTGACTTTGATCAGAGAAGATCACTTGTGGCTCCTTCCCATGCATGGACTCTAAAAACGTGGCAAACAGCCATTCAAAGGAAGCCGTCGTCTCGTTCGACAAGAAGCCCAAACCTAGCATCACATTTCTCCTATGATGGTTGATACCGACAATTGGTGCACATACCAGGCCATACCGATTTGTCTTGTACGTGGTGTCGACCGATAACACATCTCCAAAGCACTCGTAATCAATAAGAGCACGAGAGTCTCGGAAAAAAAAGTTCATCAACCGACCCTCATCATCTAGCTGCACGTTCCAATAAAAGAAAGGCTCAATGTTCGATTTCTTGGCAAATAAATTCACCAGAGCATTAGCGTCGACATTCCCCACTCTTGTTGACTGCCTAACCCGATTCAAGTGATTATAGGCATCCCTCCTTGTGAAACCGATATTTTGCGGCCCCCCGGCTTCGTTTTCCATAAACCAACATGCCCGACTAACTCCGATACCCGCAGATTTAAGCGCCTCAACGAGTGACTGTTTTGCATGGCTCAATTGCCGAGCGGAACGTAACAGATAGGCTTGATGCGTGCCGAGCATTTCGTGATTATGCTCCTTCACAAATTTATGAACGGTCCATTGCAAATTCCTCTCCCTCCCAATCCGTAATTTGGCTTTACAATTGCTCCTAGTTATCTGTTTCCTATATGATGCTACTCTCCCTTTCGATCGTTTATCATCAGGCCGACCTTCACACGAGCATTCAAATTCTTTCCATCGAAGCTCATTCGTCCTAGAGAAATAGTATTGGTCACCCTTCCTCACACTAAACCCCCGGCACCTACCGTACTCACAATATAATAAATATGCTTGCTCTACACTATCCACAACATTCCCAATTTCTAAATGATTCTCTAATTCTATCAACATTGTAGCAAGCAAACATCCTGCTTCTGCATCACTACCAGCACCTTCTCTATCCTTTCTGTCATGAGTGCTACCCTCAGAAGATGCCTCCTTCTCGATCGAAACATTCAAGTCAATATTCATCTTCGCTAAAAATCTATAGACAATAATTGTAATCAGCAAAGATAATCAAGTCATACTAGAATTTTACCTTATTAGTGACAATTGCAAAAAGTTTAGAGTTCCACACCAACATATTCATTGATAACTGAAAGAATGAATTCAACTATTACCATCAAACCCACGCAAATTACCAGTTAATATAAACGCTTCCTCAACCAGGGCGTCGCAAAATAGAACCATGATTTTTTTTGGAAATCCTGAAATTCTAACCGTCTAACTAGCCAACAAGCTTCATGATCAAAACAGGGGGAGCAGTCGAAATCCAAAATGAATTCACAAAATCAATCACCCTAAATAAATACAACAATGTGGGTGCCCATACACTACAACCGACACGTTCAAACATTGCCAGTTAAAACCCGTAAGAAAAACCCTTCAATTGAAAGCATAAATAGAACCCTAACAATGAATCAATAAAAAAAAACCCTACCGTAAGGGAACCCAAAAAACCGAAACTTTGCATACCTCAAGGCAACCCAATTCTCAGAATAGCTCCGACGAGGCAAGATGAACGCAAAATCGGCGACCCCCGCACAAGATGCTGTAAAATCGATTTTCAGAATTGGGGGGAAATGGCACACTGGAGAAGAGAATATAATTAAAATATTAACCAAATTCAAAATTTCCGCCAATTTGCATAAATCCGCCAATATTCAGCAACACTGTTCACTCATCGGAATCCGTAAATAACCAAACTTAACGTCGGGATTTCTTCAAAAAATTCTGAAACCTTGTCCACGGGAACGGGAATTAATTCCACTGCGTATCCGTACCGGTGCCGACGTTAAAAGTTCGCCGGAAAACCGTCCGGCGTCGACATCAATACTGCTGTCGACACTGTCGATACGAGCGCGGGTCCCACAGACTACTGTTCACAGCAGAAGTGTCCTAATAGCTAAGTCACCTCTTTTCCTAAGAAATACGGTAATATAAAAATTAAAGTATTTCTTAAAAAGTGTCCACGTGTCGACATCCTGACGGGGCCTGGGTAGTGCCCGGGGGAGCATATAATTTTCCGTAAATTAAGGGAATAAATTAGGGTTAATTTCCCCCGTTTTTTACATGGGGCTGTGAAGTCGTGGAGTGGTGATTAATACTGATGTCATTGTTTTGGATCGTCATTCGCGAACTCGCTGAAATCCAAGCCATGGTAAATCTCTCTCACTCGCCCACCCAAATTATATTCAATTTCTCGAATTTTAAAACAAAATCACATTTCGTATTTGGGGTTTAATCTGTGCTTATCGTTCATCAAAATTGCTGCTTTTTTTTCATATGATTGTAGACTTATTGGTGGGCTTTTACTACGCTTCAGCGCATGATGTGGGTGTGTGTAAATTGATTCAGATTGTCGTTTCATATTTATTTTAATTTTAATTTTATGGGGTTTATTTTACTAGTTGTGTTTTTATAAGGATTGAGTGAAGTAGGTTTTATGTGTATAAGTTTATTCTAGTCACTGATTGTGGATAGTTAGTGCCTTCTTCATGTTTCAAGAATCCGAAAAATCGCATTTTCTAAGTGATTAATCATATATATGAGGATATGAGGCTGACAAATATAACTGTTCATGGTTCATTTTGTGTGATGTGATTAATTTGTAAATGAAATTTAGTGCCTATGTACTTATAGCGTGCAATGTATTTATAATCTACTTCATGAACTTGTTACTTTGTCGTTTCTGTGAATTACCGGGCCTCTTAGCTTGTAAGGTAGATTATACAGTTATTTTTGTAAATTTTATTATTTTTCTGCGGCTTTTGTGATGGTATTGATTATGCTTCATGCATCAAAACTTGTTGGTTGCAGTGCATTTTACTTGTCTACTTGGTTGGCTTTTACAGGCCACTTCGAAGAAAGTTATAACCAGAGTCGATTGGGAGAAAAAACTCAATGATGTTAAAGTTAGAAAAGAGGATATGAATAAATTGGTTATGAATTTTCTGGTTACTGAGGGTTATGTGGAGGCTGCTGAAAAGTTTCGACTTGAATCCGGGACAGAGCGTATCCTCTTTGAAATGTTCAATTCCATATTTTCTTTATCTGCATGTTTTACATGACTTGTGTGAAGTTTTAAGCACGTTTGTATTTCCTTATTGGTATATAGCTGACATAGATCTTGCAACCATCACTGATCGTATGGCAGTTAAGAAAGCTGTACAGAGTGGTAATGTGGAGGATGCTATTGAGAAAGTTAATGATTTGAACCCCGAGGTGCAAACATTTTGTCGTGTTCTCGGGTTTAAAATAGAACTACACCTGCATTTACTTGTTTTGTTTTCTTTAGTTTGTTTTAAATAATTTTGATTATTTTGTATGCAGATACTGGACACAAATCCCCAACTCTTTTTTCATCTCCAACAGCAGCGTATGATAGAATTAATCCGGAATGGAAAGGTTGAGGCGGCTTTGGAATTTGCTCAAGAGGAACTTGCTCCCAGGGGAGAGGAAAATGTAATTATTAGATTAATTTGTTGACTTCATATAACCTTATAGTGAAGATTGGCTGTCAGTGCTCTTTGATGATCTAGCTAATTTGCACTCACAAGTCACACTCACATTGATAGAGAGACTTACTCTTTCGAATTTGTATTTCATTATTCCATTAATTTCATTTTAAGGATTGTAATTGCAGCAAGGCTTTTTGGAAGAGTTGGAAAGGACTGTTGCGCTGCTTGCTTTCGAAGATGTCACCAATTGCCCGGTTGGTGAGCTACTTGATATTTCCCAACGGCTTAAGACTGCTAGTGAGGTGAATGCAGCTATCCTTACCAGTCAAAGCCATGAAAAAGGTTCGTTCTTCATCTGTATGTAATTACGAGCAAATTTAATAAAGAAGATAAGCAATGTCTTCTGGTACATCTTCAGCTGTTTCTTGGATATCATAATATGAATATAATATATTACCAAATGAAAGTGTTTAATGGCCAGATCGTAGAGCTCGGGTATCTTGAAATTAAACTATCTCTGGTACTATCTCTGAATAACTAAATATTCTTGTAGCAGAGCAGTCTTAATATGCTCGTGAACTATAAAAAAGAATTTTCAATTGTTCCTACTTGAATTTAATCGTGGAGCAACTGAGCTAGGAGCATGTAAACGAAATTGAATAGGACTTAGATTATAACAATAGACGAGGTCAAGTACAATTTCATACAATCTTGTAGAAACTGTCCTAACATAATATATGAGATCCAAAGCAGTCATCATTTACTTGATTAGGTATTTTGTTTTCATGTTTCTTGCACTTTAATTTTTCACTCCTCTTACCGTTCAATTTTTTTTTTTTTTTTTTTTTGCTAATATCTATCATTAGATTAGGTGTGCATCAAGACCAATTCTCGAACTCTACAGATTATATCTCATGGATTAAATAGTTTATTTAATCATTTCTTCATGCTGCTTGGTTTCATCAGTTAATTCATACTTGTAGAGTTTGCTTGAGCTTCAATTATGGTTGATTGCTTGCCACTTGGGGAACTGGGATGATGATTGCTACTCATTTGGAATACTATTGCTAGAATATGCATCTTTATATAATTTGGGTTAACTTTACTAATTAGTGATTTTAGCGCGCGCACACACACACACATATACATATATTTGGAAAAATGATTGTTTCCTCTATTTTCTAGCAATTTGCAATATCTGATCCTGATATGAAAGTCTGTCCTAAAATGCAGCTTGAAGTTTGGTATTGGTACAGTTATTATCTAACGTAAACGCAAAATACTTCCTTAAATTGGGATCTGCTATAGAACTTATAATTTTTCTACCCAGCATCTACATCTCATACATGATTCTGTTCTGCTGGAAGTGGTATTATCGATTGTTCCTCCGTGCATAGCTCTATCCGGGGTTAAAATGTTCGCTTTCTCTATTGTTGTTGATGTTCTCCATTTTTGTTGCTAACTACTGATTAGATTGTGCTTCATTCCTGAGTGGTGATTCATGACAACACCACACTTTTAACCAATACCGCGCGATGTTGAACAGATCCGAAGCTTCCGAGCTTATTGAAAATGCTGATATGGGTGCAAAACCAGCTAGACGAGAAAGCCTCTTATCCTCGCATAATCGATTTATCTACTGCAGCTTTGGAAGATCCTGCTGTTTGATACGAGGAAACACGTCGCACACTTACGAGTTGCATGGGAATTAAGAGGATTAGGTTATTTCGTAGGAATTAATGATGATTGTAATTACATGTAAGAGCGTCAGTGCTTAATGCGTGCTACATTCGTTTAATGTGTGTATATTTTTCTATAATGATTGTGGCACTATGTTCATCCTCTCTCTAAAGAAATATATGTAATGATATCACATATAATATTTGTCCCTTCAATTTAGTTTACTCATTTCGTATCATTGAGCAGAGTATCCTTCCTCTTCAAGTATGGGGACAGGAAGGGGAGGCTTGATTGAGTCGAGTAAGGATGTATGTTTGAGAATGTATGTTTAGAAAAATGGAGGTTGTGTTTAGAATTATCATGATAAAGCTTGTGAGTTGGCTCAATTGATGTACACCCCTCCTATATCTTATTACACTATAAAAAATCACGTTTTAGCGATGGAACAAACATAAAAAAAATCCGTTGTTAAGCCTTTTAACGATTGATTAATGATGAATCGATTCTGTCATTAAAAATACCGTCGTTAACCATTTTAACTACATAATTAATGACCATTTTAACTACATAATTAACGACGGGAAAAAAATAGTGATATAATTAGCTACGACATTTTCCGCCATTAAATTGTCGCCAAATTCAATTGTCAGGAAAAAAAAAAAAAGGAAATACTCCATCCGTCCTAAAAATATAGTCCCCCTCCACTTTTTACACATATTAAGAAAAATCAATTAATGTTCTTGAAAAGGTAAAATTGAAATCTATATAATACTACCTCCGTTTCGAAATGTTTGTTGTTTTAGATTTTTTTTTTGTTTCAAAATGTTTGTTGTTTTATATAATTTGACATCCTCTCTCCCGATTTTAACCCTCTCAAATCCTACAAGATTTCTTGATTCTAACTTACCTATAATATATGAAGAGAGAAAAATATATGGAGAAAGAAAATATTATTATTTTTAGGAAAATATAGATGAATTAGATTTTATGGCATATATGAGAGATGAGTATATTTGTCCACAAAATTAATTCTTAATTCCAGATAAAACATTTCTCGATTTGGAAATGTAATTTTATATTTAAGAAATATTTATATATAAATTGTAGTTAATTAGAGAGGCATTAGTTATATATATATTTAAGAAATATTTATAGATAGTCCCGGTGGGGATGACCTAGTGGTGGAGTGAGATTGCTTGAAGACCAAAAATCATGAGTTCGAATCTCCTCAATACCCCAGGTCAGGTGTGTGAGTAAATAAAAAAAATATATTTATAGATTATAAGTTAAATATAGATTATAATTCAATTAATACTTCCATATTTTGGGGCTATTGCCTATTATATTCAATCCGAATATATTTGTGTATCAATCTATAATAATAATAATATTAACGACTCCGCATCCGAAAATAGAAAATATTAATTTTCTCGCCTAAATAACATTTCCAAATATGTAAATAATTTTTTTTTGAATAATTAATTACTTATTTTAATATAAATGTATTTTATATATCCCCAAAAATCCGTGTAATGAGAAAAATGTCTCAACTAAATTAGTTTATAATTCTTTTTATTTTCCTTAGTTAATCAGGCACGTATTAGGATATAATATATTGTATCTTAATTATTGCATTAAATCCAATTTTATCCAATATATAATCTAGATTTAAATTCGAAATATATATACACACACTTTAAATTGATATGTATAAATGTTATATATAGTTACATAGATGCATATAATCGGCCGTAGATTCAAATTCATAGTATAATATCAATTCATGTAAAAGTCTTAAATTTGTAATGACTATTTATGGGAAAATATTATTTATCATTTACACTGTATATTAGTACACACAGTACACTTCAAATTGGTATGTATAAATATCATATCTATGTCTAATTTAATATATACAAATATTGTTATATCTACATATGTTGATTTTGTTATTTAAATATATTCAAATTTCAAGCAAGTAATTAATTATTTAAGGTCAATGATTACATAAACCCTATCATATATATAATTGTTCGATAATGTACTCATATGTTATAAACCTTTCTAATTGTTGTTGTATTACAGATGTTTAGAAGTAGAGAAGTTAGAAAATGATATCATGTTAAAAAAAATAAAAAAATAAAAATGATATCATGGCCCAGTTTAATGCTTTTGGTTCAGTTGAATGAATTAGGTAAACTGTATTTTTTTTTTTTTTTGGTACAGATCTAGAGTGTAGGAATAATATTCGACTTACAAAATTTTGATTATGAATGTTTTTTTTTTTTTTTTTTTTATATAGTAGAGACATAGAGTGAATAGTGAGTTGTATCATGACTTCTACATGTGAGAACCAATGTGAGTTATAATGTGAACCATTACATTTGACCTTATGCAATGTCGATCAATAATTGGACAAATTATAGAGAACAACGCGGGTAAGTTTTTTTTTAATCAATTTTTAGAATTGATAAATATAATTTCCTGTGTATTTCTGTTGATACACTATATTTTTTACCGATTTTTTAATATGCTTTTATTTCTTTTGGTTGCCTTTTTGTAATACAATATATATTGTCGAAAAAGTGTACAATATCTTAACAAAATAAATGAAAAGTGTGAAAATTAAATAATTGTTAATAAAAAGCTCATTCCGAAAATATTAAAGTATTAAAAATATTTTGTTGACATTATTTTTTTGTGGTATGTAGATAGAAATTGATTTGTGGATAATGGTAATTATCAAGGGAGAAACAAATAGAATAATGTAACGAAAATGATATTTAAAATATTTGGAGTATATTTTTGTACATGAAGATGGAGGAGGTCGCAACAAAAAATGGAGGGGAAAGATAATAGAAAATTGGGATGCATATTTTTTAAAGGGAACAAAAATTGGGTTGATTTTATTAGTTTAATAGTAATTTGTTCCTATGCTTTTTTTTAAGGTGAATTGTCAATTTTGAATGAATAATCTATCAATTCATGAAAATTATCAATTTAGAAATTTAAAAATAAAAGTTATTTCTTTTAATTATTTTTGCATTAATTTTTAACTAAAATTTCTTTATTAATTATCTATTAAATTGAATAAGGGAATTATTAAAAATAATTAAAATTTTAAAGGAAATCGAAATTGAGGATTTTTTTATATTTTAATTTTAATTTTATGGGTGCAAATTGACAATGCAATTTATATTTTTGTCATTTATAATTTGTTTGATTTTGCTAAAGCCTCAAGCTTTGTTTATTTTTTATTTTTTTATTGATATTAGATTAAAAAATATTAAAAAAAATATGAATTTGTAGGATAATTAATAATAAATTATAATAAATAGTTTACCTTATTACCTATAAATAACAAATAAAAAAGTGAATTGCATTTGTTTTGGCTGCAGGTATGCTACCAATATAACATATGTATAGATATGGTAAAAATTGATACAAGTAAAGATACTAAAACTTGGTCATTTTGTGAGATTCTTTCGTATTTACATGTAGACTATTTGATCAAAGAGTGTTTAATTTACAAAAAATAAAACTAAAAAAATGCTTCTATTGAATTACTAACATTTTTGCATCACGTGTGTTGTCAAAATAACATGGATATAGATATAATAAAATTTAATTGGTCTTACAAAGAAAATAAAACTTGGTTATTTTGTGAGATTATTTCATATCTACTAATCTACATGACTACATGTATACTGTTGAATGAGTGTTTTACGAAAAAAAAAACAAGAAGCTTATATTGAATTGCAAAATGCTTTTTACAAATCTCAAAATTAAATCATGAGAAAGAATTTTATATCTTACCAGATAAATACCAATCAATATATCGATAAAATGTGTATACAATATCCAATTATGCAAAATGAGAATTTTTAAGGAAATATTTACTCAAAAATGTATATTATCAATTTTATACTGAAACATTTTATGTATTAACTCTCTATCTATGCTTGAAATAATTAAGATTGAGCTTATGATATGTAAAATATAAGCTAATTAAGCTAATATTTTTATTTATTCCTAATTTTGGCCTAAATAATTATAAATACTTCTTTTAAAAATGTATTATTATTTTGTTGTTCTTTATAAATACACACACATGTATAATAGTTTTGTATCAACTTTAATATTTTTTTTTCCAATAGCAACACAAATGACACATTCACACTTATTTCTCCCGGATTAATTGAGTAATGTAAATAAATAGTTATCTATACATATATTAAAGCAAAATTGTAGGGGTAAAATTGTAAATAAAAAAAATCAGTAAAAAAAGGTAGAAAATAAAATTGATGCTAAATACATTTGAAGTTGTCCGAGTAGAGCAGATGGTATTGGATGTTTGGATTGATGGTTAAAATCTTGAGGTCCCGTGTTCGACTCATTAAGGTGTTGTGGCATTAGTTGAGTTTTTTTTTTCCTTTTTTTTTTAAGCCTTTTTCCCATAAGGTTGGTATTAGTTGAGTTTTTTTTTTTCTATTTTTTTTAAGCCTTTTTTTTCCATTCTTTTACCTTTACTGCTAGCTAATGATTTCTCATTTTAACTTCATGATATTTCTTTCCATTTAAGACTATTAGCGGTTGATGCTGTTATTATTTTAAAAAATATATTTTAATTTTTATTTACAGTTAAGATATTTTATTCATATTTTAGATCTTTATCAAACCTCGCCTCTTCGAATCAATCTATTAGCAAAAATTAAAAACATGATAAAAAATAACATAAATATATTGTACATGTGACTTTTTTTGACTCCATTGTTGATAAATACTTTAATCAATTACCAAAAAAAACCATGAATAGAGTTCATCTTCACAAAAAAAAAAACACCATTCAAAGCTCATATAACTGGTGAAGATGGAGCACTTGGACAAATTTTGATATTTTCATTATTCGTTTAGTTATAAATTAAACGAAGCTCATATAAATGTTGAAGATCAAGCAACCGATGGAAAGAATGAAGATGGAAGAAGATATTTTCATTATTATTGGATTAAATTGGGCAAATATATAAATGTATATATATATATATATATATTGATTGGTCAAGTTAATTACATAGTGTTAAAATTGATGCATTATTATATTTACATTAAATTCAAATTATTTTTCTACCTGCTTTTTCAATATCATATTATTATTTCATTATTTTTCTTTTTTTTGTTGAAAGTTAACATTTTATTAAATATTTTTATTCGTGATTGGTACATGTGGTTTAACGATTTGATTTACGAAATTTATCATAATAATCTATAGAAATTTGATTTCCAACAAAATTTGCATTTATATATACTCAAATCCATTTCAAATTTAATTATAAATTCTTTGCAATCACATATTATTGGGTTGCACTAATATTTGTAAGTTGTTAAGATTCTTTTTAGACGTGAAAGTTATAATTCTATTTGAATTGTCTTATGATCGTGTTTTATATTTTTGGTAATTTATATTGTGATTGATCAAGTGGAATAATTTGTGTTCAAATATACTTTTTTGCAATCATATAACTTTTTTGTATAAATTTTCATTTTTATCTAATTGCGTAAATTTTAATGTTTCTATTTTTTGTTTACATAATATAAATATTAACTTTTTTAATTAATAAAAAATATGTGTCAATTCAAATCACAATCACATAAAAAAGGAGTTGCACATAGCACATTTATGTCTTTTGAATTTTGGGGATGGTTTTGTATATTGGACAATTAGATTAAATTTTTCGATGAGAATATTGACTGTTTAACTACAAACCACGTACATGTACTCAATTAACTTATTTTGCATCATTTTTTTTTATAGCATGCTTATTATTTACTCCAAGATGATATTAAGTTATTTGTTTATTTAAATAATTATGATAATTATTGCTTATATCCATGAAAATGAAATTTAGTTTTTTTAATCTTTTTCAACTTTTATACATGTTTGTTTCACACACTTATATGTATGTAATGCATATATATATTTAACTATGATTGAGTTTTGATTTTTTTTTTTCAATCACAACATTATAAACTAAAATAGTACCGAGCATCGCGCGGGAGATATACTAGTTAATATATAATCACACACACGACACGCACTTCAAATGTTAAATGCTAATCTTTAAATTTAAGAGTGCAAACTAACCCTTCAATTCATAGTTTTGTCATTTATAATTAATTTGATGTTGCTAACATTGTAAGCTGTCTTTTATTTGTATAAGATTTTAGTTTACCTTTTTAAAAATTTAACAATTTAGTTTGTAGGTTTGTAGTAAGGTTAAAGATTAGATATTAAATTTTTATTTATGAGAGGTTAATACATTTTGTAAATCATTTGAAAGATCGCGCTAAAATATGATATTAACCATTTATTTATTAATATTACATGGGTTAATAATCTTTATTATGGTTTTTGTTTTTTTTTTCATGCATTGTTTTAATTTATTTCAATAGTGTAAAAAAAAATTCAAAATTTTTATTTTTTCCAAAATGTTTTAATTTTTGCAATAATGCCAAAAAATTTTCAATGTATTTTTCTTTAATCATGGGAGACTTTTTTTTTTGGCAATGCTTTTTTCTTTGAGAAAAACAAAGAAATATATTAAGTCGTCAAAGTTAAAGTTGCAAGAATATATTAGAATACGATGAAGTTCTTCATTAAGTTTCGCTACTAACAAAAGTAAATTATTGAGCTAAAGCATGAGCAACACAATTAGAAGTTCTATAAATATACTTGAAGTTTGTAACTCAATGTCCTTCCATAAATGGGAGAATATATATATATATATATATATATATATATATATATGTTTAAATTTATCACCAGTCACATAATCATCACCAATGAATTGAACTCTATATTTTTATGGAACTTGACAAATATAATCACTCACACACACATACACACATGTAAAGATTGAGTTTATTCAATTTAGATTATGAAAGATGAAAACTAGCAATGTATTAATGATTGAAACGATCAATCTGAGACATAAAAAAATAGTTTATTTTGATTCTTATTTTATTTTTTAATTATTTTTAATAAATCATTTATTAAATCAAATAGATAATTCGTGAAGATATTTCATTGTAAATTAATATAAAATTAATTAAAAATAGAATTAAAACACATGATTTAAAAGGCATTCGGTTGATAGTTTTAATCATTGAAATCTAAATTGATAGTTTTTATCTTTTAACTTCGATCTGAAAGTTAACCTATCTTTTTAAGCTCTAAATTGATAAAGCTTATATAAAGACTAATATTTCTCCCATTCTATGCAAGGATAATGTTTTATACTATATGATATTAAATAAATTTAAAATATATTGTGTGAATTTTAATAATTTAAATCTTACGAGCTCGATTAAATAAAATAAAGATACATATATTGGTAATTTATATATAAATTAATAGTTAGCAAATAATAACATTGGTCCAACTGAAAATTTTTATTAGAAAATCATTTTATATAAAACATTCAAATATACAATTTATAAATTACAAAATTAAAGAAAATAACATATGTAAACAGTACTAATTTATAGCTCAATTGACCAAATAGTTTCAAATTAATTGGTCCCAAAACAATTGTATAAAATATATACAATTTTCTTTAACAAACAAATAAAAATAAAAAATAACTAACACATTTGGGTGTATAGTGCTCATGGATTAAATTCTCTAGTCCACATTCTATGTCCCACTATCAAATTTAATATTTAAAAAATATTTATTAAAAAAATAAAATTTATTACAACATAGCCATTTATAATTAACATTTATTCCTAAAAATTTAAATTTTAAAAAATTATATACCCTAATTTTGGAATAATAAACCATATTAATCAATTATAGTAACTAAAAAAATAATTATTAAACATTAAATATAAATCCTAATTAGGTGGAATGAACCCTAAATAATAATTATAAAAATAAACTAAACCAAAACAAATTGAAATGGAGGAAAAAATGGATGAAAATCTAATAAAAATTAAAATGGAATACCAAGTGGTATAAATAAAATGGGATAAAAGATTTCATTTGATAGTGCAGGTTCTCTCGGTGAAAGGGAAAATATTATACAAAAATTTATTTCTCAATATTGTTCTCTACAGTCAACTCAACCCTCGTTCACCGAACTGGCCATCTTCCAAGCATAAGCCCTTTTCAGGCATTAATCTCGCAATCTTTATTTGCCTAAAAAATGAAAAACTACCAAACTTAATTCAAACATGTTCAACTTCAATTATTTGTAACCAATCTATAAATGATATATATAGACTATATCTAATTAAACAATCCAATTATAAATAAAGCACATTATGCACACTTGCTTTGTGCAATTTCACACACAAATATTTTGACAAAGACCAGCACACTACTCAAAATTATTTTGAAAATTTTCACATACCTCTTTATTGGGAAACTTGTCCGTGCCTATACATATATATACGCAAATTTTCCTGTGCACCTTATGCATGGGTTTGTCCCATCAAACGCCCGACCCGACCCGAAACCCGCGACCCGACATATATAAGTTTCTGTTGATCCAACTCTCCCATTTTCCCCTATCTTCGTTCTGAACTCCAAACCCTAGCCCCCCTCCCTCTCTCGACCTCTCTCTCGATCTCTCTTATTTCTTGATTCCATCTGCCACGACCTCACTGATTGTCCACTTCACCGTGGGTGATTCAACCTTCCCTTTCTGCTCCATTACGTGAGACCCTAGCCGTCCGTGATTTTTGTAAGCCCTAGCCTCCAACCACATCTCTCTCTCTCTCATCGCCTTCATCAATTTTTCCGATTTCATCAACCCCGACATCATTGATTCATCGTTCCGCTATCGGAGCTTTAACGTTTTCTCGATTCGTGTCTCTTCGTCTCTCAATTCAGTCAGGTAACAAGTTATTTTTTTATTTCTTTTGTTGATATTATGTTCAGTTTCTGTAAGAAATAGTTGCTAGGATTTTTATTTTATTTTTGCATTTTATTTGTGTTTTTGGTTTTTACTTCTCTATTTGTTCATATGTCTTCATTTAAGTGATTTGAGGTAAAATTATATGATTATTGTTTCATATTCGGTAGAGTATCATGTCTTATTTTTATGTTCTTAAATCATAAATGATGTTTGTATCATTGTTATAGTTAGATATATGCTAGTAAATTAAAGTAGTAAAAATTGATGAACTTCAAGGCCATCAATAATCATGATGAAGAGCCACATCAATATATTGAAGTGAGGATGATGCATTTCTTTGCAGCAAAGTAGGGAAAAAAGAAAAAAGAAAAAAAAATGGACATATTATTCAAAACCCCAATAATTTCTCTCTCTCTCTCTCTCTCTCTCTCTCTCTCTCTATATATATATATATATATATATATATATATATATTATAACAAACTCATGAACCCATTTTTTCCCTCCCATTTATAAGGGTATTTTAGACAATTAATAATACAATAATTTAATAAGTATTTAATTTAATGTATGCAAATTTCTATCATTAATATTTTTATAATTAATGCAAATTATGTGCTACTAAAATTAACATGTGTTTATTCATTAATTCCTAATAAATTCCATTATATTCTATATAACTAATTAGAATATTATCATATAATTATATTAATCATGTCAATAAAAAATAAATTAAATATCCTACAATTACTTTAGTCAATCTACAAGAATATTATTGTTAATCAAAGCATGTAATCATCAATTTATATAAATGTAAACGATCTTCAATTACGTTAATCAAGCAATGTAAGTTTTCATAATAATAATAATAATAATAATAATAATAATAATAATAATAATAATAATAATAATAATAATAATAATAATAATAATAATAATAATAATAATATGTTTACAAAATTTTATTCATTTCTATTTATTTGAAGTCTTTTTTAATATAATTACATTTATTTCTTTTTTTTGCTATCTTTTTTTTATCTGATTTCTATGATGCTGCAAATTGAAAGAGTGATGACCGTGATTGTTTGAAGTAATCATTTTTATCATATTATATATTTTCCCTTTATCATTGTCTTTTTCTTGACTTTGTTTCACATACGCAAGCGCGCGCTTACACACACACACACACACACACACACACACATATATATATGTGTGTGTGTGTTCTTAATTATTAGGATGATGAATTGAAAGGTATAAGATGAAATTGGAATAAACTATTAGGAATTCTTAAGTTGTATTTGTTGTTTATATTAGTGCTATAATATTATCACAATAGTTATTTAATTTATATTTGTTAATTGAATTTTATATTTTAGGAGAAGGTCAATTAGAGCCAATTGATTCAATTATTTTTTACAACAGCGGGATCATCCAAAAAGTTTCATCTGGATGGTGTGTTTTTTAATTGCTAACTTTAAAATTTTAATATTTTTTCTTCTAAATTTTTTCATTTTGTAATGGAAGATTTCTCTATGCAGTTTTGAATACTAAAGAACGTACGTCGGGATGATGTGATTTTTTTTGCAGTGTAACTTTTACTCTTTTCATTTGATCACCCACATATTTCTTTTGACCAAGATATATATTTGTGGGCCACTACGTTGGCGTTTTGAAGGTATTTTATTTTATTTTTATTCATATTTTCTCTTCTATTCATATTCAAACTAACATAAATTATTATGGTATTATATTAAAACATTTAAACAAAATTTACATCAATTGGTTGCATAAGCTTACTAATAAAATTTGAAGTTACTTTGAACAATATAATTAGTTTTCAAAGAGCATATGCGCATGTGTATCAGTTTTGAAATCATTATTTATGTTTTTATGTTCAACTATTCGCAATTTCAATTTTTTAGATTTTCTTCATTTTTAATTATTTACATGTTGCTCTACAAAAATCATTTCATATTTAAGCAATCCTTCCAACTTTTAATAGTATATATTTATATTTAGAAATTATTTGCATTTTTCAACATGCATTACACATGTGATGTCAACAAAAAAAAAACCTTTTTAGGGGAAAAAAGACGAAAATTTACTTATTAATTGTCCAAAAAATATTGTCTTCCTTCAAAGTAAAGAATCATATTTTCTATCTTATTTTCATTCTAACTTATAACATACAAATTTAATTTGAATAATTTTTCATTTTTTTTAGATAATTCGCCTCCTTTCATGGCATAATATAATTTATCATATTTCAGATAATTTTGTGTTCTCTTTTAAGTTTTATTTTTTTAATTATTTGATCAAAATTTCATTAGTAATTTTTAATAAATTGGTTGGGTTTTAGTTTAATTAAATAAAGACTAACTGAGATCATATAGATAAGTAGAAGGAGCTGTTAAAACAATAAACATTTATCCAGGAACCCCTCAAAATATAATTAGAAAACACATGAACTTGAGAAATACGTATTATAGAAGTAGAATGATCTACTAAACCAAAAAAATGTTGAAGGATCTATTGGAACAAAATGTATATAAAAGTTTAGCGACCTAAGAATGAATTAACCCAAAAAATTATTTTAGAAAAACGCTTACTACTTTTGCTAGCTGCTGCAAACCATTGTAAACAATTAAATATCCATTATAGTAATATCTTTTCGAAAAATCAAAATAACTTTGTTTTTTATTTTCTTTTTTAATTATTTATCAATTTAATATGTGAATAATTCATAATAGTGTAATGCATTTTATTTTTTATTTACATGTGTTCATAACATTATTTAGTAATCTTCAATAAATAAAACTGATGGAAACAAAATATTGTATATTAATAAATTGCACACAATATATTTCTTCCTTACAAGTCCAATATAGGGATAATTATTTAATTCATGTTGTCTTATATCTAGGGGTGTGCGAATGATTGATTTGGTGCAAAACCGAGCTAAACTAACAAAATCAAATAAAAAATTTCATAAAAAAATTCAAACCAATCCAACCAAAATAATATAGATAACTGAACCAAATCAAACCGTAATTCTTTGGTCGTTAGTTTGGTTTGGTTTTCGGATTAATCGATTTTTTAGCGATTTTTTTTGAAATAATTATATCTAAAGAGAAAAACATGCACTCAATAGATAACAAATCATATATTAAATAAGTAAATATTTTAAAAATTCTGTAACTAGAAAATTGAAACTAAATATTAGAATTACTAATATTATTTAGGTATAAATACTTTTTAAATTTATTAATTTTATTTAATTAATATTAGAATTATAAATCAAAAATTATAAATATAGTGTATATATATATATTGGTTGGGTCGGTTTTAACCAAAATATTTTTTACTTAAATCGAAACCGAACCAAACTATATTTTGGTTTTAATATTCAAACCAAACCAAAATTAAAGAAAAAATGACCAAACCAACCTAACTAAATAGCTCGATTTGCTTCCGTTTTTTATTTTGATTTAATTTTGCACACCCCTACTTATATCCAAAAATCACTTATACAATTTCAATATTTTATATACTTCACTTTTGTAAAAAATATTTATTTGTATATATAAATAATTTATATTATTCAAACCTAAAATGTATAAAATGATCTCCGTGCATCGCACGGGAGAAATACTAGTATAAATAATATTGAACACATGATTTGGCATTATAGATTATAATATATCAAGCAAATACAGTAAAAAAATATCTATACAGTAATATCATCAGGACCAGAAAAAAGTATTACAATAGGGAGACTATTCTTAAATAGAGGTTTAATTAAAAAAATTATATATTTTTATTAAAAACTAATACACATTATACGCAACTTGAAAATGTGACCCTTCGTATTTTAAAACACGTGAATTTAAAATAAAAATAAGATTCATGAATTTTTTTCCTACAACAAACAAATTCATGAATTTTAAAAAGGCAAAAAACTATTTTGGGTCCTTGTACTTTTAAATATTTCTGAATTGAGTCTCTCTACTTTATTTAGTTAAGATGGAGTCCGTGTATTATCAATCTGGTTAAAATGAGGCCATTGCACTATCAATTTAGATAATATCAAGTCACTCATGGACTAGATTTTATCTAAATTAATAGTAAATAAACTTGATTTAACCAAACTAATAATACAGAGACCCAATTCAAAAATAAAAATAAAATCCATTTTTTAAAAATAAACAAATAAAAATTGAAAAAAATAATTAAATAAATACAAATTGAATTTTTTAACTTTAAAATAAATAAAAAATTAAATCAAAATTTAATTAAATTTTTTGAACCCACTGTAATTTTATTTATTATTTTAATGAAAAAATTGAAAAATGGTTTAATTTTTTTATTCATTTTTTTAATTTTAAAAATAAATAAATAATTGAAATAAATAAATAAATAAATATTTATAAAATGTTGTAATTTTATTTCATTTTAAAAAAAGTAAATTAAAAAAAAGCAATGATAGTTGAATAAAATACAAAAAATTCAATTAAATAAAAATCTAAATTTTAAAACTATTGTTTGAATTTTTTTTAAAAATAATAAGTCAAAAAAAAATTATAGTGGTTTTAAAAAAAATAATTACTTTTTTTTATTGTTTTGACTAATTTTTTGCTTAAAAAATTCAATATGTGTTTATTTTTATTTAATGATTTTTTCAATTTATATTTTTATATTCGAATTGGGTCACTGTATTATCCAATTTGGTTAAAAAATCAAGTCCCTATAGTATCAATTTGGATAAAATTAAGTTTTCAGGAACTTGATTTTATTAAAATTGATGCTACAAGAACCTCATTTTAATCAAATTGATAGTACAAGGACCTTATTTTAACCAAATAAAATAGAGAGACTCAATTCGAAAAAAAATTAAATGTACAGAGACCCAAAATAATATTTTGCCTTTTAAAAAATCAAATGTATGTGCATCATTCATGTACATTATGTATACATATTAGATTAAAAAAGATTCATTCATTTACTATGTATCCAGAAAATGTTTAAAAAATGTATGTATCACACAAACCTTTAGATAAAGTATTTTATATAATCTTAAGTCTAATGTAACATAATTAAATAATTTTAGATATTTTAATATATTTAAAATTTAATGTCATTTTATTACTATATGAAAGTAAATTTCTTAAGAATGGTACTAAAAAAAATCGAAATATTACAATATATAATTTATTCTTATTTTTAACTGGTCTCGAGTTGGGACCATAAGTTTTTATTACTATAACTAGATTATTCTTATATAGAGGTCACATTAATATTTATAAGCATTAACATTAATATTTGTCAAAGGCCACATTCCAACATTTAATGTCTTCATTAAAGTAGTAGTAATTTTTGCATTTACCATTTATTTTTTAAAATTGTAACATTGGAATTGCAATAATTTAGGCCTGTAACAATTGAGAATGGCTTATGGGAATTAGGAAAGTAAATGCATCATTACTCATTGGTGTGAATTGTGAATATATAAATCTACACGTAATTATATGATTTAGTTTTAGATGATAAATTTTAATTTGGATTGATTATTTTATATTAGAATTTAAAGTTATTTTATTTGTAATATAAAATAATTAGTAAATTTTTAGAACCGTTGTATTTTTATTTAAGATAAGATTAAGATATGAATTATATAATACATATATATATATGATATTAATATACAATGATATTATAATATTATTTAAATTGTGAAATAAGCAACTCATTTGTATTAAATTTTTATAGTAGAATCAAGTTGCAAAATTTAGAGAAAATATAATTAGAAATTAAATTTTAAATTTATAAATTTTGAATGGTTAAAAAATGTGCTCACAACTAATATGATTACATTTAAAACATTTTCAATATTTAGGTTAAACAATTAAAATTATATTATTCTATAATATAAATAAAAGTTACATATTCAACCTACTAAAAATAGAAAGGTACGGGAAAATAGAGGAGTTGTTACTTTGGAAACATTGTGCTTTTATATATATATATATATATATATATATATATATATATATAGATTATGTATCTTATTAATTATATTGAATATATTTTAAAATAAATACAAAAAAGTATACTTATAAATTACCTATTTATGTATACATAAAATGAATTTATTCATACTAATAAAAAATGAACTAATGAGTTAATATTGAGTGTGCATTTTCCACTAAGTTATTCATATAATTTTTTATATTGGTTTTTTAAATTATTTTTAATATATTATTTTATATTGATGTCTTTATATTATATTTCCGTGCAGTATGATCCAATTGTTCGTTTTGTTAAAATGATCGTGCACATGAACTAGAATATTGTAGAATTGACAATTTAAAAGAGAATTCTAAAAAGATGATAATATGCATATGTGAAATTTAATGAAAAAAGAAAAATTAAAAATGATTAATAATAATCATACGACACGATACAACTAAATAAAACAAAAAACACAATTCACTAGCATTTGTTAATATATATAAATATATATAATTATAAATTAACAATTTTGAGCTCGGCGCGACACCTAAAATGGTCACCAATTCTGCAAAAGTGAAATCTGATTGATAAAGTCAGTAAAATTAAACTATATATAAATATAGAAGTTAAAATGATCACTCATATCTGGTAGCCGATCACTTTATTCTCATTAGAAGATGTTAGAATTACATGTTCCTTAAGGGGAGACTTGGCGCCAATACAAATATCATCTATCTCTAGATGCACCTTTTAAGGCCAGCCCTAAGATTTTAGGTGTTCATGTTTCAAAAAAAAAAAAATGATGCCCTAAATATCATGACTTTAATAAAATAGTTATATTTTTTATAAATTGAGTTTGTCAAGTATATCACTATTAAATAATATTGTAATATGATATATTACATTTATGAAAAATGTAATGCTTTATTATAATTAATATTTATTTATTTTTTCAAATATTTTTATTTTCATTATTAACTTTAGTTTTCTCTTAGTTTTTTACTGGTTTATTATTTTCAACCCGATAATGGAGTCCTCGATCGAACAAATAGATGTCTTAAATTCATAGGGGGAAAATTATAAAATTTAATTTAAGATTTAAAGGATCATAGAATATTAATATGGAAATATTGATTTATTATATCATACACTTAAATTCGTATTTAATATAAATTAAGCAAAATAAACCAAATAAAAATAAGGTAAAAATATAGTATGATTATGTAATCAAGAAGGCTTGAACACTTGACCAAAAATGTAAGTGAAATAATAAGCATTTCACCACTAGGCTAGAAAAATTTATACAACATTAATTAAACTGCTTTAATTAAATACACTCATAAATGTTTGAATAAAAAGTGCTAGCATAAAATATGAACTCACAGACCAAACAAAATTTTCAAAAATTTAAGCAATGTCATAAATTATATAAGGTTCAGATTGATTTTTGAATAAAAATGCATAAATTGTGTTCCAAAGGATTTGAACACTTGACCTAGCATAATAGAATTTAGAACATGGCCACTGGACCAAACATAATTTTTGAAAATTAAGCTTTTCATTAATTATAAAATGTTCAAAATAATCTTATGTTAAAAAGAATAAAAAAGAATAGAAATTGCTTCAAACAACCATAGACCATGAACATAAAATCTCAACTCCAACCATTGGAACAAATATCATTTTCGATAATTGTTTAATAGTTTTAATTACATAAAATGTATTTCATAAGTTTTGAACCTTAGACCTATCATAATAAAATCCAAAATATAACCACTGGGCCAAAGGCCATTTTCAAAAATTATATCATATTTTAATTTAAATATAGAGCAGAATTATATTGGAATATAAATGCATAAATTGTATGTTCAAAAGGGATTTCAAAACCTTGGCCTAGGTTTATTAAAATTAGATTTCCATCATTACACCATATAAAAAATTTCAAAATTAAGAGCTTGAATTTAATTAAATAAATCATAAATTGAACCTTAGACCTCATAACATAAAAAAACAAGAATTTATCCATTTAGACTATAGTTGAACTTTGAAATATATCCCAAGTTTCATATTTAATATGTCATAAACATATGCATCAATTAAAATTAATTGCTACTAACAAAGATTGATCCATAGAACTTGCAATTTAATTGTAGAGATTTATTCATTAGCATACATAAGATCAATTTTTGATGAACATTTCCAAACTTTTTAATTATATAGATCAAAGACTATTAGTATATATAAGAAAAATATAAAAGAAAAGAAATATAACTCATGAACACACCCACACACTAAACACACCAAAAACATCAAAATAAACATATCTTCATTCCTTCATCAACACATTAAACTTGTCAAGTGTTCAAGCACACTAAGAACACTAAATATTAAGATAAAAATAATATTTAAAAATATGTAATCAAAACAGTCCGTAAATCTACTATGAAGTAGTACATAAAATCAAAAATAAGATGCAATAATATAGAAAGAAATGAGATTTTTCAAGGTCAAAGTTTAACCCTTTCTTAAATAAAAAAATAGGAAGCCTAAATCTCTAAATCTCTTAAAAATAATCATAGAAAATAAATCTCTTAACATGTTAATCCAAATAATATATTTTTAATAAAATAAATAAATAATATAAACATAGCAAACATGAAATGAAAACAAATAAAAAAATACTCTCTGAGCTGGAAAAAAAAAACAACAAATAACTAAATATTTGAATGACTGCAAGATTTCTGATACAAAAAATAAAAATAAAAATAAAAATAAAAATATTAATCTGAAATCTGCAGCAAGAAAATAAAGCAGAATTCATAGGTTACAGAATACAGGGTTATTTATCTTTTATTCCAAATTCCTTTGCCCTAATTTTTCTTTTTTCTTTTTATCTTCTAATTGCTCAAAGTACATCCATCTACCTTTTCTCTCATTTTTCAAAGAACTTTCATTTCTATTTTCTTCCTTGTTTTTTCAAAGGTGTTCTTTTAATATATTTTTTCTTTCATACAATTAAATTCTTGAAATGATATCTTAAATAAAATCATACGAGACATGACCTTTTTTTTATGAATTAATTAACATCATTTTCGAACAATAATTAATCAACACCATTTTTGCAAACCTATTTTTTTTTTTTGGAGATAAAACATCATGTACTGCCTAATGAAAGCATCCAATAAAAATTTAAGAGATAATCTCAAATACAGTAGGCAAGATAAGAAAAATGTCCCACACCCGATTATCTAAATTGATGTGCCCTCTCTTCAATTAAAACAATCTAGTTAATAGTCAGCATACCGTCCAAGCAAGTGAATTTATTATTTCACTCTTCGAACTTGTCGACTGAAATTATTTTGGAACAATTATATTTTAATTTAAGAAAAGATCCAATATTATAACTCATAGATAAAAACAATTAGAACAATACATCATGTTCAATAGAAAAATTAACACTTCTTAAAAAACATAACAAATAGCGGAATTAACATCAATACTAAAAAAATCATGATCCTTGCCCCTTAGCAATGGTTTGCATGCATTACAATAAATCAATTGTGTTTAATGACCTTGATTGTTGGCATTAGATATATCTCCATCAAAATTCATTCTCCCAAAAGAGTGTAAAGGATGATCCAGGAGTGCCTATATCAAATAAAAACTTGAATTAGAACTAATTTTATACGAAAAATGATATAGCGTGAATATTTCATACCATCAGCAACTCAATGAAATTGAATTGATTTCCAATTGTTTGGAGACATGCATGAGGTGTCGGTGGTGCTGAACAAGAAAGAGATACTTCACTATGTGATCCATTATTCTGCATTAATAGTAAAAAAAATCATATAATCAAACTCTTTAATTTGTTTCCTCAAACATCAATATATATATAATAACTCTACATATCTTGACTGTGTTATTTGATTTTCTTCGTTTTGATTGAAGTTCTACCCAACTTTTCAGCCGTTTTGATCCTTTCACACCAATTTTTTTCTTGAATCCTTTGGAAGGCATCACTGAAGACAATGTTGGAGAGATCTTCACACCATTATTATTTTCTTGGTCATCTCCCATTAAACATATTGCCATGACCTTCTTATTTAGATCACACACCGTTTCATGCACCAAAGAAAATGCGGATGAGTGAACAGATGCTTCAGTTGCCAATCGTATAAGCATTAGACATAGTTTCCTATATCGTTCTGTGTTTTGTAACTTAGGATCTTCTTCGACTACATTTCCCATATAGTCCTGCACTATACCACTTCGAGCTTCTCTTGTCCATCTTTTCATAATATAATGTTCTGGAAGTTTTTTTTACGTCCATCACATCATACACTTTAATAGCATGACAACATAATAATCCAATCATCTCAAATCTTCGACAACTACATGAAATTATCTTGGTACTGTGATCATATATCACCCTCCATTCTTTATCCTGATCAATTAGACCAATAACATATTCGAATGCAGATTGAGTTTCATTCTTATATTTCACGTATGCAGCTGCGAACAAAACAAATTCTTTTTGGAATAGCTCGAACACACTTGGAGTATAAATCTTTGAAAGCTGTTGTAACATTGGAGAGTTCTCCAACTTTAATCTAGGAAATTTTTGGCGTGTCTCAAATTCACACCTTAGCTCATTATACGCTTATCCTCCAAGACTCGCTCAAAATGCTTAAAAAATTGGGTGATGTTTAAGTTGGGCTTCATACAATTCTTGATATCAGAATTGACACTCTCACTAAGTTGTGTGCTTCTCATGCCAAGTGTGAAAGCATTCTTCATGTAGCAAACAGCCCATTTCTCTTTAATATTGTAAGTGCGCTTCAACCATGCATTATCCTGAACATTATATTGCACTAATAAAATACTCCATGCTTCCTCAAACTGAATCTTGTCATCAAAACCATACATACACCTTTTAAAATCAGTTAAGAAATATGATCCTTCCTCCATCAAGTTCCCTAAATGCTTGATGCCATTTTGCATTAAGTGCCATGTGCACAGTCCATGGAATGTCTCAGGCATCACTTCACGCAAAGCATTTGCCATAGCTTGATCTTGATCGGTGAAGACGGTGAGAGGTTTTTTTTGCTTATGGGCCTCTAAAAATGTTTCAAATAACTATATAAATGATGCTGCAGTCTCATCATACAAAAGTGCTGTGCCAAAAATAATCGCTCTTCGATGATGATTAAAACCTGAAAAGATCGCAAGTGGTCTGTTATCACGGTTCGTACAATATGTGGTATCCAATGATACAACATCACCAAAGTACTCATAGTCAATCAACATTCTTGCATCGGCCCAAAAAAATTAGTTATTTGTTCTTCCATATCCATCTGATTAGCGTGATAAAATGATGGATTTTGCGATAACTGTTGCTGAAAATATCGCATTAGACAACCAACTTCCCCATATATCATACTTCTTTGTCTCTTTGTTCGAAGATAATTTTTGGCATCCAACATGGTGTAACCAAGGCCATTTCTCCCTCCTGCTTGTCTAGTCATCAAATAATAAATTGACTTTTGTCCAAGCCCAGCATCCTCTGCCAAATCGATCTCATGCGCCTGAACTTCTGTAACTTTATGCTGGGATGACAACATGTGAACTGTTTCTGGAAGATGGAGAGGATGATTATGTTCTTCGATAAATTCTTTAACTTTATATTTACCATCTACACAAGTGACTCCTAATCTTACTTTACAATTCGTTCGAGTCTCGAGTCGAGGATTGAGTGTTAAAGAATCTCTTTTGTTTGCTTGACGGACACCATCCTTACAACAAACATATTTGTATGATGTTATCAAACCAGTTTTCTTGTTCTTGTTAGAATAGTGCTTCCTAACTCCAAATCCCGATGTCCCTCCATATTGAACCCAAAATTTCCAAGCATCATCTAAGCTATCAAATTCCATACCACCTCTAGGCTTGAACTCAAGATTTGAACTAGAATCCATTAGCAAAATAGTAACAATAAAGTTTCCAGGTACATGAAATTAAAAAAAAAGTATTATAATTTATACCTAATTAACATTACACCATTCAAAATATGTCTAGCAACACAAAATAAAGACGAACTCACCTTGCTTCCTCAAATAGAATTTTACAGCCATGTTTCAATATGTAGAAATTGATGAAGAAAAAAAAAAGATTAGAAAATAACCTGGAGTGTGCAACTATAGGGATGGTCTTGAATTACTCCAAAAATTATTATTCTATCTTCTTCAAGTTAAATTCTTCGAGGACGCCAATTAGTGAGATTTATCGCCGAAAAAAGAAAAAAGAAAAATTAGGGCAAAGGAATTTGGAATAAAAGGAGGGAAGAAATAATCAATTGGGTGTTTGGCGCAAAAAAAAAAAATAATAATAAAGAAATAAAGAAATGTAAAATTAATTTGACGGCACGACGTCGCATTAAACACAATACAGCCAAGGATCTCCTCCCCACAATCTAACAGAACTCCAGGACCCATAATCTCTCATAGTGCCGAAAGAAACACGGGCAACACGAGCAAGCCTCCAGTTGTCCCCTTGGCTTCTTCGCTCTTCAACTACTCTTTCTTTAAATTCATTCGTCATCTCATTCAAACCGACATCTTGAAGATTGATCAGGTGCTCGATACCTTGAGGCAGCTCCATGAGCAACTTGCAATCACAGATTTCCAATAGTTCAAGAGAGGGCAGGGAGCCCTTCTCCACTATCACCCATTTCATCCTTCTCATTTCTATTAATCTAAGATCCTTGAGCTTCTGAAATCCATGAGATTTGAAGCTCAATCCTTCGACATAGGCATCATGAATGCCTAGGCGTGTCAGGTTGGGTAAATCCTGAAGGTAAATTAGAGGATCCTCCCTCAATTTGCTCCACCGTAGCTGTAAGGATGCAAGGCCATGCAGAGATGGAATCCACTGAGGTACTTTCTCTAGGCTTCCAAATAGATCAAGGTATCTTAGAAACGGCAAACCTGTGGAAGACAGAGAATAGTCTAGGTCCAGCTTTTCATCTTCTTCAACTGACTCAATTGTCAATGATGGAAGGCTGGTTAGCTTGGCAATGGAAGAGCAAAGTTCCATTCCATCTTCACTTCTTAGCTTCGCAATGCTCAATCTCCTGAGTTCTGTTAGCTTCCCTACTTCTCTCACAATCTTAATGTTGCCAACTTCATCTGCATCTACACAACAGAGTTTTTGTAGAGACTGCAAATGACTTCCTACGTCATATGGAGCCCTAAAACTCTGTATAGTGCCAAACGGAGCCTTGTATACTCCACCTGGATACTTGTACTTGTACACTAAGAGATGTCGAAGCTTTTGGAGATTTAGGATTCCTGTAGGCAGTTCCGTGACACTTGTAATTTTTAGATCAAGTGTTTCCAGATTCCTGAGATATTTTATCCATGTCGGAATCACCTTCACTGACGTGTTTCTTAAGCACAAATGCTTGAGGTGATATAATTTGAAAACATGATCTGGGATTATTTCAATAGGGGCTCCTCTCAACTCCAACACCTTCAGAAGTCTGCTTCTACTAACCAACTCTTTGATCATGTCCAACTCTATATCTCCATTGGATGACAACAGCAACAGAGAACGGAGATGCTCAAAATTGTTTGTTTCAACAGAGAAGCTACCAGAATTCTGAATTGCAATGCGTCTGATCTTTTTAGGCCATTGATCATTATCCTCACCGTTATATACAGTTACAATATTATGTTCTTTTGATTTTGAAGTAATATAATCTCGCAGCAGGTCATGAATACGGAATTCCCTCACTCTTCCATCAATATGTTTTTGTGCCACTTGAATTAAACTTCTACTGCAAAGCTCATTCAGGTACTTCTCTGCTACTTCATCCAAACTTTTATGTCGCTCTGACTGCACAAACCCTTCGGCTATCCACAGTCGTAAGATTTTCTCCTTCTCCAGCAAGCTACCTTCTGGAAAGATGCTCAAGTACAAAAAACAATACTTGAGATAGTATGGAAAGTCATTGTAACTCAGAGAGAATAACCTCGATAATCTCGCAAGGCCACCGTCTTCTAACTCTTGGCTGAGGCTCCGATTGAACAGCTCCCATTCTTCCATTCTGTTTCTCTTTGTAGCTAAGAGACCGCCAATCACAACAATTGCAAGGGGCAATCCTTCACATCTTTTTAAGATATTTTCAGCAAATTCACCCAAGTAAGGGGGGCATGATGAGTTTCTTGGAAACGCCTTTCTAAAAAATAGCTCCTCCGATTCTTCTTCTGATAATGGCTCCAAATTATACACATGATTGGTCTCAATACATGCAGCATTGCCTATGCTGTTAGACCGTGTGGTGATGACAATGCATCCATGGCCACATTTTCTTGGAAGTGCAAATCTGAGAGCTTCCCACGTAGATGACTTCCAAACGTCATCTAGGACAATTATGTACTTGTTTTCCTTGAGGAGCTCATAGATACAGTGTCTCATTTCATCGATGCTCATAACTTCGAGTCCTTGAGGTGGTGATTCCTTATTTTCTCCAACGAGTTTTTTAATGAGGTTTACCAAGAGTTGTTTGGTATCTTCCTTGTAGTCTGAAACAACCACCCAAACATGCCGATTAAAATAATTCTTGACTGATTCATCATCATACACCTTTTTAACGAGGGTGGTTTTACCCAACCCGCCCATTCCCACCACTGCAATGACATCAAGTCCACAATCCATCGACCAAATCCACTCAAGAAGTTGTTCCTTTGGTTCTTCAATACCTACAACATCATCTTCCTGCAAGAACAAAGCATCACCTCGACCATCATACTCTTCGTGAGCTTCCGGGATGGTAGAGATGGAGCCTTGATTCATATTGGTATCCATGTCTTTGAATTTCTGCCGACATTCGACAACATGTTCCAATCTGTATTTTATAGTTTTGATTTCAGAATCAATCTGGTGTCGAGCTTTCCAATTCTTAGTTAAAGAGCCAACTTTATTTAGGCAGCCACTCAATCCATCTTTACTGCGATGTCGTTGAAATCGGAGCATGTATTCGTCAAGAACATCTTCAAAATCGAAGGAGATTTCTCGGAGCTGGCCAACCCATTCTTTGAGGCTTTTATCACTTTCTTCTTTGGAGTCAGCAACTCTGAGGAATTCCCTCATCTGCAACAATTCATCATTCATGGACTGGACTTCATGCTTGAGTCCTCCCAATAGCTTTCGCTCATCGCGTAGCAACACAGAAAGCTGCTGCAGAAGAAATGATACAGCACTCTCCGCCATCCTCACTGCTTCAATTCCAACCAAACAAATGAAATCTCCACGTAATAATCAAGCAAATCTATCATATCTGCAGATCCATTCCGTTACTTTTATAACACTGCTGACTTTAAATTAATTTAATACAAGATTTTCTATTCTGTTTCAAAAATAGAAAGAAACATAAAATGCTTATTTGGCCGTAGCTCCAGAAAGT
Organism: Perilla frutescens; assembly: GCA_026008535.1. NCBI lineage: Eukaryota > Viridiplantae > Streptophyta > Magnoliopsida > Lamiales > Lamiaceae > Perilla > Perilla frutescens. The sequence goes on along the minus strand of BRKX01000007.1, from coordinate 15,642,792 downwards.
TAAAGTTCAGATGTTTGGACCGATATTTTCTAAAATAATTGAGGTGTGGAATTTCGATGCGCACCTTGAACTGTGTTTCAATGAAGAATACAAAGAGCAGATCAGTTTTCTGAAAGAGATCTGCAGACAATTTTAGTTAGTTAGTTAGTTATCAGACTTTAAGACAAGAAAATCAATTCGTGTGGATATTTCAGCAAGTTTACCTAAATCAAAGTTTAGATGTGAGAAGCAGAGACTTCTAATTGGGAAAAAACAGATGTGAAGGAAGCATACATAATAAATCAATCTTCCAAACAGATTGCTATACACAATATTGTGTGTGTTATGATAAAAAGAAGATTAATATACCAACAGCACTAACGATGTACCATTTCGTAAGATCTCAAGCCTAAAATAAAAAAATCAAGAAAGTGTAGTTAAGATTAATTACCTTGGTATAGTGAATGGTCTACAACGTTGAGATCAAACTGATGAATGTTAAACCAACACAAGATCTATACAACAATTCATTATGGATGGAAGAATGGAGTAAAAAAAAAGAAAAATAAGACAATACGCTTGATATTCTCACAAAGGTGTGGGAAGCAAAGATCTTCCTCAAATACATAGATGCAAGACTAAAAAGGGGAAAAGGGAAGAGCACAAGTCAACAGGTTGCTGGGTTGCTGATTGCTGAAGAGTAAAATGACAATAATACCCTATACATATGATATATTCTAATAATGAAAACCTTGAACAAAAAAATCCCAATTATGAAAAAAAAAAATCAATCATGATAAAAATAATTAACTAAATTAGCAGTTTTTTGTCATGATTAGGATTTATGATTATCTTTCATTTTTAATATTTACTTTTTAGCTAACTCATCATTTATTTGATGATGAGTTATATAATAATTATGATTTGTCATTTATTATTGTCTATTTTAAAATGATGACATTTTTTATACTTTGCATGAACGTACAAGATTAGTCTAAAAGTTCAAAATTATTGAACAATTTTATATACAATTCCATTTTTTGTCATTAGTATACAATTTAGTTTTTTTTTTATTATATAAGATACCATTTTAATTAGTTTTTTTATGATTTTTTATCATCAATGTGCAATTGCAAGCAAAATACAATTTTAAATTTTCATTCACGGTTTCCTATTAATACAGAAATAGGATATCACATGTTTGATGCACAATGGATATTATTAAACACATTTACGCACATTAATAATTAAATTATATTTACTCATAAATTTAATAATATATTATGAATACAATCATATCTAATTTCATAATATATAAATGTAAAAAATGCAAAAAAAGAAAAATAAAAAACAAATAAAGAAATAAGTATGAAAAAAGATAAATAAACATGTAGGAAGTTGGAGAAATTTGAAGTACAAAATATAATTAAGGGTTAATTAGTTTAAATATCACGATCTCTACACGAATTTTATTTTTCAACACGAACTTCGAAATTTTATATATCTACAACACAAATTTACACGTTTTTTTGCAATTACAACATAACTTCACAATTGTTGTTAGAGATTGTCATGACCCCAAATTAATATCTGATTAATATGAAGTGTGACTGGCATGACTCGATCCCAATGAATGATGGATCAAGGCGCGAACCAGAAATAATTAAATAAAGGAATGAACTACTGTATTCCAGGAACGATATTTGCTGTGAACTCAAATTCTGGACTGACTTTCATTTCTCAAAATATAATTGAAAATATATATATATATATATATATATATATATATATATATATATACCTCAAAATAACAAAAAGGTATCAGCAAGTTCAAGACATACTGAAGACTTGACTCGGTTAGACCTAATTAGCGGAAGCAATATAATATAACAAAATACAAGAAATATTCTGAGTCCTGTACAAAACAACTTTCTTTCTCAGCACTTCACCCTGCACCATCAACACTCAACATGCACATTTAAAAACAAACATGCAGGGCTGAGTACAAGTATACTCAGTGAACACATTGCCAAAAATATCATAATATATATCTGATATTATGAACATTTGTTAAAACTGATTTTATTGTCATGCATCCGAGTAAACACACAGGGGTTTTATCTGAAAAGACCCTATGTTTTACTAAATCATTTTCTATCTTTGCATATGCCTTTCTGTTGTATGATCATCCGTATCCGAACTGAGTGCCAAGGAATAGCTCCGCTTAAGCCTTTTCCACACACGTCGAGGAATAGCTCCGCTAAAGCCTTTTCCACGAATACATATCTGAACTAAACTCCGAGGAATAGCTCCGCTCAGCCTTTTCCACGGACGTTTAGCATCGTTGATGTCTTAGTCAAGATAGCTCCGCTCAGCCTTTCCCTCTTCCTAATATCACCGACCTTAAGTGTACACTAACCTCGGTTAACACGCTAAGTTAGCACGAGGCCCGATTGATTTAACAGTTAGAAAGCCCCTTGCGAGCTAACTAAATACAGATAAGAATATCATACAAAACAAAATATTTTATGCATGACAATAACTTATTTGCATCAGAAATAGATAACTGTTGGTGAGTAAAAACTCAAATCATTATTTGGACTAAGAGTCCGTTGAAAAGAAAGCCCACCTTTCACCGATGTTTTAATATTGCAGCTGCTAGCTCCTCATGGTTTTATCCCTTGCGGATCTACTAGCCTTCAATATATAAAAATATACTTAGCATGTTGATCCTAAAACTGACAGGACTCAACAAGACACGAAGGCCTATAAGGGTCTAGTATCCGTTCTAAATTTTATCTTAGCTTAAGGGTTATTCTCAACCCTACCATTAGAAAGCCACGTAAGTCTAGAATTTTAAAAAAATTACAGTGGCTTAAGATGGTAAAAAATGAAACACATATACCCGATTTACTGAAAGGTAGCAAATCTGTCACAAATTTCCGGAAGAAAAACACATGCCTTGACTTTGATGATTTTTCATAATTTACTCAGAATGAATTAAAGGATGAGACATATACCATTGGAAAGCCACTTAAGTCTAGTTTCCGGAAAAATTTACGACGGCTCAATACGATGTCTAACGAGGGAGTTATGCTCGTTTTACTGAAGGGTGGCGAAACTGCCGAACAGAGCTGCGCAGCACGCCGTCTGCGTGAACTCCAAACAAACTCCGAATCAGTCGACTGATTGACCTCATCAGTTAACTAATTCACCTCATTAGTTAACTGAACTGATGAGCTTCAGTCCGGAACTGATCAACGTAAGCTAGGACTGATTTATTTCTGTTCAACTGATTCACTTCATCAGTTAACTGATGAGCTTCAGTCCGGAACTGATTAGCCTAAGCTAGGACTAATTTATTTCAGTTCAACTGATTCACTTCATCAGTTAACTGATGAGCTTCAGTCCGGAACTGATTAGCCTAAGCTAGGACTGATCTATTTCAGTTCAACTGATTCACTTCATCAGTTAACTAATGAGCTTCAGTCCGAAACTGATTAGCCCAAGCTAGGACTGATTTATTCAGTTCAACTGATTCACTTCATCAGTTAACTGATGAGCTTCAGTTCGGAACTGATTAGCCTAAGCTAGGACTGATCTATTTCAGTTCAACTGATTCACTTCATCAGTTAACTGATGAGCTTCAGTCCGAAACTGATTAGCCCAAGCTAGGACTGATTTATTTCAGTTCAACTGATTCACTTCATCAGTTAACTGATGAGCTTCAGTCCGGAACTGATTAGCCTAAGCTAGGACTGATTTATTTCAGTCCAAATACCAAGCTTTCATCACCTCAAAACATCTCAAACTGGACTACACATGCTTGCACATAACCAACTAATTTTCTAAACATTAACGTCATTTAAAACACCAAAAATCCACACATATACTTCTTAAGCTTAGATCTGAAAATATATGTTTATTTATAGCTCATGATTTTTGAAAATACCTTTCAAAACAACATTGGAGTGAAGATGAAAGGAGCTTGAATGGGGTTGACGATGGAAGAAGAAGGCTGGAACAAGTGACTGCAACTTTACTCTCCTTCTCTCTTCCTTTGAAAACCGAAAATGGCAGTGGTTGTTCTTGTTGCTCGCTCTCTTTCGAAAATGTGCACAAGAAATGGAGATGGAATGAAGATGAAGTAGAAGAAGTTGGCTGCTATTTCATCTCATTCGCTCTCTCGAAAACTTGGTGAAGAAGATGAAATGAAGAGGTGTATGGAAGATGATGAAGTGAGGCTGCTTTGCCTTTTTCTCTCTCTCAACTTTTGGTGTAGAGAATGAAATGAAGAGGTGGATCCTTGAAGTATAGCTCGGGTCCCTCATCTGCCAAAATCACTTTGTAGTATGGCTTGGCTATTGGGGGAAAGGAAAGGAAAAAAAAACGTGGGGGCATGGGGTGAGGTGAGGGGAAAAGCATGCCTTAAGTTGACTAATCAACTACCTGGTTCAAATGCCGATTGTTCGACTATCGTGATATTTTCTGTCTTCGGAAAAATCCCGAACTTAAACTGATATTGCTAAGAATAATTCACTTATTTTAAAACAATAAATTATCTAAAATTATTTGGTTTTAAAATACCACTTCAAAATACTGGTTTTAATTTCTCGACCATTAAAATATCCGAACTAGGAAATATCTAATTGTCTCGGATTTTAAATCTCCCTGTTTAAATTATCTGAATTTAAATACTAATGACCGGAGAATATCTGATTCTCCTTGTCCTAAAAATATTTATCGGAATATCTAATTCACGATAAACACACACCGTAAATTTAAAAGAATAGGAATTGAATTTATCTGAAATTACAATTCCGGCTTTCCATAACTAAAAAGAGGATTAAACCCTAACTGAAATAATTAATTCACCTATGGGAATTAATTGATCTTGAATTCGATGGAACCTAACGGATACTTTTGACCCTAATCTGATTGGAAATTACTATACTAAATAGTAATTGCAACAATTTACTGCAATTAAGCAGTAATTAACTTACGAGGTATTACATTCCACCCCCCTTAAAATAAATTTCGTTCCGAAATTTACATAGCTTAGAGAAACAATTCTGGGTATTTTGCTTTCATCTTATCCTCGAGTTCCCATGTCGCTTCTTCCTGACCATGGTGACTCCACATGATCTTAACTAGAGGAATAGACTTGTTCCTCAACTCCTGGACCTTTCGATCCAAAATGGCTTCTGGTCTCTCTTCATCAGTTAGATCTGGATCTAACTCAATCTCAATGTGCTGGATTACATGCTTGGGATCATACACGTATTTTCTTAATTGAGAAACATGAAATACGTTATGAACATTACCAAAACTGGATGGTAATGCCAATCTGTATGCCACTGCGCCTATTCGCTCAAGGATCTCATAAGGTCCTATAGAATGTGGTCGTAACTTTCCTTTTACGCCGAATCTTACTATCCCCCTTGGAAGGAGATACTTTCAGAAAAACCTTGTCTCCTACTGCAAATTGTAAATCTGTACGGCGATTATCCGCATATGACTTCTGCCAACTCTGGGCTTCTTGAGTCCTCTGACGGATTTTTCTAACAGTTTCAATCATTTTTGACACTGGGTCTGGCCCAAGAATCCTTCGTTCACCCACTTCATCCCAATAAAGTGGTGATCGACACTTTCGCCCATACAACGCTTCGTAAGGCGCCATATTAATGGTTGTAACATCCTAATTTTATATACCTAGAATGCTATTTATTTTATAAAAATCTAATATGTAAAATAACGCATGAAAAAGAATTTAAATATTTTCTCAAAAATGTAATTAAAACTAATGCTAGAAATGCATAAAAATGCATAAATAAACTTCTATTTAGGAAAAATACCATAATACCATAATAATTCAAATAACATAGAGCGGAAGCGATTTAAATAGTTCAAACACCTAAGCATTTTTAAAGTTAGAAATCATAAACAAACGGATCACCAACTAAAAATTTAGTAGTCAAATAAGTTTAATAACTTAAATACTTAAATAGAAACATAGTTCACATCCATCTCCTCCTTGCCATAACCAAACTCCTTAACCTGAAATGTTATAATAATGGGATGAGTATAACGAATACACTCAGTGGAGAATACGCATTATCCAAAACATATTAAACGAGTAACTCATATTCAGACATTCATGCCATGTCACGTAATAATAATTGTTTGAACAGTGGGGAGTCAGCCCAAAGGCAACTTATCACGGCCTCAGACCTATTAACGGTCTCTGAACAAGTATATGCATATACACATGCACGGTGGGCGACCCAAGGACAACTTTTACGGTCCTGGACCTATGAACGGTCCCTGGCATACTTTAACTTTAACTTTCACATAAACATTCAGTCGAACAATAAATCACAAGATCAATATATAATGGATAATAAATAACCACGTGCGTATAAAATTCCCCACCTTTACTTTGAAGACCTTTGACTCGACTTTTCAATGCAAAATATTAAAGACTTGTAGGAACTAATTCGCCTTCACCTAGCAGAGAATATAATTAAATATTTTAGTAAGTTAAACTTTTATAAGAATTTTATATAGTTTAAAGTTAGTTTAAATTATTAATCATCTTACAATATTATCACAACAGAAGATGACTTTCCTATTTTATTATGGTTAATCAAACTAAAAGTCATTAGTTTTCGTATATCTTTTACATAATTTATAGATTTTTTATTTAAGTTCGAGAAACATATATTATGGTACTAGTATTAATGATACTTTTATATTATAATAATAAGATTACAAATAAGAAGACAAAAATCACAAAGTTGTAATACTCAATCTTCGTTTCTGTCATGAATTTGAATAGAGAAAATTAATATCAAAACAACAAGAAACTTAACTCATTTCATTTATTTTTACTTTCGGTAGTGATTCTCGACTAAGATTTGACGAGTGGTTTGGTTTCATTATAGGAGATGTAGAATGGAAGAAAAATGATTCTGCAAAAACTTTCAAGAACATACATCGACGTTCAACACCAAATTATTTCAAATTTACGGTTTGACACAACAATTATATATATTTTTTTTAATATTATTTAATCTATACAATTATTGATGCAAATAAAGAATTTCGTAAAAGTATGTTTGATTCCAAACTATTGGTTTAATTTCAACCTTGATCTGAATGAGGTATCTATTTATATATATATATATATAAATATATATATTAATGTAAGCGGTAAGAATGAACAAAATGATTATTAATTAATACATGATTACTACAATTTGGTATTTGAAAAGAATTTAGAATTTGGATGGTTTACCTTAATGGAATTAGCAAAAATAAATATAATATATTAAATATTAAATCAGTGGTAACGACAAGGTCACAAGACTATATTTAAAAATAAAATTTTGAAAAACGGGTCGTTACAAAACTCCCCCACTTAAAAAAATTTCGTCCTCGAAATTAACTTACTTGACTAGAGAAAATCAGGATACTTTGCAAGCACTTTATCTACTTTTTCCTTTGTTGCCTCGTCCCTTCAACGTCTAATTCACTGAACTTTGATTATGGAAACCACCTAAATTCCTAGGGTATAGACATTTCTTTCGAACGCAACTACATGAATTTTCTTTTACTAAAGATTTTGGTTAACATCTAGAGTCTTATAGCTGACTACGTGTCTTCGATCATGAGTGTCCTTCCTCATCATAGAAATATGGAATACATTGTGGACCTTTGCCAATTCTAGCAGCAAAGCCAAATTGTAGGCTACAAAATCAATCTTCTCATGTATCTCAAATGGTCCAATATATTTTGGTCTCAACTTTCTTCTCTTTCCAAATCTAACTACACCTTTCAATGAAAACTATAATAGGTCTTATCATATTTCTCCACTAATCTATCTTTTGTAAATCTTGCTACATCTTTGTATTTCTTAGGTGAACAATGTAAGTTTTATCGAGAATTTCTCTTCTAAGATTTTCCTCTTTCGGCTCACATAACCTTCCTTCTAACACTAAGATATCATCATCAATTAAAGCAAACTCTTTAATATCTCCAACAAGAACGTTACTCCTCATATTTTCTAAGAAGTTATCACTCATTTGAGTTTGCTTTATCCGATCCTTTCTCTCAAAATATATTTAATCACTAATGTTGTCAACATTATTGTTGTGTTGCTTGGTGGAACCACTATCTCAATCCTTAATTTAGTGATTTTTTTTTTTTGAGTATTTGTTATTTGTTTGTTCGTAAGGCTACTAATTGACAATTATTCTTCCGACTCAAAACGTCAATAACTGCATTTGTCTTTCCATGATGGTAGTGAATTGTACTATCACAATCCTTTATCAGTTTCAACATTCTTCTATGCTTCATATTCAACTTCTTCTGAGTGAAGAAATACTTTAAGTTTTTATGGTCTGTAAATATATATATATATCACATTTACCATCATGAATATTGTGTCTCTGTATCTTTAGAGCATGAACTACAACAGCATACTCCTGGTCGTGTGCAGTGTAGTTCAACTTATATATCATTAATTTCCTTGAGACGTAAGCAATCACCTTACCACATTGCATCAAAACATAATCAAGTCCAAGTTTTGATGCATCACTGTAGACTACAAAGTTTCTAACCTTCAAGAACAACTAAAATTGGTGCTAAAATTAGTTGATGCTCTTACTCTTGAAAGCTATTTTCACACTTATAGGACCATTCAAACTTTGCCATTTTTTTTAGTTAATTGTGTCATTGGTCTAGAAACCTTTGAAAAATCTTCAGTAAACTTCAGTAGTAATCGGCTAAACCCAAAACAATTATAATTTCTCATTTCATTCACATTCGCGAACTTACTCCAGTTTGTTACTACTTCAGATTTAGCAGGATCCACTTCTATCCATTGCGTAATAACTACATGTCCTAATTAAGAAGATACTCGATCCATCCAAAACTTATATTTCTTGAACTTTGGATAAAGTTTCTCCTATCTAAGTGTCTCTAAGACCACTCTCAAATGTCTTCATGTTTCTTCTTATTTGAGAAAATCAATATATCATTAATAACAACGGTCATAAATTTATCTAAGTATAGTTGAAACATAAGATTCATCAAGTCCATAAGATCACTGGTACATTTGATAATCCAAAAGACATCAATACGAACTCACAATTTCCATAACGAGTTCTAAATCTTGGCTTCAATCTATCACCTTCCTTAACATCTAATTGTGATAATATATTCGATCTTAAATCGATCTTTGAGAACACATATAAGCCTTTTAGTTGATCAAAATAAGTCTTCTATTCTCAGAATTATATACTTATTCTTGATTTTCAATCAACAATCAGTTCAACTCCTAATAATCTAGCTATACACACTCTCATAGACCCATTTTTCTTTTTCACAAAAGGAACCAATGCTCCCCGAGATGAGACACTGGCCTGAATAAAATCTTTATCCTAAAAACTTTAGCAATTGCACTTACAATTCTTGTAGTTCTTTCGATGACATTCTATATAGTTTCTTGGATGCTTGAGCTACTCTAAATACCAAATCAATTCCCAATTCAACTTGTCGATTCAACGCTTCTCAGCAAATCCTCCAGAAATACATCAGGATATTCTCGTACAATTTACACATCAGCAATTATAGTCTTAAATAATTAGAGGCTTAACAAGTTGACTAGATAACCTCGACAATCTCCTTGCTTTAACATTTTCATCATTTTCATAGAAGATACAATCAAAGACATTGATCTTATCATTGCTCCATAATAAAAGGTGTTCATCTCCATGTCTTTAAAAGATTACTTCGATTTCTAGGCACTTAATCATAGCATAATTCTAAATAAGCTAATCTATTACCAGAATTACATCAAAGTCTTTAATCTCAAGGCGATAAAATTCAACATTTATGTTTTTACCACTAATGTCCAACTTTACATTCTTAATCATACGATCAGTTCTAAGTGCTTTCCCTGAGGACATACTAATTTTGAGTGCCTCATTAGATTGTTCATGAGTCATGTTCGCAGCGGTATTATGTTCGTCATTGTCGTTAGTTGACACATTCTTACTTATATTGTCATCAACTGTAGCGTTGGGTTGACTTTAATTGACATTCCTTGCAGGTCTTCCTCGACATCAACATCAAGATATCAACTTATCCTAAGGCAACAAACTATTTCTTCTAATTAGTAAAGGGATTCTAAATAAGCACTCTAATTTCGAGGACTTTTTTTTATATAAAAAATGACATTTCTCGAATAATAGCATCAATACATATAATGTAAGTAAAATAACTTTTGAACTTTAATAGGATATAATTTATAATGAGTAACTGCATCAACATATACTTTGCATAAACTTCCACTTTAACTTTGTAACTTTCAGTAAACTTCATATGGATGCAGTCAAAACTTTACTTAAAATATTCGAATAAATAAACTTTGAACTTTCAATAAGAAAATATCAACTACTTTTTACCTTGGAGTCGGCGAGGCGTAACGGAGAGGATGTTTCACTTGAATATTTTTTTTTTTTCAATTAATACAAATTTCATACACTTAACTCAAATACTTGACTTTAAAAACTTTTAATTTCTAGATAAATAAATAAATAAAAATTGATAATTTTACAGTTTAACAAGAATGCAAATAAAAATTTATAATTTTACAAGTCTACAGAAACGTAGATAAAAATTTATAATTTTACAAGTCTGCAGAAATGGAAATAAAATTTTTAATTTTAGAAATCAACAAAAACGTAAATAAAAATTATATTTTACAAGTCTACAGAAATGTAAATAAAAATTTATAATTTTACAAGTCTACAGAAACGTAGACCTGCTCTGATAACATTATGTAACACCCTAATTTTATATACCTAGAATGCTATTTATTTTATAAAAACCTAATATGTAAAATAACGCATGAAAAAGAATTTAAATATTTTCTCAAAAATGTAATTAAAACTAATGCTAGAAATGCATAAAAATGCATAAATAAACTTCTATTTAGGAAAAATACCATAATACCATAATAATTCAAATAACATAGAGCGGAAGCGATTTAAATAGTTCAAACACCTAAGCATTTTTAAAGTTAGAAATCACAAACAAACGGATCACCAACTAAAAATTTAGTAGTCAAATAAGTTTAATAACTTAAATACTTAAATAGAAACATAGTTCACATCCATCTCCTCCTTGCCATAACCAAACTCCTTAACCTGAAATGTTATAATAATGGGATGAGTATAACGAATACACTCAGTGGAGAATACGCATTATCCAAAACATATTAAACGAGTAACTCATATTCAGACATTCATGTCATGTCACATAATAATAATTGTTTGAACAGTGGGGAGTCAGCCCAAAGGCAACTTATCACGGCCTCAGACCTATTAACGGTCTCTGAACAAGTATATGCATATACACATGCACGGTGGGCGACCCAAGGACAACTTTTACGGTCCCGGACCTATGAACGGTCCCTGGCATACTTTAACTCTAACTTTCACATAAACATTCAGTCGAACAATAAATCACAAGATCAATATATAATGGATAATAAATAACCACGTGCGTATAAAATTCCCCACCTTTACTTTGAAGACCTTTGACTCGACTTTTCAATGCAAAATATTAAAGACTTGTAGGAACTAATTCGCCTTCACCTAGCAGAGAATATAATTAAATATTTTAGTAAGTTAAACTTTTATAAGAATTTTATATAGTTTAAAGTTAGTTTAAATTATTAATCATCTTACAATATTATCACAACAGAAGATGACTTTCCTATTTTATTATGGTTAATCAAACTAAAAGTCATTAGTTTTCGTATATCTTTTACATAATTTATAGATTTTTTATTTAAGTTCGAGAAACATATATTATGGTACTAGTATTAATGATACTTTTATATTATAATAATAAGATTACAAATAAGAAGACAAAAATCACAAAGTTGTAATACTCAATCTTCGTTTCTGTCATGAATTTGAATAGAGAAAATTAATATCAAAACAACAAGAAACTTAACTCATTTCATTTATTTTTACTTTCGGTAGTGATTCTCGACTAAGATTTGACGAGTGGTTTGGTTTCATTATAGGAGATGTAGAATGGAAGAAAAATGATTCTGCAAAAACTTTCAAGAACATACATCGACGTTCAACACCAAATTATTTCAAATTTACGGTTTCACACAACAATTATATATATATTTTTTTAATATTATTTAATCTATACAATTATTGATGCAAATAAAGAATTTCGTAAAAGTATGTTTGATTCCAAACTATTGGTTTAATTTCAACCTTGATCTGAATGAGGTATCTATTTATATATATATATATATAAATATATATATATATTAATGTAAGCGGTAAGAATGAACAAAATGATTATTAATTAATACATGATTACTACAATTTGGTATTTGAAAAGAATTTAGAATTTGGATGGTTTACCTTAATGGAATTAGCAGGAGGATCTTTTCTTGCTTCAAACTAAAGAGTGAATGATGGCGCCGTTGAATTCGTTACGTTTGAGAAAAGAGAGATTGGAATGAAAAGTAAAATTTTGATTTGTGTTTAGGATGAATGAAAAACTGCAGCAGTTCAGCAGTTGTTGCTCGTGGGATTTAGGAAAAGGAAATAACTGTTATTTAGATAATGATTTATTTATTTATTATTATTATTATTATTATTATTATTATTATTATTATGGATTTTTTTATCAGTAAAAGGAATTCGGCATTATAAATTATGGTATTTTTTACTTTTATTCATATTATGAACTCCTGATATTATCTTTTAATTTTTCTCTGCAGGTCGGACGACAAAAATAAATATAATATATTAAATATTAAATCAGTGGTAACGACAAGGTCACAAGACTATATTTAAAAATAAAATTTTGAAAAACGGGTCGTTACAATGGTTGCTTGATAACTATTATTATAGGCGAACTCAATCAACGCTAATATTTCCTCCCAGCTTTCACCCCTGTCTAGGACCACGATTCTCAACATGTCCTCTAATGTTTGGATGTTCCTTTCGGACTGTCCATCCGTTTGTGGGTGAAACGCTGTACTGAAATTGAGTTGAGTTCCCAACTCCTTCTGCAAGCTAATCCAAAATCTTGAGGTAAAATTTGAATCTCTGTCCGATGTTATCGACACCGGAACACCATGAAGGCGTACAATCTCTCTGACATAAATCTGGGCTAGCTTATTCAAGCCATCCGTAACGCGGATCGGAAGGAAATGAGCTGACTTTGTGAGCCTATCAATAATGACCCATATGGCCGTATTCCCTCGTCTTGACTTGGGTAGGCCTGTCACAAAATCCATCGCTATGTGTTCCCACTTCCACTCGAAAATCTCTAACGGTTGTAGCGCACCATAAGGCCTTTGGTACAATGCCTTAACTTGTTGACATGACAAGCATCGCTCAACATAGGAAGCTAAGTCCCGTTTCATTCCTTCCCACCAGAATTTCTGCTTCAAATCCTGATACATTTTCATACTTCCTAGATGTGCTGTATATGGAGTATCATGAGCCTCGCTCATGATCTCATTTCTGAGCTCAACACAGGGTGGAACACATATCTTATCTTCATAAAGGATAGCATTATCTGATGCTTCCTTGAAACTTTCTATTTTTCCTGATCTGATCTTCAAGCGCATCTCTTCCATGGCTTGATCTTTTCTCTGTGCCTCAATTATCTTTTCTCAGAGATCTGGTACTGCTACTAATGTTACCACACGACATACAATCATCTCAGGTGGGTAAACCACCTCTAGCTGTAAGCTTTCAAAATCCCTGATGAGTTTCTCCTCCTGAGTGAGGAGAAAGCCCAACCTGCTTGTTTTACGACTCAAGGCATCTGCTACCACATTAGCCTTGCCTGGGTGGTAACTGATTCCACAGTCGTAGTCTTTTACCAATTCAAGCCATCTGCGCTGTCTCATATTTAAATCCTTCTGCTCGAAAAGTACTTTAGACTCTTGTGATCTGTGAAAATCTCACACCTAACTCCGTATAGGTGGTGTCTCTAGATTTTCAAGGCATACACTATTGCTGCCAACTCTAAGTCATGTGTAGGATAATTCAACTCATGAATTCTTAACTGTCTGGACGCATACGCTATGACTTTACCTTCTTGCATTAGGACACAACCTAATCCATTCTTCGAAGCATCCGTGTAAATCACAAATTCTTTATCACTGACTAGAATAGCTAACACTGGAGCAGTGGTTAATCTTTTCTTAAGCTCCTGAAAACTGGCTTCACATTCTTTTGACCACTGGTACTTGATTCCCTTCCTTAACAATTGTGTCATTGGCCTCGCTATCTTGGAAAATCCTTCTATGAATCTCTTATAGTATCCAGCTAATCCCATGAAACTTCTGATTTCATTAAGAGTAGTTAGAGACTTCCATTCTTGTACTGCCTCTACTTTAGAGGGGTCCACTTTGATTCCTTCTGCTGACACAATGTGCCCAAGGAACATTACTTCCTTCAGCCAAAATTCACACTTACTGAATTTGGCGTAAAGCCTTTATTTTCTTAGTGTTTCTAACATTGTCCTCAGATGTTCTGCATGATCTGATTCATTCTTGGAATAGATGAGAATATCATCTATGAATACAAGGACAAACTTATCTAAGAATGGATGAAACACCCTATTCATGAGATCCATGAATACTGCTGGGGCATTTGTCAATTCGAACGGCATTACCGTAAACTCGTAATGACTATACCGGGTTCGGAAAGCTGTCTTAGGTATATCTGCTGACTTGATCTTTAACTGATGATACCTAGACCTTAGGTCAATTTTTGAGAATACACTTGCCCCCTTGAGCTGATAAAAAAGATCATCAATCCTTGGCAACGGATACTTGTTCTTTAATGTCAGCTTATTCAGCTCACGGTAATCTATACACATCCTCAATGTGCCATCCTTCTTCTTCATAAACAGAACTGGTGCTCCCCATGGTGACGCACTAGGTCGGATAAAACCTAGGTCTAATAACTCTTGAAGTTGAATCTTGAGTTCTTGCAACTCTTTTGGGGCCATCCTGTACGGAGCTTTTGAAATCGGAGCCACTCCCGGTTCCAAATCTATTGCAAACTCGACTTGCCGGTTCGGTGACAATCCTGGCAATTCTTCTGGAAAAACATCTGCTAACTCTTGCACAACTGGAACATCTTCCATTGTCCTCTCTATATCATCTATCTTGTTTAGATAAACCAAGAAAGCTTGATTTCCTCTCTTGATCATCTTCTTGGCCTGCAGTGTTGAAATCATTGGAGTGAACTTTCCCATTTATATGCTGTGAAAACTTGTTGGCTTTTCTCCTGGAACTTGGAATGATATCTTCCTTTCGCTGCATAGGATCGTGGTATGATTTTCTGACAACCAATCCATTCCTAGGATTACGTCGGAATCCCACATCGGTAGGACACTAAGGTTATCAACCTTAATCCTAGTTGTTCCCAAGTCTATTTCTATGTTCGAGCAAACATGAGTCGTAGTCATGGTTCCACCAGTTGGTGTTAAAATCTTTTTCTTATGACTAGCTCGTTTAGTTTTAAGCTCTAACTTTTCACAGCATGCTGATGAAATAAATGAGTGCGATGCTCAAGTATCAAATAAAATAACTAAAGGCATGCCATGAAGTTTGCCCATACCTGCAAGATTACCTTTCTGCTTCCCTTTCCCGGAGGAACTGGGGTTCATTGCATAAGACCTGGGATTTTCTTGCTGCATCTGCCTCTGCTGTTGCTGCTGATACTGCTGTTGCTGGGGTTGCTGACTTTGTTGCCCCGATGCCTGCAAGGCCTTAAGTTGCTGAGGGTTCCGTCTTTGTTATACCTTCGGGCAATTCCTTACATAGTGACCCTCCTGGCCACAGTTATAGCAACTCGTGTTGCCGGCCTGACACATGTCCTGGTGGCTTTTGTTGCACCTTGAGCATAGAGGAATGTTAGGTGGTGATGGTGCAGTTCTTCCCTGAGCAGGGGCACCCTGCTGGCCCTGCTGCCTATTTCCCTGCCAAGGCTTCCTATAGCCTTGGTTGTTGTTCTGGTTACCTCCATCATTCCACTTTCTCTTCCCTTGGAAGCTCTATGATGGAGTCCTGGCTGGTGCTGGTGCTGAAGTAGGTATTGGAGCTGATACTGGGGCCTTTCTTTCTTCAAGCATTACTGCCTCGATGTCCAATGCCCTATTCAACGACTCGGTATAGGTTAGGTCTTCCCGACTTGCCAAAGACATGGCAATCTCATGCCTCAGTCCTGATCTGAACTTAGATGCCATCTTCTCGTCAGTATCTATCTAAATAGGTGCATACCGTGACAACTCGCAAAATACTCGCTCGTACTCTGTGACGGACATCTTCCCTTGTTTCAAAGTATGAAACTCTGCTTCCTTCTTGACTCTAAATGTCTTAGGAATGTATTTATCGTAGAATTCAGTTTTGAACTGATCCCACGTGTAAGCATCAAGCTGCTCCGGAGTTATGGTCCTCCTTCTAGATTCCCACCAGAAATCCGCAGATCTGGTTAACTGGAATGCTACATAGGAGAGTCGCTCCTGGTTATCACAGCGAAGGAAATTGAAAATCCGTTCCATCGCTCGGATCCATGCCTCAGCATCGGCCGGGGTTCCTTCTCCATCAAACGATGGAGGGTTCTGTCACAGAAAAAGCTCATCAATTCTACGATGTGGAGGTGGGGGAGGTGTCTGCTCTCTTTGCTCCTCGTGTCCTTCTTGTTGTTCTTCCTCCACTCTTTTCTGTCTTCCTTGCCTTGGAGGTCTCCCTCTAGGCCTATTCTGTCTTACGGGATTCATATTCACATTTCTTCCTCGTGCTGCTCTGGGTGGTACCATTCTGTAAATTATAATCTCAGATTAGAATTAATAACTAAGTCGCTACCTACTGCTGTATAAATAACTCATGTTTTAGCTTGTCCTTGACATATCTTGAGCACGCAAAACACCTTGAAACTCTAAAGCATAAATCAACAGCCCTTCAAGGCTTAAATATATACATATCAGGGAAATTATCTCTAACGAGGTCTTACAAGTATATTTTCTAATGCATAGGTCCTGCAAAAACCAGCCATGCCTGGACGACATAATGCTTACAAGCTAATGCATCCCTGTCTCAAAAGTGGGAATACCTAAGTCCTAAGAATGGTCCTCTAGGGAACACATTCCACTGTATTATGACTCTCTGAACTGATATACTGAACTGAAATGGAAATTCTAACATCTTCCCAACCGAAAGGGAAAGAAGAAAATTTCCACAGTCAACCTCACACTGAAATGAGTTCTTACTAATGAACTCTTTGACTTAGAACATTTCTAAATCTATTTTCGAGATGCTGACTCGAATATTCTTAACTACTTTTGAACATCCCTGATCGACTTTCAAAACTTCTGCTGGAAAATCTTGAACTCTTAAACTCTATTTCAAGACGCTAACTTGAAATAGAAATCTCCTGACTACTTTTCAAGTTTCTGACTTGAAAACTCTGAACTCACTATTTGAGATGCTGACTCAAGTACTGAAGTTTTACCTCGAGATGCTAACTCGAGATAAAAATTTTGAGGTTACCCTTTTCGAGACGCTGACTCGAAAAGTAAAATTTCTAAAGGATCTAGTTCGAGACGCTGACTCGAACTAAAATTTTCAAGATTCTATCTTGAAGGTTCCTGGACCAATTTATTTTGAGACGCTGACTCAAAATAAATTTGGCTCGAGGTTTTGAAATGCTAATTCGCAAACCTTACTGAAACGAGGACTTGATGTATCAGGTACTGGAACTAGAATTCCTGATCATCACGCCTCCTGAAACTACACCTGCTTCTGAAACTTGTCTTTTTTCCTTCAAGTTCTTGGACTTGCTGAATTTCTTGATCAGGTTTCACTGACTGAGTCTTTACTTAAATGAAAGCCAACTTAAAGTGAACTAAGGCAATCTAGATTCCTCTAAATTCCTCTACATTCTCTGAGGCTTAAATTCATGAAACAACCTGACTTATCTGAAGTCTGATTGTGTAAAAGCCCGACTTATCTAAAGTCTGACTTAATGGAACTTTGCAATTATCTAAACTGCACTGCTGTAATCTGGCAACCTTGGGTGCCTGCTTAACTGTTACATTGTGAGCTTGCCTCAACAAAATAAAATAATTAAAACTCTTTTAAACATAAAGGGCTTTCAAAAACTTTTTCTGGTGCAAAACTTTTGCCAATATCTGATTGGTCTTAAACTTTTGCCAATATCTGATTGGTCTTACCATGCCATTATCTAAATGGTCTTACTGAAAATTTTTCCAACATCTGGATGGCCTGATCTGAATATTTTTATAAAAATCTCACCATTTATCTAAATGGCTTAACTGAAAATTTTTATAACTTTGCTATTATCTGAATAGCCTGAACTGAAAGATTTTCAAAATCTCGTCATTATCTGAATGGCCTGAACTGAAAGATTTTCAAAATCTTGCCATTATCTGAATGGCCTGCTTGAATACTGTAATTTTAACAATCACATACCTTTCTTTCTTTGGTTGAGACTGATGTGAGGGAGTGCTGAGAGTTGTTAACTGATCACTGAACAATCTAAGGAACAATCTTAGACTTAACTGAAAGAACTTAGAGCTCAGAGCAAAAACGCTCTGATACCACTCTATCACGACCCCAAATTAATATCTGATTAATATGAAGTGTGACTGGCACGACTCGATCCCAATGAAGGATGGATCAAGGCGCGAACCGGAAATAATTAAATAAAGGAATGAACTACTGTATTTTAGGAACGATATTTGCTGTGAACTCAAATTCTGGACTGACTTTCATTTCTCAAAATATAATTGAAGAAATATATATATACCTCAGAATAACAAAAAGGTATCAACGAGTTCAAGACATACTGAAGACATGACTCGGTTAGACCTAATTAGCGGAAGCAATATAACATAACAAAATACAGGAAATATTCTCAGCACTTCACCCTGCACCATCAACACTCAACCTGAACATTTAAAAACAAACATGCAGGGCTGAGTACTAGTATACTCAGTCAACACATTGCCAAAAATATCATAATATATATCTGATATTATGAACGTTTGTTAAAACTGATTTTATTGTCATGCATCCGAGTAAACACACAGGAGTTTTATCTGAAAAGGTCCTATGTTTTACTAAATCATTTTCTGTCTTTGCGTACGTCTTTCTATTGTATGATCATCCGTATCCGAACTGAGTGCCAAGGAATAGCTCCGCTTAAGCCTTTTCCGTACACGTCGAGGATTAGCTCCGCTAAAGCCTTTTCCACGAATTCATATCTGAACTAAACTTCGAGGAATAGCTCCGCTCAGCCTTTTCCATGGATGTTTAGCATCGTCGATGTCTTAGTCAGGAATTGCTCCGCTCAGCCTTTCTCTCTTCCTAATATCACCGACCTTAAGTGTACACTAACCTCAATTAACACGCTAAGTTAGCACGAGACCCGATCAATTTAACAGTTAGAAAGCCCCTAGTGAGCTAACTAAATACATATAAGGATATCATACAAAACAAAACATTTTATGCATGATAATAACTTATTTGCATCAGAAATAGATAACTGTTGGTGAGTAAAAACTCAAATCATTATTTGGACTAAGAGTCCGTTGAAAAGAAAGCCCACCTTTCACCGATGTTTTAATATTGCAGCTGCTAGCTCCTCATGGTTTTATCCCTTGCGGATCTACTAGCCTTCAATATATAAAAATATACTTAGCATGTTGATCCTAAAACTGACAGGACTCAACACGACACGAAGGCCTATAAGGGTCTAGTATCCGTTCTAAATTTTATCTTAGCTTAAGGGTTATTCTCAACCCTAGCTTTTAAACATCATAAGGCATACATCATCATCATCTAAGGTATCAAAAATACCTTAACATCATCACAACTAGATTCTAGGAACAAAGTCATCACTAAGTTCGTAGACTAAACGACATTTTGCACAACGTCTATCTTTGAAAAATTTTCTGTTTTGACTCACTAAGGTGCAGGGGACAAGCCATACACTGTTGGAAAGCCACGGAAGTCTAGTTTCTGGAAAAATTGACGGTGACTCCAGATGATAACTAACGAAAAAGTTATGACCGATTGACTAGAAGGTGGCAGAACTGCCAGAACTTCTGAAAATGAACTCGTGACCGGACTTTGAAGATTTTTCACGATCGATTCAGGAAGAGTTACAGACTAAGCCATATACCATTAGAAATCGAAGGAAGTCTAGAATTTTAAAAAAATTTACAGTGGCTTAAGATGGTAGCAAATGAAACACATATACCCGATTTACTGAAAGGTGGCAAATCTGTCACAAATTTCCGGAAGAAAAACACATGCCTTGACTTTGACGATTTTTCATAATTTACTCAGAACGAATTAGAGGATGCGACATATACCATTGGAAAGACACTTAAGTCTAGTTTCCGAAAAAATTTACGATGGTTCAATACAATGTCTAACGAGAGAGTTATGCTTATTTTACTAAAGAGTGGCAAAACTGCCGAACAGAGCTGCGCAGCGCGCCGTCTGCGCGAACTCCAAACAAACTCCGAATCAGTCGACTGCTTAACCTCATCAGTTAATTGATTCACCTCATAAGTTAACTGAACTTATGAGCTTCAGTCCGAAACTGATCAACCTAAGCTAGGACTGATTTATTTCAGTTCAACTGATTCACTTCATCAGTTAACTGATGAGCTTCAGTCCGGAACTGATTAGCCTAAGCTAGGACTGATCTATTTCAGTTCAACTGATTCACTTCATCAGTTAACTAATGAGCTTCAGTCCGAAACTGATTAGCCCAAGCTAGGACTGATTTATTTCAGTTCAACTGATTCACTTCATCAGTTAACTGATGAGCTTCAGTCCGGAACTGATTAGCCTAAGCTAGGACTGATCTATTTCAGTTCAACTGATTCACTTCATCAGTTAACTGATGAGCTTCAGTCCGAAACTGATTAGCCCAAGCTAGGACTGATTTATTTTAGTTCAACTGATTTACTTCATCAGTTAACTGATGAGCTTCAGTCCGGAACTGATTAGCCTAAGCTAGGACTGATTTATTTCAGTCCAAATACCAAGCTTTCATCACCTCAAAACATCTCAAGCTGGACTACACATGCTTGCACATAACCAACTAATTTTCTAAATATTAACGTCATTTAAAACACCAAAAATCCACACATATACTTCTTAAGCTTAGATCTGAAAATATATGTTTATTTATAGCTCATGATTTTCGAAAATACCTTTCAAAACAACAATGGAGTGAAGATGAAAGGAGCTTGAATGGGGTTGACGATGGAAGAAGAAGGCTGGAACAAGTGACTGCAACTTTACTCTCCTTCTCTCTTCCTTTGAAAACCGAAAATGGCGGTGTTTGTTCTTGTTGCTCTCTCTCTTTCGAAAATGTGCACAAGAAATGGAGATGAAGTAGAAGAAGTTAGCTGCTATTTCATCTCCTTCGCTCTCTCGAAAACTTGGTGAAGAAGATGAAATGAAAAGGTGTATGGAAGATGATGAAGTGAGGCTGCTTTGCCTTTTTCTCTCTCTCAACTTTTGGTGTAGAGAATGAAATGAAGAGGTAGATCCTTGAAGTATAGCTCGGGTCCTTCATCTGCCAAAATCACTTTGTAGTATGGCTTGGCTATTGGGGGAAAGGAAAGGAAAAAAAAACGTGGGGGCATGGGGTGAGGTGAGGGGAAAAGCATGCCTTAAGTTGACTAATCAACTACCCGATTCAAATGCCGATTGTTCGACTATCGTGATATTTTCCGTCTTCGGAAAAATCCCGAACTTAAACTGATATTGCTAAGAATAATTCACTTATTTTAAAACAATAAATTATCTAAAATTATTTGGTTTTAAAATACCACTTCGAAATACTGGTTTTAATTTCTCGACCATTAAAACATCCGAACTAGGGAATATCTAATTCTCTCGGATTTTAAATCTCCCTGTTTAAATTATCTAAATTTAAACACTAATGACTGGAGAATATCTGATTCTCCTAGTCCTAAAAATATTTATCGGAATATCTAATTCACGATAAACACACAACGCAAATTTAAAAGAATAGGAATTGAATTTATCTGAAATTACAATTCCGGCTTTCCATAACTAAAAAGAGGATTAAACCCTAACTGAAATAATTAATTCACCTATGGGAATTAATTGATCTTGAATTCCATGGAACCTAACGGATACTTTCGACCCTAATCTGGCTGGAAATTACCATACTAAATAGTAATTGCAACAATTTACTGCAATTAAGCAGTAATTAACTTACGGGGTATTACAGAGATATGATCTTGTCATAAATACTAAGAAAAAACTTTATTTTTTAGGAACGTGTACAAAATGTAACCAATATATATTTTGGCGATTTAGATTAATATATTGTGGTATGTTATTATATCCAATTTCGAGTTGATGTTGTAATTGCAAATATATATATATATATATATATATATATATATATATATATATATATATATAAATTTGTGTTGTAGAAATAACATTTTAAAATTTGTGTTAAAAATCAGAATTCATTTATAATTCGTGATATTTTCCAATTTAATTTACTACTCTTAAATTTCAATTGCCTCCGTGATCTGCGTGAATCCTAGCTGCTACCTTCACCTATAAAAGGAGACCTCCCTCTTCATTTGATGACTACGCTGAAATACACACAAATTTCACATCATACCCGCACTGAGTTCATGATTTCTTAATTAATTCCATTTAGGCGATTCAACATCCGGGCTTCTTCCCTACGTTTTTGCAGAATTGAACGATGTTTCCTCGATTTCTAATCACATTCTGGCTAGAGATTACATTATTCATCTTGTAATCATTCAGTTATTTCATATCTTATTGCTTTTTACTCTTTTTCTTTTCCTGACTTGAGCGTCGGAGGCCCAACGATCGTCACTCTCTTGACGGTCTTTGGCTCTTACGTTTTTCTGGTTTTGTTTCACAGATTGACCGCTGCTCCGGACAAATAGGATTAATTGCAGATTTTCAGATCTACAACATTGTCCTAACAAAAAGAGCGTGTGAGAATTATAAGATAATGAAAAATAAAACATTGAGTGAAAAATACTCATGTGATAGTTAATCACTTCAACAATTTTCTAGTTTCTTTTCTCCTTACAAAACTTTTGTAGCCAAAGAAAACCAATTTAAGTTAAAATAAAAATAATACGCATAACAAATATTTTTTACTCAAGAACCATATAGAGTTCTGGGTTAACATTTTACATATAAGCAAGACAAAAAATCAAATTAAACAAACATATACCATAATGACTAATTCAAATTTCTTAACAAAAAGAAAAGATAAAAGTACCTGATATCTAATGAGTTTTCAGTTCATTTCCTATGTTGTCTAAGACTACTAAATTATGTAAGCTTTCGTACAGTGGATATCATTTTTTATTTTATTATATTTAATTAGTTTTGCAGAAAGATAATTAAAACAATACAAATTTATGACGGAATGCAAACCTATAAATATCATATTTAGTTGAATCGCATCAAAACAACTTGCAAAACCCACTAATGTATTTGTGAGGGACTGTTACTTGATGAGACAACAATGGAGCCATAACTATTTTAACTCAATCTAGATCTTATACATAAATTAAAAGGAAGAAAAAAATCAAATTTGAGTGAATAGGAACACAGGTACTTACTTTCAAAACTTTGTAAAAACATAGTATTGTTGTATAATAAGAACTAATAAATAAGAGATATAAATAAATTGATAATTATGTGATCTATAATCTATAATTATATAATATATACGATTATCATAATTATTTTTATTATACATGGCAATTTTGCAATTATATAACTAGTTTTATATTATATATACACACACACAAATCGAATAAACAAAGAAAGATGTCCAAATTGTATTATATATGTATATATACACAACACACACACATCAAAGAAATAAAGAAAGATGTCCAAATTTTGTAGGCTATATTATATAGGGACAGGATTTACTCAGTGCGCACCTCAGTAATGACTGCGGGTTACCCTCAACATAAAAAAGATGTTCAAATTGATAAATTAATTTGGCGACAGTACATAATAGAGTAATTATATACTCCAAAAAGTCAAGCATATTAAATAAGGTAAATATATGACATGATTTGATTATAATTTTATAAATGGATGGATTTAATGATAGGAGGATATATTAGTATAAAATTTAAATTGTAGAATAAAAAATTTGGAGCATAAAGTAGTGGAGAATAGCTGTGATACATCAAATAAAATATGTAATCTATATAATATATATAGTATATAAACAACATATGTAAAACTTTATATTGTAGAATAAAAAATTTGGAACATAAAGTAGTGGAGAATAGCTGTGATACATCAAATAAAATATGTAATATATATAGTATATAAACAACATATGTAAAACATATAGTTACCTTAAATAATTGAATACAAAATATTTTCAGCGAAAACATATATGATATATATAACTGAATTTAATGGAATCAGATATTAGTGCAACTAATTAAGGATATGTATTGCAGGGGCACAATCCTGTAGCACGGTCTAACGGGTCGCTTCCGTTAGACGGATTCTAACCCGATCCGAATTTTTTTTTTTTTTTTTGGCAGCCCCACCTCACCCATCCTACCCTACCCCACCCCCACCCTCTCTCTCACACATGCTGGACGATTTTCTCTTTTTTTTTTTCTCTCCTTTTCAGCAGCCCCACCCCCACCCCCACCCCCTCTCTCTCATCAAGTACGCACATCTCTCTCTCTCTCTCTTTGGCACTTTTTTCTTTTTTCTTCTTTGGCACTTTTTTCTTTTTATTTTTTATTTTTTTTCTTTTTTCTTTAGCACAAAGTGCTTTTCCTTTTCTTTTCTTTTTTTCCTTCTTCTTTAACATGTTTGTGCTCTTCTTTTTTTTTTCCTTTCTTTCTTTAGCACAAATGTTATATTCTCATTAAAATGAAAATTTAGAAGAAAAGTTATATTTTCATCAAAATGAAAATTATCGATGATTAAGCATTAATTATTAAATTAACAATAGAAAAGTATCATTAATTATGAAGTAAACCTAGTAAAAAAAATGAAACATCACTAATATAATGAGTAGTTACTACTCACTATCATGTTCATTTTTTGAAAATGCAACATTTTCTTTTATGTAGCTAATGATTCAATTTTTGAATTGCAATATGTTTGAACCGGTACTTTTCTTTCTAATTAGTGATACTTTCTTCTGCAAATAGTGATACTTTCTTCTGCAATTAGTGATACGAAGATTTAGAAGTTGTGTGTTTTTTTAATGATTTTATTAGTGATACTTTATCCATAATTAATTATACTTCACATCAATGTTAATGATACTTCACAAGATAAAAGTTATATTTTCATTAAAATGAAAATTATCGATGATTAAGCATTAATTGTTAAATTAACAACAAAGAAGTATCATTAATTATGAAGTAAGTATCACTAGTAATAAAAAATGAAGCATCACTAATAGTGATACTTTCTTCTGCAATTAGTGATACTTTTCTTTCTAATTAGTGATACTTTCTTCTGCAATTAGTGATACTTTTCTTCTAATTAGTGATACTTTCTTCTGCAATTAGTGGTATTTTTCTTTCTAATTAGTGATACTTTCTTCTACAATTAGTGATATTTTTTTTCTAATTAGTGATATTTTCTTCTGGCATTAATAATACTTTTCTTCAATTAGTGATACTTTCTTTACAATTACTGATACTTTTCTATCTAATTAGGGATACTTTCTTCTGCAATTAGTGATGCTTTTCTTCTAATTAGTGATACTTTCTTCTGCCGTTAGTGATACTTTTCTTCAATTAGTGATACTTTCTTTGCTATTAGTGATACTTTTCTTTCTAATTAGTGATACTTTCTTCTGCAATTAGTGATACTTTTTTTCAATTAGTGATACTTTCTTCTGTAATTAGTGATACTTCATTCCAAATTAATGATACTATAATTATTTTAAGGATACTTCAATATATATTTTTTTGAAATAAATCTATACCCTAAATTGAAATCAGTGACCCATAAAATTGAATTGAATTTAATTTAGTTTTTAAATAAAATTTCACCACATAAATATATTTTTTTAAAAATAAATGTATACCCTAAAATGGAATTAGTGAGCACTAAAATTGAATTGAATTAATTTTTAAAAAAACAATTATTTTAAAAAAAGGAAGAAAGAAAATAAAAAAAAGAGAGAAATAACAAAAAACTAGACCTGAGAAACAAAAGAGAAAAAGAAAAAAAAAACGAAAGGGTGTAAACAACCCAGTTGGGCTGCAGGCCCAGGTCTAAAAAAAAAGGAAGGGGAAAAGGAGAAGGGCCCAGCAAGCAGCAATGGGGGAAAAAAAAAATTGAAGGGCGGCCCAGCAACAAGGAGAAGGGCGGCCCAGCAGCCGGGTCTTGGGCGGGTTTTGGCGGGTTTTGACCCGTCTAACATAAGGAGATCCGTTAGACGGTCTCATACACGTTTTTGTCTTGCAATTAATACTTATGAAATTACGGATTACAATTAAATGCATATTAATATTTAATCATTTACATGAAAAATTATTATAACGAAGTATTATTTTACATTTTCAAATTTTCATTTTATTTTTTTATTTTTTAATATTTTAAACTATTTTTTAATATTTTATATTATTTTTAATTTTTCAAGTAATAATTATTTACGAATTTAAATTAATATTTTGAATATTTCCAATTTTTCTAAAATAAATTTTTATTTTTTTTATTATTTCATATGATTATTTAATATTTGTATTTTTTTTATTTTTTAATATTTTATACTTTTTTTAATATTTTATATTATTTTTAATTTTTCAAGTAATAATTATTTTCGAATTTGAATTAATATTTTGAATATTTCAAATTTTTCTAAAATTAATTTTTAATTTTTTTATTTTACATTTTCAAATTTTAATTTTATTTTTTTATTTTTTAATATTTTAAACTATTTTTTAATATTTTATATTATTTTTAATTTTTCAAGTAATAATTATTTACGAATTTAAATTAATATTTTGAATATTTCCAATTTTTCTAAAATTAATTTTTATTTTTTTTATTATTTCATATGATTATTTAATATTTGTAGCTTTTTATTTTTAAGTTCTTAATATTTGAGAAAATTAATTAAATAATGATGTAATATAATTATATTTTATAATAAATATACAATATTAAAAATTAAAATAGATATTTAAAAAATGCACGCAGGTGTGAGGCATAAATGCTCTCCAAAGGGTTGAATTTTCCCTCCAATTTCTTAGATTTTTCTCCAATTCACTGTTATGAATAATGTTCTGTATGGGACTAAAATTGCAAAATGTTTTGGGACTAAAATTGCAAAATGTTTTGGGACTAAATTTGCATTAAGGTTTAACGGCAAATGTGATGGTGAGGACCAATTTTGCATATCGTGGTCCAATAGGACCAAATTAGAAGGTTTGGGACCAAAATCGCGAAGGGACATGTCCTGTGGGACCAGTCTTGCAATTTTCTCACAAAAAGGATTGCACTCTTTCTTCAAGAATACAACATCAAAAGTATGCTTAATTAGCTATATACTTTAACAAAAGTAGCAACAAAATCGATCGAAACATGAACACTCACATACAACTTATAAATTTTTCAGAAAAAACCACAATCATTCTACCCTCAAATGGCAAACTAATCAGATCTGATAATTAATGACAAACAAAAATATGTAATTAATTTCTATATTTCTGCTATAACTTACTATTAGTGGACCAAAAAAATAAACGCAGATACCCTCAATGCTGATATGAAAGCCTGTCCTACAATGCTGCTTGAAGTTTGGTATTGGTATTGGGATCTGCTATAGAACTTAGAATTTTTCTCCCCAGCATCTACATCTCATACATGATTCTGTTCTACTGGAAGTGGTATTATCGATTGTTCCTTCTTTGTGCATATAGCTCTATCCAGGGTTAAAATGTTCGTTTTCTCTATTGTTGTTGATGTTCTCCATTTTTGTTGCTAACTACTGATTAGATTGTGCTTCATTTCTGAGTGGTGATTCATGACAACACCACACTTTTAACCAATACCGCGTGATGTTGAACAGATCCGAAGCTTCCGAGCTTATTGAAAATGCTGATATGGGTACAGAACCAGCTAGACGAGAAAGCCTCTTATCCTCGAATAATCGATTTATCTACTGCAGCTTTGGAAGATCCTGCTGTTTGATACGAGGAAACACGTCGCACACTTACGAGTTGCATGGGAATGAAGAGGATTAGGTTATTTCGTAGGAATTAATGATGATTGTAATTACATGTAAGAGCGTCAGTGCTTAATGCGTGCTACATTCGTTTAATGTGTGTATATTTTTCTATAATGATTGTGGCACTATGTTCATCCTCTCTCTAAAGAAATATATGTAATGATATCACATATAATATTTGTTCCTTCAATTTAGTTTACTCATTTCGTATCATTGAGCAGAGTGTCCTTGCTCTTCAAGTATGGGGACAGGAAGTGGAGGCTTGATTGAGTCGAGTAAGGATGTATGTTTGAGAATGTATGTTTAGAAAAATGGAGGTTGTGTTTAGAATTATCATGATAAAGCTTGTGAGGTGGCTCAATTGATGTACAATGTACCCTCCTATATCTTATTGCACTATAAAAAAACCATGTTTTAGCGATGGAATAAACATAAAAAAATCTGTTGTTAAGCCTTTTAATGATTGATTAACAATGAATTGATTCTGTCATTAAAAATATTGTTGTTAGCCATTTTAACTACATAATTAATGACGGGGAAAAAATAGCGATAGAATTAGCTACGACATCTTCCGTCGTTAAATTGTCGCCAAATTCAGTTGCCAGGGAAAAAAAAAAGAAATACTCCATCCGTCCTAAAAATATAGTCCCCCTCTACTTTTTACACATTAAGAAAAATCAATTAATGTTCTTGAAAAGGTAAAATTGAATAAAATAAGGTAAAATCTATATAATATATAATAACAACACCGCATCCGCAAATAGAAAGTGTTGATTTTCCCGCCAAATAGCATTTCTCGATTTGGAAATGTAATTTTATATTTAAGAAATATTTATATATAAATTGTAGTTAATTAGAGAGGCATTAGTTATATATATATTTAAGAAATATTTATAGATAGTCCGGTGGGGATGGTCTAGTGGTGGAGTGAGATTGTTTGGAGTCCAAAGGTCATGAGTTCGAATCTCCTCAATACCACAGGTCGGGTGTGTGAGTAAATAAAAAATATATATTTATAGATTATACGTTAAATATAGATTATAATTCAATTAATACTTCCATATTTTGGGGCTATTGCCTATATATTCAATCCGAATATATTTGTGTATCAATCTACAATAATAATAATAATAATAATAATAATAATAATAATAATAATAATCTATATAATATATAATAATGACTACGGATCCGGATATAGCAAAGTAAAGTTTCCCGCCCTTTTGCACCTTTCCAAAACTGGATTTTTTTTATATTAAAATATATATTTTTTTATTTTATGTGTACATGATTAAATATAAATATAATATAAAAGTCTCATATATGTTAAAAATTTTACATTGCGTTAACTATGGAAAAAAAGGAACACTAATTTATGTGTAAATAATTAATATTTTCATAAATATTAAAAACTTATATTTTGCAAATATGTGATGAGATTGCATTGCACTATTAAATATGGTGTATATAATTATATAGATATATATAGCACCGTAAAAAAAGAGCACTATTTTATGTTTAAATAATTAATATTTACATAAATAGGAAATTCTTATAGATTGCAAATCTAAAAGGATGTTGCATTAGACTATTAATTATGGTGTATATAATTACATAAAATCAAATCAAATTATTATTAAATTAATTTTTAATGATGTCTACCATAATATCCAAAAATAAAATTCAATCAATTAATTAAAATCAGTATATTGCCATAATTCAATTGTTAACAATCCATTATCAAATTAAAAAATAATTATTATTTGATGATATGTATGACTAAAGTTAGGATAATTGGTTCTCTGCTCATTATTTTGAATTTGGTAATAGATTACAGTGAAAATATATAGATTGCATACATATCAATTACGTTAATAATAAAGATTAAGTTGATTATATAATTAGTGTACTTATATGGAATTTATATTATTCCATATTTGTGTAACATTATTACGGTAATTAGTCATGTATTACTAAACTAATATACATTCTCTCGAAATCCATTCATCTATTTATTGCTTTGCTTTTTTGAAAATGGTGAACAAAATTAATAGAATTTTGAGATGGTTAAAACTTAAAATGGTTCGCTCATATCAACATTATCATTTTCCGACATTGAGAAATGAGAATAAAATAAAGATCAGAGTGTCAAAGAGGTAAGAATTATATGATTTTCTTATATAAATATTTGTTTTTTCTTTGGTCATATACATAAATCGTTAATGTTAGAAATTTGATTCATTTGAACATATCTTGCTTCAAAATCGCATCATGTCTATCCAAACCGGAAGATTTTAGAATTTGTGAAGTTTTTCAGTTTTCATTAGTTGAACTCGATATAAATTTGACACCACTATGAAATTTTTATGAATATGTATGACTAATTTATGAAACAAACTTCTTTCTTTCTTTTTTCTTTTGCAGGAATTTTTAAGAACTTTATATTTCCTCCAAATAATAATTAGAATGGAGAGGACGACATAAGCTTCAAGATTGTAGTTGATGAACTTTCAATTATATATTTGTAAGTGTATTACTTTAAATTGTATAATATTGGAATAATTTTTTTGTTTGGCCGTCTGTAATTGGTCATTTTAGCCCAATTTATTATATTTGTGTATTATGAGAATTTTTTCGCTTATAACAATCAAATGTGTTTAATGATTAATTAATTTGTAATCATAATTTTGCTTTCAATTTGTAATTAGTCGAATAGAAATAAATAAATAAATAAAACCTACATTTTCCCTCAAATTTGTCATCTGCCTGTCGACCTACGATTTTATAAGTTTATGCCTTCTGTTTTGAGATTTTATGTTAAATCTAAAACAATTGCTTAGATTTTTTTTATTATTTTTTTTATTTTTTGCTAGAATGGAATAGTTAATTATTGAATGTAATTTTAGTATAAACATTTTTTATTTTTCTTTGATAATGTCTCTTAGATAATATCTTATTTTCAGTATAGTAATTTTTAGGATTCAAAATTGAATTATAAGATATAGGAATTGATATATTTCTATCTATTTGCTTATTATTATATGCACAATATTAAAAAATTTATTTCACTCATGCAAATTTTTTTTTGAACGTTTATACAAGAAAATCTATATCATAGTTATAGTAAAGTAATAATCAATATGTAGCAATAATAATGATCAATTAATCATTAATAATTAAAGTGATAAATCTAATATATGGAAGAGCTAATATCTGTCAAAGATTTAGGATTTCAGTTATAAACGATAATCAATATCAATGTGAATTTACTAATTCACTATAATCTAATTATTGAAAATATGGAGGCATATGTATCATACCAAAATTATATTTACATGAGGTTGTTAATGTAATTCTAGAATATACTACCTCCGTTTCAAAATGTTTGTTGTTTTGTTTTTTTTATCTGGAATTAAGAATTAATTTTGTGGACAAATATACCCATCCCTCATATATGCCATACAATCTAATTCATCTATATTTTCCTAAAAAATAACAATATTTTTTCTCTCCATATATTTTTCTCTCTCCATATATTATAGGTAAGTTAGAATTAAGAAATCTTGTAGGATTTGAAAGGGTTAAAATTGGGAGAGAGAATGTCAAATTATATAAAACAACAAACATTTTGAAATAAATAAAAAAACCTAAAACAACAAACATTTTGAAACGGAGATAGTAATTAATATTTGATTTCGATAATTACATAAAAAAAAAGATTACATAATGTTAGTAACTATAAATAGATGTTGTAGCATAGTTCCAATTTCAATTTGCTTACACCACAATGTATCCTAGCAGAAATTGTTGTAAACTACATCTTAATTACTTTAGCAAAAATATTTTTCATCTCATTTGACATGTAGGACTTCAGGGATCCGATGACATTTTTGCTAAAAATTTGAGAGGATTGTTATTAGTTTTTTTTTTTTGGCATTTTTTTAAGTTCATGATGTTTTGAGAAAATTGGTAAAAGTTCACTTTAGAGCATAAGTTTATATTTGGCCAAAAGTATATTTGGATCCACATACTTTTGCAATGTTCTAAATTGGGTCCTTCAAACTGGTAAGAATATCGTGGAGAAATCCCGAGCCTTGAGGACAACAAGGTACGAGTATCCAATTAAAAAAAATAAAAAGTATATATATTAACCTAACTATATATGTCTTTAACCTATAGATATTATAAACGTTTTGTATAATTTGTATAATATGTATAATTTGACAATATATGATGTTTTCAATTGTTAATTAATGAACATTAATGTTGTGCACAAAGAAATATTATGAGCCCCATTATGGACACCCAAATAGTAGAGATCCCTTTTGTGAAAGAAAATCATCTACGGTTCAAGATCGATCCATCAGAATTTCAAAATTTGTGTTTTTTAAGTGTTATATTTCTTAATTTATCATAAATCACAATGTTGTGTCCAAACATAAATATTTTATGAATTATACATGAGACAATAATTATCGTCAATGTTGAATTATTCAATATTATAAAATTTTAAAATATACTCCCTCCGTTTCTATATATTTGTTGTTTTATGAGTTTTATATCGTGTCAAAATATTAAATATTTATTGTTTATATATATTTTCACATTCTTTCTCCAATTTTAACTTTACAAATATATGCAGAGAGAAAAAACAGTTCCATTTTTTTAGGAAAATATGTGTAAATAGGATTTTATGTGATATTGAAAGAAGGGATGTATATAATAATAACGACTCCGCATCCGAAAATAAAAAAATATTAGTTTTCTCGCCTAAATAACATTTCCAAATATGTAAATAATTTTTTTTTGAATAATTAATTACTTATTTTAATATAAATGTATTTAATATATCCCCAAAAATCCGTGTAATGAGAAGAATGTCTCAACTAAATTAGTTTATAATTCTTTTTATTTTCCTTAGTTAATCAGGCACATATTAGGATATAATATATTGTATCTTAATTATTGCACTAAATCCAATTTTATCCAATATATAATCTAGATTTAAATTCGGAATATATATACACACACTTCAAATTGATATGTATAAATGTTATATATGGTTACATAGATGCATATAATCGGCCATAGATTCAAATTCATGATATAATATCAATTCATGTAAAAGTCTTAAATTTGTAATGACTATTTATGAAAAATATTAATTATCATATGCATTGTATATTAGTACACACAGTAGACTTCGAATTGGTATGTATAAATATCATATCTAGGTCTAATTTAATATATACAAATATTTTTATATATATCTACATATGTTGATTTTGTTATTTAAATATGAAATATAATTCAAATTTCAAGCAAGCAATTAATTATTTAAGGTCAATGATTACATAAACCCTATCATATATATAATTGATCGATAATGTACTCATATGTTATAAACCTTTCTAATTGTTGTTGTATTGCAGATGTTTAGAAGTAGAGAAGTTAGAAAATGATATCATGTTAAAAAATAAATAAAAAAATAAAAATGATATCATGGCCCAGTTTAATGCTTTTGGTTCAGTTGAATGAATTTTGAAATTCATGCCACAAATACTTATTCCACGAAATGTTCCACAATTAGGTAAACTGTATATTTTTTTTTGGGCACAGATCTAGAGTGTAGGAATAATATTCGACTTACAAAATTTTGATTATGAATATATATTTTTTATATAGTAGACACATAGAGTGAATAGTGAGTTGTATCATGACTTCTACATGTGAGAACCAATGTTAGTTATAATGTGAACCATTACATTTGACCTTCTGCAATGTCGATCAATAATGGGACAAATTATAGAGAACAACGCGGGTAAGTTTTTTTTTTTTAATCAATTTTTAGAATTGATAAATATAATTTCCTGTGTATTTCTATTGATACACTATATTTTTTACCGAATTTTTTAATATGTTTTTATTTCTTTTGGTTGGCTTTTTATCATACAATATATATTGTCGAAAAAGTGTACAATATCTTATCAAAATAAACGAAAAGTGTGAAAATTAAATAATTGTTAATAAAAATTGGGTTGATTTTATTAGTTTAATAGTAATTTGTTTCTATGCTTTTTTAAGGTGAATTGTCAATTTTGAATAAATAATCTATCAATTCATGAAAATTATCAATTTAGAAATTTAAAAATGAAAGTTATTTCTTTTAATTATTTTTGTATTAATTTTCAACTAAAATTATTTTATTAACTATCTATTAAATTGAATATGGGAATTATTAAAAATAATTAAAATTATAAAGGAAATCGAAATTCAGGATTTTTTGATATTTTAATTTTAATTTTATGGGTGCAAATAGACAATGCAATTTATATTTTTGTCATTTATAATTTGTTTGATTTTGCTAAAGCTGCAAGCTTTGTTTATTTTTTATTTTTTATTGATATTAGATAAAAAATATGAATTTGTGGGATAGTTAATAATAAATTATAATAAATAGTTTACCTTATTACCTATAAATAACAAATAAAAAAGCGAATTGCATTTTTTTTTGGCTGTAGGTATGCTATCAATATAACATATGTATATATATATGATAAAAATTGATATAAGTAAAGATACTAATACTTGGTCATTTTGTGAGATTCTTTCGTATTTACATGTAGACTATTGATCAAAGAGTGTTTAATTTACAAAAAATAAAACTAAAAAAATGCTTCTATTGAATTACTAACTTTTTTGCATCAGGTGTGTTGTCAAAATAACATGGATATAGATATAATAAAATTTAATTGGTCTTACAAAGAAAATAAAACTTGGTTATTTTGTGAGATTATTTCATATCTACTAATCTACATGACTACATGTATACTATTGAATGAATGTTTTACAAAAAGAAAAAAAGAAAAAAGAAAAAAAAAACAAGAAGCTTATATTGAATTGCAAAATGATTTTTACAAATCTCAAAATTAAATCATGAGAAAGAATTTTATATCTTACCTGATAAATACCAATCAATATATCGATAAAATGTGTATACAATATCCAATTATGCAAAATGAGAATTTTTAAGGAAATATTTACTCAAAAATGATAAAATGTATAGATTATAATATATCAAGAAAATACAGTAAAAAAAATATCTATACAGTAATATCATCGAGACCAGAAAAAAAAATATTACAATTGGGAGACTATTCTTAAATAGAGGTTTACATAAAAAAAATTATATATTTTTATTAAAAACTAATACACATTATACGTAACTTGAAAATGTGACCCTTCGTATTTTAAAACACGTGAATTTAAAATAAAAATAAAAATAAAATTCATGAATTTTTTTTCCTACAACAAACAGATTCATGAATTTTAAAAAGACAAAACACTGTTTTGGATCTTTGTACTTTTAAATTTTTCTGAATTGAGTTTTTCTACTTTATTTAGTTAAAATGGAGTCCATGTATTATCAATCTGGTTAAAATGAGGCCATTGTACTATTGTACTATCAATTTAGATAATATCAAGTCACTCATGGACTAGATTTTATCTAAATTTATAGTAAATAAACTTGATTTAACCAAATTACTAATACAGAGACCCAGTTCAAAAATAAAAATAAAATTCATTTTTTAAAAATAAACAAATAAAAATTGAAAAAAATAATTAAATAAATACAAATTGAATTTTTTAACTTTAAAATAAATAAAAAATTAAATCTAAATTTAATTAAATTTTTTGAACCCACAGTAATTTTATTTA
The DNA here is from genome assembly GCA_026008535.1 of Perilla frutescens. Lineage (NCBI taxonomy): Eukaryota > Viridiplantae > Streptophyta > Magnoliopsida > Lamiales > Lamiaceae > Perilla > Perilla frutescens. The sequence continues at coordinate 15,606,712 of BRKX01000007.1, read as the reverse complement.
TTGTTTTTATGAAAAAATTGAAAAATGGTTTAATTTTTTTATTCATTTTTTTAATTTTAAAAATAAATAAAAAATTGAAATAAATAAATAAATAAATTTTTATAAAATTTTGTAATTTTATTTCATTTTCAAAAAAGTAAATTAAAAAAAAAGCAAATGATAGTTGAATAAAATACAAAAATTCAATTAAATAAAAATCTAAATTTTAAAACTATTGTTTGAATTTTTTTAAAAAAAAATAATAAGTCAAAATCAAAAAAAAATTATAGTGGTTTTAAAAAAAATAATTACTTTTTTTTATTGTTTTGAATAATTTTTTTGCTTAAAAAATTCAATATATGTTTATTTTTATTTTTATTTAATGATTTTTTCAATTTGTATTTTTATTTTCGAATTGGGTCACTGTATTATCCAATTTGGTTAAAATCAAGTCCCTGTAGTATCAATTTGGATAAAATTAAGTTTTTAGGAACTTAATTTTATCAAAGTTGATGCTACATGAACCTCATTTTAATCAAATTGATAGTACAAGGACCTTATTTTAACCAAATAAAATAGAGAGACCCAATTCGAAAAAAATTAAATGTACAGTGAACCAAAATAATATTTTTCCATGCATCATTCATGTACATTATGTTTACATATTAGATTAAAAAAGATTCATTCATTTACTATGTATCCAGGAAATGTTAAAAAAATATATGTATCACACGAACCTTTAGATAAAGTATTTTATGTCATCTTAAGTCTAATGTAACATAATTAAATAATTTTAGATATTTTAATATATTTAAAATTTAATGTCATTTTATTACTATATGAAAGTAAATTTCTTAAGAATTGTACTAAAAAATATCAAAATATTACAATATATAGTTTATTCATATTTTTAACTGGTCTCGAGTTGAGACCATAAGTTTTTATTACTATAACTAGATTATTTTTATATAGAGGTTTTACTGTATTTATAAGCATTAATATTAATATTTGTCAAAGGCCACATTCCAACATTTAATGTCTTCATTAAAGTAGTAGTAATTTTTGCATTTACCATTGATTTTTTTAAATTGTAACATTGGAATTGCAATAATTTAGGCTTGTAACAATTGATAATGGCTTATAGTTATGGGAATTAGGAACTAGTAAATGCATCATTACTCATTGGTGTGAATTGTGAATATATAAATGTACACGTAATTTTATGATTTAGTTTTAGATGATAAATTTTAATTTGGATTGATTATTTTATATTAGAATTTAAAGTTATTTTATTCGTAATATAAAATAATTAGTAAATTTTTAGAACCGTTGTATTTTTATTTAAGATAAGATTAAGATATGAATTATATAATACATACATATATATTATATTAATATACTATGATATTATAATATTATTTAAATTGCGAAATAAGCAACTCATTTGTATTAAATTTTTATAGTAGAATCAAGTTGCAAAATTTAGAGAAAATATAATTAGAAATTAAATTTTAAATTTATAAATTTTGAATGGTTAAAAAATGTGCTCACAACTAATATGATTACATTTGAAACATTTTCAATATTGAGGTTAAACAATTAAAATTATAATATTCTATAATATAAATAAAAGTTATATATTCAACCTATTAAAAATAGAAAGGTACAGGAAAATAGAGGAGTTGCTACTTTAAGAACATTGTGCTTATATATATATATATATATATATATATATATATATATATATAGATTATGTATCTTATTACTTATATTGAATATATTTTAAAATAAATACAAAAAAGTATACTTATAAATTACCTATTTATGTATAAATAAAATGAATTTATTCATACTAATAAAAAATGAACTAATGAGTTAATATTGAATGTGCATTTTCCACTAAGTTATTCATATAATTTTTTATATTGGTTTTTTAAATTATTTTTTAATATATTATTTTATATTGATGTCTGTATATTATATTTTCGTGCAGTATGATCCAATTGTTCATTTTGTTGAAATGATCGTGCACATGAACTAGAATATTGTAGAATTGACAATTTGAAAGAAAATTCTAAAAAGAAGATAATATGCATATGTGAAATTTAATGAAAAAAGAAAAATTAAAAATGATTAATAGTAGTCATACGACACAATACAACTAAATAAAATAAAAAACACAATTCACTAGCATTTGTTAATATATATAAATATATATAATTATAAATTAACAATTTTGAGCTCGGCGCGACACCTAAAATGATCACCAATTCTGCAAAAGTGAAATCTGATTGATAAAGTCAGTAAAATTAAACTATATATAAATACAGTAGTTAAAATGATCACTCATATCTGGTAGCGATCACTTTGTTCTCATTAGAAGATGTTAGAATTACATGTTCCTCAAGGAGAGACTTGGCGCCAATACAAATATCATCTATCTCTAGATGCACCTTTTCAGCACTAGTACAAATATCATCTATCTCTAGATGCACCTTTTAAGGCTAGCTCTAAGATTTTAGGTGTTCATGTTTAAAAAAAAAAATGATGCCCTAACTATCATGACTTTAATAAAATAGTTATATTTTTTATAAATTGAGTTTGTCAAGTATATCACTATTAAATAATATTTTAATATGATATATTACATTTATGAAAAATGTAATGCTTTATTATAATTAATATTTATTTATTTTTTCAAATATTTTTATTTTCATTATTAACTTTAGTTTTCTCTTACTTTTTTACTAGTTTATTATTTTCAACCCAATAATGGAGTCCTCGATCGAACAAATAGATATCTTAAATTCATAGGGGAAAAATTATAAAATTTAATTTAAGATTTAAAGGATCATAGAATATTAATATGGAAATATTGATTTATTATATCATACGTTTAAATTCGTATTTAATATAAATTAAGCAAAATAGACCAAATAAAAATATAGTATGATTATGTAATCAAGAAGGCTTGAACACTTGACCAAAATCATAAGTGAAATAATAAGCACTTAACCACTAGACTAGAAAAATTTATACAATATTAATTAAACTGCTTTAATTAAATACACTCATAAATGTTTGAATAAAAAGAGCTAGCATAAAATATGAACTCACAAACCAAACAAAATTTTAAAAAATTTAAGCAATGTCATAAATTATATAAGGTTCAAATTGATTTTTGAATAAAAATGCATAAATTGTGTTCCAAAGGATTTGAACACTAGACCTAGCATAATAAAATTTAGAACATAGCCACTGGACCAAACATAATTTTTGAAAATTAAGATTTTCATTAATTATAAAATGTTCAAAATAGTCTTATGTTAAAAAGAATAAAAAAGAATAGAAATTACTTCAAGTAGATTTGAACTATAGACCTTAAATATAAAATCTCAACTCCAACCATTGGAACAAGTATCATTTTCAAAAATTGTTTAGTAGTTTTAATTACATAAATTTCAAAATTAACTAGGAATAAAACTATATAAAATATATTCCATAAGTTTTGAACCTTAGACCTATCATAATAAAATCCAAAATATTACCACTGGGCCAAAGGCCATTACAAAAAATATATCATATTTTAATTTAAATATAGAGCAGAATTATATTGGAATAAAAATACATAAATTGTATGTTCAAAAGGGATTTTGAACCCTTGGCCTAGGTTTATTAAAATTAGATTTCCACCATTACACCATATAACAAATTTCAAAATTAAGAGCTTGAATTTAATTAAATAAATCAAAAATTGAACCTTAGACCTCATAACATAAAAAATAAGAATTTATCCATTTAGACTATAGTTGAACTTTGAAATATATCCCAAGTTTCATATTTAATATGTCATAAACATATGCATCAATTAAAATTAATTGCTACTAACAAAGATTGATCCATAGACCTTGCAATTTAATTGTAGAGATTTATTCAATCGCATACATAAGATCAATTTTTGATGAACATTTCCAAACTTTTTAATTATATAGATCAAACACTATATGGTATATATAAGAAAAATATAAAAGAAAAGAAATATAACTCATGAACACACCCACACAAACTGGACTCACACACACATACACACTAAACACACCCAAAACAACAAAATAAACATATCTTCATTTCTTCATCAACACATTCAACTTGTCAAGTGTTCAATAACACTAAGAACACTAAATATTAACATAAAAATAATATTTAAAAATATGTAATTAAAACAGTCCGTAAATCTACTATGAAGTACATAAAATCGAAAATAAGATGCAATAATATAGAAAGAAATGAGATTTTTAAAGGTCAGGGTTTAACTCTTTCTTAGAACCAAAAATAGGAAGCCTAAATCTCTAAATCTCTTAAAAATAATCATAGAAAATAAATCTCTTAATATGTTAATCCAAATAATATATTTTTAATAAAATAAATAAATAATATAAATATAGCAAGCATGAAATGAAAACAAATAAAAAAATACTCTCTGAGCTGGAAAAAAAACAACAACAAATAACCATATATTTGAATGACTGCAAGATTTCTGATACAAAAAATAAAAATAAAAATATTATTCTGAAATCTGCAGCAAGAAAATAAAGCAGAATTCATAGGTTACAGAATACAGGGCTGTTATTTAATTATTATAGCTTTAAAAAACAGAATTGGCAAGGACCCATCATCCTTCATCATCTGTAACGTCACAATCTAACATAACTCCAGCATTTATCATCTCTCATTGTGTAGAAATAAACATTGGGAACACGAGCAAGCCTCCAGTTGTCCCCTTGGCTTCTTCGCTCTTCAACTACTCTTTCTTTAAATTCATTCGTCATCTCGTTCAATTCAACGACTTTAAGATTGGTCAGGTGCTCAATACCTTGTGGCAGCTCCATTAGCAGCTTGCAATCACAGATTTCCCATTCTTCAAGAGAGGGCAGGGAGCCCTTCTCCACTATCACCCATTTCATCCATCTCAGTTCTATTAATTCCAGATTCTTGAGCTTCTGAAATCCATGAGATTTGAAACTCAATCCTTCGACATTGGCATCATGAATGAGTAAGTGAGTCATGTTGGATAAATCTTCAAGGTAAATTAGTGGATCCTCACTCAATTTGCTCCACCGTAGGTGTAAAGTGGTAAGACCATGCAGAGATGGAATCCACTGGGGTACTTTCTCTAATCTCCCAAAAAGACAGAGTGTTCTTAGAAACGGCAATCTGTTAGAAGATAGAGAATAGCCCAGGTCCAGCTTTTCACCTTCTTCAACTGACTCAATTATCAATGACCGAAGGCTGGTTAGCTTGGCAATGGAAGAGCAAAGCTCCTTTCCATCTCCACTTCTTAGCTTTGCAATGCTCAATCTCTTGAGCTGCGTTAGCTTCCCTACTTCTCTCACAGTTTTAATGTCGCCAGCTTCATCTGCTTCTAGACAACACAGTTTCTGTAGGGACCGCAAATGACTTCCAATGTCATATGTAGCCCTAAAACTCTGTATAATGCCAAATGGGGCCTTGTATATATATGGACGCTTGTACTTGTACACTAAGAGATGTCGAAGCTTTTGGAGATTTAGGATTCCTATTGGCAGCTCCGTGACACTTGTGTTTTTGAGATCTAGTGTTTCCAGATTCCGGAGATCTTTTATCCATTTCGGAATCACCTTCACCCACGTGTTTCTCAAGCATAGATGCTTGAGGTGATATAATTTGAAAACTCCATCTGGGATTATTTCAATAGGGGCTCCTCTCAACTCCAACACCTTCAGAAGTCTGCTTCTACTAACCAACTCTTTGATCATGTCCAACTCTATATCTCCATTGGACGACAACAGCAACAGAGAACGGAGATGCTCAAACTTGTTTGTTTCAACAGAGAAGCTACCAGAATTTTGAATCGCAAGGCGTCGGATCTTATCAGGCCATTGATTTTCCCCTCCGTTATATATTGTTACAATGTTATGTTCTCTTGCTTTTGAAGTAATATAATCTCGCAGCAGGTCATGGATGCGGAATTCCCTCACTCTTCCATCAATATCTTTTTGTGCCGCTTGAATTAGACTTCTACTCCAAAGTTCATTCAAGTATTCCTCTGCTACTCCTTCCACAATTTTATCCTTTACCGATTGCACAAACCCTTCTGCTATCCACAGTCGCAAGATTTTCTCCTTCTCCAACAAGCCACCTTCTGGAAAGATGCTCAGATACAAAAAACAATACTTGAGATAGTAAGGCAAGTCGTCGTAACTGAGAGCGATTAACTTCCCTAACCTCTCAAGGTTGCCACCTTCAAACTCATGACTAAGGCTTCGATTGAACTGTTCCCATTCCTCCGCTCTATTTTTCTTCGTAGCTAAGAGACCACCAATCACCACAATTGCAAGTGGCAGACCTTCACATCTTTTTAAGATATTTTCAGCAAATTCCCTCAAGTAAGGAGGGCATGGATTTATTGGAAATGCCTTTTTGAAGAATAGCACCTCTGATTCTTCTTCTGATAATGGCTCCAAATTATACACATGATTGGTCTCAATACATGCAGCATCGCCTATGCTGTTAGAGCGTGTGGTGATGATAATGCATCCATGGCAACCTTTTCTTGGAAGTGCAAATCTGAGAGCTTCCCACGTAGATGACTTCCAAACGTCATCTAGGACAATTATGTACTTGTTTTCCTTGAGGAACTCATAGATACAGTTTCTCATATCATCGATGCTCATATCTTCAAGTCCTTGAGGTGGTGATTCCTTAATTTCTCCAACGAGTTTTTTAATGAGGTTTACCAAGAGTTGTTTGACATCTTCTTTGTAGTCTGAAACAACCAGCCAAACATGCCGATTAAAATAATTCTTGACTGATTCATCATCATACACCTTTTTAACGAGGGTGGTTTTACCCAACCCACCCATTCCCACCACTGCAATGACATCAAGTTCACAAACCATCGACCAAATCCACTCAAGAAGTTGTTCCTTTGGTTCTTCAATACCTACAACATCATCTTCCTGCAAGAACAAAGCATCACCTCGACCATCATACTCTTCGTGGGCTTCCGGGATGGTAGAGCTGGAGCCTTGATTCATATTGGCATCCATGTTTTTGTATTTCTGCTGACAATTAGCAACATTTTCCAATCTCTTTTTTATAGTCTTGATTTCAGAATCAATCTGATGTCGAGCTTTCCAATTCTTAATTAAAGAGCCGACTTTATTTAGGCAGCCACTCAATCCATCTCTGCTGCGATGTCGTCCAAATCGGAGCATGTATTGGTCAAGAACATCTTCAAAATCGAAGGAGATTTCTCGGAGCTGATCAACCCATGCTTTGAGGTTTTTATCACTTTCTTCTTTGGAGTCAGCAACTCTGAGGAATTCCCTCATCTGTTCCAATTCATCATTTATGGACTGGACTTCATGCTTGAGTCCTCCTAATAGTTGTCGCTCATCGTGTAGCAACACAGAAAGCTGCTGCAGAAGAAATGATACAGCACTCTCCGCCATCCTCACTGCTTCCTGCCAAACAAAAGAATTCTCCACGTAATAATCAAGCAAACCTATCATATCTGCAGATCCATTCCGTTACTTTTATACACTCCTGACTTTAAATTAATTTAATACAAGGTTTTCTATTCTGTTTCAAAAATAGAAAGAAAAGGTGCTTATTTGACCCTAGCTCCAGAAAGTTAAAGTTCAGATGTTTGGACCGATATTTTCTAAAATAATTCAGGTGTGGAATTTCGATGCGCACCTTGAACTGTGTTTCAATGAAGAATACAAAGAGCAGATCAGTTTTCCCAAAGAGATCTGCAAACAATTTTAGTTATCAGACTTTAAGACAAGAAAATCAATTCGTGTGGATATTTCAGGAAATTTACCTTAATCAAAGTTTAGATGTGAGAAGCAGAGACTTCTAATTGGGAAAAAAAAAAAAAGATGTGAAAGAAGCAGACATAATAAATCAATCTTCCAAACAGATTGCTATACACAATATTGTGTGTTATGATAAAAAGAAGAATAATATACCAACAGCACTAACGATGTACCATTTCGTAAGATCTCAAGTCTAAAAAAAAAAAAATCAAGAAAGGGTAGTTAAGATTAATTACCTTGGTATAGTGAATGGTCTACAACGTTGAGATCAAACTGATGAAAACCTTGAACAAAAAAAAACAACCCACAGATTTAAGAGTAGTATATATGTGAGATTGCCTATAACAACACAATAAACAAGAGAAAAACTTACATTAGCACCAAAACCGATCTATGATTCAGATCTAATTAACTGATAAATTTCGAAACAAGGCTACAATGGATTGAACTATGAAGAGCAGTGCAGTACGATAGCTAAATAATAGCCACACACATTGCTCGAGGGACCTTCTCTTTCTATCAAAAGTCTCCGTGGACTCCAAAGTCCGGACGAGCAATGATTGAAAGACTAAGACTATGAATAACAATGCTCCAACCCTCCAATCACCCAAGCACTTCAATATTTAATTAATTTCTTTCTCTTCCGCATCATCAATATTTATCTAATCCAACCATATCTATTTTACACATGACCACCCAACCATCCAACCACACCACTATATATAATTATTTTAAATAAAAATATTATAAAAATTATAATTATAACTAGAAAATAAAAATATTCCAAAAAGAAAAATCGAGCAATAAATAGAAATCAATAACCAATATAAAAAATATTACAAACTAAATAGTCAATACCAAAAATTCCAACAAACTAATTAAACGACATTTCATAAATTTACAAAAAATAAAATCACACTCATTAAACGGTATTTCCTAAAATTACATAAAATAAAAATTTATTATTTGGATATATTGAAAACTAGAGAAAAAAAAATAATTTTAAAGTGTGTTGAAATATAGCAAAATTGATATCTATTTATAAAGAATAAAAAAATATAAATTTTTATATATTTTTTATTTATTTTTATAATATTAAATAAAAAATATATTAATTCAATCTATAAATTAAAATAAAATTAATTGGCAAAGAGATGGTTGAAGTGAGACCACAATTGGTCCCAAATGAAAGGTGGTCGACCCCATTGCACAGCTTTCAACCATTTTTCTTTTTTTTTTCTTTTTTACCTTGTGGTCGCCGTTAATGATAGCCTAAGAATCACAGCACCTCCTTGTGCATGATCTCTGCCCAAAACTGTATCGTTTGACCATATATATATGTATATATATATATATGAATTTGTGTTGTATAAATAACATTTTAAAATTTGTGTTAAAAATCAGAATTCATTTATAATTCGTGATATTTTTCAATTTAATTTACTACTCTTAAAGTAGTAAATGTAATACTTTAGTTTTCTCTTAACGTAGTATTATATAACTTTTTTACGATGCCTCTAACTGTAGTGGTCATTTTTCGTCAACCTGATACGCTGGCCCAAAAGAGTTGAACGATGCCGTTCAATTGATTTTTCAATAGATATGAGTCCAATTTTAAATTTGTATTAATATTGCAGTTTCGCCTTATCCAGAAAGGATTGACGGGTTCAAAGAATGGGCACGTTCTTCAACTGCCTCCGTGATCTGCGTGAATCCTAACTGCTACCTCCACCTATAAAAGGAGACATCCATCTTCATTTGATGACTACGCTGAAATACACACAAACTTCACATCATACCCGCACTGAGTTCATGATTTCTAAATTAATTCCATTCAGGCGATTCAACATCCGGGCTTCTTCCCTACGTTTTTCCAGAATTGAACGACGTTCCCTCGATTTCACATTCTGGCTAGAGATTACGTTATTCATCTTGTAATCATTCAATTATTTCATATCTTATTGCTTTTTACTCTTTTTCTTTTCTTGACTTGAGCGTTGGAGGCCCAACGATCGTCACCCTCTCGACGGTCTTTGGCTCTTACATTTTTCTGATTTTGTTTCACAGATTGGCCGCTGCTCCGGACAAATAGGATTAATTGCAGATTTCCAGATCTACAACATTGTCTTAACAAAAAGAGCGTGTGAGAATTATAAGATACTGAAAAATAAAACACTGAGTGAAAAATACTCATGTGATAGTTAATCACTTCAACAGTTTTCTAGTTTCTTTTCTCCTTACAAAACTTTTGTAGCCAAAGAAAACCAATTTAAGTTAAAATAAAAACAATACACATAACAAATATTTTTTACTCAAGAACCATGTAGAGTTCTGGGTTGACATTTTACATATAAGCAAGACAAAAAATCAAATTAAACAAACATATACCATAATGACTAATTCAAACTTTTTAACAAAAAGAAAAGATAAAAGTACCTGATATCTAATGAGTTTTCAGTTCATTTCCTATGTTGTCTAAGACTACTAAATTATGTAAGCTTTCGTACAGTGGATATCATTTTTTATTTTATTATATTTAATTAGTTTTGCAGAAAGATAATTAAAACAATACAAATTTATGACGAAATGCAAACCTATAAATATCATATTTAGTTGAATCGCATCAAAACAACTTGCAAAACCCACTAATGTATTTGCGAGGGACGGTTACTTGATGAGACAACAATGGAGCCACAACTATTTTAACTCAATCTAGATCTTGTACATAAATTAAAAGGAAGAAAAAAATCAAATTTGAGTAAATAGGAACACGGGTACTTACTTTCAAAAGTTTATAAAAACATAGCATTGTTGTATAATAAGAACTAATAAATAAGAGAAATAAATAAATTGATAATTATGTGATCTATAATCTATAATTATATAATATATACAATTATCATAATTATTTTTATTATACATGGCAATTTTGCAATTATATAACTAGTTTTATATTATATATACACACACAGAAATCGAATAAACAAAGAAAGATGTCCAAATTGTATTACACACACACACACACATCAAAGAAATAAAGAAAGATGTCCAAATTTTGTAGGCTATATTATATAGGGACGAAATTTACTCAGTGCGCACCTCAGTAATGACTGCGGGTTACCCTCAACATAAAACAAATGTTCAAATTGATAAATTAATTTGGCGATAGTACATAATAGAGTAATTATACACTCCAAAAAGTCAAGCATATTAAATAAGGTAAATATATGACATGATTTGATTATAATTTTATAAATGGATGGATTTAATGATAGGAGGATATTAGTATAAAATTTAAGTTGTAGAATAAAAAATTTAAAACATAAAGTAGTGGAGAATAGCTGTAATACATCAAATAAAATATGTAATCTATATAATATATATAGTATATAAACAACATATGTAAAACTTTATATTGTAGAATAAAAAATTTGGAACATAAAGTAGTGGAGAATAGCTGTGATACATCAAATAAAATATACTACCTTCGTTTCATAATGTTTGTTGTTTTGTTTTTTTTATCTGGAATTAAGAATTAATTTCGTGGACAAATATACTCATCCCTTATATATGCCATAAAATCTAATTCATCTATATTTTCCTAAAAAATAACAATATTTTCTCTCTCCATATATTTTTCTCTCTTCATATATTATTGGTAAGTTAGACTCAAAAAATCTTGTAGGATTTGAGAGGGTTAAAATTGGGAGAGAGGATGTCAAATTATATAAAACAACAAATATTTTGAAACTAAAAAAAAAACCTTAAACAACAAACATTATGAAACGGAGGTAGTATAATCTATATAATATATATAGTATATAAACAACATATGTAAAACATATAGTTACCTTAAATAATTGAATACAAAATATTTTCAGCGAAAACATATATGATATATATAACTGAATTTAATGGAATCAGATATTAGTGCAACTATTTAAGGATATTGCAACTAATACTTATGAAATTACGGATTACAATTAAATGCATATTAATATTTAATTATTTACATGAAAAATAAATAGTCTTGTAAAATAAAATAATATTTTTCATTTTTGGAAGGTGCAAATAGACCGGAAAATTATATTTTTCTATTTTCAGTTGTGGTCTTGTTATTATATATTATATAGATTAATATTATATATATATATGTGTGTGTGTGTGTGTGTGTAATAATGTAAGCAATCGACCACATTGTTGATTGTCCTTGAATGAGAAAATATTGTGTATCTTTCAATTGTTATTAAAATAATATAAACTAAAATTTTAAATTAAGAATATGCAAGTAAAGCTTGCTGTTTTTCTTTAGCATTCCTCATATATTTCTTAATTCTTGCTAATAATTTATGAGACGAATTACAAAAAAAAAATGTAATGTATTTGGGCAAAAATATGCACATCAATAAAACTATATTGAGCAATGAGATACAAATAAAAAAATTATTATAATTTTGAAATATATATGTCAAATAAATATTTTCATTAGCTTTTAGTATAAGTTTTTGATTATCAATGTTCTGATTTATAGTTACATTATATAATAATAGAGTAAATTTCACTTTTGGTCTCATTAGAATATAGTCAAAACACTTTTAGTCCTAAAAGTTACTTTTTTAGTCCCAAATGAATTTTTTTCGACAATCTTGGTCCATAAGCTACTTTTTCGACAATTTTAGTCCCATAAGAAAGTTTTCCAACAATTTTAGTCTCATAAGATATTTTTTCGATAATTTTAATCCCAAAACTAACAATTTTGGTGAATATTTGATGTGTCTCATTCATATGAAAACAAACAATATACGTTCCGAAATCCAATGCATCATATCATTCTATCTGAAATCAATTTGTGTTGTTTAGCACACCAAAGATCTCAATTAGTTTGAGACTAAAATTATTGAAATTTTTTTTATGGGACTAACATTGTCGGAAAAATATCTTATGGGACCAAAATTGTCGAAAAAATTTCATTTGGGACTAAAAAATGTTTTGGCCCTATTCTAATGGGACCAAAAGTGAAATTTACTCTATAATAATATTAGTCAATTTAATTTGTTGAGTAAGGAGAAAATACTTTAAAATTTAGCTAATTTATAACTACTAATGTAAATACTTCTCTAATCGGTTTGTTATGTAATGTTAATGTAACATAACATTCTTTAATAATATTAGTTAACTTTAATTGTTTCTGCCTGGCAAAAGAAAGGGGAAGGATTACAAAAGAAAAATATGTATCAAAATTTAAATAGATCTAAAATAAATGACACACTGAAAATGCCCAATTACTATATTTCTCAGATTAGAGCCAGACGTGTGTATTAAGAATAAACTATGGAATGTCTTTTAAGAATCTCAGATTAGAGCCAGACGTGTGTATTAAGAATAAACTATGGAATGTCTTTTAATTCTTAAAATACAAAGCAACAACATTCTAGAATTTCATAGTATTCTCGTTGTCAGCGCGACGACTATACCACTTCTTCCATCCTCAAGAGTGCTCTTTTTATCTGTTGATATGTAGTAGGCTTCTGTCAATACATTTTCGACGTTCAAAGATAATACAAAAATTGAAAATAAAATAAAAAATAATTGATTTGAACTCTAATCCAAAATTTGGCAGAATATCCCAAAATATGATGGTACAGTACATATATATATACCATGTAGTGGAACAGTTGGTAGGCATCAATCAATGAAATTTATCAAATGTTGATGATTTTTCATATTCAATTACAACATATTTTCACGTTTAGTGGCACTAAAAGATGAATATGAAGAACTCCCATTTATTTAGAGATCTTGAAGATTCACATCGCATGAAAAACCAACAATCACATGTATACTAAAAAAATGGAGAAAAAAAGCCAAAAAAATAACGCATGAAACGTTTTTAAAGTTCTTGCAGTTAATATTTATAAATCTACATATGCATAAATGCTAATTATTAAAGATATCATCAAATAAATTCAATAATTTAAAATCATTGGATAAATAAATAATTACAATTGAAAAACATTAATTTGGTAAAAATAAATTCAATTATTTAACATCATTAAATAAATAAATAATAACGATTGAAAAGCATTAAAAAAAGGTAATAATAATAAAAAAGAGAGAAAAAAGAGAAATTGAAAGAGAAAAGAGAACACACACATAAGCCTGATATAACCGACTCACATAAGCTCTTGAATTCACATTTTTTATCAGTTGTCACCGTGATCTCGAACAAAATTCAAAACATTTTCTGGTTGCAATGTTGATAGACTGGTTGTCATTACTTCCCAACATTATCAACTTTTATAAGTAAAAATTTTCATTAATGAAAACAATTAAATAAAATACACTTCTCAAAGGTCAAATGAAATCGACCGAATATTGAGAGTTGCATTTAATTACCATGGTGGACTTCTAGAATTCCAACGTCTAAATGTGTAGCGGCCCGTTTTCTTTTAAATTGCTATATTTCCTTTCTAAAAATATTTTATTCGTTTTATTTATTTATGTGTGATATTAATTGCTTAAGTTTAATGAATCGCGCTAAGTAAGTTTAATTAATAATTAGGCATGTAGCAAGAGATATATACATATATTTACATACGTTTTTCAATTTTTTTTTGCATCATATAATATTATTATTGTCATGATCTTATAGCATGGAAACCCACTTAATATTCTAGACAAGTTCTAAAGCCCAAACAATTTACTTTGAGCCCAAATCTTTAAGTCCAAGTGCAAGTAGACCAAAATCAAGAACAATCAATCTTTTCTTCTCTTCTTTTCTTCTTTTCCACAAAATGTCGGTAGAGAGAACTTGATATTGCAAACTCTCTAAATCCTATCACCATTTAATCTTATCAAATCACCTTCTTGATAGCCACGAAATCTAAACCTACACCCTAATCTATAATTATAAATAGAGAGCTCTATCTCTCTATTTTCCTCACACTAGAAACCAAAGCAAGAGAGACCTAGAGTTTGAGTTTTTCTTCTTCTAGTTCCGTTCCAAGTATGCATATCTTCTATAAGTTCGTTCCTTGTTTTTATTCTCATGCATTGCATTGCATAGTTTTGGGGAGGGGTTGGTTTAGGAGGTGAGGAAGATGGTTGTGTTGTGGTTCACATATTGATTTCATATATAATTGGTTAGTTTATAGAAATAGATTAGTTAATTTTGTTGAAGCATGTTAAGGCGTAAGTATAGTTATGTTAAAATGTTTCCACAATGCATTGTATATACATAGTTTACGTATTAGTTAAATGGGTTAGTTTGTTGCATGATTTGTTAGTAAATAGATTTAGACTAAAGTAATCTTGCTTAAGAATGTTAAAAACGTTAATTACAAAATTTGGTTGAATATATTCATGCATGGTCCATTGTTTATATATATATATATATATATATATATATATATACACACACACACACACGTATTAATAAAATTAGGGCTGAGCAAAACCGAACCGCAACTGAAAAATCGAACCGAACTGACGGTTTCGGTTCGGTTCGGTTTGACTCAATATGTGTTCGGTTCGGTTTCGGTTCGAATGATGAAAACCGAAAGTAGTTCGGTTCGGTTTCGGTTTCAACAGGTCAAAAACCGATTGAAACCGAACCGACTGAATATATATATATATATATATATTCTATAAATTAATTATTATATATATAATTTAATGAATTTATAATTAATTCGAATATTATATACATTATATTAATAAAAAATCTAAACAAATGAATTGTAAGCTTTAGGTTTCGAACACGACACCTCTTAGTTAAAGTGATAAGTGCATTACCAACTGGGCCGCAAGCCCTTTTTGTTAATTTTAATCTACAGAATAAATATATACATAAAATCTGTAAAATTTCGGTTTTTTAACAAAACCGACCGAACCAAACCGATTACTTCGGTTTCGGTTCGGTTCGGTGCATACCATTAATTCGGTCGGTTTCGGTTTGTAAATTTTCGGTTTCGGTGTAATTCGGTTTGGAAAGTTCGGTTCGGTTCGAACCGAATGCTCACCCCTAAATAAAATAGCTAGATTTGTAGCATGATTCATTTAGTTAAAGTTTACTCATGTGAGCATATGCATGTCCATAGTAAGCATTGAACATATTCTTGTATTAATTTAAGATAATTATTTATAGGCAAGGCGTGCAGGAATCGGTTAATATCAAGGTCAAGGTGGGCTTTATGTTGAATTTGTCCTTGTTATCCTTTCTATACGTTTTACTGAATATATGTGATGTCACAGCATAACGGGCTATCACGCAGAGCCTTCGGGCTATACGTTTTCTGTTTGATATATAGCTTGGATAATTGGATACTCCCCAGTCCCCACTGAGTCAATAGTACTCACCCTAAAAACTAAAACTATTTATCTTTCCAGGTGTTGTCTCGAGTAATGCGATGCGGGCAAGATGTGATGATGGTGGTCAAATAATAAATGTCAATTTATTTTATGTGATAAATGTCAATTAACTTCCGCTGTATTTCAAGAAAAGTATTTTATTAATGAAAAATATGGATAACGTGTATTTTTCTATTAAAAGTGAAATTGGAGTGTTATAAAATGGCAGTCATGAACTTATATAAATATTCGTATTATCTACAAAATTTTTTATGAAGATTAAATTTGACAAAGTATAGGAAAATGGAACTATTTAATAATATTCAAATAAAAAATTATAAATTTAAAACCAAAAATAAAACAAAAGCAATATATAAAAAAAAAACATACTTTTTTCAGGGCAAAAAAAATCATAAATTTAGAACAATAAAAAATAAAAGAAAAACTTATTTTAAAATAAAAAAGAAAGTTAATTTTTTTTATGAAGGCGCTCAAGAAGAAAAAGAGAGAGAAATGCTTCAAAACATAAGAATTATTGAATTACCATAATACCCTCTTTTACTTAAAGTTGTAAATAATTACAAGTATGTCACCTTCCATTTGATCAAAATTTGACTGAATTGTGGCCATCAAGATCTAAGTCATGGAAAGACTAGATGAGTTCCTAGTCCCCACATGGGGGGAAGAGTTCTCATTTGAACCCTTATATATGGAATGGATCAAATAGAAACCTTATCCCCATGAGAATCTAGGAACCAATCCTAACATTAGATTTGATTAGATCTAATGGTCACAATTTAGTCAATGTTTTAGTCAAAGTAAGGTGGCAAACTTATAATATTTGAGAACTTAATGAAGACGAGATTATTTTCGTAATTTAAAAATTAGGTTATGTTTTTTTCGGATTTTAGGCTCAATTCCTGAAATTAAATAGACAACACTTTAAAATCGTTGTCTTTTCTGGCATTGTATTAATATGCTAATATGAGAGATATATGTTGCTAACATCAAGAGATTTTGTTGCTAACATGAGGTAGACTCATATTGCTAACTTGACGAAATCATAATACTAAATTGACACGTATTAAACATCACACATATAACCTTGGAACACATTTAAAATAATATTGTGTAACATGTGTAACATCATTCATAGATACAACATATTACTAATATGTTAGAAATATGCATACTGCTAATATGTGACTAATAATTTAACAAGTAACATGTTGCTAATATGACTTAAATTCTCAAATATTACAAGTTTTCAAAATAATATTAAGCATTGATAAAGTTATAATTGTTTATGAACTTAACTATATATAGCTCATACTTTAACTATTTTCTTATAAAAATAACTTAACGTTCAAAGTTGTGCATAAAAAAATTTCATATTAGCAACACAAACACAAGATATGAGCAATATTGTAATATCATATTAACAATATCTGACAGTTACAAGTTGAATATACGTGAAAAATAGTTTTTTGTATTTCTCATCAATTTTTACTCATATATACATATGCACTATGGATCTTAAATGAAAGAGCATGAAAAAATCTTTAATTTGATATATTTTTTGCGTAAATTGGATAAAAAATGAGTAAATTATGATTATTTAAAGTTTGTAAGAATTTTTTAAAAGATGATGACATCACCTTATAAAAAAATTCTAGAAATACCCCTTATATTTAGAATTTTTCATATTTACAACTATGGCACCATCTTTTTATCCTCCATGTCATCAAAATACTTAAATTTGATTGGTTCTTGAGTTCTCATGTGAGATTATATATATATGTGTGTGTGTGTGTGTGTATTGCAAGTTATTTCGGCGTGACTTAAACAAAACATAATATCACAAACTTATTTGAACAACTTTTTTAAAGAAAAATGGGAACAACCAATTTAAAACGATTTTGGGTCGTTACATGATGCGACTGTATCTTTCAAGAAAAAAAAATTCTGTCAAATAAATACGTAGTATATATCAATAACATATTATTATATAAAAATCATAAATTTAAATGAAATGTTATGGAGTTGACGTGAAGGGTTTGTGGCTTAACGTTAAGGTTGTGGGCTTGGCTAGCTTAACATCCTATATATAGAATTATATAAATATTTAGTAAATTAAAAATAATCAACAAATTGACACCTAATAATAATAAAATGTCTTAAATTTGTTTTTGAACAATATCATTTGTATTTAGTTCTATTTGTACCCGATGCCGATTTTCTATCGATTCATTAATATTAGGTACATGAATAAAGCACGAAGCGGCACCCCACAAATTTTCAGAAAAAAACCTCCATATCTTAATTACATTTAAAAATGGACAAATTAATATCTTTTCATCCTTTAAGAGTGACAGACCTAGATACCAATCCCAATCCACTATCTCCAATCCAAAAAAAATTATAAAAATAGTTAGGGTTGTAAACGAATCGAATCGAGTCGAATATCTTCAAGTTCGAATTCGGATTCGTTTATTTATATTGGGTTCGAGTTCGAATTCGAATTCGACTCGAGCTTTGATTTCTTGTTCGAATTCGATTCGAATAAAAAAAAACTTTGATCGAGTTCAATTCGAGTTCGGCTCGAGATCGACTAGATAAAGAGTTCGATTCAAGTTCGGCTCGAGATCGACTCGATAAAGAGTTCGATTAAAGTTCGATAAAGAATTCGATAAAATTTTGACAAACAGTTCGCTAAAAGCTCGAGAGTTCGTTACACAAATAGTTCGATAAAAGTTCGCAATAAGTTCGGTAAAAGCTTGATAATTAATAGTTCAAAAGAAGAGTACGAGGTGCATTCCACCAAAATTGATCTATGTTCTTCATTTCCAAGCACCCTACAAAAGTTAATCAAAATATCCAAATTAGAGGAAAATGTGACTTAAAATAACGTAATTAATATAAATAAACATTTACCCATGCATGATCTCGATAGTCGATAACATCCTAAGTAACATTAACCTCTTTGATGCCGCTCTCTTTATCCTTTAAAATAAAAACACATAAATATAAAATTTTATAAGTAATAATAAAAAAATGTAAAAAGATATATGAAATGAAAAATAACTTACTCTAGCTTTGCCTTTGATACCATAACGAGCTCGCAACCAATCGCTAGTGCAAAGTAGCATTTGCACAGTATCCACTCCCAAAGAAGCACGATATGGATCGATAACTCTACCACCCGCACTAAAAGCCGATTCTGAAGTGACGGTGGTTATGGGGACAGATAGCACATCACAAGCCATCCTTTTGTTGAGAATATATATTAATATATATTTATATTATGTTTTGTACTTTGATTTATATAATTTTTTTGTTGAGAATATATATTAATATACAAATTAGTTAATTTAATCATAAGTCAAACTCAATCTTGGTAAATATAATTTATTTATTTATGATAATCTTAATTTTTGTAAAGTTTGTATATTCCATTATCCTTGGTCGAATTATAGTAATTTATAAATCAATAACTAATAAACTATTAATAACTAATAAGTAGTAAACATATTAACTGAGTTAATAAAGTTAATATTGGTATGTTGTTTAATTTTCTTTGACTAACAACTATATCATAGTTAAAAACTATTATTTATTTAGTTTTATCAATTATCAAGTGATATTAGATTAGATTGGTATATGTGTGTATATATATAATGTGTTGAGAATATATATTAATATATATTTATATTATGTTTTGTACTTTGATTTATATAATTTTTTTGTTGGGAATATATATTAATATACAAATTAGTTAATTTAATCATAAGTCAAACTCAATCTTGGTAAATATAATTTATTTATTTATGATAATCTTAATTTTTGTAAAGTTTGTATATTCCATTATTCTTGGTCGAATTATAGTAATTCACGAATCAATAACTAATAAACTAGTAATAACTAATAAGTAGTAAACATATTAACTGAGTTAATAAAGTTAATATTGGTATGTTGTTTAATTTTTTTTGACTAACAACTATATCATAGTTACAAACTATTATTTATTTAGTTTTATCAATTATCAAGTGATATTAGATTAGATGTGTATGTGTGTGTGTGTGTGTGTGGTGTATATTGTGTTGAGAATATATATATTTATATTATGTTTTGTACTTTGATTTATATAATTTTTTGTTGAGATTATATATTGATATTCAAATTAGTAAATTTTTTCATAATAAAAAATTTAATCATAAGTCTAACTAAATTTCGGTAAATATGAATCATATTAATAGAAAATGTAATCTTTTGCACTTCATGAATCATGAATAATAAGGTAGTAATAGTAAACATATTAAATGAGCTAACAAAGTTATTAAACACAATTTATTATTTTTATCGATTATCGAGTGATACTAGGTGTATATATATATAATATGTTGAGAATATATATTAATATATTATGCTTAAATAATGATAAATATATATTGATCGAGATTATAAAAAAAACAGGATTTTAAATTTATAAAATTGTGATCTAGCCTAGTGGTTAAGAGTGATGTTAGTTATTTATGAATTTATTTTGACCAGGGTTCCATCCTTGATGACGACAAAAAATCAATATTTTTAGCTTTTTTTAACACAAGCTCGATTAGGGTTCGATTATAGGTTCGCGAATTGATTCGTGATCATGTTCGCGAGCATGTTCGTGATCCTGATCGATTAGGAGTTCGCGAACATATTCGTTAATAGAAGTTCGTGAATGTGTTCGTGAGCACGTTCGCGAACGGGCTCGATTATATTCGAATTCAAACTATTCGCGAACTTAGCGAGCCGAATACCCTTAGGTTCGAGTTCGGCTCGTTTATTTTGTCGAGTTCGAAAAAAAGTTTGAGTTCGATTCGTTTATTAAATAATCGAGTTTCGATCGAGCTTTTTTCGAATCGATTGCCGAGTGTATCACGAACTATTTGGTTCATTTACAGCCCTAAAAATAGTAGCAATTAAGAAGGAAATGTTACTATTAATTAGACAGTTTTTTACAAAAACTAATATACCAAAAATAGATAAATGCAGAATGAATGTTCTGTGATTTTACGTGATGTGCTCCCAACTTTAATTTGCTATTGATTTTTGAAATTCAATCCTGAAGACTTTTAGATATTGTTTATGCTGGCTTGGGTTTGGGTAAGCATATATATAAAATTAATTGTTTATTATTTAATTATTATTTGTTAAAAGCATATAATTTTTTTTTTAATTTTATAAATGTGTATATATTCTCCAAATTAAATAAAGAGCAGATTGGTCGGCTATTATGCATAGATCGAGGTGACCTAGAAAGCTAGAATCCAAACTCAAGATTTGTTGATTCTAATTTAATTAAAATCAATTTTAACCTTATTCAATGTTGTAGCAAAATGTGGAAAATATAATTAATGAACCAATACTATTCCTCATTCTTACAACAAAATAAATGTCTTAGCTGCCCAATCCCTTTCATTCTTGTATATATTTATTTATATTAGCCTAGAAATTATTTGGACTTCAAAAAATGAAGTGAACTTGTATATATTTATTTATATATGGAAAAGAACTTAAAATAATTAACATAAATAATTAAATAGATGAATTTATTCAAGCTAGTAGAAAATGAACTAATGGATTAATATTGAGTGCGCATTTTCCACTAAGTTATTCACATAATTTTTTATATTGATTTTTTAAATTATTTTTTAATATATTGTTTTATATTGATTTATGTATATTATATTTCCATTCAGTATGATCCAATTGTTGGTTTTGTTGAAATGATCGTGCACATGAACTAGAATATTATAGAATTGAAAAATTGAAAGAAAATTATATAAAGATGATAATGTGCATATGTGAAATTTAATGGAAAAAGAAAAAATATATATGATTAATAGTTATTTATCTGTGTTTGTGTGTGTGTGCATGTAATGAGAAATTAACATGTTCCATACTCTGATCATTCTTAACCATTTTTGAGGTCGGCGCAACACCTAATATGGTCGCCAATTCTACAAAAGTGAAATATGATTGATAAAGTTAGTAAAATTAAACCATATATAAATATAGAAGTTAAAATGATCACTCACATCTGATAGCCGATCACTTTGTTCTCATTAGAAGATGTTAGAACTTAGAATTACATGTTCCTCCAGGAGAGACTTGGTGCCATTACAGATATCATCTATCCCTAGATGCACCTTTTCAAAGTCGGTCTTGAGATTTCAGGTGCTCATGTTCAAAAAAAAATGGTGTCTTATCTATTATGACTTTAATAAAATAGTTATATTTTTTATAAATTGAGTTTGTCAAGTATATCATTATTAAATAATATTATAGTATAATATGTATATATTATATTTGTGAAAATGGTTAATTGTCTTAAAATACATAAACTTCAGAGTGATTTTGGTTTTACACACATTTTAAAAACATAGTTTTAATAATATGAACTTAGCATTCGTTTGGTTTTGCACATGATTTTCAAATTCCGATCAACTGAAGTGACGTGAATGTTGGAGATTTTTACGTGTACATCTACATAGACACAAAATTGTCTTGAAATACATAAATTTTTTATCAATTTTGGTCGAATTAGAGTGTCCGAATTTGAAAATCATTTGAAAATGCAAACAAGTGCTAAGTTCATGTTATTAAAAATACATTTTTTTCTAAACGTATGAAAAACCAACAGATTATATTATATTCTTGAAGTCATTATTTTATTATATTTTCGTTAAGAAAAACTGTGCGTACCTTTTTAATGTATCCTTAGTAGCGCACTCAGCCCATATTTAATTAGTCAAGTACTTAAGTTATAGTGTGATTGTGTTTGTTATTATTTTTATTTTCTTGAAATTTTACAATTGTTTCTACTTAATAGTTGTATCGAAAAAACTCACTTTTATTCTTCAAACATAAAAAAAAAAAAGAAAAAATGTACTTTTAATAAAATAATAAAACATTGTGTGTTAATGTGTATTTGTTAGTGGAAAATTACACTTTGAAAATTACACATTTTAGCTCATTTTCAAAAATAATTCAAATGAAAATTATTAACAAAACATTACCTATATATTTTTTCAAAAAAAAAATTAGAAATCTAACTTGTTAATTTTTCGGCCCAAAAATCATACGTGGCACTCCAAATGCTTATGTGCAAGTTTCGTTTCAATAAAATAAATACATGGAATTTCATATTCCACGTGAATTTCCCATGTTATTAGTTAGGATTTTAAATAACAAATTCATGTGATTGCCCGAGCCGAAAAATTGATTGGAGGTTAGATTTGCAAAAATTTTGGAAATGGGTGCTATTTTATTAATAGTTATTATTTTGGTCATTTTAAAAAAAAAAAAGCACAAAATAAAAATATCAAACTACAATTTACCCGTTTGATAATATTGAAACTTTCTCATCCAATTAAAGGTATGTATGATTCAATTGCTAGCGTAGAAATGATTATTTGAATAAAAAAAAAATCAAGAAATGGGTAATAAGCCAATAGTCAACCCATAGAATAGTGAAAGGAATTATTTTTTGTGTCCAAATAGAAATCCCTTTTTATTTCCATGATTCTTTTTTTTTTGGGTGAGTGCGTGAAACTCATGACCAAGGGATGGGATCCTCTATTTCAAATTTGGTGCTTCAACCTGTATTCCACGATCGATTTAACAAGTTTAATGATAGATATTATAAAAATAAAAATTAACTATAACATAATCGACCTAGTCACATCTATCAACAAAAAATTGAAATTTTTAAAATTATAAATCATATTTTTAAAATAATCAGCCATAATAATCATTTCTTTAAAAATTAAATACTAAAAAATGATTATAAACCCTAATTGGGTGGGGTGAACCCTAAAAACAATCATAAAATTAAACTAAAACATAATAAATTAAAATTGATGAAAAAAATGGAAGAAAACCTCATAAATTTGATCATGGAATAAGAATTGAAACACCAAATTTGGAATAGAGGATCACATCCGCATGACCAAATCCAACTCATTTTTGTCTTTAAGTAAACTCTAATGCAGTAAATCTCGTCCTCTCGAGTTGGGACAAATTTGAGTGATTTGTAATGTGTTTACTGTTTATATATAGTTTAAGATACAAAAATATTAAATTTACATATCAACCAATCATCTTTAATGTCAGAATCTGAATCTCTTCTAGATTCTGCTACCTTTGGGCTTTACCGTAATGCCACGTGTCGGAAGATCTTTTTTCTTTTAATTCTAATTCACAATGCCATGTATGGGCTGATCTGGCAGGCTGAGATATACTTCTCGAATGTATATATTATGATTTATGCGGCGCAGAATTTGACTTTTTCTTGGGCCGGTTGAGGTGGTGGTGTCTTAGCACAGAGAGGCAGCGTCTGAGAAAGCCTTTAAACAGCAAGAAGTTGCATCAAAACATCTATCTCTTCAATGACGACGACCCCACTCTCTCTCCTCTTTTTCCTCTTTCTGGTGCTCAACACACCGCACGCTCATTCCCGAGCAACCCACTTCCGTAATGCCGCAGTCGCCGATAACCACGTCGTCGCAGAAGCCAAATTCGACAACTCCACCACCGCCGTTCCGCACTTACCGAACAACAGCAACGATGATTGCCATAACGGCGGGAGCAGATCCAACCGCGATCAGATGCAGCGATCCGGCGGCGGTGGCGGCGCCGCGGTTCCACACTTACCGAACAACAGCAACAATGATTGCCATAACAGCGGGAGCAGATCCAACCGCGATCAGATGCAGCGATCCGGCGGCGGCGTCTTCAACGGAAATAGTTCCAACGCTTATGGATATGCCGGAGAAGCCTCTCCCGGCCCAGATGAATATAATAAAAATTGAGGATAGGCTTGGATAATTTCCATTATTGTATTTTTTTATTTTTATTTTTGTATTGTCAAAACATATGAGTTTACTCAAATGTTGTAGAATAAAATTGAATGTTTTAAGTGTCGATCCTCGACCAAAACTTTGTTTAAACCGATACTTTACCGCTATGACAACTTTTAACATATGTTTTTTATTCCTATCTTTTTAATATAAATATCATAAATATGATAATATATTATAAAAAATAAAAAAGCCTAGGCCCCGAGTAGGCGCTAAGCGTTCCCAACCGCCCGTCTACCGCCCAGAGAAATATTTTTGCACATGAATTCACTTTTACATGTCTAGCTCACCATCTTTTTCTGTTTTATCTCTTTTCCTAAATTCAATTCATCCCTCATAGATGAATTTTCCGTTGAGGAATTATCTATATACATACATAGCTCATCTTTCTTATTTTTGATTGTCAATCTGTTCAACAGAAGAAAATTATTCCCACAGTTAATAGTTGACATATGAATATCTCAAGAGATCCTGAAGAGTCGATTAAATATACAAATATTTCGCAAATGCTGACGATTTGTATGTGAATTTTGTGAAAGAAGTTAAGCAGGCATTGCAAGTTCTACCCTGCCTTAATAATCCATGTTCTTTTTTTTTAATTTAATTTTAATCAATTGATTTCTTAATACTTTTGTTACAGTCAAGCACTCAAGATTACATAACCTTGATGCAAGATATATGTTTTCAAATACAATTTTATACTTCTTTTTTTCCCCTTTTTTTAAACAATGATCATGTGTGACTGTGGAGATTAATTTGGAGTTTTATTCCACACTTTTCCCATTAAAAATGTTATCCAATATATTCAATATTTATGAATGTGGAGATTGGCCCATTGCCCTTTTATCTCTCACGGCCCATTACCCCATTTCTTTTATGGCCCAGTTACTATTTAACCTAATTTTCTATATATGATTGATTAACCCTACTTTTCCTAATCTGATCACTCCTTCTCTCTATTTAATCTCTCGCGCCCCTTCATCTCCCTCAAGCCCTACCTCTGACCTCTTCACTGATTAAGCTCTGTAAAGCCTTCTTCTCCGTTCTTTGGCCGGAATCCTGTGCCTTGGATTCCTGAGTGGCTGTGGTGTGAGATTGAGTGTGAGCCCTACCCGTGAGAGTGATTTAGAGGGCTTCAACGCCTGCAATCCCACTGTTCAACTCCTTTGTGGCTTGAGTCTGTGTCGCCAGAAGTTGCAGTGCCCCCTGACAGGAAGATCTGAGCCAAGTGTCTTCGAGACACAATTTTTCTTCCATCTTCGACTCTCTGATTTCTTATTTTTCTTTTACTTTTACAGATCTTCATATTGTCTGCTTCTGCTGTGAGCCTGTGACTTTTGTATGATTCTGCAAGGTTCTAACTACACTTGCATTTTGCAGATACTATCACTTGTGTTCAAAGCCCTAGTCTGTGACGAAATCATAATCTGAGACTATCTTGATCGAGAACTTGCTCCTAAGCCACTTGAGTGGCGGTGAGACAAACCGAAAGGGTTGGGAACCAAGTGGTGAACCCCCGGCTAGGCTAGATACCCAACAATGAATAAAAAAATTGTTCAATTCAATCCAATTTATATATATATATACAGTTTTGATATGCTGAGCGCTCCTCTTGAGCGCCCTTGTGAGCGACTAAATCCAGGTCAGATTTCTTTTTTTTTCTTTTTATATTTTGATCCAATTTCTACACAAATTGATTTCTCTTTCTTCCGCCTTCCTATTTTTTCACTGATCGTTTCTTTTCTCTCACGGCTTTCTTCCTCATTTTTTTTCCTCCTTCAATTTATCATTTTTCTGCTATCGATCAACACCATGATGACGGAATCATTTTTTTGTAACTTTTCTACGGTGCCCAACAATTTTTTTTATCGTTCTTGCCTTTGTTGTTTCTTTTGTTCTCCTGTGCCGTGATGTTGTCAATTTTTTTCTATTGGAACAGCCGCTGCATCCTACATAAATCAAAGATGTTACATGAATCGGTGATGGCGCATTTAGAGAGATAATTTTTTCCGTATTTCTTTAATTTTTTCATGAATTTCATGAATGTTCCCAATATTTTCTAATTTGACGCTGTAGATTAATGTTGAGCGATGTTACGAGTTATTAGCAAAAAGTGGATTATTTGTTTGGATTATGAGAGCAGTGAGACAACTCATGCTTGGGATTTTCATATTACATGTAACTGTATTCTTTGTTTTTTTCATTTTTTCCTTTGAAGAAATTAATGATACACTAATGTTTGAATGTGAGGAATTGTTTGTTTGCAATGGAAATACGAAAATAAGTACATCATCAGTCTTATTAATGTTGATAACTATATTTTCTTACATTTTGTTGAGTGTTGGCCCATTTGTCCTTTTCTGACCCAATTACAATAATTCCTATCTACCCGGCCCAGCCCCAAATCCTAAACCCTAATGACGATCCAACTTCCTAATCTAAACTGCATTAAGGAAGTTGGCATTTCCCTATGCTCTAGAAGGATCTATAATATCTCTCTTCTCCCTCACCCCAGATATATGCTCGATCTTAGAATCTAATCTCACATTCTCTCTCTCTCTTTCTGGATCTTCTCACCTCACTCCCACTGTTTCTCTGGCCGGAGTTCTGTCCATCGGCTCCTGTTTGGTCGTTGAGTGTTTGGGAGGAGTGTGTTGTGAGATTGAGAGGCTGAAATCCCCTCCCCCTTTGAACCCTAGCTACCCCGCTTCCTCTTCCCCTTCTCTGGATTATTTCTCCGGTCGCCGGAGAGGACTACTGCAGATCCCAGTGGGAAAATCTGAGCCGCCGTGCCTTGGGCACCTTTTCCCACTCTCTATTGTTTCCTTTTCTTTACTGTTCCTCACTATATTATCTCTGAGTTTTATCTAACTTATGTGTTTGGTTGCTCTACAGATTTGGACCCTATTGTGCCTGTGAGGAACCTTGAAAGCCCTCCTGGCCTTCATCTCTGAGGCCGACGAAGCAACAACTACTTGAGGAAACCCTAGTCTCGTTTCTGTGGTTCTCTGTTCTTGCAATCTGTTGTAATAACTTTTGGTTCAAGCTACCTGAGTAGCTAGTGTTTAGGAACCGCAAGGGGTAGGAAAACAAGAGGTGTAAACCCCAGCTAGGCGATACCACAATAGTGGTATCAGAGCCTGGTTTAGGCCTAGCCGAGGGCACCCTCCTGCCTCCATTCCTAGCACCCCGCCACCGGTAAGGGCCGCGCACACCTCGCCCCCCTCGGGCTCCGATTAAAGGGTAAGTCCGGCTTTCCCCTTCCTGGAAAAGCCGGCTCTGGTATTGTTTCTCAAAACCCTAAACTCTTTGGTGGTATTGTGTCGATCCTGTGCCTTTCTTTCTTCCGCTTGATGTCTGTTTTTCTGCCCTTGGTATTCAAAGCCATACCTTAACGGCTTGCTTACGGTCGGGACCGTCTGGATTCCCCTGTGGGTCTCCTCAAAGCGGGTTGCCCCGATAACAAGGTTAAGGAAGGGATTCTCAGACTGTCTGTGCTGTAATCTTGTTTTCTTGGTGTAATTCTGTTGAAAAGTGTGTTATCTTGTTGGTATATTTGGATCTGTAAAAACCCGGAGTTTGGTTTTCTGTTGACTTAGAAATAAGTCTGGTGTTGAAATATTGGCTGAAAAGGTGTTAGGGATTGACCTAAGTGACCCCCTGCGCCACAGATAAATCTGTGTTGCGAACTGGGATAGCCTTAGCTCTAGATTCCCCAGGTGTTCCTTTTCTGGCCTGTTTGGCTTCAAATTCTATGCTGAGCATTTCTGTGATTATTCTGTGAATCCTGAGTGATTCTGTGAAATTTCTGTGATTTAAGTGAAATTTCTGCCAAAATGAATAATCTGAGTGCTGTTCCTTTCAATGGAACTGGTGACTTTGGTGACTGGCAAACAAGGGTTGAATGTATCCTTACAAAAGAAAATTTGTGGGATGCTGTTGAAGAAAGAATTGATGCTAATGAGGTTGATAAAAATATTGCTAAAATGAATGCTGGTGCAAGAGCCACTATTCTGTTAAACCTAAGTAGTGATATTGTGAGACAAGTGTCTCATCATAGATGTGCAAGAGATCTGTGGGATGCCTTGACTAATATGTTTGTTTCCAAATCTGAAGAGCATATGTATTTTCTGCAAAATCAAATCATGTCTTTTCAAATGGATCCCTCTAAAGGAATAGATACTAATGTGCATGAGTTTAATAAATTGCTTAAAGATGTAAAACTTGCTGGAGATGATAAAATTGAGGCCTATGCTCCTCAAGTCTTGCTTGGTTCTATCCCTGAAATGTATGCTGAAGTAAAATCTGCTCTAAAGTATGGTGGGTGCAAACTCACATGTGATATGATTGTGTTTGGGTTAAAGGCTAAAGAGAGTGAAATTAAGAAATTGAGTTCTAAGCCTATGCAAAATGAAATCATGTATGTGAATAAAAATTTTAAGGGCAGACCCTACATTGATTTCAACCCAGAAAATCCCAGTGTATTACATGCTGAAAAACATAAGAGAGAGTCTGAGCTTGAAGAAAGACATAGGAGGGAATGCATGATTGATAAATCTAATGGTTATTTTCAACCTTCCTGTGACAACAGATATAACCCTCAAAGCTCTCAAAGGCATAATCAATTTCAACCCAGAAATCATCCCTTCAGACCCCCTTCCCAAAATTTCCAATCTAATGATCAAAAGCCTAAGAAAACTTGTTGGAATTGTGGGAAAACTGGACATTTTTCAAATAGGTGTAAGCAGCCTAAAAAGGGGAGAAACTTTGGAAATAATCATGTTAATCTTACCATGCAGTCTAACCCTGAGAACTGTGGGTTTGAAAACTCTGAATATACTGAATATGAAAGAGGTGATATGTTCATGGTGCACACAGCATCTGATTTTCAATTCATTAACTGCTCTAATGCTGTGTCTGACTCTATGCATGATTCTGAGTGGCTGATTGACTCTGGTTGCACCTTTCATGTCACACCACACAAGCACATCTTTTCTAACCTGAGCCTATCTAAGTGTGGTTCTGTTGCTCTGGCTGATGGCCAACAATGTGATATTGAAGGAAAAGGTGATATTTGCCTAAAATTTGAGAATGAAAGCATGATTTTCCTGCAAAATGTGAGATATGTGCCTAAGTTGAAGTTCAATTTATTGTCTGTCTCAAAATTGGCTGATCAAATGCTTTATGGTTCTGTTAATCAAAAGAGTTTCAGTTTTTCTATGAACTCTGATCATTACTTTGATGCTCCCAGAAAAGGAAACTTATACTCTGTGATTGCTAAACCTATGCCTATCTTAACCGCTAATGTGGTAAAATCTGATAAAACTCATCTATGGCATGCAAGATTAGGTCACATGAGTAACAAGGGTTTAGAAATCTTAAACAAAGCTGGAGCTTTCAAAATTGACAAAATCTCCTCTGTGCCATTCTGTAAACCTTGCTTATTGGGAAAACAGCACAAATCCCCCTTCCCTTTGCCTGCTGCATATCCTAAAATAAAATTGAGTTCTCATATCCTAGAATACTTGCATGCAGATGTATGGGAACCCTCTAAGGTTCCAACCCATGGGGGTAACATGTTCTTCTTATCTGTTATAGATGACTTTTCCAGAAAAACATGGGTGTTCCTTATGAAAAACAAGTCTGATGTTTTTATAAAATTCTCTAAGTAGGTTACTGAAATACAAAACCAAACCAATGTGAAAATAAAATGCCTGAGAACTGATAATGGTTTGGAATTTTGTAACTTTGCTATGGATAACTTTTGCTGTGATATGGGAATTAAGAGGCACAAATCTGTTCCCTACAACCCCCAGCAGAATGGGGTTGCAGAGAGGATGAACAGGACTCTCCTGGAGAGAGTCAGGAGCCTGCTTGCAGGCTCTGGGCTTGATAAGCCTTTCTGGGGGGAAGCTCTTATGACTTCTTGCTATCTGATTAATAAATCCCCTTCTGTGCCTTTACTTGGAAAACAACCTGATTCTGTATTTTTTAATAGACCAATTTGTCTTGATAACTTGAGAATCTTTAGCTGCAGTGCATATGTTCACCAAAAGTTAAGTAAGATTGAGCCAAGGGCTAGAAAATGTATATTCTTGGGTTATCCAGAAGGTGTAAAAGGTTATAGGCTATGGGATAGATCCCTGCCTGGGTTCAAAATCTATATTAGCAGAGATGTAACTTTCAATGAAAATGATTTTCCATGCCTATTGAAATCCTCACACTCTGCTGCTCCCTGTGAGGTGGAGAAACCTGTTGATTTTGCTTTTATCCCTGATCTGTCTAAGGTGGACCCTCCCCCTCTCATTGAGCATGACTTGCATGAAAATATGAATGAGCAAGAAGAAATAAACCATGATGATTCTGCCTCTAATGCTTCTGATAATGTGAATGTATCTGAATCCTCTGAGTCTCTGCATGAGCATGTGTCTAATCACAATTCTGATTCTGAACATAATTCTGAGCAAATCAATTTGGATAATTATGTGCTGTCAAGAGATAGAGTAAGAAGGGAAATTAAAGCCCCTTCCAGGTATAATGGCTGTAATTTATCATTTTATGCTTTCAATGTATTTAATAACCTTGATTCTACTGAACATAAAACCTACAAAGCTGCTGTTACATGTCCAGAATCTGAAAAATGGGTTGAAGCCATGAAATGTGAAATGAAATCTTTGCATGATAATGAAACTTGGACACTAGTTAAGAAACCGGATGATTGTTCAGTAGTAGAATGTAAGTGGCTTTTCAAGATAAAACAAGAAATTAATAATGTTAGATATAAAGCTAGGCTGGTAGCAAAAGGATTTACTCAAAAGGAAGGAGTTGACTATAATGAAATCTTTGCTCCTGTTGTTAAGTTCATCACTGTGAGAATCATGCTTACTTTAACTGCTCATTTTAATTGGGAACTCAAACAAATGGATGTGACTACAGCTTTCTTACATGGAGAACTTGAAAACAACATTTATATGCAACAGCCTGAAGACTTTATTGATAATAACCACCCAGATCATGTTTGTTTATTGAAAAAATCTTTGTATGGCTTGAAACAGTCACCTAGGCAGTGGAACATTAAATTTGATAATTGTATGAAAAGCATGGGCTTCAGTAGAAGCAAATTTGACCATTGCCTGTACTATATGTTATCCCCTGTGCCTTTCTTCTTGCTACTGTATGTTGATGATATGTTACTAATAAGCCCCTGCTTGATGACTGTGAAGAATGTCCAAGCTAAACTCTGTGCCAACTTCAATATGAAAGACTTGGGAAATGCAAGGAAGATTCTAGGAATGAATATTGATAGGGATAGAAATAAGCATACTTTGCTACTGCATCAATCTCCTTATGTTGAGCAAGTTTTGAAAAAATTATCTCTGAGTTTTATCTAACTTATGTGTTTGGTTGCTCTACAGATTTGGACCCTATTGTGCCTGTGAGGAACCTTGAAAGCCCTCCTGGCCTTCATCTCTGAGGCCGACGAAGCAACAGCTACTTGAGGAAACCCTAGTCTCGTTTCTGTGGTTCTCTGTTCTTGCAATCTGTTGTAATAACTTTTGGTTCAAGCTATCTGAATAGCTAGTGTTTAGGAACCGCAAGGGGTAGGAAAACAAGAGGTGTAAACCCCAGCTAGGTGATACCACAACACATTTGATATATTTTGTTGATCTACATATATAAAAAACAAATGACCACATGCTTGGGAGCGCAATGTTCAGAATTTGGCAGAAAGTAGATTATTTGTTAGGAGAGCAGTGAAACAATACATCATACATATATGGTTGGGAATTTTCATATTCAAAATTTGAAGCCAATTTGTGGGAAAGAAGTGAAGGCTGATCAGTTTGAAAGATGATCACATTTGAATTGAGCAATGATAAGGATTAAAAACGACTTATAATAATTAGTTAACTCCATTTTTGCGATCTGACACTCTCCCCTCTTTAGAATGGTGAATATTCAAGCGGAGCGTGACAATTTTAAAAATTATATAGAAGAAACTTCATATTTCGTTTATAAGTCGGTATCTCGTTTGTATAGTAAGACGGGTTTTTGCGATGCAGAGAAACTTTGATGAAATACTGTAGCAAATATAGCAACATTTCGAATCCAACTTATCTAGTTAAAATGTTTGGCGAGGGAAATTGTAATAGATTAACATGCTTGAGGAGTATTATAATCGTAATGTTGCAGATTTCTAGTTGATATCATAATTGCAAAAGTTCACTACTATACACAAGAAAAACTACAAACAACAAATACTGATACAGATAAAGAATACCACCGAACCAAACCCGTTCTTCCACCCCTCCGTTGCCATCTTCTGCCTCGACGCCCTTGTAGAATGCATAGCGCAAGTCAGCCTCGCACTATCTACTGCAGTCACATTCATGAAATTCATGAAAAAACTAAAGAAATACGAAAAAAAAACTTGCGTCTTTTAGTTTCACCGATTCATGCAATATCTTTGATTTATGTAGGTTGCAGCAGCTGTTGCAAATTCAAATAGAAAAAAAAAAATTGACAACTTCACGGCTTAGGAGAAGAAAAGAACCGACAAAGGCAGTAACGATAACAAAAATTGTTGGGCACCGCAGAAAAATTACAAAAAAAAAATGTCGTTGATGGATATCAGAAAAACGATGAATCTAAGGAGGAAAAAAATGAGGAAGAAAGTGGTGAGAGAAAAGAAACGATCGGTGAAAAAATAGGAAGGCGGAAGCAAGAGAAATCAATTTGGGTAGAAATTGCGTAAAAATATAAAAAGAAAAAAAAAATGAAATCTGACCTGGATTTAGTCGCTCACAAGGGCGCTCAAGAGGAGCGCTCAGCATATATATATTGTATCTATGGTAGCATTTTTATTTTAATTTTTGCATTGAAAGTTAAAACTACAACGTTCCTTCTATGGGATAGGGCATGTTTATGCCTTGGTACTGGACTTGAATTATATGTATGTAGATGTAATGCATGTATTTTTCCAATTTTTAAATTTTTTTTTTTACTCTTAAAATTATGTCCGTTAATTTTTTTATGATTACATTATAATTTTTTTATTATATTATGTGAAATTAAAAATAATATAATTTACATTATTAATATATTAAATAAAAAATAAAGAAGAAAATTAGTACACAAAAAAAGAATAAAAAAAATGTTAAAAAAAATAGGTAATTTTCAAAGGTCGCGTCAAACTGAGTGAATAAACCTACAATGGTGTATTCACTTTAGGGGGAATTGTGACCCACATCTCATCACAAAGAATTTGGGCTCACATTTTGATAGCCTCATAGCCGTGTTTATTGTTTATTTATTAAATATAAACAATGTTATTTTTTATAATTTTATATTTTTAAATTACTATAATTTATAATATTTTGTTTTATGTATATATATGCATGGATCATTTGATCGGAATTTACTTTCATGTATTTATTATATCACATGATAGTAGTAGAAGTATAAATATTGTGGGATCTTCAAAATTATAATATATTGTTTTATGTGTACGTATAGTATGTCAAATTTGCTTACTGTGCATAGACGGGTGGAGCCGTGGAGTACTAGAAATATAATTATATTATTTAATTATAATTTTCTGTGTTGTATTATATTAAAAGATTAAATATGATCTTAACTTCAGTTATTTAATATATATTTTTCCATATTTCTTTAAATTAAACTCTGCTTGTTTAATGTTATTGTTAAATTATATATATATATATATATATATTTTTTAATTTTAGTTATATTTTTAAATATTGGCTATATGTGTGCATTTTATTTATCTTTCTTTGTGTGTTACATTTATACATGTATCAATAAATATATAAAATATTGATATTTTAAGCATATTGTACAAACTTTAATGTTGTGAGTATATTTTTTCTCACGTATTATATATTTGTATGCATTATATACATCATTGAAATTTTATAATTATTGAGATTGAGTATGTGTATGCATTTTATTTTATCTTCTTTTGTGTATATTATATTTAATATATACATGTATAGATGAATATATAATATTGATATTTTAAGCATCTATTAGAAACTTTAATGTCGTAAGTATATTTTCTCACGTATTATATATTTGTATGCATTATATACACAGTAGAAAATCTGACATGAAAATTTCATCTCAAATCTTTCATTAAGTAGTAATTTAAAAGCTAGAATAACTCCCATGCGATGCACGGATCAAATTTGTATAATTTTCTTTTTTTTGCTTGAAGTTATAAATATAAAATAATTATAATGTACTATATAGTTGAAGATAATAAACATTCTCTATTAAAGAGCATAAAAAATGAGACATTAAAACCAAAAAAATGGTAATCTCTTTGTTTTCTTAAATTTATAGTATGTTCATTCCAAATAATATTTGTCGGTTCTTCGATGTGGAATAATTTATTGAAAAAAGATTTATTTAATTCTTTAAAATATGTTTCATATATTTAAAATTGCAAACTCAAATTCATTTAAATATTTAAAATTTTCAATATATTTAATTGATTTTTTTTGTATATTTATGTATATTTAATTAATGAAATATTATTTAAATATATATAATAAGAAATCGATAGTTATTTAAATTAAAAATAAATAAATACAAAAAATAAACACATCTAATTAAAAAAAATAATATAATTTAAACTCAAAATAACAATATAAATAGAACAAACGAAAAAAAAAAAAGACGATTGCTCCTACCTTTAAAAACTACTTGCTCCGTTTCTGAATAAATGTCATTCTAACATTTTAATTTTGTTTCAAAAAAGTGTCATTCTACAAATTTGAAACAAAAAATCTCATTTTCACACATTTTGCCCTCATTTAATGCATTAAAATATATATATATATATATATATATATATTTAACTCATTTAATGTATTCACACAAGGCTATATTAGGTCATTTAAATAACTTATTAATTTGTGGTCATTCATCCAAAATGACATTTATATAGAAACGTATGGTATAAATATTAAAATAAATAGGAGTAATTTCATTGAATTGATATCCATATGGTACAAGAATAATAACTATAACATATTTATCCAAATTTCTCATTACAATTCAAAACATCAAGCATTATATGAAATTGTATTAGAAATATGAGTTATTTTTTTAAAGAAATTATTAACAAATATGTATTCATTTAAGCTTGATTTTACAATATTGCAACTCCCATTAACCTTAAGATGCACCATGTTCCTGTGGTTGGGATCTGTGAAGTTTGTCGAAAATATTGGGGATCTACGACTCACGGTCTCTTCTTTTGTGAGTATTCGAGAGGCTTCTGGAAAGGGAGCCGTTTTTGGCCAACTTTGAAAAAGTTTCGACTTTGTTCTAATTATCGGTGGAGAATCAGAATTCTAATTACCTATCTCCGTCAGGTCTTAAGGTAAAAGTAAATTAACAATTTATGTATTACTTTCGTCTCTAGATTAATTGTTAACTCCTACTAGATCAAGAGATTTAAAACCTCCTAAGGATCACAAGTATGTGTATCAAATCGTTCAATTTAATCTCGCTAATTAATTATCTTCGTCAGGACTCAAATTAATTAGCTAGCATACAATGACTATAGCCTTAATCATGCATGAGAAATCTAAATTTGAAAGTTCGAACACGATAATCGGAAGGAAGTAAAATTTAAATCAATACATAATTCCATACATGCTACAAACCCTAAAATTAATGAAATATAAAATAAAGGAAGAAGTAAAGAAATTAAAAGACATAATTAAAATTACAAAATATTAAAAGACCTGTAGATGAATTATGTAAAATAAAATTTCAATCTTCAAAGTTGTAGAGGAAACATCCGTCATAAACTGTAAAAATCTAAAATAAAACTGAAAATATAATAAAAAGAAAGTCCCAAAATTCATCCATGAAAAGCCCTTAAATAGCAGAGGAAGTTGAAACCCATAGAAGGAAGGAGAGTCCAATCCAAAAGGAAATTCGTCGCGGGTCGCCAATATGAGGGAGCATAGACCGTGCTCTTCGGATGAAGAAATTGAACTACTTTCGCTGAGACAGGAGCACATCGCCCGACAACCTTCACCGTTTTGTTTCGTTCTCGCTCGTTTCTCATCCGATTGACTTGATTCTTTTTGCAACGAGCTTCTTACTCGATCCTCTATCTTCTTAGGTACTTTTCAAGCTCAATTTCATATCATGAAACATTTGGCAATAAATCCCTTCAAAATGAACAAAAACATAACGCTGCACAACATATGGAAAACTATACGCAACTTCTCAATATATGCATGCAATGCACAATAACTACTATCCAACTAGACCTCAAAACACATAAAATCCATGAAAATCAAGGGCTCATCACTATATTGTATTAATTTCATACTATTGTGAATTAATAAAATTTTATTTTTTAATAAAGAATAATTATTTTATATATATCATTATTCTCTAATGTTAATTTAAACAATGTCTATGAGTAAAATTAAAAATAAAAATGAAATAAGCTAAAGAAATTTAGAGAATGAAAAAATAATGAAAAATAATTAAAAAAATAAATTTTATTTTTAGCTACGGAATATTTTGTCTGCTAATTCCGTAGCTAAAATGAAAAAAAAATTATTTTTATCCGCAGATTTTTCTTTAAAAAATAAAAATAATGATCTGTATTATCTATTATGTATACGTTTTACTTTTATGTATTAAATTTTTGTATATGATGTTTATTAAGAGAATAATTAAAATTATAGTTGTAAAAATTAAAGTGAAGTAATAAATAAATTTTATTTAATTTGTGTGTAAGAATGAGTTTTAATTTAATTTTCTTTTATTTAATAAATATTTAGTTTAATAATTTTTTAATAGTCATTGAAAATTAAGATATCGACTAATATTTTATTTTTGTAAGAAATTATTGATAAATAACTATTTATAATAGATGTTCCATGAATATACAAAAAAAAATTAAGAGCTTCAATTTGTGAATTTGATAAATATGTAGGTGTTATTGAAAAAAGATAAAAAGTGATATAAGAAAGAATGTTCTAGCATGGAACGCTCGAGGCTTGGGGAGTGGCCGGGCGTTTCATGAACTGCGGAGGCTCTTGACGGATAGCAACCCACTAGTGGTGTTCATTAGTGAGTCGAAAATCCGTGCTCATAGGTGTGAAAGATGGAAGACTATTTTTAAGTTCGATGGTCTGTTTGTTGTCGATGCGGTGGGTAATAGGAGGGGCTTATCCTTATGTGGAAATTCCCTATTGACATTACCGTAAGGACGTACTCCCAATGCCATATTGACTGTGAAGTTAGGGGGAATGGAAGACGATGGCGATTTACAGGCTTTTACGGGAACCCCGAGTGTCATCTCAGAAAGTTTTCTTGGGAGTTAATCCGTAAGCTATCAATGGATGGTCTATTGTGGCATCTACCTTGGTTAATAGGAGGGGATTTTAATGAAATTTTACTGGAATCAGAGAAAATTGGAGAGCGCTCTCGACCTAACAATCAAATGGAGGGATTTCGTGAGGCCCTTGAGGAGTGTGATTTAGTTGATGCAGACGAGAGGGAACGGGGTATGACATGGTCTAATATGAAAGAAGAAGAGGCAGAGGTGTGGGAAAAGTTGGACCGATTTGTCGTAAATGGGGAATGGAAGAGGATATTCTCGGATTCTCACACAAAAATTTTGGATTTTTATGGCTGAGATCATAGAGCGATTTACATGCATATTA
Source organism: Perilla frutescens (assembly GCA_026008535.1). NCBI lineage: Eukaryota > Viridiplantae > Streptophyta > Magnoliopsida > Lamiales > Lamiaceae > Perilla > Perilla frutescens. The sequence goes on along the minus strand of BRKX01000007.1, from coordinate 15,567,892 downwards.
GCAAGGACCAGAAGATGAGAAGGGGCAGTAAAAGTTTTTATTTTGAGGAAAAATGGTTGTTGGATTCGTCTTTTATCCCTGATTTCGTGAGCCATTGGGAAAGTCTGGCGACTTCAGAGTCGCTTCCGAAGAAGAGGCTGGGAACTAGCAAGAGTTTCCTCCAAAGGTGGGCAGGAACTAAGTTTGATTGTTTGACAAAGAAAATTCGAAAAAAAAAGAGTTACGCAATAGACTACATAATCAAATTCAAGGCAAGGAGACTAAAAGTAAGGTTGCTGAGCTCGACTTGGAAATTGAGCACCTCCTGGAAATTGAAGAAAGCCATTGGAAGGCGAGGGCGCGTACAAATTGGTTAGCGCAAGGGGATCGTAACACCCCGGCTTTCCATGCTTTTGCTTCGGCTAGAAAACGGCGAAATAAGATTGAAGGGTTGATGAAGGAGGGCGGAGTCTGGGTGACGAAGGAAGAAGAAGTGGTGGATGAGGTGTCTAATTTTTTTGAAGGTCTTTTCTGCTCGACGAAACCAAAAACTGTCGATGTGGATGAGGTTGTTAATCAAGTTTCAACGGGTTTGGAAGCGAATAATATTGAGTTTTTAAAAAGTAAAGGATGAGGTTAGAAAGGCTCTTTTCGAAATTCATCCGGCTAAATCTCCTGGGCCTGATGGTTTCTCGGGTCATTTCTATCAGAAAATGTGGCCCGTCGTGGAACAAGTTTTAACACAAGCGGTGTTAGGAGTCTTAAATGATGGGGAGTCTCTGGATGAATGGAATAAAACTCTTGTTGTTTTGATTCCAAAAGTGCAAAATCCAACCACGGTAAAGGAGTATCGACCGATCAGTTTGTGCAACACAAGTTATAAAATTATTTCAAAGGCTATCGTAAACCGCTTGAGAAAAGTGATGCATGATATCATTGACGAGAACCAAAGTGCATTCGTGGCGGGGCGACAAATTTCCGACAACATTATCGTTGGTTTCGAATGTATGCATTGGCTGCAAAATAAAGGTCAGAAATTGAGCTATGCAGCTCTGAAACTTGATATGAGTAAAGCTTATGATAGAGTGGAGTGGAATTTTGTTGAAGCTATCTTGAGAAAACTTAAGTTCCCTGACCTGATGGTTAGGCTACTCATGAAGTGTGTTTCTTCTGTCTCGTTCTCGTTTGGAGTGAATGGGAATGTGTACGAGAATTTGAAGCCTACACGGGCGCTTAGGCAAGGTGATCCGCTTTCTTCTCTCTTGTTTGTTATCTGCGCTCAGGGCTTCTCTTCTTTGGTTCATGGGTTGTGTGGTTCAGGAAAGTTGAAGCCAATCCAATTTGAGCCACGGGGTCCATCTGTGTCACACTTTTTTTTCGCAGATGACAGTGTGCTCTTCTTTAGAGTGGACAAAGATACTTGTAGAGCTCTGAAATCAGCTTTGAAGATTTATGAGAAGGCTTCAGGCCAACTCATCAATTTCGATAAATCATCCATTGCATTTAGCCCCTCTACGAGAGTTACCACTGTTGATCAGGCTAAAGGAATTTTGGGAATTCAAGAGATCGACGGTCACTCCCTCTATTTGGGACTTCCAACGGTGTCTATGCGCAATAAAAGATTACAATTCGGGTATCTCAGAGATCGGGTTGTGAAAAAGATGGCTAATTGGCAGAATAAACTTCTCTCTACGGGAGGGAAATAGGTCCTCATTAAGTCAGTGGTGCAAGCTATGCCGACCTTCGCGATGATGTGTTTTAGAATTCCAATCTCTATCCGTTCGGAGATAGACAGAGCATGTGTGAGATTTTGGTGGGACGACTCAGTTGATAAAAGTAAAATGCACTGTTCCTAAAGATATGGGAGTGTTAGGGTTTCGAAATTTGATTAGTTTCAATAAAGCACTACTCGCAAAACAGGCTTGGAGAGTTGTCAAATACCCCTAGTCGTTTTTGGCCAGGGTGTTACGTTCAAAATATTTTAGAAATGGAACAATTTTGGAGGCTAAGATCATCTCCAACCCAGCTCCAAATTTTATTTTGCAGTTAATAAGATGCTTCAACCCACCTCCAAATCTAACATCATTTTGCTATAAAACTTCAAATGTGAATAGTATATACCCAAATATGGAGATGCACTATTTATGACTCCATATTACTTTTCAAGAATCTGAAATTGCAAAATAGTCCTTCTTAATTCTTTCTTCTCATCTTTCGTTCATTCAAAGTTTTAATGTAATTTTATTCTCGTCTTTGTGTAATTTCTCACGTCGTGTAATTTTCTATTTTAATAAATGTTGAAATTATTTTTTTGCGGTCATTCATATTTAATATTTAGTTTTGTAAAGAATTATATAATTATAATTAAATTTAATACATTGTTGTGTATATAACAAAAAAAAAATAAGAGGTTCAATTTAGAAATTTATAAACATTATAAATTTTGACAATTTATAATTTCCATGGTTAGAAATTGCCTGCAATTATTGGGAAAATGTATTCTTTATATTGCAAAATATCAAAAAAATAAGAGGTTCAATTTATAAATTTTGATAAATATGTGGGTGTTATTGAAATAAACATGATAAATAGTAAAATGTGGAATATACCAAGAATATTCTTTTTGATGTTGGATTTGGGTTTGTGGGTTGGAGATCAATCAGTGTTTGATGTGATACTTACTCCATTTTGAGTTTGAATTTGAGTATTTGGGTTGGAGATGGTCTAAGGTCGGATCAAATGCGTCCTTCATTTGGAGATCCATTTGTTGGAGCCGTTCTCTGCTCACTAAAGGACTTCGTTGGAAGGTTGGAGCGGGAAATTTAGTGCGCGTGTTTTTCGATGGATTCGTGGTAGATTCTGCCTCTAGAGCACCGAGACCTAGAGAGAACGAGAATTCAAATCTAAAAGTGGCTGCATTTTTGTCTGTGCAAAGAGAATGGGATGTTGAAAAGCTTGGTGAGTTCTTTGATGAGGAAAATATTCGATCGATAGTTGAAACTCCTATACTTCAAGTTGGAGGGGACCGAGGGTATTGGAAATTTGATAAGCATGGAAGATATTCTGTCAAGAGCGGATACCTTGCTGATGTTGGCTATTTTGAGCCTCCCGAGTTTGCCTCTGAAAATAGGGAGAAGGATTGGAATTTGCTGGTGTGGAAGCCAAAGATTCCTCCTAAAATTAAAATTTTTTTGTGGCGGATCCTTCAAGACCTTATTGCAACTCCCCTTAACCTTAAGATGCACCATGTTCCTGTGGTTGGGATCTGTGAAGTTTGTCGAAAATATTGGGGATCTACGACTCACGGTCTCTTCTTTTGTGAGTATTCGAGAGGCTTCTGGAAAGGGAGCCGTTTTTGGCCAACTTTGAAAAAGTTTCGACTTTGTTCAATGCGTGTGATTGGACGAGAAGTGAGGCAGATGAGTACCATTGAGGAATACGAGATCTGGGCAGTTAATTGCTCGCTTATTTGGAATCACTTGTGTAAAAAGAAACATGAGCCTAACGCTGGAATGGTAGCAGCGGGAGTGGAAATTGCAAAGCACCAGTTGACAGCTTTTAAGACAGCTCAGAAGGCCTTGGTCACATCCAAATTGGTTGGAAGAAAGATTGGTGAAAGAGTTTGGAAGCCACCTGATGAAGGAGTCTTTCGGGTGGATGTTGATGCGGCGTGTAATTTTGAGCTCTGGTTGTTCGGAGCTGGAGCAGTTGTTCATGATTTTTCCGGAAAGCTCCGGGCTGCTCTTGCTAAAAAGACTCCCCAGCCCATCTCAGTCATTGACGCAGAGCTCCTTGCGCTTAGTTTCGGTATCGGATTGTGCCTCCAAGAAAGATTGGTTCCATGCGTCGTTTATTTTGATTCTTTAGGAGCTATTTCATTGCTTAAGGAGGGAATAGGAGAAGTAGAGATGTGGAATGAGGAGCTGCAGCAGATTTCTGATGCTGTAAAAAATGGTCTTGCGTGTGATTTCCGTCACATGTTTAGAGAGGTTAATCTTGTTGCTCATAGTGTTGCCCAATTTGGTGCAAGATATGGTGATATTTGTGTTTGGAACAATGGTTTTCCTCACTGGTTGAGGACGTTGGTGGATTAATGAAAGTCAGTTTATCTCAAAAAAAAAATTCAATTCTATCAACTTCTGATTTAGGGGGTGTATTCAATTAGGATTTTGATGGATTTTATTAGACTTTAAAATGTCCATGGATTTTTATGGATTTTATAAATCATAGACTCCACATGGAGTCTCCCAAAACTCCACATGGAGTCTCCCAATTCCACGCAGAGTCTGACAGATTTGTGTATGGATTTCGGATCGATTTTGGACGATTTCAACGGATTTGAAATCATTTTTTTCAGCGCTCGATGGAACACAGCGATCGGTGGGTCCAGAAAAAAATGGAACTCAGCGACCGTTGGAAGCCAGCGGCCGCTGGGAGGAGAGTCCGAGCGGCCGCTGGAGCCGCGACCTTGCTCCCAGCGACCGCTGGCACCCAGCAGTCGCTGGAGTGTCATCATCGGCAAAGCCAGCGGCCGCTGGGGTCGGGTGACGGCTGGAGTGCCCGATTTTAACTCCTCACCGGCCGCTGGGACACAACGCTCGCCGGGTTTTCCAAATCCATCGAAATCTCGTGTCCAGAGGTCGGATTTCATCCTTTGTAATTTTCACGTCAAATCCAGCTAAAATCCAATGAAGTCAATGACTTTTTAAAGTCCATGAATTTTTGAATACCTCAGGATTTTAAAGGACTTTTAAAAGTCTAGATTGAATACACCAGGATTTTAAAGGACTTTTAAAAGTCTTGATTGAATACACCAAGATTTTAAAGGACTTTTAAAAGTCTGGATTGAATACACCAGGATTTCAAAGGACTTTTAAAAGTCTGGATTGAATACACCCGAATTTTAAAAGTCCTTTAAAATCCAACGAAATCCACATCCAATACACCCCCTTAATCTAATTATCGATGGAGAATCAGAATTCTAATTACCTATCTCCGTCAGGTCTCAAGGTAAAAGTAAATTAACAATTTATGTATTACTTTCGTCTCTAGATTAATTGTTAACTCCTACTAAATCAAGAGATTTAAAACCTCCTAAGGATCACAAGTATGTGTATCAAATCGTTCAATTTAATCTCGCTAATTAATTATCTCCTTCAGGACTCAAATTAATTAGCTAGCATACAATGACTATGGCCTTAATCATGCATGAGAAAATCTAAATTTGAAAGTTCGAACACGATAATCGGAAGGATGTAAAATTTAAATCAATACATAATTCCATACATGCTACAAACCCTATAATTAATGAAATATAAAATAAAGGAAGAAGTAAAGAAATTAAAAGACATAATTAGAATTACAAAATATTAAAAGAACTGTAGATGAATTATGTAAAATAAAATTTCAATCTTCAAAGTTGTAGAGGAAACATCCGTCATAAACTGTAAAAATCTAAACTAAAACTGAAAATATAATGAAAAGAAGGTCCCAAAATTCGTCCATGAAGAGCCCTTAAATAGCAGAGGAAGTTGAAACCCATAGAAGGAAGGAGAGTCCGATCCAAAAGGAAATTCGCCGCGGGTCGCCGATATGAGGGAGCATAGACCATGCTCTTAGAATGAAGAAATTGAACTACTTTCGCTGAGACAGGAGCACATCGCCCGACAACCTTCACCGTTTTGTTTCGTTCTCGCTCGTTTCTCATCCGATTGACTTGATTCTTTTTGCAACGAGCTTCTTACTCAATCCTCTATCTTCTTAGGTACTTTTCAAGCTCAATTTCATCTCATGAAACATTTGGCAATAAATCCCTTCAAAATGAACAAAAACATGACGCTGCACACAACATATGGAAAACTATACGCAACTTCTCAGTATATGCATGCAATGCACAATAACTACTATCCAACTAGACCTCAAAAGACATAAAATCCATGAAAATCAAGGGCTCATCACTATATTGTATTAATTTCATACTATTGTGAATTAATAAAATTTTATTTTTTAATAAAGAATAATTATTTTATATATCATTATTCTGTAATGTTAATTTAAACAATGTCTCTGAGTAAAATTAAAAATAAAAATGAAATAAGCTAAAGAAATTTAGAGAATGAAAAAATAATGAAAAATAATTAAAAATAAATTTTATTTTTAGCTACGGAATATTTTGTCGCTAATTCCGTAGCTATAATGACAAAAAAATTATTTTTATCCGCAGATTTTTCTTTAAAAAATAAAAATAATGATTTGTATTATCTATTATGTATACGTTTTACTTTTATGTATTAAATTTTTGTATATGATGTTTATTAAGATAATAATTAAAATTATAGTTGTAAAAATTAAAGTGAAGTAATAAATAAATTTAATTTAATTTGTGTATAAGAATGAGTTTTAATTTAATTTTCTTTTATTTAATAAATATTTAGTTTAATAATTTTTTAATAGTCATTGAAAATTAAGATATCGAGTAATATTTTATTTTTGTAAGAAATTATTGATAAATAACTATTTATAATAGATGTTCCATACTTCCATGAATATACAAAAAAAAATTAAGAGCTTCAATTTGTGAATTTGATAAATATGTAGGTGTTATTGAAAAAAGATAAAAAGTGATATAAGAAAGAATATTGAGAGAATATTCTTTTGAGTTTGAGAATGAGTTTGTTAGTTGGGGATGAATTTCTGTTTAATGCCAATGGAACATGTACTGCAGAATGGATTTGAGTTTGAAATGATCGCTTGAAGATGGTCTAAGTCCGTTTTAATGAATTTCTCAAAAGGAGCATTGATGTGTTTATGGAATTATTTTCCCAACCATGGTTTAATCACAAATTTTTATAATTAATCGGCAATATCACACCTACTACATACTTTTACAAGAAAAATTGCCATCCATATACAATACATCCCACAATATGACTTTAACTGCAAATCTTCATGTATTCATACACACATATATGCTCAAATGTTAATTCTGAAAATTCCTAATTATCATTTATCAAAATGAAGCATTCTGCCTCATTAATCTAGCTTAGAAAATCTCTCCCAATTAAATGCATAATTAAATCCTAATCAAATGAAAACCGATCGCGTGCTCTTCCCGTTAAATAATTAATTATTAATAATTGCAACAATTAAATAATCAGCTGCTTATAAATACAGTATATTCAACAATTTCGACGATTAAATCAAGTATTCAACAGAAAGAAAAAAAGGAATGGTAAAATCTTGAGCAAAAAATGAAATTTGACGCCAAACTGCTTGATTTTATTGTATTTAACACAAGGCCATCCATATTGTATGCTCTACTAGTATGTAGTTGCTTTGTACCAGAGTTGTATACCTACTCTGGTCACATTGATACGAGATCATGATGAAATATGAGGGTTTTATTGCTTTTTGCATGCAATGATGGTACCAACAAGATTCTTGATCCAAACAATAAATCTCTCAAATTTCATCACGATCTCATGCCAAAATGATAAGAGTGGGTATGCAGTTCCAGCCTAAAACAAGTACACGTACCAGTGCCAACGACATGGGTATAATTTGGAATATCCTTGATACACGTTTATTGTAATTTAAGAAATCTCGAGAAAATTTGAAATTAAATCGTACATATTGTATAGATTGCACAAGTAATCATCACCTAAAAATACTTGAAAATCGACATAATCTACGAAAATTGTGTTGAGTCCTGACATAATTGATGCACCAAAAGCAATGGTACCAGGTGATCGAGCATTGTACAAGGTGATTCGTGAGTTTGGATCCCCATAAAGGCAACTTAATTCTATTATAAACGAAAGAAATTAAAGAATATAATTATACTTTGTGTTGCTTAATCAGCATCTATAATTAAGGAAACAAAAAATTAATTAATATTGAACAAAAAAGACTTGTGACACTGACGTTAATTAAAGCTGTATAAAAATCATCCGACCACAATAATTTCAAAAACACAAACCAACAAGATAGAAATTGAAAGATAAAAAAAAAATCAAAATTTTATAAGTTTGCGGCTCATTTTATGAAGTTGATAAAGCAAGTGCATTTCATGATGCATGATGTAACATATTAAAGGCATAAAAGATGCACACATCATAAATTTATTTGTAAATCATGATCAGTCAAACTTTTCTGGCGTATAAATTCCATCACGACTAGATTATATCTTGGGAGCATCTATATGTATATAGCTGCCTAATTATTTAGGACATCGTAAGTTTTGCACTAAATATTAATCATTAATTCACCTAAGATCCAATAAAGACCCATACATCCTTCAGAAGGGTCGAGGTAAATGCGTAAAAAAAAAAAGTCAAAATCAGTATTAACTGTAACACTAAAAAGTATCACTCAAAATTAAAGAAGTATCACACGTATCCTTAAAAATTAACAAGTCTGCTACTTATCTTATACGAGTTTATTTAGTTCAAATTGTGATTTTTCTATTTCAATTAATGTTTAGAGTTTAGGAATTTATGATTTTTTTAGGATTCATGATTTTTTTGGGTCTTTTTAATATTTTTAGAGTTTTTTAGATTTGTAGGGGTTATGTTTCATTTTTTTAAGGTTTATTAATCTCAATTATGGGTTATAATATTTATTTTGAAAAAATTAATTGTCTACCACAATGCACGAGCCCACGCGTTAGCATCGGGCGAGTGCATTGCGCGAGTCGCCAAATTTAAAATAAATTGAATTCGTTCACTTTTATTTTAGGGTTCACTAATTCCATTTTAGCTAGGGTATATATTTATTTCAAAATTAGATTTTTAATTTTCAATTGTCGTTTATATTTGTTTCGAAAAAATTAATGCACGAGCCCATGCGTTAGCATCGGGCGATTGCATTGCGCGAGTCGCAGGACTTTAAAAAAATTAAATCAATTCATTTTAATTTTAGAGTTCATTAATTTCATTTTAGGATATATATTCATATTTATTTCATGCAAATTAATTTAATTCATTTTAATTTTAAGATTCATTAATTTTATTTTAAGATATATAACTTTAGAGAAAAAAAATAAAAAAATTACAAAAATAAAATAAAATAATTCACGCCGCACGGGGATGCACCTGGCCAGTGTGGGGTCCACTTGCCTAGCATTCTGACTTTTTTTTACCCTTTCTTTAGTGAGTCTGGGCCAATCAGACCACCGTAATATTAATACATGGACGATGGTCTCAAGCTTTCTTACATTTGATACCTTTTTATTACTTGAAATTCATAATTGTTGCAAGTTGTTGGTTTGATTTGTTGTCTTTTTATTTAATTTTTTTGAGAGATCGAGTTGATATTGTTCTCTTGTTGATGACATTGCAAAAGTGGGAAATAAATTATTGTGCATTCGGTATAATATATAATTCCAATAATGTGAAGTGTAGGAAAAGCTTTATGGTGATTTGCCAATGAACACATGTTTGCATCAGTGGTTTTAGACTTTTTTTTATACCATTTCCACGTTTCATTTCACATGTTATTTTATCCATGTACTATGTTTATCGTCACATATATAATATATTCATGAAATAGAATGATACGAAGTGAATTAAATAATATTGATGAGCAAGAGGCTAGTGATCATCATGAATTATTATCCTCTAATTTCAAGTGGAAACTACTCCATGCACTAATTAACAGCAAGAAATTAAATGAAGAAATTAAAAAAAGTGGTTCTAGCAATTCCTCAGCTCCACAACAAACTGATTTAATATTTTTTCTTGAAAATTAATTAAGACAACTATTTCACTAATACGACACACACAAAGATTCTCCTTTCTTCACATTCCACACAATTTGCTTGCTGAAAGTCTCTCTCTCTCCTCTCTCTCCCTCCCATCTCCTTCTCCAAACCATCATCAAAATTCAAGGCATAGCTGTATGGATCATACTGGAATTTCACTTGTTTCCTCGCTGTCGTCGTCGCCGCCGTCGCCGCTCGTATTCTCCAGTAGAGCCTCCTGCACTGTCTCTTGCCAACACTCTGCATTCTTCCCACCCTTTCTAGCAACCCCATTATGAAACAAATTTTAAGCTATTTTCTAGTTAACATATATACATAGTTTTTGGAGAAGAAAATATGAATGAGTACTTTTGCATTTATGCAAAGAGGAAGAGGTTTCTTGAATATATAGGCAAGAAACAAAGGGCCTCAATTATTATTCCTTGAGATTTGGAAAAAAAAAAAGAGGGTACGGACAAGAAACATTAAAATTTGCAAAATCCTCAAGGTTTGAAAAACTGCAGAGTTTTTACTACTTTTATATATGTTGCATTGGGGGACTCAAATTCCATAATATTTACACACAGAAGCTATTTCTTTTTCAATTATTATTATCATTTTTTTTAGAAGTTATATGTACTATTAAGTTTATTACACGTACAGTGACATGCCAAACGAAGTGGTGCTCCACGGATTTGAAAACTCACTATTTATTGCAAGTAAAAAAACTCACCATCCACTGTTTTTTTCTACTTTTGTTACACAATTTTGCGTAGATTATTTGTAGTCACGTATTACGTAGGATATATACTTGTCTAGATACATTAAATTTTAGTGTAACATTATGAGTGTTGTCAATTTTTTCACATGATATGATATATCAAATTATCAATTCGATATCCTATTTTTTGGTTGTTCAAAAGCTAGCTAGCTATGAGTCAATTCTATTGCAACGACCGCCTCCTTTTAAGAGATGAGAGATTATTAATTAGAGTGAATTTGTCATTTTGTTGTCAAAATATAGTGTAGTTTTAGCACAAAAAAATTATTACTAACACTAATCATCACACCGAAAAGATTATTCTTTAAAATATTTCATTCACACCAACATCAAAGCGGGGCAGTGTTAGAGTGAAATGACATGGAAACTGCACCAAAATAGTATTTAATTTGATGCAGCAATGGAGCTGCTCTTAGCCCATCTCCAAGTAGTGGCTGCCTCCCCGTTTTCGCCCACCCGCACATGTTTTCTAAACGGGGTGAATAGAGAGAGTAGAGATCCTCTAGTCCTACTTATGTGTGCCAACCGTGTGCCACCATTAAAATTATATATTGTTAATAATGTTTTTTATAAAAATAAAATTTGTTTTATCATAACTAATCATAATTAATATTTATTGTAAAAAAATTAAAATTTTAAAAAATTATATACCCTAAGTTTGGAATAATCAACCCCAAAAATCAATTATATTAACTAAAAAATGAAAATTAAATATTAAAAAATAATTATAAACCCTAATTGGGTGAAATAAACCCTAAATAATAATGTAGAATTATACTAAATCAAAAGAAATTGAAATTGAAGAAAAAAATAAAAGAAAACGTAATAATTTTGAGGTGTGGCACACGGTTGGTACACACAAGTTGGGACTAGAGGATCTCAAGTGGAATAGAGGTACTATTCATTCCCTCTACCCTTTTTTCTTTATTTTTTATTAATCTAATAATGTAAATTATGTTATTTTTAGGTCTAATATTATGTTTAATTTCACTTAATATAATAAAAAAATATTATGTAATCATAAAAAAATTAAAAACTTAAATTACAAGAAATAACATAAAATATAATATTACATTAAATTAAAATTACCACAAAAGTACATAAAAATAACATAAAATGAATTTCATTAAAATAAAACTACCACAGTAATAAAGAAGCATACAACTCAACACGTGGAATACAATTGCAATAAATGATCAATGATGATTGATCATTTATTGGATGAAATTTCGAATTCTTAGGGCTAATTATTATTAAAATGTAATTTATGCTTTTGTTATTGTTAGTTGATTTTTATAATGTAATTATTCTTTTAAATTAGTAAGTGTTGGTTTTACATTCAAATAAAATATAATTTTGTAAATCAATTTAAATTATATTATTTTTATATTATTATTAAATATTGTACGTAAATATATTTGAAAAAAATATATATTACACAATAGTTTGATAACAAGAATCAATATTAGAAACTATAAAAATGGAATATTCCATTGCAGAGTTGATAGTTGGAGATGTTTTTACTCCCACGCTACATTTTCCTTTAGAATAGAGGTAGATGGGCAAAAATAGTTGGAGATCGATGCCCTTAGGAATTGTGCACGCTAAATTATCAATTCAGGAACATAAGTTAGAATGCTATCAATTTAATTATGTCCCGCAAAATAAGTTAATTAGTTATCAATTTGTGACCTAAAAGATGAAAATTATCAATTTAAAATCTAAATAATTAAAACTATATATCAATCTAAGACTCCATATAAAATGTGTATTCCGATTCTTTTTTTTCCTTTTAATTGTTTGATTATTGTTAAAATTATTTTTCAATGAAAATTCCTTCATTAATTATCAATCAAATTTATCAAATAATTTTATCAAGAAATAAATACGTGATTTTTGAAGTTTTAGATGGATAGTTTCATTAATAGTTTATATATGTCCTATAAATTGATTTTTATTTTTCAGGTTTCGAATGGATAAAATAACCAATATTATGAGCCCTAAATTAAAATGTATATAACATGCATATATAAGAATCTCGATCAACCCCCATGAATGAAATTACACTAATTAATTAAATTCCCAACTGGATCATTGCACTTTTTTGTGATGAAATAAGTTTGTAGATATTATTCGATGCACAGCTGTTTGAGGTTGATTTGAAACTGATTTCCAATATTCTCTTTGAGCAAAAAAGACAGAAAAATAGGTTTTATACGTATAAAAATACAAAGATTACATGGTCCATGCTTGATGCATATATTCGTTTGTTGTTGTAATAAAAACTGGGGAAGAGTTTAGCTGTCTGATACATCAAATCAAGAAACCCTTTTTATATGAAACTCCTTTTGTCTGCACCAAAAGTTGATAAGCAGTGGTCTTAAATAACTATGGATTTTCATTTTCTTGCACCTCTCCATTTGTTTGTGTCTCAAAAACTATTTACCCATTTTTGTTATATTCTCTTTTTATTACTCTCTCGTCTCCATCTACAGTCCCCTCTCCCTTTTGGCCCCGTTTCATAGCTCGTCACACATTCTTCAATTGTTTGCATGCGATTATTTAAAGATGATGAATATATATCACTAAAACCATATCAATATTGCCATGATCATAACATCACTGGATGTAATGAAATAAGAATGCATGCAACAACACCTACTGCAGATTATTTAGGGTTCTGAGCTAATGATTTTTTGTCAGTTTTTTTGGTTATATATATATATATAAATGATTTATTGCTTAATTGCTATAATTTCATTGCACACGTGGGATAAAATAATTGTGCAATAAAATTGTACCTATTAAGCAGTAAATTACAAAGAGAAAAACATTTTCTCATTTCTCACACCAATAAATATTTCTCACCTGAACCAAAACCTATATATATATATATATATATATATATATATATATATATATATATATATATATATATATACAGCATTTGATTCAAATGGGTACCAGTGGTCAGCGCGCTATTATTAATTAAATAGTCATGAAAAAAAGATATTGATAATATTAAGAAAAATAATTTAGAATGATATCAATTCTTTTTTTTTTGTGATATTTTATGTTAAAAGCCTTAAAGTTGAGATTTTGGTAAACTCAAAGTTGAGGAATAAAAGTCCTAAATACAACACTCAAGTATTTTTTTTCTTCTTTATATAGTTTTGAAAAAAATTAAAAATTGAATCTTTAAAGGTACATTTCTTGGATGAGATCTTTGTTTAGAGCGTAGATAGTTAATTAATAGTCCAATTGCAAAATTAAGATTAAGTTAACACAAAATCTCAATAAATTATGATTCTAAACTTACATAGAAAAAAAAGTGACAGAACTAATCGCTAATGCCCATATGATAGTTTAAAATCGAGAGAGTTGAATCTAAAAAAGATGATTGTTTAACCTTTATATATACTTTTTTTTTAAATAGTTACCTAATTATATATGTATGTATATTAAAAATATAATTTTGGGGGCCCAAAATAACAGGGCCCTAAGAGGCGGCCCACTTGTCCTACCCTCAGGGTTGGCCCTACTAGTGCTTTGTGTAAGAATTATGAACTGTGCTTATTTACTATGATTTTATATCTTAGTTTATTGTGTATTAATGCTAATTTTTTTAAACAAAATTTATTACTTATCTTGTTGTATTTGAGTGCTAGTTCTAATAAACACTAAAATACAATAAGATAAGCTATAAAATCGTAATAAATAAGCATTGTTCCTAGTTTTCACATGAAGCACTAATATTCATTGTAACTCACCCATATATATAGGGATGAGCATTCGATTTTTCAGTTCGGTTCGGTCCCGAAAATGTTAAAATAAAAAAAAACCAATTTTTTTAAAAATAGAAAGGAATCGAACCAAATTTCTGATCAGAACCGAACCAAACTAGACCGAAATATTTCGGTTCGGTTCGATTTTGAACCGAATTATTTTTTAAAATTTTCTGTTTTTTTTTAACTTTAAATTCTCCTCGTTCGATATATATAATTAAATACGTACAAGTATAAATTAGCTAATTATCAATATTCAAGTTCAAAAAATACCAATAAACAATTGAATAAAGTCCAAAAATGTGTAAACTCCAACAAAGTCAAGCCGAACAAACTATAAAGTCCAACAAAGTCGAGAATTTTTATTACTAATATATATAAATTTGATTTTTCGGTTCAGGTCAGGTATTTTCCCTCTGACCGAACTGAAATCGAAAACTGAATTTTTGCTAGAAAGCGAATCGAATCAAATTTTGAAAAGAACCGAACTGAAAAAAACCGAACTAATTCGGTTCGATTCTCGGGTTTCGGGATTTTTTGCTCACCCCTACATGTGTGTGTGTGTGTGTGTTTCTTGAAGTGTGGTCTATGGTTGAATTACTTTAATTTATCAATTTTTAAATTTTACGAAATATCTTGTGTTTATTCTGCAAATTGTACGTTCGTGTTGAAAGTTGAAAAACCAAATATTTGTAGTACAAATAATGCAATGACAATCCTCAAAAGCTGTTTTTAATTTTTGTACATTTACATAAAATCTTTATGAATAGACCAAATCTCATCACGAATAATTATAATTTATAAGTGTGTACATATATCATTTGTCTTTTATATAGGACCTAATGATCAAATTTAAATGCCGACAATTAAATTCCCAGTAGCTAGGCCTAGCCCCAAACAAATAAATACAATTGTCCACTATTTCGAGTAGCCTAGCATGAGTAGAGATTCTCTAGTCTAAATTTGTACGTGTTAATCGTGTGCTAAAATTAAAATTATATATTGTTAATAATATTTTTTATAAAAATAAAATTTATTATATTATAACTAACAATATGTAATTAATATTTATTGCTAAAAATTAAAAAATTTAAAAATTATATACCCTGAGTTTGGAATAATCAACCCCAAAAATCAATTATATCAACTAAAAAATAAAATTAAATATTAAAAAAAATTATAAACCCTAAATAATAATGTAGAATTATACTAAACCAAAAGAAATTAAAATTTAAAAAAAATGAAAGAAAAAGTAATAATTTTAAGGTTTAATACACGGTTGATAAACACAAGTTAGGACTAGAGAATCTCAAATGGTATAGTAACAGCAGTAAAACACTTAATTATTAAGTTCTGAAAAATAAGTTATACATCAATCCAATTACTGAAAAAAATATTGTCAGTTACCGTCTGAACGATTGAGACTATCAACTCAAAGCTAAACTATATATGTATTTTGATTCAATTTTTAGTTTTTAATTAACTATCTATGTAGCAGTGATTTCATTAAAAACTAATATAGAATAGCTGGCTAGAAAAGGAAAACAAAATCAAAATGTATTATTTTTATCAGTCTGAACTCAGAAGTTTCCAAGTGTTCAAATCTTGAACTTACATTATTTTTTCTTTTGTATCTCAAATGGAAAGATAAGTTATGTTTCGAGTTCTGAATCGATAAAACTGGTAAATAAATAACAATTAGTTAAAGAATTTATGATTCATAAATAGATAATAGGCATGTTAGATTGGTCCAATAATAGAGTGGATAAGACAGTGGGCTTAACTGGTTGGATTGAGATGGGTCTGGTCTGGGCTACTCACTAATTCTTGGCATTTTCTAATAGTGGGCCCATTTTTATTTCAGCCCTATCTTATTATTTTTAAGTCCATTATTTAATTTATTCCTAAATGATTTCTCATTGTTAAAAGTGTTAGTTTTGTGATGGTTTCTTCTCCAAAATAAATCACCCACATATGATATGATCGTTAAGTTATCGAATTTAAAATAACTACATGAAGACTGAATTTAATAAATAATTATAAATAAACAAGTTCTTTAAAACCATTTTTTAAAATCCCAATTTGGGGTTGTTTGCCATATTAATAGTTTTAATAAATTAATAAGATAATAACTTTCAAGGCTCTCGTACGAGTATATGGTCCCGTATTTTCACGTGTGCACTATATATCAATAATATATGTCATTCAAAACGAAGTGACTAATAAAGTTAAAAAAAATATATCTATACATCAAAATTATATATTTATAAAAGATTATATTCAGCTTCAAGCCATTATTTCAAGGTTGATTCGATTCTGAGTAAAAGTCATTATGAATAAATGCACGCATGTTTATAAATTAATCAAATTATTTTAGACACTATTATATGAATACATTAAATTAGTTAAATAGAGATGTTTGAGTGCATTTAATGAATGCAAATGTGAGAAATATGTGAATTTTTTATACCTCGATTGTATAGAATGGTGCTCCTCATGAAACAAAACTAAAGTGGTAGAATGACTTTTATTCAAAAACTGAGGGAACAATTTTTTTCCCGTAAAAACCATGCATGCCTTTTTAATGTATCCATAGCAGTCAATAAACCCACGTATTTAATTAGGGGTGTTTCTTTATACACTACACTTTATTCTTTACACACTGCACATTAAAATCAATTGAAAAGTAATTATTTATGATTTTACTTAAATACCCTTACTAAATAATCTAATAAATAAATATCTATAAATTCAAAAAAATAAACCAATAATCATAAATAAAAAATAAACCAATATATCAAAAATTAAATTTGGAACTAGAGCAGAAATCGAATAACTGAAGAACAAAGCAAATATAGAGTAAAATCAAACATTACCATTCTCAAACCTTAGTCAATCTCAAAAATTTCCAAAATTCATTTATATTGAGTTTTTTGGTGGAAATCAACTATGGAGCATTCAAAGATTGAAGAAACAGACAATGTAAGTCATTTGTTATATATTTTTTTCAATTATTTTTGGCATTTTTTTGATTAAAAAGCAGTGTTTATCGCATATAAGTCGGAAAACACGGTCTGAAACCTGTTATAGGGCGTTGAAAATATATTTTCAACCATGTGAATAATGCGTCAAAAATATATTTCTGAAATAAAAAGGATCTTTTCAAACACAGTTTCAAAAAATCATACAATAGATCAAAAATTATTTTCTGAAATCACCGGTTCAGTTCATAAATTATTTTTCAATGTTAACTATGAAGGTTCAAAAATCTATAGTCTATAATGTTGCGTTGGTGATTTTAGGTGGCAGGTATCCAACTACATTTTTGCTTTTGAGGTTTCCGATTCCACCATATCTAAAATGTATCTGCATAGCATTGGTTAAGACACTAAAATCAAAAAAATTAAATCACTTTATTCGGGTATGTTTATCAGTGTTGATACAAAATTATGTAATTATCTATTAAAAACTAAAATATCTTTGTTTTGTAGGTTTTCTTAACTCTGGGCCACCCACTACCCCCTATACCATGCGTGTGGAATGATCACCATGATGAATGTGCTGCTGAATGAGTAATAATTTTGATACATCTTAGATGTCAAATTATATTTGTTTCATGTATTGGATCATTTGATTCGGATGTGTTTTTTATTTTGTTAACATTATTATTTCTGAATTTTAACAGTTCAAAACACTTACTCGGTCAAAAAATAATTTTCAACTAAGATAACTTTCAGTCAAAAAATAATTTTCGACCTCATTGCAGGTTGGTAAAAAAAATTCTGACCAATTATAGACTGGTCAAAAAAGTATTTTGAAGTTCATCTTAAGCAAGTCGGAAAACTATTTCCGAAATCATTACCAGATCAAAAATTATATTCTTGCCTTATCCAAGAGGGTAAACAATTATAGAACACTTCAAAAATACCCAACAAAATATGTAGTCATATTCACATCCAATAAAGTATCGTACATTCAGATAAAAAAAATAAGTAGAGTGCAAAAGCACTACTAGAGTCATTACAATATCTCCATTTCAGAAGTTTGTTCGTAAGACACTAACATGTTAACACATCTCTCTCTTGACCCTCCTATATAGTTGTTACTACATGTGTTCTAAAGCTGGAAAGTACAAACAGATGTAGGGCCTCCTGGAAATGCGTTTCTAACTATCTCGGCAACATCATTATCCTCAACAACATCGTTGTTCAGAACCTCTTGTTCGACCTGGATTGGAACTGCATCTTGTTCAATGATGATTGGAGCTGCTTCTTCAACTTGAATTTGAGTTGTCACTTATTGTCTCCTTCTCAAAGCAGTTGGTCTTCTTCAAGAATATTGTCCAAAAAGAGTGCATATTAGCGCATATCGGAATGAGTAGCACATCACAAAATAGTATTCGAATTCAATGGACAATATCATAAAATATTTTTTGAAACATAAGCAACAGAGCAACATATCACAAGTAAGCATTTCAGAAAATATTTTTCGACTAAAGCACCTCTCATCAACAAAAACCAGTTTGACAACCAAATTAAACAAAGAATGAAGAACTAAACGAATACCATTTTTCTCAAAGAAAAAAGAAATAAAGAAACGAATAATTGCATTATCAAACATTATCACATAATAAAATAAAAAAATTAAGTATTTCTCCCTTCAAAAATCAACTTCCGAACACAAGTCAAAAAATCAATAATAAAGTTAAAAAATCAACAATGAAAATTCAAACTTACGAATATCTTCCATGACGATTTGGGTTGGGTCGAAGAATTCTCACTTCGAATAACACTTCTCCCTCCGATTTTGATTTCTCCCTCTCAAATTAAAAAAAAAAGCTATGAAAACCCTAGAGACGCCCTTAGCGCAAATGATTTTCTGATTTGCGTTGCCCTTAAAGCTATCAAAAATGATTTTCTTATATTTTTTATTTTCTATTTTAATTATTTTAAATTAATAATATGGTTAAAATTAATTTTTAGGGTGTGGGGTAAAAATAGAAAAATTTGTAGTGTGGAAATTAAAAACATAAAAAAATTTAAAATTTATAGTGTGTAAAGAACTTGTAGTGTGTAAAGAAAAATGTGTAGTGTGTCCACCATTGCCCCAGGTCAAGCACGTTTAACTTTGGAGTTCTAGTGGAACGAGCGCTAGAAAAGAAGATGGACCTTATGGTATGAGTAACACCAATCAAATCTTTCAAGCTCTCTTTGACTATACAGTCACATTTTAAAAAATAATTAAAATGAAAACTATTAACAAAACAAAACCTACTTTTTCAAAGTTTTTGCAAATCTAACATCCGATTAATTTTTAAGAGCAAATTGCACTTTGATACTTATATTTTCGTCATTTTAAAAAATAATTAAAATGAAAGCTATTAACAAAACAAAACCTACTTTTTCAAAGTTTTTGTAAATCTAACATCCGATTAATTTTTAAGAGCAAATTGCACTTTGATACCTATATTTTCATCCTTTTCAAAAATAATTAAAATGAAAACTATTAACAGAACAAAATTTATTTTTTTCAAAGTGTGAGAATAGGCCCATCTTATTTATTGGGCCAAACTCCTCAAGGCCCACAACTGGATGCAACTCGGCCCAGTGGTAGCACAAGACCCGGTCCAGCTTGTGAAGACTCTTTATATTCTGTCTCCTCATCTTCAACCATATGATTCGATTCATTCTGCTACAGTAGTCTTCTAGATTCTCTCTCTTCCTCTGAGTGAAATCTGTGAGAGTTCGTGAGATATTGTGTAATCTCTGTATATCTTCTCTTGATTTCTAACCGTGAGAGGTTCTTAGATTCACTATCTTAGTGGATCGAGTGTTCTAGCTAGGGTTGTGTGTTGCCTGGGTTGTTGGCGGCTCCAGTTAGGGTTTCTTGTGTGTGTTCTCTTCTCTGTGGGCTTCGAGTAACAATCTTGTAAACAATCAGCCGAATTCCTTCGTGGAACGAGTCTGAGCCATCGATAATCAATAAAGTTGTTCTAGGGAAAAATGGTGTAATTAGGGAATGGCTTCTTTGGCAATTACAACAATACCCAACACAAAGTTTTTGCAAATCTAACATCCTATTAATTTTTCGATCCGAAAATTCTACGTGGCATGTCAAATGCATTTGTGCAAGTTTCGTTCCAATAAAAAAAATTACATGGAATCTTCTTTCATATTCCACGCCAATTACAAATGTTATTAGTTATGATTTTAAATAACAAATCCATGTGGTTGCCCCATCAAGAATAAATATCAAACTGCAATTTACCTATTTATTAATATAAAAACTTTATCATCCAATAAGAAGGTCTATATGATTCAATTTGGACAAAAAATAAATCAAGAAATGGGCAACAATCAACCCATAGAATAGTGGAAGGGACGATTTTTTTGTGTTCAAAATCTAGACTACCCTATTCATTTTATTTCCATTTTTTTGTGTGTTTTTAAACCCATGACCAAATCCAACTCATTTTCATCCTTTTAAGTTAAAAATATAGATATACATATAATATAACATATCATATTTATTATATATTTATATCTGAGAGGGTATTCCGTGCAACCGCCTTAAATAAGGTTATTTAAGGCGGGCGCGTGAGCGTCCTTTTATTTTCTGGTAGATTTTTTACGGTTTTTTTTCTTTTTCTTTTTTTTTTTCAATTTTCTTTCTTCCTTTTGTTTTGTTCCCCAAAAATATATACCCTAAAATAACATTATTGAACCATAAAATTAAAATAAATTGATTTAATTTGTTTGAAATGAGTATGAATTTTTATCATAAAATAGAATTAATAAACCCTAAAAAACACAAAATAAACCCCTAAAAACACCTCTAAAAAACTCTAAAAAACACAAAATAAATCTCTAAAAATACCCCAAAAAAAAACCCCTAAAAAACACAAAATAAAGCCCTAAAAACACCCCCCCTTCCTCCAAAAAAAACTCTAAAAAACACAAAACATACCCTAAAAAATCTCTAAAAAACTAACCCCCCCTAAAAAACCATGAACCCTAAAAAAAACCCCTAAAAAATATGAACCCTTTAAAAAACCATGAACTCTAACAACACCCTAAACTACTAAGCTCTAAACATTAATTTGAATGGAAAAAATCACAATTTGAGCTAAATAAACTAGTATAAAATAACTAACAGACCCCTTACTTTTTAATAATACAGACGATACTTTTCAAATTTTTGGTGATACGTTTTAATGAGACTGTTGATACTGATTTTACTATTTTTTTCTATTTTTTTGCGAGTTGAACCGTGTTGACCCGGGTCAAAGCGCAAATTTGACCCGACCTGTCTTAAATAGCACTATTTAAAACCGATGTATGGAAATTTTTGCCTTTATATCTAGATGTGTCAAGTATTATTTACTATTTATGGGCTGATTGCATGCAATATATATAGCCCGTTGAAATGAGACCTGTCATCATGGAGCGTGTTTTTTAGCTCTATATATAGGTTGTGTTTTTTTAAACTTAAGATGTTGGATTATTTAATTTGATTCATTCACAACTTAATTACAACATAGTAGTATTTGCTTAATAATATTTTTTCAAATATATATATTTTACACTACGTTCTAAACTCCAATGCAGCAAATCTCAACTTCTCGAGTTTGGACAAATTTGTATGATTTGTAATATGTGTTTTTACTTTATATATAGTTTAAGAAACAAAAATATTACATTAAAATTAATTAATTATACATCAATCAATCATCTTTAATGTCAGAATCTCTTCTGGATTTTGCTCCCTCTTCTTTTGATGTACCTTTTTCAAACTTTGCATCACCACCAATCACCGTGAATAATTTGCAAAATTTTTTATTATTTTCAAACTTTTCCAATTCATTCGACTTTTTAAGTTTTAACTATTCTTTGAATATAAGTAAATAAAGAATAGCAAGGTATCATTAAATTGATTAATTTACAACATAGATATAAGAAAAGAGATCACAAAAGGTTAGGGAAAAATATACATTTTGTAGGTCATCTATAGTTTATAATGGGGAGCATATGAAGGTAAAAAAGAAATGTTTGTCCAAAATAGGAAGGAAATTCGAGTTATCCTAAATTTATGATTATGCCTTTGTTCGGTTCTTTCCAATCACTTATAAAACATTGAATGATGATGTTTCCTAATCACTCAAAAACCTAGGCTACTCCTAATAATAATATAATGTTGTTTATGATGATGATATATCTTCTACAATCAATTACTCTAATGACTTTGGTTTTTTTTTTTTAATATATTTTCATTCGAGACAATCTTCTCATTTGGACCCATCTAAATTTTAAAAATATATATATATGTATTTTTTTTCATTTGTTCATATTACTACGGCGGAAATACTTATATTTTATTTTTTATTTTACATATAAATAAATGATGCATAAAAATACCGACTTTTCCCCTTAGTGAGAATTAGCAATACCAACGAATATTTAGAAAAGTAATATCTTAAATGAGAGCAATTAGATTCTGGTTTAGAGTAAAATAAAAAGAAAAACCAAAAAATAATGAAAAAAGAAAAACTGATTGAATAACATTTAGGATATGTAACGATGATGAGCCCAGTCCCCTAAAAAACAATGAGCCCAAAATATTTATAAAAAAAAGCCCAAATAAGCGAACTTTAAAGTCTTCATTAAAAGAAGAGAAGTGAAAAGAACGTTTCACGTGAACCCTAATGACCGTATGCCTCACCCTCACTCGACCCCACTACAACCTACCCTACCTCACCACTCTCTCTCTCCTCCAACTTTTTCAGTCAACTTGGATATGGGGTCAAGATTAATTAGGATCGATACACAACCAATATTAAGAAAACACAAACATTTTTTAGTACTAGTCGTAAATAAGATTTATTTGGGACGGATTGGGTTAAAATTCAGATCAATTTATTTTGACCGGAGTCAACCCGTAAAAAAAAAATACAGAAAATCCGTATCAACTGCAATACTAAAAAATATAATTCGAAATTCGAAAAGCATCACTTGCATCGATAAAAAGTGAGGTGTCTCTTAGTTATCTTATATTAGTCTATTTAGTTCAAATTGTGATTTTTTCCATTTCAATTAATGTTTAGAGTTTAGGAGTTCAAGATTTTTTTAGGATTCATGATTTTTTTTTGAATTTATTTTGTTTTTTTTTAAGGATTTTTAGGGGTTTATTTTAGATTTTTTTAGAGGTTTATTTTGTGTGTTTTAGGAATCTTTTAAGGGTTTATTTTGTGTTTTTAAGAGTTTTTTAGGGGGTTTATTTTGTTTTTTCAGAGTTTATTAATTTCATTCTAGGGTATTAATTTATATTTATTTCAAATAAATTAAATCAATTTATTTTAACTTTAGAATTCACTAATTTTATTTTAAGGGATAAAATTTTAGGAAAATAAAAAAAATAAAAAAATCAACAAAAAAACAGCCCAGAGAAAATAAAAATAGATAGGCGGGTGGGCCTTATCCGCCGTCTAAAATAGGGATGTAAATAGTTGGGGGAGGGGGTTGCACAGAAGAGTTACTCTTAAGAAAATTAAAAATATGTCCTTAAATATGAGTTTTAATTTAAATCTTAACATCTCTTACAAACTTTAACATGTAAGACGGTTTCATACAAGTTTTTATCTTATACTTAATACCTCGATGTTTGTAATTTAATGGAGGATAGAATTGTAGAGAAAATGAAATGTTTTGGTAAAATTTTTACTTATAGGTTAGGGTATAATTGTGATAATAAGTTGCTAACGTTAAAAGTATTAAATAATTTTTTTTTTATTTCACTGTAAGTTGTCGGAGATCGCTCAATAGGTCTACATATATCAAATGATACTTATGTTCAAATCGAAAACATATACGGTGATATAATTAAGTTTCTGGGGTGTTTTGTTGTGTTTAAATTTGAGTATGAATGCTATCTAATTAATCTTTACACGATGTACAATCTAATACAATATCCTTGTGTTTTATTTGATTGTTTTGAATTGGTAAAATGCCATATTTTGAAACTAAAGTGATAAATAGATGAGTTATTTGCAACAACTTAAATTTCGATTAAATAGAAGAGAAATTCGACCGCTTCATGAATGAGTTTATCTTTAAACCTCAATTTCGAGTTTAAGCCTAAAAAACATTTCAGCTCATTAACTCATGACTTTGCTCATCCACAACTTTGTGCGCCTATTATCGACTTTGAGTTTGAAGTGCGTGGATCGACTCATTTCTATTCTTTCGTGCATGTTCACAAGCTCGTACTCGGTTACATTCTAAACAAATCAGAGCTCAAGTTAGGCTCGTTTAAATTGATAAATGACCCATATACAAATTAAGCTCGAACTACAGTGTTAGTCATTTTTGATTGAGCTCGCATCAAACTTGATCATTTACATCCGTATCTAAAATAATAAAGCTTCTACTTTCCCGGTGTTGAAGATATTTATGTATGGACTTGCATGGTGCTTGGACACGTGGCTTTCTTTCCGTATTTTATGGGAGTTAGTTATTCAATCTTGCAGCTGTTAGTTCTAGTTGTAGGTTATAAATATTTGTAGTTTCATTCTTTGTATTTACGTTTTCTGTACATGAAATGAAAATTACAAATTCTCTCAAATGTTCAAAATATCTTCTCTTAAACATTTTCACAAACATCTTGTGTTCTCTTTAGATTCTAACATGGTATCATCGAGTCTTGTTTGATCGGCGTTTCTATCGCGATCTCTGCATTTCTATCGCTATCTTTTTTTTGTTGCAGTAATTTTTTTGATCCTGTTGTCATGGCTTCCGCTCCGAATTCATCTGCTTCTTTTCTTCTTGTTCTTACATTCAAGTTCGATAGGAACAATTATGCCTTCTAGCGCTTTAAGGTGTTGGCTCTTTTACGCGCGCATGGTTTTGAGGATTTGATCTCCGATTATTCGGTTCCTCCTCCTCAGTTTCTGTCTCCTTCTGCTCGCGATGCTCATCCCAATCCTGATTTTCAAGTGTGGATTCGTCGCGATCAGTTTTTGTTGAGCTGGCTTATTGGTTCGATTGTTGAGGTCATGATTGGTCATATTACTCGGTGTGTGACCTCTCGCGATCTGTGGCGCACTCTGCAATTGCTTTTTCAATCACAATCCAAGGCGCGCATCATGCAGCTCAAACTTCAGTTGCAGACTACTAAGAAAGGCGAGCTGTCTATTGACGAATATGTGCTTAAAATGCGTGGATTTGCTGACAATTTGGCTGCTATAGGCAAGTCTGTGAACTATGAGGATTTAATTATGCATATCCTTGGTGTATTTGGTGCTGACTATGATGCCGTAGTTGTTAATCTTACGAATCGGACTAATTCTCTAACTCTTCCAGAAGTTCAGTATGCTCTTCAAGCACATGAGGCTCGGCTTCAAAATCAGGTCTCGTTGATCTCTCATACTGCTCATTATGCTCATTTTTCTGGTGCTGTCAATTATGGTGGTGCTCTGTTTAGTCGTGGTCGCGGTGTTTCTGAGTTTGCTGGCCGCAGTGGTGGTTTTAGAGGAGGTCGAGGTGGCAGAGGTTTAACCAAGGATACTAAGATCATCTGCCAACTTTGTGGTAAAAATGGTCATGTCGTTCTCAAGTGTTTCAAGTGATTTGATGTTCATTTCACTGGTGTTGCTGCTCCTCAAGCTTTCTATGCTGATTATTCTTTTGATTCTGCTCAAGAGGAGGCCTACTATGCTCAGCAGGTTGACTCTCAGTGGTATGTCGACAGTGGTGCCACTGCTCATATCACAAATGATCTCTCTAATCTACAGCTAAGCACACCATATTCTGGTTCTGAGATGTTACGGGTTGGAAATGGTAATGTTCTCTCTATTACTCATATTGGTGATTCTAGCCTGCCTTCTGCTGATTCTCACAAGTCTCTTATGCTGCAAAATATCTTGCATGTGTCTGGTATTACAAAGAATTTAATCAGCATCTCTCAGTTCACTAATGATAATAATGTTTTTGTGGAATTACATCCCTCTTTTTGCTGTGTTAAGGATCTGCAAACACATCAAGTTCTGATGAAGGGGTCTCTAGTCAAGGGATTGTATCAGCTAGACCTCTCAGCCATGCCTAGGACCTGCTCTACTTCTCCAGCTTTGTCTGTCAAGTCTTCTCCTTCCTTACCATCTCAAGCCTTTCAGACAGTCACTACTTCTGCAGATTCTTCTGCTTCCTCATGTATAAATAAGTCTAAATTTTGTTTTCTTTTTTGTACTTCTGATATCAATGAGTGGCATAGGAAGCTAAGTCATCCTAGTTCTTCTATTCTGAAACATGTTTGTAACAATCTTCATATTCAATATAAAGAATCTTCCTTGTTGTTCTGTGATGCTTGCAAATTAGGTAAACTTCATCAAACTGCACATGTATCTCAACCACTTCGTACTAATGCTCCTTTTCAGCTTATACATTCTGACTTATGGGGGCCTGCAGCTACTTCTAGCTCTGCGGGGTTTAAATTCTATATCCATTTCATTGATGATTATACTAGGTTCACCTGGATTTTTCCTCTTACTGTTAAGTCTGAGGCCGCTGATGTTGTTAAACGATTCATTGCTATGATTCAAGTTAAGTTTTCCACAACTATTCTTTCTCTTCAAACTGATTGGGGGGTGAATATAGATCCTTAGATGCTTATTTTTCCGACCTCGGAATCCATTTCAGACATTCTTGTCCTCACATTCATCCTCAGAATGGTAAAGCTGAGAGGAAACATCAACATATCTTTGAGACTGGTTTGACTCTTCTAGCTCAAGCTCATTTGCCTTTCAAGTTCTGGTGGGATGCCTTTGCAGCTGCAGTTTATCTCATTAATCGGTTACTTTCATCCACTACTCAAGGTATTTCTCCCTTTCAGCTTCTTTATCATACTTCTCCTGATTATTCCTTTCTTCATACATTTGGTTGTGCTTGCTTTCCTCTTATAACTCCTTACAATAAGCACAAACTTCAATATAAATCTGTCAAATGTGTGTTTCTAGGCTATAGTTCTACTCATAAAGGTTATAAGTGTCTTAGTTCTTCTGGTAGGATTTATATATCAGATTCTGTTGCTTTTCATGAGAATGAGTTCCCATATGAGTCTTTATTTTCTTCTACTCCACTGCTCTCTTCTTTATCTCCTTCCAATTCATCTGTTCTTATTCCTTCTTTTTCCTCTAATCCTTCTTTCTCTAATGACATTCATTTCTCTTCTCCTCCCACTTCTCTCTCTACTTCTCCTGCCTCTGCTACTACTACATCTATTCATCCTCCTTCTACTGTTCTTTCTACTACTACCTCTATTCTTCTCCCTTCTACTATTCCTCTTGTTTCTCATCCCATGATCACTAGAGCTAAGCATGGTATTTTTAAACTTAAAGTATGGCTGGCTGAGGTTCAGTTGCCATCAGAACCCTCTTCAGTCAGAACAACTCTTGATGATCCTGCATGGTATAGTGCTATGAAGGCTGAGTTCTCTACTTTGCAAGAGAAGAAAACATGGGTGTTGGTTCCCCCTTCTTCTGATCAGAAGTTGATTTCTCATAAATGGGTTTTTAAAGTAAAAAACTAAGTCTGATGGTACTCTTGACAAGTTGAAAGGCTGAGTTCTCTGCTTTGCAAGAGAAGAAAACATGGGTGTTGGTTCCTCTTTCTTCTGATCAGAAGTTGATTTCTCATAAATGGGTTTTTAAAGTAAAAACTAAGTCTGATGGTACTCTTGACAAGTTGAAAGCTAGGTTGGTGGCTATAGGTTTTGAACAGTTTGCTGGAGTGGATTTTCTTGAAACTTTTAGTCTAGTTCTTAAGTTTTCTACACTGAGAATGGTGTTTGTTATGGGAGCTATGAAGGGTTGGAAAATGAGGTAAATTGACATTAATAATGCTTTTTTGAATGGAGAACTTGAGGAGACAATTTATATGACTCAACCAAGAGGCTTTGAGGATAGGCAGTTTCCTCAACATGTATGTAAGCTTACAAAAGCTATCTATGGTCTGAAACAGGCTCCTAGAGCCTGATACAACACACTAAAAGCTTATCTTGGTTCAGTTGGTTTTCAAAGATCTCAGTCAGATTTCTCCTTGTTCTTTAGGTCTTCTGCTACAGGTGTGGTGCTCATGCTTGTTTATGTTGATGATATTATAATCACTGGGGATAATTCTGATGAGATTCAAGATGTGGTTCAAGGTTTGAACATTAAATTTGCTCTCAAAGACCTTGGCTCGGTTAGTTATTTTCTGGGCATTGAAGTTTCTCATCAGCTTGGCTCTTTTCACTTGTCTCAAAGCAAGTATATTGATGAAATACTTGAAAGAACAAACTTGTCAGATTGCAAGTCTTGTCCTATTCCTATGAATTCAGCTGTGAAGTTGTCCAAAAACAGTGGTTCTATGTTTGAAGAAGCTACTCTTTATAGAAGTACAATTGGTGCTTTGCAATATCTCACATTAACACGGCCTGATATTGTCTTCCCTGTAAACAAGCTCAGCCAATTTCTGCAACAGCCTCTTGACTCTCACTGGGATGCTTGCAAACAATTACTTAGATATCTGAAGGGTACTAAGTCTTTCTCCATGGTGTTCAGTTCCTTCTCTTTCATGATGATTGAAGCTTTTGCAGATGCTGACTGGGCCAGCTGTATTGATGATAGAAGGTCTACGGGTGGCCACTGTGTGTATCTTGGGACTAATCTGATTTCTTGGTGTTCTAAGAAGCAACAAGTTGTGTCCAGAAGCAGCGCAGAGTCTGATTATAGATCCTTGGCAAATGTCACTGCTGAAATCGTGTGGCTACAGGCTTTGTGCAAAGAGTTGGGGTTTGGAGTTATTAGTCCTGCTCAAGTATGGTCTGATAACAGTAGCGTTATATCTCTTGCTTCAAACCCGGTCTTTCATGCACGAACAAAACATATTGAGATTGATGTGCACTTTGTTCGTGAGAAGGTGCTTGACAAAGTGGTGGAGATAGGTCATGTGCCTTCCAAGGATCAAGTAGCAGATATCTCCACCAAACCTCTAGCTGAAACACGCTTTCAAACTCTACGGGATCATCTTAAACTCAAGTTGTGATGTTGGGTTTCTGCAGGGGTATGTTGAAGATATTTATGTATGGACTTGCATGGTGCTTGGACACGTGGCTTTCTTTCCGTATTTTATGGGAGTTAGTTATTCAATCTTGCCAGCTGTTAGTTCTAGTTGTAGGTTATAAATATATGTAGTTTCATTCTTTGTATTTACGTTTTCTGTACATAAAATGAAAATTACAAGTTCTCTCAAATGTTCAAAATATCTTTTCTTAAACATTTTCACAAACATCTTGTGTTCTCTTTAGATTCTAACACCCGGTTAATTCTAGAAAAATATTACTTCCTCAATTTTATTCTATGCTTCTGTTTGCTTTGACAGATGTAATAAATAAGGCTATTGGATATAGTAGGATTGTATTGTTCCGATAAAAATAATCATCTGTTTGGATTGCGTAATTGTGAGTTGAATGATTCGGGTTAAATTATCAATATGTTATTTTGATTAATTCATAATTAGTATTAAAATGCAGAAAAATACCAAAATTGCCACCGCGTAAGATTTTTATTATTGATTTAAATATTTGAATGAGGATCATTGATAATTTTGAATTTCATCAATGAGGAGGGATGAAAATATTGAAGTGATAATTTATGAAGTAAATGGATGATTAAAGTTGGAGTCATCATCAATACCGCACTTCAACCAATCAAGCTAAATGACTAATTGACTCAATAATATAATCAATCGTGTCTAATTAATCAAGTTAAGTCCGAAGACGACTATGAAATGAATTTGTATAAATGTAAAGTATCTAATTTCACGACGGTAGCTACTTCTATTAGCTACATGGGATTCCGAAATCGACGGTCGAGATTGGTTTATATGAGTGGAAGTAATGTACGTCGTTGGATTGGTGAGAGACAGTGGCGGGAAGAGATTGTCTCGTTTGTTGGTGGACAATTTGAGCATTGATGTGTCGATGAGAGAGAGAGAGAGAGAGAGAGCTTTGAGTTTAATAATGCGGCAATCTGATATACGTACTTCACAAGTTTTTAGTCTCGCAGTCACACAAAATCAATTGATGGGATGTTATTTTTTCTACAATTATTTAAATTGCATGCATATTTGTACTCGTATAGTGATCTTAGTGGTGTCCAAAATGGAATTAAAAAAAATGAATTAAATTGAATTATTTAGTTCAAGGTCTTTTTTTTTTTTAAGTTTGATTTTGAATATTAAAATTAAAATATAATTTAATTTGATTTCAATTTAAGTAAAAATATATGTTGATTAAAATCGAATAAATCAAAATATATACATACTATATTTATAATTTATGATTTATAATTCTAATATTAATTATACCAAATTAATACAATTAAAATATATTATATACCGACATAATAATAGTAATTCTAATATTTAATTTTAATTTTCTAGTTTTAGAATTTTTAAAATATTTACTTATTTAATGTATCATTTGTCATCTATTGAGTACATGTTACTTTCTTTAGATATAATTGTTTCGGAAAAATAAAAATAATCATTGAAAAATTAGTCAAACTGAAAATCAAACCAAACTAACGAAATGATTATGGTTTGGTTTTATTCGGTTATATATATTATTTTGGTTGGTTCCGTTTGAATTTTTTTAAGAAAAATTTTATTTGATTTTGTTAGTTTGGCTAGGTTTTGCACTGAGTGTTTGTTTGTGCATGATTGTATTAAAATTATTTAATAATTATTTTTATACATTTTAAGATTGAAATTTACATACCCTTCATAATTAATAAGTTTAACTAAAAACGGACGTTATTTTATATTATAAAGTGGCAAATTAATACAAAACATGGTCTTTTTTTTTTAAATGACAAATGTAGTTTTTAAAGAGGCTCAATGATAGGTCTCAAAGATGACCACTGTGAACAAATAATTGTGTTGATTAAAAAATAAAGAAAATGCTATAATTACTTCATAAAATTGGAGTGACAAACAATATATTATTAGGAAATTTTTGTAATTGGGTAGAATCATAATCCTTATAAAATTACGCAATTAACTTCATATTTGGTTACTTTTGCAGACCAAAAGGGTTGTATATGAATAAATGTTATACATTAAATGACTTCAATAAAATTATACTTTAAATGGAGCAATTTATAAATTAATATACAAGTATTTTTTTACGAGTTCATTAAATGTAGGATTACAAACATTATATTATATGCATGTGTATACTAAATGTATAGGATATAGCATATGTTAATACACATAAAATGTAAGAGGCAATAATATGGGAGTATATATTAAAACTAAGACACATATCAAATAATTATGATGTAACCCAATTTAAATAATTTGCTTTTTATTTTTCCTTTTTCCGGTCCAAAAAGTATATATGGGGTAAAGGCGAAACCCAAATATATTATTAAAGACAAAAAAATAAGAAAAGATATGAATACCTGTAGGAAAGTGACATCGAACGTGTCTATCTAGAGCTTGTGACATGACAACCAAATTAAATGAAAGGGAGTATTTCTTTCTTTCTTTCTTAAATATTGGTGCATCGAAAATAAATAATAACATATACATACATGTATGTATATATATATATATATATATATATATATATGTCTACTCAAAAAAGGCAGAAGGAAGAAATGCTCATAGTAAGTGAATTAACCCTCCAATGCTTGAGCAATGATTTTCTCTATGTAAATTGAGGAAGTATCAAGTTTAAAACATTAATTGGGTGAAGCACTGGGTTTGTATGAGGCTCTTTCGTGGATAAATTAAAGTCTCTCGGCATCCAACGTGTTATTTTTGAAGTTGATTCCAAGATGGTGTTTGAGGCTGTAAAATCTTCCTCAACGACCATATCTGAATTTGGTTCGATTATTTCTAATTGTCGGAAATTTTTTACGGATTCAAATAACTTTTCTCTCAATTTGGTTCGTGGAAGTGCTAATTGTATGGCACATGATTTAGTTAGGGCTGCTCGTGATTTTTCAAGCCCTTATTGTTGGGTTGAACCTCCGTCTTTTGTGATAGACCTTCTCGATAGTTCATGTTCTTGTACTTCTTAATAAAATTTTGATATTTGGTTGTAAAAAAAAAGCATATACATATACATATAAATTTAAATATCTTAATTTAATTTATTATATAATGTGTATAATTCACCAAGTGAAATTATACTCATTTTAATATGTTTTTAAATTTAAAATAAATTAAAAATAAAATAAAATAATTTTAAAAAATTGGGGTACATATTTCTCCCATTTGGGAGGCCGGGATGGGATGGAGATTTCCCTCGGCCCCGCCCCGTTGCCTACCTTACAAGCGAAGTATTTCTCAATTAATTTTATACCAAGTTAAAATTTGATATTTTTAATAATGAGTTAAAATGCAAAATAAAACTTTGGGTTTTTGTTAAAGAAAAAGGCAAGACTTATGTGTTTTGCTGTCACACACACACACATACATATGTTAAATAAAATGTCCACCAATTTACAATGTTTTGTATGAGTAGAAAACATTTAGTTTTTAGAGCAATGTCAATCGAACATCAAATAAAGATAAAGGTAGTGTAGTCATATAATGGGGCCTATTTGACTTTAAACCCCCCAATGAAATAAATGTTGTTTGTATTTTTCGAAAACCGGATTTTTTACACTGTTTAGGACCTTATTTAAGTTTGTGAAAATCTTACCCAACACAAATATTAGAGGACATTGTGATAAACTATACTTTATCTCTTTTATAATAAGTGTCATTCTAATACTTTAATTTTATTTCAGAAAAAAGTGTCATTGTATACAATCGATGTAAAAAATTTCACATATTTGTCCTCATTTAATGCATTCAAACAACCATATTTAACTCATTTAATGTATTCACATAAGTGTGTATAAAGTAATTTGATTATCTAATTAATATATTTATTAATATCTGTGCATTCATCCAGAATGACACTTATTCATAAACGGATAGAGTATTGCTTAGGACCTTTAGGGGTGAGCATTCGGTTTATTTCGGTCCAAATATCATAAAACTGAATAGACCGAATTAGGAAATATTTAGGATCGAACCGAGCCGAATTAAGGGGAGGACCGAACTGAATTTGTTCAGTTTGGTCCAGTCTATTTTTTCTATTTTTTCTATTTTTTTTTATTTTTTTTATTTTGAATAGCTTGACTAACTGTGGAAATATTAGCCTAAATAATAAACAAATATCACAAATATATAACTAACATCATAAATAAACATTTATAACTAATATAAAAAAATAAACTAACAAATAACAATACAAACATGTGAATTATCCAATAAATAATAATTAAAAAAAATAATAAATTAATAATAAATAAAAAGACTCTGTCTATTTGGTCCATTGTCTGTAGGACCGGACCGAACTGAGGACCGATTTTTTTTTAAAAAAAAAAGAATGGAACCGGACTAAAAAATTGAAAGAATCGGACCAAATATACCGAATTTATTCGGTTCGATTCGGTTTTCGGTTTTCGATTTTTTCAGTTTTTTGCTCACCTCTAAGGACCTTATTTAAGTATGTCTGTGCGCGCGCACCTAAATCATAAGCTCATGAAATCCTGATTTTTTTGTTTTCTTGAAATATAACCAAATGAATAATACTTTAATCAAACATCAGACAATTCGGAAAATTATTATAGTATCGCATGTGTTAATCCGTGTAAATATTGTGTATTATTGTATTAATATTTAGTTTTTAAAATTTTAGAACAAAAATATGAAAGTACTCAAATATTGAACACGTACTTAAATATGTAATTAACTCTTTATAAAATATATAATGATTATATAAAGTTAATATTTGGATAATGAGAATTTCACTCTAGTAGCCTTTAGGGCTGGCCTATGCCTTTGTTCGAAATTGCTCCGTTTTTTATTCAGTGATTGATTCTCTTCAAATTTCCTCGATTTTCGGATTTTAAGTTTTTTTAACTTTTTTTTTTTTTATTTTGAGGAAAAAAAAACCTTGATTTCCTCTTTCTTTCTTTTTTTTCTTGGACTAATGCAGTACAATTTTTTTATTTCATAATAATAATGTGTGTGATATAGTATTATGAATCAAAATTATGTGAGGCAGATCACCAAACCTACATCTAAGACTCTTCCTACGAGATCAAAATTAATATTTTTATTGAAATATTAAATTTTATTAAAAATATTAATTTATTCCTAAATCGTAATAATCTTTATAGTGTAATAGATGAAGTATGAGTTATTAGCAAAAAATATTAATTTCTGAATCCTTTATCTCCACGATCGAGAAACAAGATAAACGCTCAAAATTTCACGCCTCACACAAAACACCATGATATTCTATGAAATACGGTCAAATGTAATATATTATTGAATTTAAGAATATGAAAAAGATAAATAAAAATATTTAAAATATCATAGCAAAAGGAACGATTAAGGAGTGGTGTCATAATATAAAATAACATTTTTAACTTATTAATTAATATGTACTAAAATAATAAAAAAAACAATTTTTTGAACAAATTAAAGATACTTCAAAATAACAATTTGGTTGAGTTTATCATGTAAGGGTATTGTACCTTTTTTGTTTACATTTATTGTTTATTTTAAGAGGTGGTTTTGAGAGCACAAATTGTATGAGTTTGGGCCCATCAAACTGATCATACCCATTAATTATGAACGATAAAAAATAAAAATTTAGCCCATGTTGGGCACGTGTACCACACGCATTGGTGGAGCCACATAGGGCTCAGTGGGGGATTTGGGACCCCCTAGAATTTAAAAAAAAATATAGTATTATAGTAGTTTTTTTAGGAAATATTATAGCAGCATTTTAATTAAATACTTAAAAATAAAAAATAAAAAACATATTATTCTACTCCTAGTCGCAATCCCACGTCCAACATCCATCCCCCAAACCTAATTCAAACCATACTAAAAAAAATATTATTTCATTCTATTACTTTAATTTTATTTCACAAAAAGTGTCATTCTATACAATAGATGTAAAAAATTCACATTTTTCTCATATTTACCCTCATTTAATGCATTCAAACAACCATATTTAACTCATTTAATATATTCATATAAGAGTGTATAAGGTAATTTGATTTTCTAATTAATATCTTTATTAATATGTGTGCATTCATCCATAATAACACTTATTCAAAAATGGAGGCAATATATTTATTTCTCATCTTGGTGTTAAATTTTAAATGTTATGGTTCATTGAAGATTCAAACATTGTGATGCAATTTTCAGAATATTAGAATTTTATAAATTAAAAAAATATTTTTTTATCATTCTACTTATGATTTTTTATACTATGAATTGCCCCCTCTGATCAACATTCCTTGCTCCGCCACTGACCATGCACGAGCCCACATGTAGCGCGTAAGGTACATGCGTCCATTAAATCATTTTTATTATTTTTGTTATTTTTATTATTTTAATTTTTTATTTTTCTGTTTTATTTTTTTCATTTTCCCCAAAATTATATAAGAAAATTTACACTTTGATACCTACATTTTGGACACTTTTTTAAAAATGTCTCAATTTATTACTATTACGAAAACAGTATCCACTTTTTCAAATTTTTGCAAATCTGACCTCGATTAAATTTCCAACTTAAAATATCTGCATGACACGCCGGAATTCTTGCGTGGTTTTTTTGTTTCAATAAAAAAATATTACCTGGATATTTCATATCAATTATGAACTATAAATAAAATAAAATTGTTGGGCATGCCACGTAGATATTTTAGGCTATAAATTTGATCGAAACCAGATTTGCAAAATTTTTGAAAAAGTGAGTATTGTTTTGCTAAGAGTAATAAAGTGGGTCATTTTTTAAAAAATGTCCAAAATGTAGACATCAAAGTATAAATTTCTCAATTACATACCCTAAAATATAATTAGTGAACTCTAAAATTAAAATGAATTAATTTAATTTTTTTGAAATAAATATAAATATATACCGTAAAATTGATTTAATGAACCCTAAAATTAAAGTAAATGATTTTTTTTTTGAAATTCGGAAACTCGCCTAACGCTAACGCGTGGGCCAGTGCATTGCGTTTGATAATTAATTTAATTTTTTTGAAACAAATATAAATGACAATTGAAAATAGAAAAAAAAAACTAATTTTGAAATAAATATACGCTAAAATGGAATTAGTGACCCTAAAATAAAAGTAAAATACAACTCACATATGAGATTAATAATCTTAAAAAAACACGAACACTAAAAAATACAAAAGAAGCCCCTAAAAATCTAAAAAATACTAAAAAAATCCTAAAAATTACATGAACCCTAAAAAAACCTTGAACTCCTAAACTCTAAACATTAATTGGAATGAAAAAAAAAATCATAATTTGAACTAAATAAATCTGTATAAACTCGTATAAAATAAGTAAGAGAACCGTGACTTTTTTAAGGATACAACTACAAGGGATATTTTTTAAAATTTAAGTAATACTTTTTAATATTAAGAGTGATACTGAATTTTGATTTTTTTTTTAATTTTTTCCGGGGCAACGCAAGTGAGTGATGGATGCATGAGCTTTTAAGTGATCTACATGCGAATTTATGTTATTTTAAATAGCAACTTGAGGCCAGAAATTAATAAAATGCACTTGCGAAAGTTTTTAACTAGAGAATGTCATATTATTATCAGTATATAACTATAAATAAATAAGTGATATTTGTATATATAGTAAGCATAATGAAGTGTTGAAAATGCTATTTATTATGATATGAAAAATGATTTAATATTTATTTAATAATAGGTAGAAAGCCAACCACAAATTAATCAGGTTAAAACGAGGTTAGGAAAGCAAATTGAATGTGAACGAAAATCATCCACACACACTCCCTCCTCTCTCTCTTTCACTCTCTCTCTCTACCCCTCACACGCGCGCATACATAAGCGAGGCAGACGAGAGCTAGTTCCTTTCAACTGTCAAACAGCACAGAGCAGACGAACTGACGTTCGATTCAAACCTCTCTCTCTCTCTCCCTAAATCCCAAGGCCCCTCCGGCCATCACACTTCTTCCTCTCTCTCTCTCTCTCTCTCTCTCTCTCTCTCTCTCACTCTGTCTGCAGTAAAGAAATTTTATCATCCGGTGATACTTCTGTAGAGTGTAGACTGTAGCATTCTTCAATCACTCTCCGCTTCGATATCAATGCAACCAAGAATCCCCTGAAAGAAGCTTCTCAATCTCTCTCGAAACTCACATAACAAAAAAAAAATGGAAAAAAAATCTTCGTGATTATGTTCAAAACTGCATTCCTCTGCTGCCATTAACCATAAATCTCGCTTAAAAATCCAATCTTGTTAAAAGTTTGTGTTATATCATACTCAATTACTCATACATGGGCGGCGAAGGAGAAGGGTGGGGCGGTTGGCCGCCGGCACCCGGCGGCGCGCCGCTCTACCTACCGAAAGACGACCACTGGACTCACTTCGACAACTCCGTGAATGCAGTTTCTTTTGGCTTTGTGGCAACAGCAATTCTCATTTCCATGTTTCTTGTCATGGCCATATTCGAGAAGTTTCTCAGGACAACCTCGCCGGAGCTCTCTCCGGCCGCTCCTCGCCGCCGCCCCCGCTCCGACATTGAAGCCCAGAATCGTGTTGGTGGTTTCAGTTCTAAGCTGGGTTACCCATCTCCTAAAGTGAGTGGAATATTTTTCTCTCTAATTTCTGAAATTAATTTTCGCTTTGCCCTTTTCATGTGCTGCAATTTGGATTAAAGTGTAGTTTTGCAGGCTATGATGATTGTTGTTCTGACAAAAAGCCTCATTTTTTTTATCCCCCTCTTTTTTTCATTACCAGTTTGACTACACATGACATGGTTCTAGTATTATTTCAGACATCAGTTTCTTGATCTAGAATTTGCAACTTTCCTTGTATTGGTCTGAATCAGCTCTACTTTATTCACCTTTTTTTCCCTGCTAAGCTTTCATATAGCAAGAATTTGTATGCTTTTGGATTCCACCTCACTGTTCTCTTTTTCTTTGAGTTCTTTTCCTTAGTGGGGGAGGGATGGGGGCTGGTGGTGGGGTGAGAAGTTAAGATAATATAATCTAAGAAACATAATTAAAAGCTTCACTTTTCAACAATTATAATGCTGTTTTGAATTGTGAGATGCTTTCATTTTATTACTGTTAAAACTGTCTGAAATAAAATGGAATATGAACCTACAGAAACCTGCAACAATCCCAAATCTTACTAAGAAACTGCTCGAATACCGACATTGTTGAAAGATTAAATATTGCATCATAAACTTAAGGCATATGTGATTAAGCAAAGGAACTATTGGATTAATTGTTGTTTTCCATGCCACAAAGTCCAAAATTTCTAATATATAACTACATGTGCTTGATCATGTGATTCTGGTACATATAGGATTCTTCCTTGTATATGATATTTAGAAAATGGCCCATCTATGAAGTTAGGTGGTTTATTGGTCCCTACACCCATTAATGTGCATTGAAGCTGCAAGCCCGAATATAGTTCTTGATACGGGGATAAGCCTCCTGTGTCGTAAATGATCCCTCTATGTTGTTGATTAATATTTATTTATGATTCTCGCGTGCTAAATCCTTGTTTCGGAGACAGGCTACCAAAGCTTTAAATTTGCTTGTTTTCTTGTTAGTTTATTGTCTACTATCGGGGCTTTAATCTTGTACGTACGATTGAGTTCCTTGTGGAAGTGCATTGGGGCACTGTATTGACTTGTTTAATGTTATTTGGTCTTTGTTTGATATAATAATTGGCCATTGATATGGACAGTGAGACAATCTTAGTTGTACATGTTTTGTTAATTGCTGGTTGTTGAGATAAGGATGTGCATGGTTGTTATGTGGGTTATATCTTAAAAAAGTTTGATTATCTTAGGATTAGATGTTTGAATAATTGGCTGATTCATTTGGAATGAAATGGAATCTCTAATCTGTGACCTAAATTCTGATGAATCTCATCTTTTTGGCCATTCTCACCCAGTGAGTTCTTGGAAATGATTCAACAATTCTCTTTTTTTTATTATGTATGATCTTGATTAGTTGTTGGAGCAGTTTCACCTTGATTTGCTCTGTGTTTCTGCCTTTCTACGACTATGTAGAATGTGTATGCAAGCGCGTATTGATAGATTTTCTTCGAGTTCCATTGCTCTTGTCAAGACATCAAAACAATGCCTTACAACACTTGATCTCTTTGCAAACCTTTGATCATCCCTACTTTATCATGATGTAACACTTGATCTCTTTGCAAACCTTTGATCATCCCTACTTTATCATGATGTATAGTTTTAGCTTAACCTTTGTATACTTACTCATCTACGATGATTTTTCTTCAGGCGCCGGTCAATGCCTCGGAGGTTTCAGTGGTGATGCCGGGTGACAATGTGCCTAGGTTCATCGCTCATCCAGCCCCCGTTCCTTGCCCTCCAGAGCGCAGGCCGTGGCCTTCACATCATCCGACTTGCTCTTCCTAGCTCTACCCGAACTAGGTAAATGCCAAGGCTTTGTGTCATGAAACATGATCTGGTATATATGCACATGTTATGTCAAGAACTTGATGAGAGGCCTAATTTTTTTACCCATAGTTTGAGAGAGAGAGAGAGAGAGAGAGAGAGAGAGAGAGAGAGAGAGAGAGAGAGAGAGAGAGTGTGTGTGTGTGTTCACTCTGATGTTTCTCAGACTTCGGTAAATAACTAGCAGCATTTTTAGAAAATTTATTTTATTTTAATATCGTTAATTCAAGGTTATTTCTTTTTCACGGGCTTTGATTTTTCGAAATTTTTTGGGCCTCAATTAGTATGGCTGGACTTTTTTAAGTTTTTAGCAAATTTATCTTGATTTTCAAATTTCGGTGTTCAGAAGTTGAGTATTAATATTCATCATGAAATTGGACTTCCCTAAAATATATTTTTATTTTTAAATTTCCACCATTGTTCATGTTAGGATGCGATGAAGGTCAGTTTAGTCTTGCGATAGATTAAGATCCCTTATAGTTATCTTTTAAATTATGTATCACCTTGGAGGTTTGATATGGAATCAAGAAATATGTGGGAAAATGGAAATAGATGCAAGGTTATTCCTTTTTCACAGGCTTTGATTTTGCGAAAATGTTATTTACGAGTAGATAGTTGACTATCATGATTTTTAAATTTCGGTGTCTAAAACAATAGTAGGAAAGTGGGAGGGTCATGTGTACTTTCATCTCGAAATGACGAATGATCATGTTAGTTATTTTACGGCATATCAAAATGACGTCGTTTTAGATCAAAATCTTAGTGCGGAAACAAAACCTTGAGGGATTTTATTTAATGTGTAACCTTGAAGCCTAATAGACACTTGCCAATATCGTGATGTCAATAGAATACAATACATGGACTATATATTCATTCGCATTTAACGACTATTGTTTGACAATATTCATGTAGAAAACAAAATAACTAACAAGTAATTAAATTTATTCGTAATATTAAAAAAATACATTATATATATTAGTTGTTTTCTACGCCACGAGTTCAAGTTTGTGGGCGTTTTGATCTTTTACATCTCGAGTTAGCAATTAATCTATTTTTCGGTTCTTAAATTTATTACACTAATATAAAATCAGAACTCATGGGTTAGTTATTGCAAAAATAAAAGGTCAAGAAAAAACATTGACGTGACTATTAATTCAAAAAGTGCCAAGTGATTTTGTTTTTTCATTGTGTTTGACTAATTCTACTTTTGTTTTACTTTAGTATACAAACTATCTATTACAAAAAATACAAGATAAAAATCAATTTTAATAGAAATGTCTAGATCATTGGAAGGCTTTACCTAGCAAATGAGATTTTTCTCGGGTACTCTCTGTAATATTTCATGTGTCAATTTTTTTTTTTAATTTATTATGATTTAATTTGATTTAAAATACTTATTTAGAGTTTATCCTTCCTCAATTAGTTATATTAAAAAAACTAATTACGACGTAAGAGATGCCAATGTACTCGTAAGAGGCTTAGCAAGATTATTTGCTTATTTTGGAAGACCAGCTTTCGCTAGCAATTATGATACAACATATACATTTTGGGCTTACATGAAATTTGTGGACTTGTACAGTATTGTGATGCTCGAAATGGTGAATTTATTCTATAATTGTATAGAATTGTACTGTTAAAATTAAAAAAAAATCATTTTTTTTATATATAAACAAATATTTTATTCTATGCGCGCGCACACATACACGTATAAATCATCATCCTAATTGGCTCGCATACCTGCCAAAAGAAGAAACTTTTCATAAATTTTACCCTACAAAAACACCAAAAAAATCATAATCGTAATTGCCTCACGAAAACCTTATAAATTTAAACCCGTGGAAATGAAACTATTTATCTTAGAATAGCACCCAACATCCTCTAAGATTTGAAGTATATGATTGTATAGATTGATTTTAAAAAAATTATATATAGAAATATTAGTGAAGAACAATTTGGACCTCTCGATGAAAAATTTCTGATTCCGCCACTGATCATGATATCAGTAATCACTCGACCCTATCTCTTGTCACCAAACATTACCATCATTTATTCTCACCCACATTTTCAATTTTTATTTAGTGACATGTGGATGAGTCAATAAATCAATTAACATGTGAATAATTAATAACTTATCAATAAATGCATTAATATGCTCACGGATATGTTTCGCATATTACTAGCAGTACAATGTAATTTTTTTAATTAAACTATTATAATCTAACCACATAACACTTTATGTGACAAATATGCTCATCACATTTATAACTAAGTTTAAAAGCGAAGTAAAATTGCTTATTTCATATAATTATTCAACAAATAAATGGCGAACATACAAATCTTCCCTCCAAATTCACCTTTTTTGACTTTTTACCCACAAAATCTACGAGCAAAATGTCGGCCGACAAATTTTTCCATACCACAAATACCCCTGATCTGCTGCAAATTTTTACACGCGAACCCCTCTCTCTCACTAGAGAAAAATAAAACACTCCAGGGACACAAGTGAGTTTTCCAGCACATCATTACTTGTCGGTGGCCGCTTCATTTCTTCGCTCTCTCTCACCTCCTCCCCCTTCCGGATCTTCTCACCCGACCCGTATCCAACTCGACCCGGATAATTACCCGTTTTCCTCAGTGATCTGCTCGTACTAAGCCCCGTTTTCGATGACCCGGAATCCGAATGGATCACCGGCGATCTCGACCTCCTCTCTGAGCTCTCTCCTCCACCCGTTTTCCTACCATGCCCGGATCCTGGGTTAACCCGACCCGGTGATTTATTGGACCTCCGAGCCGGAGATCTCCCCGCCATATTCTCTCTCTTCACCTCGGCGGGAAACGGCCCGCGGTAGTTGAACCTCGGCCAATGAAATGCGCCGTCGTTTTCCGTCGAATTCGAATCACTCTCGCTGTGAGTGATGTGGATCTCTGATCCGACGTCGGAGGGCTTCTTGACAGCGCCGCCGTTTTGGTGGAGCATTCTCTCGCTCCCATGGAAGATTCTCGGGATGGGCGGCGACGGCGATCTCTTTTTGGGAATGGCGGTGGTCTCGGAGAGGACCTCTTTGACGGTTTCTTCGTATACAGGCGGCGGAGACTTGCTGCCGCCGTCGTTGTGTTTCGTGGAGGTGGAAATGCGGGGGGGTTTCGAGGGCTGCGCGGCGGTGTTGGTGCTTAGACAGCTGCCCATGTTGGAGAAGTTGATCAAGAACGAGGAATAATAGTGCTGGTATTTACATGGCGGAGATGGCGGCGGAGGAGAGGTGGCGGAAATGAACAGAATAGTGTTAAAGTGTGGAGAAATAGTTGAAAAGGAGATTGGAAATATGGGTTTATTTATTTGATCAGAGGATTGAGGTTGGGTAGAATGGAGCTCGTTGGCTTTGGCAGTTGGGAAGAGAGAGAAAAATGGTGACGAGAGAGAATAACGACATTGCATCCTAAACTTATAATCTGTTTTAGCGGGATTCGATTACCAACCTTAATCTAGTCAAACACACAAATCATCATGACTCACTATATATGCTAGTTGTTCATAGTTTTCCTCTCTCCAAATAGTATTTAAACTAGAGTAACGTTCGTGTGGACGATGATTGGAGAGAAAATATGGATTTTGGTCCAAAAGGATACTTCAGTTTGATTTTGATCCAGATACTATCATTTTTTTTTATCTCAAATAGTGTAAATATTGATTTTGATCCTCTTTTTGTCTTAAAATCGTGTGACTAAAATTGATATTCTTAAGCTTATGTAACTAGGGAAAAACTTAATATTATATCAGACCGTTAACGCGTTTGACCAGGTCAAATGTGGGCCAATGCTTGTTTACCCGGTCACCCGAAAAAAAGAAAAATGATAAAATATGTGATACTTTTTAAGGATACATATGATATTTTTTGAATTTTGAGTGATAATTTTTAGTATTACAGTTGATACTGATTTTGAGGTTTTTATTTATTTATTTTGGCCGATATTTTTTAAGGATACCGGTGATACTTTTGGGCTTTTAAGTGATACTTTTTAGTGTTACAGTTAATACTGATTTAAATTTTTTTTTTTTTGGAATTGATCAAGTTAACGCGCGTTTTCCGGTGTTGATCGGTCAATGCATTGACCCGGTCAATACATCTGATGGTGCACCTAATGCACAATCTCATGAACACACTTTTGGAAATCTCATGAGATAAACAGTCTAATGGTGTAACAAACAACCAAAAAAGTGGCCGTCGGTGCAGACACACGTTGGTGACTGGCGAGTGTATGCCTCGTACACAATTATTTTGTTCATCATTTATTTACATCGTTAGTTTATTTACAATATGGACTTTCGAAAATGTATTTTCAACTTTATATTTTGAGCTCGATTAGATTTTCA
Organism: Perilla frutescens; assembly: GCA_026008535.1. Lineage (NCBI taxonomy): Eukaryota > Viridiplantae > Streptophyta > Magnoliopsida > Lamiales > Lamiaceae > Perilla > Perilla frutescens. Next base: position 15,523,646 of record BRKX01000007.1, on the reverse strand, counting down.
ATTTTAAATTTCAAATTGAATACCGGAACAAACTTATTAAATTTTTGAAACATCCAACGTCAAATTGTAAATCATTGAAATTTGAGACATTTTTCTTAGAAGTGCAAAGGGCACGACACACGAAATAATTTATTCATTTTATTAATGGATCGTTCAACCACACACTTCATTGTAGATCAATTAAAAACATGTTATTCATGGTAGATGAATATTATTATTGTCGTATATAATGATTATCTTACAATAATATTTCATTGCACGTCAATGAATAACTCATATTGTTGAGTCCTTTTTTTACTTTTTACAAAACTAGCTAGTACACATGATAAACGAATAAGATTGCTCGTTTGCTATCAAGAATTGCTCATTCTTCACATGAAATCGTGTATTGCACTAGAGGTATGTTATCTTCATTTCATGCCATTAAATTTATAATTTTATAATATTTTTTGTAAAAGTAAAAATTATTTAATTTTACAATTTTTAGATAGGGTTTATCCTTTTCAATCAGGATATATGATTATTTTATAGTATTTAATTATCATTTATTGAATTTAATAATAAAACACGAGAGATGCCACACTACTAGCTAGTGCAATATACAATTTCATTTCTTCCTCTCATTATTGTCCTTGTCTTAGTAGTTGGGTTGAGATCCCATTGTGATTGGTTCTCTTCATTATTATGTTAATAATTAATAACCATGTGAGAATATTAAAATATATTTAATAAAGAGAAAAAATAAAATTGCAAATAGAAAATTCCTAGCATATGTTTCTGTCATTGGCCCATTGACACTAGATTATCCAGATAGAATGGAGCAACTACTTCGTCGCTGTCTTCCCACCTGAAACTATACTACACCAAAATCATATTAATTTAATTTCATATATTTTTTAAAACAAAATATATATAATGCATTAATTTTAATTGTCGAGGAAAGTTTAATTAGCTGAATTTAAATTGGCGGAGATAATATACACGAAGCCTCACTCAAAATATTAATACGTTTTTTTCACCATTTTTTCTGTTTGAAACCTAGTCAATATGTATTATTAGAAATCAAATTTTGTGAAACCTATTTAAGAAAGAATTTGGAGAAAAAACTATGGCACATGATGCATGATTCTCAACTAACACTATCTCTACTATATACAAATAATACAATTAATGATGATGATAAATAATTTATCTTTGTGGAAAACAAGCATGGAGGGCCCATATATGTAGATATGATTAAAAAAGAAGAAATATTTGATATAGTTGTATGGATCAAGCAAAAGATTCCTCATCAATATGCATCACGGTAATTATTCAGTTGCCCACTCAACTACATGCAATTTTACTAATTAAACACCAACTTTATCTAAAATATAGTTTTAATGTGTGGATTTTTCCTCCATTTTATCCGACATTTCACACCCCCCCCCCCCCCCAAATTTATACACGTTATTTTTACTTTATCTAAGCACCTAAATATAAAAAAAAATGAAAAAAATTAATCGAGCAATTATATTGTACATTTCTGTACACGGCTTCTTAATTCAACAACTAATTGTAAATATAAATAAGCTATGTGGCTTCAAATCTCCTCAATACCACAGGTCGGGTGTGCGAGTAAAAAAAAAAAACTATGTGGCTCAGTGGTATTCAATATTCATCACCCGTTGGCCGTGATAGAGAAATGGGATCACCTGTTGTAAATCACGATGAATTCTCTATTGCAATTCTTTAATATTTTTTCAAAATTTTATTTTTAATTTTATTATGATTTATTTTAATTTAAATACTCTTATTTGGACTTTATCCTTCTCCAATTAGGGTGTATTAAACAAAATTAATTATGCATCACCAAATGTAATACAAATGGCAACAAGAGATCTGCTCTACGTGAGAGATCGTGGTTCAATTCCCAATTTTTGATTAGCCACTTTTTATTAGTAGCCGAGAAAAATAAATAAATTATATTTTAAATGTCCACTTAACTTACTCCCTCCGTCCAATAAGATAGACTTGTTGTCCTTTTTTAAATGTTTCAATATATAGATTGGTTGCTTATATTTAGCTAATTTACTCATATATATTCCTATTTAATATTTTTACATTAATCATTAATTTATTATCAAAGAAATAAATGGAAGTTTTTTGATTAATTATTTTTTCTAATTTTTTTCTTAATCCTTGTGAAAATTTCAATCAGTCTATCTTATTAGAACGATGAGAGTATTTTTTTTAATGAAAAATAGGTCTCTACATATTATTAAGGAAAGACAATTTTACATTGAAGAACGTTAGATATAATAATTGATAATGAACATTCAAACGACGGAGACCCTCTGCGGCAAAAAGAAGTGTTGAATGGGCCGGGTCGGTGTCAAGTGAGTCAAATTGGGCCAAGACCGCTGATTAGCTAATATATAATGGGCCTAGATCGGGCCTACGCTAGGCCCCAAACGGGCTCCCGTAGCTTTGAACTATGCTTAATTTTCCTTTTTCTGAAACTAAAGCGTACAACAATTGCAAGCTAAATATGGAGCCCCTGCGACGTCGTTTTGGCCCTCCTTCCTCAGTTCCTACTGTGCATACCGGCTCTCTGCTAATTTTCTCTTCCCCAATTTCACCTCAGCTCATTGCAATTGCAGGAATTACGGTAAGAGAGAGGAAGAGTGAGAAAGAGAGAGAGAGAGAAAACAAATTCTCTCTCCTCAGTAAAATCCGAAAGATTCCTACTCTTCAGGTACGCTCTGTATGTCCCTCTCGCATCGTTACACATATGGGAAGAAAACTACGTTCACAAGCTGATTTATGCAATCGTTGTATGTTATTATTCCATCCTGGCTATAAAAACGTATAGTAAGGCGGCGATTTACGTACTGTTGTACGTTGCGGTGTGCTTTGTTTGCTCTGAAAATTAACTGGTTTTGTGAATTTAACTGATTTTAGTTTAATTAGGGTTTTATTTTTCGTGATTTCACTATGGAAGGAAACTTTTTATGAAGTTTACTATGAACATTGTGATTTGTCTTGTATTTCAGTGGCAGTTCATCATGCACGTGATATTTCTTTCGCATTTTAATTATTGAACGAGACACATGAATGGATTAAAATCGTTTTTATTATTTCTGATGCTGTTATCTCGTAAACTGTGATTGTAATTATTGGATGAATGGTTTTTTTTCGCATACTTTTGCTTTATCAAACTCATACCTCCTTTAATGGTTTGGATCTCAAATTTATTGTCTATTTTGATGCTGCAGGTTTGGAAAAGTAATACATCACTTATTTCAGTTCTATTGTATTTTTTTTTTTTGTAGGATAGTTGTTGATGGATCATCCACGTTCCATCTCCGGGGGAGGTGAGGACAATGTCGCAATTCCTGATGATTTACGGTGCAAGAGGTCCGATGGGAAACAGTGGAGATGCACTGCCATGTCCATGCCAGACAAGACAGTATGCGAAAAGCATTACATCCAGGCAAAGAAGAGGGCAGCTAATTCTGCAATGCGTGCTAGTATGAAGAAAGCAAAGAGGAAATCTGTAGGTGAAAGTGATATCTACTTGGAAAGCAAAAGTGATGACATGGATCTACCACTCAGTTCTCAATTTGGGGATTATTCTGGATCCTCTGGGAAGAAGAAAAAGGAGAAATTATCGAAAACCCAGGCCAGTTATTCACCTGAGATGCCAGCAGTGAGGAGTCTTTCAGGTCGAAGTTCTCTGCGGTCGACTGATGATCCTGACAGAGATGGGTCGGACTATGAGGACAGTAGAAGATCGTATAAAACACCTCCCCCATCTACTGTGGATTCAGACAGAAGCAGATCACAAAAGATGTTTGAGGTCAGTCCTATGACGGTGAGTAGGAAACAAGCTGACAGCTTGGAATTAGACCATTTTGCTTTCTGTTATTTGTCTTTTACTGTCTTAAGGCTAATGGAATTAGACCATTTTGCTTTCTGTTATTTGTCGTTTACTGTCTTAAGGCTAAGTCTCTGTTTCTGTGAATTGCCTATGAGAAAGGTCCCATCTTAATGCTACAGGTTTGGCAAATGCCACTTTGCAATTAAAATAATTCCCTACGTTAAAGTCTCATATCACTATAGGTAAAGGCAAATTTTGGAGACAGTTGATCACATTTACTCAAATATTAGTAGTCATCTCAAATAATACAAACAGACAAGGCCCTAATGCTTACCTACTTATTATTTGTCATCTTCATTTGGGTAGGATCCAGTGAGATGGGATGGAGGTCATTTATTGTAGAGTGACAATTTCAATTAGACACAGTTGCTGTTGTTTTGGTGAGGTTAAAATGGAACCACCGGTTATTCAGGCTAGAAATACCTGTCACTCAGGCCGTTAACTCAAAGTGCCTATTCTGCCGCGTCTGACCAGTTTGTGCTCATTACATTTACCAGATAACCATTTCACTTTACCGGTTCACATTGTTTACTGAGTAGTGCATTTTCTGTAGGAGACTTCTGATGGAAGCTCGGCATCTTCTGATGATACTGAGGGACAGCCTTGTCATCAGTGTCGGAGCACTAACAAGGATAGAGTGGTTTGGTGTCTTAAATGTGATCGAAGAGGATATTGTGAGAACTGCATTTCAACATGGTGAGATGAAATATCATCTCAAAGATTTCATGTTTTTCATATAATTTTTTTAAGATTAGATCCTAAGCTGATAATTATTTTCTTCTCAGCTATTCGGACATCTCCATACAGGAAATTGAGAGGGTTTGTCCTGCATGCCGTGGTACATGTAGTTGCAGGGTGTGCATGCGAGGGGATAATCTCATTAAAGTATCCATCTTTTTACTTTTGTCTGACTGTCAGTAGATCTTTCCAATCTTCTTCTGGTTGTAATTTATTTTGGAAAATTACATTTTGTTCTGATGGAATTTTATATTTATCCTCTTAAAGGCAAGGATTCGAGAGATATCTGCGAAAGACAAATTGCAGTACCTATACTGTCTTTTATCTGCAGTACTCCCGATTGTGAAACGGATCCATGCAGAGCAGTGCTCTGAGGTGGAGCTGGAAAAAAGGCTACGAGGTATGATGCTATTATGCTTTAGCAACATGTTGGAATTAAAGTTTTCATGAGCTATGTATTATGTTATGGAATATCTGTACTGTCTTTCAGGAAATGAAATAGATCTTGTCAGAACTAAATTGAACGCTGATGAGCAGATGTGCTGGTGAGCTATGCGTATTCATATTCATTTCCTTAATGTTCAGTTATTTTGCGCATCTATATCCATTGTGGTATCCTTATGAAAATGGGGTCGTCAATGGCACATGTCTGCACCCATGACTCATTCTCATTCTCGTATCCTTCTTTTAAGCCATTTGAGGATGAGAAGTTAAAAGTTTTCAGTGAAAAATATGATGACTTATGCTCGTCCTCCTCTCCTTTCAGTGATTTCTGCAGGATACCTATTATTGATTATCACCGCCACTGCACAACTTGCTCATATGATTTGTGCCTTAGCTGCTGCAAAGATATTAGGGAAGCATCCACACCTTCTGTCAATGAAGAGTCAAATGATATTGGTTTTGAAACAAATGGTAGCGACAAAGCCATGGGGCCTGAGTGTGTAAGATTATCTCGTATGCAGCTAAATTCATTTAAAAGATTTTCCAGTTGGAAAACTAATCATGATGGAAGTATTCAATGTCCGCCCAAGGCATATGGAGGCTGTGGCTCCTCTGTTTTAACTCTAAAGCGTATCTTCAAGATGAATTGGGTTGCCAAATTGGTGAAAAATGTTGAAGAAATGGTGAATGGCTGTGTGATAAATAGTTCTGGTGATTCAGAGGAAACTGGAGGTAGTCTCAGGCTTCTCCAGGCCGCAAACAGAGAAAATGATAGTGATAACTTCTTGTATTATCCATCTTCTGAAGATCTGAAAATTGACGGGATAAAAGACTTCAGAATGCACTGGAGCAGACGAAAACCTGTTATCATTAAGGGGGTTTGCGATGCTTCTGCAATTACAATATGGGATCCTATGGCTATGTGGAAAGGAATTAAAGAGACTGCTGAAGAGAAAGTGAAGGATGCTAACAGAATTGTAAAGGCTGTTGACTGCACTGACTGGACTGAGGTGTGCCTTTTATTGTTGTATGCTTGCATTGGTTTAGATTTTCTTACCTCTTTGCAAAGTGCATCTGAGGATATACATGTTTTTTTTTCTTTTATACTTATGATATTTCCTCCAATATGTACCATTATGTATTTCTTTTGACGTAATGTAGTTGCAGGTTGATATTGAGCTTGAAGAGTTCATGAAAGGATACTTTGATGGTAGAGTTGATGAAAATGGGCGACCACAATTGTTAAAGTTGAAGGATTGGCCTTCACCTAGTGCTTCAGAAGAGTTTTTGTTGTATCAGAGACCTGATTTCATCAGTAAACTTCCCCTGCTTGAATTTATCCATTCCAAGTGGGGTCTTCTAAATGTTGCAGCAAAGTTGCCTCATTATTCATTGCAGAATGATGTGGGTCCTAAGATATTTATTTCTTATGGGAATGTAGAAGAAACTGGTAAGGGTGATTCCAGAGATAATCTTCATCTCAACATGCGCGACATGGTATGGACCAATGCCTATTTTGAACAGTGTTATACCTTTTGTCAATGTGTGAAATATCTTGCTATGAAATTTTACAGGGAATTTTTTCTTGTATTATCGCGTTAAGGTGATTGAGATTATTCTAGCTAATTAAATGTTGAAATGGTGGATGGAGTCATGTTGAAGCTTACATGGCTTAGGATCATGAGGTGTGGTGGGCTTGCGTTGGTGGTGGTTGTGGTTGAAAAAGGATCTATACATTGTTTATTATCCGTCCAAGGGGTTTGGTTTTATACGCTTATCGAAAGAAACTGTATGCATTTCTGCTATCTTCCAAGCAAAATTGCAATAGTTGAACTTTGAATTTGTTGAGGTGTGATAAAACTGGTTTTGGCATAGAATATAGATGACTATTAATGGACATCTGAGATTGAAATCGCAGCTTGAGGTTTTTGAAGAAACTTGTCATTTTTTCTTTTAATTTGTTGAGGTGTGATAAAACTGGTTTTGGCATAGAAACTTGTGAATACATTCTGATAATTATATATCCAGATTTATTTGAGTGAAACTTATTTGTTTAATCAGGTATTCCTATTGGTGCATACATTTGAAGTAAAGTTAAAAGGTTTGCAGAGTACAAAAATGGATATGCAAAATACTGTGACTCAATCTGATACAAAGGAATTGCACAGTGATTCTGAAATACGCTTGAACAGTGATGAATTACCCAACCCGTCCCCTGATGGAGTAGATTGCTCTGTGGCCAAGGCACATTCAGATGACTTCGAGAAAACCGATGATAAAGGAATTGAAGGAATCAGTGTTACTGAAGGAAAAGGTGTGAGTGATTCTGAGATTAGATCTAGCGGGAATGATTTGGAAAAGCTCCAAGCAGGAGCTTACTGGGATATCTTCCGCCATGAGGATATACCCAGACTAATGGAGTACATAAGCCTTCACTGGGCAGAATTTGGGAAGGCTGATAATATCAATAATAATTCTGTAAGTTACTTTGTTGCTTAAGAATTTTACATAGATCCCTAGTTCACATTTATCTCTTTGTAGCTAAAACTTCATTTTAATATCAGGTATCTCGGGCTCTGTATGATGGGGTAGTGTACTTGAATAGGCAACATAAAAACAGGTTAAAAGAAGAATTTGGTAAGTGCAATTTTTAGTTCTTTATTATATCTTGGTATTAGAGTTTGTAGAGCAGCTAGCCTGATCTGCTTGATGCTGCCGAGTAAGTTGAGGGTTGGTTTAAGTGTGAGACTCTGCAAACGCATACTTGTTGGTTTGATCTGGTTTGAAGGGGAAGCAGAAGGGAGAGTTTGGGAGCATGGTTGGGTGCTGATTGAGAACCAAGAGAAGAGTTGTTTTTGTGTGTGCGCAGTGACTGGTGAGGGTTTACACTGGGAAAGGTCTGCAAGGGATGAGGAGGGTGCCTGTGACATTGGAGAAATAAGGGAAGAAAGTTTGGGTTATTTGTTGAACCTGTTCTGCCTGTTTCTTGCCTGCCCCAAATACACTATAATTTGCAACCCTTGTTGTCCTACATCTTTCCAACCTGTCCATCTTCCAAGTTATTCTGAAAATTCTTTTTCTTCATTCCCCCCTAAACCTTTTTATTCAACTTTGTTGAGCTGGATCTTTGTGGTGCGCGTGTTTAAGTAAAAAAAATCATCATCTAGTTGTTTCACTTCTCTCTGTGTATAATGTCACAAGACCATGAAATCAGCCTGGGCTTTGTATCATGATTCTTTGATATGGTTAGTTTGCACTATTCAAATTGAGATTCCTTGAATCGCTGAATCATCTTAATGTATTTCTGTCTCTCAGGAGTCGAGCCTTGGTCATTTGAACAGCATTTGGGGGAAGCTATATTCATCCCTGCTGGAAGTCCTTTCCAACTAAGGCATCTTCAGGTGAGCCTGCAGATCGAATATCCCTATATGATTAGTTAGTCTATCAAGCTAGAATGATACTGTTTATATTTTCCTCAAATGGTTCTCGGTTCTGTTCATCACTCTGTATATTTCTGCTTCGTACCTACTTTCATCAGTCACAGCAATCCTTTTTTTAGGATGGGCCATGTTAATGCATTAACCACATAGCTGCCTGGTGCATTAACTAAATGGCCTTCATCAAACTTTGACTCTTGTAATATGTTTGGACAGAACTTAAATGTGATGGTGCATTAACAATCCCTTTTACTTTTCCAATTTATCAGTCCTCAGTTCAGTTAGGGCTTGATTTTCTTTCTCCTGAAAGTCTGGCCGAATCTCTAAGATTGTCTGAAGAAATTCGTGGACTTCCAAATGACCATGATGCGAAACTTCAAACATTGGAGGTCAGATTTTTTCAGTTTTCTTGCTACAATATCTTTACCTGAATTAAGTTCCCTTAAATATCTGCTGGTTGATTCAGGTTGGAAAAATATCATTATATGCAGCAAGCTCAGCCATTAAAGAAGTTCAGAAATTGGTTCTTGATCCAAAGTAAGCAACTTATTTTGTGATCTATAGGGCCATCTTTTACATTCTTTGCGTATTATCTACAATTTAAGAACACAGATGGTGTTTGCGTGAATTCTTCACTAGCCAGTAACCACCATCTGAGCGACCTGCATGCTTGCTATGTTTCATTGCAGCAATCATACAGTTCATCTTCATTGCTTGTCCCGGGCTCTTCTTTATTATATTCTTATATTGTACATTAATATGTCAAGTAAAACTAAAAACAATTATGGTTCCCCGACCCTCTGTTGACTGGTGAGACACTCATAATGTGTTAATGATAATGCAGATTTGGCCCAGAGCTCGAATTTGAGGATCCTAATCTGACTTCGTTGGTCTCGAAGAACTTGGAGAGCATGGTGAAGCGCAGGCAGATTGCCTGCAACTAACCCTCTTACCGGTCCAGTTCTCTGGGTGAGAATTCCCATCATAGTATATTCTACAGACGACGGGATTCGGGCTTCATGCATCAAGAATGCAGCGAGTTTCCAGTCAGTGCTGTGATTTTTTGTGGTGATATGCAGTTTTAATTGGGGTCAGAGCTACTCAACTAGCAATGATACTTGTATAGATGCCAGTTTTCCCTTAATATTTGCAGGTTTTATATACAATCTGGAAACAAGAAAAACATGTATCTGTTTGTGATATATATATATATACATAGTAGACAAGAATATGTTTCCGTTTCCCCTCACCTTGTTTTTTTCGCAAATCTCTTTTGTTGTAATGTGAATGAATCAGATCTTATGCTTAGTTATAATTCCGTAAACATTAATTCCACTATTTTTCTTGCTAGAAGAGTTTGGTAGTTAGTCATCTCGTAATAGTCGAGTTCGAGTTTCAATATTTATATATTATTATTCATATATATTACTATATTTACGCCCATACATAGAAGTAGAAGGGCCCATATCATCGTAACAAATTACCTGTACGTTTGTAACGTAAATGTTAAGTCGACACTCGACACCGTTGTTTATCCACCAATCATGATAACCATAATTCTCTCTCTCTCCTCTTTCCCTCTCTCCAACAATTAAACAACCAGCAGCACAACAATTTCTTTCTCTCATCAAATTCATTCACTTTCTATCTCCTAAAATTCGGAAAAATAACGTCGTTATTTCCGTCCTATTTCAAATTTCAGGTGTTTTCCACGAACTAAATTAAGCCTAGGTTTCTGAAAGGTTGCGTATTTTCACGGTGCGGGGAGGATGGGGGCGGAGGCGGAGCCGGAGGCGGCTCCCGCGTGGGGCACGTGGGAGGATCTTATTTTGGGTGGCGCCGTTGTGAGGCACGGCGCGGGGGATTGGAACGTCGTCGCTTCGGAGCTTCGTGCGCGTACCCTTTATCCATATGCCTTTACTCCCCAGGTTGATATTCCGTTTTTTTTTTATTCTATACAAATTAAACACATTTGTAATACGATTATTTTATATTTAATTAATTGATGGATTCTGTGCAGCTTAGAAGTTGTTAATTTGTAGGAATTTTAGTTTATTTAGACTTTTCTAAAAATGTATGTGTATTGGTAGTTAATCCGCCTCAGTAAATATTATTTTATCTGCATTTCATGCATGCAACAGTGGTACTACGTCGTATGGTACGTGCCTTTTTTTGGCTAAACAAGAATTTTGGGGTATCAGCATTTGATGAATCGCATACATAAATGGCTATTACCGAACATTTTTATGGACTCCCTCTTTAGTTACAATTTTATGCGATTGACCAAATGAAGAAATATTAGTGGCTGTTTCTGTATAAATGTGTGTAAAATTTGTGTTTTCTGTGGTAATAAAAGATTGTACCTGTCCCTATTGTGGGTATTGTAGTTTTGGATGATGTTTTGTCTTTTGGCGACACGAAAGTCTCTGTTGAAAAAGCTTGGTCTTCTTCGTGTGTTCTTGGGAGTTAGTGAACTACTGAACTCGTGGTCTGTTAATATTGATGAGTAAAGACAAAACCATTTGCTCCCACCTCTTTTCCATTATTGATTAGCATGTGGCTGCCTTGCAAGCTTAGAAATTTAGAGGTGTGTAGGAGTCGATAAAGTTAGGTTTCGTGTTGTGTACTTATGGTTGTTCGTAGGTGAACTTCTGGTGCTGTCTTTTCACATTTGTGCCGCGGATTTGTCAAGTGCTCCGCCACTAGTTTGGCCAAGAGTTTTAAGATTCTTTAGCTAGAAAAATAACTTATCATTCCTATAGATTAAGGCTTCTGTGAGTGAGGTTTATTTACAGATGATGCTTTCATCTAAAATATGTCTTCGAACAAAAAGAAAAGAAATTATGGCTTGCTACTCAACAGAATCAGAATGCTTATTCTCATGGAAAGATATGCCTGTAAAATGAAGACATTAGGGAAGAAAGGGGAGAAAAAAGTTGAAGGAACGATTGGTTTCTTCTTGCTATATTTTAGTTGCTAATTAACTTCAAACATATATAATGTGTTCTGTCATTTCGTGTAATTACAAATATTGATCCTTCTCATTCAACACACACACACACACATATAATATATATAGCAATAAACAAAAAGCAAATGGCAAAGGTATTAGAATCTTATTATACACTGTTTTCTTGTACATTTTACTTGGGCAAATGACAGAACTCTACCAATAATTGCAGGCTTGTAAAGAAAGGTACGAGGACCTACAAAAACATTATTCTGGATCCACGTGAGTCATATTATTCATCTCGTGATCTTGCTTGGTTTCTTTTTCATTCATAATCCATATGGCTTTCAACATGATCAGATTTCTGATTTAGCATATTAACCTCATAGTTTCAAATTAAATCTTTGAGTTTGTACTTGAGAGCACCGATCTTAGTGCTTTTTGCAACCCTTCATTGAAACATTGCCTACTTACCTCCTCTAACTTTTAAATGTTATGAACATTGGTTCTTGTGAATGACTCAGGGCTTGGTTTGAAGAGTTGAAAAAGAGACGTGTGGCAGAACTGAAGCGAGAACTGGCTAAATCTGAGAACTCAATAGGGTTAGCACAGATGTATACATGTATTTATGTGAGCATTTTAATGCAATCACGTACTCTTTTCTCAATACCGTTGAGCTAAATTGCACCACATTTCTACGGAACTCTATCATGCATTTAGTTGACGATGATATAGGGACTATAAGGTCTAAAGACTAGAGATTATGCGTTGTTAGAACTGTTCTAATAGTTTCTTAATTGTCAGATGTCATGTATAGCTTTACGCCTTTACTGACTCGATGCTGCTATGGCCTATTGTGTCTGTGATTTTTTTTTTATGCAAAAAATTTACAAAATCATCATCTTCTTCTTCATGTTTTGATTTTCAATGTAACTTATCTTGGAGCATCCATTTTTCTTTCAATAATCTATATTATTGTTGATTTCCAGATCTCTTGAGTCGAAGATCAAATCTATGGAGGGGGAGAAACCACATTCTAAACAGGGTGATTACGGTTTGAGCGAGACCGAATCACCTCTACCTGCATTGGATTCAGAAGCGACCGAGTCAATCAGCAGACAGACATCAAATGGTGAAAACTCTGTTGGCAGCTTCACGAAAGAAACGAGCACGAGGGCAAGCTGGTTGTGTGACCGTCAGCACCAAGCAGTGGAGACAGATACGATGCCCAGCACTTCAGCTTGTTCGGAGCAGGGAAAATCTCCGGGCACTGAGAAATTCTCAGAGGTTGGTTATGAGAATGGAGTGATCAATAGGAAAAAACGCAGTCAGAGAAAGAGAAAGGACTGCAGTCGCGCTGTCATAGAAAGGAGCGTAGGTGAGAGCGACAACCTAGGTTCTTCCAATGTTGTTTCGACTACTAAGAAGGAAGAGGCATCAACCAATGAATGTGAGAGAGTGAGAATCTCTGCCACCAACTATCACCATGGAGGTTCCAATGCCATCCGTAAACAGAGCTTGATTGAAATATTTGAATCTGTTGCAAAGAGCGAACCAGCAGCAGTTTTCAGACATCGAATGGACAGTCAGGTAAGAACACACAAAAGATTCAGATCACCACAACAAAACAGTTTCGATTTTCTCTAACCAAATCTCTACTGATGATAGAAACGAGCAAGATACAGAAGAGTTATCAGGCAGCACTTGGATATTGGCACGATCAAATCAAGAATCATCGGTCAATCCATAAAATCAGCAAAGGAGCTCTTCCGGGACTTGCTACTGCTGGCGAATAACGCGCTCGTGTTCTACTCGAGACGAACACGTGAGTACAAGTCAGCAGTATCTCTCAGACAGCTAGTCATGAAAGAGTACAAGCTGCATTGCAGGGGATTTTGCCATGAAGCCACGTCGGCCTTCATTCCGTGCAACCCTCCCGTGAAACCACGAACTGCTCGCCCCCGCCCTCATCCTCCACCGTGCAAAGACAAGTCCCTGGAGAAAACTTCCAATGCTGTTCCAGCCACTCTGGTGGGATCGGGAAAGCAATGTGATTCCGGCCACGCTTTCTCGAGGCAATCGTCGTTGAAGGCTAAGAAAGGATTGAAGCGACCAGCAGCAAAGTTGAAATCTGAATTAGGTAAAAATTCACCTGTAAAACAAAGGAAAAGAGCTCGGAGATGACTATGTTTTATGACCAGAAACAAATCTTGTGTAAAATTTATCCTATTTTTCTTTAGTCTTCATGTTTGAGATATTTGTTGTAGATGAATTACAGGCCGTTCGTCACGTAATGCAGCCAAATTTGATTATTATTTTTCACATTGGTGTGGTGTGCGCAGTTAGATAGGGTCAGACATATTATATTTTCGTGTTATATTTCATATTACGTTAATGTATTGGGTGCTAAATTACTACATTGGATAATATTCTATCGCATGTATTGATGGAATGAAATATGAGATATAATATAAAATTGAGAGGGAAAATAGTACTTTCAAGAGGGTTTGCTTTTGTTCACAAAGAAAGAAAAAGAAGCAGCTAAAAATCTCATTTTATCCATGCAACATATTTACACATTCAAAATATCTTAAACAATGTGAACAAAAAATTTTAATGTATTTTATTAGATGTCACATCTATCATCTGTGTATTAATATGGTGTGGTGTGAGAAGGCTTCCCAGTAAATTAGCTAAATTCTCAAACTACTTCATTAAAGAGATTATAACTATTTATTAACGTTTTCAAAAGAAAAAAAGTCATATTAATTCATTATATTCCTAATACTCTGCTTTCTCTTTTGATCTCCTTATTTTCTAAACACTATTTCATTTTCTTAAGGACAAATTACAATTTAATTCTCAATGTTTGAAAGTTTTAACAAAAATAACCCAACGTTTTAATAATAACAATTTAATTCCCAACGTTCGGATATTCTAACAAAAATAACCCAACGTTTGAAAATTTTAACAAAAATGACTCAATATTTTAAGCTAAAAAACTATTTCGGTAGATTTCAATCACATTTATTCTTAAGTGAGCTAGAAACTCATACAACGGACTAACATTTTTGCCGAAAAAATGACCAAAATGGTTTTTTTCGCCTCAATTATCAGGTCATTTCTGTTAAAATGTTCAAATGTTGATAATTAAATTGTTAATAATAAACGTTGGGTTATTTCTGTTAGAATATCCAAACGTTGGGAATTAAATTGTAATTATTAAAACGTTGGATTATTTTTGTTAAAACCTTCAAACGTTGGGAATTAAATTGTAATTTGCCCTAAACCCCTTTCTTAATTGTCACTTTTGATATTTCTACAATAATTAATTACACCAAAATCACGACTTCTGTACTGAATTGTAAACTCGACATTACTTTAAAACTTCACAAACTTTAGAATGCCTAATTTGCACAAGGAGATGTGTCCATCTAAAAGAAACTCAACCACGTCCAAATCTGATTTTCGGAAAAAATAATCATGTATAATTTGCACCGAAATAAAAAAAAAAAATCCTTTTAAATTTACAAAGTTTAAAAGTCGCATCGAATTTACAATTTAGTGTAAATATTGCCTATATATAATTGATGCAATTAAACTTTATATCTTCGAAAAAAAAATCAATAAACGATCTTAATAAAAATCAGAAGACCTTATGATCATGTGACATATATTGATGAGAGAATCGAAAAAAAAATAGAGTGTAAAATAATATTAAAGTTGAAACAAGATTCAAACTCTCAAAATTAAAGTGGACTTAATAAAAATAAAATAAAATAAAATATTTAAGTAGTTTTGCATGACCAATAAGAAAGCAACAAGAATAGTGGTATACCACGTTGCATGGAGAGCACGTGCACAAACAAGACCCCGGTCTGCTGGAAAAAAGGTTCCAATTAAATTAAATTACCTCGTAATTATACTAATATTATTACTACTTTATTGTATTAATAAATTCTCAACATTAAATACTAGTATTTCACATTACACATGTCGTAGCCTACCCCAGTTGTACCATAACCAGACCAACTTATGCAATTATTGACGACTAAATTTATACTATTATTTACCCATCCATTCCATAATTATAGTGTTTTTTTTTTCATTTGTCTCAAATTATAATCCATTTTTTATTTATTAAATTTGCAATAAATTTTCATTTTATTTAATATACTCTTATTTGATATTTTTTGAAAATAACAATCATTTAATTTTGAAGCGTAGGAGTATAGTAGGAACAATTTATGTAATTTTATTTTTCTAAGTACATTAAATATATATATTTTTTATTTTTTATAAAAATTGAACAAGCTTATAATTATGGGATAAAGGGATTAGGGAGTATATTAAATGGGGGGAGTCAGGAGTGGAATTGGAAATTTAAGGTGGGCCTCAATTCTAGACTTTAATTAATATATAGGTCAAAGTTTTAGCACTTAATTAATTACTAATTAGGGGTAGTTGTTAATTAAGTTTTGTACAAAATATTTGGTGATACTGACATTTGTTTGGTATAATAGTAGGTGCCCTGCTCCCTTTGGGGTTGATGGATTTTATTTCTGAATTATTCAAATTAATTGTTGATTGCTTTAATGAAAAATTAAGGACCATTAATTTAGAATGTAATTAATGTGATTGTTGTAGAATATAGTCTGAAGTGACAGTTCATCCAAATGAAAATAATCCAAGTGAAGATCTTGACTCAAATTAAAGTTTACAAGATTTTGCATTTTACTTTGCCAAAATACAAATTTCGGTCCCTATACTATTAGTTTTTTAAAATTGGATCCGTATACTTTAGTTGGATAAAATCAAGTTCTTGTATTAATACTTTTGTTAAAACAAGATCACTACACCGTTGAAATTGCGTTGTTAAATTGTGAATTCACCATTGTGTATGAACATATATTACTAGGTGATATTTATAGTTACAATGTAACTATAAATATTTATTGTTCCAAATGGGTCCACCAATGCCCCAACTAAAAATAATTAAAAATACAATAATAGTAGTAAAATAATTATATTATAATAACAATTAATATGTTAAAACATTAATAATTAGAATTTGATGGAAAAGTTGTGAGGTTAGGTAGAAAAATTATGTATTCCTATTTTTGCCATTATAATATTGATATACATACATGTATATAGATAGATTCTTGACGACTAAGTTACCATCTTGATTCCTTATATGGAGGAATTTTTCCAATGACTTTTTGGAAATATTCCTATTTCTTGTGATCAAAATAATAATTTTCTTTATATCAACATGTCTTTTTGTCAAGAGAAAGTGGTTTACCAAATATTTTGTGGTTGTTATTTTTCTACAAAAACCTAATTATTGTGGAAGAAATGGTTGGTGCCCAAAATTGACATTTTGATAACTACATAATCCAAATAAGCATCATAATATTTTTCTGAACTCCTAAGATAAGGAATAAATTCTTATCCATTCACAAAAATGACCAAGTCCACAAAATAAGAATTTTTCCTTTTTCACTATGTGCTATTCATATAAGTCTTATCATTCAAATGACTACTCATATATAAAAATAAATGTGCTTTTTTTCATTGGGTATTTTTGACTTTTTCAAAAAATAAAATAAAAAAGACACACATAATTAACTAATCAGGTCTATTATTATCGATAGTCGTGATCAACTTATTATATAATTGAATAATCGCAATACTATATATTGAAGTTGTTTTGAACTTTTGATGGTATAATTGTTGAATTGGAATAATTCTGAGTTTAGCTAAAATATATAATATAATCGTTTATATTAATTTTTTAAAGTAAGGGAAATAATAAGTTGCTGGAAAGCCCTAAATTAGTGATTACATTGTGTGACAAAAATAACAAAATTTTGCTTTAATATAATTGACGTGGTCTTCACTCAAAAGTGTGACATGTCACGAGTTTCATCCAGGAATGGGTATATATATATATATATATATATATATATATATATATATATATATATATATATATATATATATATATATATATATGCAAATTGCACATAATTTGCATGATCTTATGAATATTTCAATTTTAATTAGCCCACACGTGAACTTTTTTAAAAAAAAAATATATATGAATTATTATTTTGACTTTGATCGATTCGTGCGTAGATTTTTCAGCTAACCGATATTTTATTGACTGAAACATAAAATGAGATACGTGAATATCTACTATAAATTTATGCATATCATGTGTAAATAAATATATTCGTCTCGACTCGATCCGTTACACCCACTGCAATCTCATCTGCCTATTGCGTTGGTTTTCAAAATTAAACCAGAAGACTAATTACATTGTAATGCGCAAACTTTTATAGAAACCAGAAATTAAAATTGATTAGTTTACAGAACAACGTACTTGAGGCGGCAAATTGATGCCACAGCTTCAAAAATCCAACCTTAATTACCATTTTTTTTTGTCAATTCCAAAAAAAAAAAAATTCACAACTTTTCCATCAAATTATAAATTCGATACAGACTTTTAAATCCCACAAAATTAGCATCGTTATCTTTTACTTTTGCAGAAATTAAACATGAATTTTTCGATAATCATATTTTAACGTGACCGACTTTGATTTTGATCTAAACATATATTTTAACATGTACACGCGTGTACAAATAATGAAAGTGTTGGGCACCTCATATTTTTTTACCAAAATCAAAAGATAATAGTTTGAAATTATGAAAGTGCGAATATATAAAGTTTAATGTGATAAGTATGAATGAAATAGAACCAATTATAGGTCCTCATTTTTGGATCATAAATATTAGTAGTCAACAACTTAGGTTGTCCAAATCTATGTTTGTCTTTTTGCACGTGAGAATTACTCCATCAAATGTAGGGGATCTCACTTTTTCATAATTACAGATTACTCTCTCTTTTTTTTTGTTATTTTCATTTTCATATTTTCATTTTAATGTTGTCTCTGATTTTATTTTATTTTTTTGATTCGTATATCATTGTATTTATATTATTTTATTCAAGTGGAAATATATGTTAGCGGACCTTTTTTATTTGACATGCTAAAAAAATTCCGAGTTTTTCAATAATTTAAATCTTAAAAGTGACATTATGTTGGATTTTATGTCCATAACATGCGCAATATTAACGCAATCATTATATTACCAACTATTCTAATATAATAAAATACGAAATGAAATATCATTAATACGCATATCCACATATATAAATATATGATATTTATTTGAAATGCATGTCCACATTTATTAAACATTAGATGATAACTACTGCCACTAATTGAATGTTGTAACAAAAAAATAATAATAAAAAAAGAGAATTGCAGTGTTAATTAAATGGCAAAAGTTGGCGTATAAAAGAGTTTATTTTATTCATAGTGTTTTCGCCGCTTTGTACGTGGTTTCTTCCTGTTCCTTCTCCCTCTCCCTCTGTCAACTCCGCGCTCTCTCTCCTCTCTCTCTCTCTCACTCTCTCTCTAACGCGCTCGTTGTTAATACGCACACATACACGTATTCTTGTATCTATCTATCTATTACATCATATGCTTAGAGTGTGAACGTGACGAATGAAGAGGTGGAGGTAATATAAGAGGTAATTTCAGCTGGGAATTCAAGCATCTGCGGCTCGCGTGCGCCTCGGATTTATCGAATCGGTGGCTGAGGTGTGTTTGTGTGTGTGTGAGTGTGTGGATTCTGTTCTTGATTCTTGAATTCGTCATTTTTTTCTCGTTTTATTTCTTTTCTTCTTTTGCGTTTTTTATGTTTGTTTTCTTTCGTTGTATGGGATTGTTGTGGATTGCCGATTCTGGAAAGTTTGGGAAATTTTAAGTTTGCGGTTTGTTTCTTTGTGATTTTTGGCGTTTGTTTCGTGTTAGTGACCGTGGAATGTGATGCGACGCCTTAATCTGGTTAAGGAGTGTTGTTATTTGTTGCTATTTTTCTGCTGGATTCATTGATTTCTGGTATTCATTCACATCGAAAAAGTAAGCTAGTAATTCCATATTCCACTAATTTGAAATTCTTCCGTTGATGATATAAAGTTGTGCTATTTAATCATGTGTTTTGTGATTCAATTTCCAGTTTTCAAATTAATTTCCATCTGGGATGAAGTGCTTGTAATTTGTGCGAAATTATCGAATAAAAGTTGAAATCCAGTTTTTGAGCTCTATTCTCACTGTTGAGTTCAAGTTGAAGTAGCTGCTTATATCCCGTGTAATCCTAGAAAACATTCAAACCGAGATAATAAAAAATAAAAAGAATTAGGAATTGAGGTGAACTGAAATATGCAGTTATTGCATGGAAGATAGAAGTTCACCACAAGCACCCCACGCCATCTGCCTTTCACAGTTCGATTTCATACCTTTGAATTACATTTCTGGGACGTAGTGCAGAAGTTATAATTTTTTCTTGGTTACGGCAGTTTGACAATCGACAACTAGACCGAAAGTATCTTGTGCTAGTTTTGCATGTCATGCTGATGTTTGTAGCTATCCTCCCTTTTCGTATATAATTTAAAATTAGCACTGAATTTGAACACATAGATGGTTTGTGATGGAGATTTCGAAATTTGTAATTACATTCCTTATCTTCTGTTTTTCAATTGTGATTAATATTTCGAAATTTGTAATTACATTCCTTATCTTCTGTTTTTCAATTGTGATGAATATGATATAGATAAGGACAGTGATTATTGCACTTTAATTATAATCCACGTGTCAACTGGAATTCACTGATCCTTTCTGCAGAGTATTTTTTTTTTTGTATTAGTATTAACAGCAGATACACTTGCATTTATTGTAGCCTTTTATCAGAGATTGAAAAACCATATCTGCATATGAGAGGATCGTCATCATGGAGGTGGCTAATCATGAAAAGTCACTTCTTATTTGATGGGGTAAGTGGTTTTGGCGTTTTGCAGGTTTGGTTTTTTGAATCACACGGATTTTATAACCTGTTTTTTTGAATAATTAACGTCATCCAACTTTGCCATGTTGGAGCATTAACATCTATCTATGTAGAATACTTAACCTGTAGGTGAAACTGCAGGGATTAGGTGGGACAAAGATGAAGCAGCTGCCTTTTATGGGAGTTGTCTGTACAGTCATGTTATTTTTTATATACAGGACCACAAATTATCAGTACCAACAGACAGAGGTACGTCAACGCATGGTTTGCTCAAGGACTTTGGTTGTTTTCAGATAAACCTGGTTACTTTTTCTAACATTTTCGTATACATCATCGTGATGGTGTAAACTTCTTACTGTGATAAATCTTGTCCTTGATGTAACACTTTTACCCTTTTCTTGCCCTTTCTATCAGATGGATTCAAAATTGCAACCTTTCTACACATTGAAGGTATATGCATGTTTTGACATATTATTCTAACAATCTCAATACCATATGTGTAATGGAAGAGTAATGATATGATACTTTTCTACCTTCGTGTATTTACTTCATCCAGTTCTTCTATGCTCCTTTTGTTTTCCTTTCTGTTGTTGAGGTGCTGTTGATGTTTTTAACCAGGAGTCAGTGGTAGATACAACAAGATTGAATGGTCTGCCTCGTGGTATCATTGAGGCAAGTTCAGACCTTGAGTTAAAGCCTTTATGGACAACAAGTAGGTCTAAGTCACAGGTATTACTTCATGTTAACTGCAATAATCTGTTAGGCGATTCTCACTTGTCACTCCCTTTATCTCATTGAATGATCATTTTTTGTTGAACGACTGATTGTTGATCACATTTATATAAAATCTCTTTCACACACCTTTCTGATGAGCTATTTTCTGAAATTTCAGGTGAGTGTAAGGGAATCTAACAGTTTGCTAGCAATGGCCGTTGGGATTAAACAAAAGAACAATGTCTGTAGTATTGCTGAAAAGGTACAAAACTCTTTATATTGAAATGCTGAAAATGCTTCTGATCAATTAAGAGATGAACTGGCTTCGCCGGTCCCCTAATTTTTCTGGATCCAGTTTCTTTCAGAGAATTTTACCATTGTTCTGTTCCACTATGATGGAAATGTGGATGGGTGGTCAGATTTGGAATGGAGTAGGGAAGCTGTACATATAGTAGCTCACAACCAAACAAAATGGTAAGAAATAATTTTTGTTTTACTGAATTTCTCAGTTTTATCTTCCCTAAAGTTGCCTAAGACTGACATAGATTCTTCAAGAAGGTCTAATCTGTTATTGATGTAGATTCTACTTGAACAATATGAGATTTTGATCTAATGTGATATTTTCTGATAAACTGTTTTTATTCATGATCAGGTGGTTTGCAAAACGATTTTTACATCCATCTGTTGTGTCTATCTATGATTACATATTCCTATGGGATGAAGATTTGGGGGTCAAACATTTTAATCCTGGAAGGTACATTTGCATTGAAATTTGATATCTTACCTATTGGCAATTGCATGAGTTTCTTTTATATCATTTTATTCTGAAGATATATTTTAGGCCTGTTAGCTTCCCTGGACCTCTTTATTATCCTACTTATAAAGTTATAATAACTAATTTATTCTCAGTACCCATTATCATCTACAAGCTTGAAACTATTACTTCGTTCAGTCAGGTACTTAGGTACTTTAGATATTGCATGCAACCTGGAAATATGTATTTATTTGGACTGTTACGTTTCCTTCCAAATAATTAACTTCTTATATGCTGCAAATAAACCAACTTATGGTTTCATCCCCTGATTCATCCATGTTACATGTTATTAATTCTATGTCGCAAACATATAAGTTTAATCTATCTTAACTGAACGTTCAATTTTTTCGGAGGTCCACTCTTTCCTTTCTAACAGCTTCTTTCGCAGGTATTTGCAAATTATAAAATCAGAAGGACTTGAAATATCTCAGCCAGCTCTGGATCCAAATTCTACTGGCATACATCACAGGATCACAATAAGAAATAGAATGAAAATATTTCACAAGTACATGCGAAATCTTCTTGGTCTAACTTCTTAATTCCATATATGGTGTTATTGGTTCTTATATATATTCTGTTTCAAGCAGAAGAGTCTATGATGTCAGAGGTAGCACGAAGTGTTCAGATGATAGTGAGGGGCCGCCATGTACTGGGTTAGTTATTATTTGCTGAAAAATTATCTCACTTTGCACTCTTTGTATTCATAATAAAGTCTCAAGAAATTTGTTTCGTGGTTGTTTTGTATCATTAATATTTCAGCTAGTCTTGCTCTCATAACATCGTTGCTTGCTGCGAACTTGTATTTTTACTTTTAGTCTGTCCTTCCTTTGTGTTACCAAATTTCTCAGCAATTCTATATAGTATAATAAACAAGGCATAAAGTACCACTTTCTTGTTCGGATGGCATAAACACATGTTGATTTCTTAAAATCTTTTTGCAGATTTGTGGAAGGAATGGCTCCTGTATTTTCAAGATCAGCATGGCATTGTGCCTGGCATTTGATACAGGTAATCCTTTGGTGTTTGCTCTGACCTAATTTCTTGTGCTTTAGCTTAAAAGTTAAAACCTAAAACCATCTGCAAATCAAGCATAATATTTCCATCAACAGCTTTTCTTGAACATTTTTAATCACAATGCTTGAATCTGTATTGAGGTTTGCCACAAAGTTTGAAATAAAACAATTATTTTTTAGTGCAGTAGCTATAGAGCACAGGTCATTTTTGTGAAATATTGTTCCTTTCTTCTTTCGCCTTCCTCCAAATTACAGTGAGCTTTTAACCTATGGATGGTTATCCACTATGTTGCACTAATGAAAACATCTGCAGTCTTATTACAAACATCCGCATACAGCGTTTAATCTGGCTATTGAACTCTTGGCCTAAAGTGTGGGATTGAATCTATTCTTGCTATTATTTAATTTACTGTGATAGAAAAGTTTAGTATTTTCACATTTCTGTAACTCTTACAGTTTTCCCTTGATTGTCAGAATGATCTTGTTCATGGATGGGGAATGGATATGAAACTTGGCTATTGTGCACAGGTAAGACTGTTATCAGGATCCTTGTGTTTGGTTTCTATTAATGTTGTTTTATCTGGATGTACTACGGTTAGCTTACGTTACTCCACAGAAGAGTCTTGTAAAACTTTTACTCAGATAATCTTATCTCATGTTCCTTCCATGGAAATTTCACTTTTGTCAACTAATATGCCAATAAAACTCTTCTGCACACAAATACTCGGCAGCCAGAGATTCTGTTAGACATGAGGCTGACACTCAGTAAAAACTCTGTAACAGAGTAAATACTTTTGATATTAAAATATGCAGAAATACTCAATATCCGCTTATGCTCGGGATTATTAGATTGTCTTATTTTGATATGTTGAATCTTTACAGGGGGATCGTACCCAAAAGGTGGGAGTAGTTGATAGTGAATACGTAGTTCATCAGAGTATACAAACTTTGGGTGGGCAGTCTGCAAAAAAGGTAATCAACTGTACTTCCCTCTATTGAGACAAGTTCCTAGTCTACAGAACCTGAATACAGTCTCTCAATATGTGCTTAATTGAAGATTGTATTACTTATTCTATATTCCTTTGTTCTAGCCAATACCTGCTTAGCGTGTCGTGCTATTTTTGTGCTCATCTTATGAAATTCCAATTATCCCACATTTTACTTAAATACAAAAGAATTTTTGATTCGATGTGATCAGTCATATCATTGGCATAGTGAAGCCAAATTCAGATCTAGCTATGTCAAGCTAATAAGCTTGTCAAGTCATATGACACCTTTCAGTTCATCATGAGTTGATGATGTCTTAAAATCCATGCAGGTCAAGAATCCTGAAGAGATCGTTAAGGTATAACATCCATTGTCGTGCTCATTTCTTCTTCGATTTATCTTCAGAGCAACTGTCAAGTTGTCTTTACTTATTCTTGCTTCTTTCTGTCACTCTTCTTTTCTTTATACAGAGGCATCCCGTTGACGTTAGATCAGAGGTGAGACACCACATCTGACTCTCCACTGCATGATTTGTTATTCGTCCACATGTTTTCATATGCATCCCATCCAATCTCGCGACTATTTGATTCCTACAAATAAACATGATCAATCTGGGAAAAAAAACTGCACGTGGTCTTTTGTGGAGAACGCGAATTTGTTGTTCTAATGTTCTTGCTTGGACTGTCCTAACATTGCAGATTAG
The DNA here is from genome assembly GCA_026008535.1 of Perilla frutescens. Taxonomy (NCBI): domain Eukaryota; kingdom Viridiplantae; phylum Streptophyta; class Magnoliopsida; order Lamiales; family Lamiaceae; genus Perilla; species Perilla frutescens. Next base: position 15,499,011 of record BRKX01000007.1, on the reverse strand, counting down.
GAGGCAATCAACAATAGAACTTCAAAAGTTCCAGGAGAGATGGGAACGAGCCGTGAAGGAGGACAAGAGGTGGGCCGATCCATTTCCTCCAAGCCGGAAACGGAAGCTCAGGCGCAAACGTAACTATTCCAAGGTTTAACTAGGCAAGCTCAGTGTAAATTGTTTCAGTCTGGTGTCGGGCCCCAATGTCGATTCTCGTAATTATTTTTTTGTGTCTAGTCTTCGTGATTTTGCCCGATTCAGTCGTTGATCCGGTCTGTCAACGCAATCTAGAAGGTTAACCATGCCAGAGGATCATCATTCATCAACATGCACACACACCCCATCACAGTAGTCAGATTTGAGTAATTCTCAAATCCCTACAGTTCATATAGTGATTTCTTGTGTCTTTGCAATTTCATTAATTATAGAAATGTATAATTCCCATTGTTGAAGGACCAAACTACTATTTTCTTTTTTCCTTCTCTTTTCTTGCCAAGAATATTAAGAGTAGATAGAGATAATATCATGCCGTCTTGTTTAGTTGGGAGAGGGGAGATTGGAGAGTAGTTGGGAATGAACTCGAGCCCGACTCGACTAGAAGAGGTCCGCCCCTTGGGTGTTCCCGAACGGGCAATATTACGTCATTTCAAGTTGATTGAGAACGCTATTAGATTGTATTTCATTTTTGTAGATATAGGATTTTGGATACAGGTATTTGTAGAAAGATGTTATTGATTTTTTATTTAATTTTTTGGAGTTGCGATGTGAAAAGATTTTATTTAAAAGAAAAAAAAAGTTAGAAATTTTATGAGAGAAAATAAAAATGTACTTCTATATGCTTAAATCGATCAAAGTATATTAACAATATTTTGAATTGTTTAATTTGTCAACACATAATATTTTTTTGAATATGATTATTAAAAACAGCCTATAATTATGTACAATCAATAAATTAAACTGCACATAAATATAAATATGGGCAATAAAATAAACAAGAGATGTAGAACAATTCGGAACGCAATAACTTAACTATTTTATTTGCAATGCGTAAAGAAATGAAAATATTATTTTATACTGAAATGGATGTGTAGACTTTGAGATCCCCATTAAGACCTGCTCACGTTTTTTCAGGTATGCATTATTTTCTTCAATATTACTTTAAAATCTTGAAAAATTATTCGAGTGACACTTCTAGATCAAATTATTTTATGATTTATAACTCTTCTGGAAGAGAGTATTTTTTTTTTTTAAAATTGTTTTTATTTTAAAAGATGGAGTAGTATTTTTAGATATATCCGCAATCGGACCCACGAATGAAGTTCTTTGTTACAACGGTACAACACAATTAAATTTATTAATTTTTATTCGATGTTTTAATTTAATTTCAATTTATTATATTTTATTTTAATTTTACATTTATTATTTAGGGTTCATTCTACTCAATTAGGGCATATATTTAATTTTTCAATATAAAATTTTATTTTCTAATTACTAATTAATTATTTCGTAAAAAAATAAATATATACCATCATTTGGTAGGATGAATCCTAATTAAACTAAAACACAAAAAATTAAAATTGAATTAAAAAATTGAAGAAAAATTAATAAAGTTAATTGTGTGACACTAACTGTTGTACAACGTGTAGTAGATAACTTTATCTAACCTATGGATGAGTATGCACAAAAAATTCGATCAAACTACAAGTTTGCGGAATTAAAATTCATGTCCCTCAATTGCGAATTCGTCACTCTACCATTAACCCATCCATGTGGGCTATCTCATAGAATATTGTTAATACATATGATTTATCATCACGTAGCAAAACGATTTATGTTAGTTATGTTTTGCTAATTGAATAATTGATCATATTCAAATTACTCTGATTTTTTAAAATAAAAATGAGTATATGTAATGCACACAAGACTCTTTAAATTTTCTTCATTTCCCACATTAAATCTACAAGATTCGTCAAATTTTCTGCTCCAATTCAGCTTTTAATATGCAATATATTTCTTATAAGGTTATACCAACATGCTTTTTTTCCAAGAAAATAAAATCTCGTTCATACAATGATTATGCAACTATACAGATGTAATATCATTGTAATTGCTACAAACCGAATTAATACATAGTTATACAGCTGTCTCATAAACCTAAAGTTAAAATAAATTTAATATAGTCAAATCTTGCAACCGAAACACCCCATTAAAAAACAATAACAATGATAATAGCTCAAGTAAAGAAGAGAATAAAGTGAACAAAAAACTACAAAAGCAGGCTAACTAAACAATTTATTATTTAATTCAAGGAATTATTCCCAAAAAAATAATTATTATTTTATTAATTTCAGGAAAATATTTATTTTTTTATTTTAAAAGCGTACGCGCTGACGATGACCGCAGACAAGTCCTCCCGATTCTCTCTCCTCTCTCTCTCTCTCTCTCTCTCTCTCTCTCTAGATTCTTTTCAACCGTTTGAATCCCGTACACTGTCTTATAATTTTCTTCCATCGTAAGCTTCGAAAATTTTATTTTCTGTATAGTTATTGGAATCGCACTGTTTAGATCTCGGAAATCTGCGGTTTGGTGTCTGTGACCGGGATTTTGTTGAACTCAGCAGTCGTCGAGAAGATGGCAGGCCGTTTCGATCGGAACCCTTTTGACGAAGAAGAAGAAGTGAATCCATTTGCTGTGAGTTTTTTTTTTTTCCTTCTTTTCAGGTGTGAATTGTTGAGTGTTAGGTAGAAACCACAATATTTTTTCTTCTAATTGCTCGAGAATGGGGGATTTATGTGCCATTAGGATGAAGTATATGGAGTTGATGATAGCGTTTTTGAGGATAAGTTTGAGTTTTTGGATGACTTAGGTTGACTTTGTGGCCTGATCTAGTATTTGTTTTATCTTTCGAATAAGCAATCAGTTGTGATCGAGAGTCGAAAGTGGGATGTTGCTTGGGATAGTTGAGGGATTTGTGCCGACATTCTAATTGTAGATTCGTATGGTTGTTTGGTTGGTGTAGTTTGATAGAGGCGTGAATGATCTTGTAGCTATGCTGCTTTTATGACTGATTGTCAAGGCATTGAACTTTACTTCAAAAACATTGGAATGATTGATTCCACGTGAAAAAGAATTTGGCTTCCTCAGTGCTGGCTTTTATAGGAGCTGAAAACTCCGATTCCTTTGCTTTTAGTGGTAGGAGATGGCTCTCTGTAATCTTTGTTGATGGGTAGCTAATGGTGCTGGTAAGGTGCTTTATATTTCTTTAGGTAGATTTTCACTAGATACTAGTGTGGAAAAATGATGGTGAATGTGTTGGTGATTTAGGTGAGAATGAAATGATGATAGGTTATTTTTAGTGTCTGGGTTTGGATGAGATGATATGTCTGCATCCAAAGAATTGGCTGAATCCATCTAGACAAATGGTGTAGAAAAAGTATTATGAGGAAACAAGGGAAGCTCTTAACTAAGGATACCTGTGTACTACAACGGGAGTTTGGTATGATGTTAAGGCTGCAATTAATTGACTTAATGCATTGATCAATTTTAAACAAAAACCTGCAAGGGCAGGTCTAACCTTTTGATCTAAACTTTAAAATTCCCATCTTAAGTAAGGACCTACTCTAGAATGCTAACAAAGCAACTCCCGTAACTCCAACAGCCATTGTGGCATTCCAAACCTCTACTTAGAGAATTTAAAAACAAAATATAGGATTGGCAGCCCAATTGGCTTGGCCCTAAGTGGCCGCTGCCTCTACTTGTGACCCACTAGATGATGGAGAAGAACTTGGAAGGGCCCTAAGTAGGAAATTGACGAGTTCAGTAGAGAACATGGTTGTAGAAATCAGGCTAAGTGGCCACCTAGGCGCTAGGCGACTTGTAGCCGAGCCGGAAATGGTGAAATCGGCTAGTTCCTCGGTCAGGATGCCTAGGCGGAGCAAGGCGGGGTTTAGACAGATCTAGGCGGTCAGCGCGACAGATTCAGATCCAGCCCCAAACCAGATTTTTTTTTTTTGGCTGTCGGCCAGCCGTGTTGCCCCTGTCGCCGACGATGAAGAAGAAGATGAGGAAGGTGTTTTCGTGTTGTTCCTGGTGGATCATTGGTATCTGCTTTGGTTAGGTGACGTTGTGGTGGGTTGTGGGAGAAGAGGGTAGACATGGAGAGGAAGACCGGACAGAGAAGGCATCGGGGAGAAGAAGAATGCTTTTGATAGGGGTGGGGCCTCTTTCTTGTTAACAAATAACAAAAATAATTTTCTCAAATTTAAAAATTAGTAATTTAAAAGAACTTAAAAACCAAATATGCCCCCCTTAATTCTTACTCACATTCTAAAAAATAAATTGGGATTAAAATGAAAAATGCCTAGATCCCGCCTAGGCGCTCCCCGATCACCCGACTAGCGCCTAGCGATTTCTGCAACCTTGGTAGAGAAAGCAAAACTGATCCAGATCAAGAAAATCTTGCTTCAAAAATGAATTTGAACATGCAATTTGAGAGAAATTGGGTGGTTGAACTTGAAGAGGTCTTATTGTCTTAAGATATAGGCCGTGGAATGAGAGCTAGCTGCCCATAGGTGGCCACTTCTGTAATATAAATATTCAACTCTTTTTCCTTTTTTTATTTTTTTACTTTGTATTTTGATATTTTCTTTTTCGTTTTTACTATCTCATTTCTATCTAGTATCTATTATAATCTCATTACTTATTGGGAAGTTATTTGGGGTTTCATATTACTTAAAAAGTTGTTTATTCACTTTATTGGAATGAACATGACCTGTATCCAACCTTTATCACCCCAAAGTTTAAACCATTTCTCTATTTTCAAGGATTATGTAGTAATAACATACTTGGTGAATTTTATTTTCTAGAAAAAGACCAGAGTGATTTAAATCTGGTTCAAATCAGTTTTACAATAAATAATAAAATTATTGAAATATTCTCTCATGCTTATATAATTAGAAAAATTGATGCATAAGTAATTGGAAATTTTGATGTATTATCATACACAATTAAATATATTGGTCGGCAGATAGTAGCCTTTTGACCTCTAACACAAAACACCCAACCCAATATATTTCTCATCTTTCTACTTATTTTCATATGGGGACTCTCATTTTCTCCACAAAATCATTATTTCTAAAGTGAACTATGTAATCATGACCCAAATACTTTAAAAGTATACGTAATTGAGTAGTAACTTTTCCTTGAAAAGTATTTCTTTTTTTGTAAATATATTACTTTTCTCTTGAGGGATCTACCTCATGGAATAAAATATCTATAAGTACAGCGCAGTGTCTTACCGATGCTAGAGTAAGCCCTTTTCACTATAATTTTAATTTCTTTGGCAGGTATGTTATGCTTGCTTTAAATAATTAACAGGTCTTGTTTTTGGTTTCAAATTTATGTTGGTATTTTTTTATATCCAGGATGGAGGGGCAAGAGGAAAGGCATCAGGACAACCAAAATTTGGTGGAGGCTCATTTTATACAACTGTGAGTTTGTTTTAATTCTCTCCCCGTATGAAGAGAGCTCTCAGAATTCTCTTGCATTTCTAAAATCACGCTGCTGAAAGGAAAAGTTCCTGTAGACTACATCTAATTTATTGGCTAGAACTTTCCTGAATTTTATTCAAGTGCATTGCCATTTTTCTTGGTAGTTGGCAGGGGATAGATTTGTTATAATGGGGAGTATTGATTATTGATTTTTTTTAAATGTAGAGTTATAATGAGAGAAATAAAAAGAACTACTTATATATTTGGGGAAAATATTAAACGCCTGCTTTCTGTGTTAAAAAATCTACCAGTTACTTCTTTAGTGATTTAATGAGCTACCATCCCAGTCTGGATTCCTGTGTGCCCATGTTATTATTTAATATTGACATTCTAGAGTGCCGTGGTTCAATTAAGAGATTCTGTGGTAGACTTTGTCTGGTGGCAGCGTAATTGGTCCCTGATACAGTATGAATGTTATAATTACCATCAGAAGTACACATCTGTTCAGTTTGCATTGTTGCTTAATCAAATACATGACACTGTTTTTCTTTGTTTTTCAGAGCGGAAGCGTTCCACCTGCTACAAACTCAAGGCTCTCACCGCTCCCTCCAGAGCCTGCTGATTTCTACAATCCTACAGCGCCAGTTGACATTCCTCTTGATAGTGCTACAGTATGCGCATTTATTGAATTGTTTAACTTGAACTCCTACAATGGTTTTCTTTTTCTTTTTTTTTTTTGGAATGGCTTCCAAGTTCCATGGCTTCTATTAAAAGGAAACTTTGAATATAGGACTTAAAAAAGAAAGAGAGAGAGCTGCAGGCCAAGGAAGCTGAACTGAAGAGGAGGGAACAGGTACTTACGGATGTTTACTCAAGATCTGCTGAGTATTAATTAATTTTCAATTCAATTTTTCAAGAAAATGGATCATAACTTTTCCATTCAAAACTCTGTGTCGATTTTTTTTTTCTTTTTGGTTTTGGCATGTTTGATTGTAGACTGCCTCGTCCTGTCTATTAATTTCTCGGAGGAGCAGCTGTCACATTAAACTAACAAATATGAAGTTTTTTTTTTTGCCAAAATTTGTCTATTTTCTTAATACTATTTTATCTGTCAGCAAGCATCTCAAAAAGCAAACCTATGTAAAGGTAAGGTTGATCTTGCCTGCAATGAGAATGTAATGGATACAGTCTCAATTGCGATCTCCGTTGGACAACCAAGAGGAAAAGGGAAAAAAATGTTCTAATGGACTGGCATAGACTATTATATTCTGGAAAATGTCTTTTGGGAAGAAACTGTTGCACAAGACCAATAAGCATTAGTATAGATATTTGCAGTGAATGTATAAGTTCCCTATTATATTCTATATTCTGAACATAGTTTCCAATTTCTGATGATGCTCTGCAGGATGTTAGGCGGAAAGAAGAGGCTGCTGCACGAGGTGATTTATTAACTCATATTGGAGCTTTTTATCACCATTGCTGATTATCCTCTATTAAGAGAAGAAGCATGATTGTCTTGACTATTTTCTAGTGAGAACTTAAAAACCAAGAGAAGCTACACTAATTCTCATTTCTTTGCAGCTGGTATTGTTCTTGAGGAGAAAAATTGGCCTCCATTTTTCCCTATCATTCATCATGACATCGCGAATGAAATCCCAATTCATCTACAGAAGCTGCAATATGTTGCATTTACAACCTTGTTGGGTATGTAAAATTTTGCTCATGAAGTTCTATGATGTTATTGTTAGTTAGTTCAGTTCCGCTATTTTTAATAATATATAAGTGCTTTCTCTTTGTTATAATCATTGTGCATTTTTTCGTAAGAGTGGAATCTGGTGGTTGATTGAACTTGTAGGCTGTAGCATTTTTGTCCTTTTACACTCATCATTGACGAACTTAAAAAATTAGCATTGTTGAGTCAGACAGCTGTCCTTTCTCATACAACTTGAAGTGAAGCTCCCAAAGTTATTGTTATGGAAAATTGGTACACCATTTGTGCATAATTGGGCATATAACCTTGACTTTGCTTTGTTTTTTAACACATGAAGTCAATTTTTTTATTTTTGGTTGCCTATGACTTTTAGCTGTTGGAAGGTTGCCAAATGTCTTTTCTCTTTCAAGTAAATTGGAGCGGCCAAATTATATTGCTGGTGTATGTTCATTATTTCCTGGTTCTTGGCATGACCATTTTGTATCACTACCAATCTGTTCTTTTCCTATTATTCTGGCTTCTTGGGATGGTTTCTCTATTATGATCCATTGGAGTCAAAGTTGTATGTTATTTGAGTATTAGAATCACAAGACTCCCACCATTGGAGTCAAAGTTGTATGTTATTTGAATATTTCCTGGTTGAGCATGACTGGTGAATGCCGCTAATGATGTTTTTACTGGTGGACATCAGGACTCTTTTTTGCTCTTCTCTGGAACATTATAGCTGTAACTACTGCATGGATTAAACATGGAGGTTAGTGTGATATGAACCCCCGTTTTTCACTTTCTGTTTATGTATTTTTTAAAATGTTTTACTGACCTAGATCTGTGTGCTAGATGCAAAAATCTGGTTTCTTGCTATTATCTACTTCATATCTGGCGTTCCAGGAGCATATGTTTTATGGTATCGACCACTTTACCGTGCTTTTAGGTTGGTAATTTCTGTCTCTTCTATTTTCTTTTCAACAAAGTGTGGGGGAGGGGGTTATTCATTTGATGATCACAACTGTTTCTCAATTAACTATTTAAGGTTATGAGAATGGATAAATTATTTTTTGTCTACACTCTACATATAGTGTGACATGGTATCCCTATCATATTACAGGACCGAAAGTGCCATGAAGTTTGGGTGGTTTTTCCTATTCTACATGGTAAGCCTACTTTATTATTTATGATGGATTTCCATCTTCAAGCGGACTTACGATAACGTGTGATTTGATGAATTTACAGCTGCACATCGGCTTCTGCATTTTTGCTGCAGTTGCACCTCCCATCGTTTTCAGAGGAAAGTCTCTAACGTAAGTCTGCCTTTGGGTTTTCTTTATTCGCAACATTCTCTTCCATGATATGCAGCATGTTGATTTTTAATTTTCATGGACCCCATTGGGTTTTCTTATGCCTTTCTTATTTTTGGTCTCTTTCATCCCCCTCTGTTGATGAATGTTTTGAGATTGTCGAGAACTGCGTTATTATTATCCATTTTCTCTGTTTTGGAAAGTCTGCTGGTTATATTTTATCTGATCATCATCAATGGTGTTTGTGCAGAGGTATCCTCCCAGCAGTTGATCTCGTAGGCGATCAAGTGTTAGTTGGGGTAAGTTTCAAATATTGAACAATATTGTCTGGCTTATGTTATTTTCAAATTAAATGGTTTCTTCTCCAGCACCGTTCTGATCTTGAGGTAGGAGCTAGAAAATGCTTAATTATTGGTTCAACATTGTTCTTGTCTTGTAGATTTTCTACTTCATCGGGTTCGGACTTTTCTGCCTCGAGTCAGTTCTCAGCATTTGGGTCATACAGGTATGCTTCTCCTTCCTTCACTCAATCCACATCGATCAGAGCCTAAATGCAATGGTTGTCATTTCCTAACTATTGCTTCTCATTATACAGCAAGTATACATGTATTTCCGAGGAAGTGGCAAAGCTGCAGAGATGAAGCGCGAAGCAGCTAGGGGAGCCGTGAGAGCAGCATTTTGATACGTTTTTCACATCCTGGACGTGGTTTCACATGGTTACGACGTGATGGAGAGGTGCCAGATAGATGAGCATATGTACATCGATCGTATTTTGAGGTTATGGTATTCAAATATTATTGTTGAGATGACTTTTCGAGGGAAGTACTAGAAAAAGGATATAGAAGTTGCATTGCACCTGCTCGAGTTTGGAGATTCATATATTGTTTGTTTGCTTGTAAATTCATTGTTTGGTATTTTTCTCTTCTTTGTTTCATTTTATAAATACAGGATACACGTTCCTTACCATTTACATAGAATTAGTTGCGGCAACAATTTTACATTGAAAAAACATTCTTAAAATTGTGTGTGTGTGTGTGAGAGAGAGAGAGATGGAGAGTAACAACTTTATGATAATATTTCTTAGAAGCCATGTTTGAATCACATTTGTATATATGCAATACTAGAATTATACTTGTCACACTGCTATGGAGATATATGTGGTAGCAAAGTTAGAGGCTAGAAGAATTCCAGCTAGCATCGACAGCCCTGATAATCTTCTCATGTAATGTAGCTCCAGACGACGCGATTATACCACGATCGAGACCTTCTAAGTACATACCTCTCGAGAAGCAGAGCGGATGTCCTCCGGCATCAGTCACGACACCACCGGCTTCCTGAATGATCACAACGCCGGCTGCATGGTCCCATATCTTCTCCTTATAACCTGCTCGAGCGAACTTCATGAATATTTCTGCATCTCCTCGCGCTATGGCTGCATACTTCACCATAGAATACAAGCGTAGTGGTTGATTCCTGCAACAAGCATGCATATTGATTTTTGGAGTTTTTATCGATTTAGTCCCCGAAACATAGGCTACCTATCAATGTAAGACTTAAAAGCATAGATTTACCTGAGTCCAACACTATGAGCTAGCCCTGCAGTGAAGGAATGGCTGGAATTGGCTTTCTCGACAGGCTCACAGAAAGTTGCCAATGCCGGGTTGTCGATGGTTGATACTTTGATCTGTCTTGCGGAGTTCGGCCAAACAAACTTCTTCTCCTTTTGAAGCAATGGCTGCATCCAGGCTCCACCACTTCCTTTCCTTGCATACATCACGCAGCCTTTATCCCAAGATGCTGACGAAACCGACGTTAGTCTAGATAGAATTCTTTTGTAGCCATTTTGGTAACTCAGCCATTCCTTATTCATTGGATAATTTGGGCATCCAAGAACTCCGAGCACAGGTTCACCATCCTCAATCAAAGCAAGGGCAACTGCATACTGATCACCACGTACAAAACCTAACGTCCCATCAACCGGGTCCAGAACCCAAAATCTCCCAGTGGGTCCACCAGTCGAGTTGCACCTGCTGATGGCCCCAAGAACCTCTGAGGTACTTAGAGGCGTGACTGGCGGTCTAATTCCGAAACTAGGTGCTTCGGCTAGACTCTCATTAACAGTCTTTGTAACAGCATTTAGTAAGCCAACAGAATTAGTCTTGGACAGTGTTTCAACATCTTCTTCGGCAACAATCGATACATTTTCAATCCCAAATGCCTCAGTTAGTACCCAGCTCACAGTTGCTTGGACACTCCAATCTGCTTAGAAGTAGCAATTGGAGCATTAACCACTGCAACCTATGTCACACACACGTCTTAGTGTTGTAAACACGTTTAGTTCTTTTGTGTTCTGGTGCCAAAACAAAAACAAGGCAACATAACAGGCTAGTAACTCTACTGCATGAACAGTGATGGGAATCGAGCTGGTAACGGGCTAAAATTTTATTTTTGTCCAGTTCAATATTCAATATCCGTCGTCAATATTTCAAATTAGGCCACCTCCAAATCCTGAAGGCATTCTTGTCTAGATCTTAAGCAAGCATGTAACATCACAAATTCGTGGTGATACTTTTACGGGATAGGATGCAAGTAGCAAACTTGACTAACATATCTTCTTGATAAAAAAAGTTTGATACTACTCCAAACAGTAGTATATTATGCACCTTCTATACCAACTGAGATCGGACAAATTATCTTGATGACATAATACGAAGGTGTTACGTTCAAGCTGTATTAAGTCTAAAGTTTTCAGTTATGATCATGAATTCTGTACAAGACGCCACAGGAAGCTTTGAGGTACGGGCGAAGTCAAAAACTGTTTCTAAATCCTTGTTCAAATATATGCATAGGACATAAAGTTCAGTTCCAATCTGAGGTTAAGACAACTACATAACATTTTCCAAGCCATTCATTCTTACAATACTCTTTTTTTTTTTTTTTTCTTTTCTTTTCCCCAAGAAGCATGGATTCTTACTATACTAATAACTGCGCATACATTCCAAAACGTGCCAAATAATAGTCTGCACTTCAAAATTAAGGCTCATGCATAATATATTATGGAAGAGGTGATTAGAAAAAACACTTTGACAAATCCACAAAAAGTTTCAAAGTCAAAACAAAAATTAAAAACAAGAAACATTCTTGACCCATATTCAACGGCAGAGATCAACCAAATTTGCACGTTCACGATAAAGAAATCAACCAACCAAACGTAAAAAGTAATCCCACTTGCAAATATCCAACACCATCCATCCAAAAAAAGAAAATAAAGAATCACTTTTTTTCCCAATTTCAAGAAAACTAACCAACAGAAAAATCAAGAGGCAGCCCATTTCAACAAACCAAAAAGGGCGGCGGAATCATACCGGCGACGGTGACCGGAGAATCGTCGTCTTTGGACTGAACGTGAACATTGCTTTTGAAAATCAGATTTTCTTGAACTCGGCGGCAGAGCAAACACGCCATGTGCACTGCCTTCACCGCAACTTCCAATTCTCGGGAGTATTTCTCCAAATCCATGGACTCGAATTCGACGCTGCAATCTTGGGCCGTTGCGGAAGAGACTGTTTGGGTGGAAGAGAAGCGAAGAGATGGGTTGATGGAGAAGTTGGGGAGGAGGTTTCGCCGGAGAATTGAAGGGAAAAATCTCAAATTTGTGCGAGTAGTAGCGGGGAAGAGGGGGCGCAGGAGATGGATTCTGGCGGCGGAATTCGGTGAAGAAATGGGCATTTTAAAGAAGCGTCGACTGCAAATGATGGCGAGATTTCTGTGTTTGAGAGAGAGACAGAGAGATCAGTGATGACAATTTGGGTGGCAAATATTAAAAAAAAGAAAAAAGTTAAGTCTTTATTCAACACTCAACAGCGGGTGGGGTTTTCAGATTAAATTGTTTTTGCTTTTCGCCTAAATTTGGGAATATATATAACAGCATCACCATCACCACCATCATGCTTTTAGAGTTTAGCATTATTATTATTATTTATTTTATTTTTTTAGGACGAAGGTAATCCACAGTAGCTAATTAATTACGTGTAACTGCACACTGACTAAATTTCGCTCGTAACCAAACAAAGGTAAATTACATTTGGATGAATAAAAATTTTATTAATATTATTCAAAATGTGAGTGTTGGAATTGGAATACGCAAGTTTTTTTTATAAAGCAGATTTTAGGTTGAATTTATATGTTACATTTCTAGTTTCATATCAACAATCCATGTTATAAGCTTGCTCCAAAAAAAAAAACATGTTATGTATACATTAATGATTTCATCAAATGCATGAATATAAAAGTTAATATACGTGACACGTACATGCAGTGATAATAGTGGAGTAGGAGACGCAGTCCAAAAATGTAACTAGAAATCTAATAATGCCAACTTTACAAAGGACATTTAAATAGTGAATTTCTATATGACATCATTAATGTACACAGTAATATGTATTACTATTTTTTTGTGCAAACCTAAAACATGTTTGAAACCAGAAATATAATTCGAAATGTAACGGCGAAATCCAACCTAAAATATTTCCGTTCTTCACTTAAAAGTTATATGAGAATTGTTCCTATCATGAGCTGCGTGGGAAGAATTGCACGTGCAAAAATGTAATTTTTAGTCTTGTAACTGTGAAATGTATTATTTTTTTTTAATTTTCTTTTAACAACGTGATTGGATATTGAATCGGTCAATCAGTTGGATCACTAACCTGTGGCCATAGGTTCAGTACCAATTTGAGAAAAAATTGAATGATTTATAGATATTTAATTTTAGGATAATTTATATAGACTATAGTACTCAATTATTGGTGGAAGGGGGTAATGATAATCTACAAAGTTGATATTTTTATTTTTATTTTTCTGGAATATTAGTATATTACGCCATTAAGAAATGAAACGGTTGCAAATGATTTAGGCATTTAAAGGTAGTAATGATTTATCTCCTTTCGTGTTGGTGCTGCTTTCTTCTTTCCAATTCCCCAAGCCACCTCCCTTCATACTTGTGACATCAAATGTAATTAATATATTATGTGTAATTATATAAAAAATACTAATTTTAGTCACTTTAATTTATTTAATATTTAATAATGTTTATTATGAAATAAAAATAAATCATAACATGAATAATCATAATCAACATTTATCAATAAAATAACTAAATTAAAAAATAATCAATCATAATAATGGATTACTAATAGAAAATTAAATGCTAAAAAATAACTATAAACTCTGATTGCGTGGGAACCTTAATTAATAATTATAAAATTAAACTAAAACTAAAAAATTAAAAATGAAGAAAAAAAACTAATTATTTAAAAATGTAACACAAGTGCAATATGAAATCTCACATGCTGATGTTGGTGGCTAATAATTAAAAAACCATGTTTTTAAGGTGGCCATGAAAAAAAGTTTTCCATTATTTCAAGTAATTAAAATAATATTTGACTGCTCAATTAAATTTCAAATGAGATATGAAATATTCCTTGGTGACTTTTTAAATTTTGTTGTACAATTTCTAGTTGCCACATATTTTTTTGAGAATTCAAATAATTTTTTCACTCAATCTAGTCCGTTAAAGTGCCAATCGGGTGGCACCGTGACACTTAGCTAGGGCAGTTCATGATGTTTTAATCCCTTATTATTGGATTGAGTATTCACCTTTTGTGATAAATCTTTTCGATAGTTTGTATTTTTGTATTCCTTAATAGATATTATTATTTGGTTGTGAAAAAAAAAACTGAAATATGAAAGTGTTCAAGGGACTAGTATATTTTGGGCCCAAGGTACAATTATGGGAAACTTTTTTCATCCTAATAAATACTTCCTCCGTTTCGTTTTTATTGTTATTTTAGGAGTTGTATTTTGTGTTAAAATGTTTATTAGTTTAGATATTTTCACTCCATTTCTCTCAATTTTAAACCTACATATATATGGAGAGAGAAAATTTTACCAACTTTTTAGAAAATATAAAGGAATAAGATTTTATTTGATATAGAAAGAAGATATATATTAGTCTAAAAATTAATTTTAGATTAAAAGTCTAAAACAACAAATATTAGGGAATGGGAGAAGAATATAATTAGATAAGAGATTATATGAGCTTCCACAATAAATACGTGAGAGAAGTGGCACGAAATATCTTCCAAATTTAATTTTTATGTAATTACAAAATTTGCATTTGTCGCATTTTATCGACATAGGCAAGTTGCAAAAGCTAATTTGTCTATTATATCGCCTACAACTTGCCGATATAGGCAATTATACCGAGAACCGTCGACGTATATCGACAACTACTTATTGATATAGACAAATTGCCTAACATAGTCTGCAAATTATTATTCTCTTCAATTCATTTTATTTGTTGTTTTAGATTTTTTATTTAAAATTAATAATTAATTTTATAAATAAATATATTCATCCTTCATATATGCCATAGAATCTTAGTCAATTATATTTTCTTAAAATGGAGTTTGTGATATGGTTAAATTAGAGAGAGAGAGAGAGAGAGAGAGAGAGAGTGTGTGTGTGTGTATGTGAAAATATATAAAACAACAAATATTTTGACATAAAAAAAAAATTAAAACAACAAATAAAACAAAATGAAGAGAGTATTATGGAGTATGTAGTAAAGGAAAAACAACACTTTACTAAAAAATATTTAATTTTATGATTTTTAATTAAACTCCAGTCTTTCCAATTAGAGTATATAACTTTTTTTGTAGTTTTCATAATTGTCATTTTTGAATTAGTTAGTCATTATTATGGTTGTGATTATTTTATAATTAGAATTATAATTCCTTCGTTTCGTTTTGATTGTTATTTTAACTCATTTTATTTTGTGTCAAAATGTTTATTATTTTATATATTTTCAGACTCTCTCTCTCTCTCTCTCTCAATTTTAATCCCATCCCAAATATTATTTTAGGAAAATATAAATGAATAAGATTTTATGCCATATATGAGGGATGGGTATATTAGTCCATAAAATTAATTGTTAATTCTAGATAAAAAAAAAACTAAAACAACAATCAAAACGAAACGGAGAGAATAATTTTTAGTTTAAGTTTTTTCTTAATAAATGCTCCATCCGTTTCATTATGATTGTTGTTTTAATTTTATTTTATTTTTGTTAAAATGTTTATTGTTTTATATATTTTAATATTCTCTTTCTCCCAATTTAATTTTAACCATATCTCAAACACTATTTTAGGAAAGTATAAGTGAATAAGATTTTATGTCATATATGAGGGTTGATACATTAGTCCATAAAATTAATTGTTAATTCTATATTAAAAAAAAAAGCTAAAACAACAATCAAAATGAAACTAAGAGAGTATTGATTAATGTTTGTTATGTTACAATTAAATTTAATTTTTATATTATAAAATCATAAATTTAGTGGTGTAATACGGAGATGTCAGATTTCATCCACTTACCCCGTTTGGTTTGGCTAATGAGATAGATAAAGATTGATTGATAGAGTAGGATTGCACTGTTCATTAATTAACAATTTTATGTTTCGATTGCTTGATTATGATTTTTATAATATAGGATAAATTATCAATATTCCGTTTGGATTGAATGATTGAGATAAAAATGTGACAATATGTCTAAATTACCCCCACATATATTTCATAAAATATTTTTTTGTAATTTTAATAATTTTTTTAAAACTAGACATGAAATCAATTCGTGATAAAATTTATCAAAATAAGAATATTTTATTTATTATTAAAAGGTTATATTTATTTTTTTGTGAAAAAAATTATAAAGTGATTATTAATAATTTTAGTAAAATTTGAGTCATATTTATTAGAAAATCATTGTAAAAGCAACTCCGTATGAAATTGCAGAAAACGTTAATCGTGAAAAATGACATTCTTCTCAGCCCATTACTGCCGCCATCATCACCACCTTCGTTTCGATTGTCGTTTGCTTTCAAGCCACATACCGAATCGAAGATTTTTTGTGGGTAATCTTTCTATAATTTCAATTTTAAATTTGATGAAAGGTTGAGTTATCTATTTTGCAAAATAAATTTTGATAATTCTAATTTAAACTTGTTGGAATGTCAATCCAAGTCCCACATCGGAAATATATCCAAGGGTTGGCTTGGATATAAGGAGTTCACCTACCCCATTAGTAAGAGGCCTTTTGGGAGATGCCCAAAGTGAAAATCGTGCGGGCTTAGCCCAAAGCGGACAATATTGTACTCATGTGGGGAAAAGGTGAACTCGAGGCCCACTAGTCAGTGAACGGGTACCCTACAGTGGTATCAGAGCCACGGGGAAAGCTCACCGGAGGCACCCTCCATTGCCCTTCGTGTTCCGTCCGACCGCCTTGTGATTTGTACGGCTGGTAAGTCGGGAATCCCAACCGCAGGGGTTCTCGCTCTGGTATCGGTCTCTTAACTCTAGATCTATTAGGGTTTTGTTGCTCTGTGCTTGAATGTGTGTGATTCATGTCCGATTTGTTGAGATCCTTGTGTTCTCTGTTCGATTCTCTGTGATTCGATTTCTTGCCCTAATTTTTTTTATCTCTGAGATTTGGTGAAATTTTTTTTTGTTCATTATCTCTGTGATTTTTTTGGGTATCTTGGTCCTAGCTCTGTGCTAGGCTCACTTCTTCCGCTCTTATCTCTCATTGGCTCTGGTTTTCTGTGTGTGTTTCACTATTCACACACCATCAGGACCTAAAAAACCTTGTACGGCTGGTAAACCAGCTTGTAATCTGGGCTTTCCTTGGCGTTCCTCACTGTCTGTGAGTTGTGCTTTGATTTTATTTTCTCCATCTTCTTGTTCCTGGCTATCTTTGTCTGCCTGTGCTTCTCTGTGTGATTGTTATGGGTTCCTCATATCATACCGCCCCTTTCGATGGTAAGAGTGATTTTCAAATTTGGAAAACAAAGATGAAATGTATTCTTATTAAAGAAAAATTCTATAATGTTGTCTTGCTGGGTTGTGACAAAACTGAAATTGATGAAAAAAAGGCTTGAAATGAATGCCAGTGCTAGGTCTTCAATTTTGTTGAGTCTGCATGATTCTGTGATGAGGCAGGTAGTTGGAATTACTTGTGCTAAAGAATTGTGGGCAAAATTGAATGAATTGTACACCCAAACATCTTTTCAGTCTCTATCATTTTTGCAAGAAAAATTCTTCAAATTCAGACTTGATATGACTAAAGACATTGATGCAAACCTAGATGATTTCAATAAATTAATTCAGGCTATGAAATTGGGAGGGGATGACACCATTGAAAAATACTCTGCTACTGTGCTCCTAAATGCTATACCTGATAAATTTAATGATGTCAAATCTGCTATTAGGTATGGAAGGGATGTTGTGACCTATGATATTGTGGCAAATGGTCCAAAATCTAAAGAACTTGACATGAAACATGGGTCTGGGAGTAATAGCAAGAGTTCTGGTGAAATTATGCATGTTAGGGGGAGAACTTCTGAAAGAACTAAGCCCAATCATGCATCTGATAAAAGAAAGCCTAGATCTAAGTCTAGGAATGGTAACAGAAAGTGTTACAACTGTAATGAATTAGGTCATTATGCCAACAAATGTGATAAGCCTAAAAAATTCAAGAAAAATGGTGAAAATTCCAATGAAAATCATGCAAACCTGGTTGTTGGGTCAGAGAATTATGGTGATGTTCTTATGGTCTCTGATATGTTTCCTGAACCTTTTGTGAACTCTGTGTCTAATTCTATGTCTGAATCTGAGTGGTTGATTGACTCTGGTTGTACTTTTCATATGTCGCCTTGTAAGAGCATGTTTTCTAACCTAAAAAATGTTGATCATGGCTTTGTGTCTATGACAAATGAAAAGAAGAGTCTTGTGATTGGAATTGGTGATGTTTGTTTGAAATTTGACTCTGGTTCTTCTCTTACTCTAAAGAATGTGAGATATGTGCCTGATTTGAGATACAATTTAATCTCTGTTACATGCTTAACTGATGATGGTTTGCTAGCTAAGATTGAAAAAGATGGAATGAAATTTATGAAGGGTTCTATGGTGGTGTTTAAAGCACCTAGGCAACATAATCTGTATGTCTGCAATACTAGTCCCCTTAATTTGATTCCCTCAGTGGTTAACTCTGTGCAAAATGATAAAACCATGTTATGGCATGCAAGATTAGGTCACATGAGTAAAAAAGGATTAAAATTGTTGCACAAATCTGGTGTTTTTGGCTATGATCATATCTCTGAAATGCCATTCTGTGAAAATTGTGTAATGGGTAAACAACATAGGGTTCACTTCCTTGTCTATGGATCTGATAAATCTCATGCTAGCTCTGAAATCCTTGAATATGTGCATGCTGATGTGTGGGGTCCTGCAAAAGAGTCTACTCATGGTGGTAATTGGTAATTTTTTATCCATTATTGATGATTTTTCCAGAAAAGTCTGGGTGTTTTTCATGAAAAACAAATCTGATGTCTTTGACAAAATCTCAGCTTGGAAACCTTTGATTGAGAATCAAACTGGTAAAAAAAATCAAAACTTTAAGAACAGACAATGGCCTTGAGTTCTGTAATGCTCAAATTGATAACTTGTGTGTGGAATTTGGGATTAGGAGACACAAAACTGTCCCTTATACCCCTCAACAAAATGGCATTGCTGAGAGGATGAATAGAACTCTTCTTGAAAGAATTAGAAGTCTTCTTGCTTCCTCTGGTCTGTCAAAAAGATTTTGGGGTGAAGCAGTGACTACTGCTGCCTATTTGATAAATAGGTCCCCCTCTGTGCCATTACTTGGTAAAATTCCTGAAAATGTGTTTTCAAATAAAGAAGTTAATTTTTCAAACTTGAAAATCTTTGGCTATGCTGCTTATGTTCACAAAAAACAAGACAAATTGGATCCTAGGTCTAGGAAATGTGTTTTCCTTGGCTATCCAGAAGGTGTAAAAGGATATAGGCTCTGGGATAGGAGTGTTCCTGGTTTTAAAACATTGATTAATAGGGATGTAATCTTTAATAAAGATGACTTCCCTTGCTTATCTAAATCTATGCCTACTCATGTGCCTATGACTGCTCCAAGTGAGGTGGAGCATTTACCTGTCTTAAGTAAGCTTGATAAGCATGCCTTTGTGCCTGAATCTAATGTTATGCATGAAAATGATATCTCTGATCATCCTGAAGATGGTAGGGATCCAAATGATCTTCAAGATGTCACTGATGATTCTGAAGAAGGGATAGATTCCAATAGTCTTCAGAATTATCAGTTGACTAGAGATAGAGTCAAGAGAACTGTAAGGCAACCTCAAAGGTTCCTTGGGTTTGCTAACTCTGGTCTGTCCATGCATGCTTTCTCTGTGTTTAATAATCTTGATGCATGTGAACCAATCTCTTATAAAGCTGCATTGAACTCTAAAGACTCTGAAAAATGGATTGATGCTATGAAAAAAGAAATGAAGTCCCTGCATGATAACAAAACTTGGATTCTTGTTCCTAAACCTGCTAAGTGCTTTGTTGTTCAATGCAAATGGCTTTATAAACTTAAGCATGAATCTGATTCTGTGAGGTATAAGGCTAGGTTGGTTGTAAAAGGATTTACTCAAAAGGAGGGGATATATTATAATGAAATCTTTGCCCCTGTTGTGAAATTTACTACAGTGAGAATAATGTTATCCTTGGTTGCTCATTTTGACTGGGTATCCGTTCACCGACTAGTGGGCCTCAAGTTCACCTTTCCCCCCACATTAGTACGATATTATCCGCTTTGGGCCAAGCCCGTACGGTTTTCACTTTGGGCATCTCCCAAAAGGCCTCTTACTAATGGGATAGGTGAACTCCTTATATCCAAGCCAACCCTTGGATATATTTCCGATGTGGGACTTGGATTGACATCCCAACAATTACCCCCTCAAACCAAGGAACACATCCCCTCCAACGGTACACAGTCACGAAGACAACCGGAGGTCACGTTTGAGGTAAACTCCCACACCATCGTGGCCCACTATCCCAGACCAAACCGGGCTCTGATACCACTGTAGGGTATCAATGCTCCCGGAGATTACACCGCTTGGTTTTCATCGCCGGCAGTCGTGCCGTTCATCCCTCAGGGGACAGAGAATGCAGCAGGAGAAGCAGCAAAGGCTCAGGGTTTCTTGAACCCAAAACCTTAACGACACAGTGACCAGAAACCACACCGAGACCAGAAGAAGGTGAAGAGACGGTGATCAAACACACAGACCTCTCAAGAACAAGCTCAGACCTCCGGCGAGCCGAGACTAAACCCTAGCTATCTAGGCTACTCGCACAAGGAGACCAAGATGAATCTAGACAAACTGGACCGTAAGCTAGGTTCAGTGGAGCACTCAGCTCTTCAAGCACAAGGGCTTGAATCAAGGATCGCAAGAGGTAGAGAGAAAAGCACTCAGAGAGTAGAGAGAGAGAGAGAGAGAGATGAATGTGAGTGATGGTGAACGGTGCTCGAGCCCCCCTTCATTAATAGAAGGATCTAGAGAATGAAGGGTCGCATAGAGAACAGCCAAGGGGGCCGGGTCAACAACAACATTAAAGAGAAGAGGGCCTTTAGTGTTTGGGCCAAACCAAATGGGCCAGGAAGCCCAACAAAACTGTCGTCGCCATGGTCGTTTCTGTCGTCACCTTCGTGTTCATGATTGGGGAAATGTCTTAGTTTGTGTTTTCATGTTGAGTTTTGATGAGATTGTGTGTATTTTCATTTGTAAAAAAATGTGTGTTCGCGATTTGTGAGTCTTTGCATTAATTATGTGGTGCTTCCAATTGCCGGCGATAGATGACCGCTGACCCTGGGCTGGTTTTAGGTGGTGGATGGTGGCGTACAAAATAGTGTGGTAGTAGTGGAAGAAGCTTCAACTTCAAATTTCTCCTGTGGCAGAGAAGAGTAAGATCGAAGAAAAGAATGAAGATGAGGATATTCTTATCATTTAAGATTTCAGCTAGGTGGACTGATTAATAATCCGATAGGGGCTGAGTTGATTATTAATCAACTGATCGTAGGATTGCAGCCGGACCTCAACATCAATCCCGGACACAAATCTGAACAACCAAACATTTGATTGAACTGAATTGCTCTATCAATCCAGACTTATCTATCAAACCAAACATTGTCTTAGTAGGTCCGCCATTGCCCATGTGGGCTTCAAGTCCGTTGAATAGTTTCTTAGTTCCCCTCATAGTTTAGAAAAATAAAAAAAAATCCCTTTAAAATATGAGTAATCTTATGTCAGATTGTGCCATGGGTAGGTCAGACCTCAAAGTTTATCAAATGATCGCCATGCTTGAATTTTGATTTAATTCATACATTCTTATAATTGTGTGAGTGTGAAATACAAATATGTTTGATGAATTTTGATCCGTGATCATAAGTTTTTGTATTTGAAATTTTTTGTAGCGATTAGGGGTGGAAATGGGCCAAGCCGAGCTAGGCTTTGCCTTGGTAGACCTGAGTCTATTATACTAATGTTAGGCCCAAGTCCGACCTATTATCTGTTGTAGGCCCTTTTATAGGCTCATACCTGACCTTTTTAACAAAATGAGTTAGGCTTGGGGGCTTTATAAAAGCATATTTGAGCTTACTTGAAATTATTTTTATTTTTTATTCAACTAATATCAATAATAACAAGAGTAACATATCTAATAAAATACATATGTTCATGTCAAAATTAACACAAAACATAAATGACAATAAAAATTATTGTATATTTTAAAATAATAAATATATGTGGTTTCAATATATATGTATATATATAAAATAATTTACACTATATTATATCATATTATAGAAATAGACCACCCTGTTAAGCTTATTGGGTTTTTTTGAAAACATAAGCTTAAGCTTACTTATCAATGTAAGCTTCTAAAAGGTATGGACCTGACCTTTTTATTATGGGTAATTCTATCCATAGCCTTCTTTTTTCTCATTGTAGCCCCTCTATTTAAATTTAATATAATTATTATTCAAATGTACTGTTTTATCCTCATAGTCCCACTTAAAAATATAATAAAAATAAAGCTACCATCCATATAGCCCCCAACCTAAAAATCTAAAAAAATAAAATCCCGAGCAAAAAATAAAAAATGGAGGAAAAAATGCATGTTCTTCCATCAGTAATCTTTTCATTCAAACAAACAATATACACCATAACCAAATAATAAAAACTCCACTCCCATGCCAGATTTGAAGTTGAATAACTCATTTATGAATTTCATATTTTCATTCGAAAGAAAAAAGAAACTACAAACTTTGGATCCAGATTCATTTTTCGATCAGATGTCAGATGTCTGTTATTACATTTTTTTTCACAACTTTCATCTCGTTTTTATCATATTCATCAAAATTGTATTAATAGAGGAAGAGTTTTTTTTTTGTTTAATTGTTGATATACAATTTTTGTTTAAATGATGATTTCGTCCGAAGAAGAACAACGATTTTATATATCAAATTCTAGATCAAACCACCTTTTTTTTTTCAGATCAAGGGTTTTACATTATTTGATGTCAGATATTATATATTGCTCTTTCTAATCTTGTCTGAAGTTTGTGATCATGGCTATTGATGTTGTTGAGTCTTAGCAATTTCGTGAGGAATTGATGATTTTTATATAATTATTGAACCATAACTTGTGTTTTGGCTGCACAGTGGAAGTTTTATTCTTTTACTCTCTCTCACTCTAAGTTTACAAGTAGAAGAAGGGTAAAATAGTATATTTAAATTATCTTTTTATTTTATTTAAATTAAAGGCTACAATGAGTAAAAGCAATGCTATGGATAGAATCACCCTTTTATTATATAGGTCAGGCCTAACTAGGCCCAAAGTAAACTAGGCCATAGGCCCTGTCGGACGGCCTGACGGTAGTAGCGATGTATTTAAGTAGGGACAAATTCATCAAATATAGCCTTAATGATGCAGCAATTAAAAGTTGAGGGACCAGTAAATGCGAAGATTCCACGCTAATCATTTAACATTCTTTGCATTTATCTCACAACTCTAATTAGTCTATTGATAAGAGCTATCATTACAATCAAGAGAAAAATGTCACGTTTTCATTCATTAATTGAGTAAAGAAAGTACCAATACATTTCATCTCATTTACTTCAATGTTTTATTTACTTAGATGAAGCGATATGCGCTCAATATTACGCAATATTAGGGAGTGTGGTTTTTTTAATTATTATTAATTGTCCATATGAAATATTCAACTATATTTTATGTTCAATTTTTATAAAAGGGTGTTCTGTTTTGATTCTATGCATATTATTATGTTGGAGGAATCTCATGTGATAACATTTTACCGATCAAAATTTGTCAGAAATATCAAGACTTGAATTCAAAAGCAATCAAATCAAACCTTTACTCCCATTTTATATATTTTGACCATATATAAAATGATCTAATACAAATTTTTGTCAATTTTAATTTGTTTACTAGCCATGGGAAAGGATTGAATGAGTAATCAATAATCATGACTCAACTAATGAGTTATGCCATCATGAATTCATCATTCAATATATATATATATATATATATATATATATATATATATGGCGACTTCACAAATTAAGATATTTGATGAGTAAGTCATGATGATTCAATATATATAGTCACGACTTTAACTTAGATATAAAAAATTAAATAATACGCATAAAATAGTTCCAAATATGTAATATATATATATATATATTCACTAATTAATCAAACTGGTAATAGGAATATATATTTATACTTTATAAATGTATAAAAATAACATTATATATTACATTTATTGCATTCATTCAAAGTATATTAATAATATATTTGAACCCTAAAATAAAAAATTATATTGGAAATATGATTCGATAACTATTCGTGAAGGCTGTCCAAAATTCATGGTGACGGACTGGTTGATGACAATATGACGTATGATATATCCCTATATAACTACTGTATATTCTTCATTTGTATCACACACACACACATATACATACACACACACATATATATATATAGGTGTTTGTTGGTAGCTAGCTTGATTAAGACTTCGAGCCGTAATCACTATTAAACCACTTAATTAACTAAAGATATCGTTTAGATTTTTAGTGTTTAATTTCTTGATTGCATTGAGAGGTAATCTACATTATTGTGAAAAACACGATAGATTTAGTGGAAAAAAATAGTGATAATTTTTGCATTTAATTTACATGTCAAGTGCATGCACGCTTGTCGAACTTATTAAGTAAAAAAATAATGATGACATTCGATTTGACGTGACTACCATTATATTATCTTCAATCTAGTTAGCTGACTAAAAAAAAAAAAAGAATTAGGACTATGTTTAGTTTGTAGGACAAACTTAATTTGATATTGTAGTTCAATAATAATTTATTTGACAACAATAGTCAAATCAATATCTATAACTAGTTAATCAATTCGTCATTCTAATTCAACATTTCAACTCGATATAATAGGAGAGAATACCCAAATGATTTATTCATCATATACTGCACTACTTACCATTAATAATAATAGAAAGATAGCATTATCAAATCACTTAAAATGTTGAATTATATAATAAACAAGTTTATAAAAATAAAATATACTGTTGAAATTATTTTTGTTTCTTATATATTATTTAATATATTTTTCTTTACTAATACTTTTATTTTATTTTAATATTTTGAATTAGATAATAATCAAATTTATTAATTAAATATATTGTTGAATTTATTTTCATTTTGTTATATTTTTCTATTTTAAAAAATTGAATCACATAATAATCAAATTTATTAATACAATATATTAACTAATTTATTATATAAAATAATTTTGAATTTAGTAAGGATGAGTGTAAAATATATATATTGTTGAAATGAAAAAACATAAAAAAAAATGAATTTCTTAAAAGGAGTAAAAAATTTTGAATTTAGTAAAAGGAGTATAAAAAATTTAATCATTTTTTATGGAGAAGAGCCAATTAGTTATTTGTATTCTTAACCATATGTATTTTCTTTTTCTGCCATTTTCATATTTAATTTAATATTTTAAGTTTTTTATAATTAAATTAAGTTTAACTTATTGAGAATCAATGCAACCAATTTAAGGCAATTGTATATATGATACATTAGATTTGTAATTATCGATAATTTAAAAAATATTTTTTGTTGATTATCACATAATTTTCAAATGAAATTCTTGTTTATTTTGGTATAGATTAGTTTAATTTTTATTAGAGTTTTTTTTTTAATTTGAAGTTATTTTCCATTAACAAATATATAGAGTTTTTTGTGGATATTTCAAAATTTTCAAACACAACAAAGCAACCTCTTTCTAGAATTGACTACAAGAGTGCAAGTGTAAATATAAATCAATCAATAATTAGAATCTTAATTAACAACTTATCAAAAATTGAAATCTTACCTTAGTTAAATATTATGGTCGGCCACACTATGGCCAAATAACATTATCCTTAATTATGTGTCCCTAACTCAATATTTCAAATTTTCATACACGCTATATATCTATTTTAATCGATTTAATTAGGACCCGAAAGATAAGTCTTCAATCAATTAATGAACTGAAAAATGAAATGTATCAATCTAAGACTCCAAAAATCACGTATTTTAATTTTTTTAATGATTTAATATTTATTTTTAATAAAAATTTCTTTATTAATTATCTATTAAATTTAATAATTTAATATAAATAATTTTAAGATTAAAAAACTCAAACTACAAAATTTGTGGATTTCTAATTTTAATCTTTCGAGTTCCTAATTATAAATAATCAATCATTCGAATCTCTAATCAATAAAACTCAACATGTATGATGGTCCAAATGCGACTATAAGATAAACCCGAATCTATTTCGAAGCATTATTTAGATTCATCTTGATATAATATGTGATTCAATTCATACTTGTTTAATTACTTGAGTGATCGAAGGTTAATCGTAAATTCCTTTACGTAATTAATTAGACTAACAATTTAATGATTTTTTTATTTTTATTTTTATTTTTATAATTTATCAGTCGTCGTCGTGATACTTTCAGATGTGATGGGAGGGTAAACCTCATAGATTTGACACAACACAACTCCACAACTGACAAAAAAAAGGAATTATATATAAATTATCTAAATTTAATCCATGGTGATGTAGTGAATAGGTCATTCTGACGTCATGAAAATTACACAAAAGTAAAACATTATTTATTATGCCTAATATTATTTATTATGACGTCATGAAAATTACACAAAAGTGGTTTAGCTTTTTTCTCTTTTTTTTATTCGAGTGTTGGGTATCAGCTTAGCCAGGGTTCACCGCTTGTTTTCCGGCCGTGTGTCTCTGGTCACTCGCTGCTCAGGCAGCTGATCAACCTCAGAACTTAGATTATTTCTAGGATCTCTTGTTATTTCTTCACAGGTTGACCGATTACGGCTAGATCTGCACTGAGAATCACAAGAACAGTTAGCCATGGGTAATAAGAGCAATAATTGAAGTAATAGAAACCATAAATGAAGTGAAAGCAGGGAAGTAAAAAATCAGAGAGTTGAAAAGTGGGAAAATGTGTCTTCGGGGACGCAAGTTGGCTCAGATTTTCCCACACACGGCGGAGTTGCACTTCCAGCGACTGTAAAGACCATAGACCACAAAGGGGTTTGATGGAACTAGGCTTGAAGCTCTCACTCTCACAGCTCGAGACTCTCACTCTCAACTCACAGCCACTCAAGAAGTCACAGACAGGATTCCGGCCAAAAGAAACAGAGTGGAGACAAGGTTTCAACAGAAGCTTCTCGATACTCAGAGAATTAGGGTTGTGAGGCTTCAGAGAGAAGATGAATCGGCACAACATTTTGTAGAGAGATTAGGGATATAATTTAGGAATATTAGGTTTAGCTAGATATATATGGGAAGTACCGGGTAGTGGACTAGGGTTAGGCTATTGGGCTCAGAAAAGTTTGAGCCAGAGAATAAAAGTCATTAGGCCAGACAGAAAGGAAAAAGAAGAAAGAACAATTGTGCCAACACTCCACATCGAGGTAATCTTTTTTTAATTGCCAATTTAGCCACACTCTTGTTAATTGAGTAAAATTGTGTTAAAAAGATGATTGTTTTTGTCAAAATTAGGTTAACTTTTGTATATATATAGTAATTTTAATTACTCATTAATACGCAATCAACATGTGTCTAATATTACTTATATTTTAATTTTTACTATTGCATGTTTTACTTTCACTTGGACTTCTAATTTTACACCCCTTTACTTTATTTTCTGCATTTTTTTATTACTTGTACTTCTATTAATTTTTCGTCTCAAATTCTTAGCATAATTTGTCACCCAATGAAGCGATATATCTCAAAACCCGAAATATCTTCTTTATACATATGGATCTCCATTGATTGGGCGCCCTTTTTGCCTTAACTATCTATTTATTCATGGAAAATTCTAAACACAATTCTAGATTTTATTTTACAATCCCTATTATTTTATTAAATATAAATAATAATATAATAAGACATTTTTACCCTTAACTCTAGTAATTAAAACTCTATCAACATATATATAGCCCCATCTTCTTTTTATAACTATAAAAATGAAAAAAAAAAGAGAGATGTAAATCGATCATAGCCCCCTATATTTAGAGTTCAATTCTTCTTCTTCATCAAGTAATGAATGAGATCAAAGTGGAGCTATGATGGCTAAGGAGTAAAGAAGTCTATCTAATTAAAGGGTTGAGGGCTATAGTGGAAATTCCTATTGCATTTCCAATTCCAATTATTTAATTTTATTATTTTTTTAAATTTTAATTTATTATAATTTATTATAATTTTAATTTTATGTTAAGGATTCATCCTTCCCCCAAGTAGGGTATATTAAAAAAAATTTAGTTATGAAACACAAAATGCAATACAAATGGGAATAGGAGATTTGATCCGGCTATAATGTGTAGGTATTACGATATAGTTTTAGGTATTGTGATTAATTGATTAAGGGATAAATAAATCTTATTATATTCTTATTTATATTTAATAAAACAGTGGAGTTTGCAAAGAGTAAAATGGAGGTCCATTTTGAATTTCCCAAAAAATTCCGTCGAAAATGGGTGCTTCAAGTCCATTGAATATTTGTGGGCCTGGGCCCATATTTTAATGGTGCCTCCGAAATTTTTGTTAGAATGTGACCCAAGTTCAATTAACAAATAAGATTTACCAAAAACTAAACCAAAAGAATTAATTCTCAAAGATTTCAAATTATTCAAATGGATCTATTCTGAATAGGCAAAAACTTGCATGATGCAAATAACACTATATGAGATGGGTTGGTTAAATCTGTGCTTTGACCCAGTCAACCCATTAAAAAAAAATCTGTCCAAAGTCGGTACCAACAGTCCTATTAAAAGTATCACAAAACATTCGAAAAGTATCATCTGTATCATTAAAAAGTAAGGGGTCTGCTAGTTATTTTATATTAGTTTATTTAGTTCAAATTGTGATTTTTTCCATTCAAATTAATGTTTAAAGCTTAGTAGTTTAGGAATTTTTTAGGGTTCATGGTTTTTTAAAGGGTTCATGTTTTTTAGGGGTTTTTTTTAGGGTTCATGGTTTTTTAGGGGGTTTTTTTTAGTTTTTTTAGGGTGTATTTTGTGTTTTTTAGAGTTTTTTGGGGGGTATTTTTAGGGGTTTTTTTTAGTTTTTTTAGGGTGTATTTTGTGTTTTTTAGAGTTTTTTGGGGGGTTTATTTTGTGTTTTTTAGGATTTTTTGGGGGTGTTTTTAGGGGTTTATTTTGTGCTTTTTAGGGTTATTTGGGGGGTGTTTTTAGGGATTTATTTTGTGTTTTTTAGGGGTTTTTTTCGGGGGGGGGGGGTGTTTTTAGGAGTTTATTTTGTGTTTTTTAGGGTTTATTAATTCTATTTAATACTCATTTCAAACGAATTAAATCAATTTATTTTAAATTTAGGGTTCACTAATATTTTTTTAGGGTATATATTTTTTTGGAACAAATAAAATTGATAAAAAAAGACAAAAAAAAACGTACAAAACCCTGTCAGAAAAATGAAAAAAAAGAGAGAAAAAATCGGTAAAAAAAAAGACGGGCGCATGGGGCCACGCGCCCGTCCGAAATTGTCTGAAATAAGAGCTGTTGTATGCAAGTGCAGCTCTTCTGAATAATATATGAGCGTTCTTAAATTTATGGTGCAATGTCTAAATTAAAAAAGTTTAAACTTTAACCTCTCTTTCCTCTATTAAGTCCACTAATTATCAATCTTTTCTCTAATACCTTATGCAATGTGAATTTTGGCTCCACTCCAAAAAATAAATAAATTATTACATAAAAACCTTAATTTATCTTTTTTTCTTTACTAATATAATCTGAATAATTATAAAATTCCACCTCCTATTTCTGAATGCAATTTAATGGGATCCAGAGAGAGAATTCCTTAATTCCTTTATTGATTTGAGTTTATGATTAAACCAGGCATTTTAATGAAAGAATAATATGCAAAATGTCGTACAAGATTTCTCAAATTAAATTAGAGAGGGAGAGAGAAAAACTAGAATATTTGAGTAATTAAGTTTCCGTACTTCAGAAAAAGCATGCCTAATTTAACTTGGATTTTAAAAATCCAAGTTTGATTCGTCACTTTCAACCGGTTTTTCCATCAATTTTTAATATTGTGATTTGGAATTGCTTAATGAACTCAAAATAACTATCACTTAGGATTGAATATGTTATTGTTAGGATTGTTACGAGTTTTAGGGGTGTATTTAATTGAGATAGTGTAGGATTTAGTTGGACTTTTAAAATTCGGGTGTATTCAATTTAGATTTTTAAAAGTCTTTAAAAATTCGGATGTATTCAATTCAGACTTTTAAAAGTCTTTTAAAAATCCAGAAGTATTAAAAAATCCATGGACTTTAAAAAGTCATTGATTCTATTGGATTTCACTTCAAAATCACATAAAAAATACAAAGGATGAAATCCGACCTCCGTACACGAAATTTTTATGAATTTGTAAAACCCAGCGCGTGGTGTACTCTAGCGGCCGTTGAGGAGTTGAATTCGGACACCCAAGCGCGCGGTTGACCTCAGCGACCGCTGAGAGTACTTCAGCGGTCGCTGGGAATAAGTCGGTCAGTTCCCAGTGACCGCTGGAGTCCAGTGAGCACTAGGCTTAAGTCGGTTGTATCTATAAATAACCCCATTCACGTGATTTTTTTTTCATTCTTCTACAATCATATTTCAATTTGCTATGAGGAGAAACATTAATTGCTCAACTACGGTATATTTTTCTCATAAAGGTACTCTCTACACTACTGTTTCTCGTTATTTTGGCACACGTGTACTCATTATTGATTGGATTTGCCTTTGATTTTTTTAGTTTCTTACATGAAGAAAAAAAAATATGTAGGTTTTTCTTGAATTACTGTTTGACATTGTTTTGGTACACGTTTACTAATTATTGATTGGATTTGGGTTTGATTTTTGAGTTTGTTAAATGAAGAACAAAAAAAAATGTAGGTTTTTTTTTTAATATTATGATGATAAATCGCTAGTTTTAACTTCGTCCGCGGCTAGGTCCAGCGGACACTTATTCCTAGCGATCGCTGGCTTCCAACGGTCACTGGGTTCAATTTTTTCCGCCACTGCAGTCTAGTGGCCGCTAGTTTATGTAGTGAACACAACTACAGAAATTGTAATTTATATTTGAATTCCCGGGTTGTATAAAGTAGAGAGCAAGCAATAGAATAGAATAAGAGGAATAGTATAGAGAGGAAATGAGAAGAGAAGGTTGAGAGAGATATTGAGGCTTTTCTTGTTTTTCATTTAAGCTACTCATGAGTTTATATAGTACTCATAGTGGTCCCAAACAAGAACAAACCCTAGCGAAAATACAAACTTTAAGCAAGAATATAATTATAAACATAAGTTTGATGAAATCTTCATTTGCCACTATTCTGGGCCCGATACGTGCTGAAGC
This sequence comes from Perilla frutescens, assembly GCA_026008535.1. NCBI lineage: Eukaryota > Viridiplantae > Streptophyta > Magnoliopsida > Lamiales > Lamiaceae > Perilla > Perilla frutescens. The sequence continues at coordinate 15,467,586 of BRKX01000007.1, read as the reverse complement.
CCAACCCGAACAGATCTGCTTCTACTCTCGGCACAATACTTGAATCCGAAGCTGCTTCCAAAATTGGGTATTGCCCGCTTTGACTGACCCGCTCCAACACTCATCTTTTCCCTTTTGATTGATCAACCCTAATTCTTTCAAGATCGAACCTTTAGCCATCTTCTGTTTCTCTCCTTCAATACTGCCTGAATCCACACCTTCAGCCATAACAATTTACACATAAAACGGTCGTTGTGTTCCCGCGAGCGCCAGCAAGAAGGATTTGAAATCCATTACAATCGTTCGAAATCCATACCGAAGTCAGGGAGACTCCATGTGGAGTCTATGGATTATTTGTGGAGTCAATGAATTTTATAAATTCATAGACATTTTAAAGTCCTTTAAAATCTAATAAAATCCCAATTGAATACACCCCCTTAATTTATATTTTAATTTTTAGTTAAGCTTCCCTTTTTTTTGATGTCGAGGGTAACTAGCAACCGCTACCGTGGTGTGCACTGGGTAAATTCCGTCCCTATGAAATAGCCTGCAAACCACACAGGGGAGGTAAACTACACTTGGCAGGCCAGGTGTGACAGGCTCACACCTAGCGGTGTTGGTGGTGGGTCGAACTTGAAACCTTTGGCCTCAAAAAACACCACTCTACCACTAGGTCATCCCCAAGAGGACTTCTTAAGATGGAAACACACACATAAATTGGGTAGCAAAACAAAAAAAGGCCTTAGTTTGGATTTATTTTGTCACGCCCCAATTTCACTTTAATAGAAAAAGACACGTTATCCATGCTTTTCTTTAATAAAAATATTTTACTTGAAATACAACGGAAGTTTCAAAGCATCACTTGACATTTATTACATAAAATAAAGAAAAAAAATAAATTAAATCTTTAATCATGTTTGACCACTTGACCACCATCATCACATCTTGCCCCCTACGCATCACCCGAGACAACACCTGAAAAGATAAATAGTTTTTGGGGTGAGGTGAATACTACTGACTCAGTGGGGAGTATCCAATTATCCAAACTATATATCAAACAGAATAATATGCAAATAGTAAATGGTGTTCAGTCCGTAGACCAAACCATGTAGCCCAGAGGCTCTGCGTGATAGCTCAAAAGCTCTGCATGATATGATAGCTCGTAGGCTCTCCGTGTAGCCCGAAGGCTCTGCATGATAGCCCGTAGGCTCTTGCTATGCTGTGACATCACATACATTCAATAAAACATATAGAGAGGATAATAGGGACAAGTTCAACGTAAAATCCCACCTTGACCTTGACTTTGATATTAATCGATTAAGTCGTGCGCGCCTTGCATATAGTAAATTAATTATCTTGAATTAATATATGAACAACATGATAAAATCAATGCATGAGACTAAACCATTAAAGCATGCTTAATTACTAATAATTATTTACGTGGGAAAATGCTTAACATTGAATTAATTAATGCATAGCCAACTATATACTATTTTATACACATGCATATGGAAAATGAAATGACAACTAACCGAGCATTATACGTTAATATATGTATACATATACATGGAATGACAACTATGATTAAAGAAAAAAAAAAAAGCTGATGCATGCTTTTGAGACCAACACACTCTCGGCCCACACCTTACCAAGGCCCAACATACTCAAATTTTGGCCCACTTCTATCCTTCTATTTTCTTTCCCAAGCAACCCAAACAATCTGCCAAACACCCATTCTTCACGGCAACCACAAACAACAAGCCTATTCACTATCTCTTTAATTCACGTAATCAGACATCAACACCAAAACCAAATAAAACCCAACCATTCTGCAAAATAAAATATTAGCATGAACAACAAAGCTATCACACTCATTCTCTACTGCTCACGTACGCCAACAACAACATAACAGCCATCTCCCTATCCCCTCTTCTTTCTCTTTTTCTTCTGCTATTCACGCCAACAGCAGCAACAGCACGGCTGGTGTCTCCACTCTCCCGACGTCGGCGACACTCCTCTCTCACCGCCATGGAACGTCTCGATTGAACCGCAACTAATAGCAGCCGCTAGAAAACCCACTATGCCGCTGCTACGGACGTATTCCTTCGGCCGCTTCCTGGCTCGTCATTGCAGCCGCCATCACCACCATCTATCTCATCTCATATACCGACACCTCCCCACAACAATGAAATGCAATGCATGCGATGCATGAGAAATGGAAAAGAAAACAAACTAGAAGATATCTTCATACCTTGAAACGAAACTAGAAATTTTTTTGAAGAAAAAGAACTCAAACTCTTGCTTTTTCTTGCTTTGGTTTTGGTATGAGGGAAGGGTTAATTTGAGCTCTCTATTTATACTAGTAGATTAGTGTTTATGGTTAGATTTCATAGCTATCCAGTTAACAAGTTGATAAGATCAAGTAATGATAAGGTTTAGAGAGTTTGAGATATCAAGTTCTCTCCACTAAACTTTTCGTGAGAAAGAAAGAAGAGAGAGGAAGAAAAAGAATGTTCTGGATTTTGGTCTTTTTAATATTTGGGCTTGAAGATTTGGACTCAAAATAAGGTAGTTGGACTTCCAAAATAAAATTTGGCTAGAATATTAAATTAGGCTTTCATGATTAATAAATTTAATGGCATGACATGAAATAATGATATCACATGATGTAATATATAAATGCATGCTAAAATTTTTTTATAAAACTTATTTAGGCGCGACTTATTAGACTTAAGAAATTAATATCACACAATTAAAATTCATAAAATATTTTTAGAAATAAAAGTAGCAATTTAAATATAATTAGAAAATTAGGTCGTTACATATTTATATATTTTTGGAAAAAATAGTGACAAAACTAAGATTAATGACTCATGTGGTAAGACCACATTAACAGTAGTAAAATAATATTGTTACACCAACTCATGCCTAAGGGTGGTTGCAATGCAGGTTTTTGAACAAGTTTCAAGAAGCTAAAACCTATACATTTTGCATTGTGATGGACATCATGACAATGTTCTAAGAAATTGGCTTCCCCGTGAGGAAGCCAATTTCAAACAATAAAAGTAGCTATTTTTGCTGTGAAATGGCAGACCTTGTCGGCCACAAGGCCCACCACAACTATTCTCAATTTTTTTTTTTGTTTATTAAATTGGGCATGCAAATAGACGTCCATATATATATATATATACATATATATGTATCAAACATTAAAAGACTACTATATGTGTATATATAAATTACCGTTACTATAATATGTATTGTGAACGACTATTTTTTTTAATTAAAAATGCCAACAACTATTTTTAAAAATTTCCTATAAATTGAACTTCAATTAACTCATTTTTTTTCACAATTCACATACTATTTCTCTCTTTATCACCATATTTTTTCATCTCTTCAAAAATTTCAATCTAAAGATGGCTGACAAATACAATGGTCAATTTCCAAATTATTTTGGTTGGTCAAATATGCAGGGAAATTCAAGTTCTCAAAATTCTGAAAATCATCCCGATTTTCAATCTTCTCAATTCCCTTTCTATATGCCTCATTTTTCTCAAAATTTTCCCACTACTCCTCCGTATTTCAAGCCCTCTTCACAAAATAATGCAGCTCCATATTTCATGTCTCAACGTGATTATTATGCAGCAATGGGTGACCAGTTTATGTCACAACCTTCTCAAATATTTTCTCCTCCACAATCAAATGAATTCAGGCGATCGAGTCGCGGAGGGTCTGCATCCGATAACGAGGCAACACCACCATATGGCTCTCAATTTCCACTACACTCTACACAAACTGGGCTAGAGCATATCAACCTTGAAGATGAAGATAAAGTTGTTGATGACAACAACGAATGTGTTGGTAGATCTCGTGGCCAAGTGAGAATGATGTGGACACAGGAAGAGGAGATTCGTCTTGCAAATTCTTGGAGCACCATCAACAGTTCAACACTTGTTCAAAAGTTGGCAATGCACAAAAGGATAAACAATTCTAGGAAAACACTATTGCGTACTTCAATGAGCATCGGCCTGCGGGTGCTCCTACTCGAGAATGGAATAAGTTGAAAGCACATTACTATAAGGTAATTCATGAAGTTACCTTATTTTCTCAATGGTACAATAATTTTTATAACAATCGAGTAAGTGGTCAGAGTGATGATGATGTGTTAGAAGCTACAATTGCACAATGGTGCAATGCGCATCCAAAAAAAGACTTTAGGTATATGTACGTATGGAAAATAATGAAAGAGTTGGAAAAATGGGCTCCCCAAAAAATGAGCTCTAACAAGAAGTCCAGAACATCTGACACTGGGCAGAATAGTTCAACAAATCCAGATACAGATTGTGAAGCACATCGATCTCGTCCAATAGGAACACAGAGGGCAAAAAACTTAGCAAAGCTAAGGCCAAAACAAAAGTTAATGAAGAGGGTGAAAACGATGAAGCATGGGAAAAAATACAACAACTTCTCGAGGAAAAATTAAGCTAAAGAATGAAAAGATAAAGCAAAGAAATGAAGAGATAAAGCAGAGAAAAATCGAGGCGGAGCAACGACAAATTGAACTAGAGCATAAGGATTTTGAACTCCTCTGTATGGATACGAGTGGAATGTCGGAGCCACAATTAGCCATGCATTTAAAGAGAGTTGAACTCATCAAAATTAGGTGTGGCTTAATCTAGATTGTGCGTTTCATTTTAAAATGCTGATTTATGTTTTAATTTCTTTATATTATTGTAATGTTATATTAATGTGTGCATCATTTATTTTGAATAATACTTTTCAATTGTTATTAAAAAATACTATCTTTACTTTCTGCTATCAGCAAATAAATAAAACAATACAAAAGTAGTTGTTGCCAACTAGCCGTTAGCTATAATAACATTATCTTTAGTTTCTGATGTCGGTAGAGATGTCGAAACCTTTAGTTTCTGATGTCGGCAGAGATGTTGGCATACAGAAATAGCCGTTGCTAACTAGCTGTTAGCTATAATAATATTATCTTTAGTTTCTGATGTCGGCAGAGATGTTTGCATACAGAAATAGCCGTTGTCAACTAACCGTTAGCTACAATAATTATTTCATCTATAAATTCAAGTTCATTTTCTGTTCTTTTAACTCTCAATTAACTCTCCACTCTAACTTTAGCTAAATTCATTCTACAAAAATTCTCTTTTGTCATCAAAATGTCTTCTAAAAAATAAATAATTCGTGATTTTATGAGGAATGAGATACTGGAAGAAGGAGATGAGCTCGAATTGATGATGCTTGATCATCTTGAGAAAAAAGAGCAACGACTTCATGCGGCTCAAATTTCTTCAAAAAAACCCAGAAAGTATGTCGATCGAGGCCGTGAAGAAGGTCATGCACGTCTTGTCCGTGATTATTTCTCCGAAGATTCGATATTTACTGATAATATATTCCATCGTTGATTCCGAATGCGAAGAAAGTTATTCCTTTGTGTTGTCGATTCCTTGGAAAATCACTCAGATTATTTCAAGTGGAGAGAAGATGGATTGGGCAAAAATGGTTTATCTCCACTACAAAAGTGTACGACAGCTATCCGTCAATTAACATATGGTTCTCCGGCTGACTCTCTCGATGAGTATATACGGATGGGTGAGAGAACTGTCTTGGATTGTCTATCCAACTTTTGTCAATTTGTCGTTGAAATCTTTGGAGCTCAATACTTGAGAAGCCCAAATGTTGCAGACACACAACGTTTACTTCAAATGCACGAGCAAAGACATGGATTTCCTGGTATGTTGAGGAGCCTTGACTGCATGCTTTGGGAATGGAGGAATTGTCCAGTTGCTTAGAAAGGCCAGTATACGCGAGGTGATCATGGAGTCACAACAATAGTTCTAGAAGTGGTTGTATCTGTAGACTTGTGGATATGGCATGCTTTTTTTGGTGTAGCTGGATCCTACAATGATATAAATGTTCTTCATGGATCGCCGTTATTCAACGCTGTCCTACAAGAAAATGCTCCGGAGGTTCATTTCATGGTAAATGGCACATTATACAATCAAGGTTACTATTTAACAGATGAAATCTACCCGGAATGGTCTTCATTTGTCAAGAGTTTTCCGTGCCCTATAGATGCAAAGTGAAAATTATTCAAAGAGAGACAAGAGGCAGCAAGAAAGGATGTTGAACGGGCATTTGGAGTGCTCCAAGCTCATTGGGCGATAATTAGAGATCTTGCATGACCTTACTACATTGATATTTTGCGAAATATCATATATACATGCATTATTCTGCACAATATGATTACTGAAGATGAAGGAGATGGAGCAATCATTTGGTTTGATGAAGAATCCCCTCATTCGACAACAATTAACGTAGGCTCTACCCAAGCATTCCAAGCCTACCTTCAGAATTTCACAAGGCTACGTAGCAATGAAATACACCACCAACTCTGAACTGATTTAGTCGAGCATATTTGGGCACGGAAAGAACGCGATTAGTGATAAAATGTTGTAGTATGTTGTATTGTCTCAATTTTCTAATATTGTTGCATTATTATTATTATTATTATTATTATTATTATTGTTGTTGTTGTTATTGTTGTTGTTGTTGTAACACATTTTAAATAATATTTTCTATTTATTATTTAATATTATAATTTTTAACTTTTTAATTAAATTTTTTAATATTGGAAAATTAAATTAAATACGCCATCAAATTTAATTAATTATATAATAAGTGAATATTGTAAATAAAATCAATATACTTATATATATATATATATGAGGTGTATAAGTGAGACCCTCTTAAAAGTTACTTTTTGACTTTTACATTGTGGAAAAATTATATTAGAAGTTGGTGGGAGTTAACTTTTGATGTGGCGCTGACGTGGCAATGAAGAAGTAGAGATTTCTGAATTCTGCATTGCAACTACCCTAAGAAAATGTTATAGACTTGAAGTTCTTCACCCCCTCACGAAGATATTAGAGCAATTCTTTTATAAGAGACGAGAGAGGCGGCCGCTCCGGGCTTAAAAATAACGTAAAATTTACAGGTTCCAAATTTTTTCAAAGTGCTATATTATATGTATATATAGTAATAAAATTTTAAATATGTTGGTTAGAGGCCGCAAAATAGAAATGGTGGGTGTAAATCAAATCCTGCTAAATACCAATACCAAAATTTTACCTCTTCTTTATTTTTGTGTTTACTAATTAGAGTCAATGCGGCGAATTAACCCGTCAAAGTTTAATTTTTTAAATATATTTATTTTATTTATATTTATTATAATATTTCTATTTTAAATATATTATATAAAAAATTGCAAAAGAAAACAATATTACTTCTCTCTCCTCCTCCGTCTCTTTCCGGCCGCCATTTCTGCAACAACTGAGATCTAATCCAAACTAAGAGAAACACAAATGGACATATACAGATCCCTCACCGCCTCCTCTAGCCGTTGTTGTCTTTCCCAATTTCTGCGACGATTTCGTGACATCAAGAATGTTCATCACTAGAAACTACACAGCAACACCGCCATTGACTTGTGAAGGTAGATGAACATCGTCGAAGAAAATGGTGTCAATGAATATTCATCCCATCGGGCACGCTGCCGTCGTGCGCAAGCTCAACGTGTTGCCCCCGTCGGGCGTGCAGGCTCCTTGCGCGCAACTGCAGCATGTAGCCATTCCGTTGCCGACAATCTAATCCCCCGACCTCTCTCTCCTCCACAGTCCCGTGCCGTCATCGGAACACATCCCCGCGTCCCTCTTCCTTCCCCTCCCATCCCGGAAACGTTCCTCCCGCGCTCTCCAATGAAAATGTGGTATTGGAGATGGGGAAGACGATGGTGGGGTAGGGGTGGGCAAAGAAGATAGAATATGTGATTTTTTTTAATTTCGTTACTTTTTGTGTTTTTCAAATTTTAAAATTTTTATTTTATAGTGAAAGTATTTTGGTCTAAGAGCACCCACTATAGGGTGGTACAAATTGGTACAAATTATTTGTATGTACCATACTATGGTACAAACTATTGTGGGTGGAATAAAAAATGGTGCAAAACTAAAAACAATTTCAACTGCTTGTACCAAAAAAGCAAAAATGCAAGAGTCTGTCCATTTTGATCGCGTGTGGAACAACTCCTTGAAAAAAAATACACGTCCATTCCACTTTCCAATAAAGCAAGTGGATAGTAGTAAAGCATGGGTCCCACATCCGTCCACCCCTCTTTTCTATTTTTGCTTTTGTTTTTCTTTTTTTTTGCCCCATGTCTCTCTCTCTCTCCTCAATCTCTCGACTTCATCTCCCTCATTTTCTTTCATTTTTTTCTTTTATTTCTGTTTTTTTTCTTTTTTACATATTCAAATAAACTTTCGTGACATATAAATTATATATACTTTTTCTTTTTTCTATTTTTAATAAGAGTTCTGATTGATATTTTATTGGTTTTTTATTTATTATAATTTTTATTTTTTTAGTTTTTTGAGAATTGTAATTTATCTTTACACATATTACTTTTATTTATGTAATTTAATATAATATATTATAATTTAAATTAGTTGTATTTTTTTCTATTTAATTATCTTTTAAATTTGATTATTTATTTTGATCAAAATTCTTGTACTCTTTGCAATGTGTGTGTTGTTTTATAATTCATTGTCGATTTTTATTTATTATCTTATTATGCGATTTTTTATGTTATAGTTTAATACCTATGTAATAAAAAAAATCTAATGAACAATTTTATTTTTTCCAAAATCACTAACATTTTTTTAAAAATCAATTGAATAGTTTTCCTTTAATCACTATCGTAAGGGTGTCTTGAATAACCCAGACGCAGACGGGGTTTCGTTGTCCGATCAGTGAGTTGGGGGTCCAGGGGGCGACGCGCCTCTGGTCCTGGGGTTCGGGGGCAACGCCCCTGACTTTTACGGTGTACTTAATTTATTTTAACATTTCAAATTTAACGAATTTTTATACCATTAAATGAAATAAATAATTTTATTTAATTGTTTATTTCAATTGAATTTATTTTTAGATGCATTTACCACATTTTGCAGTCATGCATGTATCTCAATTAAACAGTCATATGACATTTATCAATTTTGCAGACACATATCAATTTCCAATGTGGTTAGTCTGCAAGCATCTATCAATTTTTTCAACTGTATACATCAACTTTACCAGTTGAATAGTCATAGTGGGTGATCATCTCAATTATTATCAAGTGAAATGTTAAGGAAAAATAAATCTATAAGTAGAATCATTTGCTTGTTGATTTATACACATATAACGAAAATTATCTAGCTATCCTTTGTAGATTGTCTTCTCTAAAATTTTCCAAATTTCAATATGGATCGAAATCTTATGAAGAATTTTTTCAATTCTTCCAATCCAGAAGAAAATTTCAACTTTCCACCACAAAATCCAAACCCTCCCCCCACCAAATTCCAACATTCCCCAGCAAAATCTCAATTTTCGTCCCCTAAATTTTTATTTTAACCCAAACTAGTAAAAATGAATCCAATGGCTGCTCCTGGAGCTAATCCGTATATGATGTATCCACCAGCTGATTGTTATCAATATCCCTCTTATCCTCCTTTCATGCCATCTCCTCACGGATTTTCCTATGGAAGTCCACCTCAAATTCCTTCAAAATTAAAGAGAATGGTTAGTAAAGATGGAAGGAGCACTCCGAGTTCTGGGCATGGTTTATCACCACCAGGGATCGAGATCATTAATCTCGAAGTAGATTTTGATGCTGAAGCTGAAGCTGAACAGAATATTACAAAGCAAAAAAGGGTAAGATGGACCCCTAAAGAGAATGATATTCTTGCACATTGTTGGGTGAGTACAAGCGAAGATTTGGTAGTCGGGACTGATTAGAAACTAGATCAATTCTGGAAAAGGGTAGCAACAGAGTATAATAAAAATCGTCCTCTCAACACTCCGTTGAGACTTTGGGAAGCAATGAAAACGCATTTCTATACGACACAAAGAAGTGTCGGTGCGTTTAATGCTGAATACATTTATGTGAAGCAAGGTTGGGGAAGTGGCCACAATGACCAGGATATACTCATGGAGGCACTCAAGAAGTGAGAGCATAATCACAACGGACAATCTTTCAAACTTTTAGGAATGTGGCAAATTCTTAAGGATTGTCCGAAGTGGAACAACCCAGGAGATCGTGACCACCACGGTAAAAAGAAGATGAAAACTTCCATGTCAGGGGCATACACATCATCATCCAATAACGATGATGACGTTGAAGAGCGTTTTCGTCCCATAGGTCAAAAAGCGGCGAAGAAGAAAGAAAAGGGAAAAGGCAAGATAAAAACTGGTGATGCTCCCTCTTTGCACGATGTTCAATCAATGATCGAGTCAAATATGGATAAGTATATCCATATTCAGGAGGGAAGAAATGAGAAACTTAAATACCATAACAAACTGAGTGAGTACTATATACTCACTAAAGATACTTCCGGGATGGACTCTAATGCTCTTTTAACACACAACATCATGGTTGAAGAGACTAAGAAAAAATGGGGGATGCAGTAATTCAACCTTTCATTTATGCAGTGTATTTATTTAAGTTTACGTAGTGTATGTTTTTTATTTTTCATCTAGTGTGAGTTTATGTATTTGTTGTTTAATTTATGTATTTTTATAATTTATATATTATTATTTACTTTTTTTTTTAATGTGTTAACTATCTAAAAAAATTAAATGATGTTAAAGCAAAAGCTGCATGCCAACTAATGCCAGCTATCATGGACAACTAATGCCAACTATCCTCTACAAAGTTCATTATTTTAAGACAACTATCATCCACTAAGTTTTATCTATATATATGAGTGGTCCATTATTCACATCTCTCACAACTAAAACTTCTCAACAAATCACCACATCTCTTCTCAATTATCTTTTCTTTCCAATTCACATCTTTGTTTTCTCCGTTCTTATTTTTTGCCTCTATAATGTCTGGTGAACCAAACCTCAATACTCATTTGACTTTTCTTAATAATTTTTTAGCTGAAGAAGCAGAAGATGATAAAATGTTTCTCGAGATACTCAAACAACACCACAAGCTGCTTCAAAGCGTAGCAAGTTCTTCCACCATACCCAACAAAAGAAGGGTTATTAATCGGGATCGTGAAGCAGCCAACGCTCGTCTCTTTGAGTATTATTTCTCTGAAAATCCAAGATGACCAAGTGATGTGTTTCGGCGTCATTTCTGAATGAGGAAAGACTTATTTTTCCCATAGTCAATGCCCTGGAGAGTCATGATGAATATTTTCGTTTGAGAGAGGATGCATCATGTCGAGTAGGTTTGTCACCACTTCAAAAATGCACTGTTGCAATCCGTCAATTGGCATATGGAGGTCCAGCCGACCATTATGACGAATATTTTCGTGTTGCCGAAACAACTGCGGTAAATTGCTTGTTTAATTTGTCGATGGGTAATTGATATATTTGGTGAAAGGTACCTAAGAAGATCGAATGCCGATGACTGTCAACGCTTAATCCACATGCATGAACGGAGACACGGCTTTACTGGGATGCTAGGTAGCCTTGATTGTATGCATTGGGAATGGAAGAATTGTCTAGTCGCTTGGAAAGGTCAGTTTACCCGCGGTGATCATGGAAGTCCAACGATTATGCTTGAAGCAGTTGCATCTGCAGATCTGTGGATATGACATGCATTTTTTGGAGTTACAGGTTCAAATAATGATGCAAATGTTCTTTACCAATCACCATTATTCAACGAAGTGATAGCGGGGAAAGCGCTGAAAATTAATTTTACAGTGAATGGTAGACATTATACCAGAGGGTACTATCTTACAGATGGGATCTATCCGGAGTGAGCAGCTTTTGTCAAAAGCTTTCATTCTTCGTATGACTCTAAGAAAATGTTGTTCAAGCAAATGCAAGAGTCTGCAAGGAAGGATGTCGAGCGGGCATTTGGTGTACTTCAAGCTCGGTGGGCAATAATTAGAGGTCCTGCTCGTTTTTGGTATCGGAATAATTTGAAGGATATCATGTATACTTGTATTATTCTTCACAATATCTAAATATATATTATAAAACACAATTCTTTTCCCTCCCATTTATATGGGTATTTTTATCAATTTCTAATATTATAATTTAAAATATTATTTAATGAAATTAATACTATAACATATATTTTCCATAGTTACTTTAATTTGCATGAGTTAATTGTAATTTATTACTATAATTTTTTAAAAGCAGTCCATAAAACATATGTCCTTCTAAATGGATTATTTATGCACTTGAGGTTCTATAGTCAAATTCAAAATCCAAGTCCAGTATTGTTAATTGTCGAACCATTTTTCATCCATAAATATTTTTCATCCATTTTTTTGTTATTGAGATAGCTGTGAGATTTAATTTTGCTGATATAATTATATATACATGTAAATTTGTTAAATACCTTTTTTTTTTTCTTTATGATCAAATACAACTTGATGATCTTTTTTAAAATTGTCAGCATTGAACAATTATTTTATAGTTATGTACAAATATTTATATTAGTATTAATTATATTTTGATTTCACATTAAATTGTAAAATTATTAGTTCTACATCTATTCATCTATATATTATTTATATTGATATATATATATACAATAAAATCCACAAACCTATTGATTGCTCTATTATGCATCATGCATTGTGTGTTTTTTTATATGAATTAGTTTGTGTTATCATAGTATTATCAAATAGAAAATTAATATGATGCATTGTGTGTGTTTTTATATGAATTAGTTTGTGTTATCGTAGTATTATCAAATGGATAAAATTAATATTGTAAAATTAAACTTAAACTAGTACTCCCTCCGTCCCAGAATTATAGCCTTTTTGATAATTCACACATATTAAGAAATCATATTTAATGTTGTATATAATTCCTATTCTACCCCTAATTATGATAATAACCCTTTCCACTAGTTATTTAACTTGTTAATGAATTGTTTGACTCTTAATTTTGTATATATACATTCCACCATTTAATTTACATTGGCGAATGTTAAGATTAAAGGGAGACTTTACTCATTTCACACAATTCCATGTTGACCATATTATTAATTCTAATTTAATAGGGTAAATTGAATAAGGTTATATGTGTCAAATAACATTGTATTTTAATTTAAATATAGTAAGGGACTATAATTTTGGGACATTCAAAAAAGGAATAAGGGACTATAATTTTAGAACGGAGGGAGTATTTCTCTCGTACGATGCACGTAAATCATTTTATGCATTAGAGAATATTAAATTTTATTAAAGTCAATTCAATTGTGGGACGACAATCTTTCTAGATTCAATTACACACATGCCTCTCCACCTCTGCATACACTTGGAAAGCTACTACCTTGATATATTATCATTTCATTGATATATATAGATCGTTACGTTTATTACATCACAATTTTTTTTGATTCCGACATCCTTAGAAATAGATTCTCTCGCACGAGTTTTTGTATTTAATAATTTTCAATGAGAATTGAAACTATTTATAAATAGGCATCAACTATAAAAAAATCAAATTGAAATAAAAAAAACTAAGAAATTAATTAACCAACCATTTTTAATTCATTTAAGAAGTTGGAATAGTAGGGCCCAGGACGGTTCAAGAATGAGATTCATTCTTTACAAAAGAGCCGGCCTCATGATAAAACATAACACGTACATTAAAAAAAAGTTCAGAAAAAACCCAACAAAATATAAATGCACACATAATATATATATATATATATATATTATGATTGAGATAGAAAGATAGAACGATAATCATTTGGATGCCTTCTCTGCAGCATGCAAGCCAGAAAAGTAGCCCTGAGGGTTGCTCTCAAATCCAGCCCTTGAAATGGATTCTCCTTCTCCTGGTCCCTTCATCATCCCCGAACTGCCGCCGCCTCCGCCTCCGCCTCCTTTGCCGGCTGATCCACCATCCTTAGCACCACCACTACCACCCCTTCCACTACCTTTTCCTCCTCCTCCTCCTCCTCCTCCTCCTCCCCCCTTACCGCCACCGTGTGGGTGTGTAGGTTGAAACAGAAAAATCGGATGCCAATATATATAGTGTTACGGATAATTAATTAGTCATTGAATTTTGAGTTCAATTGAATTAAATTAAATTAAGTGTCCATGAAGAATAAAGGCGATTGAATTGCTGAACGAAATTCGGTAGTCGTCGATCATACCATCGCTTCCCATTCTAACATGACTAGCCTATAAGTCTATAACATGTATACATGATATCAATTAATTAAGTTTATTTAACAGTACTCGATGTAGCTCAATTATCAAGGGACCAAAATTTAATTATCTTATCGGTAATTATTTGACTTAAATTTGCTGCATATCTAGTCACATGAGAATATTAAAAGTCCTAAATATAATTAAAAAAAATACCCACGATAAATTTTGCCCAACTCCAAGATAATGACGTTAATCGAAGAGCTAGGCTCGGAACAACTCCAACTTGATTAATGCTATCCGATTTCAACCACACCCATTACTCTTGGAAGACCCTCCCATTAATTTCAATTTTTTTATTTTTTATTTTTTGGTTTTTGAGCAACAAAAAATTATACTATATATATTTTGGTTTTTAAAATAAAACGCCTAGCTAGTAAAACAAAATAAAGCTCTCATATACAATTCCCACCCTAATTACCAAAATATATATATATATATACTAGAAAATCTTCTGTGCGATGCACGGACAATATTTTATACTACATGAATTATAAAATTTTAAGTTATATTAAGAATTCGTCATTTTTAAATACATAACATATATTGTAATATTTAGTGTGTGTGTAGGGAGGGAGGGGAATATAAGTAGCACGCTATTTTAGCAATATACGTGTATAGAATAATTAAATATATTTTATATCATATGTACTTTTTGAAGTTCCATTTTCAACTACACAATTTAAGCATTATTTATTTACAATTTACCATTTTTCGAATCAATTATTCAAACAATCACGGTCATCACTCTTTCAATTTGCAACATCATAAAAATCAGATAAAAAAGATAGCAAAAAAACATAAATAAATGTAATTATATTAAAAAAGACTTCAAAGAAATAGAATTGAATAAAATTTTGTAAACATATTATTATTATTATTATTATTATTATTATTATTATTATTATTATTATTATTAAAACTTACATTACTTGATTAACGTAATTGAAGTCGTCTAGAATATAATAGAATTTATTAGGAATGAAGGAATAAACACATGTTAATTTTAGTAGCACATAATTTGCATTAATTATAAAAATATTAATGATAGAAATTTGCATGTGACATCAAATTAAATACTTATGAAATTATTGTATTGTTAATTGTCTAGAATACCCTTATAAATGAGAGGAAAAAGGTGGGTTGCATGAGTGTCTTATAATATATGTATATAGATGAATACATATTTTTTATATTTTTTTAAAAATAACTCATATTTCTGATACAATTTCATATAATGCTAGAGGTTTTGAATTGTAATGAGAAATTTGGATAAATATGTTGTAACTATTATTCTTGCACAATATGGATATGAATTAAATGAAATTACTCCTATTTCTTTGAATATTTATTACTCCCTATGTTTCTATATAAATGTCATTTTGGATGAATGCATATAAATTAATAAATTAATTAAATTACTTAATATACCGTTGTATGAATACATCAAATAAGTTAAATATAGATGTTTTTTTTAAATGCATTAAATGTGTGAAAATGAGAATTTTTTTGTCTCAAATTTGTATGACACTTTTTAGAAGCAAAATTAAAAAGTTAGAATGACACTTATTAAAGAACGGAGGGAGTGGTTTCTAAAGCTAAGAGCAATCGTCTTTTTTTTTTGTTTGTTCTATTTATATTGTTATTTTGAGTTTAAAATTATATTAGACTTTATTTTTTTGAATTATATATGTTTATTTTTTGCTTTAATTTAAATATTTGTCAATTTCTTATTATATATATTTAAATAATATTTCATTAATTAAATATACAAAAAAAAATCAATTAAATATATTGAAATTTTTAAAATTTAAATGTATTCGAGTTTGCAATTTTAAATATATGAAATATATTTTAAAGAATTAAATAAATATTTTTTCAATAAATTATTCCACATTGAAGAACCAACAAATATTATTTGGAATGAACATATTATAAATTTAAGAAAATAAAGATACTAACGTTTTTTTTTGTTTTAATGTTTCATTTTTTATGCTCTTTAATAGATAATGTTAATGTTCTTCAACTATATAATGCATTAAAATTATTTTATATTTATAACTTTAAGTAAAAAAAGACTATATAAATTCTATCCGTGCATCGCACGGGAGTTATTTGAGTGATAATTGAAGATGAAGGAAGTGCATCAATTGAGTGGTCGGAGATAGAAGAATCCATCAATAATGAGATCAATCTTGCTACATTGGGAGCTCCATCTGATTTTGCTGCTTGAGTAAATATAGAGGCAGAGCTACAAGATAAGAAACATTATCACAAGCTTCGAGCCGACTTGATTGAACGTATTTGGGCAAAATACGGCAATAATAATATTAATAATTAGTTTGTTTAAGAAGTTTTTATTTATTTCAATATTTTATTTTATGTAATCTTTATGTTTTATTTCTCAATGTTGTTCTCAGTGTTCTTGTATGAATAAAATTGTTGGTTTTTTTTATTTGGTAAAAGAAGTGATTCATTTTAATTTAAAAAAATTAAATAAAAAATTTAATAATGACTTTGAATTAATACCTAAAATTAATATTTAAAATTAATTACTTAATTTTGTATAAAAGTAATATATATGTATATATATTAAAAGTGAATGATGTATTGGTGGGACCCTCAAAGTTATGTATGTACCATATGCGATATAGGATGTTTTGAAGGAGAATAAATATTTAGAAAAGTAGGAACATAACTTTTGATGTGGCGGAGTTATGTACCAAATATTTGGTATACTATTGTGAATGCTCTAAAGTGATTAAAAATGAATAATTTTAAAAATTAGTGGCTAAAATAAATATTTTTTAATATTTAAGTGGCTAAAAATAAATTGACGCTTACTAATTGCTATAATGCATATATAAAGTTAATGTTATAGTCTTTCTTATAATGTGATGTGTCCCAGCCACGTTCATATATTAGGATTAAGAAAAATTTCACCTCGACTCGACCGCATGGACTCAATGCAAACAAGATCGAATTTTCAACTATGAAACTGCGAAAAATATAAGAAGAAATGAAACAATATTTGAAAAACAGAATCTTGTACGAATTCGACGGTGGCTCTCTCTCTCTCTCCCTCTCTCCATATCTCCAATATGAAATTAGGAACAATGAATTCACTAATTACAATATCATTAATTTAATGTTATAACATAATTACATTGGTATCCATACATGGAATCTAGGTAAATTAAAAAGTGTCCTAATTCAGTGTACTAAATTAAAAAAAACATAAGATAAGATGGCGACACCATTAAACGCCGCCCACACCCTCCTTACTTACATTTACATAGTTAGTGCAATAAAACCATACCCCTCTCATCAATTATCCCACGTGATTTTTGTGCTGTTCACTTTCAGCCCAGGGGCATTTACGGAAATTCAGATACTATATATACAGCACACTCCCGCACCATAATTCAAACGAAACACAAATTTGGAAGAATTCTCTGAAAAATGGAAGGAGCGCGCAGAGTGAGGATGATCGACGGCGGGAATTCATTTAGGAATACGGTATACCGCCGTCCGATTCCGATGAGGGGGAGAGTGAAGGCGGCGATCGTCACCGGCTTAGCTCACTCTTTCTCTTCTATCTTTTCTCGATCCCAATCCTGACTGCCTTCGATCTCCTATCATCGATCGCTAGTTCTGTTTCCGGCAATTTGTTTGAGTTTCAGCCTTTCTTGCGGAGGAGTTGCTAATCTGAACTTACTGTGTTTCGTAATAGATGTTTTGATTTTTTTGATATATATTTTTTTTTTTTAAATTTTGATGTTTTGGAGAAGACTTGTGAATTATGATAGATGTGATTTTGAGTTTAGAGTGGATAGTTATTATTGATTATCGAATGGAGGAATTCATTTTTTAGAGTTTCCTCCATTTGATGTCATTTTGTATATTTTAGTGTTGTATTGGTACAATGGTACCGAGTGAATATGAAACAAAATAAGACGGTTTGTAACTTGCATTCTTGAACTATATTTATTTTGCGCAATGCATTATATAACATAGCATATGGTATTCAACACTATATTCAATATAATTAACATTTTTATAGCAAAATGCACTCATCTCATAGATTCCGGAATGTAAACATGTATTATGATAAATTTGCTATGTTCATATATATGCATTTCTAATCCGATGCAAAGGGAAGTAGCTAAAAACAATGCTCAACTTGCTCCTTGTAATCACAGATAATATAATCTGAAAATAGTGCTTTTTGCACAAATAAAATTATAGATATGCTAATGACGAATCTTGATTTATTAGATCATCTGACTTAGATTTTTATATTAAAAGTGAATGATATCTCAATTAAACTTGTGTTACCATTTATATTAGGGTAAAATGCTACGTCCATTTGTGCTATCAAAATTTCTCATTAAACTCCCTCATATTTTTGAAATTGCACTAGACTCCTTTGTATTTAAAAAAAGTATGTACAATTTCTTCTTCTTCTTCAAAAATATCCTCATGTCCAAGCAAAATTAAAGTGCACAAACCAAGTAAACAACTATATTTTAACAACAACAAAAATCCGATATGACGACGGGGTTACAGGTCGTCGGAAATGTACGACACCGTCGCTACAATCCCTGCGATGGGGTTGTTCCCGTCACCAGATCCGGAGCATCTAAGTTCATGGCAACAGTGGCTCGCTCGTCGCTGGGGCTGGCGACGGTGGCCACAGTTGCTAGCGCCGTAACCAGGCTACGGACTTGGCGATTGATATGGCGACGGGGCACAGTGTCGCCTGCTAGGGACGGGGGCGATCCGTCGCTAATCCAAATTTTTTAATTATTATTATTCATTTATATATATATAGATATATAGTTAATGCATTAAATAAAATAGTTTCAAATACAAAATATGGAGTATCAATGTATAAATATCTCAAATACATAAATATCTTAAACACATAAATGTCTCAAATACATAAATGAAGAGGCTAGGGTAGACCATCTCGATCATCAAGGTGGCGGTAAAGCTGCCCCACATCAGTGCCTACCTATCTTTGTTCCGATGACGCTCTTCTTCAGCTAACTGATGCGCCCTGGTCTCCTCAAGCTGCTTCCTCATTTGCTTAGCCTATTTGCATTGCCTCTGCCTCTGCACGCCGATCTACCTGAAGCTGGTCAATCAAGGCCCCCAACCTTACTGCTTCAGCCTGTAATGCATTGCCCTCCATCTGCCCAATTTCAACCTCCATCTGTCTAGCTTCAAGGTCGTGGATTTTCTGCAGCAATTTCTCTTATTCTATCTAACTTGCCTGAAGCAGAGAAGTCAACTCCCTAACCTACGAAAATTAACAAGCACTGAGAGCGATGTGGCACTAGAATCATGACTCGCCGTCCAAACAGACAACTGGGTGCTGGAGTACAGAGACCCTAACTCGAGAATGCGACCCTTATCTGATCAGACAACCCGCTAGACAAATATCACATTCCTATCGACAGGTGGAGAATCTGTACCATCGGAAAGCGGCTAGCTTCGCTCGGCTACAATCTGGTTCACCTCCTCCTGCATTTTACATTTTTTTAAAATTAAATCTAATCATTTAAAATTAATATAATCATTATTTAAAATTTAAATAACTTACGTCAATGCGACACATCTACTCATGTTTGACACATATCGGAAAATTTAAGTTCCCTAACCTATTCAAAGAGAACATTCATTTCTTTTTTTTTTCCAACGTGTAGCAGGCCTTTGGATACTTAATTTACAATACGCTCATTGCACTTCAATTCGGGTCTGGCGCAATATTGGTTCATCTCCTTTCTTGATTTTACAATATCCTTTGTTTAATTTCCCCTTCACATTCAGATCAAGCAAGCATTTGAACCACATGTAAAAAGTGGGAAAACAATGGTTTCAAAATAGTGTTAATTGTTTGAATCGAGAATGCTAAGCCATGTATGGGTTTTTAATTTACGTAGATGAACATGCTCTGTTTTTGTTGTCGTCGATCAAAACGAAATTTACTATCTCCCAATCAAAGAAAATCACCTACCCAATCATAAATTTCCAAACATTCATGATTAAATCCACGAAGAAAGGAAGAAAGAAAAGAGAGAGAAAACCTCCTGTTTCTGGAAAGGGAGGGATGACCACCGCCGCCGAGGGAGCCGCCGCAGAGACACACAACGAGCACCACCACCACCGCAAGCTTCCACTCGCGTGAGAGTAAGTTGAACTACAAATCAGAAAGAGAGATAGAATGTCTAGGGCTCGATTTAATTTGGGGAGCCGATTAATTACATCGCGACAGGGGCTCTGTTGCTAGCCGCAATGACAATGGTACCCCCATTGCCAAGTTTAAAAAAATAAGACAAAAAAAAAATCAGTGATCGGCGACGGGGGCCAGCCGCGACGGATAACATCCCCTTCACTAGCTCCGTCCCCATCGACAACCCGAAAGCTACCCGTCGCTAGATCGAACTTTTTTTGTTGTGTTTGGTCGAAAATTTGAAAAAAATGCAACTTATGCATACTTTTTAAAAATACAAGGGATTTCAGTACAATTTTGAAAACACAACAAAAATTAGTACAACATTTCAATAACATGAGGAGTTTAACACATTTTACCATTTATATTAGTGCGGATGAGATCCTTTATATATTCCACATTTGATGTTCTAATCGGTGTAATACAATCAAATTAATAAAATGTTCTTCCATTTTTTTCCGTGAATTTCAATTTATTGTGTTTTACTTTAATTTTACACTTATTGAGTTTATTCTATCCAATTAGAGTTTATATTAATTTTTTAGTATTTAATTTTTAAATAAATAATTATTATGGATTTATGGTTGATTTTTATAAAAATGAATTATAATATTTAAAATTTCAATCTTTTGTTGATAAATGCGATTATGTTGATTATGTTATAATTAATATTTTTTAATATCTATTATAATTTATAAAACTCATAAATTTAATTGTGGAATATATATGTATGTATGTATGTATGTATGTATGATACATATGTATGTATGTATGTTAGAAACTTAAAATATAAAAAAGGGCAAAACACATTCTTAGGTCCCTGTACTCTTATGTTTTATTTCAATAGGTCCCTGTATATTTTTTATGTTTTACTAGGTCCTACTTTGACACTACATTTTCTTAGTCCTTGTACTTTGATATTTTGTTTTGATAAATCCTTGTACACTTTTTTTATTTTATTAAATCCTTCTACTTTACATATTTGATATGATCTAGTCCTTAATGTTTTTAATAAAAGTAACAAATTACTTAATTTTTTCATTATTTAAATAATTAACACTTAAATTAGTAAATAATTTTTATGTTATTTATTTATACATTTACGTATATAATCATATATTTAAAATATAAAAGAATATATGGGGAACTCCCGTCAAAAGAGAAGTGGCGCAGGAACATTGCCTTAATTTGTCCACTGTTATCAATTCATTTTTTATAAACACTTTAATTTAATTTTTTTTTTCTATATTCAATTGAGAATGTACTTAAATTTTAATAAAAAAATTAAAGTTTAATTTCATATAGTAGACAAAAAACACCATAACTTTGAATTAGTTTCAAGAACAATTACACTATATCTTTTAGATTTTTATTTTTTAATTATTGACCAAAGTTTAATAATAATTTGTAATAATTGGATTATGTTAAATAATAAACAAATTAACCCTCTATTAGACATTCTTTTAGTGAAACAAGGATTTGATAAAATTAAAAATAAAAGTAGAAGGACCTATTAAAATATAAAAGTTGTAGAGGGATCTTTCGAAACAAAATAAAAAAGTACAGGGACTTGAGAAAAATGTATTTTTGAAATAGAAGGACCCACTAAAATATAAAAATTGTATAAGGACCTATCAAAGCAAAACATAAAAGTATAGGGACCTAAGAATGTGTTTTGCCTATAAAAAATGAATAGCACATCCCGTGTGGAATTATTGACTTCTTTTGGTGTTTTATGTGGGCGCTATCAGCTATCTTCGATGAATTGTTTTATTTTTCCGTTTAATTTTTATATTGGAAATGCTTATGTTTTGTTCGAAGGGTGTTGCTATATGCACCACATTTTTTACTCTTCACACTACACATTAATTTTTTTTAACCAATTAAATTTACTAAAATATCCTTATTAAAACAATAAAACAAAAAAAATTGAAAATTGAAAAAATCAATTAAAACAAAAAAGAAGCTGCATACCAGCAATATGAGACCGGCCCGGAACGGGAGACTCTGAAGGAAAATCACGATTGTCGCCGGAGACCTAATCGAGAGCGATGACGCCATCATTGCTAGTGCAGAGGCACTAACGTCGGGGGAGTCAGCGGAAAACGCCGTGAAAATGGTCTCAAGAATTGAAAAACAATAAAACAAAAAAGAAGCTCTTCATTATATTTTTCGCAACTTTTTTCATCTTCACCCATCTGTCTCCATCACCGCTGCCACCACCGTTTCTCCAACCAAAAACTGAAATTGTTCCCAGCATTTCTCCCCCGATGATTCTCTCTTCACACCATCTTGTCTTCGGAGTTCTCGAACATGAGCTTCGTCAAACCACCACTCCATCCAAGACTCCACCGCTGCCCAGATGTCTATTGCAGTGTTCCGTTCAATTTCCGTAGCAGAAGTGGCATTTTCCATCCATGGACATCTTCCAGTTTTCGGCTATACTACCGGCGACACAACTCGTCATCTCTGGTGGCAGCGACATGAGAAGAGAAGATGATGATGAAGTCAACATCTGGTTTTCTTTTTCTCTTTTTCAATTTTTATTTATTCATTTTTTGTTTTATTTTTAATAAGAATATTTTAGTAAATATATAATTAATTAAAAAAATATTAATTTATGGTATAAAGAGTAAAAAATGCGGTGTATATAGCACCACCCATATATTTTTACACCAAAAAAGTCATAAATGATAAAATATTCTAATAATGGACTGAAGTTCAAACATCAATTATTAAAGACCTTTTTGGATTTATTATCCATCACTTTCGAGCTCCATGTGCAATTTCAAATTCTCCAAATTACCCATCATATCAAGACAACAAAATTCACATATACCGCAAATCTACCAGGGACAAAGGTGGAAAATACACCACTGCTTCATTCAAATTAAAAAAAAAAAATGCACAATCCCATCACAAAAATTCAACAATTTTTTTCAGGTGTTAGGAAAAACAGAGAGAGAGAGAGAGAGAGAGAGAGCAATGGGGTTCGAAGGGGAAAAGGGTGTAATGGCGGCTGATTTTTTCTGGTCCTACACTGATGAGCCTCATGCTTCCCGCAGGAGGCAGATTCTCTCTCAATACCCACAAATCAAACAATTATTTGGTCCTGACCCCTTTGCTTTTCTCAAGGTATTTTTATGCATCTCAGATTTTGCGATGTGAGTTTTTAAATTTGAAAATTCACAATTCAGAGAAATGGGTTCACGAGATCTTTGCTCAAACTGATTGTGAATGTTGAAAAGATTGAATCTTTTTGTGTGCATTTGTGTTTGTTTTCTGCTGCATTCCTATTTTTGTGGAATTTGTTGAATGAGTATGCATTGGTTTTGTCTGCAATGTTTCAAGTATTATCTGGAAAATTTAAATTTGATAATTTGTTTTTGTTTATCAAAGAATTGATTTGATAATTTGTTTCTGTTTATCAAAGAATTGATCTTTGATTGGATTGAAAGAAGAAAATTAGTAATTGATAGTAAAGAACCTAATGGCTTCTATGTTCTCTCTTGAAAGAAGAAAATTAGTAATTGATAGCCAGGGGATGATGAATTTCATGTCTAATGTGGATTTGTATTTGATAACAATCTCAAAATATATTTACCTGCTATAATATTAGAGTTGAAAACCCTAGAGATAAGTCAATTTGTTTGATTCTAGGATTTCTAGCCCAATTGATGGTTTAATGGTTTTGCATCTGTTTCTGTAATTGTTAAGAGTAGAGGGTTGCTATTTTGCTGTTTTTATTCCACAATAGCAATGTTCTGGCATGAATATCTCGGTAAATCTGGAAGAAAAGTTTTGCAACGCGAAGCAGTAACAATAATTGGCTAAATGAGTCAAGATTGTTCATTTAGCATATGTTGCCACTTAATCCACTGCAATGCCATAAAATGCTTCTGAATATGTATGCTCATACATAAGATTGATGTAATGCCTGCTTTTCCTAATATCTTACATTGCAGGTGGCTGCAGTTGTGTTGCTTCAGCTATGGACCGCGGCTTTCCTGAACAATGCATCCTGGCTTCAGATACTTACAGTGGCTTATTTCTTCGGCTCTTTCCTCAACCACAATCTCTTCTTGGCCATTCACGAGCTCAGTCACAACCTTGCCTTCTCGACTCCAGTCTACAACCGATGGCTAGGAATATTCGCCAACCTGCCCATTGGTGTGCCCATGTCCGTCACTTTCCAAAAATACCATCTTGAGCACCATAGGTACCAAGGTGTGGACGGAGTTGATATGGACGTCCCAAGCCTCACAGAAGCCAAAGTTGTGAGAAACACTGTCTCAAAATCGATATGGGTGGTTCTCCAACTATTCTTTTATGCTCTTCGACCCCTTTTCCTCAAACCAAAACCTCCCGGCATATGGGAGTTCATCAATCTAACCATCCAAGTTTCCCTTGATGCTACCATTGTTCACTTCTGGGGGTGGAAATCTTTCGGTTATTTGATTCTTTCCACGTTTGTTGGAGGTGGAATGCACCCCATGGCTGGCCACTTCATCTCAGAACACTATGTGTTCAATCCAGATCAAGAAACCTACTCTTACTATGGCCCTCTGAACCTAATGACATGGAGCGTTGGCTACCACAACGAGCACCACGACTTCCCAAGAATCCCCGGGAGCAAGCTCCACAAGGTGAGAGACATTGCACCCGAGTTTTATCAGAACTTGGAATCATATCAGTCTTGGAGCCAGGTAATCTACATGTACGTTATGGATAGGACAGTCGGGCCATTTAGTCGGATGAAGAGGAATATCTCATCATCAGACAAGAAATCTGAATAGGTGCTTCTCTGAATGTGAGGTTACAGAACATTTGATTCTGATTCTTTTTAGAGTTTTTAAGAATCTATCATCTACTTATAGAATTGCTCAAAAAAAAAAAAAAAAAGAAAAAAAGAATCTACTTACAGGAGATGTCTGAGCTTTGTGGCCGTTTAGTTGTGTGTGAAATTCTTGATGCTTAATATATTTTGTTGAGGAAGAATTAAAAGTGATAATTTCTATATCACTGATTTGTTAGTAAGAAGCCTAGGAGCAACTAGAGAGTTCTCTATATTAAAAATCTGACCAATTAATAGAATATATTTTTTTTCTAATTTGATTTCAAGTCACAACATGTTCCTAATTTAACTGTACATATTTTTTTTTAAATGTGGTGTTTATAAGTACTCATACAAGGGATTCATTGAATAACTTACATGCTTAGTTATATGTGACTGAAGCAATCAAGTTCTCATAAACTATTTATGTGATACATAATTTTAATAATGTACGTAATTCTTATTAAATAATCAATCATATTTTAAATTATAAACCTGTGAATAGGAATCCTAATAGGACTCGAAATCCTCCTTAACTAGAGGCGAATTACAATTTACAACCATATCTGTATGTGATGTATTATATAACATTGATTCTTACTTTTATCCATTGATTGATCATGATGATCATATCACCAAATATTTATTTCTCGCAATTGTGCACGAATTAATCCGTACAACACGCAGCCGCTACTCGATGGTAAAAAGCATGGACGACGACGATTATTTTAGCAAGTCCCAGAAGCTGGCATCCTGCATTATAACCAATAGGTCATGGATCTACTCTCCCTCTCCTTGTGCAGTGCTCGATATCTTCTTCAAGTTTTACTTAAAATTCGAAGACGAGAAGTGGATCGAAGATGAAAATTCTGGTGTTCATCAGACGATCAGATGCTGGGGTCCGGTCGAGCGCATACGCCCAAACAACCATCAATAAATTGTCCTTCACTAAGATACACGATTCCATCGAGAAAGTTCTCGAACGCCTAGGCGTGCAGGATTGTTGCTGGGAAGAGCTGATCTTATTTGCATGGGATGACGTCTATGCAAGATTTGGGACCAAACCCATCACAGGCTACCAACGTTTTCGACATCGATATCGAGGTGGTTGTCCGACGCCCCCCATGTCTCCATAGGTGGCTCTCTTAGAGGAAGCTCTTGTTCCATATGCTTGGAAGATTTAGATTTCTCCGGCAGCGGAGGGCGGCCGTTGATAAGATTGCCGGCGTGTTCACATTTCTTTCATCGTTGTTGCATCCATAAATGGCTGAGTAACAGTGATCGCTGCCCGCTTTGCCGCCGCGATGTCAATATTTCTGCTTTTCCATGCGACCGAAAGCGAGTACGATATTAATTTCGGAATTAGACGATTTTTGAGAAGGTATATAGTTCTTAATGATATATATTTTTTTTCTAATTAATTAATCTCTATTTAACAATTGTGTAACCAATGCTAAAAAAAAAAGGAATTGATTTTTATTTTTCGAGATGTTTGATCAGATTCAAATTCAAATTGGGGATGTTTATTCCCAAAAGTATAGAAAATGTGCCTTGCACACAATTCGACTAATTTGTTTAAATTAATTATTGAAGTTTAAATGATTTTACTATACTATATTTGAGTAGTCAATTAAAAAAGTATATTGGGGATAATGTTTGATATGTCATATGTTTGACTGTGATGTTTTTATGAGATATCAATATTATGTTTGTTTTGGTGTATTAAAATGGGTTAATTTTATTTTTGGTCCCACGGGACATGCGTTTATCTGCTTTTGGTTACTATCATTTTTTGTCTTATTAAGAAAAAATTGTGCAAATTAGTCATATATAAATTATGCTTGTCAATTTTGGTCCCACGATTTTAATTTGGACGTTGGTAATTAACGAACATCATCACACACGACTCACGTGCGTGTTTTTGGACAAATTGTAGCCCTAATTTACCTTGTAATCATTGATTAAAATTTAGAGATTATTTTTTTTAAATCTTAGTTGGCTAAAAAAAAAAGTTGACATACATACCCAGACTGCATCCTCTTATTTGGACACGACATTACTGGGAGCCCCAAATAGATATCATGTCCATTGACAACTGACACTCCTAGCTCCACCTTGGCTCTATTCATCAATCTTTCACTCGTCAGAAGACTGAACGAGATAGAAGATTTATCAAAATTTATTTGTTCCCATAAGCTTTCTCATACTTCACCAGACTTTCCTTCAAAAAAAAGATGAGAAATTGATGAAGGTCCACGAGCATCAAATTTATCTAGCTTCAAAGATCCCGTTGCGCACACTCCATCAGAATTGAGGAAATTCCTTGCACACAGTCCATGCAGAATTGAGAAAAATCATAACAGTGGAGAGAGAAGGCCCCTCGTTGGCACCACCTCATCACAAATTAGTATTAAGTATTCAATTTTACTCCCACTCTTACAATCATATATACCTATAACTTTTGAAGAATTCAAACCAATTAACTTTTCCTTAGTACATCGATCTATATCCATATTCATTTTTTTCAATAACTAACTAGTAAAAAAGTATCACAAAAATTCTAATAAAGAATAATATAGTAAATATTATATTTTAAAATTTTAATCTTCATCTTGAACGAGTTAATATAGATCTGGCTCGTTTCCACTATATGCATCTTGAACGAATTAAACATTTTTTCCTTGCCAAGTCATATCTCTAATATAATTAAATTGGACATGTTCATCTTTTATTCTTAAGTATTGACTTCTCGTATAATTTGCACATGTTAATTCACTATGTTTTGATGACATATATATTACAAATTACAATAGAAGATGACAATTAACAGCATCGATTATCGGTCCTTTATTTTTACGTACACATTAGAGATTTCCAACCGCAACAATTCAATTAGTACAAATTATTGCAATATTACAAAAGTCACATAAACATAATCTAATTGGTGTCTTATTATAAGATATAATGATTTCAGAATGACACCATCAATATGCATGTTCATGATTAATGTTTCTCATCGTCAGACGACGAACTTGATGGAAAGTGATCATGATTAATGTTTCTCATCGTCAGACGACGAACTTGATGGAAAGTGATCGTCTAAGTAGATCGTAAAGCCGGCGCCGCTGCCATATCCCGGGCTGCCGACGCAGTTAGCAGCTGGCTGGCAATAATAAGGGTTTTTCGGAACCGCCGGCGGACACCCTCCGCAGCCGTAGCCAGGACAAGCATTTCCACCCCCACCGCCGCAACCCCAACCACTTCCGCCGCAGCAGTTAGTTCCGATCTCATTATCAGCAACGTCGCCGTTCATAGAAGGGAGCGGCGAGTCCGCCGGCGGCTGGGCGGAGATTTCGTCATCAATAGACGGAACATGAACCGGCCCGGGTGGAACAGGTGAGATTTTACCGGACTTGGATATAATAGGCCCGGCTGGAACTGGAACAGGCCACACTTTAGCAGGCTCGAATGTAATAAGTCCGTCTGGAACTGGAACAGGCCCGTATTTAGATATAGACATGGGTGGTGCAGGCTCTGACGGAGAAGGCCCGGGCGGAGAAGGCCCGGATGGTGAAGGCCCGGGCGGAGAAGGCCCGGATGGAGAAGGCCCGGAATGAACTATAATGGGCCCGGCGACGATTTGGGGGGGCATGACTCTGTGGGCGGAGGAGATTGCTAAGCTAAGCAGCGCCGTTAATGTGATGAGAGACCAATTTAGGGCAGCCATTTTGTGGATAGAGAGAGAAGAGAGGTGGAATGGAGGTGTGAATATTTGCAGCATCAGCACCATCATTTATATAATGAAAATATTAAGAAGGTTACGTAGATTGCATGAAAATGAGGAACATCGATTTCTCATGTTCATAGTTTTAAGGTGCATGAAGATGGTGTGTGGAGAGAGACAGAATATAAAACTACCATGCGTTTCTCTTTCTTGAATAAAAAAATATTAATCTACTTTACATTCATTCGTATTTCACACTCAAATTTATGATTCTAATAATATTTATTATAAAATAAAGAGTTAATTGTATAATTTAACATAATGTTTGTACTATTTTGTAATTTTCGCACAATGTTTAAAAATTTCTAATTCATATCACAATAACATTCACAATATTAATCCGACATATCTATCATACGTGTCTGATTCATAATCCACATGTACTGCTATTTCCTGTTATACACCTTAACGATGTCGTTATATAGATTCACTATATACAGCAAGATTCTCCATCAGTTACATCTCGTTTTATACCAGATTAATATTGCGGATGTTACAATTGTAAAAATATTAAATGTTGTGATATGAATTGTAACTTTTAAACGTTGTGGGAAAATTACAAAATGATGCAAACGTTGTATTAAATTATGCAATTAACCCTAAAATAAAAATTAATTATAACATAAATAATCATAATCAACATTTATCTACAAAAAAATTAATTAAAAAAATTATGAAATTTAATTTTGAAATAATCAACCATAATAATGAATTATTAATTGAAAACTGAAAATTAAATTCTAAAAAATAATTATAAACCCTAATTGGGTGGGTAGACCCTAATAAACAATTGTAAAATTAAACTAAATCACAAAAAAAAATTTAAAGAGTATTGTAATACACACAGAGAGTATAATAGAAAATCTCATGTGCTATATTTTATATAATGGGGGTAGCTAGCATATATATTTTATTTATATATGTGATGTTTATTAACAAAATTAAAAAAATATATGATATTATATCACTAGGGACTAGGGAGCGTATAATCCGATTCTTGTAAGTTTCTGAATTGATAAATAATCCTAATTGAATTGCCAATATTTAATTTGCAATCCAAATTAAATTATAAACACTAATTAAGACCGCCATGTTTGTGTGAGCAATTAAGTATATATCCCATACATCCCAATTATATAGTCTATTTTCTAATCGCATATAGATTAAAAATATTTATGAAAACGGGATATTAGAACTAAACTTCCAATAATATCCTTATGTAATATTTATGACTTTCAAAATTCAAGCCATAGTTTTTTGACAAAAACTTGTATGAGACCGTCTAACGGATCTCTTATGTTAGACGGATCAAATAATGTCCAACCCACTCCAAAACCCGCCCACCCGTCCATTTTGAGACAGGCCCAGGCGCAGGCCCAAGCTGTGGTGGTATAAAAAAAAAAAATCTGACGGGCCATACCCACAACCAGGCCCAGATTCTTTTTTTTTTTTTGGCTATTGGGCTTGTTGCTCACTTCTTCTTTTTCTTCTTTCTTCTTTTTTTCTTTCTTTCTTCTCATTTTTGTTCGTTTCTTTTTTTTATTTTTTTGTTTTAATAATTATTGTACATCAAGCGTAATACACGAGTTCACGCGTTAGCGTTAGGCGAGACATCGAATAAAAATAAATAAATTAATTTAATTTAATTTTAGGTTATATATTTATTTCTAAAAATTTAATTATCGAGAGAGTGCACTGCGCGAGATGCAGGATAAAATAATACATTTTATTTAAAAAAATTAATTCAATTCAATTTTAGGGTTCACTAATTACATTTTATGATATACATTTATTTTTTAAAAAAAATATTTTTTTTTTTCTGGCGGCTGACTAATTATTGAGCCAAAAAAATAAGTGTCATTAGTTATAAGGTAAAGTATCATCTATTATACTAAAGTAATAAAGTCTGCACTGTTCATTTCCCCCCTTTTCCCGCCCAAGCCCGCCCAAATGCCATGCAACATGCAAAGCCCAAATAAAAAAAAAAATTGTGATAAAAAATTGAACTCACCTCACCAGGCCATATTTTTTTTTTGCCTTCTGAAAGTACTTTTGCTTTCTAAAAGTACTTTTAGGCGCAGTCAAGTACTGTACTTCCGAAAGATAAAATAATTATTTTGAAATTCAAAATTTTTAATTATGAGCCAAAAACCATTTTTACCCACGCCCATTTCGCCCGTCTAATGCCATGCACATGCACAGCCTGACACATTAATTTATGGTCAGAAATAACTGTGCCTTTTCCCAAATTTTGCAAGAGGCTGAAGTATATTTTATTTAATAAAACGTTTCAGTTCCTTTTTTTTCAAATTCAAATCGTAAATTTTTGGAGAAATTTTCGAGAATTAATACATACATATATATATATATATATATTGTTCTTCATTTTTAACTATTTTTTATCATCACGGTTGGTCATTAGTTCTTTGGTATTTGAGCAAGTTTATTTTTCTTTGTTTACTATTCCGCGAATCTTCCAGCATCAAATGGAAAGAATGGTTTTTTTTCTAATGTTCATGTGCAAAAAATCAACAGATTTTCATGAAGCCACAATAGCAGTGAAGGTCTCCCTAAGAGACCATGAGGAGCAAGCTTCATGGTGAAGATCAAACTGCAAAAGGAAGATAAAGTTCAACAATCACAAAGGGTAGACATCATGAAGAACAAATTGGACATTTACTTAGGTAAGCACATATCATCTATTTCTTTCAAGATAATATATGGGTTTAAATAATACACACACACACATGTATATTATATTCCTTTGCTTTGATTTAAGTTGTCACCAAATGCCTGTCATTATCACATTTACTCCTTTTAGTATTGTAGCTCCATAGAATAATGAAGAACAGAGAAAGAACAAGAGTAAACCATCATAGATTCACAGCAGCAAAGACCAAAGTATTCCACAATTTTCATTAGGTAAGTTCTTTTATTCACGGTATGCTATATTTTCTTCAATTCAATGATTTATTTAAAATGTCTTTTGCATATACACAATCAAACAAAAATAGCACATTCAAGATTCCGATAAGCATCCGCACTCCGCAGCATAAACAAAACATGGTTTTGTGAAGATCTAACAATATATGAATAAACTGACAGAACCTACCAAACTGTGCTACAAAAGATTACAATCTTTTATACTTATCTAAAATTACATAACTTCATATAAATCAAAGAATGAAGAGATAACTGGGGACAACTACAGAAGAAAGACATACAGTTTCAATATTGCCTAGGTATTTATCAAATTTATCCCATATTACTCTTGATTTTGTGTTATTTCAGTATTTAGAGCTCATTCTTCATGTAATTTCAGACAATACATTTTTCAGATAACGTGTATAATTAAATCTCGGATATAATACCTCACAGTTAATCAATTTATCTGTTTTTTTTTTCCAATCTGCCCAAAAACAAAAAATAAAGTAGGGTTAAAACTTCTATGCATATGATTCTATATTTATATTTAAAATTATGCAATTTTTATTCATGAACTTTCAGGAAAATGGTTATACCCATTTTCATAGTGAAAACTTTTGCGATTTACTTATACTTTTCTATATAGTATATAAAGAAAATTTCGAAAAAAATACCTTTTCATTGGGGGTAAATTATTGTCGAGCACCACACCATTTCTTTCGTCTAGAGAGAATTGTCAATGTAAATGTACTTTTACACAGCGTGTAGATCACAATTCAACGGCGAAAATTAAGAGAATGAACTGGTGAAGAAAGAGATGAGCTAGAGAGATGGAATTCTGGAAACGGCGGGTGGATAATGATACTAGGGCAACAATCATGTTCAATTGTAAATTGTAATCAAGCCTTTTGGGCTTTAATTATTATTATTTTTACTTGGGCCATCGTAAAATTATTTGTAATACCCAATTAAACATTTTTTTTTTGAAATATTTCAACTCCATTTTCATTGTTTTGTTTATTTTTCTAATTTTGTTTATTCGGTCATAAATTATGAAATGAAGTAATAATTATTACTAACCCTTTTTTTATTATCATATACACTTTTAGAGATAAATACCAGAAATAATGACATAACATAAAAGACTATTATTTTGTTTAATTATTATATTTTTTTATGGGAATTTAATAGTTATATTTGAAAAAATATATATGTATGTATTTGTATGTGTCGGATTATACATTTACACTATCATAATATAGTCTAATTTTATTGGGTATACAAAAATTGATATATATTATTAAGATATATAGATTGCATTATTTTAATTTCAAGCAATTTATGTGTTTCAAATATATATAGCAACCTAACACCAAATCAAATCAGGCTTGAACCATAGACCTCCGATCCCGCTTGAAATCAAGCGTGTGTACGTCGCGCTGCATTTAATATGTCAACAATGGACCGCAAAACATATACATATTATTTATTTTTTTCAAAATACAAAACCAACTAACTAAACCAAACCAAATCGAAAATTTTCGGTTCAGATTTATTCGATTTCACCATAAATCAGTTTGGTTTCGATTTTCAATTCATGCAAGATTTTGATTTTGGGTTTAATTGATTTGGTTCGGTATGATTTGATTTAGACCGTTTTCTCACCCCTACTCCCAACTCATATTTGATCGCGCAACGCGCGTAGGTAAAATCTAGTTATCTATGATATAAAGTATCAGTAGCTCTGAGGTTAATTAAACATTAATTATCAAACCAATAACAAGAAGTATCAGTAACATTAGCTATAAAATGAATTATCATTAACTATGGAAATAAGTATCATTAGATATTAATTTGGCAAAATATCATCAAATATTAAGTGAAGTATCATTCGATACATATATCTGGTGAAGTATCATTAACTGTGTGTGAAGTATCATTAATTATGGATGAAGTATCACTAAGTCGGAAGTGGAGTATGGTATGATATTATTAAAGATTAAACATTAATTATCAAATCAAGAATGGATAAATGTCATTAACTATGAGTGGAGTATATCATTAACTCAAGTATCATTATTTATGAGGTCAAGTATCATTAACTCACATATGAGTATCATTATTTATGGGGTGAAGTATCATTACCTGTGAAGTGGAGTCTCATTACTATGGAAAAAAGTATCACTAATTGCAGAAGAAAGTATCATTAATTAGAAGAAAAGTAGCACTAAATACAGAAGAAAGTATCACTAATTAGAAAGAAAAGTATCACTAATTGCAGAAGAAAGTATCACTAATTCGAAGAAAAATATCACTAATTGTAAAAGAAAGTATCACTAATTAGAAAGAAAAATAAGAGTTCAAACATATTGCAATTCAAAAATTGAATCATTAGCTATATAAAAGAAAATGTTGCAATTCAAAAATTGAACATGATAGTGAGTAGTAACTACTCATTATATTAGTGATGCTTCATTTTTTATTACGAGTGATACTCACTTCATAATTAATGATACTTCTCTGTTGTTAATTTAATAATTAATGCTTAATCATCGGTAATTTTCATTTTAATGAAAATATAACTTTTATCTGGTGAAGTATCATTAACTGTGTGTAAAGTATCATTAATTATGGATGAAATATCATTAACAAAATCATTATAAAAAAAACACAAAAAAAGAAGGAAAACTGCCCAAGAAGAAGAAGGAAAAAAAACCGTAAAAAAAGAAGGTAAAAAAATATCATTAACAGAAAATCTCATGTGCTATATTTTATATAATGGGGGTAGCTAGCATATATATTTTATTTATATATGTGATGTTTATTAACAAAATTAAAAAAATATATGATATTATATCACTAGGGACTAGGGAGCGTATAATCCGATTCTTGTAAGTTTCTGAATTGATAAATAATCCTAATTGAATTGCCAATATTTAATTTGCAATCAAAATTATATTATAAACACTAATTAAGACCGCCATGTTTGTGTGAGCAATTAAGGCAATGTTTGGTAGCCTGAATAAAGGTATATTAGTATAGATCCAGTAAGAGCCGTGTGTTTGGTAGCCATTATTCTTTCACACGAGGCCCGATCTTAACGCGAGGCCCGGATTGTAATTTACTGATTTGGCTGGATAATGTATCCGACGCCCCCCTCGGATACAGTTTTTGACGTAGCAATCTTAGTATATATGCCTTTATCTAGGCTACCAAACATTGCTAATTTACTCATTCCAGAACTTAGTCTACCAAATAAAACAATGTACCAAACAGATGTGTGAAACAATCTTAGTATATTTATCTTATAACCAAACACACAATTAAAATAGCTAATACGCAATTATATTTCAAAGCAATACATTGTTGAATTTATGGTTTATAGTAGTAGCTCTCATATTAAAAAAATCATTATTTTTATTCTTTTAAGGTGAAATTATTTACATCCACTTTTATAATTTATGTTCTATGTTGATTTTTTATGTGTTTGTGGAGCAGAAGTGATGCACATTCATTTCCTCCAAAACCGTTTATTTGTTGATTTGGAATAGTAACATAAGTTTGATTAGATAGATGAATGACTGCTATGTTCTCAGTTTGATTTTTTGCGGCTATTGTTTAGATGAAAAATTAGAGTAATTGAAGAGATAGGACTAACTTTGGCACTTGTAAAAAAAAATGGACTAACTTTGGCAGTTATAAAAAAAGGGGCAAACTTTGGAATTGATATTCTCTCTTTTCTTTCTTTCCCAACTCGAAAATATTATCATTCTTCTCAACTGATTTTGGACTCCTTGTTTGTTGTAAATGTGGTCATTGTAACTATAATAATTTCTTATATATTGAGGTGGGAACTTAATGGTTTTTGCATTAAAAAATATTTGTAGAGAAGAATTGTTGCATCAAGAATCATATAAGGTGTTCTAGTTCCATCTATGCATGATTTGGTGGGGTTTGATTTTGCCACGGGTGCTCTAGGCAAGAAGAGGTTGGCGGTGGATTTGATGGTTTTTCTAGGCAAGAAGAGGTTGGCGGTGGATTTGATAGTTTTTTTTTGAAGATTTTCTGTAAAATAATTCAGACCAAAATTGATAGTAAAATGAGATCAAAATCGATAACAATTTTAACAGAAAACGTCACGGCATAACCATAAATGATACCTTACTTCCTTTGAGACCAAAACTGATAGTATCAGGACCACAAATGGATAAATACATGTCTTGTGGGACTAATTAAAATCAAAATTATCTCGATTAAAATATATGTATTAATAATATATTGTTTGGTTAAATGTAGGGGTGGCAATTTGCCAGGTCTGGGCCCGTTGGGCCAATAACAAAAATTAGGCTGGCTTGAAAATCATTCGAACCTATATTTTAGAAGTTTGACCCAACCCGAAAAAGCTAGGCAGGTACTACCACTCACGGGCCGTAAAGTATTTTTCAAGTTTTTGGGCTAAGTGACCTGACCCATTAGGGTCACTATCTATGTTGGGCCTAAAATTCTTGGTATAGATTAACAAAAATTCTTGTAAGAAGTTAAGACATTTTTTATGTAAGTATAGATTAAAAAAATTCTGAAAATGGGGGAGGCCGTCAACGTGTCTATTGATGTGGCTAATAGGTTGGGCATGCCATATGTAACTGATTGGAAAAAATTGGAAATGCTTAATCCCAGTCAAATTGAAACGTGGTGTTGTAATTGATTACATTTAAATGTAATATTTAATTTGTAAAATGGTGTAAATATGATGATTTATTTGATAATTAACCTACAAATTAATATGAAATGTACGCCTTTTTTTTCCCACCAATTTGAATTGTGATATTTATTTATTTCTTATTGTTTTTGTTTTGGTCTTTTTTTTTGTTTTTTTTTTGGTTTTTTACCACAAACGAGGTAAAACACGCCTGAACCAAGTTTTGACATATTCACACATATTCCTGTGCAACATTAATTTTGAAACTATATATTTGTAATGAATATAAATTTTATATTTTAATGCAAATTCATCAAACGTTTTAAATAGACACAAATTCATGTGAAATTATTTTATAGGTCAAAATTTATAAGGCAGATTAAGATCTGGACTAAAATTCATATTTAATAGTATATTAATTTGTAATTTTTTTGATGATTAATTGTGTTTGAATTCGTATTTTGACTCATCATACGAATTTTGATACGAAGAACGGTCTTACACAATACTTCCTCATTTAACTAGAGGAGGGGGTAAATCGTCTGGTCCACCTTTTGTCTTCCACATAAAATTTATTAATTTTTATTTTATTTTAATTCTTTAACTATTTCCAGTGATATGTGTCGACTTTAATTATACAATTATTAATCATGTTTAGTTATATATATTCAATTATTAGAATTTATAATATATTTTTAGTATTTAATTCACAATTTTTTGGATAATAATTAATTGTATATTAGGGTTGACTGTTTCATAATTAAACTATACATACATACATATGGATGATATGCTGAGCACCATTAATGGGTGCCTACTGTAAGCAACGCTTACGTGGCGTTCCACGTCAGCAACTTGCTTTAAAAAAAACAATTATTTTCTTCGCTCTTAGGGCATCATCAATAGTGTATCCAAAATTAGGTACATAACTCCGCCACGTCAAAAGTTATGTATCAAATTTTTTAAATACTTACCCACAATCATTTAGATACATACATTTAGGGCTGTAAATGAACCAAACTGTTCGCGAGCTACTCGGATATCGGCTCGAAAAAAGTTCGATCGAAACTCGTTCGTTTCGAGTTCAACTATAAACGAGCTTTTATCGAGTAGTTCGCGAGCTTTTAATCGAACTTCTAATCGAGCTTGTAATCGAGCTTTGACAAATAAGCTAAAAAAAAATTAATTTTCACCCCCAACATGATTCAAACATTAGCCAAATGTATTTCAATTTGTTATTATAGTCACTCGACCAAATTATTAACAATTATGTTAATTGAATCAAATAACGTTTTTATAACAAGTCTCCAAAACTTAAATATATGCAAATATTTATATATTATATTTATATGAACATATATAATATCATATTGTCAATTTATCAGATAAATATATTCAACTAATAATAACAGACTATATGAACTCTACGAAATCTAAGAATTAGTATTATCATAAAAAAACAGAATCAATTAATGAGATTTACAAACATTAAGTTAAGCTTATTTTATTAAACAAAAAATAGGAATATGTAAATAGATTTATATGATAAAAAAATAATGTAATAAAATATTAATTATCCAACTTTAAGATATCCATTTAAAATTTATTTAGTTAAAATATTAATATAAAATAGTATATTTGAATTTTGAAGAAGTCTAACAAAACACTATCTAATTATGAGGTAATTAAAATTATAGTTTATAGTTATAATTAAGAATTGAGATTTGATAATGAAATAAACACAAATGAATTTGATTAAACCTATGATATCAAACAAACATCATTATATTGATCACAATTATTCATCAACAAACAATTAATAGTGTCTGATAATTACTTAGTTCATTTGATTCGACAATATATATTATATCAATTTACTCAATTATTATATAATATACAAATATTATGTATACTTTAGCGTGCCTCATTGAAATATTTAATTTATATACCAATAAAATAAAATAAAATTGAGATATAACAATAAAAATAAATTATGATTTATAAATCATATTATAAAAAACTTTAAAATTTGTGTTCGAATTAAGATTATTATAAATATTTACTTATCAGTTGGAACATGTGTGAATGTGTAGTAAAAAATAATAAACTAACAAGAATAATGAACTATATCATCAATCAACTAATATAATTACAATTTATATAAAA
This sequence comes from Perilla frutescens, assembly GCA_026008535.1. Taxonomy (NCBI): domain Eukaryota; kingdom Viridiplantae; phylum Streptophyta; class Magnoliopsida; order Lamiales; family Lamiaceae; genus Perilla; species Perilla frutescens. The sequence continues at coordinate 15,428,712 of BRKX01000007.1, read as the reverse complement.
ATGAAACTGAATAATCGATAAAATAGTAAGAAAATGAGATATGTTTGAATTATAATTTATAAATTGCATAATACAAAACACTTTGAAATTTGAATTTGAATTAAGATGATTGTAAAATATTTGTATATTGAAGTTTGAAAAAAAAATAATAAGCTATCATGGATAGTGAGATAAATTACTAATTAACTAATGAATACAATTTTTAAATAAAAAGTGAAAATGAATGATGATAAAATAAAAATAAAATGAGACATGAGTAAATTATGATTTATAAATTATATTAGAATTTTTTTTTGAAATTTTAATTCAAATTAAGGTAAATATATATTAAAATTTGAATACACCTATATTAATAATGAAAAATAATTAAATGAGTAATAAGTATGATTACAATTACATAATTAAGTAATTAGTTTAAAGAAAATAAAATAAAAATAAACATAATTAAAAAAAATCTAGAAAAGAAAAGAAAAGGACTCGATCACAAATTTTATTATTATCGAGCTTTAATCGAGCTTTTTATCGAGTTTTTTAATCGAACTTGAACATATCCTTATCGAGCCGAACTCGAGTCGAGCTCGAATCGAACTCGATCACGAATTTTCTAATTCGAGCCGAACTCGAAGCTCGAGTTGAACTCGAGCTCGAGCTCGAACCGAGTATAACTTAAACGAGCCGAACTCGAGCTTGAAGGTATTCGGCTCGTTTACAGCCCTACATACATTAACCTTGAGGGTCCCACAATTATATCACTCATTTTTTCTTAATTCATCTTTAATTTTAATACATGTTTTATTATATACTTTCATTTATAAATATTTTTATATAATTAAACCTTCCTTAATAAATTTTATGTTTTATTTGTATTTTTAAAATTTATATATATATATATATATATATATATAATTTAATTCGTAAAAATAATATTTTAATGTTTATTCAAATTTTAAATATTAACTTAATTTACAAACAAATTAATAATCAAGTCATCAAATAAAACAAACATATTTTTCTTGTAGGAGGTCATCACAAAAAGACAAAACTTTGAGAAAAAAAAACTAAATTAAAATCTTTTTAAGTTATAGACGCATGTTTAGGACCTAAGGACTGTAAATTTGATCTATAGACGCAGGTTTAGGACTTAAGGACTACAAAATTCTAATTAATTAATTAATATATTTTTTAATGCAAGAGAAAAATATTATTTTAATAACATGTTCTTATTAAAAAATAAAATGATAAATATTTTATGTAGGTTGGAAGAAAAAGGAAAAATCAATATTTTAAAAAATAAAATGATAAATATTTTAGTAACATTATAGTAATAATTTATTAAATTAAATTGAATTCGAATTTTTCTTCAATTTATTTTAGATTTCATTTATAATTAAAATAAAAAAATTAATGTTTTTTCCCCACTTGGTAAGAATTTAAAACCTACACAAATTAAATTAGTAGATAAAAAAGTGATATACGATATAAAAATATAGAAGAAAATGCTAACGAAAAAAAATAGATGAAGAGACAAAAAAAAACAATAAAAGAAAGAAAGAATTGCATTTTTTTTATGAAGAAGAATAGAAATGAAATTTTACATAAAAGAAAAAGGAATTAAAGTTTGACAAAAAAAAAGTAAAAAACAATATATATATAAAAAAGGAAAATTGGGACCCACATGCACATTCTCTCTCAATTTTTATCGGTATATGTACCATTTTTAAATTTTACTTCTTTTAAAATTTGATCCACATTGGTTTGTACCAGTTGGTACAAAAATAGTCTTTTGTACCTAAAAAGGAAGACCAATGGGAATGCTCTTAGAACGTGTTTATCAAACGCGTGTCTTTCTTCTCTTTCATAATTATTAGGGTTAACTATTTCATAATTACACTATATATATACATACATTATCTTTAATAATAAATATTAATGAGGGTGGATTATATTATAATTAGTTCTATTCTAATAGTGAATATTATTAAAATTGAGGATCTACTCTCATCTCCATATCTACATGAAACGTTAGATGATGATGATATTCATGTTAATTAATTAGCTTTCCATATAATTAGAAATTTCCAAATACGTAACGAGATCCGTTGAAAATACCAATTGTGAACAAGGTAAATCTCAAATTCTTGCAAGAGAGAGAAACAATCACCGATCGAGTTGGATTAAGGATAATATACAGGAAAGAAACAAATTAATTAATTAATCATCTAGCTAGGAATCCAAATCCGAGTCGAAATTAATCCTTCTAATATAACATTATATATATATATATAGATCCCAAACAGTAATTAGTCCTTTATTCTTTCTTTCCAACTACACTACACAACCGCAGTCGCTACTCGATGGTGCACGAAAATTATCCTCGCAATTCCGAGAAGCTGGCATCCTACCGTATAACCAAGAGGTTATGCCTCTCCTCTCCCTTGATCTTCTTCAAGTTTGACGTAAAATTCGAAAATGAAGAGTGGGTTGAAGATCAAAATTCTCCGGTGTTTATCGGAAAATCAGATGGACCGATGACGAGCGCATCCGCCCACGTACCCGTCGGTAAACTGTCCTTCTCAAATATACGCGATTCCATCCACCAAGCTCTCAAACATGCCGGCGTTCGTAGTGTTTTCCGGCATGAGCTGATCGTGTTTGCATGGAACGACGTCGTCCGCGCAAATTTTTTGCACAAACCCATCGCCGCAGGTGGCGGCATCAATGGTTTCCTTATCAATATCGAGGTGGTTTTCCGATGCCGCCGTGTCACCGTCGCCCCTTCTCTCTCATGTTCCATATGCTTGGAAGATTTCTCCGGTGACCCGTCGCAATTCCTAAGGTTGCCGTGTTCGCATTTCTTTCATTCTCGTTGCATCATTGGATGGCTGAAGAGGATGAGGAGGAGTTGTTCTTGCCCGCTTTGCCGCCGCCCACTATAGATATCTACTTCTCAAATTAAGAGTTTTTCAGTGTATTTTTAATTTTTTTTTGTTTCAATTTTATTTTCTGTGATTTAATTTAGTTGTACAATGATTTATTACCCAATTATGATTTATTTTGGACTAATATTTAATTTGAAGATGAGAAGTGGGTCAAAGCTGAAGATTTTCGATCTGGTGTTTGATCTTTCTTCACCCATTTTTATTGAGATTATTTATTTATGGGGCACTCTCATGTGCATAAGGTGCATGGACCTAGGCTCATTAAGCTGGTTCAAGTTTAATAAGGCCCAATGGCCCCCCAAAAAAAACAATTGTCCCATTTCAGGCAAGTGGACCTCACGCGAGGTGCCTGAAGTACACGCGTCCGAATTTTATTTATTTTTTCAATTTTTCTGTTTTTTTTTTTTATTTCCCCTCTTCCCCAAAATTGTATACCCTGAAATATAATTAGTGAACCCTAAAAATTGAAATGAATTAATTTAATTTTAAAAAATAAATATAAATGTATATCCTAACATTGATTTAATGGATTCTAAAATTAAAGTGAATGATTTTTTTTTAATTCGGCGACTCGCGCAATGCATTTGCCCGACGCTAACTCGTAGGCTCGTGCATTGCGCTCGAAAATTGATTTAATTTTTCCAAATAAATATATATGGTAATTGAAAAAAAATATAATTTTGAAATAAATATATACCCTAAATGGAATTAGTGAACCCTAAAATAAAAGTGAACGAATTTAATATTTTTTGAAATAAATATAATCCCTAATTGAGATTAATAAACCTTAAAAAAAATACAACAAAAGCCCCTAAATATACTAAAAAAAAAACTCTAAAAAACTATGAACCCTATAAGATAAGCAGCAGACCAGTTACTTTTTGATGATACAATTGATACAATTTGAACTTTAAATGATACTTTTTAATATAAAAATCGATATTGATTTTTTTTTTTGATGGATCAATTGAACCTGGAGTGATGTATATGAGTTTTAGTGTTTATATGTATTTATACCACATAAGAGGTAAACCACATACTAAGTGTGATTGATACATATCTCACGGTTTTAGTCCAATTTAATTGAATTCAAAAAGTTCGATTTAAAGTTATCACACTATATATAGCTACACTAAATCATTGCCAATATTGATTGGATGATTGTTTTAATTACTTTATTAAAATTATGGATTGGTAATGATTCACACATTGTGCTACAATATAAATAATCAAATAAAATGTAAAAACAATTGTTTCAAGATAGAAGCAAAAGACCAACAGTGTGTGCTACATGTTGTGTACCTACGACAAGATGTGGAAGAAAAATGGAGGATTTCAGAGATGGAAATTAGCAGCGAAGAAGAGGTTGAGCTTGGAATGGGAAAGAATACATTTTTGGGGTTAGATATTAAAATTGAAGGAAGGGGATTCTGTGGAGATCGGGTTATTTGAGTTGTTGCGGGTAAGAGCATTAGTTGATTGGATTATTTCATTTTGGGGCCATTTCTTATGTTGTTGTTCGGATCAGATCCTCTGTTGCAATTCCTATTCCATTTGGTGTTGCATAACTAGATTTTTTTTTAATTTTTTTAAAAAAAATATTAATATACCCTAATCGGGGATGGATGAACCCTAAAGGAAAAAATTTAATTAAATAAAATCATAATAAATTAAAAATTAAAAAAATAATATTTTTTTTTTTTAAATGAAGGCTTGGAACAGGAAATGTAATAGGAATTGCAACAGGTGATCTGGTGTGGTTGTTGTTATTTAAAAGTTATTATATCTAGTATATTTTATCTTGTGTTTTCTTATGTAATATGGTGGTCCCCAGCTTACTCTAGGTTAAAAGAAGGGACAATGTGGGGCTGTAGGGTTTAATGAGAAAATGTTTCAGTTTCCTCCTCTTTGTTCTCTCTATTTCTCCTTTTTATCTCTGAATCCCAGCCTCTTCCCATTTCTTTATCAAAAAAACATTAAAAATTGCATCTTTATTGCTTTATCCCTACCCTTATCATCATCTCATACAAGATCTTACAAAAAAGATGGAAAAAATGCAAAAAATTAGAAAAAATAGTAGAGAAACAGCCGGGATCACAACACTACAATAAAAATAATAAAATCAAATAGAAATACAATTGTTTCAAGATAGAAGCAAAAGAGACCAATAGGCAATAGTGTATACATAGATATTCGTTAAAAAAAAAAGCCACCGTAAGTATGAAGAAATATAAAAATGTCATTCATTGAAAAAAAAAATGAATAAGGGCCAAATAGGCCATTAATCTAATTTGGGGGTTCAATTGATCCACTGTAAATTTTTTTTGGCAATTGGGTCACCACATTTTTAAAATCGTGTAAATTGAGCCATTGCATGATGGAGTTCTAACGGAGGACGTTAACTCAGCTCAAAACGATGTCATTTTCTTTAAATTTTTATCATAACCCGTAACCTGACCCGACCCACCCCTAATCCCCAACCCTAGCCACTGTTTCACTTTTTCATTTTTAATTTTTATCCATTAATCATCCTTGCTGTTCTTGACGTCGTCTCCAGCCATCATGGCGGCGCCATCGCCGCCTGCCCAGATTCCGATGATTGTTCTTTGCCCAGAATCTCCACCACCGGCCACCTTTTCTGTCATCCCCCAGTTCAAATGCCATCGCCGCCGTCCTCTTGCCTGTCCTGCCGACCGAATATGCAATTCCCGTCACTCCCCTGCCGGCCGGCACTCCCTCAAGTGATGAACAAACTTCCCCCATTATTACAGCTCCTACAACACCCAACTCCCCACCTCGGTCTACACACAGCCTTTTCGATTCATCCACAAAAACCAAATTCAAATAAAAAAACCAAGAAAAAAAAACTTCAAAACCCAATCTGAATTCATCCAAAAATTTTCAGACAGGGAAGGTTGAGGGGGAGATTGAATTGCAGGGCCAAGAGGAAGGTGATGGGGGCCTGCCGGAGGTATCAGGAGTGGTGGGAGGTGTGGAAGAGGTCCTGCAAGTCGCAGGGATGGCCAAAGGAGGGAGAGATGTTGCAGGTATATGGCAGAGGCTTTGAGTGACGGGAAGGGAAGATTCCGGTGAAATGGAGATCGCCGGAGGTCGAGAGCATAGGGTAGATGCCTTGCCAGCGCCGAAATTGAAAGACGGATTATTTCCGTCGACTGGTTCGGTAGTAGGGGCGAGAGATCGAGTGAGGGAGATGGGTATTTGGTTTTGGGTTAAATCGGGTCGGGCGAGAGGGAAAATGATAGTCGTCGGCGATTGGTCTGTGGCGGAGATGCCGGAGATCTGGGCAAGAGCAATTAGAGCTGGGTTTGCAGCGGCACATGGTGAAGACATATAAACTCAGCGGATTTTTTGATTGCGGCACATGTTGAAGATAGATGAACTCAACGGGTTTTTTGGTTGAAGGATTTGGGTAAGGGAGAGGGCTGAAACGGGTCGGGTATCAATTTGGATGAGTGGGTCGAGCTGAAATGGGTCAGGTATCAACTTAGAGAAAATGATGTCGTTTCGAGCCGAGTTAACGTCATCCGTTAGGGCTCCGTCATACAATGACTCTATTGACATGATTTTAAAAATGTGGTGGCCCAATTGAGCCAAAAAAAGTTACAGTGGGTCAACTGAGCCCCAAATTAGTTTAGTGACCTATTTCGCCCTTATCTCCCAAAAAAATCACTAAACTGAAAGTGCAACATAAAATTTCATGTGCAGTTATAATTTTCTTAATATTTAATTGTGCTTGAATTCAAATCTTGTCTCAATTTATGAATTTTGACTCTAACACAAGACTTCCTATAGAGTACAGGGGAAGGGAGTAAATTAATTGTACAATCCACCTTTTGTGTTCAACTATTAAATTTATTAGTTTTTCTTACATTTTTATTCTTTAACTATTTTCAATTTCTTTGTGTCTTTAATTATTCAATTATTAATTATGTTTAATCATATTCAAACATTAGAGTTTATAATTATTTTATTTCACACTCCCTCCATTTTGTTTTTATTGTTATTTTAGTTTTTTCATTTTGTGTCAAACTATATGTTGTTTTATATATTTTTACACTCTCTCCTCCAATTTTAACTCTATCCCAAATCCTAAATATATATGGAGAAAGAAACTATTATCTTATTTTTAAGAAAATAGAAGTGAATAAGATTTTATGTTATATATAAAGGATAAATATATTAGTCCATAAAATTAATTGTTAATTCTAGATAAAAAAAACTAAAATAACAATCAAAACGAAACGAATGAAGTAATTTTTAAGTAATAATTATTTGTTAGTTAGGGTGGACTATTCCATGTATAGTTATGGGGGGTGTGTGTGTGCACATATTGATTTATTTCATTCCTAGTAATAAATATTAATTAGGGTGAATTATATTATAATAATTTATATTTATATAGTACATATTAATGTTAAAGTTGAGGATCGGTCTACTCTCATCTCGGATTCAACATGGAAACATTATTTCATGTGTGTGTGTGTGTCCATGTTAATTAATTAGCTTTCCAAATATATAACTAGAAATTAATTTCCAAATATGTAATTAATGAAATCCGTTTCAAAACACCAATTGTGAACAAGGTAAAACTCAAATTAATTATTGCAAGAGAAAGAGAAACAATTAATCACCGAGTCGTATATAGAAAAAAGAAACAAAATTAATTAATAATATTGTAGCTAGGAATCCAAATCCGAGTCGAAATTAATCCTCCTAATTAACATTATATATTGATTCGTTCTTCATTCTTTCTTTCCAACTACACACTACACTAGACGCAGTCGCTACTCGATGGTGCACAACGACGTCGTTCCTCCTTGGGAAACCGAGAAGCTGGCATCCTACAGTATAACCAGCAAGTCATGCACCCGCTGTGATTATTCCTCTCTCTATCCCTCTCCTCCTGCAGTCTTCTTCGTGTATAATATCAAATTTCAAGATGAGGAGTGGTTTGAGGAACAAAATTCTCCAGTCTTGATCGGAAAATCAGACAGTTCCGCATCCGCCCGCGCAGCCGTCGATGAACTCTCCTTCTCAAGGATACACGGTTCCATCGGGGAAGCTCTCAAACGTGTGGGCATGCACGATGATCATTGCCGCCTTGAGCTCATCGTATTTGCATGGAACGTCGTCGCCGGCAATTTTCTGGAGAAATCCATCGAAGCTGCCGGCCTCAATGGTTTCACTATCAATATCGAGGTGGCTGTCCGACGCCGCCGTGCCACCGTCGCCCCTTCTCTCTCATGTTCCATATGCTTGGAAGATTTCTCCGGCGACCCCAATCGATTCCTAAGAATGCCGTGTTCGCATTATTTTCACAGTCGTTGCATCATTCCATGGCTGAAGAGGACGTCGAGGAGTTCTTGCCCGCTTTGCCGCACCAAGATACGCCTATGTCGCCCACATTAATTCCACGAGATTTCCTAACGAGTTTTTCTTGTATTTTTTTTTAATTTTTATTTTTTGTAATTTTGTTTAGTTTCACGACTGTTTATCAAGTTCACCTCACTTAATTAGGGTTTGTAATTATTTTACAGTATTTAATTTTAATTTTTCAATTAATAATTCATTATTATAGTTGATTATTTCATAATTAAATTTTATAATTTTTAATTCTGCTTTTTGTAGATAAATGTTGACTATATATGATTATTTATGTGATAATTAACTTTTATTTTAATAAATATTATGAAAATTATAAATGTTGTCTATTGAGACACATTTTGAATGTTTATCATGATGTTTTGGACCTTTGGTTGAAATCATGTACAAATTAAATTAAGATTTTTTATTTTATTTTATTAAGAACAAATATATACTCACATCCTGAACTTTGTTGTATTTTGTGAAAATCACTTACGAAGATAAGATTAAATATGATTTTCCACGTCATTTTACACGCTTGATTCCGACATGCATTGTCAGCACTCTGATATTGGAAATTGAACCATATGACATTTTTGTAAGAATGTTGATGCGTGAAAATATCCCGAACTTCGAAATATGCCAAAAAAATACCTAAACTTTTGACATTTTTACTTGTCATCATCATAAAATAATCCAACAGCATTGCAATAAAACTAATCAAACCTAACTAGCAACTTCAACACAGCTGCACTGAAACAAACCTAATGCTCTTCTTCTATTGCTTTCGCCTAAAAGAATTCGTTCCTCAGAGAAGTGATCGCGTTGAGCAATGTCTGTCGATAACCAGAATGAGAGTGTTGCCCGATTTTTGCATCTGTCCGCGCTATGCAGAAGTGCTCGGAACTTCATCTCGAGTTATGGGATTGGAGTTGGGAGGACAGCTAGGTGGTCTTGGTTTCTCTTCAGGTGGAGGCTTTGGTGGTCTTGAATGAGCCTGTTTGATTTTCTCTGGAGGAATTTCAAACTGCAACAACATAAATTTGATGCAATTTACTAAGCATTATGTAAGACTACTCTAAAACATTATCTTTCCAAAGTGGAGTAACCTTGTAACTACAGCCAGCTACGCAAGCACGAAAGCAATCCTGTTTCACACCAGAAAAATGAAGAAAATTATATGCATGCCTCTTCTAAAGAACACTGACTAGCTATACACAAATGAAATTAGACACGAGCATGAACACGAATAGGCTCAACGCATTCAAAAAGCTAACGTGAATGGAGAAACGAACCTCTGAGTAGCTAGCAGAACCAGGAGAACGATCAATATAGGCACTCCATTGCCTGTCCTTGAGCACTGGATCTTTGTAGCATATCTCATCACACTCTCCTATACCTGTGTTCAAATTACTAGCATCAAACTTTTATGCTAAACTACGAACCAAGCATGCCACGATGATATAACATATACAGTTTTCCACAAATTAGCTCGAAACATAGGGTATCAGTTGTTGGCAGTCTGTTTATAAGAAAGATGTGGAAGTGGAGATTCATACTTACATTCGTGCCATGTCTCACCATCGGCATCACAACCCTTTTTGCAGAATACTCTCCCTAGAGGAAATCAGTACATGGTTTATTAGATCTCCTACTTAGTTAAATTAGAAAGAAGAACAAGTTTGAATAATGGAAACATGATTAGGAACAGAACATTATACTTGAATACATCCAACATTGCATACTAACCAACTCATAGAAATCGATGTTTTCAAACAATTAGGTATCCCCATCTGTCAGCCAGTGTACCTATTATAAGTTTATAACACCTTAACCAGCAATATCTCACATATAGGCTTCTTTCAATCTATCTTTAGTTCAGATCAGCTCACACCAGACTAACTCTTTTCGTTTATGGTATTCAAATAATTTAACTGGATAGTCATCCCAACAAAACTATTCAGTAAGACTTTTGTCACATGAATCTAACAAGCTACACTATCCACTAATTTAGAACAAGAGCATGTTCTAACTAAGGAATAATTCGAAATATTAGTGATGTGAATTGAGAAGATACGACGAGTCATTCACCATCCCCTGGCCCTTCCCCCAGTTCTCCTTTGCAAGACACCAGGCTACAAGTGCTCTCCTTTTAGGGTATGCTACATCAAGAAACTCACCTACTGTCATCTCAAATACGAATACCTCAATCCATTCTACACCTAAATATACAATGCCATTCGTGATCACAAATTCTTTATAGGCATGAAATTGGACCAGCCTTCGACGGGGGAGAACTCCCTTGAGCTTCATGCCTACTGCACGTCGCCCTGGCTAAATGCCTCAAACCTCTACCACAAGCTGCAATAGACACTCTTATCCTAAACAAATAATCTCTCTTGTAACAATTTCAAACTAATTTTACACATTTGCATAACACCTCCTTCCTTCTACAATCAAACCTCAAAACATTTGCACATCAAACACAGATTCTACTGCACTTTGCTCAGAGGACAGAGGTTCAAGATTTTAACATCAAATTGTTGTTATTAGAAACAAATTTTCGTTTTTCATGGAAATGGTCATAACAAAACATATTATAATTAGCCTTTCAAAGCACATTCTAATAATTCACAAATTTATCTGACATAATTCGGAACATAAAAAACACAAGAAAATTGACATAATTTCGTTTAATAAACACACACACAAAATCAACAACGGCAATTTCTAAACACTAACAACCAGAATCCGACACATTAGTATGAGCACAAAATAAACAAAATTCAAAATTATTTAAACGGGTCGCACAAAAAAAATAAAGAAACAAATTACATGGGATTTGCATGAGAGCAGCGTATTTATGGGTGCATTGAGAGTTGCAGGGAGGCGCCCATTGCTCTGGAATCATTTCTTTTTGTATTAGCTATTAATTAATAATAAATTCTTGATTTTTGGTTTGGTTTTTTTTATGAAACAGATTTGCACCTCTGAGGGTGTTTTGGTCATTTTACTCCTGTGTCTACGCATGTCGCATAGTATTGGGCTAGTCGGCAAGATATGACACGTGTCATGTACTCATGTGTGTTATTTTTCTGAACAGATGATTTCTTTGCTTAAGATATTTAATTTCGACATTATATTTACCAATATTTAAGGTTGATTAATTATCTTATTTAATAAATAAAAAATAGGAGCGCGTTATGATGATTTGAGATTTCCAATAGTGTTATATAATTTTATATTATAAAATACTAACATATTTTATATTTTTATTTCAATAATATAATGATATTATCTTTTTTTTTTTTGACAAATAATGATATTATCATTAATTAGATAGTTGTTCATCACTTATACATGAAATTTCATGTTACACTCCGTGTTGTACTTTCAAATTACGAATTTTCACTCCGTGTTACACTTTCAAATTAAATTATGAGTTTTTCTTCAATTGTATTTTTTGTGATTTAGTTTAATTTTATGATTATTTATAGGGTTCACCCCCACCTAATTAGGATTTATAATTATTTTTTAATATTTAATTTTTAATTTTCAATTAATAATTCATTATTATGGTTGATTTTTACAAAATTATGTTTTATAATTTTTTAATTCATTTTTTGTTGATAAATGTTGATTATGATTCTTTATATTTATAATTAATTTTTATTTTATAATAAATATTTTTAAAATTATATATTTGATAATGAAATACGGAATGAAACATAAAAAAAGTGTAACATGAAATTTCAACCCATCACTTGCGAGCTCATTGCATCTTCTCAAACGGATGCAATGACGGAAATATTTGAAGACTCGTGGACAAAAACTTATGTTAGATCGTCTAACGGGTCTTTTACGTTAGACAGGTCAAATAAAATCCAAACTCATCCAAAAACTCACCCAAAACCCGCTGACCCGCCCATTTCCACACTGGGCCTGGCAGATTTTTTTGTAAAAAAAATTGTTTGCTTTGGACTTGGGGCTGCTGTGCTGCTGGGCCTTTGCCCTTTTTTTCCATTCTTTTTCTTCTTTCATTTCTTTTTTTTTCCTTGTTTTTTTTAAATCAATATTTTGTTTCGAGCGCAGTGCACGAACCCACACGTTAGCGTCGAGCGAGTGCACTGCGCGAGACGTCGGATAAAAAAAATTAATTGATTCAAAAAATTAAATTAATTCAATTCAATTTTAGGGTTCACTAATTCCATTTTAGGGTATATTATTTATTTCAAAAAATTAATTATCGAGCGCAGTGCACGAGCCTACACGTTAGCGTCGGGCGAGTGCACTGCGCGAGATGCTGGATAAAAAAAAATTAATTCAAAAAAATTAAATTAATTCAATTCAATTCTAGGGTTCACTAATTCAATTTTAGGGTATATATTTATTTTCAAAAAATAAAGCGTAATGCACGAGTCCACACGTTAGCGTCGGGTGAGTGCACTGCGCGAGACGCCGGATAAAAAAAATAATTTAATTCAAAAAAATTAATTATATATTTGTGAAAAAACAAAAAAAATTAAAAAATTAGAAAGTAAAAAAAATAAAAAGAAAAAGAAAATGAGGAGGGAGAGGGAGAGGGAGAGGGGGGACCACTTAAAAAGAAAAAGAAAAAGGGGGAAGGGGATAGGGACCACTTAATGGGTTAAATAGTGATTCGTCTAACGTAAGAGATCCGTTAGACCGTTAGACGGTCTCACACAAATGAGTCCCTTTTGCATGTGTATGTCTATATATAATAATTACAATCCAGAAAATTGAAACCAGTCGACGACAAAAAAATACATAAACAAAAAAAAAAGAGAAATAGACCGCGTGGCGGGTGGGGTTGAGGGGACCAAGGTTCCCCAGCCCCGGCCCCGGGATCCGCCACGGAGTGGATGGATAAACTACATTTTTTGGTTAATTAATGTATTTTAAATATTTATTATATAATTTGAGAAGATGTACATTTCTGCAAAACACGATTAAAATTCCCGTCTCTTCCGGTAAATATAAACATAACAACATATGCAATTGTATGAATAAAAATACGAGATATATACAGTATTATTTTTTAAAAAAATTAAATATGATCAGAACTAGATGTAGAATCAACGATAATAAAATTATCTCACATTGATTGGATAAAATGGGATGTGCCAATTATTAAGGTAAGAGCAACCCTCCCTTATGAGTCGATTTTATGAGGGTGGGTTAGACCCAATATTCATTTCTAATTAACAACAATGTTACTTAGAGTAAGGGTTACGGATTTCCCACATTAGCTTACTGATTTTGTTTCTTGGACTTTTGAGTAATTCTATGTATATAAATTTCTTTAATTACTAAAAAAGGGTTAATAATAATAATAATAATAATAATAATAATAATAATAATAATAATAATAATAGATTAATTTGAATATCTCATTATACAATACTCCCCCGTGGAGAAACAGAATCTGATGTCTTATTGCATATAATTAATATTTCATGGTGTTGAGACCGCCATTAGTTTACAGGGAGATTAATTATTACAAATGACGATTTTTTTAATCATCATTATTCATTAATCATGTGCATTAGCAGGAGCTGGTTCATATGAATCAAACGACATCGTAAATCCTCCGCCGCCGCAGTTAACAGGTCGACAATGATACCGGTTTCCAGGAATCCGGCCGTTTTTCGGTGGACAGCCTCCGCATGCGCCGCCACTATCCTGGCCGTGGCCGCCGCAGCAGTCAGTATGGTAGTTTTTCAAGATCATTTCAGAGTCAATGATGTTATCCCCCACAGGTGGAGCGGGCCCCGACGTAATCGGCTGGGCGGAGCACACGGCTAAGCTTAGCAGCGCCACCATCATTGCCACCGAAGACCATTTTAGTGCAGCCATTGTTTTTTGGAGGTGAGAGAAAATTGATTTGAGATTGAATATTTCATATATTAATTGCATGCATGTGTTTATATAGTGGATTTAGTTTGGAAAAATGCATAAAATAATGGGAACGGTTGATGGCGATAGTTGCATGAAGTAAGGATTGTTGATTGTGTGTCGTGATCGTATATATGTGTTAAGGAAAATGAAGATGGCGTGACAACAAAATTAAATAAAATGAATTCTATATTTTGTGAAATTTGGTTTCTGATCGATGTTTAACTTTGTGCTAATATATAGACTCAACATTAATGAAATAATTAAGGATTGTTTAAAATTTAAATGAGACAAATTTGTAATTTTTAAATGGTTAATATTATAGATAACAAAAATAGTGTTTTGGTCGTGGGAGTTATAAAAGCACCGAAATAGTTATTAATTATATCGCTAACATACATAAATAATTATCATTATCATAATTCATAACATAAGAATATAGATAGATTACAAATATATAAAATATTATTTGAAAGCATTGCATAAATATGTATTTTAAAAAATGAGAGCCCTACCCGGTTGGGCAGCATCGAGACTTTTGTAGTCCAATGGCACAACGTGACTGCCCAATCAAGTCATCCGCTAATTAACGCGATTTGATTTTTCAAGCATGTATCTTGTAATGAGAAATTATATAACCCGTATGTACATATTACACACATGACATGTATTCATAATTTTACACGTAGCAGATTGATTTTAGCTACCACTCAAACAATAATAAAAATAGGAAAAATGTAAAATTATAAATGCACGCACACACACATTGTAGAATTTTTTAGATGGTAATTTCATGAAATTATATATTCCGTCATTAATTTAATTGATCAGTAACCCAAATTTATTATGCATGTCACACAACCAAATCCTTCTTCCTTGGCCGTGTTATACTTAGAGCATCTCCAAGAGTTGCTCTAAACTCTAAATTTGGAGCAAAAAGATGAAAAATGAAGTTCCAACGGTGGCTCTATTTCTTGCTGTAAAACCCATCTTACTACAGTGTTTTTTTTCATTTTCTTTAATATTTCCTCTTTTCCTCTTTAATTATTTGTTCTTTTTTCTTTGAAATGTTGAGATATAAAATTGTACATAAAATTATAATCTTAAAAATAAAATGACGAATAAGAATGTTCATATTATTTGTTTTTTATGTTGAAATTAAAATGACATTTAATAAAAATTAATTACATAATAAAATTACTAACATAGAAATATTGAAAACAAAAAAAAAATAAAGCATTAATCGAGCATGTATGGAATAATGTTATCCTAATTCATAGAATTATAAATAATTATATTGTTACTTTTGTTTTTTTCTTTACAATATTATTATGTTTTTTCTATGTTGCAATATTTAATTTTATGTTTTATAATTTTGAATGTCATTTTTATAAAATTAAAATTAAATGAATACATAAAAAAATAATATTATGGAATATTTCTTTTTAGAGTAAACTGTTGGAGATGACCTTAGCTAGGTGGTTGCAATATTGCATGCTTCACATCATTCTGTGATTAGAAATCTTGGTTTCTTTAAAAAATATTTATATAAAAGAAGGAAAAAAGAATTGAAACTGGCCCAGGAGAGAAGAAAGAGTAAAAAGGGGATGGAATAATGAAATTACAAAATGTAAGAGAATTTTAGATTTTAAAGTTTAGAACACAAAAATGATTAAAATACTATATTTTAAAGAGGGATCATATCAAAATTACAGTCTTTAATTATATATATATACATCCAATGTTAATGTAGGTAATATAGAAATTGTTCAATTAAATCTGTGGTCTAATTAAAGTCTAAAATTATCTTTCTTTTTTACATATGACATTTTGAAAATAGCGAATCATTAAAATTAATTATATAAATACACAATGTTAATGTAGGTGAGACACACACACACACACTTATATTTCAACTAATTAAAACTATATGAATGGCTATGAAATGAGAAATCAGAGAATAAAGTACCGTTTTGATCAATTTAATATATTATGCCCCTGCTTGTATTAAGTATTCATTTATATTTTTTTTTAGGTTAAATTGAAACCTTTATTCGTGACTTGACTCCCACAACGAGCGAGGAAAGCTATTGTTCCAAGTACACATCTTGACACATGTTACATGAAAACGGGCAATAATGTGAGCAGCAAGATTTGCCTCCCTATGCATACGCTTGGAGTGCTTAACAAATCCAGCTAGCATTGACAACTTCAACTAGAGGAGGGACATGGTGATTATGCAAGTTCATGTTCGTAGGAATGAAATCGCACAAGACCCGCCAAAAAATGACTTTCACTTTTGGGAGAATATCTAACTTCCAAATCAACGCATTCTAGTCGCCAATACCCGAACTTGAGGTCGAAGAATGTTGATCAAAATAACCAATTTCCAGCAAATACCCAGATGATCTCTTCAAATTTCCAATAAACTTGATCATCACCTTCGCTCAAAATTAATTAGGGTTTGAGCAATGCATTCCACCATACTTGGCCAAAAAAACTCGTTCAAAATCTTCAGATCCCACTCTCTATCTTCCGTCTTGAAATTAGAAACCTTAAGATTCGAAATAGTTGGAAATCGAGGCATAATCACTCTACTTGAAAAATCACCAACAAACCCATCATAAGATATTCTCAGACCCAATCTTCCACCTCAGACCTTTGCCAAGCAATAATCCGCTCCAACACCGTGCCATGTTTATAATATTTTGATTTAAACACTCTCGCTAAAAAGGAGTTTGGATGTTTAATCATTCTCCAAACTTACTTGGCAAGTAGGGCTTTATTAAAACTCACCACCCCTCCTTTATCTTTTGGTGTACATAACACTTTTCACTTTGACCAAAGCATTATTTGCTTCACCTCCCTGTATTCCCAACAAAACTGCGCACATGCACCATCAATTTTAGTACAAATCCCCCCAGGCAGCCGAAACCACATAATAGCATAATTAGGAATTGCTTGTACCACACCAACTTAATCAACACTTCTTTTCCACCAAGAGACAGTAACTTATTTTGCCAAATTCACAGTTTCTGTACCTCATTATCTTAGTCAGTAAGGGTAAATAGCCACATGATTTTTTTTTTTAAATTTAGCCACAAAATTTTAAAATTGATTAATTTAAGTGCTAATATGAAAAAATAGCCGTTATTACTTAGTAAATAATGTGAATAGCCACTTTTTAAAAATATAATATTTTTAGCCTTTTAGGATGGGAATATATATCAATACCCTTAGTAATAATATAAGTACTTCTTAACATTAATTATTTCTTAAAATAAAAACACTCTAATATATTAATAAGACAATAATTTTAGAATCTATCTTTCGCACCCTAAAAAAATTAAGGATTGTTTAAAATTTAAATGAGACAAATTTATAATTTTTAAATGGTTAATATTATAGATAAAAAAATAGTGTTTTGGTCGTGGGAGTTATAAAAGCACTGAAATAGTTATTATATCGCTAACATACATTTCAGTATCCATAACAACAACCCATAACCTAGAGTCAGGAGACTTCATAGCTTGTTTATAGGTTTTTAGTTCACTGCTATCTAAAGATTCAAATACATTATATGCAAAATCAAACAGATTACAGTGAGCAAATCTTATTAGTTTTACAATATTTCTGCGAGGTCTATCTCTAGCCAATTGATAAATACTGCAAGTTAACCTGCTCAGATGAAGTGTCAGAATCAAATGCAATATCCATATATGTAACGTCCCAATTCCTGAAATCTGAGGCGCTACATAAGAATTAAATAAATTTTCTAATTTCATAATCATTTTACCTTTAAAAAGAAAATACTTTTATGGTAATTTCTTTAAATATGAGATCAACCTATCATCATCATTTGGGAAGACTATCCAAACAACCAATAGCAAACATATTTCACAAACGACCGATCAATGTTGAAAGTCAAATATTTCAACCAGTCCACAATAACGACGGAACATGTAAGATTTTAATATTCTTAATTATTAAAACATTCAGCGGAAGCATAAAACGACAAAACATTGACCGAAGTCAACATTCAACATTCAAAATACCATTTTAGTCAAAAATTTAAAGATCTCATATGTTCACGTCAGCTGTCTGCATCACCTTGTACCTTAGTGATCTCGATGCTCATGAGGTGTTGCTTTATATTGAAAAGCTTAAACTGAAGATTAAACTACTTCGAGTTCTGCTCCATGACAATTATAGTTTTAATATGCTATAGAACTTTGGCGAAGATGAAGACCGGAGCAAGCCACCGCTTCCACCACCGATTGATTTGCGTGAGCAGAGGGAGAAAAGAAGTTTTTAACAGGGAATTGAGTTGAGATATATCTGAAAATAAAATTCATTTCCTCTAATTATACTACTCGAATGGGCTTGGGACTAAAATAAAACAAATGGGCTGAAGAGTATAAATGGGATAATGGGCTGGAAAAGAAAGGCCACTTCCACCTGCTATATATATATATATATATATATATATATATATATATATATATAGCAGCCCCTTTTTTTATCTTTGGTTGGGTTATGAAATATCTTGCTCTGTGAATATAATATATATATATATATATATGTCGGTTCTATTTTCTAAATTTCGCTCATTCCGTTATAACTTTTAAAATATCTAATATAGTGAATTTCGGGGGTGTTACAATATCACTGGGAGAACCAGATTTGGGAACAGATCATACTCAGCAGTGATGGGATTAGTCTGAGTAGGGGTAGTATACAATGCAGGAGGCTCCACCTCAAACAAAGTGGTACTGGAAACATGCATAGAAATAGGTGCAACATCAGATAAACATGGGAAAACGGATTCATTAAAAATCACATATCTGCTAATAGCAATTTTAAAACCAATTCCTTCAACTTTACACTTTTTCTCATTAGCCATGGACACAAAGCCATTTGAGATTTCTTTAAAACATGAGAAAATTTGTTTAAATGGGGAAATATAAATTATGCAACCAGAGTCTATCAACCATTTAGAATCATGCACGGCACCTTTCATGTCATCATCAGAAGTAGTATGGACATTTATAATCATGTAGCAGTCACCAATATTATCACCATTAGCCAAATTAGCATACTCAGCCTTTTTTTCTTGGATTTCTTTGGCTTAGGACAATTTTTAATATAGTGATCAGGATCTCCACAATTATAGCATTTTCTACCAGATTTTTGCTTTGATTTAGACCTAGATTTTCCTTTTTTCTTTTTACCAGAATTTTTCGAGGAAGATCTCTATTTTTTCCTCCCCCTAGCATGCATAGACTTAGGCTCATTAGAACTACTACTACCTCCAGTTTCAAGCAACTCCAATTCTTTGGATTTAAAAGAACTTATAATATAACATCAAGATAAGCACTATCTCTGCCATATTTTATGGCAGATTTCACTTCAACATATGTGTCAGGAATAACATTCAAAAGAGCAATATTAGTATAATGATCAATTGTTTTATCACCAGAAAGCTTAATGTCCTGAACAAGTTTTGAAAACGGATCAATATTCTTCCTTCTATGTGAGATAGAGCACCTTGCTCTTGGTGAGTGAGTGCGGGCTGTGGTGGTACAACGAAGGTTGTGTGATACCCCGACCCTTTTGCTAAATTATAAATTATAATTTTGGTAAATGATTTTGAATTAATATTGTTTGAATATTAATCATGGTGGTATGTTTCTATATTATGTCGTTGTTTTAATGTAGGTTGTCCCACTCGAGCCGATACGTCATAAGCACGGTGATATTATACTGAATGTATAATACATGTTGATATTTTAATACTAAAATATCGAGTTATATGATAAGCGAATGCAATTAAAGTTAATTTTATTTTTTGCCATACCTTGAATGCTTTTTCGATAAGTATTAAATGTGTTTTGAAATTTAAGTTATGTTTAGATAGAGTTAGAAATATCTTTCGAAAATAGCAATAGATTGAGTCTGCAACACGACTGAGAGGCG
This sequence comes from Perilla frutescens, assembly GCA_026008535.1. Classification (NCBI taxonomy): domain Eukaryota; kingdom Viridiplantae; phylum Streptophyta; class Magnoliopsida; order Lamiales; family Lamiaceae; genus Perilla; species Perilla frutescens. The sequence goes on along the minus strand of BRKX01000007.1, from coordinate 15,408,496 downwards.
CGACCTCCTCCAGGTCGTGTGCCAAGCAGTCTACAATGCGACCGAGAGTCGCGACCCCCCTCCAAGTCGCGTGCCAAGAGGTCTGCAACACGACCTCGAGGCGCGACACTTTGGGTCGTGTGTCTCCACTTCAGAGAGCTGTTTTCCTTCGGCTTGAACGCGACCTCCAAGCGCGACCCCCCTAGGTCGCGCCTCGCTTCGCAAATTCCATCCTTTAAATACCTCACTTCACTCATTCCTCTTCATTTCTTCTTCATCTACTTGGGCGATTTTCTTCCAAGTCCTCTCAAAAAATTCTTCAAGTTTTGGAATGGATTCTCTCATCATCATCCATCAATCAAGATAACTTCATGCCCTCTTCTTCTTGGTGATTAAGCACCATTTCCATGTTGAATTGAACCTAGGGTTTGCACCCAAAAATTAGGGTTTTTGATTTTATTGATCCTCTTGCTTTGATATCTTGAGCATATGATTTCTTTACTCCATTGAAGCTATATGTGTTGTTAAATTGAAATTTCTATGGTTTATTGTTGCTAGAGTTGGGATATTTGCCCTAATTTCCCCTTATTTTGTTGATGGTTGGTTGGAGGTGTTGTGATGGTTTATGGAGTTAATTTTCATGTATGTTATAGCCCTAGGATGAAAGTACATGTATTGGAAAATTGTGGGTTTTTAAAGGGTTTAAATTGAGTCTTGTTCTTGTGGTTTAAATGGGTGCACGTAACGTATTAGATTAAATGTCTCAAAGAGTTTTAGTGTGTATTTTGAGTTCAAAATCATAGTATGAGCTTGTATATCCATGGTTGAGTATGTGGAGGTGTATGAGAACCTTAAAGCAATGTATAGAATGTGTTTGGTCAAAATTATAGAATAATTGTATAACTCGACATCTAAAATAAAAAAGGGATTTAAAGGTGCTAGGCGACGTATTGGGGGTTCGAGGTGGACAACTTGGGCACGACAAAGGAGTACTTCAAGGTTGAAAGGATTTTGAAAGCGTCTCATAAGGTGGGATTACTCTAAACTATAAACATGTGTAAAGTTATAGTTATTGTTGTGCTTTGATTGTATAAGTATGAAGGGTCTTCGAACCGGTTATAAGAATGAGACCTTTCCGGGCAATACAGAGATCCTTCGGGATTGATAAAGAGGTCCTACGGGATCGATATAGACTTGTTAATGTCTTCAGTGGGGGATAATAAGCCTGCGGGCATCCCTACAGGGCTAAGACGTTCATTAACAGGGGCATCATGATGTTTGGGCCCTACGAGATTGAGGCTAGTCTCCATAAAGTAAAAAAGTATCCATATGTTATATTTTCACTTGTGCAATTATCTATAACTGTTTGAAGTGTTTCCCCACTGAGTATGCCGTTAAATACTCACCCCATTCATTTAATGAATTTTAGGTCGAGGAGTTGGGGCTCGAGTAGGAGCGTTGTGAACACGAGAGAACCCCCACAAGCTTGTGTTTACTTTTGCATGCTCTTCTTTTGAAATACCCGTATCATTATTATCTCATTGATCATTCTTTTTGTTTTATGATCAATGACCATTGGGGATAGGCATAGCCCGATTTTTGTAGATACGCTATGATAACTTGATATATTATGTATACATTTTAAAGGCGGATCGTTCGACCTAGGAGCCTATGATGTTTAAATATATGCCAGTGAACGCCTATGCTATGTATGTTAATTTAGGGTGCTAGACGGGCGGATTGTGTAAAACCTATGAGCTCGTTAGGTTAGATGATTGTATGATTAATGTGGATGGGCTTATGCAATGCTTCCATTAAATACTATGTTGTGTGATAGTGTAGATTCGATAGGTTGCATGTTATAAGTGCGAAAAATTTATATTGGGAATTATGATGTCATTCATCATGATGCAATTCGACCTTAGCTTCCGCTTAATTTACTATAAGAACACAAATTTATGTAAGTAAATTGTATGTTAAGTGACGTGGCCAAACGGAGTAGTTTGGGGCGTTACAGGTTGTGTCGTCGGCGTCAGAGCTTTATCTGCTGGTTACTTAGCTAGTGTGGTTTCATAGTGTTATGAGGGATTAGCTTGTAGATGGTTCCTGAGCCGTTAGTCCGATCGGTTTTTTAGATTAGGAGATTTTCTGTATTATTTCCTTTTTTTTAAAGATCTAGTGTATAGATAATTTTTACCTTGTAATCATTGATTAAAATTTAGAGATTATTTTTTTTAAATCTTAATTGGCTTAAAAAAAAAAGTTGACATACATACCCAGACTGAAGCCTCTTATTTGGACACGACATCACTGGGAGCCCCAAATAGATATCATGTCCATTGACAACTGACACTCCTAGCTCCACCTTGGCTCTATTCATCAATCCTTCACTCGTCAGAAGACTGAACGAGATAGAAGATTTATCAAAATTTATTTGTTCCCATAAGCTTTCTCATACTTCACCAGACTTTCCTTCAAAAAAAAGATGAGAAATTGATGAAGGTCCACGAGCATCAAATTTATCTAGCTTCAAAGATCCCGTTGCGCACACTCCATCAGAATTGAGGAAATTCCTTGCACACAGTCCATGCAGAATTGAGAAAAATCATAACAGTGGAGAGAGAAGGCCCCTCGTTGGCACCACCTCATCACAAATTAGTATTAATTATTCAATTTTACTCCCACTCTTACAATCATATATACCTATAACTTTTGAAGAATTCAAACCAATTAACTTTTCCTTAGTACATCGATCTATATCCATATTCATTTTTTTCAATAACTAACTAGTAAAAAAGTATCACAAAAATTCTAATAAAGAATAATATAGTAAATATTATATTTTAAAATTTTAATCTTCATCTTGAACGAGTTAATATAGATCTGGCTCGTTTCCACTATATGCATCTTGAACGAATTAAACATTTTTTCCTTGCCAAGTCATATCTCTAATATAATTAAATTGGACATGTTCATCTTTTATTCTTAAGTATTGACTTCTCGTATCATTCGCACATGTTAATTCACTATGTTTTGATGACATATATATTACAAATTACAATAGAAGATGATAATTAACATCATCGATTATCGATCCTTTATTTTTACGTACACATTAGAGATTTCCAACCGCAACAATTCAATTAGTACAAATTATTGCAATATTACAAAAGTCACATAAACATAATCTAATTGGTGTCTTATTATAAGATATAATGATTTCAGAATGACACCATCAACATGCATGTTCATGATTAATGTTGCTCATCGTCAGACGAAGAACTTGATGGAAAATGATCGTCTAAGTAGATCGTAAAGCCGGCGCCGCTGCCGTATCCCGGGCTGCCGACGCAGTTAGCAGCTGGCTGGCAATAATAAGGGTTTTTCGGAACCGCCGGCGGACACCCTCCGCAGCCGTAGCCAGGACAAGCATTTCCACCCCCACCGCCGCAACCCCAACCACTTCCGCCGCAGCAGTTAGTTCCGATCTCATTATCAGCAACGTCGCCGTTCATAGAAGGGAGCGGCGAGTCCGCCGGTGGCTGGGCGGAGATTTCATCATCTATAGATGGAACAGGAACCGGCCCGGGTGGAACAGGTGAGATTTTACCGGGCTCAGATATAATAGGCCCGGCTGGAACTGGAACCGGCCCGGCTGGAACAAGCCACACTTTAGCAGGCTCGGATGTAATAAGCCCGTCTGGAACTGGAACAGGCCCATATTCAGATGTAGGCATGGGTGGTGCAGGCTCTGACGGAGAAGGCCCGGATGGTGAAGGCCCGGGCGGAGAAGGCCCGGATGGTGAAGGCCCGGATGGAGAAGGCCCGGGAGGAGAAAGCCCGGATGGAGAAGGCCCGGAATGAACTATAATGGGCCCGGAGACGATTTGGGGGGGCATGACTCTGTGGGCGGAGGAGATTGCTAAGCTAAGCAGCGCCGTTAATGTGATGAGAGACCAATTTAGGGCAGCCATTTTGTGGATAGAGAGAGAAGAGAGGTGGAATGGAGGTGTGAATATTTGCAGCATCAACACCATCATTTATATAATGAAAATATTAAGAAGGTTACGTAGATTGCATGAAAATGAGGAACATCAATTTCTCATGTTCATAGTTTTAAGGTGCATGAAGATGGTGTGTGGAGAGAGACAAAGTATAAAACTACCATGCGTTTCTCTTTCTTGAATAAAAAAATATTAATCTACTTTACATTCATTTGTATTTCACGCTCAAATTTATGATTCTAATAATATTTATTATAAAATAAAGAGTTAGTTGTATAATTTAACATAATGTTTGCACCATTTTGTAATTTTCGCACAATGTTTAAAAATTTCTAATTCATATCACAATAACATTCCCAATATTAATCCGACATATCTATCATACGTGTCTGATTCATAATCCACATGTACTGATATTTCCTGTTATACACCTTAACGATGTCGTTATATAGATTCACTATATACAGCAAGATTCTCCATCAGTTACATCTCGTTATATACCAGATTAATATTGCGGATGTTACAATTGTAAAAATATTAAATGTTGTGATATGAATTGTAACTTTTTAAACGTTGTGGGAAAATTACAAAATGATGCAAACGTTGTATTAAATTATGCAATTAACCCTAAAATAAAAATTAATTATAACATAAATAATCATAATCAACATTTATCTACAAAAAAATTAATTAAAAAAATTATGAAATTTAATTTTGAAATAATCAACCATAATAATGAATTATTAATTGAAAACTGAAAATTAAATTCTAAAAAGTAATTATAAACCCTAATTGAGTGGGTAGACCCTAATAAACAATTGTAAAATTAAACTAAATTACAAAATAAAAATAAAAATTAAAGAGTATTGTAATAATTATAATAGAAAATCTCATGTGCTATATTTTATATAATGGGGGTAGCTAGCATATATATTTTATTTATATATGTGATGTTTATTACCAAAATTAAAAAAATATATGATATTATATTACTAGGGACTAGGGAGCGTATAATCCGATTCTTGTAAGTTTCTGAATTGATAAATAATCCTAATTGAATTGCCAATATTTAATTTGCAATCCAAATTAAATTATAAACACTAATTAAGACCGCCATGTTTGTGTGAGCAATTAAGTATATATCTCATACATTCCAATTATATAGTCTATTTTCTAATCACATATAGATTAAAAATATTTATGAAAACGGGATATTAAAATTAAACTTCCAATAATATCCTTATGTAATATTTATGACTTTCAAAATTCAAGCCATAGTTTTTTTACAAAAACTTGTATGAGACCGTCTAACAGATCTCTTACGTTAGATGGGTCAAATAATGTCCAACCCACTCCAAAACCCACCCATCCATCCATTTTGAGACAAGCCCAGGCGAAGGCCCAAGCTGTGGTGGTTTAAAAAAAAAAATCTGACGGGCCATACCCACAACCAGGCCCAGATTCTTTTTTTTTTTTGGCTATTGGGCTTATTGCTCACTTCTTCTTTTTCTTCTTTCTTCTTTTTTTCTTTCTTTCTTCTCGTTTTTGTTCGTTTCTTTTTTTTTATTTTTTTGTTTTAATAATTATTGTACATCAAGCGCAATACACGAGTTCACGCGTTAGCGTTAGGCGAGACGTCGAATAAAAAATAATAAATTAATTTAATTTAATTTTAGGTTATATATTTATTTCTAAAAATTTAATTATCGAGAGAGTGCACTGCGCAAGATGCCGGATAAAAAATACATTTTATTTAAAAAAAATTAATTCAATTCAATTTTAGGGTTCACTAATTCCATTTTATGGTATACATTTTTTTTTCTGGCGGTTGACTAATTATTGAGCCAAAAATATAAGTGTCATTAGTTATAAGGTAAAGTATCATTATCTATGATATAAAGTATCAGTAGCTCTGAGGTTAATTAAACATTAATTATCAAACCAATAACAAGAAGTATCAGTAACATTAGCTATAAAATGAAGTATCATTAACTATGGAGACAAGTATCATTAGATATAAATTTGGCAAAATATCATCAAATATTAAGTGAAGTATCATTCGATACATATATCTAGTGAAGTATCATTAACTGTGTGTGAAGTATCATTAATTATGGATGAAGTATCACTAAGTCGGAAGTGGAGTATAATATGATATTATTAAAGATTAAACATTAATTATCAAATCAAGAATGGATAAATGTCATTAACTATGAGTGGAGTATATCATTAACTCAAGTATCATTATTTATGAGGTCAAGTATCATTAACTCACATATGAGTATCATTATTTATGGAGTGAAGTATCATTACCTGTGAAGTTGAGTCTCATTACTATGGAAAAAAGTATCACTAATTGCAGAAGAAAGTATCATTAATTAGAAGAAAAGTAGCACTAAATACAAAAGAAAGTATCACTAATTAGAAAGAAAAGTATCACTAATTGCAGAAGAAAGTATCATTAATTCGAAGAAAAGTATCACTAATTAGAAAGAAAAGTATCAGTTCAAACATATTGCAATTCAAAAATTGAATCATTAGCTATATCAAAGAAAATGTTGCAATTCAAAATTGAACATGATAGTGAATAGTAACTACTCATTATATTAGTGATGCTTCATTTTTTATTACGAGTGATACTTACTTCATAATTAATGATACTTCTATGTTGTTAATTTAATAATTAATGCTTAATCATCGGTAATTTTCATTTTAATGAAAATATAACTTTTATCTGGTGAAGTATCATTAACTGTGTGTGAAGTATCATTAATTATGGATGAAATATCATTAATAAAATCATTATAAAAAAAACACAAAAACAGAAGGAAAACTGCCAAAGAAAAAGAAGGAAAAAAAACTGTGAAAAAAGAAGGAAAAAACTGCCAAAGAAGAAGAAGGGAAAGAAAAAAGAGCAAAACACGTTTCTGGAAAAGGGAGAAAAAAAAAAGAGAACACACTTTTGTAAAAGAAAAAAAAAGAGAGAGAGAGCAACGCCAAAAGGGAAAAAAAAGAAATTAAAAATTAAATATAAAAAAAAGAGAAGGAGGGAGGTCATTAAAAAAAATCAAAAAGAAAAGGAAAATGGAGAGGGGGACCACTTTGTTGGGTCAAATAATATCCGTCTAATGCAAGGGGATCCGTTAAACGGTCTAACAGGAGTGTGCTCCTAGTTTTTTAATTTCCAAATCTAGCTCAACAATGGTGTATTTGTATATTACTATGAAAATTAATACTACTTATTGTAATGAGACTATATAATTAGGACACTTTAAAATAATAATATGGATTATATAATCGGGACGGAAGGAGTAATTGGTATTGTTGCATTGGGCTTCTCAAATTAAGACCACCGAGTTTGTGAAAGTTTTAATCGGAATTATTTTTTTGAAAAATCTAAATTTTGTCAAATTAGTTTGTTAATGAATTTTTTACACTGAGCACAATTCACATACTAATTTGAACTATTTTTAATTAACAACAACTTGTGAGACTGTCTTATGATTAAATATAATTTTTTTGACAAAAATTTGTATGAGACGGTCTCATACATGAGATGGATCAATACATGTGAGTTAATGATAATTCACCCATAAATAATGATACTCATATGCGGGTATAAATAATGATACTCACATGTGAGTTAATGATACTTCACCCATAAATAATGATCCCCGCATGTGAGTATTGACCCGTCTCATGTATGAGACGGCATGAGACGGTCTCACCCAAGTCTGCGCCAATTTTTTTTGACATTTGACTGTGTTTGGATATATTCAGATCATATAACCCTCTCATATGGATTTTAAGGTGCTCAAAGAGAGTGTCCGGATTTCAATAATCATAGAGTTTTAGACTTTATATTAAACTTTAATTTTGTTATATTTTTTAGATAATCGGAGGTCAATTGTCAACTTAGAACTATCCATCAATCTAGGATATAAATATGAAAATAATCAACTGAAGATCTAAAATATGAAAATTATCAATTCAGGACTTCAAAACTCATGTATTTTAATTTGGCTTCTTTTTAATTATTTTTTAAAATTATTTTTAATAAAGGTGTCAATTAGCCCCAATATATATATATATATATATATATATATATATATATATATAAGTTAATTTGGACCATGTGCCTGCATTAAGTCTACCTTTTGGACTGAATTTTGGTCTCTATATATATACACAAATTCCAAAGTTTTGAATTTGGATGAAGACGACAAATTCAGCAGCCACGAATTCTTATAACAAAAGGTGCCGCTGACGTAATTAATTAACATCGTTGAATCATGTGGATACGAATTATTTTGTTATATATATAGCGACAATTATAATTACTATAAACAAAAGTCTAACAATATAATAATTTAAGTAATCCATGCAGGCATGTACAACCTCACTGCCTCAAATAATATTTCATCCCATAACCTTGCATCATAAACATATATATTAATATTAGGTATACACAATTACACATAATTAATTGTAGTTATCGAGATGGCACGTACATGTTGGTTGGAATAAGAGATGAAACACAGTAGGTCTCGATTAATTAATTACTTATCCTCTGCAGGCATTGAGTGGCGGCCATGTATTGTGAAAGGCATTCGAGAAGCTTCATTTCGAGAGTCTTGAAATGTGAAATCTGCATATTGAGCTCCATTCTCTCTCTTCTCAAGATGTCGTTCTCTTCCATCAAAGCTTCCAACATTCTTGGATTACGACGAGCTTTGGAAGCTTCTAGAAACGGCGGAAACGTGCTCGGATCGCACTTCTTCCGGCTGATCTCCACCAGCAGATGCCTCAATCCTCTCACGAATTTTTCATGCTGAAATTCCCACCGTTTTGATGCTGTTTTCTTGAACCCCTGTGAAAAATAAGCTTTTTACATGCATGCATGCAAGTTTGAGCTTTGGATTTAATTTAATTAATATCCATGATATATTATCTTGGATTTTGGTCGTATAGTATTGTGTAGGAGGTAGTTTCATTTCATATATTATAGTTTTCTTATAAATGTTGATGTATGTTGGAATCGATGAAAAATGATCACATTCTTGAATTTGTGCATAATTTGATGTTTTGACTAACATAATGCGACTTTGCATATTGTGCACATCATTGATGTAACTAGCCTTGAAAATATGGTAAGAACTCCCGGGATTTATGCCCTTTTTGTTGGGGACTTGAAATGTAGTTCGGGTGTTGGGTTGGACTGGATGACCCGATTGTGTGTGTGTATATATATGTGTCATCAGACTATCTAACGAGTAAAAATTTCATTCGATATATCTGATTAGTTATGATTATTTCATCCTTTCTATCAAGCGCAATTTTATATATGTTGATATTTGTATGAATTTTCAAATAAAGACTCATTCAAGATTAATTCAGTCAAAAATGAAAAATTAACAAGTATGATGTATACATAAAATATACCCCCACCCACCCACCCTTCCTTCCAAGGGGTGAAAGTTGTTTGACTAACCCTAGCTTTTCATGGCCAATACATTTCAACACAGTAGCTAGCATAACTATATTGACTAGACAAACAAATAGAGCTATATTCTCACATATATTCATAAATTTAATCTTTTACCCATTTTTTTAAAAGAAATGAAATAAACAAATTAATATGATCATGCACATATATAAATTTTGTGTAAATTAAAATAAAATAAAAAAATTGATATAGAGATGATGATGATGACTCACATAGGTATTGAGTTGTCGAATGAAGCTGGAGAAATTGTTGTGTTTGAAGTATTTAGGCAGCAAAAGTTTCGAAAACTCCGCCGGAGACCACACCACGAATCCATTCCCCTCGGAGTTCCACGAAACTACTCTTTCCACGGCGGCGCCACCACTTCCGCCGCCGCATCGACGTGTTATCTCTTCGTCCTCGGCCTCGAGAAGATCGTAAGTCTTGGAAAGAAATGGGGCGGGGCACTTCATTTTCCGGCCAGCTGCATGTGGAGCAGCCATGCTTTGCTTTATTATTAATATTTCTTAGGCAGACCCAAAGTGATGAAATGCATAATCTTCTCTATTTATACTTACAAACTATTAGCTACTACCTTTTGACTTTTTGTTCCCCTCGAGATTGTTTGTTGAAAGCTCGAATAAAATAGATAAGATTTTAAGTTAAAATATTCACTTTGTGCTCCGTGAGTCAATTTTGATGAATAATAAAATTAAACACAAAAATTTATATTAGACTGTCTTACCATACTCGTATTTGGATCCAAACCCAAATATTATACTTCAGTAGATTACATAAGTCGCGGTATTTGTAATTTACTCAAATTTGAGGCAAATCGATTTATCTTGTGAAAAGCATTAATTAGTTTGTCCTATAAAAAATATTAGTTTATATTGAAAATTATCATGTGGAACGTTGGTCAAGACTTAACAAATCGTTTGATAAGAGACTGCCCTAAAGATTAAGTTTTTTTTTTTTTTTTGCAAAATACTTGATAAGCAAATCATCTGATTAAAATATTTGTTTAGCTCGAATGAGTTGATTTATTACATTAGTTTATTAAGAAAACGGTGTTACCAAATAAGCAATAATTTTGAAGTGAGATTTAATAATTGAATTAGAGAAGTAATTATATCATTACAACTTACAAGAACTTAATAAACGAAAATTTGGAGCTCCCAGATTAAATTACACGTCGGAACAGAAGTTCAACGTAATATGTTATGTTCAAATTAAATTAAATTATGGATATTAATGAAGAAGAAATATCTGGAAGCAAAAGTAGTTACCTTCCTGGGAAATTAATTGCGAAATAGATCAAGTACACTGAAATGTCAAATTTGACCCACTTATATTAAATATAATTTGGAGGGAAAGAAAAAAAAAAAAAAACAGTGCTGAAATAAGAATGTTCTTTTAATGACAACACTACATAAAAGAAAACATAAGTATTTAAACTATCATACTTTTCGAACAATTATTCCTAAGAATTTGTATCAAGAGTTACATTTAAAAAGAGAATGACCAAAAAAAAACCTAACTGTTGTGAACTGGTTCGAGCATAAATTGATTCTAATGGAAATTTAAGAGATCGTAATTTTTATTTTTATTTTTGCGGGGAAGGGGAAGGAGATCATAAATTCTCTCTCTCTCTCTCTCTCTCTCTCTCTCTCTCTCTCTCTCTCTCTCTCTCTCTCTCTCTCTCTCTCTCTCTCTCTCTCTCTCTCTCTGTGTGTGGAATAAACCTTATTTTGGAAAACCTAGCTACTCTCACCTTTTCCCAGCAGCAAGGATCATAGACGAAGCTTATTGCATATTCCTCCAAATTGATAGCAGAGATGGAAGTAAAATAATTTTATAAGACGCAACAAATGTGAAGCACATATAATAGACAATTTCAAGATTGTGCCAATGCTAGTGAATCACAATCTGCTTAAATCCTAGGGCCTCCAAGATTAGGGCAAGATGTCAGATGATGCTGATCAGATGTTCCAAAGCCAGCTACCGAGCTTGGGTGGAACGACGTTGTCTTCTCTGATCTCGAGCTTGAGCTTGCTGAACGGAAAGAGGAGGCCGCCTATTGTGTGCCTACACATTCAGGTGAGACATCAGATGACTGAAACCTATTCCTGTAGGAACTTCTGTTTCTTGTCCTAAATCAAGTTTTAAGGGAATGGAAAGAAGGCCTAACTACTCCTGAGCATGGGATAAGGATATTCCTCCTGATTCTTTGTCTAAAGGTGCAACCAATCTACTTACAATAGATCAGAATGCACAAAGCAATTATTCATCTCAACTTCAGTCACGAAGTATATGTAATGAATCTAGCATGGAATCGATTATAATATCATGTGCCTTTTAAAAAGAGAGATACATACTCCGATTTCTGTCACAAAACGGCAAGAAGAGCACTGAACTGCTGGTGCTCCATGTGGATACATAAGCAGCACGGTACAACCTCCGCACTTCACTTGGCCGACGTCATGAGCTGCAGAAGTGGGGTGACAGCAAGAATAACATCAGTCCAAGTGCTTGGAAAACATAGTAAAAAAATTATAGCATCACGAAGAAATTTCTGTATATAACTATCAAATGAGAATGTGTGAAGGGAAGACAAAAAAAAAAAGGAAAAGGCTCAGTACGTTTCAAAGACCAAGGTTCAATTTTGCTTTCACAGCGAAAGTCCAAAAAATAACAATAAACTGGTCAATAGTGCATCCAAATGAAAATTAGCATCCTGAAGAAGCCACCCAGCATCTGTATAACTACTTTAACTAGTGAGACCTTTAGATAAACTATTCAAATGAAAAGTTTTATTGAATTTAAGGGGAGACCGTACAGTTGATATTCATCAAAGATATAATATTATTCAAGGAAGTTAGACATGATGAATTTTTCATTGTAAGTGCATCTTTTGGAAGAGGTGACGGTTACCTTCTAGGGCAAAATTGACTTCCTGGCATCCTGGACATCTAATCCACTTTGATCCTCGCGGATACAAACACAGTTTCCGGCAAGTACCACAAACCAGCTGCGCTTTTTCTGCCTCAGTACAACATTGCCAGTGTAAATACAAGTATTGAAAAGTTGAAAACTAAGCAGGAAATTTGCTGTACATTCTGACAGAACATGCTCATATAAGGCTGCTCATTTCACGGGAAGTGCAATTATACTTGCTCAAGATTAGCAGAAACTCTTAAGAGTGCAAACCAATCCATTTCCAAAAAGCTTTGCAGAAATGCTTATAGATTGTCATTGAAGCCTGGTTCTGATTATGCCAGATGGTTCTTGCCAGTTATGTCATTGAGCTGAACTGATACTAGAAATCTCCTTAAAGAAAATGTATACTAGGTGAAATGGAAGTTTTAGATGCAGTAGCATTCCCAACCTCAAATCTATGCATGCTGCAAGTTCACGCAGCTAGCAGTCACTAACTTAACAGGTAAATTACAGTTATGAGCTGAACTGAAAATATTGTGAACATGGAAATAGAAAATCAATCATATACCCTCACCAGAAGCTGATGATTTAGGAACTGGTGTCAATGGGTGTGGATTTGATAGAAGCTGCTGAAGAGGAGATACAGGCTGGTCCCAAGATGTAGGTCTCTTCTCCTCATTCTTTTTTACCTCTTCATTGTTCCCTGCATCTAAATAAGTAGAATCTGTCATGACTAGTCAATTGAAAAGGCTTCATTCTCATAGAATACTTATAATGAAGCATAATAAATACCAGTGAATCCTAAAACAAATCGTGCATTGCAGTAGGAAACTAGTACATTTTCCATCATCGTACAGAGCAGAACTTACATCAAGACAACCACAAAAGAAGGCCACAATTGTTACTTCTAGGGAAAAAAAAAAGTTATTAAAGAAGAATGAATAACTTCATCAAATAAAGGTTCATGGTTAGGATAGCTCGAAGAGATATATGAAACACAGAGGATTGAGAATCAACTAGCAAAGACTATCGTACTTTTAGACATTAGTATTTGTCAAGTGTCCAATAAACATACCAGAAGGCTGCTCTGATGATGGCAGCTGCGGCGGTGGAGTTGTAGCTGGTGACGACTGCCCTAGCATGGGTGTGTCTTCGGACTCGGATTGAGGAACTTCATTGTCATTTTCTGGGGTTATTTGTTTGCTTCCCATTTCACTACCTACAATTGTCTCAAGTTAGATGTGGCTGATACTATTCAAGTATTCAGCAAGCAAACATATAATGTAGATGTTGCACATAGTGAGACATCTTGTATCACATTGATGCAGAATATTTCAGAACTTTTGTTGTAACGATCTATCTTCACGTCAACTGGGGTATTCAAATGAATCTCTGAAAGAAAAGAGTAATGATGGTTGCCCTAGATTACTATGTAATTGTTGAGGAAAGACAAGTCAAAATTAGTGTTAGTAAAAATAATGTTTGTCTAGGAAAGGGAACTAGAAACTAGTAGAACTTGAAACTATTAGAACTACTAAGTTGTATCAGCTCTATAGTCAGTGAAGTGCAATAGCAAATTTCAGATTTGAGGATTCTCAACCGAAGTTTGACTTCCACTAATTTTTCAATAAGAAAATGTTGGTGTCAGCAATGTTTCGGCTGTCTTATTCCCTGATCTCTCAACTTTACTATCATTATATATCTTAGGTCGCACCACACATTCAACATGAGAATATGACAAGGATTTCCCCAATTTACTATGACCTTGCATATCTAAAAAGCATCAGCAATCAAGTCATTCAAGAAGTTTCCATTATATGTGACAACTGTCTAGTTTCTAGACAATATGGCCAACTTCATAATCTTACACTAAATAATATTCGGAACAACTTAAAGTCGCTTGTCAATATGAAAAGCGATTCATGCCTCGCTTGTCAACATGAAAATTCAGAAGTATTGGAATAGATGAAGGAAAGTAGTGTGCTAATTTAAGTCTTAAAGCATAAAGGATCCAGTCAACTCTAAAGAAGTAATTCTTCAGACTAAAATGCAAACGTACAATGCCATATATTGATAAAATTTCACAGCATTTAATATGTTTATATGTCTAATGCGCATAATATGCATTTTATATGGACAATATACCACTCCTTGCAAAGAATCCATCACCCACCAAAATTTAATATGCCACCCAAAAGACAAGCGAATTCCAAGATAAAACTCACTGGATGCAAATTTCAAGGTAAAACTCACTGGGAGAAACAGTTGACGGCGGCTGCAGTGGTGGTGTATGTGGTTGTGGCATCTGACATGGCAACACTGACTCCCACCCAGGAGGCGGCCCTTCATCTAATTCTTCGCTGCCCTCCTCCTTTATATCTGAGATGCCCAAGGTAAGACATGTAAACCCAGACTGATCTTTTGTACCCCACTGGTTCACAAAATATAAATGTAAAGATCAAGAATATGACAACAAAACGAGTCAGGTTTATGCTCAAAGAAGAGGGCTCAAACAAAAGCATCACACATGCAATTCTCACTTTCCTTATCTTTAGCAGTTAATTCATTGATCATTAATCATCAAAAACCCATCACAAAGATGCGGATCTAATTATTTTTAGCATATTAAGTTAATTTTTAAACACAAATATCCAGTTTTACACTGTAAGCATACTAGCTGGATGATCATACCAAGATGATTCACAAGACAAAAGCATTAAGTTGTAAATAAAATGCAACCTGCTGCGCTTGATGTTTCTTTTGGTAATGCATTTACAAGTTTACTGAGCTCCCATCCTGGTGGTGGCCCATCTTCATCATCGTCCATATCGTCTTGTTTGCTGCTTGTCGTATCTGATGATGCTAATGAATTAAAGCTTCCAATATAAGCCATTTCAGCTGGACAAACAGAACTGACACGCAATAGTTGCAAATGAAGAGACGTTCGCCTCTGTAACTTAAAAACTTAAAGGGGCAGATCCATAAAAGGTTCTATATCAAACATAGTTAACGGAGCTAGAGTGCATTTATGACTTGAACCTGCTGATAAGCCTGATAATATATGACATGCAACAATTAAAGATAACAAACAGAGAACTTTGATTACTGATGTCCCTCAGTTTTTTCTTGGTCTACCTCCTATTACTAACGGGGGCAAATGGGAAGCTTACGGAGAAGCCTCATAGCATAAAGCGCATTATCTTTTTCACAAGCTCAACAACATTTTTGTGAATGCAGCATGCCAATCTAATGGATTGTTCCGAACAATGAAATATGTGTGAACAAACTGTAGCAATACTTGCATAGAAATAGTGCAACACAGTGGTTCGCCTTTCAATACTTACAGAACTGGTAAGTCCCAAACAATTGAAACTTTTACAATTGTTCATTGCTTGTGATTATCAACTAAATCAAGTTATAAATCCTCAAAGCAGTAGGTTTGCCTCTGAAATCCCGATAACAAGGATACATTCATGAAAAGAGACGTGTTTAACCAAAAGAAAAACAGTAAGAGGGCATCAAATAAAAACCCAAATCCTCCAAGATTAACAAGTAAATTCTTGCAAAAAATTAACAAATGCAGATATTAGCAGCTCAAAAGGCTGATTCTATATCATTTTTATATAAAAAGTTGGTAGTTTTGGGCTAACCAGAAGAAGGAAGCGATTGAAGGGGTTTGGGGGTGATGCAGTCGAAGCCAGGCGGTGGGCCATCCTCTTCTTCGTAGTCGGCCGCTTCAGCTTCAGCTTCGGCTTCGGCTTCGGCTTCAGCTTCCTCCGCCACCGCCGGCTGTGGAGTGATGATGCGCTGAAATCCAGGCGGTGGCCCCTCATCCTCGTCTTCTTCTTCTTCCGTTGCTGGTGTTAATTCATGCTCCGCTTCTTCTAGCATGCTTATTCTCTCTCTCTCTAAGCGGCCGCGTGCAGAGCAAAGTGTGGTTGGGTTTTTGTGAGTAAAAATGTAACGCCGATTAAAATCTTGAGAAATAATAAGCAAAGAAAAACGTTTTAAATGCGGATTTGATTTGTTAAGTTTTGAGAATCCGCAATCGATGGGGACAGTAGATTTTGTCACTGAAAAATGCAATCCATAAACACTAATCACTATTTCAGGCTGCTTCTCAAACCTACTTTGCTCTTTTTATTTTCCCATTTACATATTACACATTTTCTTCTCCCCAACAAGTTACGTTCTGACAATTAATTGTTGATAAATCCATAGTCACATATTTAAATTAAAATAATATACATATACATGTATATACAGGGTTGGGTTCCAGAATGACCACACCCTAGGTGAGAACCGAGAATCAATCTGAGCCATAGATCCGGTATATTTGGACGGCTTAGATCTGCTCCAGATTTAAAAAAATACGGTGGCAATTTCGTAATAATATCCAACTTCGCTGCCCCTGATAGTAAGGGTAAAATCGAAAAATATATGAATACTCATAATTTACGTGTATATTTTTCAATTTAGGGTTTTAGCACTGTCATGGCCCTTTTTAGCATTGTCATGACTTATTTTAGCATGACTCTTTTTTAACATTAGCATAAAAAAATGTCATCGACATTGTAAAAAAATCACGAACAAACACGGTTACATGTTAAATTACCAATATATGAATACTCAGAATTTACGTATATATTTTTTAATTTAGGGTTTTAACACTGTCATTTCCTATTTTAGCAATGTTATGACCTTTTTTAGCATTGTCATGACTTATTTTAGCATGACTTTTTTTTAACATTAGCATAAAAAAATGTCATTGACATTGTAAAAAAATCACGAACAAACAATGTTACATGTTGAATTATCAATATATGAATACTCAGAATTTATGTGTATATTTTTCAATTTAGAGTTTTAGCACTGTCATTTCCTATTTTAGCATTGTCATGGCTTTTTTTAGCATTAGCATAAAAAAATGTCATCGACATTGTAAAAAATCATGAACACTGTTACATGTTGAAATATTAATATATGAATACTCAGAATTTACGTGTATATTTTTCAATTTAGAGTTTTAGCATTGTCTTTTTTAGCACTGTCATGACCTTTTTTTAGCATTTTCATAACTTATTTTAACAGAATTTTTAAATTATAAAAATACCCTTAGCTCATTAAAAAGTTGCTAATATTACAAATATGTCACCGCATTTTTTTTTCAATCTTAGGACAGATCTTGACCTCAATATAAGAGCGATAGTGGCTGAAATTGATTCTCAGTTCTCACATAGGTACCTGATTCTCACATGATCCCATCTCTACATATACATGTACATATACATATATACATATATATACAGGTAGATACACAACGATTCACAAATTTAAATTAATGGTTTGAAGAATGCAATGCGTCTATGTAACTGGATTATCAGTCATTCAGTCATCATATATCATACAGTACTATTCCAGCTATCAACAAACCCAATTAGTATAATAATAGCCTCCTCAAAAATACAAGCAGCATCACTCCAATGTAATGCCGAATACAACATTCAACTCTCATCTCATACAAAAGGGAAAGCTGGATCTTGCTTATAATCTTTTCTCCATATCAACTCCCTCCTTTGTCGTCGGACATTCAGAAAACTCAGTCCATTCTCCAGTCAATCGGAAACCTCCAGTAACACATGTTCCATCGTCTGATATACTAATACGATAGTGTTCCTTTCATGCCTCGTATTGTGTACTAATATGAGTGTTCCTTTGTTGCCTCGGATTGTGTAACTCCCCCTGACCCGAGCCAACAACATTAAGCTCCTTTCTTCTTTTGCTCTTTGGTTTGTTTAATTTCCTTTGTTAGCATTCTAGGAGCTATAGCCATGGCCATGAGCTCTTGGAACAGCAGCTTGCAAGCATATGGAATATGTACCTGAACAAGTGTGTTCGAGTTGGGAATTGTCAGCAATAGAACTTAGAGATAGAGAACATGCAGATGAATGAAGTAATTACCTGAACGATGTCAGTTTTGTTTTTGCATCCTCTGCACTCGAATGAATTCTTCTTGAGGTTGGCAATAGCTATTAATCCACATCGCTCACAGACATGTATCCTGTATGCATCACTTTGATCAAACAACCTCTCCTTAAGAAAATGAGCAGCTCCGTGCGCAATCATGCAGTCTCGCTCCATTTCACCAAAACGGAGGCCACCATCACGAGACCGTCCCTCAGCAGGTTGCCTCGTGAGAATCTGAACAGGGCCTCTACCACGAGAGTGAATCTTGTCATCAACCATATGTTTCAGCCTCTGGTAGTAAGTGGGGCCAAGGAATATCATGGATGTAAGCCTCCTGCCAGTATGACCATTGTACATGGTCTCGTAACCACGCATCTGATAGCCACACTTATGCAGGGCTTTGCTGATATTTTCCACGGTCACATCAGTGAAAGGAGTAGCATCTCCTTCCTTTCCCATATGTGCAGCGACTTTGCCCATAATACACTCAATAAGCTGACCAATAGTCATACGGGAAGGAATAGCATGAGGGTTGACGATAATGTCGGGACAGATGCCTTCCAAAGTCCACGGCATGTCTTCTTGTGTATAAGTCATACCCACTGTTCCCTTCTGTCCATGCCTACTACTGAATTTGTCTCCAATTTGAGGAATTCTAACTGATCTCACCCTCACTTTGACAAATCTCAACCCATCAGCATTTGTGGTCAGCAGAACCTGATCCACCATTCCAGTTTCACTGTGACGTAAGCTTGTACTGTGATCGCGTTTTGTGTAACGAGCAGCTTGGCCCCCTTGGGCATCATCAGGAGCCATGGGAGAGGTTTTCCCAATGATCACATCCTCACCCGAAACTCTAGTTCCTGGAGGCGCAAGCCCATCATCATCCAACTTATCATAGGAGCCATGGCGCATGCCCATGGTGTTAGCTCTATCTGGGCGTCCAAAATCCTCTTTGACTAATGTCCCCATCTTCTTCTCTTCATCTCTATATGAACGGAAAAATAGAGACCGGAAGAAACCACGGTCAATTGATGACTGATTCATGATGACTGAATCTTCTTGATTGTATCCGGAGTAGCATGCAATGGCAACAATAGCATTAATGCCGGCAGGTAGCTGCCTAAAATGCAAGTGCTCCATAGCCCGAGTGGTAACAAGTGGTTTTTGAGGATAGTACAGCACATAAGCCAAGGTGTCCTAAGACAAAAGAAGCAGAAACAGTAAATACAACAAATCGTTGAATGACCAGTGATGTGAATTTGGTGGAAAACCAGATCATACCATTCGAAATTGGTAGTTGGTGACATAAATGCCCATAGCTTGTTTACCCATTGCTGACTGGTACGTGTTACGGGGAGACTGAGGAAGGGAAAACAGATCAGCAAAATGAAGTACCAACTTCTGATGTGAGGAGGATAAGATTGCCATGATGAAATTACCTGGTTGTGATCCGGGAAGGGAATAATTGAAGCACAAACACCCAGTATCAAGGATGGATGAATTTCGCAGTGCGTATAGGTATCTGAATAAGCCTCCTGAGGTTTATCCCTCGCTTGAACTAGATCCTAAGAAAAGTAAATGAGCATTTCAGTGTCTCATGAATTATAAACTTTTGTACGAAAAAACTGGCTAGCTTGATAAATTGCTCACATGTATTGTCATGGAAATCATAGTTGTTTCCTCTTCTTCTGTATCTATGTATTCTATGAATCCCTTCGAAACTAGGTCATGCCAACCACCATCATCAGGAGATTCCTGGGAACAAGCGCATGGCATAAGCAACAGCCCGTAATAGTAAAACCAAATTGAAAAAAATCAGATTAACAGTGTGCCAAAAAGACCATGTCCAACATACTCTCAGTTGCAAGGCTATGATATCCTTCTTTTTTATAAGAAGTCTTTGTTTTTCCACGATAAACAATGGACGACTGCAGCGACCATAATCAGTGTATATCCTGAGTTCTTTCAAACGAATATCTCGAACCACTCCAACTTCTGTATTGACATCGACCTGTAAACAGAAATACCAATGTCAGCCTCCTTTAGCTGGAATATCACCAACAATTTATGCGTTACACTGCACAAATCATTCACAATAAGAAACAAGAACAACTCTAGTGAACTACTTTAGTATGGCAATGCCATATGTTAGAATATACACCACTATCAAAGATCCGGAAGCCAGAATTCTGCATCCAGCTTTATAGGTCATGGGACCTAAAAACAGAAAACCTTGATGAAACAGAAGTAAGAAAGGAATACTTACACGTCTCCTCAAACGTCTTAGAGTAGACACCAACATATCAGGGTTGCGATGAATGCCAACCCAACAACCATTGACAAAGATCTTAGTGGCTTGAGGAATTACAGCAGGAGATATTTCCTTCCATTAACAAAAATGAACAAATATATTATTAGAATTAAGTGATATCAGCATGAAAACAACCCAAAATTCAGCTTCACAATGGTACGTTTCATGCACCTCAAAGTTCTCAGTGCCCCATTCCTCTAAAAATTCTAAAATGGGATATGCAGCTGAGCCAACCGTAATATACACCATAAGGGCAAGGTTCTTCACCAACCCACATGCCTAGCAAAAGAGACCAAAGAAAAGGAAGATTCATTAACAGATGGGAACCTCATATAAGAACTGAATTGTCCAATTGACATCCATATACAATGCACACTCACCTGTCCTTCAGGTGTTTCTGCAGGACACATCATTCCCCACTGTGAATTATGTAACTGCCGCGGTTTAGCCAGTTTCCCTGCGAAACAAACAAAAGTTAAATAAAAAGCAACAAAAAGAAGCATTAACTACCACAACTTTTCTAGGAGATCACCACCAAAGCAATTCAGGAAGAACCAAAATAGGCTAGTTACCTTCACGGCCTATAGGAGAGTTGAGCCTTCGTAAATGTGACAAGGTAGAGGCATAAGTCAAGCGATTCAACACCTGTTGCAACCAAAACAACTCTCCTAACTTAGAACTGGATTTGGACCACAGCAATAGAAGGGGCATTCAAAGAATGGCTTGAACAAATGGCAAGAACGGGATTCAACCTGAGATACTCCAGCTCTTGTACCAGCTGCATTTGCTTGGCCCCAGTTACCAGTAGCAAGTGAGTATTTTAAGCCACTGGTAATAGTTTTGGCTTTTATTGCAAATTGCAAATTCACATCCTTCCCATTGTCTACACACTGTCAGTATACAGAAACAAGTAAATATATATTGAAACATAGAAGTCATCTGCATGCTCTCCAAGTAGCAATGAAAGGTTAGAAGGTAGAGAGACCTTTTGAACATAGGACCTCACATCCCTTGTCAACTTTCTGAAAAGCTGCAGTATAGAGAGAAGATCAAACTTCACATCGACACCTCATTTTCTAAGGTTAAATGACTGCAATAAAATGTATATAAACAAGAAACCATTCGAAAGAGGCCACCCAACAAAGGCCCAGCAAGATCTAGTCTTTTATTGCCATAGTGGTCTCTGTCATCCTCTGCCCTTCGGCCTAGTGCGCATAAAAGAAGCCGATGGATGATATACCTGGAGAGAGCAGAAGTTGGCACTGGTTCAGCAGCAGCAACCACAAACATGTAAATAGAAACCTAAAAAAAAAAAAGAATAGCTTTACCCAAAGTAATAAGCTTTCTTTGTCTCACAATACTCCCCAACACCAACATGAGGAAGCATTTCTTTTTGAAGAATCTCTTTGGCATACCTGCAAAAGGATTACATGTATAATTTAGAAACAAACCAAGAAAACAATAAGATCAAGTGTAACAATTTCAGCAGCACAAACTTGATTCTTTTCTCTTTGGTGACACCAACAGTGGCTCCTCTTTTCCCAATGTAGTCCAGAGCTACCTGCATTTTACACATAAGTATTAGATCATTACGACACTAATAAAAGGAAAAGCTGAGATATGATCAGAAAAGCATCTCCATATGTGATTCAGATTCTGTAAATGGCCTTGACCAACAAACTAATGAAGTGTTGCAAGGCTAGAGATAATAAGAATTGAAGAATTTTGAGCTGATGACATGATCAATGCGTTCACAGAACAATTTGAATCAAATGCCCAAGTAGCCAGAACAACCAATACTGTTATAGTACTTCATATTGTGATGCATCCATGCTCCCCCTTCTCCAACCCAAAAAGAAAAAGAAAAGGAAAGAAAGAAAGAAAGAAAAGCGATATAAAAAGCCCTACAACACTTCAACTAGATGAGAAAATTCAAACCCCATAGAAAAATGTTTCGTTAGTTAGGTTCCTAAAATATTCAAGCCACAGTCTGGATTTCTGACTGGAGGAACTAGAATCATGAATAGGTTCTTCTTCATACAACAACTACATGTGAAGCACCCTCAACTATAATATGCAGAAAATAATAACTGATGCAACAATGCATTGTGAGTACCTGTTGATTCTGGATTACAAATGCTTCTTCCAAGGAAGGCC
Organism: Perilla frutescens; assembly: GCA_026008535.1. Taxonomy (NCBI): domain Eukaryota; kingdom Viridiplantae; phylum Streptophyta; class Magnoliopsida; order Lamiales; family Lamiaceae; genus Perilla; species Perilla frutescens. The sequence continues at coordinate 15,385,650 of BRKX01000007.1, read as the reverse complement.
GGAGCAGTTCCATCATTTGAGTATCTTGAAAATTGTAGCAGATATGCTCTAATATATCTTTGTCAGCGACAAATCCTAGTGCTCGAAACACAATAATGATAGGAATCTCAGTGCGTATGTACGGGAGGGTAGCACGTATATATTGGCCTGATGAACCCTGCAAGTAGAAAAGCATATAACTCATAAAGACCATGTGCCAATAATATATGAAGAGTAATGCTTCAATTCACGTGCTATTACCCCTTTGGCACTAGTTCGAGAAAGCATCCGGACAAACATGGTACTAGGCGGCCTGTTTTGTGTCTCTGCCATGGACCTAACTTCAGCCACGTAAGCATACTTGTTTGGCTGCCTCTTTTTAAATACATACACATGATTAGTGCTCATCTTCTCCTGAGCAATCAACACCTTTTCACTACCGTTGATGATGAAATAACCACCCTGATCATATGGACACTCTCCAAGCTCTGTCAAATCTTTCTCAGAATTTTGATATAGAGTGCAGTAACTTGACCTCAGCATTATAGGAACCTATTTAACAAACAAAAAGGTGGTGTTACAAAGGCACTTTTACAAAAACAGAAAGCCTCCCTCATCAATACCTTTCCAATAAAGACTTTTGTGAAATCCTGAGTCTCAGTAACTTCCTCACCATCATGACCTTTCTTTACAACTTTCTTAGTAACATCGACATACAATGGAGCTGAATATGTCAAATTCCTTAGCCTTGCAGCCTTGGGAAACAATGTAGCTGTTTCTCCATCAGACTCCGTCATCATCGGTTTACTGAGGTATATCTGACCGAAACTGATTTTGTAAATAGTCTGCACAAGCCGAAGAAACAAGGTACATTAGATCCTAATTTTGGAGATACAAAAATAGTTCTACCTATGGCTAGACAAATGCAAAATGATGCTCAAAACTAAACAATTTGACCAAGTTTCTCTCCCATAATACCAGAATGCTATAATCTTTCATCAATTTATCATATGAAACGGCAATTTACATTAAGTCCACGTGTCATTGCACTATCAAGTTCCCCGACTTATTTTTAAAGTCCACATGAATTCCTATCCAATTACATGAAACCCATTCCGCTTGTCCATGCGAATCGAGATGCATCCAGCCATCGAAACTAGATTCAGTAACTAAAGCTTATAGCTCATCTGGTTCTGGGACTGAAGTACCCAACGAAAATGTCTAGAATCAATCAAAAATTCAGTACTCATACAACAAAAACCTACTTAATCAACCAAAATTCAAAAAACTCAGTGTCGTCGCAAGCGCCTCACTGTCCTCTTCTGCACCCATTTTTCTTCTCAATTTAGGTCTAGCAGTTTCAAGATTAAGGTTGGATAAATAAAAAAATCAATCACCTTAAGAGTTCTCATAATCAAACAACTAACTCGAACAATGTAGAAAATATTCCTTAACCCCTTAGTTCCATCTTGCTTCAACTCAACGGTATCCATTCTCAGAAACCCTAACTACCGAACTTCAAACCCTAACAATTTCTCGACAAAGTCAAAGCAACGAACAACCACGAACTAAAACAACCTCCACGAAGTCAGGCTGGTGGCCGGGGTTGTGCTGCGACTCGGGGCGGATCTCGATGTCAGCCGACTCATCTACAATCTCCTGCATCGTGTTCTGAATGAACTCATCGAACGAGTCGAGCTGCTGCCGCACCAAACCCTTCTCCTCGAAGTAAGCGCTGATGACCGCCCACGCGTCCTCCTGCGTGATATCCTCCTCGCCGTCTCCGCCCTCGCCGTCGTCGGAATCGTCGACATTGGTGTACCTCTGCTGCTCCTCACCGTTGTCCTGCTCGTATTCATCTTCCATATCCATTTTTCGAGTATATTTCACCGATTAATCGTCAAATTTGTTAAGATTGTGTAGGCGTGGTGAGGTCCAATTGAAGTCAGTTTGAACTTGTCTCAACTCTTAAAACCCTTGATTTGGGGAGAGGAGAAAATGAAATGAAGAAACGGGAGGCGGTCTATTTATAGATGGAGACTAGTAGAGCGGTAATACAGTGTGGCGGCGGTCTGACTACACCCTATCCTCTATAGTGTTTTTTTTTTAATACTACTTCCGTTTCATAATGTTTGTTGTTTTGTTTTTTTATCTGAAATTAAGAATTAATTTTGTGGACAAAGATACTCATCCCTTATATATACTATAAAATCTAATTCATCTATATTTTCCTAAAAAATAACAATATTTTCTCTCTCCATATATTTTTCTCTCTTCATATATTATAGGTAAGTTAGAATCAAAAAATCTTGTAGGATTTGAAAGGGTTAAAATTGGGAGAGAGGATGTCAAATTATATAAAACAACAAACATTTTGAAACTAAAAAAAAAACCTTAAACAACAAACATTATGAAACGGAGGTAGTAATTAAAAGGGTTTCTTAGTCAATTCTCATTCCATATGTATAAATTATACTCTCCTCGAGAAATTCTTACCTAACTTTAGAGTGCTACCCAAGGGAGGTGGATTTATGTGAGACCGTCTAACTAGTCGCTTACGTTAGACGAATCTCCCCTAATTCGATTCGGTTCCGGTTCCGATTTGACCCGCCCTATATATATTAAAAAAAAAAACAATTCAGATTTTTCTCCCTCCAGCTCCGTAAGTTTTCTCCCCCAACTCGCGGCGTCATGATTTCTTCCAGACGCGACTAAACATCAAGATTTCCGACCATTCAACATCGCAATCAACATCTGAAACCTAGTTATTCATGATTCAAGCAGCGGCGACTCAAAAATCGCAATTTGTGAAAGATTTAATGGATAATTTTGGAAAAGCAAGTAACGTTCCCTTCTATGAATTTTCCCCGTCCACCGTGCAGCGCCACCCAGGTTTTCCCCGTCCATCTCGCCGCGCCGCCTAGGCTTTCCCCATCCAGCTCCGACGATTCATCCTCTGGCGATTCATCCTCCGGTGATTTGTCAACTATTCAATGGATAATTTGGGGAAAGTAACTACAGTTCCTTCTGGTGGAATTTCGGTTAATTCCGGCAAAGAAACGACAAGTAGTTTTACAAGATTTGTAATTTTATTTCAATTTTTCACCAATTATTAGGTATATCAAATTTTGCATTCAAACTGTCGATAATATGCTAGTGTGAATTGATTCATTGAACTTTTGATTTAGTAATCTACTACTGTTATTGTAATTCTAAAAGTGATTTAAATTTTGTAAATTTCAGATATTATTATACTTGATAATGAAGACAATGTTGAAGACGTAGAAACAACAACTATCAACGACGATGAATCTGTTATGTTGCAAATTGAGAGTAAGTAGTACTTTACTTCTATTCTTTGATTTGTAAACCATCTACTGAAAAATGTATTTTGTAAATTACTAATACTTCTATGGTATTTAGTGATACTTTCTATCGTGGTAGTAATCATTTCCTTAAAACGTAATTACAATTCACTAGATTGTAATGATAGTTCATCGGTAGTTATTTGTGCCTAAATAAATCAACAAAAGTGTATAACACACGCACATATTGAATTTTGTACACTAATGATACTTATATGTTATTTAGTGATACCATAGAAGTATCACTAACTAACATTAAAGTATCACTAAAAAACTCTCAGGTATCACTAATGTAAGTATAACTAAGTAACATTAAAGTAAAACTGTCAAGTATCACTCTTTAAAAAAATAAAGTATCACTACTCATAAAAAAACCTCATAAAAAACAAGAAGTCGTGGATCCCGAGCTCGATGATTTGCAAAAGAATGTGTTCTGAAAGATAGTTATATTGCCCTTTTGTGACATATGTTTTGTTGTAGCACAGTGTATTCTTGTTTACTAACATTGCACATTCTTGTAGAGAAGCAGAATGGATTCGAGTTGATTTTCCTGCATTTTGTGGTCGAAGTTTATACCGAATGTTGAGGTCTCACCTCTGATTTTTTTATTGCATCTTGTATACTGGAATTCTGTAATATTTGATCCTTTTTCTTTTTTCTTTTTTATCTTTGTAAGTTGTGAAATAGTTTGTTGTTTTAAGTCATCTCTATTCTTTCTTTCACATGTTATAGCGTGAATTTGTGTTAATCCAGGTTGTTTTGTACATTAGAAAGCTTTGCAATAATATTATGGTTGTCTTATGTTTTCAAACACCCCTTCAAATTTATTTTTTTCTTTATATATATATTTGAAGTTGCTCCAATTTTAGAATTTGTGATTTCGTGTATAACTTGTGTAATAAGCTGAAAAGAGAGCACACCGAATTCTCCAAAACTGAGATAATACAGAAAGCATATCGATCATCAAATTAAGATGTCACCAAATTCAAAATTAGAAAGGAGAGTGAGTGCATTTGATGAAATATGGATATGACAAAACAAGGTTACCATGCATTCATCGATGAGGTTACTTTCACAATGCAAATTGAAGATCAAACGGCGTATAAATGAAGACCCAAGAGAATAATGAAGCTTATCATAAACATTCAAGCATTGCTGTATAAATCTTGACAACTTATCACGTAAATTAAAGGATGACCAAGTAAATGTAAAAGTATCACTAAGTAAAAATACAGTATCACTATCCAATGAATGTAAAAATAAGTATCACTAAGTAAAATAGTATCACTATCCAATGAATGTAAAAATAAGTATCACTAAGTAAAATAGTATCACTAAGTAACAGAAAAGTATTACTAATTAACATAAAAGTATCACTATTTAAAAAATAAGCATCTCTACTTATAAAAGTCGGGAATCACTAAGTTATAAGTAAAATATCACTAGGTAAAAATAAGTATAACAAACTGATGTAAGTATCACTAACTAACATAAAAGTATCACTAAAAACCTGTCAACTATCACTATTTACAAAATAAGCATCCCTACTTATAAAAGTTAGGAATCACTAAGTTATAAAGTAGAGATGAACCTGAATAATGTAAAAGTATCACTAAATAAACATAAAGTATCACTAGTTAAAAGTAAGTATAACAAATTGATGTAAGTATCACTAGCTAACATAAAAGTGTCACTAAAAACCTGTCAAGTATCACTATTTAAAAAATACAGTATCACTAACAAATGAATGTAAAAATAAATATCACTAAGTATTACTAATTAATAATCCAGCTCGTCGCCCCACTTCAATCTGGAAACTCAGTCCAAAGTACCACGACAGCTACCTGCTCGACTCCTATGAACTCCAAGTGATCACCCGACAGCTTAACCGGGCTATCAGTACCTCAAACAGCCCGTCAACTCCTCATTCATTTCATCTGAAATCCGCTTTCTACCTGCACCAAAAGATCCAATTAACGGGGAAAAAAGATTCAATTATATTATAACAATGCACACGAACAATAAACATGTTTCAAAATAACATCATTTCAAGCAGGTTGCTGTTGAATCTGTAGTCATATTGTTTTTATCAAATAAGTCCTCCGCACTCTCAAATCCATTCTCTAATTTCAACTAGCCACTAATCATGGTGTTCCAAGATACTAAATTCTTCTTCTCTGAAGGCATTATATCAAACAGTTCCCGCGCTATATCCATCAATCATCAAATTATACAAAAAAGAATCCTTTCTGGGCATCCTATCGAAAACCAGCCTCCCAAATTGAATAATCCCGCACTGTACATACATGCAAATCAAAAAATTCTTCAAAAAAAATCTGACCCAAACCCAAGTTTCAACATCAACCCATGAATCTGCATTCCTCTACTCAACAAACTCAACCTCGAACAAGATTTCAACACCAACGAGAAGAAATACTCATCCAGCAAGACCTCTCTCACAAGCATAAACACAAACAGCTGGAATGCGCTCTCATAAGCATTAAAACAATTAAATGCCCTAAAATCAAAAGCCCTAAATGGACTTACAGTATCAACTTCTAGTCTGCGCCAGAGATGTTGACCTCGCAGAACCGGATTCGGATGTGACTGGAACGCCGGTGGTCGAAAACTTGCTGACGGTGGTGGTGCTCGCAAAAATTTCACCAGCAGTTATGGGAGGATAAACTGTGATTATGGGAGGTGCGAGTAAGAGGGAGTGAGCGAGAGGCAGTGAGCGAGGATGATTCAAACCTTTTTTTTTAATATATATATACCGGGTTGGGTCGGATCCGAGTCGGGTCAAGGAAGATCCATCTAACGTAAAAGACCCGTTAGACGGTCTCATACAAGTTTTTGTCCCAAGTGGCATAATAGACTAGCCAAGTGGCATAATAGACTAGGCAAGAATCCCCTATATCCTCAACTATTAAAATTATAATAAAAATATCATGAATTATAATTAATTATATCATAAGTTTCAACTATTGATATATTAATAAATTTATATCTATAGCTAAATTCTTGTTATGGAAAACTGACGTGGTTTGTTGCTGCTGAGGTGTAACATATTTGACATGGGAAAATATATGGATAATTTACGTCCTATGCCTTAAACTATTAAGATTGTAACAAAAATATCATGAACTATTATTAGTTACATTCTATGTCCAAAACTATAGACATATTAACCAAAATGTCCAGATAATGCCCTTGAAGGTGAATTGATGGATGCATCAATCTTGCTTAACCCAAACGACTACTTGAAATAGAAAATTTTATTCTAAATTGGCTCGATTGTCTCTAAAATTTTGAAGTTAAAAATCTTATCATTGAGGTTTATCGCATTTTTCAAATTATACATGGCAAACTTGCGCATTTGATATCGTTCAAGTGTATCTCATTTTCAAATTCAATTATTTGTGGTTCATTTTCGTTTCCTATGGATTTGACTTTAACTTTGGCCATCGATTGTCACATTGGACAAGACCATTTTCCATTATCTATATATGTGTTTGAATTTGTTAAAGTACAATATTATGTTCCCTGAATTCGGATGTCTTTCATTTTTTATTAACACAATGGAAAATATTTTTCTAAATCTTTCATTATCTTCCTTATGTGTATATATTTGAAATCTTTCTTCAGGTGCATAATGTGCCATTGGGAAATTGCAATCTGTAAAATGTCATTGTCACTCTGTCCACTAGCTCGATTGTGTAAGATTTATTAATGGTCCTATGTCATTAATAATTAAGATATTAAGATATTTTTATTAATTAAGTATCTTAACTGTATGGTTTAAATAATTTGATGTTTATCTGATAAATTTGTTATATTTATCTAAAGGTGGTTTCACGATATCCATCGCGTTGATAAAACGTATATATATATATATATATATATATAAATGTATCTGAAACTAGTCGTCTCACCTACCGATAAAAGAAATACAGAATTATATTTTTTCTATCATCTAAAGACGTTCTGTGCTTAAAAGAAAACGGTGAAGATAGAGAAACCAATTTCTTCAACATCATCGAATAAGTTATTATTATGGCTTATCAAGGTTAGTATTCTGATTTATATATTGAATGTGAAAATCATGAAGTTCTACGATCCGTGCAATTTATGTTTACAAATTGTTGTAAAAATCAGTGTCGTCTTAAATATTTTAAGGGTCTTATGCTAATTATAAAATTTGGGCTTCTAATACTAAAAAAATATATTTTTATTATTAATAAAATTAGACCATAATATTAAAAATTAGAGCCCTAATGTTAAAAAATTAAACCATAATATTAATAAATTGAGCCCCTAACATTAAAAAAAAAAATACATATAAGCTTTTAAGGCCTGTGCTAAAGAGCTTTTTGCATCCTTCAATAGTCAGGCCTCGTAAAAATTATCATAAAATCTTGTAAACATGTTAACATCAGACTATTATGTAATAGTTATGCGCTTTAGTAGCCTCACATCCTATAGTAATTGTGTTCATCAGTAGATTCTCATTATAATACACAACTTTTTTTTTTTCAAAAATCATTCTCATTCTGTGTATTGTTGTCTATTGATGAATTATTAATGATGCTTTAAATTTGTGCATGACGTGTTTTCCAAGTTAGATTCCACGCTTAATCGTCAAGATTCGCTTGACGGGTGGTGTGGTGTAGGTGAAAATTGTTGAGAAGTTGGTGTTATGAACTGACACCCTATTGTTGCAAAATAATTTTGCGGCATGAACTGAAGATTGATAATTGATTCGCAAGATAAGAAAATTGAGAATACTAGATATTGAAACTAGGAAAAATTCTAAACACAACCTAATTTTTTTTCTTTACAGCCTCTACCATTTTATAAAATATAAGTAAAAATATGATAAGACTTTTATGTCCTTAGTTCCAAATACCTAAAATTATATCAAAGCCCACAAGCATATAGCCCCAATCTCTGCTCGGCAATTGTTGTTGCCATTCACGAAACTTCTATGGTCTCCCAAAATCAGAAATTGTTGAGTAGATAAGTTCTATTTTTGTTTTTCCTTCTGCAACACATAAATGGGACCGACTGCTTCAATTCCTTACCATTCATTATTTGTCTAGAATGATTGTCAACAACTTTAATTGATGATCAATCCGATTAATTCAGATCAACTACAAGAAGTAGAAAAACATGAGTAAAAGGTTTGAATTATGAGCATTTTAATTATTTCCTAATTCTCATGTGCATTTTTATTTGCCACGATATTAATGATTCATGTATTTGTTTTCATATCCTTAATAATAATTTATAAACTATAAAAAAACATGTAGCTCAACTGAAAAAAGATCGTGTTACTTTTTAAAATTCTAATAGTTTTACATCATATTTTTTCTTGGGTCCTATTTTACTTTTTTTCTTTTCAAATAATACAAAACTAAAGCTATCTTGTTTACTCTGAGTCGCAGGCACTTCTTTTCTAAGAGTGTAGTTAATATTTATGAATCACGATGTAGAAAGAGTTTCGTGGGGCTATGATAAGTAACCAATATTCATGTCTCTTTCTCTCCATTTTTAATTATAAAATAGAGGTGTGGCTATATGTGTTTGGGGTTATAAAAATATTTTAAAATATGGTGGTGAGTATTCTTAAAACATACTCAATGGTTGGGGTATCAATGATTTTTATATAAATTTTCCAACAAAATTTGTGACGTTCCACATCGGTGGAAGAATGAAAATATATTGAGTATATATGTGGGCTTAATGGATCCCCTAGCAACTTGGGTTAACCATTTTGACAATCTGAGGACGGATGTTAAGTAGTTGCTAGCGGAGCCCGTTGTGCCATCGTTTCATTACTGGGCCATACCCCCGTGAGCATGTGGCGTTACAAATGGTATCAAAGATGACCTTGGATGTGCTCGATCGGGCCGTGGAGTCAGTCCAGGTGTGTTCAAACCGGACCCAGGGGACCGTTCTACAGCGGAAGGAGCACAACGAGGTATATTGAGTATATATGTGGGCTTAATGGATTCCCTAGCAACTTGGGCTAACCATTTTGGCAATGTGAGGATGGATGTTAAGTAGTTGCTAACGGAGCCTGTTGTGCCGATGTTTCATTACTGGGCCCCACCCCCATGGGCCTGGGGCATTACAGAATTATATATATCATGAACTGTGCACATGGCATATTTGACATATCTGGGTACATCATAAACTATGCATACATTCCATACACGATAAATTCAAGTTGGATGGAAATATTTTTTTCTCAAACATCACATCATATCATATAACTTTCAAAGGTAAATTTATTTCTCATTAAAAGCATAACTTCATTCATATCAACACATACCTGTAAGACAGACGTTTACCCACATCAATACACAATACACAACTGTAAAACATACATTTTACCCACTTAACCATACAACTGTGAAGAAAGCATTTTACCCACTTGAATATTAAGGGATCACGTAAAAACAATCAAGGAAAGGACGAGGATCCTAATTGTGTTGCACATAGTCAAGTAAAATAATCTTATAAGGGTCATTTATTTTCATTCTTAACTATATAAATTCAAAATTTGAATTTAATTAACCATTAAGATAAACTTTCTGAAGGTTAATACATTTAGATGAAAATTGTATTTTCGTGACTAAGTGATTTGAAAGTAAATAAAGTTTAAATCCAATTTCTGAAATGCTTCTTGGCAACTCATGATCTCTTAAAGCTTCATAGTTTAAATCTAAAAAAAAGTGTGAATATATGTTTGTAGCCAATTTCAACTTGTAAACTTCTTTTCTAACCAAACATTGCAGAAAATTCTTTTCTAACTAAACAATTATTTGGTACCCATATTACCCTTGATAAATTGTGGGCCCGATCTGAGTGATAATTTAAAAAGTTCAACACAGCCAAACTTGTAAACTACTACACACTCAAATCGATTAATGAAACTACTACACAACCCAAATTTTCTCTCTTATACACGGCCTTTTATTTCTGTCATTTTTTTATTGTAGTCAGAAAATGCAGAGGCAACCAAAAGTTATATTATTCCATAAAAATAAAAATTACAATGGCCAAATCTTCTAATAAACGCCCAAAATTTTCTCTCTTGTACACGGCCAAATCTGCAAATACACGGCCAAAATTTTCTTTCTCTTGTACACGACCAAATCTGCAAATACACGCCCAAATTTTCTTTTCTATTCTACACGGTCATTTTTTTTTCTATTCTACACGTCAAATCTGTAACTGTGTAGTACACGGTCACCCACCGTGTATTACACGAGCAACCATTTTTTTTTTGAAATTGTTTTGTAGTATATCACTTCTATTAGTTAAAATTGTGGATTTATTTGGTATGTATTTGGTATCTCATTGATGTATTTTGGATTTAAAAAAAATCGGCGAGTACACGGCCAAAAACAATGTACACGGCAAAAACCATATACACGGCAAAAACCATATACACGGCCAACACATTGGGCCTACACGACAAGAGCCTTTTTTTACACACCGTTAACAATGAGCCGCAATATTTGACTTTGGAAAAATTCATTAAGGGTAAATTAGACATTTACCCTTATGTTTGATTAGAAAAGAAGATTTTACAATTCTTGGTTAGAAAAGAATTTTACAAGTTGGGTTTGGCTATTTTAATTTTTTTCCCAAAAAAAAAATGTATGACTTATAACTTTAGTATAACCACATAAAAATTTCAACCACAAGTATTATTCCTAGATGCTTTTGAAAAAAAAAATTCTAAAGCTCTTAAATCCTCTTGCACTATGTTTGAAAATTAACAAATACTTAACTTCTGAAAATCACGCCAAGAAATAACATATCTGGAAATTTACTAAAATTAAATCTAAAGTCTGAAAAATATTTACTAGGCTATTTTCGAACATGAAAAGTGTTCTGAAAAAAATATGCACAAGGTTTTGGACTACTCCATTTTCTTTCTCGAAACGGATCAAATACTTATAATAAATATGTATTTCTCAATTCAAAACTCTCAAACTTTCAGCTTCCTAAATCTTATACGTTGCTTTACTTTTAAAATTTAATGAATGAAATGATCTTTATGAGATTTAGATTTACAAAAAGGAAAATAAAATAATAAAATTAAATGTGATCATGCTAACTTTTTTTTTAATTAATAATCTGCCAAAAATCTGGAAAAATCATAGACGTGGAGTTAAATCTAGAATAGAAGTAAGATTGTTTAGAAACTTTACCAAAAAGAAAATATGAAACGATGTAGAACTTTGTGTTTAACGATCGAAAAATAAATCCTTAAATACCTTGCAAAAATGGATATGGAATTTCCTCGAGAGTATCGGCGTGCGTGAGTAATTGTTTGTAAAAGATGAGAGTGAATAAGATTCTTGTTAATATGACTTTGAATGAAATATAAGAATATGTATTCGGTACTTCCAAAACTAGGGTTGAGCAAATCCGAATCGCAACTGAAAAATCGATCCGAACCGTCAATTTCGGTTCGGTGCGAGTAATTAGGAGTTCGGTTCGGTTTTGGTTTGGATGGGGGAACCAAACCTCACTTCGGTTCGGTTTCGGTTTGGGCTCCAAAATAGCCGATCGAAGCCGAACCGATCGATCCTATTAAGAATTAATAAAAAAAATATTATACCCATAATTAAATATTCACACACTACACATATACAATGTCGGCTTAGCAGATCAAAACTTGATTCTAAAATAAAAACCCCTAAATTGCAAATTCCATCATTTCTTGTGCGAGCAATTGAGCAAATCAAAATTAAACCCCCGCATCGTCTCTCTCGCATGTGCTCGTCGACGCCACATTGCTTTGAAGTCTTCGGACACTCGCAGCGGCAGCAACTCCCAAGTTTTCGACCCTTTGAGGCTTCGACATCCTCCAACGTGGGTAGATGCGTAGCAGCTCAATCGAACCATTGTTCTTCCATTTTGTCTCTGGCGCTCGCTCAATTCAAAATGATAAGTACCGATTTTTTTTGGAGTTCTGGAAGGATTCTCTTGCTTTGAAGTGTTAAGCTTTTCTTCAAATGTCAATTGTCTTAATATTAGCAATTAGAGCAGAATGAACAATTAGTTTTTTAGATATAATTGGTATAAACTCTCAATTTACATATTCTACATTTAATTAACAAAAAAAGTGGATGTTTCGCATATTAAAGGGAATATTGAATATTTTTGTTTGAATGGTGAATATATCTACTGATTATGAATCACTTGTAGTCTGTAGATTGTAGCTGTTTTTTAGGATAAAAGAAAATGTCGGTTTCTTTAAAACCGACCGAACCGAAACTGAACACTTCGGTTTTGGTTCGGTTCGGTTCGGTCATCCCATATACTTCGGTCAGCTTCGGTTGATAAAGTTTCAGCTTTGGTTTTGGGTATTCGGTTAAGTCCGGACCGAATGCTCAGCCCTATCCAAAATCGACTCCAAAAATGCAATCGTGCATAACTGAAAATTCCTTAAAATTTGACAATGATAATCATCATACAAAGCTATATTTTTAAATTAGAATTTTCTATAGATTAACCATCTAAACATCGGCCCTTCAAATAATTGTAATAAAATTAAATAAATCCCAATAATTAATTATCTAACTAAAAAAAATATGAAACCATAATTTGACCAATAACTCTTCTAATAAAACTTTAATTATATATATAGGACTCAAGACTTGTTTCAAAATAATTATTTTCTTACACTAGGAGCGCAACTTCGGACTCCCTCAAATCCATTAGTTTCTAATTGAATATTTAAATAATAAAATTTACTCAAATAATCAACAAACTAATAAATATTTATAACACGTAAAACTGGGGCGTTACATTTACAACGTCATTCTCAATGCCATGTGGATATTGAACTTCATTCGCTCTCCCGTACCCTGCAATGGTTAGTGCATGATGTCCGAAAGATAGATCCTTATTAGTTGCGATTGTTTGATTCCATCTATCCCACTTATAAATTTAAGAGCCACAGTTATAAATATATTTATATTATTTTACTAACAAATATATTACTATATTTATTGTCAGTCATCTTTGTAAAACTAAAATCTATACTATATATAAAAGCAGAATAAATCTAATTTTACCGCCATTTTTTTTGGCAATTTCGTATATAATACTGATTTTGAGGGCAATATCGTCCATCTACATTTATTAGAGTAGTTTTTTCTTCCTATGGTTTATCTGGAAAAATGCCACTACAATAGTTATCCACAAACCCATTATCGGAACATTTATTTTTTAAATTTATGAGTTAAATTGTTCAGATACCGCATTTCTCCCCCATTTTTTTTGTTAGTTTGGTTTTTTCAGATCAGAAAACATAGTCATAACTCCATCACGTTTTTTGATCGAAAACATGATCAAAACATGTCAATTTGTGAACTAAGGTTATGATTTTTTTCAATGTTTGCCCATTAGAACTTTGAGAGAGCACAGTGGCTTTGAGTCCCGTTGATGGCGAGCAGCTCACAGTTCACAACGATACGGATGCCTAAGATGTGGTTATTTCTACACAAGGTAATGATTTGATTGTTTTGAATTCATGTTTTTGTAAATCACATTAAGATTGCTATTGATTAATTTTTTGTCAATATTTGTTTCCATCTTCTTTTGTACAAAACTAAAACTCAGTGTGAGTGGAGATGTGCGATGACTGAAATTTTCTGTAAGGGAAGTGTTGATGTTGTTGTTGAGTAAAGTAATAAGTTAAAAATAAAATATTGAATTATTTACTTACCATTAGTTGGGAAACACATTAGGGTTTGTATAACGACCCAAAATGAGTCAATCACATGCTGAGGAAACTCTAAATTAATAAGTGTGATTAGTTAATGTTTTGATATTATAATAGATTGACTAATAAACTTATTAAATAATCGGTTTATGAGATTCACTTTTTTTACCGGGTGATGTAAAAGTGTTTGGCTAATAAACTTATCAAACAATCAGTTTACGAGATTTATGTTTCCCTACGGGTGATGTAAAAGTGTTTGGATTTCTATTAAATTGAATCAAATTAGCCATAACCAATAGTAATACTGACAAAATTGCCAAAAACACAAAGTTAATATTAAAAACATGGAAAATTTGATGTATATTATAGGACAACTTATTATATTCGAGAATGATGAAAATATAACCATAAAAATATCAATGACAATGAATGACATGTTTAATTGGAGAAACTAGTGTCATATTAATTTATTTTTTAAACATATTTTTGTTATGCGTTCGTAGTTATGGATACCCTGTACGCTGTGCTATATTTGTATGGTCATACACGTACAATTTGATTATTGATGCGCACCACACGAGTACAATGGAAATTTGATTATTGATGTGGTAAGTATTTGAAACAATATGGATAATGCGTACAATTTTTTGGAGTTTCTCCAACACGTGACCGACCCTTTTTGGGTTCTAATACAAACCCTCACTTTTCTCCTACATAAGGGTAAGTAAAGATTTAATATTTTATTTTAAATTATTGTTGATGATTTTATTTTTTTTTGTTTTTTTTAATATTGTTAATTATTGTTGATGATTTTAGTTTTTATCTTTTGTTTTTTAGGACGTATGATTTTTATTCATGATCATCATTTCTCCACATGTTTGGCAGATGCTTGTAGTTTGATCCAAGTTCAACTAATTGCTGCCATATACATGTTACAATATATTTATATATAAGCTGTTTGTTTAGATTCTTGTGTGATTGTTCCTCATGAAGATTTGAGATTTTATCAATTTTGTGGTTTTGATGTGCTTTATGTGAAAGAATCTTAGTATATGTTCGAAGTTTGAACTATTCTGATAATAGAGTGAGTTTTGATGCTTACAATGTTAGAATAGAGAAATTAATCTTGTGGTTTGAGAGCGAGATTATCAGCTTAACTTATTTGTTTTATATATTATTTACATATAATTTACATATGAGGACAAAATATGATGATATTTTTACAATGTGGAGATGTCACTTCTAAATTCTTAAATTATTAAACTTAAAAATATTATAAATTATACATTATTTAAATTTCTTTCCGTGCAATACACGGGTCGGACACTAGTTAAAATTAAAAAGGCAAAGTATGTTAACGGCAGTTGGTTAGATTTTGATAAAATTAAATGAATCTACCAAAGATGTGAAGAAATGGTCATCATAAATGAAATTCTACATCCCTAAAAAAACATAAAAAGACAAAAATAAAACCATTAGTAGTAATAAGTTAAAATAAAATATTGAATTATTTACTTACCATTAGTTGAAAAACACATTATGATTTATATAACGACCCAAAATGAGTCAATCACATGCTGAGGAAACTCTAAATTAATAAGTGTGATTAGTTAATGTTTTGATATTATAATAGATTGGCTAATAAACTTATTAAACAATCAGTTTATGAGATTCAGGTAATTTTTAAAATTTTTAATATTTTTTTTATGAATTATCTTATATTGAATTTTTAATTTTTAAATTGATATTTTTTCTTGTACAGTTGCAGATGTCTATCGACAAAGAAGAAATTTACAAATGAAAAGAAGGTATTCTAATTTATATCATACAAAGACAAGAAAAGATAGATCAAATTAAGAGAAATCAAAGAAATAAAAATTTTACATTTATTTCAACAGATGATGTCACTTCACGTAAATCAAATGGTAAGTAATTTCTTAATTTGAAATTATATGTGTGTGTGTGATGAATAAAATTTGATTAAACATATGTCTATTGTTTTCTCTTTTAGGTTCACCACCTTTTCTGGATTTTTAACTTCAGAACTACATGGATTAAAGAATTATGTCTTATTGCAATCATTGTAGTATTGTAAGATTTGAGTATAAGCATCCAATTTTATGTTGTGATAGGTTACTTCTCAGAAAAAATAATAAAAATTATGTAGATGTTAGTGAACTCAAAATAACTATAACTTAGGATTGAATATGCTATTAATAGGAATATTGGTAAGAATTTTAACTTATATTTTAGTTTTTAATTAGGCATTACTTCAATTCTTAGTTAATTTCATAATGCTCTTAATAATAATAATAATAATAATAATAATAATAATAATAATAATAATAATAATAATAAAACACCTAAAAATGATTTATAGTAAATTAAGAATACATAGAAACATATAACAATTTGGAGTAGGCAGGACGACATATTTTCATTTTGGTTAATATCATTTTATATCATATCGTTTTGATTTTTCTTTCCTTTTTGTGATTAATAATTACACTTTTTATTATTATATTAATTATTTTTTTAATATTATAGGACACTTCATATTATTTTACAGGAATTATTGATATGGTTCAAAATAAATCGTCTATATGATATGATTCGGGCAAAAAGTGTGAAACATCGTGTCCAAAGAATGCATAAAGTTCAATATGCAAAAATTACAATGAGGAAGTCTTTGAGACTACACATGCAAATATATATATATATATATATATATATATATTGTGCAAAAAAAAATCACCCTAAATAATATACACATACAAAAAAAAACAAAGATACATGTCTTAACTATTATTTTGTAATACAGAATCACCATAAATATTGTGCGAGGGGATTACAATGCACACGTTACAATGTTCAAAGATGTTGCAGCACTATATGTAGGATGTTCCATACATGAGTATCTTTAATCAATCAATGAGATTATTATTATTATTATACAACATTATTTCTAAACCAATTACTACAATAAGAATCATAATGTAAATTTTAATATTTATAAATTGTAATTATAATTTTATTTTCATTGGGGGAAAATGATTCTCCATATTATAAAGGCCATGAGCTTACAAGCATTAACCAAAATATGCTTTATGACCGAATTCAAGGATGTAAAAATCGATGAAAGAGGAAATCTAAACATCGTAGCCAGTGCAACCGAAAAGAAATAAACTACGTCAGTTGAAGAGCCTAAATCAAATCAAGGTGAAGCAAAAAATAAACCAATTAAAAAGACAAAGCAAGCTGCAAACAGAGGAAAAAAAGAATCAATAACATAATTGCATCCTATTAAAGTGGAAGGAAAGAGAAAAAAAACTGAAAAAAGAAAAAAAAAACTTCAAGAATGCATTGATATAACAAGCGATGACGATCAGACATTGGACAAATTTATCTCTGCAAAAAAAAAAAAAAAACCTTCTCCACTCATCAAGATCAAACAAGAAAAAAAAATCAATATAGACTCTCGTTCAAACATATTAACAATGAGATTATATATTCAAATATATTAACAATGTGATTATATATTTCAAATTTACTCTTTTCGTCAATAATATTTATTTATGAATTATTATAAGTTGTAGTTTTATCTCTATAACATCACTTATCTATTTTCTATGTTACATTTAATACTTTCATTCTTCGTCAATTAATCTTATTATGACTAGAACTATATTGAATATTTAACATTTAAAAATTATAAAAAATATATTACTGTATTTAAACAAAAAAAAAACAACAAAATACGTGCGTTGCACGTATCTTCTGCTAGTAACTAATAAATATTGTTATGTCAGAGAGGAATCCTATTTTTTAGCTTTAATATAAAAAAATAATTTGAAAAAAAAAATATTATTTAATCATTAACCGGTTTATCGGTTTTGACCGGTTGCACCGAGTCAAATAAGAATTAAAAAATTATTATAATCAAATCAAACTCGTGATTGATTTGTGGTTAAACTGATTGAACCGAAGGATCTGATTCGATTTTGAAAACATTGGGGAATTATGTTTTGTCTGTTCTTATTTATGTTTTCCACATCTAATATTTGCCATTATATACCTTCTTTAGGTTCAAAATCTGAGTCTCATTACAAAACTGAAATTAAATTTAATCTCAATTAAACCGTTAAACTTTAGTAATTAAGTTCAATTTGCCCCTCACAGTGTTAGTAACAATTGATCTTTAATAGTCACTAGAAATGGCTGGAAGCCTGGAATCGAGAAGACGAGCCATCGTCATCACTCAAATAAAATAATTAAATAGTTGTTTCATAATTTTTTATTTAAATATATAACTATTTATCTGAAAAATTGGTTCGATTGATTGAAGAAATTAATGGAGAAAAATTAGACCAAAAATTGTGCCACGTAAGTAGTGCTAGTTGGAGCCGTACATACTAAACCGGTTGGTTAGTTCAACTATAACCCATTCATCTCTCCCATATTATTTCCAAGTGTTGCCAATTAAATCATTAATTACCCCCCAAAATTAACATCATTTTAATCATCATAGATAAAAAAAAATTATCATAGATAAACTAAAACAAACTAGAAACTACCACGTAATTCAACTCATATATGATACGTTATATCTGCGAAATTCAACTTATATGTGTATAAACTTTGAAGTTGATATGTTCCACGTAATTTACTAAAGACCGTGTATATATATACTTATTTCTTGAACTTTAATCTATTTTGTAAAAATTGTTCTAAACTTCAAAAAATGCCAAAAAGAACAGATGCCCAAATTTTCTACATTTTTACAAAAATAAAAAATAAAAAATCCTCGAATTTAATTTTTAGTGTTGGATTGCTAACAAAGCACGTCCCGAGTCCAACGTTTAAAATGATGTGGAAAATCATATTCCCCGTTAAGATTAAAAATGATTTTCCACATCATTTTACACTTTGGATTCGGACGTGCCTTACCAGTTGTCAGCAATTCAACACAGAAAATTCGATCATATGACATTTTTGAAAAAATGTTGAAAGTTTAGGTATTTTTGGTATATTTTAAAATTCAGAACATTTATATAAAACAAACTAAAATTCAGGACATGGGTATATATTTGACCTTGATAATGTAACATGACCTCAATAAGTGATTTTTTTTTTTTTTTTGTATATATGCATAAAAAATACATGCATAAAAAAATGAATTGGTAGGTGGTAGATGTCACAAATGGCTCAAATATTTTTTAAGGCAATCATTAGGTTACCAAGAACACATTGCAGCAAGACAAAGGTCACCTCCCTCTCATCTGCCTTTCCTAACACAAACAATGTAATTTCTCCATCAAATTTTATCATTCTTTAAATCCTTCATTTCCCTATGTTTTACACCACATTTATATCAAGTTTAATTTCATCTTCACACATCAACAAATTCAATCACATCCCATCAAATCATGAGTTTGTCTACAAGAATTCCCATGTTTCTGCTTAGGCTCCTAGCCTTAGGAGCCACTGTTTCTGCAGTAGTGATCATGGTCACCAGCCATGACTCTGCTCAAGTCTTCAACATGAAGTTCGATGCCAAATACACCAACTCCCCAACATTCAAGTAAGTTCCCGTCATCAAATATGGTCTTGTAGATGCTACACCACGTACAATAGTATCTAATATATATCTACTTACGTTCACTATATACATTATTTCAACACGTGCAGGTACTTCGTGTTGATGAATGCTATTGCAGGTGGATACACCCTCATACTACTGTTTTTCCCTTCAAAGAATTCATGTGGGCACATGATCTTGGTTCTGGATCTGGTAAAAAACATCATCACACAAACACTTTTTTTCATCACATATCAAATCTAGGAAAAGATCATAGTATTTCTCACATATTTCTTGATTTGTCTGAAAAAAATATGTATAGATCATGGCATTGCTGCTGGATTCAAGCATATCGGCATGTGTGGCAATAGGGCAAGTGGGAAAGAGTGGAAACAGTCATGCAGGTTGGCTGCCTATCTGTGGACAAGTTCCTAAATTCTGTGATCATGTTACTGGAGCTCTAGCTGCTGGTTTTGTAGCTGCAATAGCATATTTCCTCGTCGTTCTCTACTCCCTCCACAACGTCATGAATCTCTTCGCCCTCAAAACTTAAGAGACGAGCGTTTATGATCAGTCGAGGCTCAGTCTCTCCAATGTGTTGTGCGTTTCTTATCATTTTGGTACTTGCATAGTCAAGGGTGGTAGCTGTCTAAGAGCAAGGAGAAGATGTGTAGTCCTTTGTTGTTGTTCTCAGAGATGCTATGTTAGAACTCATATTTTCATTTCAGAAACTACAAACTATTAGCTACATTCATTAAATATTTAATTTTCATTACTTTCACAATGCAGCAATACATAGTATATTACAAGCCATATTATATTACAATCAGTAAAATGTATGACTGAGTTTCTGTAGTCTGTACCATGTACAGTGAATTTATTCAAACCCCACCCCACCCCACCCTACCCTGCCCACAAGCATATGCATCACACACATCATCAAACACTATAATGGAACGGCAAACCGGCAGTTTTTGGTATTTTTCACAAACATAATAGCATATTTCCTTATATAGGTAGGTTGATTATTAGGGAGCCTGGTCCAAGAAATCGTGGCAGTCAATACCCTTGTCAGAGAAGGTTTCAACAAGCCTAGAATAGAGCTTGGCGAGCAATATCTTGAAGCCCGTTGAGCTTCCTTTCTCGATTTCTTCTTCAGCTTTGCCACAGTTGAATGGATGCCCTATAGGAGCTCCTTGCATGTATGTCTTACAAGCCAGCAAGATGTTTTTGCAGCGGCTTCTGAAGTGCTCGTCCACCAGTGCTTTGAAATGCTGTTCATGTTTCAAAACAAAACGGGAATTAAGTTGCAGAATATTCGCTGTTCTTCAAATAAAGGGAATAATCTTTGAAATGCTGTTCATGCAAAAATATTGCTTCTAGAAAACATCAAGAAAGAACGCTTATAACCACCTTCTCCAAAAATCGAAATAAATTGCGATTTATCATTCAACTAATTTAAATGGATTACCTTTGGAGGCTTGCGTAGCAGATACATCATGGACCTGCAACTGACAAGAAATGCATTTTCATTATAGCTAAAAGAATTCTTTTCACCCTCAGCTTTGCCCAACTGTGAATCATATCCAGCCTCATTAAAATAAGGCTTATCATTGAGCACGAGGGCCTGGAGGGAGAGTAGGACTTGAAGAATAGTCGAGGATGTTGGATTCCAAACTTCACTTTCAGATCCCGTCCACGTATTCAGGAGGCTGAGGCAAACCTTGCCTGATTCGTACAAGTTGGGATTGATTCGAAGTCCACCAGAATTATAGTATACCATCTGCAAAATATCCCGTGTTCATTAGCATCATATAATCTTCATCAGATAAGCTTCAAAGGAAGTGTAATTTTGCCTATGGATTCTGCTACTAAGAGAAGAGAACTGGAAACTCTTAGCTTCTTCATCTCTTCACGAATAGAGTAAGCAGACAAACAAAGTCTACAGAAAAGAATAATGTTTAAAAGATTACGGGAAAACTCTACTTACAGGTGGCTCATTGGGATATTGTGGAGGAAGATAGATATCAAAAAAGAACAACCCATCGTGGTATGGGGTCCCTTCAGAGCCTACAATTGCAGCTCGGAGCAAATCCATTCTTTCTTCACAGGCACGTACATAGATAGTCTCTGTTCAGGTTATTAAATTTCCATTTAGTCAAATACCAAATAATAAAGCAGTAGAATTCCAGCACTTGCATGGACTAACATTGCTACATCATATATTCAAAGTCTTAAGAAATTAGAACTGTACTAATACCCTGTGTCAAATCCGATAGCCTGTTCTACTGTTTGGTAAATGTAAATTAGACCGTACTAGGGTCTGTACCATCCTCCAATAGAAATTAAAAGGAACAGCTTATTTGAAAGGTTTAAGCTTTTTCAGCATGATAAATCAATTATGGCCTCTTGTTTCCGCACCCTCAACATGATTCTAATACCAGATGCAAGAAATCTAGATCATGATGTAATAAATTTCTCACCAGGAAGGTCTCTTTCAAGAATGCTCCATTCTTGGTGAACCTTCTTCAACCAGCCTCTTTTCACCTGAAATTTAAAGAAAAACTAAGGCACAGTTGGACAAAAAATATACATGCTTTCGAGCAAAGAGATTCTTATGTCTAACCTGGGGAGACTGCAGGTGCATCCCAGATTCGTTGACAAAGTGGTGGTCCGAGCAATCATTAACCATATCAAACTGCCTGAAAGACTCTGAATGCTTGCTGCCAGATGGCAAAGTAATATCACCATTAGCTTGTTTGATCTGTGGTGAAGCTATCTTTTCAGGTATTTCCAAACTATCCTCCACTGGAAGTTCGCCATTAAGGTTCAAATTGCATAGCTCAAGCACTTCCTCCTCATGTGGCTTGCCTTGAATGTCTTCGACTTCTGATGCGCGTCTATATCCATTAAAAAGAGACGTACCCAGAGTCCCAAATAGGCTTGAAGTCATACATGTCAGAACCCCTAGCACAACTTCAGAAATGGAATGTGAGCTGGAGTCTTTTGCATTGTCATTGTTGAGACCAAAGCCATCCTGCACAAATTTACATTTAGTTGACAGATGGAACCATTTAAGCAGAAACTTTATGATACCATCATGAGATAATAATACCATTTAAGTGAAGCGAGTGTTATTGTGATAAGAGCGGGTTAAGAATGGTCCGCATTCATTTAGAAAATTTTACGTCTACTGTACTTTTGAGTTTGACCTTCAAAACTAATATTACTATATTAAATCAAATAGTATAAGTACAGCAAACATTTAGATAGGGGTCCCGACTGTAGAATTTATATAATCACCTAGCCCATCACATGGCCGTTTAACTATCTGACCAAGGTTGCAGTTTTTGCCTTGAGTCTGTGTTTGACTCTGAACTACAAAGAAAACTAAAAACATCATCCACACATGCAGAGGAGAGTTTGGCGCACCTTTAACTTTTGGCCCGATAATTGGTTCTTCACTGGAAGTTCCTCAGTTGGAGGTTGAACAGTTTCATCACCAGGCACATGAGCAGTTGTGTCTTCACATTTATCGACCCTATAGATCTCATATGGAGCGACCTATAGCAATTTTGAATATTTAGCAGAAAGAATTTGAAGCAAATACAACCTTGCGCTAACAGAAAACAAAGAACTACAAACTAGAAAATAGTGTTCATAAAGGCAAACAAAACTTATATTAGGTCTGCAAATGTATGCTCAAACTCATATTTGCCTCTTAAGGCCTCGTATAAAATTTACTGAATAATAATTTTTTTTTTCGATTACAATATTAGAAGTTTTTCTAGCCCAATTTTCCCATTCAAATCTAATATCTACCAGGTAAGATCCAAGTATTACCCACACTCTTTTTATACACAGTCATTCTACACTCATAATTAAGGTACAACTGGGACATGCTTCAGCTTGTGCATCAAAGAAGAATGGATGAATTCTATCAAACCAGAATAATCAATAAATTATAACATACCTTACTAATAGCACCAGTACCCCATTGAACTTGTACAGTCCCCTGTTTGAGACCAACCACAGTCCCAAAATAAGATAGGAACTTCTTGTTGAGATATGCAGTTTGATCTCCACTGTTTACAACAAACTCCAAATCAGTTTTCTCTCCCGTATAAATATTCGAGACTGTATGGTTCAGATCTCCATCTGTGAGATCAAGAATGCCCTTCTCGGCCCGACAAACTATCTCCCCCAAGCTGTACCCGTAATCTGGGTGTTCAACCAGCTCATAAGCACTCACAATCTCCTCTAATTGTTCTTCCTCGGGGTCAAGTAGGTCCGGAGAGGACTTGCACCATCTCACCTTCACAGTTCGTTCCTTCGGATCCACACTTCTTACAATTCCCCATCTCTGGGACCCAGGAACTTGAGAATCATCCACTGTTCCGTTTTCCAACACAAATGCATCAGGCCAAAAATCATGAGCATCGACAATGTTTACAGGGAAGACCAAATGTGAATCTAATCCCAGTGATCGACTCCCATCCTGCCAAAGGACATCCACTTTTGTCTTTGTCTTTATGATAACAGCAAGATTTTCAAAATTAGCACTGGGGTGCCCTCTACCAATTAACATTGCCGATTGTTTCGGCCCTTTGAGAAGCCCTGATGCACAATCACTTGGTAGGCTCTGCTCCACCGGAAGAACACACCAATCACCAAGCTGCCAATTAGTCTGAGGGTAAGAAGGCAACACAGATAAGTTCCTCAAATCCTGCAAACACAAGGGAGTAGGTCCCGTCTCAGCACTTGAAACAGCACAGGAAAGCCAATCAACATATATAAGCCCAGCATCCACATTGCAGACGGTGCCTTGCTCTTGTTTGTCCTTTCTAATATCACACAACCAGCGAGTGGATCTTGAAACAGATGACTCAACCCGAACTCTTTGACCAGGATAAAAGGGATATGGTGGATCTTCAGTTAAATCTGGAGATAGAGCGATAATCCTCTCGGGACCCTCAGCAGTTAATTGACACTGTGTCCCATCATCAAACAGTATGGTGACACGGTCAATGACCTTTTCCACTTTCCCAAGCCATGGTCCGCAGATTACACTGTCCCCAACAGAAACTGATCGTATCTTTTGAAGATACCTTGAATTGACATTTTGTATTTTAGCACCGAACATATTTTCCAAGTCCACAGACATGTCCACATTGACAACCCTTCCCATTTGTCCTAATGGGTCTGACACCAAGCAAACCTCATCGCCATTCAAGAATCCTCTCTCAAACATGAGAAGATCATCAATCTTTTGGATGGAATCCTCAAGCGATGAGAAAATAGTACAGGCTTGTGGACCATACAGAAATTCAATGTCCTGATCCTCAGAACTGCTGCTCTCACTGAAGCTGTCAAAATCACTACGTAGCGAATCCATAATGCCAACTCCTGAAGATTTTAGCAAATAATATATGTAAAAATTAAAATATGTACTTTGTTAATATATAATCCCTCCGTCCCATTCATATAGGCTGACTGGATTTTTCACTATGATTAAGAAAATGATTGGAAAAGACAATTAAACAAATAAACTTCCTAATATGCCCATATTTATTTTCTCTGACAATGAAATAATGCTTAATGCAAACATGTGGAATATGGCTATATTACTGTATGAGCTAAATAAATATAGAAATTAGCCTATATATTGGGAGTTGGGACATCCAAAAAAAAAAAACACGCCTATATGAATGGGACAAAGGAAGTACAAATTAAAAATATTATTTGAGTTTTTAAAAATTAACAAAGCTTCCCATTTTACTTACCTGACACTTTCCCCTACCCTTTGTGGCATGGGAATTGGAGAAACGAAACTACACTCCCCAATTATGCCCATTTCTAATGTTGGAGAATTTAAAATATTAAATGCCAAGAAAAAGGTATCATGTTTGAATTTCACCGCCAATATTTAATGAAAAATATCCAATCACAAGCTTCAATAAAAATAATTCGAACCACCTTATTATCGGGTTCTCTTTTAGCTATGTTACACCCCTTGAACCACCTTAACAAAGCCACACACACACAATTATAAACCAAGATACTCCACATTGCATAGCTTAGAGATTTTTATTTATTTCAAGGAAACAAACCATGCAAAAATGTAAAGTAAAAGAGAAGCTTACCCACTGAGTTACTCTGTAGTTGTGAGATCAAGTTCCAACCAGTAACCTCTTCCGGACAGAGTGGTTACTTCAAACAATTCACTAAGACAGGGATTGCGGCCTTACCCAAATTGAAAAAGAGGAAATTATAATGCCTCTATATTTAAATATAAATATCTCCGGTGTCGGAGATAATATGCCAAAGGAGATTTGCCCAATTAAGGGATCTAAAAGGAGTCAAAAGACTCCAAATGCCAAAGGAGATTTGCCCAATTAAGGGATAAATGAAGCCGTGAGACTCCAAAATGCCAAAGAAGATTTGCCCAAGAGTGGACACAAAGTTTCACCAACAGATATGGTGAAGTGAAATGTGTGCAAGGAGTGAAGATCACACTCAATGAGGAATTTCAAATCGACTGTCTGAACAACAAGAACCAAAGACCAAGACAGGATTTTTCACCAGTGTCAAGGATGGTGATCAATACTAGACACACTCCTCCACAACCAACCCAAAGATTACGAGCATATATATTACTAAAGGGCTTGAAAGAAATCCTCTTCCTTCTTCACAAGCCAATTACAAATTGCCAAAGGAGATTTGCCCCCCCAGTTTAGCCAAGTTATAGTGCCACTTGATGCCAAAGGAGGTGGATTTGCCGCATGGATAGAGAATGATCAAGCTAAACTGGGAGATAGCCCTTGCTTTAATTTCTTGATGACCACAGCCAATATTTCTTTCGTAGTTCAATTTTAGTTAAGGATAACAGCGAACGTGAAAGACAGTGAAGCTTGGCTCTAAATTAGTACTACTTGGTACAATAACCTGCAGGCATTCAACCCATTTCAATGAGATAATGCAATCAAATATACATATATATTTATATGTGCGTACATAAAACATTCTTCTCACATAAGCATTTGTCAAAGGCAAATACTACAAACTTCGGTACGATTTGCATGCATCAACATAAGACAATAAAGAGTGGCAATACAAAAAGGTAAGTTAATTAAATATGAAGAAATATTATTTTCTAACATCACAATATGCTAATGCAGAAAATCAATACGTATCATAGCAGTGAGTGTCTTAACGAAATAGAGGGCTGTATCGCAGTCTTAGCACATTAGCCGATATGGGACACTCTAGGATTTTGGAATAGGCACACGTAAAAAGTATAAGGTAAAACGATTCCAAAAGTTAAGAGTTCCAAAATTAACAAGAAATTGAATTTATTTCTGAGTTTTCCTACCAACAAAAGCATTAGCCACAAAACGGTCTCTTTGTATTACAATATAGAAATACTCACGGGCAATGATGATGCCAAGAGAATTTCTTCTTCATAATTATATCATGTAAATGTTTGGTACTAGAAGAAACAAAGAGCCATCTTTCCAAAATTGAACTTGTATTTACATAAGGAGTGATGCATCGTCTGAAATGCCATGCCAATCACCCAACTGTTTGCATTGTTGAAAATTTTAATTTTTCGAAGTTTTTTGTTACTATTTTCTGCTTGATACTAATGGAAAATTGCATGAGATAAATTTCAAATGTCACCACTCAAGCTTCTGTTGTTGATGTACTACATTTTTTTTATTACAACCGGATTGTCAACGTTTCCAGGTCAATCAACATGAAGGAGAAAAACATCAAGAAACGTGTGAAAACTTCTAGCTCGTATCAATTGCATAAATTTTCAATGATGAAAATATTATTTTAACATGAATTACGTTATCAGAATTTTTGATCAAAAATTCTATCATCTGTTGCTAGATTTATCTTCCACAAGGTAACTATGATACAAAGTAAAGTAATTTTTTTCCAAATTATTGAAGAAGAGATATCAAATGAACCACTCAAGCAGCTTGAGAGAAGTGAGCACTAAAACTGGAATCTTAGGTATTCAACTGCTTATTAAAAATAATAAAGTTCAAATTCCATGCTCAAATATTAAATACTCACTAAATTTTGACCAAAAAACTAAAAAATTAAAAAAAAAAATCTGAGCTTGTAACATTCAAACACTCCACAATCATGTAAACACATCCGTACATAAAACTACTAAACAAAACAGCCACTAACATAGAAGAGAAACAAAATCAAAGCACAAGAACACAAAACAAAAACAAACAAAAAGATCGAAATCAAAATCTCCAAAAACACACACAAACAAACAAACATACCTGCTGTCAGCTTTCAATCAAGAAACCTGCATCACTATCAATTTCAAGCAAAGAACTTCTCCCACTTGTTGATTGTTGTTGTACTTTTCTCCAACTTGACAGCAATTTGTATAGCTCGTTTTCGAAGAAAACAAATTAAAAGTAAATAGTGCGTGGGTTACGAATTGCTCCAGAAAAAGAAAAAAAAAAAACTAAGAAAACGAGCGAAAGATTGAATAAGGGAATTCAGAGAGGCCAACAAGACACTCTCCAAATCCCCTCCATCAATCCATTCTTACAGATTCTAAACATGGGGCAGAACGAATTTTTCTTGCACAAATAGAAAAACAAAAACAAAGAAATGAATCACAAACAGGCTCTTGATTATTGTTCACCACTCGCTGTGTGTTTTAAATGAAAGGTTTAAGGATTTAAGCCATGGATATATCCATATTCCGTGAAGAATATCCCACAGTCTCTCTCTCTCTCTCTCGCTCACTCACATTCTCACAGTCACAGATACGTTTAGACCGCCATTAGTTGTTTTTTGAGCACTTCTATTATTTTCAGTATTATTATATTTCCACATATATTTTTTTTTAAATAAAAAACAGTAAGAAATTCAAATTGACCATATTAGCCTTTCTTTCTAATTTCCTCTAATCCATATTTCATTTTTTATTAGACATTGAAGAAAGTTAAATATACATTTGAAAGAATACAATCAATAAATAGCTACTGAAAGTAATTAATCACAGTATAAATGATTTATTTAAAAAAATGGTTGACTTAATAAAAGAATATAAAATTATTAATTAGTCAAGTTATATTTAAAAAAAGGTTATATAAAGAAACAACTACGTTAAAATTTGGTGGAATTAACCTTGAATTTATTTTATAGAAACATATCCCGTCTATTTAATGTTAGCACCCTATTTCATTTTCATGTAGTTTTGATGGAAATATAATATAATGAATACCGAAAGTTGGCATTCTTCAACGTAACAAATAATTAAATACAACATTCGTAAGTTTATTTTAAGTGAGATAATTTTTATAAAACCAAATTGGCACGTGGCTATTAAATTCTCTCAATATATTTATGTATGTATGTTTATAGAAAAATATAACTACTAAAATTATTTGAATGAGAACAATGATTAAGTTAATTTGTGTAGTCATTTGACATCAAGTTCATTAGCATAATTAAGTCCACAAAAAAAAAAATGTGTGAGACAAATAATGTTACGAATTAAAATCATATGAAATTTTCAAGTAATACTTCGATTTTTTTTTTTTGTTCAAATGTATTACTATGTGTATTAAAAAAAGTTTACTTAGACTACCTCCATCAATAATCTACCACAATCCAATCTATTAATAAAATAATCATTTCTTTCATCTCCACTTACATAATCAACTGAACAATCCAAATCCACGATCTTTCAACTTTATCAACAATCATCTCCAATACAAAATGCATATACATATATATATATGTATTTTATTTGATTATTTATTAATATATAACAATAATAATTAATTTTATTATATTTTTCAAAGTTAATAAATTATTTTATATTTTAATAATTAATTACAATAATAATAATATATTACTCGTACACTTAAATTAAACAATAAACTCAATAATAATGCGAAGATTACCATAGATGAAATACAAATGTTTAAAAAATAATAATAAAAGACAATACGATTCAATAATGTGTAAACTACACATTTAATTACTAGTGGCGAATTTTCGTTATATATGCTCAATTAAATCATTTTAAACGCTGCATGAGCATCTCTATTGCGAGTTGTGCCCTATTAATCATATAAACAAACCCATAATGCATTATGTTGAGTATTGAAAATGTTGAGTTACATCTTCTTTCACATGCCAAACATTTTTTTGGTATCTTTCGATTTGTGGTTGTTTGTTGAACACCTTGGAATAAATTACAGGAGATATTTGGTGATAATTGGACTTTTTCAGAAATTGGATTTTGATTGAGATTCGAAGAAAAATGTGAGTTTTGATAATATTGATAATTTTGATAATGTTGGGAGTTTGGATAATTTTGGGAATTTGAAAAATAATTTTGATCAATTGGATCCATAGTTTCAAATGAGAGAAAATGAGTGAGAATTGATGATTTTTAAGTGTTATTCAAATTATGTAAAAAATAGGCTCATTTTACGAACAATGAAAAAATACGATTTTTATTATTATCTATAATATTAACAATATAAAATTTTATCCAATAAAAATATATTTGGCCAATCAGATAGTGCCATGTTGCAACAGAGAATACTGTGGGTTATTTGATCAACCAAACATTTCGCGGATCCATTGCCCAACCTTTCGGAATTTAACATTTTTTTTTATTTTTTTGTCCTACGGTGATGATCGATTGGAATCGATCATCATAGAGGCTAGTCTTAATGATCAATTATTCTTATGATTTCTGGCATGTAATAACATCTCAGAAGAAACCTACTATGAATAATATTCATTTTTATTACAGTATATATACATTCATTGTTTTGGCTGATGAGAGAGAGAGAGAGGATTAGACTAATTGAACAGCATATCCATAATCATATTTACATTAATCTTGAAATGGAGAAGGACGTATAAATATAAAATGGTACATATAACAATTTAATATTATTCGTTTGTCTTAAACTGTTTATGCAGTCAATAAAATCCTCAATTTAATTTGAAAAGTACAGTATAAGTGGAGCGTGATGTGAGTTTTAGTACAGGAATATGATGATGATAGTTTATTTTACTAGCTTTAGGTTAATTATATTATATATTACGTGTATTATTATTTTAAAAAAACACCTTTTCTAGCTTTCAATTTCTTTCAAAATTATATTGCAATTCAAGTATATAAATATACTTAGTGATTGCTTATACTCGCGGTTATTGTATTTTTATATATGTATAACATTACTAACTTCGATAATAGCATACATAAAAAATGAATATATATCTACAAAATTAAATTGTTTAATTGAGAAAAAAAAAAAGAGATGCAAGGAGAGGTGAACACGTGGCCGGGTAAAAAGTTGGGCCCATATCCAATGGAAATATGGTATGTCGGCCCACTAGATCCTAAGTGGTGCCACCACTTTTTCGGTCAACGCAAAAAGTGAACCGCCCGTTAGACCACCATTATCAGCAACCGAGCAAATACCCCAACTGAGCAACCATCCTTAATATTTAATTAATTTCTCTCTCTTCTACATCACCATTATCTTATCCAACCCAATCATATACAATTTGATAGTTTATCAGCAACCACCCCAAACACCCAACAACAACATTATATATTATTTTTTCTTTTCTTTTATTAATAAATATAATATAATTAATAATAATTAAAATAAATAATAATTATTATTGAAAATTGTAATAACATAAAATAACACACTTTTATAAAATAGACAATATGATAAAATACAAAATAAACAAAACAAGAACATAAATAACAATAAACCGAACATGAATTGAAATAAACAAACGACGATTAAAATAGATGAAAAAAATATAAATTTAGTACTGATGGCCAAATAAAATTTAGATATAATGGATATATTTATTATTAATAATCATTATATCTACATATCCAAATAAATCTACATATCCAATAAAATAGAGATAAGTGTCCAAATAAAATTTACATATCTAATAAAATTTAAATATAATGAATATATTTATTTTAATAAAACATAAAAAAAAATACAAAATATAAAAAAAATTATTAAAATAATGGGGAAGAGAGAGGGAGACCGACGTTCGGCTAGCCTCCCTCGGTCGAACATGCAAATGCAAACAGCCTGATTTTTTTTTTTTTGACGTGGCGTTCGAACGATTGCTTTTAAAGCAACCGATAATTCTAGTCTTATGCCTTTCATATGTTTAATCCAACACTGTAAATGAATCGAATCGAGTCGGTACGAATGTGAATGTGTTTATCATAATATTGAAGTTGTGTAGTTAGAACTCATAAATATAATTAAAAATAAAATATAAAAGTTCAAGAGTCTATCCATATATTACTCTATAGACACACTTGTGTATAGTAGTTTTGTAATTTGTTCAAGCTTTAAATCATGATTAATTGCCCAATTTTCATTTATCTAAATAGAATTATAAATTTCCACGCCTATCTTCCTACGTGATAAACATACAAGACCGGGGCCCACATGTTTGGGGGACTAAAGTGAAATTTTATACTTTTTTGGGATCCCTTAATCAGAATAATTAAATTACAATTGTTTGTTTTAAAAGTTGTGTTTTCCTAAAAATATATCCAGATGTAAAATTGGTGATTAATTTTCTACATTTATTTTTTTTAATTAATAAAGTAGCATGTGTTTTTATCATCATGGCATTGTTAGCATAAATGAAACTTGGATAATTTTATTTGAAAACACATCATTTGCTTGATATTATAGTTTCGTGAATTGCTAACAAAATCTTTCAAAAACAATTTAAAAAAATATTCATATATTGCACGAAATAAACATTATAATACGATTGGATTGCATGAATAATAATAATAATAATAAAACTATAAAAGTGAGGATCACGAATTCACGATCGCTCCAAATACATTGCAACATCAGCTCTAGTCGAGTTAGTCACATCACAAATTATCAAATATGATATCCTAGAATTAAATTTCGTAATTGCTGATGTGTCCATCAGTTTATTTCAATTATATATTAATTAACCTCAAACACCCAATTTACATAGTGAAATCTCTCATCATATATCACTACTACGAATGAGACTACATACGTGGAATTCAAGAACAACATATGAATCAAAATTGGACTACAACCTAGCTAAACACACATAATTCGATATATATTTCAATTCCCATGAACTTGATGACATCATAAATTAATTCCTACCTTTATGAATGAACATTTTAGAGAATCGATCACTTTCATTTTATTCGAACTCTAGATTGTTATTTGTATGTGTATTACGTGTGAACTCCATACAAGAGAGAGAAGAGCATTAGAAAAATTGCATGCAACGGGTTCAATCTAAAAAAAACGTTATCTATAGGTGGAATTCAAACTCGTGATTTTCTGCCATGAATTCACGTATTCCATCACTAGACCTTCCCTGACGGGCTTGAATGAAATCCTTTATTTCTTATGAGCTTGGTCCGCCATTTCACTTGAAGAAATGGATAGCGATTGGTATGTTAATTTTTTTTAGTTAAATATTAGTAAAAGACTACAAGTTTTTTTTTAAGTAGGAATAAGGATCATTCCTTGGAATATCCCATAAATTAGTTGGTAATTGAAGCAAAGGGGGAAGAGAATTGAATGTTTGAGTTGTCAATAGAATTTGTGGAAGAGGAAGAAAGCAAAGGCAAAAAAAACATTATTATTTGGTTAATCTTAAAAGGTTATCGAAGAGCACTATCTTTGTTGGGAAGACAACAACAACAATTACAAATGTAAGTTTAATGTAACCAATGACAATGACTTTGCCCTAATTATCTCTTTCCACAGCATACACAGAACTCCCACATGGACTTTTATTTTATTTATTTGTTAATTTTTCATAGTCAATTTGTCATGTTCTATGTAGGTGGATTACAAAGGGATCCAACACTAGTCTTTTTTGTGTGAATTTATCTTGGAATTTAGTTCTTGTTCTTGCCATTCTTAGTGATTTTAGGGGACCATAAAAACAGGGAATTAGATTTTAGGAGGATTTTTTTTTTTGGGAAAGAGAGAGAGAGAGAGAGAGAGAGAGAGAGATTCTCTGGTCCACAATTGGTGTCTCACTCTGTCACATTTCTCAAATTTCAATTTAAAAATATGTATAATTAGTGTAAAATTTACCAAACATGAAATGTGATACGGAGTGGGATGCCAATTATAAACGAAGAGATGAAAACAAGAGATGATATTGATTCACAATTTCAATTATGAGTAATATCAATTTATCAAAGAGTTTTGAAATTCTTGAATTCGACCATTCTCACGATCACAACGCTATGATGCTAAACTAGATTGTGGTAGAAGCTCATAAAGAAATAAGTTCATACTGTTATAAATATATTTATTATATATGAACATTAATTGTTTCCTATTCTAGGGTTTTAGTTTATAGCCGTATATATATCTTGTGTAGATCGATATAACAATAAATAAAACTATACCGATGAATAAAATCATGTTTGTCTATATTTTGTGTTATTCTACTTTCATATATTTATATGTTGAGTATTATTGAGGAGTTCGATTTACAACAAATACAAATATTTTGATATTTGGTTAGAAAAAAAAAGGAATAACCTTTGTAGAGCCTGAAAGGATTTTTTTTTTTTTTTTTAATTTTTTCGAAGTACCTACTCCACTATGCACCCATGGTTGGATATTAGGTCTTCTCTATTTATGTATATTTTATGTAGATGTGAGATGCGTTATTTTATTTGCATAAGATGCTTTCTTTTACCCTTTACAAATAAAAGTTGCTCAATTATTGGTAAATTTGATTAAATAAATTTTGAATTAATGGTTAAGAATTATTAAGAAGAATATTCCTCAGAAATGAACCTGGATGAGTTTCCATGTGAAATAAATTCCATCACATCACTTCGATTCGCATCCATGTTACTTGCACTAATAAAATTGTAAAACATATATAGTATTGATAATGAAATCGAAAATTACGTTTTGAAAGTGTAATGGAAATTATTTTTGTGAAGTCATTGCTCTCTGCAATATGAAACAAACCATATTTAATCTAGAACGTATTTACGAGAATCAAATTCATAATATTTTAATCACAAATCTACATACTTTGCCGACTATGCCACCACAAAGAGGTATTTATACGTCTTTATTAATTATTATGGAATAGATAACATTTGACTGAAATTTTGGGCTAAATAAAATAACAAATGAAATAGGAGATGCCAAAACCGTTTTTGATTAACAATCAGCTATTAAAGTGTTAAAATCACAAATAATTCCTGGCTAAAAGATAAGTAGTCTCTTCTTAATTTACAATTATATAGTCCACTATTTTTTTTTTCATAATGTTCTAAATTTATAGTTACATTTATAAATCCAACACTTTTTGAGGTGGACTTGCGTGCAACAACGGTTATTTCCGCCTATATCAGGGGGCCACGTGGCACATGGTACTTTGTATTGTAGTTGGAATGATGATTAATCTCAGATTGATACCTTTCTTTATCGTACTTGATACTGTTCTGCTTATCACATGATACTTTTTATTTTACCGAACTCGTGTTTTGCTTTCCTTTGTAAATTCTTGGAATGATGATTGTTTTAGATTAATCTCAACACATACAATATAAAAACTGAAAAAAAAAAATCAGAATTTGAACTAAATAAACTTATATAAAATAACTAGCAGACCCTTACTTTTTAATGATACAGATGATACTTTTCGAATGTTTTGTGATACTTTTTAATAGGAAGGTTGGACTCACTTTGGACAGTTTTTTTTATGGGTTGACCCGCGTTGACCGGGTCAAAGCGCGGGTTGACCCGCGTTGACTGGGCCAAAAGCGGGTTTAACTGACCCGTCTCATATAGTGTTATTTGTATCATGATGCATGCAAGTGTTTGCCACACTTTTTATATCATTTATAAAGTCACTCCCTTTTTTTAAATGTTTTTTTTATTTTACTCACACACCTAATCTGTGGTATTGAAGGGATTTGAACTCGTGATATTTGGTCTCATTTTACCACTAGGTCATCCACAAAGACCGAAATGTTAAAACACTTTACATTAAATGACAGCGCATTGTTAAAGTCATTATTTGGCATTTGCTCTTATAATTTACTTTTCCAATACAAATTATATTAATCGAGGTGAAAATCAAAGTGTGTTATAAAACGAGACAAGAGTCTTAGAATTAATTACAACAACATTAATTAAATGGCGTGCATTAAAATATTTAATATGATATTTGATATACATTATAAGACATAGGAATATATAAGATTCTAAAAGATAGTACATGTGAATAGCCAATAAAGTTCACTAATTATATGTATATATATATATATGGAATGGATGGAATGTGAACCAGAGTCAGAGCCCCCATGTGAGAACTAAGAACTAATCAAATCTGTTGATCTTCAATTTTTGGACGGTTAAGATCTGTACCCGAGTTTAAATTATGCGATGTCATTTTTGTAATATTGGGGTTGTTTTAATGAACTGAGAGTATTTTTTAATATTTGGACTGAATGCTATTAACATTACTATGATAGATTTTAGCATTATTGCAACTAGTTTTAGCATTATCGAAGAAGATATTAGTTTTAACATTAACGTGATTAGTCGTGTCTTATTTAATCTATAGCTTGTGTTGGCACCACTTTGGAGATATCTCCTGAATTAATTATCTGAATTTTATATACCCGATTGATGAACATGTGGTTATCTATAATGATGAATATTTATAAAATATCTCGTTGTCTTTATCATCTTGATGAGTGAGGGACATTTTTAGCTTTTGTTCTCCTTGTCCTTTCATCTGTTGTAGCTCTTTTAACACCTATAAATTTTTATATAATACTGTTAAGTAAACAAAATAACAAAGCTAAAAACATAATTGAATGATAAAGATAAAAGTAGTAAACAATAGCGTCGATGATAATGCTAAAGTGATAGATGATAATGCTAATTCCAGTGAACAATAATGTAAGTATCATAAAATGTGTCATAACTTGGGTTTATTATAGTGTTCATATTAACTTTTTCAAGCATGCTTAGAATAACAATGATAATGCTAACATTTGATATGATAATGCTAATTCAACAAACTGTAACAACGTTTGTTCATGGTTGGTTTATAATGTCCCTGACAATTTTTTTTATGCTAATGTTATAAATAGGTTATGATAATGCTAAAATGATAAATGACAATGCTAAAACTGTAAACGATAATGCTAAACACAACAAATTGTACAAATAAATCATACAGTGCCAACAATGGTATGTTTTATATGTTTCTACAAGTTTCTCGATGTTAACAAAAATAAAATGAACTGCTAAATCATCACGAGACAATGCTAACAGAGGTGGACAATATGGATAATTCAACAAAATTGTAATAACGTTGTTCATGATTGGTTTATAATGTTCATGTCAAGTTTTCATGTTAATGCTAACAAGAGTTATGTTAATGCTAAAATTAGAAATGACAATACTAAAACTATAAACGATAATGCTAAATTCAAAAAATGTACATATAAATCATATATTGTCAACAGTGTTAGGTTTTACATGTTCCTACAAATTTTTCGACGACAGCAAAACGAAATGAAATTGCTAAATCATCATGAAACAATGTTAACAGGGGGTGCACAATATTGATAATTCAAGAAAACTGTAATAGCGTTGTTCATATTTGTTTTCTAGTGTTCCCGGTAAGCTTTCATGCTAATGTTAACAAGAGTTATGATAATGCTAAAATGAGAAATGACAATGTTAAAATTGTAAACAATAATGCTAAAATTCATAAAATGTACAGATAAATCATACATTGCTAAATCATCATGAAAGAATGCTAAATCAATTTTTTTGAATGAAAATAAAAAAAATTGCGATATAATATGGGAAAAAAAAATTAAACAAGAAATATCATCTTGATTTTTCATCTTTTCTAGTTTCAAGATTCAATCGTTCACTGTTCTTCATTGAAAAGAGTTGGAAACTCAATGGGATTGTTATTGTTGTTGCATTGTCTTTCTTGTTGATTTTTCGCATAGGGTTGTGTGAGTAAGCTTATGTGAGTAGTAATGTTGATTGAAATCTCTGTAAAGTCTGATTCTTCAAATATTTTTTAAATTTTTATATTGCTTCTTATTACGGAATTATCACCGTTTATTTTTTTATCTGGACCGCAAATCTGATCAGATTAAATGGTAGGAATTAGTTCTTAGTTCCCACACATGTCTGATTCTCTCTAAAACCATTCCATATATATATATATATATATGTTGATATATAATATTCACGAGTATTAACGAAGCATGTTAATGGAGATTTATGTGGGGTATGGACAGATATATTCACTAGTGGGGGAACTATTAATGTGACAAAGAATTCCATTAACATAATTATATTTTAAGCATAAGTTGGAGCACTCAAAAAAAGGCTTTCATAAAAGTGAGATTATTTTGCAGTAGTTAGGAAAACAGGTGGCAATGAAAGTGAGGTCCATCAAATACCACTTATTTTATGTATATAAATTATTCTTCAAAAGTGGAATGTGCTATTAACTATATATCATACTATTTCAAACCACCATTTATAGGCTTCATTGCCATGATATGACCTTGATGCCCATTTTAGTGTTGCAATTTTTTTCATTGATGTATAATATGATTTTTTTTTCCGTAACATACATGTATTACAAAAACGAAATGATCTTTCCATTCATATTTAAGAAAAAAAGAAAAAGAAGAGACTTTTAATCCATCTCGATCCATGGAGTTTAATGATTTATTATGTCGTAATACCATAAAACATTTACTTAATTAGCCACATATTTCAAATTTGGATGAATGAATTCATGGCAGAAAAAAAAGCTAGGTTCTATAACTCCATATTATGATGAAGATACATGTAGTCGTTACTCATAGATGTACGTTTGACTAATCCCACTACAGCGCAAGGCCAAGCAAACCATCCAGAAGAGGTAAACTGCACCACATTAAGCAAGTCTTACACGACGAGCTCGACTAAGAAAGTGTTGATGGCAAACCATCTTCTCAATCCAAAAAAGCGATTAATCAAAATGAGACATAAAAGAGAAGATCGAGTTAATTCCATCACGGAACTTCAACTTCATCCCATGATCTCAGTCAACTGAAGAAACTCAAAATTCTAATGCCATAATAACATGATGATGAGATGAGGATGATGATGCTTCAAATAAAGAAAGAAAAAGTAATAAGGGACCTTATTAAGCTTGTAAATCTAATCTTGGGTTCAAATAAAGATAAAGATAACTTTTTTATTCTCTCTCTCTCTCTTTTTTTTTTATATTTGTGTTGATGCATATAACTAATTGACAAGATGAAAAACACAGACCACAGAACCATGAACAACACATGTGTGGATTAAGTCAAGAAACAGTAATTGCATCATAAAGCATTTCATTCCGTTGAGGCGAAAAAAGAGCAAAAAATATGCTCAAGTGGGCAAAAGTCCAGGATTCATGTTAATCAAGTTGAGAGTCAATTAAAAAAAAAAAGCCACTTTACTTGTTTCATGGAGCAGTGAGCGTAGTATCCTGTGAGTCGAATGATGTGGAATGCCGTTTCATTGTCTCTATCCGTATGTCTGCACCATGTCCAGCTATATGGATAAGCTTCTGAACAGCAATGAGAAGAAGGGACAGCTCGTGTCCCACAGGATTGAAACAAATCGGACTTGTAAAAGTCGTAGGGACTTCACATTGTTGCACCTGCAGTTGCACAAGTTTGCAAATATTTTCTTCAGAAAATTCATAAGTAGTTGGTTTCATGATATGTTAAGCTAGAAATTCACAAGCAGCCCTTATCATGTAGTGAATAAATTGATATGGAGTAGAAATGAAAAATAATAAAACAAGATCGAATCAAAAAGGTTTTCATCAATGATGTGAAAGGAAGTGTTCTGAAACGACGAGAGTGGAAAAAATATCTATCATCTGTGGCAGAATTCCATACTAAGTTCAAACTCACTTTGCCAGCTTAGTTTCCCTTTCTTCTGTTTGAAACTTCAATTCTCTGTTTTTTTTTTTGGATTTTCCATCTCCGGTATACATATTATGCTTCAGTAAGTTGATTCCTAAAATCGAGGGTCAGAGAAAAATAGGGGCTATCTTACATGCTCTTCTAGAACAACCTGCAAAGCTGCATCACATAGAACTGGTCGACCAAAAGCCGCATGAGTCTCTGAACTTAACTAAGAGACTCACTGCGGACCAACTGCAATTTCATGGTTATAGAAAATATCGATACTTGTCCGAGTGAGGGGACTGAAATTCAAACACTTAATCACCTTCCATCCCCAGAGATATAGGAAAGTGAATTGTCAATCAACATTGGATAGGAGGTGAGTAGATAACAATTTCTAAGAGAAGCTTCTTCAGAGAATCGATGAAAACACATATTCCATGCACATGTATGGCAATCCTAATAAAGTTCTTAGAAACATTAGAGTTCAAATAATGAGAAGTTGCAACACAATAAAGATCAACCCAACAGACATTTCCGTACTCATTATGAAGACGTCGTAGATAACTATAAAAGCTCTTTCATAAACCTCACAAAAAGAATTGCCACATCTGGATACTAAAGATCCAAGCATCTGCCATAAAACATTTCAATCATCAACACTGAAGCCAACGTAGAAATCTTTGAATTTATAATATGCAATGACTTACAGTGTTCTACTTCTATAGTTCTATATACATGTAAAGCAGTAACGGTAAGCTAACCAGCTTCGCTGGAGGGAGTTAATAATTTGGTTTCACCATAACTGAATTGAGTCCAGAAATATTCCATAGCAGTTAAAATGGTGGAAGCATATTCTTATTCTGATTACCTTTAAAAGTCACCCAACAACTAGTATTTGGAAGCCTTGTTTATGACTCTGAATCCAGATAATTAGTAATTTAGATCCTGTAAGCAAGCAATTGCATTCAGCTATAGTTCAATGGGTGGTGGTGACAATGAGAAATCTTCAAGGTCGTACGAGACCTAATCAACTCTGATCTGTCCCAAAAACGAGATCCCAGGAGTGTTATCAAGACCAAATACCTTCTAAATTTGCAGTTAACTGAAATAAATTTGCAATGCATCTGTCAACAATCAAGAATGGCACTACAAAGAGAAAATCATTCGATGCTAGTTGTTGTAGCACAACACCAACCAACTGGATTATCACTCGATCAAGCTATAAGAGGGAATTTTAGCCAGATTTTTTTCCTTCATATATTCTCTTAATCTCTCTAATTCTTTCCACATACCATGGTTGGCATAAATATTTGACAAAACCACAAATACCCCGTCATTCCCAGGTTCCAGCTCTATCATGTGCTTAGCAACCCATTCCCCTAGTTTCACATTCCCATACTTCTCACATGCACCCATCAAAGACCCCCATATCACCACATTAGCTTTCATCGGCATCTCCTCCACCATCAACTTGGCCTCTTCAAGCAAACCTGCCCTACCAAGCAAATCAACCATGCACCCATAGTGGGGTAACATTGGCTCGATCCCATAACCATTTTTCATCATGTTGAAATAACATTTTCCTTCTTGTACCATCCCACCATGGACACAGGCAGTCAACACTCCAACAAAAGTGACATGATTAGGTGCGATGCCTGCTTCTCTCATACAGCTGAAGCACTTCAGTGCATCATTCGCGTGTCCGTGTGCAGCATAACCTACAATCATAGAAGTCCATGAAGACACATTCTTCTCCTCCATTTCACAAAAGACCTTGTAAGCCAAGTCCATCCGACCACACTTTCCATACATATCAACTAAAGAATTCATCATAAGAATATCTGATTTTCCCAATCCCTTCGCCCGAAAAACACACTTGTGCAACTGAAGAGCCAGATTCAAGTCACCTAAAGTCCCACAAGCCGAAGTCACACAAACCATAGTCACATCATCAGGGCAAAGCCCATTTCTCATCATTTCGACAAACGTCTGTACTGCTTCCATAGCACGCCCTCCCTGCGACAACCCTGCTATAATAGCATTCCAAGACCCCAGCTTTCTCTCAGGACTACTCAAAAACACTTTTTGTGCCATCTCAAATTCTCCCACTTTTGAGTACACACTAATCAAACCACTCTCACAATACATATCATTATCCAGGCCATGCTTAATGGCAACCCCGTGAACCTGTCGCGCTAATACACCATCCAAATTTTGACTTGCTGCTTTCAAAATGATCGGAAAAGTAAAATTATCCGGCGAAATGCCAGCATGATGCATGGCAATACAAACATACAATGCTTCTCTAGGCGAGTGTAGTCGGGTATACATTCTACTGATGTTATTGTAATGAAAGGAAAGAGGATATAATTCTAGAAAACGGGTTTGAATTATCTGGGCGAAAACTTGGCGTAGTTGTTTTAGATTCAAGCACTTAGATACTTGAATAGATATTGATTTGGGATTGGCTAGGATTCTTTGTTGAGATGTAAGAACATTAGAAAAATCATCACATGCTGAAACGCTGGCAGCATTATGATTGAAATGGCGGAAGCTGGAAAATTGAATTCTTGAGAGTAATTTATGTGTCTGCATCGATTCCAAAATCAAATGCTACAAAATGTTAAAAAAGGTTGCCCTGTTCATTTATTCATTGAGAAAAATGAAAGCAAATCCTGTCTCACTCCATAAATTGAAATAAGGTTCGAATTCAAGAACAATAGACGGAACGAGAACGCCAGAACACCGATGAGTGACAGAGCGGAAGAGGAAAGGTCATACCCGAATGCGCGGCGGAGGGGTCGTCGGTTGTGGAGTCTCCGGCGCCGCCGTCGCCGACGGTGATTCAATTGATTAAATTTTAGAATTTCAGCTAAATACAGTCAGTATGTGAATTTACTATTTTTCTCCCCACTAAACCCTGAACCCTAAAAGGTCCAATTTATGATTTTCCTCACAAATTCGTAATTTTTTGTAAGCGTAGTTTTACTAGTTTATATCCCAAACTATTTTCATTTTCTCAAATTTCTTTAAAACTAAATTTTTTATCAATTAAATATTTAAATTATTAAAAAATAAACAAATTTATGATCTAATATTTTTTTATCAATTAAATACCTAAACTATTAAAAACTAATCAAACTTATCATCTAATAATTTTTTTGACACAAAATTACCTTATGTTTTGACTAAGTAGTTGACTGTCATTTTATATTTTTGACGAATCAATCAAATTTATTCAAATTTTTAACACATCTTTAGATCAGATTTTGATCGAAAATTCATTCGAGCTAATATTTGATTTTTTTTAATAGTTTAGGTAGTTAATTAATAAAAGTGTCATTTTGAGATATATTTGATAAAACAAAAATAATTTGGAATATAAATGATGATTTGATAATTTTTTTATATATATTAAAATGTCTTTTTATATATTTTAAATGAAAAAAAAAATCTTCAAGAAAATAGAGATTTAAAAAAAAAAAAAAAACCTTAGAACTGAAAATCAGAAATAACGTGAAAAAATAGTAATATTTGTCTCACTTATGTAATCTGTGGAACTATTATCAGCAACAACTTCACCAACACCAACAGCAATGTTAAAATCAATAACTAAATAAATCCATTTATTTAACAACCCCAAGTGATAATTATTAGAATCATTGTATGCATACATAAAAAATGGATCAAAATGTGTCACCAGTAACAATGAATAGTACACATACAAAAAAAAAATAAAGAGAGAAAATTTAATCATATATGGAAAAATATACCTATAATTCTCATTCTCATCTTGAACTGGGGAGTAAAGTTGATTCTCAACTGTACTTAATCTGAGCTGAAATTCAAACACTTAATCACCTTCCAATTCCATCCTCAGAGAATCAAATAATGAGAAATGGCATCACAATAAAACATTTCCATTGAAGATAACTAACTATAAAAGCAACTGTATCATAAACCTCACTAAAAGCATACCAAATCGTCCATACATTTGGGGTTGCATTTCTTATTGCACACTCGATGCCAAGAGTGTTATAAAGACAAAATATCATCAAAATTTGAGAAGTACGTGTCAAGAAATTCGTCGTCATTCTCAGGCTCCAGCTCTAGCTCTGTCATCTGCTTAGCAACCCATTCCCCTAGTTTCACATTCCCATACTTCTCACATGCACCCATCAAGCAATCCAATATCACCGCATCAGCTTTCATCGGCATCTTCTCCACCATCAACCACGCCTCTTCCAGCAAACCCGCCCGGCCAAGCAAATCAACCATGCACCCATAGTGGGGTAACATTGGCTTGATCCCATAATCATTTTTCATCATGTTGAAATAATATTTCCCTTCTTGTACCACCCCACCATGTACACATGCAGTCAACACTCCAACAAAAGTGTCGTGCTTAGGTGTGATGTCTTCTTTTCTCATACACCCGAAACACTCCAGTGCATCATCCACTTGTCTATTTGCAGCATAACCTGCAA
Source organism: Perilla frutescens (assembly GCA_026008535.1). Lineage (NCBI taxonomy): Eukaryota > Viridiplantae > Streptophyta > Magnoliopsida > Lamiales > Lamiaceae > Perilla > Perilla frutescens. The sequence continues at coordinate 15,341,447 of BRKX01000007.1, read as the reverse complement.
TCATAGAAGCCCATGAACACTCATTCTTCTCCTCTATTTCACAAAACACCTTGTAAGCCAGCCCCATCCGACCGCACTTTCCATACATATCAATTAAAGAATTCATCATACCAATATCCAATCTTCCCAATCTCTTCGCCCGAACCACACAGTCGTGCAACTGAAGAGCCAGTCTGTAGTCACCTAAATCCCCACAAGCCGAAGCCACACAAACCATAGTCTCATCATCAGGGCAAACCCCGTTTCTCATCATCCCGACAAACATCTGTACTGCTTCCATTGCGCGCCCTCCATCCAACAACCCTGCAATAACAGCATTCCAAGACGCCAGCATTTTCTCAGGACTACTCAAAAACTCTTTTTGCGCCATCTCATATATTTCTCCCTCTTTCAAGTACACACTAATCAAACCAATCTCACAATCCATATCTTTATCCAGGCCATGCTTAATGGCAACCCCGTGAACCTGTCGTGATATTACAACATCCGAATATTGAATTGCTGCTTCCAAAACGATCGGAAAAGTAGAATCATCAGGCGAGATGCCAGCATGATGCATGGCAGCATAAACACACAATGCTTCTCTAGGTGAGTCTAGTCGGGAATAAATTTGACTGATGCTATTGTAATGAGACGAAAGAGGATATAGTTCTAGAAAACGGGTTTGAATTATATGGGCGAAAACTTGGCCTAGTTGTTTTAGATTCAAGCACTTAGATAATAGATTATCTATTGATTTGGGATCGGCTAGGATTCGTTGTTGAGATGTAACTTCATTAGAATAATCATCAAATGCTGAAAAGCCGGCAGCATTATGATTCAAATAGCTGAAATGGCGGAAGCTGGAACATAGAATTCTTGAGATGGATTTATGCTTCTGCATCGATGCCAAAATCAAACGCTACAAAATGTTAAAAAAAAATCCCTTTTCAAATTCATTCAGAAAAATGTCCATAAATTGAAATAAGGTTCGAATTCAAGAACAATAGACGGAACGAGAACGCCGATGAGTGACAGATCGGAAGAGGAAAGGTCATACCCGAATGCGCGGCGGAGGTCGTCGGTTGTGGAGTCTCCGGCGCCGCTAAATACAGAGGGAGTGAGTGTATTCGCCTCTTTTCCCCCCTCTAAACCCTAAACCCTAGGAGCTCCAATTTTATGATTTTCCTCAGAAATTAGTTATTTTTTATAACTGTTGTTTATATCCCATTTTGTTTTCTCAATTTTTTTTCCAAACTTGACAATTTAAAAATAAATAAATTAAATACTTAAATTATTAAAAACTAGGACCGTAAATGAACAGAGCTGCTCGCGAGCTACTCGGAATTCGACTCAAAAAAAGCTCGTTTGAAGTTCGTTTATTTTCTAAACGAGTCGAGCTCGATAAAATTTTCGAGCCGAGCTAGAACATATTAGTATTCGGCTCGGCCAGCTCGCGAACATGTTCAAGCTCGAGCTTTAATCGAACATGTTCATAAATATTATAAATAATTCAAATAGGTAAATAAAATCAGCTATTTTTTTCAAACTCGAGCTCGAATATGTAAATTAAACGAGCTTTTTTTCGAGTATTCGAGATCAAGCTCGTTTAATAAATTTTTAAGTATTTCACGAACCGAGCTCGAATCGAATTCGAACATGACAAATATTTATCGAGCCGGACTTAAACAATAGGAAAAAAAACTCGATTTGAGCTCAGATTGAATATTCCTTAACGAGCCGAGCTCGAGCATCAGGGTGTTCGGCTCGATTTGGTTCGTTTACAGCCCTATTAAAAACTAATCAAACTTATCATCTAATACATTTTCGGTCAAAAATTACCTTATATTTAGACTATAATGGGACGTAGTTTTGTGTTGTAGCAAAATCAATCAATCTATAACATAATATCTTTATAGGTTGTTCTATTTTCTAACACATATTTAGATCAAATTTTGGCCGGAAAATTCATTCGAACTTATATTTGATTAATTTTTTAATAATTTAAGTATTTAATGGATAAAAGTGCTAGTTTGAGATAGACTTGACAAAATAAAAATAATTTGGAATATAAATGATGGTTTAGCAATTTTTTGTATACATCACCACCTTTTTTATTATATATTTTAACTAGTCGCAAAAAAAAAAAAAAATCTTCAAAAAAAAAAGACAAAAATATTAAAAAAAACTGAGATTTGAGAATTGAAAATTGATAGAATAATCTCTAAAAAAAAATGATAGAATAAAGGTAGAGAAAATCAGAAATAACGTGAAAAAATAGTAATATGTCTCATTTATGCTATTTGTGGAACTATTATCGGCAACAACTTCACCAACACCAACAGCAATGTTAAAATAAATAATTTAAGAACCCCATGTGATAATTATTAGAATCATTGTATATATACATCAAAAAATGGATCAAAATGTGTCACCTGTAAGAATGAAATAGTACACGCGTACAAAAAGAAAAGAAAAAAAAAAGGAGAAAAATTAATCATATATGGAAAAATATACCTATGATTCTCATCTTGAACTGGGGAGAGTAAAGAATCTAATAAATCTTGTCTAGACAAAATTTGAATTGGTGTTGGCATCTTTACTGCCGGTGACGACTTTCCGGTGGCGCCTCGACCGCCTGTCTTTCCCGTGCTTGGCCGGAACCTTCTTAGTTTGACTGTTTGTGATGCTGCTGTCAGCTAGAACCACCTCGGGTGAGGTTCTGTTATCGTCGTTGATGATGATAATGGGCAGCGGAGGATGAACATGAGCGATTTCTCCCAGGACTGGAGGCGGAGACCAGTGCTCGAGCAAGTCTCTGTGGTAGCCCTGCAACAGTAACCAGAGAAATTGGAATGCAATGTGTAACGGGATATGCATCCGAACCAACACGAACTATGGCACCGGGACTATATTTGACAACAGGCAGTAGAAACGAGTAAACTACTAGTGTTATAGAATGGTGAAAAGAATGAGTTTGATCTTGGAATAAAGGCTATGCATTTCTCTAAATGCTCGAAAAATGGATCTAGGAGCGGCGAAAGTTCAGAATTCGGTGAGTTCATCAACATCACAACGAATGGCAATGACCAGACCTTTCAAGATTTTAACAAATCTGTCACCGGATCAAAAATTATGTACAGAATGCTGCGTTGGCAGACTATTTTCGTGCCAACGCAGCATTCTGGTGCCGGATTGTTAAAATCTTGAAAAAACGGCTCTTTATCTTTTTCTCGATATTTTGAAGGTGATGTCAGCATTCTTCGAACAAGTGTCCAAAGGTCGGGACAAAAACTGGTATTCACCCTATTTTAAAAATATTCACGACACGTTCCAAAGATATACGATCAATCTCCAAGATCTTCTCACAACTTGCTAAGTGTGTGTGTGAGATGTTTTTTCTTGAACACTATGAAAGCAAAAATGAAAATAAAGATTTATGATGGAATGATATGATTACCTGGATCACGAAGTTGCGTCTTTCACAGTCCAAGAACATGTTGATCGTGTAGTTAGTTTTTGACCCGATCTTGTCCCTTACAATGGCAAAACTTATCTGGTCCCTCGAAGTGAAACGGTCCACTTCGTTAAACCAAAGACAGGTAAAGAGATTGGTGATCGGAATATGCTCTCTGACAATAACACATCCCTCAGGAACATCTGTAAATGACACTTCATGGCATTGAGCAAATTCGAACAGCAGGCTTTACAGCTAAGAAATCGAAGGATTACGTTACAGGAAAGACAGTCATACCACTAGTAATGGGAAGCTTCGCCAGAGAATATGGTGTTAATCCCTCGTTTTTGTAAAATTCAATCTGGAAATCAATAGAAGCATTATCGTACTTCCCAGCAGCTTTATTAGCTTCTGCTTCGACAAACGCATCAAAACGCTTATAATGCCTTGATATCGCAAAGCTTGCATTTTTCCTCCACAAAAATCTGCAACAGTAGCAGAAGAAGCTAGTGAGTTTCATGAAAAAGGGCAATGAGAGCACTACTGGAATAATATTTCGTAGCTCAAGTGACAACAAACGCAGCTATTTCTACCAAGTTAGATATACCTTTCGAGAATTTGGATTGGATCCACAACCAGCTCAAGTTTAGCATCGATCCACAGTGAGTACCGGGCACTAGGGAAAAGCCGATGAAGTAGAAGTTTTGGAATCTACAAAGCAAACCTTGGTTAACAGATATCAGACACCAGTATAGCACAGTAGCACTTTCACAAAATCCAACTGTACTTAATGAAGCACTATAGATTAATATTGGAGCTAGATGAAGCATGATGGAAAATCATATGTAATGCAATAAACGGCTTTTCTTAGCGATAAAGTTGGACTTTGCATCAGAGACTATAACAATACATAGTACTATAATGTAACAAATTACATATTATTTAGTTTCCAACCATCAATCTGAATATACTAGAAGCATACATGATAGAATAAATTTAACATGTTTGATAATATCATGATATGAATAGTCCAAGCAGTTTTCAGAAGTGTTATCTAGATATCCAAGATGAAACCGGCATTGCAGAAAGTAACCAAGTTAACATTTTTTAAAGGGTTAAGGGCCACATAGCCCCTCGATTATTCTCCAAGGTTCACATTGCCTCCTTTATTACTATTTGAGCCATTTAACCCCCTCGACTTTCTAAAATGACTCACATTGCTCCTTTTATGGATGGAAAAATTAACACCATTAAAAAACATAGACCAACATACATTTTTCTCACGGATATTTTCACATACTTTTACACAAAATTTTACACACTTCTATAACTAACCAAAGTCGCAACAAATTAATAACTTATGGTTAATAATAATAATAATAATAATAATAATAATAATAATAATATAAAATTCAATATTTATAATATATATATATATATTGAGATAATTTATAAAATTATTTTAATCTAAAACTATCATCCGCATATTTTAAATTTACAATTAACTTATTCAACTCTATTTTCAATGGCAAAATGAACCCATAAATCAATTAATATAACTATATAATGACTTTTGGAGATGAAAATCTAAGTAAATCTGAAATTCATAAATCTTACTCCTTTTCCAAAACATTAAATCACCATAAAACGAATGTTCAATTTATATCTGTAGAATTCATCATTGAATTATCCGATTTCAAAAATTCAAATAATTTTATAATTATCTCAATTTGTATAATAAATATTTAATTTTTCATATTATTATTATTCTAAAGTTTTAAGTTTATTTTATTAATAAATTTCTGGGTATTTATTATGTTATTAATTATTACCCATAATTTATTAATATGTTGCAATTTTGGTTAATTGTAAAAGTGTGTGTAAAAATATCCTACTGTATGAGAAAAATGTGTGTTGGTGTGTGTTCTTAAATTGTGTTAACTTTTCCATCTACAGAAGGGGCAATGTGAGCCATTTTAGCTAGTCCAAGGGGCTAAATGGACCAAATAGTCAAAGAAAGGGTAATGTGAGCCTTGGAGAATAGTCGAGGTAATCCTTAACCCTTTTTTAAAAATAGAAACCTGATTACTCAATCAACATCCGTAAGTACCAATTAGAATAATCCTCACGGGGATGATGATCTCGCTAAAGATCTAAAGGTAAACGTGGTAGTAAAGGATTTCCTCTTGACACACATATTATAAATGGAAGGCTTTACTACGTAAAGGTATTTCATGCTACGCCAGTAGAAATGATGTGGTCAAGGAATAATCAGCCGAAATCTATGCATCAGAAGAAATATACCGAGGACAAGATCACTAGCCCTAGGGGAAACAAACCTAATTTTATACAATTTGGTAAACGAAGAAATTAACGGATTTGAATCATTCTTATATTCCCAGCTTCATGTCCTTACTTTACACAAAGCAGTTGTTGCTAGTTTTTTATAATGATTCAACTTCTCCTCCACACCGATACTTCCCAAACCGTTCTTAATCACAGTCAAACAAGAAAAGGAAAAATTTACCTATAAAAATGAATTTTCTATCATGTTAACTATGAGGATGAGATAAAAATAGTAATGTTAATGATGTCAATTTCTTCCCCAACCCCCATTTCGAATCACCACAACCACAAGAAACATCTAAGTCAGAACTTGGGAATCTGACTTGCGCACAAGGAATAACGAGCTAGCTTTTATGGATTTTACCTTTCCGTTGCGTCTTGGATCAGAATAAGGTAGGTTATGGACAACAATAATTCTCCACAGCCCAACTTTCTTGTCACTGCCTAGCTCAGTGGAGTTCCTTAAGAAGGTTGCAGTTTCTTCATCCACAAACATGTGAAAGCAGGCATTCATTTTGCTGTATCCACTGATATCCTTCGGTTGCCGTATTAAATCAAATGCCCCTGGTCAAGAATGAATCTCCTACATTAATTAATAAAAAAGATTATAAAAAATAGATACAACACCATCTAGCTGGCCAGTACCAAATATTGCTGATGCGACTACCACTCCCCGACAATTTTCCATCTCAAGAAGGTCAGAATCATCAATGTCAAAACCTGTCTGATGACCTGGTTTCACTCCTCTGACAAACCTAGTACAAGTTTGCCCAAAAAAACTGTCAAATCAAGTTGAAATCCCACAACTATGTAGTTTGAAAACACATAAAGAAAATTTTGAATTTAAAATAAAGCAATGTAGTCTAAATAGTCACACTAAACGTCCTGAAAGGAAACTACCATACCCACAATGGATGCTCATCGACTCTCTTATATCATAGGAATCACTCCGCTGTCTCAGTGAAGGATATCCACCAAATTCTGACCCTCCAAATTCAGATTTTGTTAAATTTTCTTCATGAATGTATGTCAAATCCCTTATCACAGGAGAAATAGATGATGCATTTGGCATCAGAGCAACAGCATCTTCCAAAGGCAGGTAGCATACAGGGCATGCTGCAAGCAGAAACAACAGGAGAATCCACAAAAGGAGTCATAAATTGGCAGGTCTTCACATTGTATCTAGCTAAAAGGTGTCATACTAATTCTTAAAAAAACAAAGTCAAGAATACTTACGACGCGGTCCAGTCCTCTTTTTATCTGCTGGAGGTGGAGGCAATGTGAAATGCTCACATGGATTCCCGGGTGGGAGTTTATATCCAGTAAAATAAACAGGTGGCGGATGTGGAGGTGGAGGTGGAGGTGGAGGTAGCAGGGTGGCATTTGCAATTCCCTGCACTTCGAGGGTTAAAGACTGGGAACTTCCACTCACAATAACTTTCTTCTCAGATGTGGGTGCAGACACAATATTTATGTTTGTAATAATGCTTTCTCGAGCTTCCTCACCTGCAATATGAAACCCTGTAACGTTTAGCAAAGTAATCCAAATAATTTGTCAGCATTCAAAATACAAATCTAAAAGAAACTCAGATCTGAAAGCAGGTTTAACATCAAAACTGCTATCAGTCGTGCACCTCTACTCTACTCATATTAGAACAAGCTCTGCCAAATACTCAGGCAACCAAAATCATATGCAAACCACAGTACCACACAATTTCTTTTGCATATATTTTTCCCAACCTCCATAGTTAAATATAGTAACACAGTGGCATCAGAACCTCGTTTCTCTACCCAATCATACGCTCTCTTATAATTCGAAAAAACGAAGCTATCATACGTTCTCTATGTTTTCCAGATCCAAGCACACATAACAAGTCAACAACCACAACAAAATCAATAACAGATGGAGAATAGGAAGCCAAACCTTTTCCAACAATCAACACCCAAATGAAAACGAAAAGGGACACAAAACACAATAACAGCATTCCAATCTTCTTTCTAGGGGCAAATTTGAAGATCCAGTGGAACAATCTGTCCTTATCCTTGAGCATCTTAGGCGGCTTCCGTGCGACGGGCGGTGTAGTTTGTATCGGCAAACAGAATGCAGCATTCTGAATTTGCTGCAATGATCCATAACTTCCCGACGATCGAAGACCCAATGACCCTGTAGTCATTGTTGTCCCCTCAATCCCCAAACTTCACCTCTCATCTCCCCCCTCCCTCATCCACTATTTTTCCAACTAGAAAACACAACCCCTATCCTCAAAATTTACTCCCAAATCAATCCAAACTCAAAGTTCGGATCTTTATCACTTCAGCACAACAAATCAACTTAAATTACACCAAAATCATGTCAAATAACATCAAATAATACTGAATTCGCATAAATATTTCAGACCCACTTGACTAAATAAACCAAAATCAAGAACAATCACTGTATACTGAAAAAAAAAACAATATATGTGTGTATATATCTGATGAACAAATTCCAGCAACAAAAACAGATTTTTGAGCTGGAAGAACACGACTACAGTTAAGAATCCCTGATAAATTATCTCCAATCTAAGCAAATCACAGCTTATAAACACAACAAAAACGCTGTCAATGTCTGAACTGAACAATAATTTCCAAGACTGAGAAAGCAAGGTCCAGGAACAACACTTGAATCCCAATCAATATTCACTACCTATCTCAATCACACCAAACAAGAAAGATAAAAAAAAAGCTACAGAATTTAACTCCAAGTCAAGTTCTAATAAGCGACAAAAAGAAATTAGTTTTTTGTTGATGAAATTAATGAATGGCCCTGAAATAGAGAGCTGGTGGGTGATCGAATCCTAGGGTTTGTCTGAAATCTATATAGATCAAGATTCACGAGACCCTTTTAGTTGGAGAATGCATATGCTCTAATTATTGGTGTTTTTTCTTAATTTTTTTTTTTGGGGATAAATACAAAGAGATGGTAAATTGCTGGGAACATTTTTACACGAGTAATAATGTAATTATAATAATAAATGAAATCGGTTGGAAAATGATTGAGAAGGGATAACATGCGCCATGTGCGCTAGAGACTAGAGTTTTAAACGGCATCCAAATCAGAATGTCTCAAACCTTTTACACTTTTTGGCAAACAATTGACCATGTGTTAAAAGTAGTAAAAAAATAATAATAACAAATAAATACGATTTTTTTTTTTTTTGCAGCCTTCATAAATTCAGATTATTTTTTTTGGCTTTATTAAGGCTATGTCAGTCTATTTATTTTCTAAATTAAAAACATAATTTACGATGAGCCGCGTTGAAACTCGAATTAATTTCAATGTTTTTCAATTTAATTAACTAATTATAAGTAACGGATGAGAGTAATAAAATTAATTAAAACAATAAAGTGTATGAAAAATCAGCGGAATAATTTATTGCTTGGTTTTCATATTCTTTGGTTTTCATATTCTTTCGACATTTGTTTTCTTTAGTAATACATTCAATTTGTTATTAATTACGACATGGGTAGCTACATGCGACTGCAATTAGTATTAAAGTAACTTATTAGGAGGTTTAATGTTTTATTTAGTAATAGAAAATTATCCAAATCAAGATTTGACAAATCAAAAAAGATTTGGCCGGTAGAGTCCTGTGTTGTTCGACTAAAATAATGAACGATCTCATAATTAAAAGATACTCATCTCGTTTCATTATGATTCTTGTTTTAATTTTTTTTTATGTTAAAATGTTTGTTATTTTATATATTTAACTCTATCTCGAAATCTAATTTAGAAAAATATAAGTTAATAAGATTTTATGTCATATATGAAGGATGAGTATATTAGTCCATTAAATTAATTGTTAATTCTAGATAAAAAAAATAAAACAATAATTAAAATCAAAACAACAATCAATACATATTATGTTATATGTATTCTTTATTTATTGGGGGTACTTTTGTCTTTTTCCTTTAACCTAGAATCCTAAATCTCCCCCTTTTATCTTAGATTGTTTTTGCTGAGGAACACCCCTTTTGCCTCTCATCTTTTATAATTTATGTCCCTTTAGTTTAACAAATATAAATCAAAATTTCAAAACATGACATAGGAGTGGCGGATGAAATTCTCTATTTCAACATCATATGCAATAATAAAAAAAATTAATACACATGATGGATATCAAATAGTTAAAATACGAGGTGGAATAAAATATTTGAATAGCGAATCTCATCTGTGTCACTAGCGGCGTTCGAAATCAAGAAATAGACCATGGCTTGACCGATAATTCAATTAAAATTTTGATGATTCATCTTTTCCGAAAATTTTCACTTTTTTAGTATCATTTGGTACCTAATTCATCAAGGGTGTATGAGACTGTTTATATGCCTAGTATGGATATTGTGTGTGAGTTATGAGAGAATATTGTGTGAGACTTGTTTTAATTTTTACAGATCAAAATATATAAAATAGAGCAAGATTCGAATCCAAACACAATTAAACATTAATGAAATTATAAATATGTCATTATGATTACATATATGCCATTAAATATGATTTTTAATATGAATCTTAACTCATTTTACGAATTTTGACCCGTAAAATTGTTTTATTTAAATTTTGAGTTGGCCCGGTACATATTTTTTTAGCTGCAGTGTGATTTGGGACGTATAATGCAATTTTCTTTAACAGACAATCAGAAAAATTTTAGTTTTTTATATTTTTATATTTTTATATTTGTTGGGTTGATTATGAGTTGAAATATTGAAACCATCGACTTTGTTAAAATAATTAGTCAAAACCAACCAACCAAAACCATAAACGCCCTAATGAATGTTATTTAAATTTAATTAACATAGTTAATTTCTGCATATAGAAGTTGCAATAAACCAAATCGATGTTCTCAATTGTTTCCCCTAAAAAAAAGGAAAAAACAGTTCTAAATTATTGTGACTAATTAGTAATACCAAATTTCAATAATCTAGTACAGGAATACAGGATAACCCTCATGTCATAATTGTAAATCAGCAAGAATCGTAATGTAATTCATGAATCCAAAGGAGAAGAAAGAATGTATTTTAAATGGGTTGCTCAAAAGTGAAGTGTGAAAGTAAGTGGCACAAGTCCTATGCTAACATCCTTAAGAGATACATTAGGGTAATAAGGAAAAGACTAAACTACCCTTATTTATAAAACAATAAAATACACTTATATTTTCAACAATAATGTTGTTCACTTGTTTTTTAGAAGAAAATATTTTCCGTCCAAAAATCACCTAATTCTTCTGCCAAATACTTAGCTCTTCTTCTTCTGCTGCTAAATAACATCTCTATTCTAACTTCTTATCACCTTTTAGACCTGATTTTGGCTAAAAAAATTAATTTGATATTATATTTTATTTATTTTTAAATAATTTCGGTATTTAATTGATAAAATGTTAGTTTCCAACATATTTGAAAAAATATACTCCCCCGTCACATTTTAATAGGCTTGTTTTTCTTTTTGGTATGTCCCGATATATAGGCATGTTTCTATATATATTTAGCTAATTTACTAATATATATCCATATTTAATATGTTCACATTAGACATTAATTCAATATCAAAGAAATAAATAGGGGCATATTAAGAAATTTCTTGATTAATTATCTTTCCCAATATTTTTCTTAATTCTAGTGAAAAATCTCAATCATCTTAACAAAATGGGAAGGAGGGAGTAAACAATTTGAGATATAAATGGGGTGTGTGTGTGTGTGTTGAAGTATTGTGTGTAACTTTTGACTTGCTAATTGTTTAAAAATAAAAGGCCTCATATTTATGAGCTGGCTAAGACCCACCCTAATTCAACTAATGACTGATCAAAAAATTGATTATTTTGCATCAACCAACCTCATAATACTCGCAATTATTAATATTAATGAAAGTGGTTTTTAGTCGCCTTTCTCATAAATCATAATAATATAGCACAATCCGATCCGATAATTTCTCAAACGTTTACAAGTTTATATATACAATATTTTTTTTATCGATCTAGTTATGATATATATTCCCCCGTTTCTGAATAAGTGTCATTCTGGATGAATGCACACATAGTCAATACCACATGTCGGGTGTGTGAGTAAAAAAAAAACAAAAATATTAATTAGATAATCGAATTACTTTATACACCCTTATATGAATATATTAAATGAGTTAAATATGATTGCTTTGATGCATTAAATGAGGGCAAATATGATAAAAATGTGAAATTTTTACCTCGATTGTTTACAATGACATTTTTTGTGAAACAAAATTAAAGTGTTAGAATGACACTTATAACTTATTGTGAAATGGATCGAGGGAGTATTAAATACGTTAAGTTGATAAATTTGAAATATTAAAAAGATAATTACTCTTCCTCCCATTTCACAAAAAATGTCATTTAGAAAAAATACGCATATATTAATAAAGTAATTAAATTACCTAATGCATCCATACGTAAATATATTAAATGAGTAAAAATGAGATGTTTTAATTTAATGCATTAAATGAGGACAAATGTGAAATTTTCATCTTAATTGTGTATAATTACACTTTTTGTGAAATAAAATTAATGTTAGAATGACAATCTTTATGAAACGGAAATAATATTATTTAAAATAATTATCATCTATACATATATGTGTTTGTATATATAGGGTAGAATAGACATATAATGACATACATATTACTTATTAGTGACATCTCACCATATTTTCAATTTATTTCGGAAAAAATTGCCAAATTATGAGCTTGAAAATAGTGCGCATAGCTTGGAGTGAGATAACTCCCTTAGCCAGTCATTTTGGCGGGTGTGGATGTAGGAAGGTTTGCTAACTCGCTAAGGAGACCAATATTTTTAAAATCGAATCGGATATCGAATCTGTTAAATTACTGGGTCATTGGTTCAACCGGTTGAACCGTTTTGAAAAAATCGGATAAACCATTATATGATATTTATATGTATATATACACAATAAAACATAGTAAAATTATACAAACTAATATCATAATTAATATATTAAATAAGTTTAAAAAATACACCAAATTTATATCAATGCAAAAAAATAAAGTGTTTAATTTATCGATAGTTGTTCCATAAGTTAAGTAGTTAAAACTATAATATTTATAAAAATAATATTGAACATCAAATACATAATACTAAAATTTGAGAAAATATATAATTACATGTCAAATAATTAAATATTAATTTTAATTATAAAGAATACTACACAATAACAATTAAAAACATTGTTAATCATTATTTCACAAGCCACTATTTTATATTTTAGTTCTTCTCTCCATTTATATTAATTTACAAAATGTTAAATAAGATATTGTTAAATATTTATTTTAATTACATGCTAAACATTGATTTTTATTAAAATATAGATTTGTTATTTTCAATGTGTGTGTGTGTGTATGTTATTAATATTCAAATATTAACATAAAAATGTGTTAGTCCAGTTGGTTAAGCACTTTTTGGAGATTCCGGGTTTGAATCCTTCAAGTCACATATGAGGGAATTAAATTAAATTTTTCCAGAATTTCAAAAAAAAAAAAAAAAAAGTGGCCGGTTTTGACCGGTTCATTCCGGGTTTGGCCGATTCGCTCCGGGTTTGACTCCAACCCGTAAATTCATGCAATCGGACCGGACCACTGATCGGTTCGCGGTTAAACCGGTCGAACCGGCCGGTCCGGTCCGGTTTTGAAAACACTCAAGGAGACTGGCCTAAAGCTCCCAACCCTACTCGTCCCGATGGGAATGATCTAGTGATGGAATGAGATTGCTTGGATATCAAAGATTACAAGTTCGAATCTCCATAATACCACGTGTTGGATGTGTGAGTTAAAAAATAAAAACTCCCAACCTAACTCTACGTTGTGGTAGCTTATGAGTTGACCAGCCAATCGATTTTGTTATTTTTTTTATTTCTATAATGTGAGAAAATTTAGGGTTGGGTTGGCAATTCGGACTGTCCGGTCCGAACGGACCTATTGGGTCAACTATGATGGTGCGAGTTGGGTCTAGTCGATCATTAGCCAGATCGATATTTGTGTGACCCAGTCCGACTCAAATGGTGGGTCGGGCCAGGATTGGCCAAATGCTTGATTTTCACATTTGATTGGACGGCCCGATCCATTCAAGCCAATATCATTTTTGGATCGTGTCGGAAACCCTTCAGTCCTATAAAATAGTGCTCCATCAGGCCGAACCACTTTTGCCACCTTTAAGCAAACTTGACTAGTTCAAAATTCAACAAAGTAAACACGATGAAGATTACAAAGTCATTGCAAAGAAAACAATCTAAAATCCAAAAAAATATAAGTGAGACTATTTAAAAACAAGTAATATATAATATATTATTAATATGTTCGGTCGGTCAAGTGGAACCGTTTGTATATTTTTAAAAATTGGATCACTGTTCAAATTTTCGATCATTTAAATCAAAATCGGACTGCTCGTTTAGAGAGCAAAAACCGACCAAAATATATTATCAACGCCTAGTGACACATGATCAATTCTATTATCTTGAACCATAAATATGTGTATTGGTTGAATTTGATTTGATCAATTCTTATACAATCTGATTTTGTTAAAGTCACACAATATGTACAATTTTATTTATATGAAAGTGACTACGTGAGTATATAAAATTTTATATTCTTATGAGAAATTTCATTACAAAATAAGAATAACATATATTAAATAAATTTATAGAATTTAAAAACTCAACGAGTATAATTTTTTAAGACGTGGAAATTACCACTTGAAATTCTCTAGTCCAAATTTGTGTATGTCAATCGCGTGTCAAACTTCAAAATTATTATTTTTTCTTTCATTTTTTCTTCAATTTTAATTTCTTTTGGTTTATTATAATTTTACATTATTATTTAAGGTTTACTCCACCCAATTATAGTTTATATTTAATTTTCAGTACTTAATTTTCAGTTTTTAGTTAATATAATTAATTTTTGGGGTTGATTATTCCAAATTTAGAGTATATAATTTTTTTCTATTTTTTTAGCAATAAATATTAATATGACTAGTTATAATGTAATAAATTTTATTTTTATAAAAAATATTATTAACAATATCTAATTTTAATATTAGCATATGATTGACACACAAAGTTAAGACTAGATGATATCCACTCGAAAATTACGTGGCCACTCGCTAGATTTGGACATTAATGTAGTTTTTACATGTTTGTTTTAAGCAATAGTTTTTACAAGTTAAAACAAGTTGCTTTGTGAATTGTGATAATTTTCATTTTGTATTGAATTAATAAACTCCATTAAAAATAGTGTTATTATGAGAAAATAATCATTATTATTTAGTAAATCATGTAAATAGTATTTTTTAAAAAATATAATATTTCTATCTTTTTAAGATGTGAATATACGTCAATACCTTTAGTAATAATATAAATAATTTTTTAACATTGATTATTTCCTATAATAAAAACACCCTAATATATTAATAAAAAAATTATGGGCGATGATTTCAGAATCTATCTTTCTCGCCTTCAAAAAAAAAAATCTATCATTCGCCGTCGTTCTACGTCAAAGTCTAAGAAGTCACAACTGTCAGGTTTTTGTTGTCATCTTCTATTGTTGTTGTCGTCTTGCGCGTTGTTGCCGTCTTCTGTCACTGATGTTGCCGGAGATGAAAATTACAAGACACTGAAAAATCAGACATGTTTTCGAACAACCTCATCCTCATAATGAACACACGAATACATGAATGTAACGGCACGAGTAGTACTCCAAGTCATGTTCTCGTGCATTAGTTCAATAATAGTTTAATACACGAGTACACGATTAATTAAATGTTACAGTTCAAAAATAATTCATACACGAAAACACAATTACGGTCGTTCATGTACACGTGCAGCAGTTGATCATTAAACTAATACACAACTACATGGGTATGCCTATTTGTGTACTCGCGCACAAATTAAAAAATGTATAGATACACGAGTGCATGAGTTTGCTAATTCGTTCCCTCATGCAACAATTAAAAATGAGATATTGCACGAGTTCACAAATAAATTGTTGCGCGAATCAATTTCAATACTCGTGTATCGAAAGAAATTGATCCATACACTAAAGAACATTCAATTTTTTTCACTCATTCCAAAGAAACATTCCAAAAAACTTAAATATTTAGATTGATAAAAAAAAGTACAGATCCGTAGATATTATATACCTTATTGCCGCAAAAAACAACACAAGAGATGTCAACAAAATTTCAAAAAATCCTAAATTCACAAATAATTTGTAATTTTCAATATTGCAACATATAGTTGCTGAAACGGAGATTAAAGAGAGGAATAATCATAATCATCTTTAGAAATCATAGTTTGATGATTCCATCAATGATAGCTTTGTTTCAATTGATTAACAGATATTGAAAAATTAGATCATAGCTTGAGGATTCCATCAATGGTAGTTTTGTTTCAGTTGATAAAACAGAGATTGAAAAATTAGAGCTAGAGAACGGCATTTGCAGATGGAAGAGAGATAAAATCATTTTTTTTCCCTACTAGTACTAATATACGAATATATAGATATACATAAATAATAATTCATAATAATAAATATGCAACTAAGGATACTGTAGTAATTTTTTTATGATAATAGCTATAAATATTACTTTTTAAAAGGTGACTATTTACATTATTCACTAAGTAATAATGGCTATTTAAAATTTTCCCACTTAAAAATATACAATTAATTTAATACCAAAGTGGAATTAAATAAAAGTAGTATAACTATTACATTTATATTGGATAAAATTATTCATTAGTACGTTTAAGACTAATTTGTCAAATGGACAAAAGTTAATTTAGACTCCACACACAAAAGGTCAAAATAAAAAAATAAGAATATATTATTCAATATAGTGATAGTTTATACTCCCTTCGTCCTGATTATATAGTCCTTTTTCTATTCGCACGTAGATTAAAAATATTTATAAAAACAAGAAACAAAAGCTAAACTTCAAATTTTAACCTTATTTAATGAAAATTAATAAAACTTAAATTTTAGTTCAACTTTAATGTATTAATTTTTTGAAACAAAGAAAATATACAATTAATGAAGTGCAAATACAATGAATATCAATAGAATTGATCAAATTCAAGTACATGCAAATTAATTAAGTTGGTCAATTTTAATAAATATTTCTCTGTTTTTGAAAAAATAACATTTAAAATTTATAATTTTCACAAACTTAAATGTTTAATTTTTTTAGTTTCCAAAACCTAATAAGGATATAATTGTACATTCATATTAAAAATAACACTACTTATAGTAATTGAGCTATATAATCAGGACATCTCAAAATAGAATATGGACTATATAATCGGGACGGAAGGAGTATTGAACAGTTCAATTTATAACAATTTTCTTTCCTCGAAAACAACAAAAGGGCATTATGAAGAAGAAACCAAAATTTAGAAACTCAACCCAGTAATTAAAGCTAGTAAAATATTTAACGGACCTAGCTCCTAGACAACAACAACGTGCCCGAATATTTGACGTCACCATGGACTATGAAAGAAATTTCTAATAATCGCTCATATCTCGAGAAAATATATATAATCTATATACATACATACATATATATATATGTAGTACAATAGAGTTGTGCAACCACTCTTTTTCCGTCCATATACAATGATATTTTTGACAGTTTGTAATACTGTAATTTTAATGTATTATTTAATGAAATATGTATCATGTCTATTAATTATACATAGCACGAAATTATTGCTATAACATTTAATTTATACATGCATGTTATTACATAGGATTTAATTAACTAATAATTATCGATAGATTGAAACGTAATAATTCAATCTTAATTTGCAACTTAATTAATCGTTTCTATATAGTTCGTATATATATCATGATCAATCATTCATCCCTCCCCTCTCTCTATATATATCTAAAAAAAGCAACATTTTATATACCAATTTAAACAAGCACATATTTGCTAATAATTTAAAAGAAAATAACTCATATTTCTAATACAATATCACTTACTCGAGCAACAAAATCTGGCGGGGTTCTTGATGTAGCAAGATTGCTTTCTTTATTGGTGACTTCCTCTGTTTTTGACCACTCAATTGATGCATGTTGAATCTAACTGAACAAAACAATGTAATAACGTAATAGCAACAACAACTGAAGATCAAAATTTCAATAGTTTGAAATATATAATAGGAATAAAGGAAACTCGAGGCCTGTGAAGAACACAGTTTCCTTAAACCAAATTCGCCTCGTATGAGCGTTTGATTTTCAGGATATAACGGATAGACCGGAACGTTTCCCGACGAACTGAACACTATGCTCGAACTTGATCAAAGAAAGCTAGAACTTAAGAAACTAGAATTTGAACTAGAGAGAACAAGAAACTAGAGAGAAAAGATGGAGAATGTTTTTGGTGTGTTTATAAATGAGGATTGAGGCCACCTTTTATAGGCTCCAAATGGAGACCTCTCACTTGTTCACCATTAACTCTCATGGTGTAACCTCCAAAGATGAAAAGTTGTCATTAGGGCAAACTTTTGGTATTTGAGCTTAGAAAATTCTAGATATTTTCCAACAATGCATTTCCTTCATCTTCGATTATTATATTGTGAAGAATAATGCAAGTGTACATGATGTCCTTCAAGTTACCTCGGTACCAAAAAAGGAAGGACCTCTAATCATTGCCCAGCGAGCTTGAAGCACACCAAATGCCCGTTTGACATCCTTCCTTGCAGACTCTTGCATTTTCTTAAACAATATTTTCTTAGGTTCATAAGAAGTATAAAGGCTTTAACAAAAGTTTTCCATTCCGAATAGATTCCATCTATAAGATAGTACCATCTGGTGTATTGTCTACCATTCACCATAAAATTAATCTTCGGTACTTTCCTCACTATCACTTCGTTGAAAAAAAACTTTTAGGCCCGAAATGATTTCAGGCCGGCCCAGCCTGACCCAAAAAAAATAGTTGGCCCGTGGGCTCATGAATCGGGCTGGCCTGACTTATTTGACAGCTCTAACCTCGGGTAACTAACCATTCCAAGTGACCGGATAATTCTTTCATTCCCAATGCATACAATCAATGCTTCCTAACATCCCATGAAAGACATGTCTCTACCTATACATATGGATCAAGCGTTGACAATCATCAACATTTGATTTTCTTAAGTACCTTTCACCAAATACATCAATTACACATCGACAAAAGTTGAAAAGACAATCCATCCACTTCAAGATTTATGTTATCGATCCCTAGAGGAGATGAACCATGTCCAGAATGGGAGTGCTCCTTCCATATATTACTAAACATTCTTGTCAATTTTGAAGTCACTTCTGATAGATTTCTATAAGAAAATTCATGAGAAGGGGGCCTAAACGGGGGGTTATAAATAACAGTTTGACGGATACATCATATACAAAGTAGCTCTTGGAGCATCCATAAGATTCATTTGAGAGTTTGGAGAATTTGTAAGATAGATATAATTGATAAGCAAAATGATTATACTTATAGACCAATTTCCTATAAGAAAATAATTGAGATGAGTTTCCACAATGACTATGGAAAACTTGATCATTCATAGTAGGAAAGACGCATGACTGCAAAAGTTGATACATGTATGCAAGCTCATCTCATTAGAAATTGCTACAAGATTGCCAAGATAGATGCATGCATTAGCCAAAACTACTAAATGTCTACATGACTACCAAGTTGATAAATACATGCATGAAATTAGAAAATTAATTATCATGTGTGGTCTAATAAAATTGGAAGAGAGAGAGAGAGAGAGAGAGAGAGATGGAAAAGAGATAGAAAGAGAAAGAAAAATTGGTGAAGACAGAGAGAGAAAAGGAAAATTATATGTTACCCCCAGGGCATTACCTAAAGTGTCACAATAGGTGTTTTGTAGTGTCACAATAGACCTATTGTGACACTTTCAAGTGGCACAATAGACTTATTGTGACACTTAAGATAATAATATCCTGGGATAGCATATAATTTTCCGAGAGAAAATGAGGAGAAAGAGAAGGAAAATAGTTGAGAGAGAAAGGGGGTATAGAGAAAAGAAAAAGGAGAGTGGACCCCACGTAATGATCCAATCGCACACAATCAATCCTTTTTTTCTATGCGTTTGGGACACGTGTTAGGAATGTTGCTACGGTGTCTCTCACCTCCACAGCAAACAACACTTTCTCTCAATTCAAAAAATTGGTATATGAAGTTGTACCAATTTGCTAATTTGCACCTTTTTTTTTTCTTCCACTGTAGTGTACTACTACCTCTGTTTTGAAATGTTTGTTATTTTTTTTTATCTGGAATTAAGAATTAATTTTATGGACAAATATACCCATCCCTCATATAATGCCATAAAATCTAATTCATCTATATTTTCCTAAAAAATAACAATATTTTCTCTCTCCATATATTTTTCTGGGTTAAAATTAGGAGATAGGATGTCAAATTATATAAAACAACAAACATTTTAAAACAAAAAAAAAAATCTAAAACAACAAACATTTCGAAACGGAGATAGTATAATTTTTAGTACATACCATTTTATTTGTACCCCAATTTTAAGCCTACGGGCTATGGTGAATGCTCTCGGGCAATTTGTCTTTCTATGTGACATAGTTTTTTGTGGAAAATTGGAAAATTTTATGCTAATTCCAAGGTAGTGTCTTTTCAAATTTTTTCCACCCCATTTTTTTCATAACTTCACTCTCACTCATTTTTTAAAATGATAATGAATTTCATATATCTATATTTTTTTCCGCCTCTTTCATTTTTTACACTAAAAATCATAGCTCCAACTTTTACATATCTTCAATTTTTTAATGACTGTAATTTTAATATATCAAATTATCCATTTTGTCATAATGGTATTTCTTTAATGATTTGAAGTAAAATAATTTTGGCAGAGATTTTAACATAAACTATTTTTCCTTATAATTTTTTAGGTAAATTTCATATTACACCTATGTGTTTTCCTGAAAATTAAAAAAACCCTTTGTGTTGAATAAATAGTCTAAAAATCACATATGTTATGTATAATTCATCAAAAAAGCCATTTTTAGAGAAAGTGAATTACACTTTCTAAGAACATAGTAGGATTTATGTTTTTTTTACAATTTTTGTTATAGATAAATATATTTTATATCATTCGAAAATTTTAGTATTTGGTTATACTACTACTTTTTAGATATTTTGATAATTTCTTATGTTATGTATTTTTTTTACATATAAATATATTTTATATTATCTAAAAATTATAGTATTTGGTCAAACTATTATTTTTAAAAATTGATTATATTTAAAAAATAATACAAAAAGTATAAAAATAAGAATCATAAACTCTTTTTTAGCAACTGTAATTCACTTTTTCAAAAGGGGCTTTTTTGATGAATTATACATAATAGGGGGGGGGGGGGGGTTAGACTATTTATTTAGCACATTAGTTTTTTTTTTTGGGAAAACATAGGGGAGTAATATGAAATTTGCCCTAATTTTTTTAGGAAATATGAATCAAATTAATTTTTTATATTGAATAAATAACTAAATATCCTATATGTTGTAAAATATTATTATGATGTGATTTATAACATACCAAAATAATATATAATAAACTAAAGTCTGATTAATGGACATCTTTTAAATAGAGTTAAGTAAAATAATTGAATACAACGACAAACCTTATTTAATATAATAAATTTATTATTATGTATAGACAACATTTTAGTTTTTGCGAGAAATCAATTTTAATGAAAGAAATATATCGACAACTAAAATTTTATTTTTACAATATAATATAATATATTATTTTACACCTTTTCTATATTTTTTTAGATTGAATAAATAACTAAATATCCGATATGTTTTAGAGACATATTTCACACGCTAGTTCCTTCGCACAATGAAGAATGATCAAAGCAAATTCTTAGATACTTTCTGTAAAATGTAAAACGGTGGAATGTGACGAAAAAGATACTTTAGCAATATTCTAAACACATCTCACCAATTTCAACCGACATGATGGTTTTGACTATCAAATTTTCAGACGCCGGTTCAGTGCTAGAGCTCCGACGAAGACTTTTGGAAGAATGGTGGTGTCCGTTCGTTTTGCTAAAAAATTGAATTACCCACGCACACGAACCAACGAAAGTGACTTTTAGGCCACCCCTTTTCTTTTTTCATAAAGTTATTTCATTTAGTTTAATATAATATCGATTAATACAAAATTGTTCAAAATTATATATTTTCATATTTTCAAATTAAAATATTTCATCAAAGTCAATTTCACCCATAAAATAAATTTATAACAATAATAAAAAATTACCGATAAAGAATATTTCATTAAAATAACTCAAAAAATATTGCCGACTTATGTCCTGATATGGAAAAAAAATTCAAACGACTTATTTTTACACATTTTAACTAATTAAATAGTAAAAATTATATTTCAAAAGCCTATTCTAACAAGTTGTCATGGAAATTTTAACTTATTAAATAATATTTAAACATAATTACATTTTATAAAATTATTTCATTTAATTTAATATCAATTCATATGAAATTGATTAAAATTTTATACCTTCACATTCTCAAACTAAAATATTTCATAATCGGTGTCATTTTCTCCATAACATAAATTTTTAACAACAATAAAAAATTTGCCGATACCGAATATTTCATAAAAATAACTAAAACATAATTGTCGACATATGTGCCGATATGGAAAAATTATTTTTCAAATACCTTATTTTTGCACATTTTAACTAATTAAACAATATTTAAACATAATTAAATTTAACAAAATTACGTTTATTTTTACGTAACGAAATAAAACAGGAAATCCATTTAATTCATATTCTAGCAAAAAAATGTTACGGATCAAATTATTTAAATTTATAAAATAAATATTTATTCGAGATTTCATTTTTTCCCCACTAAAATATTTTAATACCAACAATTAAAATGTTGCCTATACATCATTTAGATTTACATTTTATTTTTGTGAGAAATCAATTTTAGTTAAAGAAATATATCGGCAACTAAAATTTATTTTTATAATATAATATAATATATTATTTTACACCTTTTCTATAATTTTTTTTATATTGAATAAATAACTAAAAATTTGATATGTTGTAAAATATTATTATGATATGATTAATAACATACAAAGATAATATATAATAATTAAAGTATGATTAATGGGCACATTTTAAACAGGTTAAGTAAAATAATTGAATACATCGACAAGCCTTATTTAATATAATAAATTTAATATTATGTATAGACAACATTTTTATTTTGACGAGAAATCAATTTTAGTGAAAGAAATATATAGTCAATTTAAATTTTATTTTTGATATAATATAATATTTTACACTTTTTCTATTTTGATTATTAAGAGATTTAATTTAAACTAAATTCAGTTGTGTAAATAAAAAATTCGAGAGGCACAATGTCATTGATTCTCGCATCAGAAACAATGAAATAATTAAATTTAGTAAAGAAAATGAAATAAAATCTGAGTGTTTAAAGAAAAATAAAAGTATGAATATCAACTTTATTGAACACATGTCAAAATATTAGACTATAATGCACTAGTTTGGAGGTAGCACAGGGACGATTTAATTTGGGATCAAAACAATAGGACTATAGTTTATTTATGACTAAATTCAAATTACTTAGGAATAAATAAATAAAGCAGATTGATTGTAAACTCGACACGTATTAATAAAACTAGTATTACATCCCGTGCGATGCACGGTGAGAATATATAAATGATTTATAATAAATAGTTTGTGCAGATAAAATAATTAAATTACAATAAAATAATTGATATAAGTAATTATAAAATATAATGTTATATATATATATATATTCAAGTTTATTCTATATTTTATCGACACACAATCCATGCCCATGAATAAATTTACACTTTTCATTTGTGTCCAATAAAACAAAAAAACATAATTGATTTGCCTGAAATTAATCACAAACATAATTAAAATCATTTGTAATTTGAGATATAATGAGAAAAATTAAGAAGAAAATGACACAACACCATAAAAAATATTTAAGAAAATTATTTTATTTTACATCTTCTTTATCCCTCCAAACTGTGTGAAGTGGATATATATGACATCACTGAGGGAAAATTGTCTTGACTTGAGTAGCCTTCCACAATGTGATTAATGTTTCGTCATCATCTCTTTTATTTGTAGAAAATATCTGAAACTCCATCTTCAACATTATATAATTTTACATCTCACTTCACACGAGTATGAATATATTAAATTATATTATTATAAAATATTGATCAATACTACAATTAATTACGTAGAGAAAATGAACCGGAAACACCGATAATTAACAATTTGATAATATGTTAGGGCTTTAAAAGCCGATGAATAATCAGTATCAGTCGGCAGTGGTCAATGTCCTCTTCTTAGATTTCTAGTCGGTAGTGAATAATTATTATGTAAGAATGTATACAAAATAAATGTACATCATTCACACAAAAATAAATAAATTCATAAATATATACTTCATTGTCAAGAAGAGGCCTAATCGAAATCATTATCCTCATAATGTTTTAATCAACTAAATTAAATTGTGAAATGAATTGTAAGAACATATTGAAAATATTTTAACTGGATAAATTATTACAAAATGAGAAAATTTTAATTACCGGGTGAAACTAACAGTAATTAAAAATAATAGTGCATGTTTGATTCAATAATTTAACTACATACAAAATCATAAAAAAATGAATTACATACTGCTAAAAATTTGTGAAAAATATTAGTTGATTCTGTAAGTAAATATTGTACAACTGTGATCGAAACAAATAATAAGGGACTTATAAAGTGAAGATAGAATAAAATTACAAATTAACTACATAAACTTTCTATAACAAAATCTATGACCTCGTTGATCAGTAGTCTAAAAGAATAAAAAATGAGATGCAAATTATTTATGAAACAAACAAATGAAAAAATAAGTACGGTGGACATATGTTTGAGCGATCCATGCCTTTAAAAAGTTGAAGCAGAAGACATCATCTATTTGACGAAATTTAATTGACTATTTTATGAGGAATGAATGGGGTATATTTTGTGTGGAATGAACGGGTATATATAATATATATTTTTTGTTGAAGAATTTGTCCAATTGTGTGTTGTTGTATAAAAATATATAATAATAATAATAATAATAATAATAATAATAATAATAATAATAATAATAATAATAATTTTATGCATGCATTAAGATGTATTAATTTTTTATTAAAAGGAAAATTGTATATATCTTGATGAACAATAAATAGAGATGATAATATGTTACAATTCTCAATATTATGAAATAATAAGACTAAAAAGTACTAAATATATAAAAATATACAACAATATTTAGATTTTATTGTATATAAGGATATTATTAATTGTGACATTATTATCCCAAAAATATTATTTTGATATTATTATCCCATTTTTTCCTAGAATACAAAATTAAACACAAATAACATAAAAATTGAAATTTATTCTTTGAAATGAACGAAACTAATTAAACTCACAACTTTATTTTGCAACTTATAATAGCGAGAAAAAAAATAGTATAGTCAAATAATCAAAAATGCAACCACTTCTCCTTTGAATAATGTTTGATGGAGCTACGAAATGATATCGTTGATTCCTTGGTGCGACACATGTTCTTGATGAGGATGGAGAAAAGACAACCCAATTAAGATTTTTCATAAATCTATATCATGTCAGTAAATTACAAATACATATTCAAATGTGTCATTGTATATTTTTTTACAACAATATATAAGAAAATAAATTCTAACTCTGTGGTATTGCAAAAATTGTACATGAAATCTTAGAATGCTAAGCAATTGTATAAGATAATGTGTGTTGGAGAATAATTGATAGGGTTCAACTATTTATAGATAGGTATGAAGTGATACTTTTGGATAATTTCATATTTAAATGGTGTTATTATAGAATAAAATAATCAATACATTAATTGATTGGAATTATCATTAATTTAATTTGAGAAACAGTCATTTGAGTTAATTAGTTGCATAACTTTAAAATTAAATTTTCCATACTTAAAACATGTAAACATGGAATCACGCCAGCCATTTGATTGAATTTTTATAAAACAGTCGATTAATTTATTAGTTAAAGTTCTTTATTTTCTATAGGGATTTTCGTGCCTTATGAATTAATGGTGTTTATAATTGATATTTTTTTATTATTATCTAAATTATATAAGTTGATTTATTTGAAACAAAAATTAATTATAAATCGGTTAATAAATATTTCCATTTTTGGAAATTTTATTTAGGAGTTTCTTAAAATGGCATACTTTCTTACTTTTATATATATAAAGATTGGTATATAAAAATAAACTTACTAAATATAGTAAGTGGTTTTTGCGGGAAAAAGTTAAGTTACTATTAATGGAATAATTATTTGCTTTTATATATATAAAGATTAAAGCTCAAATTAAATTAAATTAAATTATTCAGATTTGACTGTATCATGCCTGTAGCTAGCTAGCATTCCTGTGATTCCAAACCGACATAACTTACCACCTTTACCTTTTCTTTTTATATGATAAATTGAGTAATTAATCATTGAAGAAATTAAATGAAAGTCAAATTCTGACCACATTCATCAGCGGCAGGCATACACGACCATTACCTTTCCCACCCGTCTCTCTCTCTCTCTCTCTAGACTCTCTCTTTCTCTCTCTAACAAATATGCTGATTAATTTAGAACTGAGAAGAAGCTCCCAATTTCCCTCTCTAAAGCTGCAATGAAGAAATACAAACACCTTATCCAATTTCTGCCATTACTCCTAGCAACAATCTTCACCGCGCAGCTCACTTTCGCCGTCGATCTCCTCTTCAACAGCTTCTCAGACTCCTCCGTCGTGCTCTACGGCAACGCCACAGTCGAATCCCGCATCCTCACACTCACCGGAGACGCCGGGTTTGAGATCGGCCGCGCTCTCTACACGTCAAAAATCCCCACGAAAGATGCCAACACATCGCGCGTGCTCCCCTTCTCGACCTCCTTCATCTTCGCCATGGCCCCGTTCCGTGGCCGTCTCGCCGGCCACGGCATGGTGTTCCTGTTCGTGCCGCACCTCGGAATGGACGCCGCCTCGGCGCAGAATTTGGGATTCTTGAACTTCACGAACAACGGCGACCCGGACAATCACGTGTTCGGAGTTGAATTCGATGTTTTCAGGAACCAGGAATTTAACGATTCGAACGATAATCATGTTGGGATTGATGTGAATTCGCTCACTTCTGTTAGCGCTTACGAAGCCGGGTATTGGTCTCAGGGGAATTCTTTCGAACAGTTGGAGCTCAATAATGGGAGAACGTATCAAGTCTGGATTGATTACGTTGATGGAGTTTTGAATGTTACAATGGCACCTGCGGGTATGAAGAGGCCTCAGCTGCCATTGTTGAATGTTTCTGTTGATCTTTCTCCCGTTTTCGAAGATGAAATGTATGTGGGATTCACTGCGTCGACAGGAAACATGACCCAAAGCCACAAAATTCTAGCTTGGAGTTATAGCAACACGAATTTTTCGTTGAGTGAGGGGTTGATAACAGTAGGTTTGCCGTCGTTTGAGCTTCCAGAGATTCCGTTTTATAGAACTAGAGGTTTTGTTGCAGGTTTAACAACTGGGATTTTGATTCTCGGTGTTGTGTGTGGTGCATTTGCTTTCATGTTTGTTAGAAGGAGTAGGATGAAAAGAAGGGAGATAGAGGAGATGGAAGATTGGGAATTGGAGTATTGGCCTCATAGACTTGCTTATCAGGAAATTGATTCTGCAACGGATGGTTTTGCTGATGGAAATGTGATTGGAGTTGGTGGGAATGGCAAGGTTTATAAAGGGGTGTTGAATGGAGGATTGGAGGTTGCTGTGAAGCGAATTTCCCATGAAAACGCAGAAGGAATGAGAGCATTCTTGGCTGAGATATCCAGCCTAGGAAGAGTGAAGCATAGGAATTTGGTGGGATTGAGAGGATGGTGCAAGAAAGATAAATACAGTCTAATCTTGGTTTATGATTACATGGAAAATGGGAGTCTTGATCAAAGGGTGTTTGATTGTGATGAGAGCAAGATGCTGAACTGTGATGACAGAATCCGAATCCTGAAGCAAGTAGCCTCAGGAGTTTTGTATTTGCACGAGGGGTGGGAGTCTAAGGTGCTGCATAGGGACATCAAGGCGAGCAATGTGTTGCTTGACAGAGAGATGAATGCGAGGCTAGGTGATTTCGGGCTGGCTAGGATGCACGATCATGATAAGGCTGCAGGCACCACACGGGTGGTGGGGACGATAGGGTACCTAGCACCGGAGATTGTGAAGAGTGGGCGAGCATCAACACATACAGACGTGTTCGGGTATGGAGTCTTGATCTTGGAGGTGATGTGTGGGAGAAGACCGGTTGAGGAAGGGAAGCCTCCATTGGTAGATTGGGTTTGGCAGCAGTTTAGAAGAGGGGAATTGGTTAATGTGATCGATGCTCGATTGAAGGAGAGTAGAGATGTGGATGCAGAGGGAGTTGAGAGAGTGCTGCAGTTGGGGCTGTTGTGTGCTCATCCAGATCCAAATACAAGGCCAACAATGAGACAAGTAGTGAAGTTGTTTGAAGGGAGGAGTGAGAAGGAAGGAGAGGATATGAACAGTTACCTCTTGGAGAGGATGAGAGAGAGAGAGATTTTGTCTGTGCATCAGCATCATCAAGTTTTGGGAAATGGAATTAGTCCACATCCAACATTTCATGAGATCAGACAGGGAATGTCTTCTTCCATGTCACTCTCTTGGAGTAATATTACGGTTGTAGAAGGTAGATGATTTATTTATTTTTTTGATGATGAAGTGAATTGTAGTGTTTATTGATTTTAGTTTAGTGAGTGTGTAGATAATTTCATGGACTAGATTAGCTCTATTGGATTATATTTTTTTTTGCATTATCAATATGTATATTGTTCATTGGTTTATGGTTCTATTCTTTGTATCGAATAGTTTGGATTATAATTGTTTTTTTTGTACTATTGTTTATATCTTAAAACTATTTGTCTTTTCAAATATATCACAAACTAAAACTTTTGTCAATGAAAATATCTAAGTTATTTTAAAACTGATCAAATTCAACATCGGTGCATTTTATGACCAAAACCTAGGGCCGTAAATGAACGAGCCGAGCCGAACATCAATATTCGATCTCGAGCTTGACTTGTGAAATGCTAAAAGTTTTACTAATCGAGCTAAGCTCGAACATGTTCCCAAATTGGTCGAGCCGAACTCTGTTCGAGCTTAACTCGATAATTTTATCGAGCTCGATTCGAGGCTTGAGCTAGGTTCGTTTAGAAAGCGAATAAGCTTTTTTCAGGCCAATCTCCGAAAAGCTCGTGAGCAACTTTGTTCATTTACAGCCCTACCAAAACCAACATCAAGTATGCAAGATCGGCAAAAATTAGAGTAAAAATGCCATGACATAAATGTGATCAATTTGGCCTCTACATAAGACCTTATAAGAAAAAAAGTCCCAAGTATTCAGCCAAGCATAAGATAATTTTTGGCTAAAAAATACATCTGATGTTATATTTGATTAGTTTTAAAATAATTTAGGTATTCAATCGACAAAAATATTAATTTTAGATCTATGGACGATAGTTTGGCCAAAAAAAAAGGTGTAAATTTTATTGAATTAATATATTGTTTGGACAAATAATAAATAAGAGAGCACCAGTGGTCTAGTGGTAGAATAGTACCCTGCCACGGTACAGACCCGGGTTCGATTCCCGGCTGGTGCATTTTCATTTTTTCTATCAATTTCTTTTAAATAGTTTTGGGCTGGGCCTCAGCTTACATTCTATGCCCTACTTTTTTTCCTTTTCGTTTTTTTGACATGAAAACCATAGCTGCCAGTGCCACAATAAAAAAGAAAAAAGAAAATAGGTGAGGTGTGGTTTGGGTGTAAGTGAGAGTTACTTTGAACTCTTTTTTAGTATTAAATAAATTTAATTGATATGGATATTAAATTCTTATATTATGATCCTTTTTTAAAAATATACTGCCTCCGCTCCCATTCAATTTAATAGAAAAGATTGGTTTTATTTTACCCCAAATCATTTCGGACCCGTTAATTTTCAACAGACTGCTCCTCCTCTACAAATTTCAATCTCCACGGCCGAAATATCAATATATTCACCACAATTGCGATGTACAAGCATCATTGATACAGCCAAAACGTGACTAGAGGTCAATTAATTCTTGTAGATTCTTAAGAATTAGGAAAATCCAAATTTTTCCTAAAAGATATATATCCACCCTAAATATTATAAAACAACCACTATTTAAAGTTTTGATATCTTATTTCAACTAAACAATTAAGGAGAAGCGTTGTGTGACGATCTTATTTGATCCAATAAGTGGCCCCTTTCCTTTTCTTTTCGCTCTTCTTTGAAAAAAAAAGAAAAAAAAAAAGAATAGGAACAAAAAAGGCAAAAAATTTGGAGAAAAAAAAAAGATACAAATATGTCAGCCCAGCTGGGCGGGGGTGGTTGGCATCATGGCATGGGGTGGCTCTATTGGTCCCGGCCTTGATTGGGGGTGGATCTGGAGGGTTTTAAGCTACTTTCAGTAGATTTTGATTCGATTTAAACGGTCTAATGAGTTGTGACCCGTGTTGTCAATTGTTTTCTATGTCAACTAGGAAACAATTCGAAGTAATTTAAATTTAAACAAAAAAAAGAAGGCTTTTGAAACTATGTATATCCATGCTGCGTGGGTACTATTCATTTTTTTTTATATATATAAATACACACATTTCAAGATTTTCAATCACCTTTTATGCATCTATATATAACCGAAGAAAATAACTTTTTTTTACTTGCAACAAAACACAACCTTCAAAGTTCAACCCAAGCACCGTGAACGTGTAATGAGATACGTACAAATTTCAATACTAATTTTAACATATTCTCATGTGTATTTGTTGTTAAATTTCCATTAACATATTAGCATATGCGCTCTCATTTATTTTTTTTTGAAATAAATGTAATTTTATAAATTAAAAAAATGTAAGCGTAAAAAAACTTAATTTGATACTATAAAGTATTTCATAATGGTATTATATTTTTTTTATCTAAATAAATAAATTTCTAAATATTGTATTTTCTTTGGACATTTTGTTAAATATTGTATTTGCAATTAAGCTCCGAATGCAGTAGCTCCAAATTAGTATTATATTATATTTTTTTGGGTTAATTGCCTTAAAAATCATGAATTTTGATATTAGTTGCAAATTTAACATGAACTTTAAAAGTAGGCTATTAAAACACCAACTTTGAATTTGTGTGTCCAACATACAATTTGCTCATCTCTTCGAGCCCGTCATGACTCGACCATCAATTTTTAAAAATGACATCAAAGTAGCCACAATTGTACGTTGGATTGAAGATCAATTTGTTTTATAAAACTTGGGGATGTTGAATAACACACAAATTTAAAGTTTGTGTTTTAATTGCTTACTTTTAAAGTTCATGTTAAATTTGCAACTAAACTCAAAGTTCATGATTTTTAATGCAATTAATCTTATTTTCTTTGTATATTATATTGTATTTTCATTGTACATTTTATATATACTTTAGCTTGTAATCTCACTAAACAAATACACACATAAAAAAAACATGCAACCTTGCAAACTTCTTGTTCACCATCCTCTCATCTTCTCACTTTTAACATGGCTTTCAAATTCATCATTTCCCACGATAAAAAATTGTTAAACTCATATCTAGAAGTGCCCACGGTTACGGTTCGATTAGGCGGTTTCATCCGAAGCAAATCATAATTGGACCACCCGACAACTGATTACGCAAACCGTGCCGGTTTGTCCCGATTACGGTTACGGTTTAGGGTGGTTTGGTCGATTTTTTATATATATTTTTATAAAATAGAATGAAATAGTCAAAAAGAGTAAAACTAAAAAATTATTATATTGAAATTACAAAATTTACGATTAAATAATTGTAATTGTTGCAAACTTACAAGTTATAACTTATACATGGGCTTGTACTTCAAAATGAAGTTCGAGCCATTTTTTTTATTCCCCCTCTCAATTTTTAGTTGTGACAATTGTTACAACATTGTGCTTTACTAAAGTACTAAATACAAGTTATATAATTATTAATATTGTGTATATAGTTGAGTCAATTATGTATTTATGTGGAATACTTATGGTGTAATAATAATAATAATAATAATAATAATAATAATAATTCATTGAAGTTTATACTTGCAAATTCAAGTTAGATATTTAAATAGTAAAGAGCTAACTTTCAATAGTTAGTATAATATATAAATTTAATATATGATATACACAAATTGTGATTAGTTAAAATATATCTTATTTGCATTATCATTAGCATGTTTACTTAAATTGTGAATAATTAAACACAAGTTGTATACCCATAAATTAGGAATCCTAAAAAAGTATGAGATTTTTTTTAAATGAGATTGGAAAAAGGTGCAAAAAACACCTCCAACGTTTATCTTGAGGGGTGGATTCACCATTAATGATTTTCTTGGAGCAAATACCACCCGAACGTTTAACAAAATGTACAAATTCCCAGTTGGAATCCTCTATTGTATATTTAGGGTTGCATTTTATATTGCACACTCGATTTTTTTAATTTTTTTCAAATTTTTTCTTTGATTTCAATTTCTAATGCTTTAGTTTAATTTTACACTTATTATTTAGGTTTCATCCCATCCAATTAGAATGCATTGTAATTTTTTATTATTTAATTTTAAATTTTTAGTTATTAATTGATTATTTGAAAAATTAAATACTAAAAAATTATATTAAACCCTAATTGGATAGGATCAACCCTAAATAACAAGTGTAAAATTAAACTAAAGCATACTAAATAGAAATCAAAGAAAAAATTAAAAAAATTGTGTGTGCAATATGAAATGCAACACCAAATGTGCAATAGACAATTTCAAACGGCAAATTCCCCCACCCCTCCATCAAAATAGTATTTTTGTGCAAATGCATATATTTTTTAATTTATTTTTACATATATACATGGAAACTTCCATGCCAAAATCAATGCTTATTAAAATAGGCATGAAAATGAAATTTCGAATTTAATTTATATTACATGCATCTATATATATTGTGTATATTATTTATATTATCGTATATTATTTTTGTTATGTGAATATATATACATGGAAATGAAATTTTATATTTTATTTTATTTCTCATTACTTTTTTGTTACATGTATTTTTTCATAAGTTATAAATAAATTTCATTCACAAACATACAATTACTTAAAATCAATAATAATAACAATAGGTCTATAATTAAATGGAGGTTATAATTTTTTAGTGATGAAAAAAAATAATGAATAAAAATGCATTTTGCACAAAAAATACTATTTTGAGTAGAGGAAGGGAATTTGCTCCAAAACGAACGTTAATAGTGAATTCGCTCCTCAAGGTAAATGTTGGAGATGTTTTTGCACCTTTTCCCAAGGAGATTTGAAAGATTGTACAAAGATAATCAAATGATTAGGTGATACCCTTTTATATGAAAGTTTAACTATTGTCTTTGATATAAAATCAATGTGAGATAAAAAATCTTGCACCCCGTGTTGATTTTGTATCAAAGACAAATGGTTAAACTTTTTTATAAAAGATTATTAGTCATTTGATTATAATTTGCCTTTGTTTTTATTACACATTGAATTTATATCAAAGATAATGGTAAGACATTGCCTATAAAAGAGTATTATGTATTTGATTATCGTTGTATTAATTTCTAATATCTTTTCAAGGAAATCTTATATATAATTTTTGGGGGTTTTTATAAAAAGAGTATTATGAAATATGAAAAGTTACAAAAAATAAAATAAAATTGGTTGAACAGCCCAAACCAGCGTTTGTAACCGGAAGTTTGTCGGTTTGTCATTTGAAAAACCACAATCGGATCATCTTTCGGCTGATTATTGTTTGGTTGGAAAGTGTGGTCAAAGGTTTGGGAACCGTTGACCAAATCAGAACCGATAGTTTGTAACCACCGGTTCGATATGGTACCTCTATAATCATATCTATGTAAAAAAAATTATATCTATTTCAAATAAATTGTTTCTTGATTACCACATTTCATTAATATGAAGGATTTTAGCTATCTATGTCAAACAAATTGTTTCTTGACTACCACATTTCATTAATATGAAGGATTTCAGCCATTAACGAGGTAGAAGAAAGTCATCTTAGTATTTGTTGATTAGCTCTAACAACCATTAAATACCATTTTTTCTTTTTTCTGCAAAAATTAAAATGTATCAAAAAGTAAGTCAATCTATCTAGCTATATACTTTAGTTTGAAATACTTATATAATTATCTTAAGACTTTCTGTGGTTTTGATGGAGTCATTGAAATACAGACTTTTTATCGCAGCAAATTTTATTCCGTGAACTCGGACACCGTGCACAAGGAGCACCACTTCATTATCATGGTAGAATATGTTAAGTTTCTCCTCCACAACTACTTGCTCTACCATAATTGGCTGCTCCTCCACACTTTCTTCTTGCTCCACCACTTGTTCATTGATGCCATTTCCTTGAAGCTGTTGATGATTGTTCATCCAAGCACTTGTGACTCCTCCCATTGTATTCACACATATAGCTTTCTTCTACCGAATTGTGTATATGAGTCGGAGACCTGTTTAGTGAATCAGTTGTTATAATTTGTGTGTTCGACTGTTGTCCATCATTGCCACAAGTGTAGTCTTCCAACTCCAAACATATGTGAGAAACCATCTAACAACAAAGAACAAGAAGAACAATTAAGAAAACAACAAATTAATTCGTCAAATAAACTTTTGAAACCAACATTGCTAGATAAAAGTCTTACCATGAATTTGTATATCACGCTGCAGTGCAAGCACTTATTGTTGTATCAAACTAAAAAAAATATAGGTTAATATAAGTTTGAGATGGAGAAGTGCATGACGTGAGATAATGTGAAAAAATAGTAGGTTCAAAAACGTCACACATTTGTGTGGTAAAAGGAGCCCACTTGATGATCGTTGATCAGCTATCTTGACCAGCTAATACCATTTTTTCTGCATAGTTAAAATTAAAATATTGCAGCATTATATTACTAAGACAATCTATATGGCTAGATTCTTTAACTTGAAAAAAATTAAAAAATAAATTTATCTTACCATGAGACCATATCATATCAGTTCTAATCAAGTCACTAAAAAGTTACATTTTTATAGTGACAAATCTTCTTCCATAAGTTGTCACACCTTGTATGAGGAGGTCAATTTCAGCATCACCAAAAGAGACTCTACCCCCGGCTTAAACACAATTTCTTGCTGAGTATCTTCTTGCTCAACTATGTCATTGGCGGACTGTTGAATTACATCCAGTAGAACCTGCTCATATGGATTCGGCTGGTGTTTAACCAATCGTTAAAGATTATATTGGCCGGTTCTTTGCTCATCCAAGCACTTTTCATACTATTAATGGCATTAGCACGTCCAA
The DNA here is from genome assembly GCA_026008535.1 of Perilla frutescens. Lineage (NCBI taxonomy): Eukaryota > Viridiplantae > Streptophyta > Magnoliopsida > Lamiales > Lamiaceae > Perilla > Perilla frutescens. The sequence continues at coordinate 15,306,022 of BRKX01000007.1, read as the reverse complement.
TTGCAAAGTTTTGATCCATCGAGGTAGATATCTCACTCAAGGGCCTGTCTGGTGACTCGTTTTATAGTAATTTATGTGTTTAAAGTAAATTGGTTCCCATTATCACCACAAGCGCAACCCTCCTACTCCCAACAAATATGGCAAACCATCTAACAAACAAGAAGAATAAGAAAGCAACAGATTCGACAAATAAGTTTTAGAAACCAAGATTAATAGTTAGAATTATTACTACACATATATGTACAATTAAGCTCCGAATGCAGTAGCTCCGAATTAGTATTATATTGTATTTCCTTTGTATATTTTATATATACTTTAGCTTGTAATCTCACTAAACAAACACATACATAAAAAAAACATGCAATCTTGCAAACTTCTTGTTCACCATCCTCTCATCTTCTCACTTTTAACATGGCTTTCAAATTCATCATTTCCCACTACAAAAAATTGTTACATTCATATCTAGAAGTGCCCACGGTTACGGTTACAAACCGTCGATTAGGCGGTTTCATAAGAAGCAAATCATAATTGGACCACCCGACAACCGGTTACGCAAACTGGCAGTTTGCCTCGATTACGATTACTGTTTAGGGTGGTTTGGTCGAATTTTTTTTTATGTTTTTATAAAATAGAATGAAATAATTAAAAAGACTAAACACTAAAAAAAATATTTTATTAAAATTACAAAATACAAAGTTACACCTTACGATTAAATAATTGTAATTGTTACAAATTTACAAGTTATAACTTACACATGGGCTTGTACTTCAAAATGAAGTTCGAGCCATTTTTTTCATTCCCCCTCTCAAATTTTAGTTGTGACAATTATTACAACGTTGTACATTACTAAAGTACTAAATACAAGCTATATAATCCTTAATATTGTGTATATAGTTGAGTCAATTATGTGGAATACTTATGGTGCAATAATAATAATAATAATAATAATAATAATAATAATAAATCTTATTAAAATAGGCATGAAAATGAAATTTTGAATTTGATTTATATTACATGCATCTATATATATACTGTATATTATTTATATTATTGTATATTATTTTTGTTACATGCATATATATGCATGAAAATGAAATTTTATATTTTATTTTATTTCTCATTACTTTTTTGTTACATGTATTTTTCATAAATTTTAAATAAATTTCATTCACAAACATACAATCACTCAAAATCAATAATAATAACAATAAGTCTATAATTAAATGGAGGTTATAATTTTTTAGTGATGAAAAAATAATGAATAAAAATTCATTTTGGACAAAAAATAATATTTTGAGTAGAGGGAGGGGAATTTGTTCAAAAAAGAACGTTAATGGTGAATCCACTCCTTAAGGTAATTATTGAGGATGTTTTTGCACCTTTTCCTAATGAGATTTGGAAGATTGTACAAAAATAATCAAATGATTAGGTAATACCCTTTTATATGAAAGTTTAACTATTTTCTTTGATATAAAATCAATGTGAGATAAAAAAATATTGCGCCCCACGTTGATTTTGTATCAAACACAAATGGTTAAACTTTTTTATAAGAGAGTACTAGCCATTTGATTGCCATTTGACTTTATTTTTATCACACATTGTATTTATATCAAAGATAATGGTAAGACATTGCCTATAAAAGAGTATTATGTATTTGGTTATCGTTGTATTAATTTTTAATTTATTTTTAAGGAAATCTCATATATGTGTTTTGGGGATTTTAATAAAAAAAGAATTATGAAATATGAAAAGTTACAAAAAAAATAAAAAACGGTTGAACCGCCCAAACCAGCGTTTGTAACCGGAAGTTTGTCGGTTTGTCATTTGACAAACTACAACCGGATCATCTTTCAGCTGGTTATGGTTTTGGTTGGAAACTGTGGTCGACTGTTTGGGAATCGTTGACCAAATCGGAACCAACAATTTGTAACCACCGGTTCGATATGGCACCTCTATAATCATATCTATGTAAAAAAGATCGTATCTATTTCAAACAAATTGTTTCTTGATTACCACATTTCATTAATATGAAGGATTTTAGCTATCCATATCAAACAAATTGTTTCTTGACTACCACATTTCATTAATATCAAGGATTTCATCCATTAACGAGGTAGGAGGAAGTCCTCTTAGTATTTGTTGTCTAGCTCTAACAACCATTAAATACCATTTTTTCTTTTTTCTGTAAAAATTAAAATATATCAGAAAGTAAGTCAATCTATCTAGCTATATACTTTAGTTTGAAATACTTATATAATTAATTTAAGACTTTCTATAGTTTTGATCGAGTCATTGAAAGACAGGCTTTGTATCATAGCAAATTTTATTCATGAACTCGGACACCATGCACAAAGAGCACCACTTCATTATCATGGTAGAATATGTTAATTTGCTCTTCAACAGCTACTTGTTCTACCATAATTAGCTGCTCCTCCATACTTTCTTCTTGCTCCACCACTTGTTCATTGATGTCATTTCCTTGAAGTTGTTGATGATCGGTCATCCAAGCATTTGTGACTCCTCCCATTGTATTCACACATATAGCTTTCCTCCACCGAGTTGTGTATATGAGTCGGAGACCTGTTTAGTGAATCAGTTGTTGTAATTTGTGTGTTCTACTGTTGCCCATCATTGCCACAAGTGCAGTCTTCCAACTCCAAATATACGTGAGAAACCATCTAACAACAAAGAACAAGAAGAAGAACAATTAAGAAAGCAACAAATTAATTCGTCAAATAAACTTTTGAAACCAACATTGCTAGATAAAAGTCTTACCATGAATTTGTATATCATGCTGCAGTGCAAACGCTTATTGTTGTATTAAACTAAAAATAAATATAGGTTAATATAAGTTTGATATGGATAAGTGCATGACGTGAGATATTGTGACAAAATAGTAGGAGGATACCATTTCTTTGGTTGCCCAAATCTTATAGTAATTATGACCGGAGATGGTTCTGAGGTCGTGCGAGAGATGCGACACACATGGGACCATCAATTAAAGACATTATTTTATCTTTTGTAGTATTACTTATTAATATATTTTATAGCATTACTTATTAGTATATTTTATAGTACAAGACTAACTCTGTTTTTTTAAATTTTCAATGTCAATTCTCGATCTCTTCACTTTTAATTGTCTTTTTTATTACCCAAGTACATTCACTGAACTGCATTTATATAGATAATTTAAGTCAATTATTTCTCCTCCAACTGACTTATCAAATGGTTGAAATTAATGTATAAGAATAACTTCTAAGTTCTAATCATTTTTGTATGATTACATTTTCTATTTTTCTAGATTTATAATTCACATGCATTCTCTATATTTTTCTCTTTTCCTTTCTAGCTATTTCTAGAAATTCTTTTATTATTTTTATTGAACCATCTGATCAAACGTAACACAAGAAATCCCTATGTAGAAAGCGGAATAAAATCAAAAATTCCATACAGACCAACTTACATTCCAATACAAGATCATACGAACGTTTGCAATTATATTTGACAACATAATCACAACAAGTATCAAGACACCACTTAAATCAAAACATAAAAAGGGCGATTGATCGAGTTAGTGATGAACACTTGTCCCAAAAAATGGCATCAACAATAATGAAACAAGAGTCTCTTTATGAGAATTTTGGAAATAGAAATGGAAAACATTAATATAAGTTTATTACATTTACTGTCTTGTAATTAAAAGGTCATATGATCATAATAGTTGTGATTGGAATGATATAGAAGAAGTAATGTGAGTAAAGTTTACTTCTTTCCACCTTAATTACATGAGTAGAAAGTTTGAGTTACCAAGTTATAACAGAGGATCAATTTGTCAATTCACCTTTAATTATTCGAAGAAAGTTAGCAAAGCGTATTGCATATATATGGCACAATAAGTGAGACTTGAAACACATATATGCTTAAAGAATATGTATGAAATGTTGCTACCTTCATTAATAAGAACAACTAGCGTTCCACAGAGTTACTTTTTGGTCAAGAAACTGAATAATGTTGAGATTTTCTTTGGATTGTTGTTTCTCATTCGTGGTTGCCATCTTAATTAAAGCTACATCTAAATTACATTTTACAACTTCGCGTGCACTACAGAAACAGTTAGGAAAGTGAAGAACAACGTACAAGTTTAAACGAATGCTGAATACGATCATCAAATAAGTACCTTTCGTGCGAGTCCAAAATATCATAGTACATGACTAATCGAGTAGTCGACATTAGTAGGAGGTAGATGTTCATCAACAATCGTTGTAGCCAACCATCTACAACCAAATACAAACATGTTCATAAATTAACATAAATCATTTTCTTGAATTATAAAAAATAAGACAACACTTCATTTAGAACATTAGTAAATTTCACGATCAGAAACATTTACCATTCAACAACTAATCACAAAATATAAGATTTTTCAACCAACTTATTATTTTAAATTAGTACATTTCGAACAACCAATTAAAACATATTCTATAATGACTAGTTAAAAATTTATTTGTTAACATTAAAAATATGTCAATAAGGCCACAACACTCGCATACATCCATAAAATATTTTAAAAAAATCCATAAGTATACAACAGAAACATAGATAAACATATTTGTTAACTTAATCAGGCCCCTAGGAACATAGATAAACATATTTGTTAACTTAGTTAGGCCCCTAGGGTTTTGACTTGGTAGCTAATCATGGCGGCGATCAACCCTAGCTCTTTTTCGACAACTTCATCCGTTTTAGGGAGGCCGAACTTTCTGACCGCTTGAACCCCATTTTCTAATACTTTTGAAATTGAAATTGAACTTTTTATCAGGTATTCATACATTTAGGAGTTCAATAGCTTATAATTAGAAGATGTCGGGTGATATTTTAATTTCATAATTAAGCACTTCAAAATAAAATAGAGATGATTTTTTTTGAACGTGTGTGTTTAGGACCACTATAAACACTCATCTTTTTTTCAACACGAACTTAAAATGTGTCACAAAAAACACAACCATAATAACATCAATTTCAATTTCGACGAAATTAATACTAAGGTGGAACTACATTTAGACCGTAAAAACGTGTTGTTTTAGGTTTATTATATTAAAATCATTAACTTTACACATTTCTTGCTTTAGGAATTGCAATTGATGTCAAAATTGCAAAAAAAAAAAATGTTAAATTTATGTTTTTGTTGCATAATTTTAAGTTAATATTAAAAAAAATAAGTCAAGTCAAGTCCATGATTTTAAAAGCATTTAACCCAAAATAAAACAATATGTTGATATATAACAATTTTGATAAAGTTATAATATATTTTCTTAGTTACATTTCAACATAAAAAAAATCAATTTGTAAAATGAGTATATGTAAATCTTAATTAATTTATAAGTGTATATGATAAAGTTCACATAAACATTGAGAATGAAAAAGACAATTGAACGGATAAAGTTAAACACCATGAACATTAGATGATAATCTTTTGGTAAAAATAGTCAGAAAATCAATGAGAATTGATCATGTTAAACAAAAATATAAAACCAAATCTATTATAACGTCATACTACATCCGTTTCATAATGTTTGTTGTTTTATTTTTTTATCTGGAATTAATAATTAATTTTGTGGACAAATATACCCATCCCTTATATATGTCATAAAATCTAATTCATTTATATTTTCCTAAAAAATAACAATATTTTCTCTCTCCATATATTTTTCTCTCTTCATATATTATAGGTAAGTTAGAATCAAAAAATCTTGTAGGATTTGAAAGGGTTAAAATTGGGAGAGAGGATGTCAAATTATATAAAACAACAAACATTTTGAAACAAAAAAAAAACCTTAAACAACAAACATTATGAAACGGAGGTAGTATTATATTATGTGTGTGCGCCCTTCACTTTTTTTCCTTTTCAAAAGTATAAATTTTAAATTATAGGAAGCAAAAGTAAAATATAAAAGACCTAATAACTAGATGAGATCGAACTCTTAACAAGTTCTATAGATTTTGGCCTACGAAGACTTCCAAAAAGTACATATAAGTGAAAAAAGAAATATTATATATGTTCAAATTCATTTGGTTATCAATAAGTAATAAGTAATATCCAATTCGTTTTTCATTTGTATATAATAATTTAATTTGTTAAATGAAAATCTCACAAGGTTCAATATTACACTCTTAGTTTCCCATTAAGAACGTTTGTTTGTTGTTGTCTTCCGTAGCTGAATACTCAAATATTAATCATAAATATAATATATTCGTGAAAAGTATCGTGGATGAATATTTAACGTAAATATAATATATTAAATTATACTATCACCCTTAAATTAAATGTATGATATGAATATAATAGGCGAATCAAATTTCGTAAAATAATATTATTTTTATGGGTGTTACTATATACACCAGTGGCAGAGCCACATTGGAACAAGTGTACCCCCAATTTTTTTTAATTTTTTTAATTTCTTTAATTGAGACGTGGTGAATACTGTTATCGCAAAAAAAAGTGGTGAATCATCATTTAATAACATTAACAATAAAACCATTAATTCGTGATTCTCTATCTTACTCATCTTTAAATCTTATATATATATATATATATATATATATATATAAGAACAAGACATTACAATTATTCAAGTCTTCAAATACAACTCATAACAATTTTAAAAATACATCAAGATTTTAAATTAAGAAGTGCACAAACAACACTCTTGAGTGATTGATGTTATTTTTTTCTTTCATTCTTTATTTTTTTTGTATATTATTAATTAAATTTCTTAATTCTTATTTATGTTTAATGTTGCTTACATATTTATTTATTTATTGCGTGATTAAAATTTCAATTAAACTGGGAATTTGTGTTTAAATTAAAATTTTGAGTTTATGTACATATAGTTTGAATTTTACAAGTCTGAAAGGGATTTGATTTTGAATTGAGGTTTGGACTTAGATATTTAAAATTAAGAATAATAATTTGAATTAAAGATTTTAAACTCTGAAGAATATTTATTTATACATTTTTGTATATCGTACCCCCAATTTTAAAATTCTGGATCTGCCACTGATATACACCACATTTTTTACTCATCACACCACAAATTAATTTTCTTCTTTTGTTATTATTTTAAATTTACTAAAATATCCTTGAAGCAAAACAAAAAAACAGACGTCTTCGATTTCTTTATCTTCTTCGCTCTTCTCCGTCAACTGCAGCTGTCGTTCGAGATGATGAATTGCTTCACCAGTAACGAGGCTTAAGATTTATGATGAAAGCGCCACTTTTACGGAGGAAATTTAATGGAACACCTTGTTATGGCATCGGGTATTTAGCATGCGAGAGACAGAGAACTAAGGATTTTATTTATATGTTATCATCAATCAAAATACAGTTCTTTATTGTTCATATATATACAGATAAGTGGCTAGCTCAACTAACACAATTAGGAGCACAAAATATCTAAGATCTACGGTTAGGAATTACACATGAGAAAACTAATCTATGGCTATTGTGATGATTCGGAGCAAGAGCATAAAATGCATGAAGAGCTGCCATGTCAGATGGTCCCAAAGCCAAGGATTCCATGCATGCAAGCACACGGTAGCCGCTTATTCTTGGTTTATTAAACGTACGCTTAACATGCCCCCGCTAGCTTGGCCTGATGAAGATCAACAAGGTGAAGCTTGGACAAGAGATCATGGAAGCTTGGACCAGGTAAAGCTTTGGTGAAGACATTCGTGAGCTGGGAAGCTGTAGGAATTAAACGAGAAACAATGAAACCACGGTGAAAATGCAATCTGAAAAAATGAAAATCCAAATCGAGGTGCTTAATACGTTCATGGAATACTTGATGCTGCGTGATTTGGATAACAGTTTGATTATCACAAAACACATTAATGGGAGTAGAGTAAAGGATAGAGAAAACATCAAGCATGAAAGAGACCTACAGAAGCTCGCAGACAACATAGCTTAGACTGCGATACTTAGCTTCAGCCGAAGAAAGAGAGATAATGTTTTGTTTCTTGCACTTCCAAGAAACAAGGCAGTCCCCAAGAAAGATACAATACCTACAGAGAGAGCGACGTGTATCAGTACAAGTGCCCCAATCGGCATCGCAGTAAGCTGTGAGATTGAAAGAGGAAAAAACCTTGTAATATAGACTAAGAGATGAGCATCATTTAAGGTATTTAAGGACATGCAAAGCAGCATTCCAATGTGCAGTAGAAGGACGATTAAGAAACTGGTTTAATTGCTGAACTATATGAGAAATATTCGGGTGAGTAAGATTAAGATAGAGTAATTTTTCTATAAGGTACCGATAGACATCAACCTGAGAGAAAAGATCATTACTTTGAGACAAAGTCGAGCCTGGGGGAAGAGGTATAGTAACTGACTTACAACCAAGCAACCCAGCAGAAAAAATGTACCAATGAGAGACTTAGCAATTTCCATGCCTATAAAGTATTTTGCTTCTCCAAGATCCTTGATAGTAAAAGTATCATGCAGAGCTTGCTTGACTTCAGAAATGGCGGTAAGAGAAGGACTGTGAAACAAGATAACATACACAAGAAGTGCTATAAAACTATTTCTAACCTCTTTGGTGAACAAACAAGTAACAGATTCAGATTGAGTGAACTTTAGAGCAAAGAGACACTTACAAAACTCTAAATTCCATCCACGGGAGGCCTGCTTGAGGCCATATAAACTCTTGGTAAGCTTGCAGACATCCTTGGACTTTCCTTTAGTATAGCCAGGAGGGAGCGGCATGTAGATTTCATCAGAGAGGGACCCATGTAGAAAAGCATTATTAATATCTATTTGATGTAAAAACCAAGAGTTCTGTGTAGCAAAAGCTAAGAGTAAGCGGACATAAACAAGCTTTGCCACAGGGCCAAACACCTCATGATAATTGATGCCAAATTCTTAGTTATAACCCTTCGCAACTAAGCGGGCCTTGTACCTTTCTATGGTACCATCAGCATTGAGTCTCATCTTATAAACCCATTTGCAACCAATCACTTGTTTACCAGTAGGGAAAGGCATAACCTTCAATGTATGATTATCCTCTAAAGCCTGCAATTCTTTATTCATAGCCTCTATCCATTCTTTGTGTTGGCAGACATCTTTGTAATGTACAAGTTCCTTAACTGACTGTACATTGTACAAGTAAGAGGTATATGATGGAGTAAGAGTATCTGAAATCAGATAAGGAAAAGTTGGAGGAGTGAGTAGACCAGCACCATGCTCAGCTGGAGAAGGGGTAGTAAAATTAAAAATATAATCATTCAAATAAGCTAGAGGTTTGGATGTTCTTTGGCTAATCCTTCTTGGAGCAGGCACAGACTGTGGTGCTTTGGGTGGCTCAGAAGAAACAAAAATATCAACAAGGGGAAGAGAAGAAGAAGGAATAGGAGAATGTGAACTATGAGAGATAGGTAAAGAACAAGAGGGAGACAGGTCCTCAACAAGGCCATAATCTGGTAGAAAGGTGGAAGGTTGATCAAGAAAAGAAGTAAAAGGTAAGGGAGGAGAAGAAATTTGTGTCTACAAAGGAAAAATAGTGGGAAAATACTCAATGTCCCTAGCAACACAAACCTTTTGAGAGGTCAATTCATATAACAAAGACCCTTTGTTGTGTGTAGCAGGACCAAGATACACACATTGTGAACTCCTAGTGCTAAATTTTGTTTTAGAAGGTAAAAGATTCACCTTATAGACCAAACATCCAAAGGGTTGGATCTAAGTGAGAGAGGCAGTCCTTCCAAACAGCAATTCATAGGGAGTCCTCCACTGCAAGACTACAGAAGGCAGACGATTGATCAAGAGTGTTGCAAACAGTATAGAGTAAGGCTAAAAATGAGTTGGTAGTTTACTTTGAAACATCAATGATCTGGCAACCTGCAATAAATACATGTGCTTTCTTTCAACAATACAATTTTGTTGAGGAGAATAAACATATGACTTCTGATAAATGATACCATGATCTCCCAATAAATCTTGCATCTTCTGACCCACAAATTCTGAACCATTATCTGACCTTAAAATATGAATATCCTTTTGAAACTGATTCTTGATCATAAGAATGAACTTGCACAGAAGATGCCCTACTTGAGTTTTGCTCCCAAACAGAAATGTCCAGATACCTCTTGAAAAATCATCAACAATTGTTAAGAAGTATGGAGTATGTGTGAAACTATCACCATTATACGGGCCTTATTTTTTGATGAAGTGAATTGGAGTGTTTACTGATTTTAGTTTAGTGTATGTGCGTGGATAATTTCATGGATTAGATTAGCTACATCGGATTATATTTTTTTTTATTATCAATATGTATATCTCAAATTTATTTCCGCCTTTTCCAAATCTATCACAAGCTAAAACTTTTATTAATAAATTAAAATATCTAAACTATTTAAAAAAGGGAAAATTGCCTCTAAAATCACCACTTTTACCCGCTTTTTGGTTTTAAACATCACTTTTTAATTTTTTCAATTTTAACATAAATTGAAACTATTTTGTAAATTAAACATCCCCACTATTTTCCCCCAAATTAAAACTAACGTGGCGACACATATGCATCTACGTGGCCGATCGAAACGACGTCGTTTGATTTACTGATTTAAAACTACACCGTTTAATTAAGAAAGCAGATTTGGGAACATGAACGTATTTTCTCTCTCGATCTCTCTCTCAATTCTCTTTGCAAAATTCCTTACACAAGATCTTTTTCACAAAATTCCGTCCGTAAATTCTCTCCGCATAGTTACTCTAGAAAATCGCAGAGCAATTTCTCTCTCGTAGAGATCTTAAAAGTTCGATCGAAAACTGGAGAAGAATTTTTTTAGGAAGAAAACGACGTTCTCACCTTGATCTTGGCTTTCTCGGTCGATCTCGGGGTGGAGTGGGAACAAGATGAGCTGACGGGATTTGGTGGCATCAGAGGCAACTCATTTGTCGGAAACTGACGGCGAATCGAAGTTGATGAATTTGGGCTTTTTGGGCTTAGAAAATCTGGATTTTCGCCATTTATTGTTCATTGAGACGGGAGTTTTGTTGCTGCACATAGTAATTACTAATTAGTGTTGTTGGAATTTGGAAGAGAGAAGAAAATGTGTTTTTTTTTCCAAGCCATGGCTACATAATCATAATTCGTGCAACGTCTTACCCATTTCAGCTCATCACCAGGAACCTGTCAGTTTTAAAAAGTACATCATATCCATATTGTGTTACTCAAATAGGTTCATTCAAGAGCAAGAACAGGTATGAGTCAAGATTTTTCATTCAAGCAGTAAAAATATAATACAAGTTTTTAAGACTTCAGATTATCAAACAATCCAAACCCGCTGCCATTACAAGTAGAATTGAGTAGGGCCACCGGAGGAGTGATGAAACTAAGCTACTGGTGCTTATTCATGTGATTCGGTACAAGCTCAATCAGATTATCAAGAATCTCAACCCCATCAATTATCCATAAAAAAAGAAAAGAAAAGAAAAATATAGTCATTGAAGCAATAATGAACAACAGTACTACAATCACAATCTGCATCACAGTCTTCTTCTCCCAAATTCATTACATTTCCCACCAACACACGACTTGGAAAAAAAAACACATTTTCTTCTCTCTTCCAAATTCCAACAACACTAATTAGTAATTACTATGTGCAGCAACAAAACTCCCGTCTCAATGAACAAGAAACGATGAAAATCCAAATTTTCTAAGCCCAAATTCATCAACCTCGATCCACCATGAGTTTCCGCCAAATGAGTTGCCTCCGATGCCACCGAATTCCGTCAGCTCAACTTGTTCCCACTCCACCCCGAGATCGACCGAGAAAGCCAAGATCAAGGTGAGAACGTCGTTTTCTTCCTAAAAAAATTCTTCTCCAATTTTTTATCGAACTTCCAAGATCTCTACGAGAGAGAAATTGCTCTGAGATTTTCTAGAGGAACTATGCAGAGAGAATTTACGGAAAGAATTTTGTGAAAAAGATCTTGTGTAAGGAATTTTGCAAAGAGAATTGAGAGAGAGATCGAGAGAGAAAATACGTTCATGTTCCCAAATCTGTTTTCTTAATTAAACGGTGTAGTTTTAAATCAATAAACCAAACGACGTCGTTTCAATCAGCCACGTAGATGCATATGTGTCGCTACGTCAATTTTAATTTGGGAAAAAATAGTGGGGATGTTTAATTTACAAAATAGTTTCAATTTATGTTAAAATTGCAAAAATTAAAAAGTGACGTTTAAAACCAAAAAGTGGGTAAAAGTGGTGATTTTAGAAGCAATTTTCCCTTTAAAAAATGATCAAATTCAACATCGGATGCATATTCTGATCAAAATCAAGCCTGCAATGTTGACAACAATATAATTAAAGTAAAAATGTCATTCACGAATGTGATCAATTTGCCTGCAACATAACACCTTGGAAGAATAAATACCTAATTAGCATTCAGCCAAGCATAAGATAATTTTTTGCCAGAATAAATACAGTGTTAGAGTTAATTAGTTTTAAAATAATTTAGGTATTCAATTTACCAAAATGTTAGTTTGAGATCTAGACTATAATTTACGGGGGAAAAATACATTTGGAAAAGGTGTAAATTATATAGAATACATATTGTTTGGAAAATTAATTACAACAAGGCACCAGTGGTCTAGTGGTAGAATAGTACCCTGCCACGGTACAGACCCGGGTTCGATTCCCGGCTGGTGCATTTTCATTTTTTCTATCAATTTCTTTTAAATAGTTTTGGGCTGGGCCTCATTTTACATTCTAAGCCGGCTACTACTTTAACTTTTTTCCTTTTATAAGAAACCATAGCCACCCTAAATAAATAATTCTATACTTCTATAAAACAGAGTTCTTTACCAAAAAAAAAATCGTTAACAAAAATATCAAATCATTAACAGTTTTTATAAATAAAAAATTATTTATACCTTTTCTTTCTCACATATGCATGCATGTTTTTTTTTTTAGAATTCATTTGTGCTATAATCAATAACATATTTTCTTATATACATGACATTCAAAATCTATTTGCACAAATAAATAAATATGTGAGTTTTGGCATATAAAGAAGTGACTCAACGCTTGGTAGATTTTATTATGTCAAATAATCACCAACATATAGTAAATACATTAAATAAAATAATTAAGTGAAGTATTTCATAAAACATTATAATCGGTAACATGTTTTATTATATTTTATACGTAGATATAATATTTATAATATTTTTTAATTATATTGAATATGACATAATTAACAATTTAACATTCTAATGGTATTGGATATACAATCATAGTTAACATATTTTATAGGGTTCATTGCACTTTAGTACTTGAAAATTGGATCTTTTTACACTTTTGTCCCAAACATTTTAAAAAATTAGTGTTAACATACATTGTTTGCACAAATCAACACTTACAGAACTAGAACAATTTTTCGGTCTTGCAAATGCTGGTGTGTACTGTCGAAAATCTTTCAAACTCATTTTTTAGTTTTTTCCATTTGTACAGATATTTGATGTTGATGTTTAGCAATCCATGTTAACATTTGCAAGTCCATGAAATTGCTCTAGCACTATAAGCGTTAATTTAAGCAAACATACGATATCAATAAGTAAATTTTGAAATTTTGGAACTCAAGTACAAAAACGCTCAAGGTTTGATACTAAAGTGTAATCAATCATATTTTAATGCAAATAAAATGAAGATACACAAGTTGCATTATTATAGTTTCTTAAATTGAATTTTTTATGTTTCAATGTATATTTATTAATCTATGACTACATTTCTTTTACATAAAACATAATTATTATTTTCTTAAGAATTAAATCAAACAAATCTATATGAATATACAAACTTAAAAACTTTAAAAAGGAAACATAAGTTATTGCTATAATATTTGTTCACATATATATTTCAGAAGTTTTTAGTCATTGTCAGTTATGCATAACTGTTTCACGAGTCACAATTCGTGCTAGTTTGAAAGTTTTTTTATTTGTAAAGATGATGATAGTGTAATAAATGCTACTACAAACGTTGTACAAATAAGTGTTGCATAATTTATAATATAATATTTTGATTGTAGGAGTTTATTAATTATTTATATAATTATTTGAAATATATTATATTATAATATAATATGTATGTATGTATGTATGTATACATATGTATATGTGTGTAATCAAGCAATTATTTCTTTTAACGATCACAAACTCAATTTTTTAGATTCAAATAATAATTATCTGATATATAAAAAAAGGATAACCAGATAAATAAAAAGTGATATTAACTTATTAACTGAAATTTTAATTATCTATAAAATACGAAGATATAACACTTATATTAAAATTATGTGCATTGCACGGGCGGAAATTTATTATGTATTTGTGTGTGTGTGTGTGTGTTGGAAAATGGGTTAGGTGTGGTTTGGGACTTTGGGTTTAAGTGACGAGCTTGTGAGTTACTTGTCATTGACACTATAAAATATTAAAATTTTAAATTGATTCGAAACTACTGAGTCAAGTTTGAGCAAATCAAATTAATCGAGTTGAGGTTGAGCTGCTCAAACAATTAATCGAGTTGAGATTGAGCTAGAAATATAGAGCTTTATTAAGTTTCAATATATTTTTTCTAAAAAAATATATTTATAATTTTCTCCTTAATATTTTGATTATTTATCTATCTATCCTAAACAATTAGATTTTATTTCATTTCTCAATTTAAATTATTTAATATTATTAAGTAGTCTAGTCGAGCTCAAAAATTTTAAAGCTCACTTGAGTTCAAAAACTTGCCAACACTCGGCTTGATTTATGCCCTAGTTCCGATGAGTAGAGATCGATCATCTAGTCTCAATTTATGTGTGTCAACATTAAAATTGTATATTGTTAATGATGTTTTTTATAAAAATAAAATTTATTATATTATAACTAATCATAATTAATATTTATTACTAAAAATTAAAATTTTTAAAAATTATATACCATAAGTTTGGGATAATCAACCTTAAAAATCAATTATATTAACTAAAAAATGAAAAGTAAATATTAAAAAATAATTATAAACCTAATTGGGTAGAATACACCCTAAATAATAACGTGAAATTATAATTAAACCAAAAGATTTTTTTTTTTTGAAAGAAACATTAATAATTTTAAGGATTAGTATACAATTTTTTTTTTACTCATACACCCGATCTGGTGGTATTGAGGAGATTCGAACATGTGATTTTTGGTTTTCAAACAATCTCACTCCACCATTAAGTCAACTTCACCGGAACAAAATTCAGTACACAATTGACACACATAAATTGCGACTAGAGGATCTCAAGTGAGTTGCGATTACTTGTAACCCATCTTTAACCAATTGTTTTGATGATTTCATTTGATTGGAAATGGAAACAAGTTACATTTTTAGAAAAATGTTCGTGTTGAGTCTCTTGTCACATCAAGTTAGAAGATATTTTAGATGATTTACTTGTAATATTGCGAGGTATTTTATATTTCCTTTTTGCTCTTTATTCCTTTTTCCATAGGTAACATCCAGGAACGCGTGGGCAATTCTATAAAATTCTCCATTTTTATATATAAAAAGAAAGTAATTTTTATCAAATTCTGAATCATGGGTTTCGTGATAAAAATTGACTTGTCAAATTTTTGAAAAAGTACGTTTGAGAAGTTTGATTTTCTTGTTAATTTATGTTGCGTCACGTTTCGATAGTGGAAAAGTTTACCAATTTGGATTTTGAAATGGGTTTTCGCATCAAATTCAAAATTGAAAGCACCATTTATTTTTTTGGTTTAAAGCCCGATCAAGTGATGCTTTCTTGCTCTGTTGACCACCACTGCTTCATTTTTCTTGTGAATGAAAGGGACAAAATTGGATAAGGTAAAATCATATATAAAACCGAGTTCTATCAATTTAGAACTCAAAAGATATATTCGGAAGTCGGAACATTAAAGATGAAAATTCTCATTTTAAAAATCTAAATAATTGAAATTATCAATCTAAAACTTCAAAAATTATGTAATTTAATATTTATTATATTCGATCTCAATGAAAATTCAATTCATTAATTATCTATTAAATCTAATAAAAAATAAAGATGAATCAAAATGCGTGATTTTTTAATCTTAGATTGATAGATTCAAATCTCATATTGATTATTAACTCATTTTGCATGTCCTAAACTGATGAAACTCTATGATAACCCTGATCAACTAGTTAAAACGGTGGGTAAGAAACAAAACGAATTGTTGAGTCAAACTAACCTAGTACATCTATGGTTTGAATAGTAAAAAGATAATCTTTTTTATTTTGAGTTAGCAAAATAATAATCGTACTTTACTGTTGTTGTTATCATCATCATTATCATAACTTCCAACTATCCAAAAATTATAATTAGTTAATTAATGCATATATCTTTTAAAAAATTCAAATAATGTAGTACACTTCTTTCAGTAAGATAGAAGTCAAAACTTTTGGAGCGAGATCCAATTTGAATCGAAATAATTAATGTATATCCACGTAATATTTATAGTAGATACATAGAGTCATACGGGGCAACACAACGTCAAATATATGATACGATGTTTCCTATTAATAATATTATATTGTTTGTTTGAAGCAAAAGAAAATTCAAACTAATAATTTAAGACACAAACTTATATGAGATCGTCTAAGGGGTCGTTTACGTTAGACACGGTCAAATAAAATCTAAACCCGTTTAAAATCCGCCTCAAAACCCATTTCCGCACGTAGGCGTGTGTCTTACACGCGCCCCCATGCACAACTACTGGAGTATCACTAGGTATAAATTAAAGTATCACTGTATGTGAAGTATCACTAACTGACTAGGTATAAATTAAAGTATCACTGTATGTGAAGTATCACTAACTGTAAAATGAAGTATCATTAACTATGAAGCGAAGTATATATCATTAGATATAAATTTGGCGAAATATCATTAACTATTAAGTGAAGTATCATTAGATATATATCCGGTGAATATCATTAACTGTCTATGAAGTATCATTAATTATGAGATGAAGTATCACTAATTAAAAAAAAGTATCACTAATTATAAAGAAAAGTGTTAGTTTAAACCATAATCTCAAATTGAGAATCGGGTCTATGAATATAATAAAAACTCATTCTTGAGTAAAAAAAATTATTTCATTATCGTAGAGAAAAATATCATTGATTACAAAATAAAGTATCACTAATTACAAATAAAAGTATCACTAATTAAAAAAGTATCAATTTAAACATAATCTCAAATTGAGAATCGGATCTATGAATACAATAAATACTCATTCTTGAGTAAAAATATTTATTTGATTATCATAGAGAAAAATATCATTACTCATGAATAGATCTAGATTGACGAAACTTCATCCAAATGGGGGTGAGAAGGAAAGGATAATTGATGAGAGAGAGTAGAATACGTTAAGAATGTAGGGTCTGCTATTTAATTTTTTATGATTTTTCTCTTTTTATATTTTACAAATCCAGGCCGGGTATAAAAATTCATCTAACGTAAAAGATTCGTTAGACGGTCTAACAGAAGTGTGTCCCATAATTTAATACAACCATCAAAAGGGGTTTAACGGAGAAATCTAATCTCCTCCTACATTTCAAGTTACATTTCATGTGCCACTATTATTAATGCATGACACATGTAATAAGTTATACACATGTATTTGTTGACATCATAAATATACATATAGTGTGTATTAATAATAATGACACATGAGATATAACACGAAGAATAACATGAGATATGATCCGTTTAATGGAATATATCTCAATTAGCATAGGCATTATCAGCTTCAGCGTGAATTGAAACTCAAATTCAGTTCTGGTCCTTCTGGACATACGTTCTAATTTATTGAGCAAAATTATTTTAAGGATTTATTTGATATTATTATTTATGAATGCATAGCTAATAATAATAATAATAATAATAATAATAATAATAATAATAATAATAATAATAATAATAATAATAATAATAATAAATGTATATAGTTGAATAATAGATAACAGAGAAGTAATTGAATACGTCAAAACTAAATATTCAATTGAGCTGAAAACTATGCTTTGGAAAACTGTGTATCTCAATATATACATAAGATGAAATCACGTGCTACCAATTGTGCAACATCATCTCCAAATCGATCAAATTTATTAGTTTTGTTTCAACTTTTTTTTATTCGATTTTAACACCTTATATAATTAAAAAAATAATATAAATCATAATCGAATAAAATGAACTATGACTAATGAATGTAAATTTAATTAAAACATAAAAATTAAAATCCAACAAAAAAAAGAATAAAATGAATAAATTTGATCGTGGGCATCACAGTTGATAATAAATGATTTCGTTAGATAGTAAGTTACAAATAGCCACACAATTGAATTTGAGCACATTTCTTCAATCAATCAATCAATTTGATAAATACGTGTAACGAATCTGAACAATAAAACATAGAAACATGAAAATGAATTGAAACCGTTAAAATGAAAAAACATACCATATTCATAATACTTAGTATATTTAAATAATTTAATTTAATAGGCACCCCCACCCCTACGTATCCGTGCGAAACCGTACCCATTTTTGGATTTTTATTTCACAATAATTGTAATTACATTATTTTGACTATTTTGTTAAACTATTCGTACTTTATCAATTCAATGCACATTACTGTTTTTTTTTTTTTTATAGCAAAACATGAGAAATAAATAAGAGGCGGTAGGAAAATGTAGCTGTTTATTACCACTTGAGTAATTTAATTTTACTATTATTATATCTTTTACAAAAGTCAATTTTGAAGACTCCAGATCTTCTAAAATTCTCAGCCAAAACACCCTCCAAATATGCTGAATTATAAATATATTAATATATTAATCTGGCATGATCCAAAAATCTGCAAAATCATGTTATAGAAGAAGTGGTAATTTAATTGAAACCCTAGATTTTGATTAACCCAGCGGGCCCGTTTCCCCCTTCTCAATTGCCGCCGATTGAATGGCCAATCACCACCACCTTCCGCTGCAGCGGCGAAGCGCCGCCCACCGGCGTCCGGAGATTTGGTGAGGTAAAATTTTGATTGGTTGGTTAGACAAATTAGGGGTGAAGGAATATTGGGGTTGAATTTTCTTTTTCTTCTTTTGAAGGAGGGGTTGAATACTTGAATTTTTTTGGGGTATCATTAATCTCAGTTAGTTACAAAGAGAAAAAGATTAAAAAAACCCAGTTTTTGCGTTCAAAATAATTCTCTTAGATAGCGACTTTTGTATTCTTCTTTCCTACACTAGTACAACTCTCTCTCTCTCTCTCTCTCTCTCTGTCCACTATTGACTTTTCCAAAAAGTGGACCCTACCCTACCTCACACACCATAACCATCACGCTCCACCATAACCGGGTCCACCAAGGAATCGATCATCTCTCTCCGTATAAAATACGTATATATAATATATTTATATATACACAGCTACACACAAAAATATGTGAAAAAGAAAGAGTCTTGATTCATGTGGCGTTGATATTGGATTTGTGTGTCATTATTATTCTAAAATGGACTTTGAACTTTCTCTCAACAAAACTATCGTGTTTTTCAGACATGGGGTTTTTTCATATGAAGAATCTATTCATTTTTACCTGAATGTGAAGAATTAAGCATATCGTGAGAGATATACCCTTTTGGTTAGTGAAGATCCTATTTTTTAAATTTTTATTTTATTTTATGGGGGATGCATGTTATTTTATTGCGCCAATAATTACTGTTGTTTCGGTGGGGGAGGAATGGGGTATATAATGATTGGTGTTTCTTTATTTTCAAGCCATTTGAGTACACTTTTGTAGTTTTGTTATATTTAATCAATTGGCTCTTGCTGTGTTTGCGTGTTGATTTTTCATTTTGTCTGGAGTGAGTTTTCAGGCTTTGAAGGAAGGTGGAGTTTGACTTTGAAGCTGAAAGGGTCTTGATTCAGTTGTTGGAGCTTTTAAGGTCAGATTTTGATGAGGTATGAGCAATTTTGGTAGGTCTTCATGTAGTATTAATGGATTCAAGATTAGTATTGTGATTGTTTTGCTAGTATTTTGAAGTTTCTAAGTTTAATTTCTCGAGGTGTTTTCTTGATTTTGCTTCTGGTGGCATGATAGGTCTATTATAGAGTTCGATATCGATTAGTGTTGAGGGTTCTTGATGCTTGATGGAGATCGAATTCGATTCCTCTCTCTTCCTAGTTTGATGGGGTTGTGATTTTTTCCGAGATATTGGTATTTTGGAGAAAAATATTGATCCGGAAGAAGTAACTGGTGTGAACAAAGTAACGAGCCTGCAAGAATGGATGAAGAGACTAGTTCATGGATAAGGAGAGCTAAGTTCTCTCATACTGTTTGCCACCGTTTTGATGGTTCCAGATTGACCTATATTCCTGTTACACCTCTACCAAATCGATTTTTGAGTCTCAAATCAAGACCTGAAGCAGCTTCTAGTTATCTGAGAACAGGGCCAAATGTTGTCCAACTTCATAAAAGCATTTCTAACAACAAGCATAGGGCTGTGTCTCCCGACCTGGAGCGGAAGCTTCCCGACACCTTTAGGGAAGCCCGGTCGAACCAGCAGAGATTCTCAACTCCACATCCGCGGAGGAAATATCAAGAGAAGGGAATTCATGGGAAGTTGGTTCATAGAGATTCCCTAGAAGCTACGGGTCGTACTTCCATCACTCATGAGTCAAAATCACCGATAAATACTAGTCCCCTTAGGCACTTCACCTCAATGAAGTTTCCTGATAAGACTAAGAGCCATAAGGATTCCGCGTGGACTAAGTATTTTGATCATGGTGCTGGGAGGGTCACTTCCGTGGAAACGGCAGATGAGCATACAATTGAACTTTCTAAGTTATTTCTTGGGCTGAGATTTGCTCATGGGGCACACAGTCAGCTTTACCATGGGATTTATATGGATGAGCCGGTTGCTGTGAAAATGATAAAACTTCCAGATGATGACGAAAATGGAACCCTTTGTGCTCGGTTGGAGAATCAGTTTACCAGAGAGGTTACTCTCTTGTCTCGTCTCCATCATCCAAATTTAATAAAGGTACTCATATCCAAACATCCTTTGTTCATTAATTAATTTTATCGAGTTCTTCTGGTCTTCTTGTGAAGATTTAAGTGTTGAGCAATGAATGTTTGTATATTTATTGAGAAAATCCTGCATGTTGGTATATGAAGTTTGCCTCCTATTTTGGGGTCTTATATTTTGAAAGTGGATTAGTATATGCCTGTTTTAAAAATTATATTGGTATGTAGTTTGTAGGGGCATGCCGAAAGCCACCAGTATTTTGCGTCATAACTGAGTATTTGCCCGAGGGCTCCTTGAGAGCATACTTGCACAAGCTTGAGCAGAAAACTCTTCCATTGCCAAAGTTAATCTCCATGGCCTTGGACATTGCAAGAGGAATGGAGTACATTCACTCACAGCGAGTTATTCATAGGGATCTCAAACCAGAAAATATTCTCTTAACTGAAGATTTGCACCTCAAAATTGCTGATTTCGGTATTGCATGTGAGGAGGCATGCCGTGATTTTCTGGCAGATGACCCAGGTACTTACCGTTGGATGGCTCCAGAGATGATCAAACGGAAGCACTATGGGCGGAATGTTGATGTATATAGTTTCGGTCTCATCCTATGGGAATTTGTGGCTGGGAAAGTCCCTTATGAAGATATGACTCCTATACAGGCTGCTTTTGCTGTGGTGAATAAGGTATAACTGTTGTTCTTTGCTAGTTTTTTTATTTCCTCCGGTGCATATTTGGATCATATCACACAGGTTGCCACATTGATGCATCTTTGTTTACGTTCTGTTGTGGGTGTTCTATATTGAAGAAGGCATTCATGATGCAAAAGCCTGTTTTCTTGTGGCATTTTCATTTACCTCTTTTAATAGTTTCAAATTTTAGAATATTTCATTCTTCAAAATACATACTAAAGCAATTGTGTCTGGAATTTTCAGAATTTGAGGCCTGCAATTCCTGTGGACTGCCCACCTGCCATGAAGGCTTTGATTGAACAATGTTGGTCTTTACAACCCGACAAGAGGCCTGCATTTTGGCAGATTGTGAAGGTACTAGAGGAGTTCGAGTCTTCATTTGCTCGTGATGGAACCCTGAATCTGGTACAAAACCCGGCATGTCAAGACCACAAAAAGGGATTGCTTCATTGGATTCAAAAACTCGGACCCATTCATCAGACCACTACACCTATGCCAAAACCCAAATTTTCCTGATTTTTTTTGGTGATCTGGCTTTTGTAGTTTTACTGGATCCCGTTGTAATTAAAAAGGTTGCAATAAATGGTGTTTTTATTTTATTTTTAATTATGCCTTTTTCATATCAGCTGTATCTGAATATTTAGATTTAGGCCTGCACTTAGGCAAATGTCTTTCTGAAAGCTGAGTGCACCACTTGCAATCATTTGCTTTTAAATATGGTTGCATCTCTCGGTCCTTATCTCTTCTACATTAGAACTTCGGATATGTTAGTGTTGCTTCATTTTCCTCTCGTTGCTTGTATTTGGTTATACAATGTCATGTGGGTTTCAATCAGGTTCGCTTGTAAGCAAAGTAGGGTGTGTTATTATTCAAATTATATGTTGTCTGATTGTATCACAGTTGTGGAATTGTTTCCCATAAGAGATTGGCATACGGTATGCTGTTAGTGGATTATAAGCTACTGGTTCGTTAACACTGCAGCTGCTTTATTATTCCATGACTAACATTATCTTTCAACAGGATTATTGAATTTTCTTTAACTTGACTCTCTATGTATCAATGAGTGAGTTCATTGCCATTATTTTGCTTTGCAATTTCCATTCTATGCAGGTACGTGCCATACAGAGGCCATTTCCTAATCAAATACTGTAAGTCCACTGCTTTCTCTCTATGCCTATTCACATTCAATTTTATCATTGCTTTCAAATTCTCGCGCAACTCCTTACACTTTTGGCACTGTTTCAGCTATTCAAGAAACACAAATTTTTAGCTTCACCACATTTTTGATGAATTTCCCAAATGTTTTGGTACGAGTTGAATCACATGTCCAAAAATACCACTCGTTGCCTTGAGATGCTTGTGCCAAATCGAAACTGTAATCTGAGAGAAATTCCCAGGTAAGGTTCCATTCTAGTGAAAATGGGAAGTTGTGGCACGACATAACAATTACTACATGTATATCAACTTGCCTGTTTAATATGCGCAGTTGCATCAAGTTGGAGGAGCCAACATCGCTTTATGCAGAAATCATGGCGGTATTACAACGAAAAGGTATGGCCAAAACATCTTTTACCTTGATTGCCTTATTAGATATTTGGACAGTAAATGAAAGCCCCCACCTCAGGAAACAGCGATTTAATTTCAATGCATGTATCTAAGATATTCATGAGCTCACACAGTTCCTGCCTTCGGTTTTGTACCACATCATGTGCTCGTTAAATGAATCTAGACCGATGCTTTTAGGTTTAGAAGTTAACTGCAAATCTGTTTACGGGCTTGATAACTAGGAAACTACGTGGTCATATGCCTACAGTTTATTCGTTCCAAAAATGATTGTTCAATGAACGTGCACAGATATGATGTGGGGGAATAGAATTCTAGTCAAATTTCTAGGTCAGATTAATGATTTGAAGAGGTGATGCCTAGGTTTGAAAGTTGGTTGGGATAGTTATTGTTTTGGAGTTAGGTTGATCTTTTAAGAAATTATGCATGATATCCGTGAATAACACTTATTATAATGAACCAGATATTTATCATCTTCCATTTGAGATCAGTTGTGGAAAAGTCTTTGGGAGTCTTGTGCATTAGTATCAGTGCCTCAGACAACAATGAACGTGAATAGATTGAGTCGAGTCGAACATATCATCGCATAAATCTTATGTTGGTATGTCTTGAAAAATCACGATGCTTAGATCGTGTAGCTAACACATTGTTAGTGAACCATGTTAAATTGTGTGTCTTTCTTGCATCGTTGTTATAACATCTTGTTTCCTTGTATTTTGTATGTCTTTATGTATCAAGCTCGGGAGTCTTCGATTGTGCAATTTTTTATCCCTTTTATCTACCGTTTTAAATTTAAATTATTTTTTATTTATTTGATTTTTACTATAAAAATTATTAACTTCGTTTCACAAGTTACTAGCTAGCAAATTAACTTCACCGTTTTCACGCACTGATTTTTTTTTTCTAAAATCTATCAATTCCTAGAAGTTGTTAATGCATAAAAATCATAAAAGAAATATACTTTTAACATAATATACGTATGTTAATCATTGTTTGTGCAGAAATATTCTTTCCGTCCTAGAAATATAGCGAAGATGAAAATCAATGAAAAAAAGGAAGCAACTTTTTCAACATGATTTCACAATGTGATCACATTTTTCTCTAATTGACATTGATTTAGAATTTAATTGACATTTATTTTACATAGAAATTGAAGTTTTAAATTTATTTTTAAGTGTGATTGTTAACGTATGTTATAGGATAACTATCAGTCACATGATAGATTTGATAAAAAAAAAATTATAAGGTCGATTATCATTTATCAAGCTGTAAGTATTTGAAAGTCGGGACATGTTTGCTAAAAAGTTCAATGGTCGGATATCAAATTTTAATTTTCCCTAAATTTGTAAGTTCTTGCTTCAAAAAGGTCCTTGAACATTTATTGTTTATTATTTAAATACTAAAACGTATCCGTGTTATTTTTTTCACACAATAATCGCACATGGTATTTGTGGAAATACATATGTGAAAAATGGTAAAATACTAAAATGTAATTTAAACTAATTGTAGGAAAAAAAAAAAGAAGAGAAAATAAAATAAAATTGCAATTGTAATGGAGTTAGTTTCTAGTGATATCTAACGCATGAGCATTATTTCTTATTTAGATGCTATATTTGCAAAAGAAAAGGGGAAAAGTCATGGTTGAAAACTTGAAATGATGGGTAGAATAATTTTTCATGAAGCGTTAAATGTTAATATAGTTTTCGCGCACTAAAATGTCACACATAAGTCTTTATGTTAGACGTGTGGCATAATATTTGTGATGAATCACGCACACAACGCAACTATTATTACATTTGAAATAATTTTTAAAATCAGTGTCAAAACTTGTAGATGTAGGGAAGGATCACTTCTACTAATTACATTTGGGGAAAATGTTTAATTGTGTTTTATTTGCTCAATTATATCTCCATTGCTCAAAACATTTGTAACATGCTTGTGGTTGTGGCTCGATGAATGGGTTTGGTTGTATTAAATCAGACTGGGCCCAGCTGAAGAAAATGTGAACGGATAGTGTGTGAGGATTTTATTTTTTAAGGAAAGATAGCGTGTGAGGGTTTTTAAATGGAAAATTCTAAATATAATCCTCATTTTTCTCTTTATAGTCTCCTTATTTTATATAAAATTAATATGATAAGATAATTTTATTCATGAATCCCCAATATTTAAAATTGCTCCTGTGCACCGTATACCTGGACCCTTCCATTAAAATCCGAGCAAACATGATGGTGAATGCAACGGACGTGGCTTTGATAACTCGTGGCTTTTATGAATAGATTTTTTTTTTTTTAGTACATGTTTGACGAATTAATATTTTTGATTTCGTATAATGCGATTAATTTTTCTCCAACCTTTCGCATTGTGTTCAAGCTCTGTAAATAGACAAACACCTGCGTTAGACCGTCTAACGAGTTTCTTCTTACGCTAGACAAGTCAAATAATACCTAAACCCGTCCAAAATCCGTTTCCACGCGCAGGTGCGTGAGATACATGCGCCCCCACGCGCCTATGCAGATTTTTTTTTTTTTTTTTTTTTTTTTTTTTCTGGTAGCTAGTTTTGCCTTTTTTTTTCTTTCTTTTTTCGTTTCTTGTCCTTTCTTCTTTCCTTTTTTTAGGACATTTTTTATTTCAAAAAAAATAATTATCGAGCGCATTTTGGGGTGCTTTTAGGGATTTATTTTGTGTTTTTTAGGCATTTTTGGGGTGTTTTTAGGTTTTTTTTTATTATGTTTTAAGGGTTTTTTAGGGGGTGTTTTTAGGGTTTTTTATTGTGTTTTTTAGGATTTTTTGGGGGTGTTTTTAGTGTTTTATTTTGTGCTTTTTTAGGATTTATTAATTTCATTTTATGGTATAAATTTATTTTCATTTCAAACAAATTATATCAATTCACTTTAATTTTAGGGTTAGTAATTTTATTTTAGGGTATAAATTTTGTTGGGAAAAATTAAAAAAAAAAAACAAAGCAAATCGGAAAAAAAATTGAAAAAAAAAGAGGGAGGAGAGGGAGACCACTAAAAGAAAAAAAAGGAGGGGACATTTTGTTGGATCAAATAATATCCGTCTAACGCAAGATAATCTATTAAAAAACCCTGCAAATATTGAACAAGGCTTGCTGCTAGTTGAACAATGTCTCAATAATCGGTCATACAAAATTGAAGAATTTTGATAAATTTAGTGCTAAGAGACTTTAATCCTTTGGGATTCATGACGTGTTAAACTTTGTCTAAATAGATAAAAGTAGACAAAAGTAAATAGTTTTTAGGAAAAAACAATAACTTTTAAAAACTAGTTTGTTAGGCAATTTGTACTATATTAAACTTGGTCCCCACACCCAATGATTGACACATTATACTTTTGTCAGACATTATTAATGCACAACCCTAACAACCGAAACCCTAATCGATTAACAACCGAAACCCTAATTGAAGAAGCCTCGATTATTTTTGAGAGGCCTCGATAATTTTTAAAAAGCCTCAATTATGTTTTAAATAGCCTCGATTATTTTTTATGATAGCCTTGATTATTTTTAAAATTATCTCGATTTTTTCTTTTGAAAAGCCTTGTTTATTTCTTAAAATTGTCTCGATTTTAAAAAGTGTCTCGATTATTATGTTAAAAGCCTCGATTGTTTCTTAAGAGGCCTCGATTATTTGTAAAAGTCTTTATTATTAAATTAAATAGCCTCGATTATTTTTTATGATAGCCTTGATTATTTTTAAAATTATCTCGATTTTTTCTTTTGAAATGTCTCGATTATTTCTTAAAATTGTCTCTTTTTTAAAAATTGCCTCGATTATTAATTTAGAAGCCTCGATTATTTGTAAAAGTCTCAATTATTAAATTAAATAGCCTCGATTATTTGTAAAAGTCTCGATTATTAAATTAAATAGCCTCGATTATTTTATTTATTAGCCTCGATTATTTTTTAAATTATCTCGATTTTTTTGAAATGCCTCGATTATTTCTTGAAATTGTCTCCTTTTTAAAAATGCCTCGATTATTATTTTAGAAGCCTCGATTATTTTTTAAGAGGCCTCAATTATTTGTAACAAGTTTCGATTATTTTTCTAATAGCCTCCATTATTTTTTAATAGCCTCGATTATTTTTTTTAAATTTTCTCGATTATTTTTTAAAAAGCCTCGTATTTTTTTTAAAAGCCTCGATTACTAGCCACGTTTAATATCTAACTATCCTCGATTAATATCATTTAATCGAGCCCTTCAATTAAATGAATCGAGGCAATGTTCCCTATATTTAATCAAGATTTTTTTAATGAATGCATTTATTTCTTGTGTAAGGTAGGTACTGAGTTTCAATAAATAAAAAGAAGGAAAAGTTACTAGCTTCATTAAATGAAAAGAAGGGGAAGGTAGGACCGAATTAATGAAAAGAAGGGAAGGTATGACCGAATTTAATACATTTAATATTTTGTAACGAGGTAGGTGATATTTTTGAATAAATAGACTAACATTCGAGCTCGCTTATTCACACTACAATACAAATCTCCACCACAATACAAAGCTTTTATTCACACTACAATACAAATCGACGAAGAAGAGCAAAAGTTGGAGAAATTTTTTGGAACAATGGGCGAAAGAAAAATCGAAGAAAAAAGTAGTACACGAGCAATTTTCAAAGGTACGTTTTGCACTCTCCATTTTTTTGAACTTATTTTGCAAACATTTGTTGTTTTTGATTATATATTTCATGTGTTGTTAGATTTAATTTGAAAATAGGCGACAGATAGAGATTTGCATGTCATACCCTTTAATCTTTAATATATTGATGAGTTGCATGTGGTAGACTATAATCGTAGCCATTCGAGGCTATTTTAGAATTCATGGAGGCTATTAGTTTTTTTTTAAACTAGCGATTAGTTTTTTTTAATATTAATCGATTAGTTTTTTTTTAAGTCAATCGATTATTTTTTTTTAGAATTAATCAATTTACATTAAATATTAATCAATTAGTCTCAAATTAATAGAGGGCAAGCCGTCGATTAGTTTTATTTAGGCTATTAGTTTTTTTTTTTTTAAAATAATCGATTAGATTTTTTTTTAAAATTAGATATTCATCGATTACTTATATATTAATCGATTAGATTTGTTTAAATTAATCGATTATTTTTTTAGATTAAATATTCATCGATTATTTAAATATTCATCAATTAATTTTTTTACTATGTAACAGGTTTTTTTTTAAACTTCATCAATTATTCTTAAATTAATAGAGGCAAGCCGTCGATTAGTTTTATTTAGGCTATTAAGGTTTTTTTTAAAACTGATCGATTAGTTTTTTTAATTAATCAATTAATTTTTTGTATTAAATTAATCAATTTACATTAAATATTAATCGATTAGTCTTAAATTAATCGATTAATTTTTTTTTTAAAATTAATCGAGGAAGGCCTCGATTTGTATTAAATTAATTGAGGAAAGCCTCGATTAGCTTGTGTTTTTTAAAATTAATCGAGGAAGGCCTCGATTTGTATTAAATTAATCGAGGAATGCCTCAATTATTTTTTTTTTAAATTAAGGTTCCTCGATTAGTCTAATGAAGGTCATCGATTGATTTAATATGTTCATCGATTAAATAATTAACTGTCAATGGTTAACATTAGAATGTCCTTGATTAATTAACATCACATAATTCTTGATTAACTAACATACTAGCATCAGTTAGTCCACAATTAGTTTCTAACAAGCATCGATTAATATCAAACAACCAACTAACACAATTAGTTTCATAAAAGCATAATAGCATCGACTAATTAGTTTCATAAAAGCATAATAGCATCGACTAACACAAACATTCATAAAACGTGCCAAAAAAACGTGAGCATTGGAAAATTAAGTGAGCCTCGATTAAGTTCTAAATCCACAATTAAAATAATAAAAGCCTCGATTAGTAAAATAAGTCACAATTAATATATAAAAAAACAGGAATAACATAATAAGCATATCATCGATTAATTTTAAGTGATCCTCCATTAATTTCAATAAGCACCAACTAAGCCTCGATTAATTTCATAATATAAGCCCCAATTAGTTTCAATAAGCAACGACTAAAGAAGAATCCAAAACTTACCTGTGAGGAAGAAGATGTCTCCGGCTGCTCGGTCGCTCGAGGCTCCATTGTCGGCGATTCGCTGATGGAGAGAGAGAGAGAGACGGCAAAGTCAAGATGCTTGAAGGTTTTTTTTTTTCAGATTTCAAACTATAAAATGAAAGAGTGAGGATGAGAGAGAGAATGTGGGGGTGGTTGGGGTAAAATTAAATTCAAACCCTAAATAATAAATATTCCATTTTGGGCAGTTACAACTTACGAAAACAGTATTTGGGTCAGAATTGAAGTACAAAATTCTGATTTAGTGGGCCCATTAACAGGGGTTGAAATTAAAATAAGTACACTTTGCCTACAAAACTCTCTACTTTCAAATCTTGTTGTTTTTTCTCATATCTTATTTACTTTTGTCTAAATAAACATTTCCCCCTTAAACTTTCCACATAGATGTCCAGTGGTTCAGAAATGTTCAAAAGCTTATTAAATTTCATAAAGATCTACCTTGCTCATAACTATTTGGATGGAATGCCAGAGGGTTATAGGGTGTGCAGGGATATGATAGAATTTTAAATATTGGGATTAATGGTAAAAAATGTATTATCATAATAATATTAATATTTTAAAAAGAAGTGGGGTTGTGTTTATAATTTTCTTTTATAAAATGCTTAAAGTTTGTGTTTAAAATAGTGTTTGGTGTAATTATTACGTATTTAATAAGATAAATTACACTTTATACCTACATTTGGGCTTTTTTTTTTAAAAAAAAAAACTTACTTTTTCAAAATTAATAAAATAATATCCATTTTTCAAAAATTTTGTAAATCTAACATTTGATCAATTTTTAAGCCTTAAAATCGTATGTAATTGATTGTATTTTAATATTTTTCTTTCGGTAAATTACACTTTGATATCTACATTTTGAGCACTCTTTCAAAATGACCCTTTTTTCAAAATTAACAAAAAAGTACCATCTTTTTCAAAAAATTTGCAAATCTAACATTTAGTTAGTTTTATAGTTCGAAAATCGTAAGTAATTGATAGTAATTTAATATTTCCTGATTAGATGATTTTTAGCATGCGTGGCTGAGAAAATATAAATATTAAAATATAATCAATTACGCACGATTTCTAGGGTGTAAAATTGATTTAATGTTAGATTTGCAAAAAAAAATAAAATGAAAAAAGTTGGTACTTTTTTGTTAAGAGTTACATAGCTTCCTTGACTATTCTTCAAATCAAGGCTCACACAGCCCCTTCTTTAACTATTAAGTCCATTTAGACCTCTTGACTATAAATATTAAGTTTTTCATATTATATTATTATTATGGGTTAATTAATTTATTAATAAATTTGTGGGTATTTATTATTTTATTAATTATGAATCATAATTTATTAATTTGTTCCAATTTGAGTGAATTGTAAAATTGTGTGTAAAGTATGTAAAAAATCTTAGTGTGTGAGAAAAATGTGTGTTAGTGTATGTTTGTTAATGACGCTAATATTTCCACCCATAAGAGCATCTCCAATGCTGGACTAAAACATCAATTTGGTGCATAAATCTACTCCAATGTTGTCCCAAATCCTGCCCCAAATTGATGTTGATGGATCCCACAACATTTAATGGATTATTTTATTATTTAAAATCATTATTAAATAGATTATCCAATAAATTTAATTTAATTTATAAATTATATATTCACTTAATTTAAATTATAAATCATCTAAATAAATAAATAATTTTAATAAAAGCATAATTAATTAAACACAATGGATAGAATGAAGTCGCACATATTATAAATTACTACAAATTAACTTAAAAATACACTACAAATAACTAAAATTACTTGAAAAAAACACATCGATTACAAATCATTTCTAGATCCTCTAAGATAATTATAATATTGACCGAAATCATTTGAAGAATTCTCAAACCCATGTCCTTCACCTTAGGATTGATTGAATTGTGAAAATTCTCATTGATGAGGCGACGATTAAGATTCACGAGTTTGATTTCTTTTTTGAATACTTCTAATTTGTTCACCATGAATGTATTTTCGTAAGTGTTGCACTCTTGTAATATTTCACTAATTGTTTGATGATCATTTAAAGTAATTTTATTATTTCAAGCACGTTATATGTTATAATTTTTTAATAATACATAATTTTTTAATAGTATTTTTTTTAAAGTATATGAATAAAAATTATTAAATTTGGATAATTATCATTGTTAGAAAAATAATAAACCATTAATCATATTCATATTTCAATTATAAAACGAAATGAAATCTTTAAGAGAATATTATTATTTGGTGTAAAATTTGGTCCAGAGCATTGGAGCTGCAAAAAAAATTGGTGCTAAAATTGCACCTATTTGGTGCAGAATCTGCATCAAATAGGTTCTTAGCATTTGAGATGCTCTAAGACTACGAATAATAGCAACCACTCCAACCATCTAACCACTTCAATATTTAATTAATTTTTATCTCGTCCACATCATCAATATTCATCTAATCCAACCACACATATTTTGCATGTTTTATCCATGACCACCCAATCACAACATTATACAGTATATAATTATTTTATTTTATTTTAAAATTAAAATATTACTTGTAATAAAAAATTATAATTATAACAAGAAAATGAAAATATTCCAAAAAGAAAAATCGAGTAATAAATAGAAATAAACAGTCAATACCCAAAATATTATAAACTAAAATTACAAAAAATAAAATCACACTCATTAAACGACATTTTCTAAAATTACATAAAATAAAAAAATTATTGTCTGGATATATAGAAAACTAGAGAAAAAAATAAATAATTTCAAAATGTGTTGAATTGTATCAAAATTGATGTTTTTTTATAGAGAATGAAAAAATACGAATTTTGGTATATATTTTTATTTATTTTATTATATTATATAAAATATATATTAATTTTATCTATATATCTAAATAAAATTGATTGATCAATGAGATGGAGACAAGTGTCTCCATCCCATTGGCCAAAGGGAAGGTTGCTTTGAAATCTTGTATGATCACACAAGATGGCTGGTTGACCACTTGAGGTTGGAGGTGATCATTTTTTCTTTTTTCAATATGTTGATGTGGATGACGACCACATGTGTTGTGGTCGCCGTTATATGTAGTCTAAAAGGGATAATGTGAGTCATTTTAGCAAGTTGGGGGGCTAAATGGACCAAATAGTCAAATAAGGGGTAATGTGAATCTTGCAGAATAGTTGAAGAGACTATGCGGTCTTTAACTCTTTTGTTAATTCTGAAAAAATTGGTCATTTTTTAAAAAGTGCCCAAAATGTAATGGTATCAAAGTATGATTTATCCTTTTGAATTCCCCAGCAGCATAAAAAAAAAATCCTCCAATCAATAAATATTAAAATATATTCAATTTAAGTATAATTTTCTAGCCGTAAAAATTGATGAAATATTAGATTTGTATATATTTTTATTTTTATTTTTATTTTTAAAAAGTGGGTATTGTTTTGTAAATTTTGAAAAAGTGAATTGTTTTTTAAAAATAGCCGAAAATATAGGTATTAAAGTATAATTCGCCATATTTAATATAGTAATAAGGACGTGATTGGTACGGTGGAATGGAATGGAATAGAATGATCATTCCTATTTCTATTCCCATTCCATCGATTGGTATGGTTCAAAATCAGGAATCACCATTCCCGATGGTATCCCTATTCCCAAAGGAAGGGGAATAGCCATTCCACCCACCTCCCATGGGTTTAGCTATTCCCAATGACAAAAAAAAAATTAATATATGATATATTTATACATAATCATGTTTTATAATATCATTTTATCATATTTAAAAAAATAAATAAAAAATCAAATTAAATAATTTATTATTATTATTATTTCTTAATTATTTTTATATTATTTATTTATTTTCAAAATATAATTTAAAAATATATGTTAAAATCAAATTTTGATAGCTTTTATAATTTTGTTGAAGAAAAATGAAAGTGATGCCGAAATAAATATATCATAAAAATATGTTATAATACAATATAAAATATTTATATATTTTATATAATTTAATATATTCAAATGGAAAATTGAAATGTTAAAGTATTTTTCTATGAAGTAAAAATATTTTTATTAACTTGTACAAATTATTCTATATTGATTAATTAAATATTTTAGGATAAAGTTTTTCAGTAAAATAAATAAATTATAATTTGCTAAAAAATTAGAAAAAATCATATACTAAAAAAGAAAAATGACATTTAGAAATATAAAAGATAAATTAAGGCACGTGTTGATATTTATTAGCTACTACATACACTTTATTCAATTATAAAAAAAAATTAAAGTAAATAAAATATTCATTATATAAGATAAAAAAATGATATTTCATTCTGATCTTCATTCCGTGGATATACTAATCATAAGAATCGTCATTCCATTTTTAAGTTCATTTCATTCATACCTAATTCCATTCAATTGTACCAATCACCTCCTAAGGAGTTCTTACAATGCATCGAACGAGTTATCTCACTTGAGTCCGATAAGTAGGAAGATACAATTTATGAGCAAATCATATTATCATCAATCGCTTCGCATTCTAATTTGAAGCGATACATGGCACTGTGTAGAAAAATAAATGGGTTTGACTTGATCCAGATTAATGTCAATCACTATTTGTAGAGTAATTCTATTCACAAACTCTAATTTTCTCCATACGAATCCTTAATTTAATAAAATATAGATAAAAAATAAAAATTAAGTTGCAAGACTTTTTTTCCCCTCATAAGTCATAGGGCCCCAATTTTTTTAAAAAAAGAAAAAGAAAACTCCTAACCCATAGTCCAGTTCCAGTTGATGTGTTGTTTTGTTCTTGGATGGCCGATTTTTCGACAATGACATTAATTAAAAGTTAAAAACCTCCTAGATCCTAATCCATAGTCATTGAATAAAATTATCATTTTAATAAAATAAGTACCAAAAAACCCTTATTGGCACTAGTGAATCCCCAGCCCGGATCTCCTGTTACATTTGGTGTTACATCTGGTGTTCTACTATCATTAATGCATGTCATGTGTGTACATTTGTATGATGTCATGGCGTGGAAGTTACTACACATGTCATCCATTAATGATAGCGTAACACTAGATGTAACGCCAAATGTAACAGGAGATCTGATCTAAGTAAATCCCATCACCAAAGGTAATTATGTTCTTTTAGTTAAAAAAATTTGACGATGAGATTTACTGGTTTGACGATGAATTCACTGGTTTGACAATGTGATGGGTTCATCTAAGATCAACTACAAAAATTCATTCGATTGAACAACTCCAATCATCAATTCTCCCGATACTCAAACAACGTTTCTCCAATTCTCTAATGGGAATTCAAAATAGTGAAGCATAAAAGTTTTTAAAAAAAGAAAAGAATCAGAAATGTACATTCTTATAAAAAGAAATACAAATTGAACTTTGTTCGATTTTCATGGAAAATGACAAAGTTTCATGTATCTTCATCTCATTTAACTTTTAGCTTTAACTTCCATCTATTTTTTTTTTTTTTAAATAAAATGCATATTCTCATTCAAACCAACTCCCTCAACCATTGAAAAAATTAATTATTCCATATTACAAACCCATTGTTTATCATACCAAAACGTGCGACAATATGAGCCACAACATTAGCTTTCCTATACATATGCTTAAAATCTAGAACAAAACCTTCTTTAACCACCTCCGCTGATAATAAAAGGCCTATTCACAAATTAATATTCATATTTCTATGCAAGAAGTCAAGAACACGGCAGAATGCATCCTTGACAAAGGAGTCGCAGATTATTATCATTATTATTATTATTATTATTATTATTATTATTATTATGGGGTCTTATAAGAGTAAAAAAATCTAACAAATTAATATTTTTATTTTCATTAAATGAAGGAGTTAGTGCAAAGAAAAATGAAGGTTGTGAATAGAATCCCTCCTATTTGTATTTATTAAATGAAATTGGGTAAGCCCAAGTTAGCGTGGACCCTAAGGCAAGTTAAAATTTGGGTGATGTGATTCTATTGACAACCCCGTTATTCTATGTACAACCTCCGTTACTTAATAAAAATATTAATATTATTTATATAAATTTTTTTGTCCTTAATTATTACATAAACCCTAACAAATGAAAATAATTAAAACCCCCTTCCATATCTTATTATTCTTCTTTCGTTTTAATTTTTTAATCAAAGATTTTATCCGTTTATAAAGGAAGGTTCAATGATAAATTAAGCATGAAGAGATTTTTAAATTGAACCGTTTATGATGGTTCTCGAACAACCCATAACTATCTTTGTTTCTTTTTTTCTTTTCTTCTCCAACGAACAATTATGGTGTTTTCTCTTATTTTATGTCGTTTCTATTATTTCTCTTATTATTTGATATGTTTGTTTTTTTATTATATATATAAATTTCAAATGAATTATGATGATTTTTTTAATGGTAGCTTCAAAAATATTGATTAGAGAAACGTTAAATGTTTTATTTAAAGTTTGTATGTTTTTTTTTTACAAAAGTATTATGCATATATTTGATGTTGTCTTCTTCACTTTGTAAATGTTGCCATTTTCATGTGTTTGATGA
Source organism: Perilla frutescens (assembly GCA_026008535.1). Taxonomy (NCBI): domain Eukaryota; kingdom Viridiplantae; phylum Streptophyta; class Magnoliopsida; order Lamiales; family Lamiaceae; genus Perilla; species Perilla frutescens. The sequence goes on along the minus strand of BRKX01000007.1, from coordinate 15,269,977 downwards.
AATGGTTTGAATTATATTTATCTATTTTATTTTCTGTTTTGTTATTATTATTATTTAGGAAAGTGGTGGTTGCATTTTGGTGGAGTTTAAAAATACTTGAGGAGTGTAAGGGCAAAATAGTATAAAAAATTATATTTATATTTTAATTAATTTCGAAAGTTGTAAAAAGAAGAAAGGGGGTTGTGAATAGAATTGCCCTTAAATTTGAATCCAAATATTGAAAAATTCAACATTTAAAAACTTGTAAATGTATTTTTAAATATGAGTTTCGACTTTGAATTTAAATTTTCATCGATTACGAATTTTGACCCGCAAATCGAAATAATTTTTTGTCATATTAATGTGGTTGGGGGTTCACACAACCAACAAACCCTAACCATCTGACTTTACAACTAAATTCTTCAGCCACATGAATCTCGTTAGCCTCGATGATTGGAAATCGCCAAATTAGGGTTCCCCCACAATTGCAATTTACTTCTTTTTTCTTTTCTTTTTTTAATTTCGGTCACAATTAACTTTATTTCATGAATTTTATTTTTTATTAATTCAATGATAAAAGTGTGTCCAATTTTTATGTTTAGCCGAACCAGCTCAAATAATATTTTTTTTTTCTTTTTCACGAGCTCAAACAAATTTCTAGATATTAATTTTCTTGAATTGACTTCCATTTTTTATTTTTATTTTTTAATCTTAACTTTCCACTCCAATAACTTCAACATAATAACAAGTACAAAACTAAAATTAGAATTCCCCTAAAGGAAATATCACAAATATTAGTACAAATAATCCACTTATCTGCATGCATGAAAAATATTAGTATTCTAGAAAATAAAATTAAATGCATTTAATTTATTATTTTATGTCGGCAGTGGCACGGGTATTGACGCATCATAATGTGTGAACATATGATTTGGAATACAATCCAAATATAAATCTCGAAACATCGGTCAATAAATTAAAAATTTCAAGTATGTGCACAGGAAGATAATAAACATGGAGATAATTATGTCCACGACCTTTTTTTTTTTTTTTTGAGAATCACATGCAATTTATTATTATTAATATTATTTTTTGGAAAAGGAATCACGTGCATTATTTGAGTGAGTTAGATTTATAGTTAAAGTTGGTGGATAGATCAGAAAATTCAGAAAAAAGTAATGGATTATTCGCACGTTTAAATTATGATGTGCCATTTGTTCACATTATCAAAAAAGTCCTTTCCGAATTCCAAGTCATTTTTTTTTTGGGTACAAATTTACCATTTGTTTATTTAATTAGAAAGAAGGACAAAGAAGATAATATTCTAGATACATGAAAATCGATTTTAATAATTACGAAATCAACAATATTTTGTCGGCTTGAGTTGGAAAGCTACATATTTAATTGAGTTGGGAAGACGAAGCCGTAAGTTTGATTTGCACAGCCGATTTTTTTTTCTTTTATTTTAATTTATTGTGTTTTATTTTAATTTTACACTTATTATTTAGGTTCATCCTATTCAATTAGAGTTTATTATAATTTTTTAGTATTAATTTTTTCAAAAATCAAGGGTTAATTTATTATGATTAATTAAATACACAAACTTTAATACGATTTGCAATTTAGACACAAACTTTAAAAGTTTGCAATTAAAACACAAATTTGTAATTTTTTTTTTTTGCAAAATAGACACTTCTTTTTTTTTTTCTTGCGCACAAAAAAATGTGTCAAAGTTTTTATATTTAATCGTAATTAAATCAATAATCAATTAATTAATAACTAAAAATTGAAATGTAAATACTACAAAATTATAATACACTCTCATTTGGTAGGATGAACTCTAAATTACATACATGTGTAAAACTAATCTAGAACACAAGAAATCGAAATCCAATTTAAAAAAAAAGAACTAAAAAAATATTTAGTGTGCAATAGAAAATATGCAACATAAAAAAAATGAAATAGAGTATCGCATCCCAGTTTCGAGTAATCGGATGTCTCGGAGAAAACAATATAATTATCTTTAATTAATTGAGCATACAATTGAACAGTTTTGTTCAGTAATATTATATAGCCTAGAGATTAATTATATAGCAAGTCCCAATTAGTGGGAAGTGGGAAACTATGATCCTAGCACTGTTCCAACTTGGTTTACAGTTATTTAATTTTTTAAATACACATGACATACATTTAATGGTTGAAATATGAGATGGAACACTAAGTTTCCAACTTGGTTTACAGTTATTTAATTTTTTAAATACACATGGCATACATTTAATAGTTGGAATATGAGATGGAACACTAAGTTTCGAACTTGGTTTACAGTTATTTAATTTTTTAAATACACATGGCATACATTTAATAGTTGGAATATGAGATGGAATACTAAGTTTCGAACTTGGTTTACAGTTATTTAATTTTTTAAATACATATGACATACATCTAATGGTTGAAATATGAGATGGAACACTAAGTTAGAATAGAGGATCTCGTCTGCAACGGATAGAGCTTAAAAGTCCTTGTCCGACATTTTTCATCATTAATTCAAACCAAAAAATTATCATTCCATATTTCATCCGAACATATTTAATAACTAGTTAGGTTAATTAATTTAATACGCCGTATATATCTATTCACCACGTTTTCCATTTCTTTATATATTCCCCTTTCACTTCCAATCTAATGAAAGATTCAAGAAAAGTAATTCAATCCAAAAAAATAAAAGAATGGCTTCAAACCCTACTTTCCCCTCCAAATTATCTGAAAGAAAAGCTATCGAAAAAAACAGAAGAGATCAAATGAAGGCCCTCTACTGCAACCTCTGCTCTCTCATTCCTCGTCAATCTTCTCAGGTTCTCTCTCTCTCTCTCTCTCTCTCTCTCTCTCTCTCTCTCTCTCTCTCTCTCACACACACACACACACACAAGCAATGCAAGCACTTATTTTGATATGTTTTTTTGATGCATGTTGTAGGAAGTAGTTAGCTTGTCAGACCAAATAGGAGAAGCTGCAAACTACATAAAGGAGCTTCAAGAGAGATTGGAGGTAATGAAGAAGAAGAAAAAATCGTTGAAGGTGAGAAAATCTGCAGATTTGATGAGCTCAGATGTGAGCAGTGATTCAGAAACGAGAGGGCTGAAACTGCCACGCATCGAAATTCATTCGAACGGTTCGACTCTAGATGTGGTATTGATCACCAGACTCCAACATCGCTATCTGTTCAAGGAAACTGTCGGAATTCTGCATGAAGAAGGTGCGGATGTTGTCAGCGCAGGTTTTTCTGTGGTGGATCAAGCCGTCTTTCACACTCTGTGTTACCAGGTATATATATGTATATATATAGTTATACACACACACACACACAATTACATGTATGTATATATATTACCTCGTCGATCACATATGTTATACGAGACCTTCTGTTTCAAATAGTGTTTCGTCTCTAATTCTAATATTGGTGATGCAATTTAGATTGAATAATAATTTATGTATTTTTTTTGATCATGTATATTGTGCAGATTGGAGGGAGTGGATTCGAATATGAAGCTGCAAGGATTTCTGAGAGGTTGAGGAAGTTCGTGGCTGATGATAATTGATCAAAATGTCATATCCGGTTTTATTTAATTTCTAGTTTAATAAGAGATCTAATTAATAATTAATAAATTATACTTGAAAAGAGAGAAAAAAAATTAATTTCTTATTCAGTGTTTAATTAGTTGGAGTGCGCAAGAATTAATAAACTGATATTTTTCGCGCACATAATTTCCATTTTCTAAGCTTTTGCCGGTGGAAATTGTGTTTTTGAGGTCGTTATTTTGGACAACGAAGAAACAATTAACTCGAATGTTTCTTTCTTTTTTTTTGGGGGTATTGGTCGTGTATTTTCAAGATTGTTATAGTGTTTTTGGGATCGTATCATTTAATTATCGATTTCAATAATATAATAATGAAATATTTGTTGTCATTATTATGCGATGTTTTTTTTTTTTTTTTGGAAAGGAGAGAACTTCATTAATTAGAAGAACAATCGTCTAGTAAAGTAGACAATAACTCAAGAGGGACAGTCCCTCTATTGAAATAGAGATCTAGAGAAAAACAAGACACTCTAGCAAAGCTATGAGCCATCTTATTAGCGAACCGATAAACAAATAAACATGAAACATTACTCGTATTGTATTACTGTGAAGGAGGCGTCGACACTCCTCCACTTCCAAACCGAACGGAGATCTCATAAAGAGGTTGTTAGTTGCTACGGATAGCATTGATCGCCACCAAACAATCAGATTTTAGAATAGTCAGTTGCTAGTTGTTACGGATAGCATTGATTACTACCAAACAATCAGATTCTAGAATAGCCTTCTCCCACCGTCTTGCTTTAATCCAACTGAGTACCTCTTTTATCCCGATCATCTCAGTAAGTTCTGGCGCCACCACGCCTTCTCGACAAACTGTTCGAGTTTCCACCAGTTGGCCAGAGGATCCCTCACACCATGCCCAACCCAAATTGACCTTGATCCGTGAAAAGGGTAGCATCAACATTCACCTTGGTACTCAACTCATCAGGTCTGACCCAAGCAACAACACCATCTCCCGCCAATCTCCATTGTTCAAGGTACAATTTTTCCGCAGATACTACCTCCTCAACTATCGGTATCGTCCATTCCAGATCACTAACGCATTAGACACTCTCCAAATGGACGAGCAAACAACCGCTACCTCCCCTGGGTTCATTTTCCCCATGTAAGCCACTACATCCACCTTTTATATATTTTGTTCTGTGTGTGTGTGTGTGTGTGTGTGGATCAAGATAAAAATCTTAGGGGACATCATTTTATTATGAAAAAAAAAACTACGCAAACAAATAAATAAATATGAAGAACATATTATTATATAAAAATAATAAATTTAAATGAGATATAAATATTTAAATATTTCGTACATTATAAATGATCTAAAAATTGACAATTAATTGTCTATCCAGTGTGTTGTCTACATCCGATTTTCTTGTAGTAATTAATATAAGGTTCTTTTTGGATCCCTTATTAATTAAGTAATATCTTCATACGTGATCTCGAATAGAAATATCAAACTCCTTAATTGATTTTCATAACCCTGAATCACTAGCAATAACAATTGAATTTAGTTCTATTTGTATCCGAAGTTAATTTTTCCACCATACTAATTTAATTCTTAAAAAAACACTCTCCATATTCTATATTAAATATATATATATAATATAAACAAATTGATAAAAATAATTAATGACATTGAATCACAATTTAAATAAAACAATATTGATATTATTAAATAAAAAAATCACTTGTGAGTCCAAACTTACCAAATTCAATAAATTACTTATCTTTAATCACAAACACAATCTATTTATATTTAAAAATTATTTATATAATGTAAAAAAAAGTTGGGAGGGCCCTACATCCGCCCCTCTGTGTATATGTATATAATTTCCCTTCTTATTGTAAGAGGTCGGTGAATATATATAATATAAAATCTATAATTCTTTTTAATAATCAAAATACTAATTGAGTTTTGCGGGGACGGGCCGACAAAAATATTAAATATGAGAGAGCACGACTTTATTTATAGCTTGTGCTAATTGGTAAATTCAAACTCAAAAAGCAACAGACAAGTGGTGCTGTCAGATTGGTGACCACGAGTTCATTAACAAAGTCCAATCCCATCAATGTTCATAACCATTTGATTATTAATCCTCCGTCCCATTTATACAGTTCCTATTACTACTTTGAGGTGTCTCAATTATATAGTTCTATAACTATAAATAGTATTAATTATCATAGTAATTTACAAATATACCCTTGCTATGTATTGAAAATTAAAACTCAACCATTTAAAATTTTTAGAGTCATTAATTTTAAGTAAGGGTAATAATGGAAGTTAAGCTTTAATATCTTGTTTTCATAAATATTTTTAATCTACGTGCGAGGATAAAGTGGACTATATAAATGGGACGGAGGGAGTACATGAAATTTCCTGTTGGCAGTTGCACTCCATGTGTTTTGAACTTTTTTTTTAATTATTTTTATACAAAATAAAATATCATCATTGAGAAATGGACATATTGCATAAATGTAAATTTAGTACCATTAACTTATAATTTTATCAAGTTTTTACTTTAAAATGCATGTGAACTATAATTCATAACATGAAAGACAAAAATTTATCCACACATATATTAAAGCAAAATTACAAAAGCAAAACTATAAATAAAAAAATATCAGAAAAAAATTAAAACAAAATAAATTAAATGCCAAAAATTGTCGAATTCAACCGTATAGTGCAGTTGGCAGCAGGCTCTTCTGTTAAAATTTCCAAATTTTGGGGTCCTGTCTTCGCTTCCTTAAAGCTATAACGGTCATATAGTTGTTTTGTGATCTTTTTTTTTTTTTTTTATTAAGTTTTTCCCTCATTTTATCATCATTTTTATTTCCATTTGAGGCAGTTGTTTGTGGTCTTTTAAAAAAAATCCCTTAATTTATTCAATCATAACATTTTCTTGTGTAGATTTTAATTTTCACCTAATTACACAAATTTTAGCATTTCTATTTGATGTTAAAATAATATAAAAATTCAATTCTAATTAATCAAAATATATAAATAAATTCAAATCACAATTGCATAGAAAAAGTTTGTGCATTGCACGGTTATGTCTATTGTATTTGTGGATATTTTTATATACTAGGTATAGATTTTATTTTTGGTGCATGCAAATTTTGATTGTACAGCTATCACGAGTTTGAATTTCTTATGCGGCATTTTTTTTAGTATGACTTTTTATTTACTCCAAGATGATATTAAGTCATTTATTTATTTAAGTAATTATGATAATTATTGTTTAAATATACAAAAATAATGTTTAGTTTTTTAATCTATTTAAATTTTTTTACATGTTTGTTTCAACACCTATCTATATATGTGTGCATTGCAAATATATATCTAAATAGATTGAGTTTTGCTTTTAGCTTTTCAATTATTATAAAATAAAATACTACCAAGCATTGCACGAGAGACATATATACTAGTTAACTATTAAATTATAAACTAAATGATTTAAACCATTAATTTGAGGCTAAAGAGTTCGATCGTTCAATTCTTGTATTTTTTTTTTCAGATTTAATTATTTTTATATCTTAACTCATCACAATATAAGGATGGAACATTTGTGTAATTATTTCATTCAAAATTAATCAAATAATTATAAAAATGAAAAAAAAAATTCAAAATATATGATTTCCTATATTTGATAAGTGGTTTAGGTTCTAAGAGCATCACCAATCGTGTACCTGTTTTTGGGTACATAACTCCGCCATCTCATTACCACATCAAAACCTGTTATTTTAAATACCCAATTCCTTTAAAACACCCAAGGTACATACATCTATTTTGAGGGGCCCATCATCATATCATTTATTTTTTAATAAATCATATTTCATTTACATTTTAACTTTTATATTTAACAACTTAATCAACATTGTAATTTATTTTAATTATAATTTTTTGTCAATCATTTTAAATTTTAATATTTAATTAATATTAACAATTTTTTTACTTATTAAAATTTGGAAATTTATCTTATTTATGAACGACCTAGTTTTTTGTATCAAACTATCAAAACAAAACAATGATATTTTTATTGATACGAGAAAGATGAGAACAGCATCTATACATATATTAAGGCAAAATCGTGAAGGGTAAAATTGTAAATAAAAAATGTCAGAAAAAAAGGACAAATTAAAACATCTGTCAAAGTATTAACAATTAATCTAGATAGTGCAGTTGGTCGTGACCTTTTGTCCTAAAGTTTGCATCATTAGAAGAGCCTGTGTTCAATCCAACAATATTGCCGAGCCCACTTTCATTTTTTTACCATTCTTTTTTACCCTTTTTACTCTTCATCTTTATTTTTTATTTTTTGACTATTCGATCGTTTTGCTCTCTTCTCTTCCTCTTACTCTTCATCTTCGTTTTTCTAAAAGCTTTTGTTGTACTAACCTCTTACTCTTCATATTCTTTTTTATTAAAAGATTTTGTTGTAACTGCCAAATCGACAATACAAAATGAGCAGCTGAGCATTAATGATTGCTAATGTAATCCACGTAACTGAAAATTAACCTTGAAAAGCCTTAAACACGCATCTTCAATAGCCAAATAAATCTATAAATAAATCCATATCATAAATCTTACACTTCCATTCATTGTAATCACTGTGTTGCACTTTTTTTTGTGTTCCATTTTTCTTATTTTCCATGTTATAGATTTCAGCTTTCATTTTAATATTTTTTGTTTTAAAATTAACTTTTCTCTTCATTTGTACTTTTCCAAAAATTAATCTGTAATCTCATATACTATATAATTGTATTATTTATTTTGTTAATGATAGGTTTGCAAATTACTTTTCATTTTAATTTTAAAATCTATATAAAAGCAAAATCTTCAGTGTAGTAAGTTATCTTTACTCTTCATTTGCACTATTCCCAAATTTTATATGTAATTTCATATATTATATAATTGTATTTTTTTTATGATAGGTATGCATTTGGTTAATGTGAAGGACGATTACCATGTAGAAGTAATAAAATAGATATGTTATCATTAGTAATAATGTGCTAATTAAAGCGATATCAAAATTTAATTTGATTTTTGGCTTTTCAACTACTATTGTACACAAACAAATATGAGCATACAAATCTACTAAAAATTTATAAAAATGTTCATTTATGAATTATTTATAAAAATGTTCATTTATGAATTATTTTCAGTAGCCAAATAAATCTATAAATAAATCTATTTTTGGATAATTGTATTACATTTTTCGGTGCAAATTTTGACTATACAACAACTACGTACAAATCACATATGCTCAAACAATTTCTTTTAATTTGCGCCATTTTTTTGGGAACATGCTGGAGTGATTATTTATTCCAAGATGATATTTAGTTATTTGTTTGTTTACATAATTATTATAATTATTGTTTATATCTATAAGAAATAAAGTTTAGTTTTTTATTTATTTAAATATTTGTATATGTTAGTTTGACACACTTATATGTGTGTATTGTAGATAGATATCTAACCATATTGAATTTTTCTTTTATTTTATCAATTTTTATAAAATAAAATTGTACCGAGCATCGCGCGGGAGATATACTAGTTGAAAAATAAAATACAAACGATGCATATATTAAAATATTGAAATACATAAACGAACTACATATTAAAATTATTGTTGTCGTATCGTGCCCAAATATGATCAATCAAGTCATCTCGAAGCTTGTGATGTTGCTTTTTATCTCATAGTTTTGTTTCCATATTTACTCGAGCATCGAAATCTGTTAGGGCTCCTTGTATAGCAAAATTATCCTCGTTATTGGTAGATTCATCCGACTCCGACCAATTAGTTGATGCACCCCCTCGTCTTCAATTATCATATTATGAAAAATAATGCAAGTATACATGATGTCATTCGAGTTACTCCAGTACCAAAAACGGGTTGGACCTCTAATCATTGCCCAACAAGCTTGGAGTACCCAAAATGCCAGCTTGGCATCCTTTTCTTGCAGACTCTTCCATTTGTTTGAATAACATTTTCTTCATTTCATAAGTGGAATGAAAACTCTTGACAAAAGTTGCCAATTATGGATAAATTCTATCTGTAATATAATACTCTCTATTATATTGTCTAGCATTCACCATAAAATTAACTGATGATGCTTTTCCTTGGATCACCTCGTTGAAAAAAGGTGATTGGTAAAGCACATTGAGATCATTATTTGAACCGATGACTCCAAAATATGCATTTCATATTCATAAATTTGCCGACACAACGGCTTCAAGCATTAGTGTTGGACTTTCATAATTATCTCTGGTAAACTGACCTTTTCATGCAAACGGATACTTTTTTCATTCATAATACATACAATCAGGCTACCTAACATCCCAGGAAACCCATGCCTCTACTTATGCATATGGAACAAACGTCGACAATCATTAGCATTGGGACTTCTTAAGTATCTTTCCCCAAATATAACACATCGACAAAAGTTGAACAAACATTCAATTATAGGTGTTTTCACAACTTGGAGATACTCATCGTAATGGTCGGCAGGACCTTCATATATATGCTAATTGACGGATGTCTACCGTACATTTCTAAAGTGGTGAGAAACCTACTCTCCTTGTTGCATCCTCCTTCTGATAAAAATATCCATCATGCGCTTGCAAAACATTAACTATTCATATGATGAAGTCTCTAACTATTCAGAAATGATGTCGAAACACATCACTTGGCTATTGAGGATTTTCAGAGAAGTAATCCTCAAAAAGCCGAGCGTCAACTATTTCTCAATCTCGATGAACATATCTTCTTGTTCTTCGAGTTATGGTGGAAGAACTAGCTACATTTTCAAGAAGCTTGTGTTGTTTGAGAATTCTGAGAAATATTTTATCATCTGCATCATTAGGTAAAAACCTTGATAGTGCTTCAAGATTGGTATTGGAGATTGAGCTCGGAAGACATTGTATAACTTAAAGCATGAATGGAAGAAATGTGAAATTTGAAGAAAAGATAATTGTGGATATAAGTTTGCAGAGAGAAATGAGTTGTGGGGATACAAGTGAAGTCTACCCACTCATATATATAGACTAGTTGACAAAGGTTATTTTTTTAATAAAAAAACTATTTGTAGGTGATATTTGGCAACATATGCATTATTTAAGGAGTTGACAATAGCTGACAACAACTATGTTTCATAAATTAGCTAACATCACCTCTTTTTTATAGATTAGTTGACAACACATATTTCAATAAATCATGATACGATAAATTTCAATAATACGATATACAAAAACAGTATTGCTGGATTCCCCATTTCTTCTTGATACTTTTGAGAATCATCATGTGTGCTTGAAGCACGATCGAGTTCATTCCATTGGTATTCTTAATGAGTACAAGATACTCATTAATTCTGTCGAGCTCTTTGATATTTTGGATTTTACTCTGTTGAACAGTTTCATATCTATCCATGTTGTTTGAGATGATCATTTTAACTTCATTGTAAGACTTGTCACTTTTCACCTTATTTTTTTTCTTTGCTGCTTTTTGACCAATTGGACGAACGCGTTCTTCAATGGTGTCCTCGTTGTTAGAGGATGATGTGTAAGCTCCTCACACATAAGTTTTTAATTTTTTTACCTCAATGATCCCGATCACCTGGGTTTGACCACTTGTTCACTTTGGAGAGTCCTTTAGAATTTGCCACATGCTTAATAGTTTAAAAGATTTATTATTTTTTTGTGCTCCCACTTCTTTAGCGTCTCCATGAGTATATTAGCGTTATTGTGACCACTTTCCCAACCTTACTTCACAGAAATATATTCCGCATTAAAGGAATTGACACTTCTTTGTATTGTATAGAAATGTGTCTTCATTGCTTCCCAATGTCTCACTAGAGTGTTGGCGGGACGATTTTTATTATATTCATTTGCAATCTTTTTCCATATTATTTCTATTTTTTTTATCATTGTCGGCCACTGGATCTTCCCTGATGCTAATAAAACACTTTGCAAGATCTCATTTTTTTTGCAAGTCCATCTTGTCCTCTTTTATTGCACAACATTGTCTTCATCAGCAATATCGAAATCTGATTCCATGTTAATGTTCTCAATCATTGGAGGTGATGAATGTGACGAGATGTAGCGACCTAATTTCTTTATATTTAAATTGGTACATTTCCTTTCTAAAAATATTTTATTCATTTTATTTTTTCTGTGTGATATTAATTGCTTAAGTCTAATAAATCATGCTTAAGTAATTTTTAATAATTTTCTAAGCATAAATTTATGTTAGAATATGGTTATTTATATCATGAGCATGCATGTAGTTTTAAAGGCCCATTTTTTTAAAAATTGTAGACTATTGCATTTATTATATTTTTAGCCCAATTTTCAAGTCTAAATGTTTGTGCCCAAGTCTAGAATTTTCCCTTGCATATTTCTCCTCTTCCCACGTTTATGAAGCAGATAACATAAAATTCAAATTTCAAGCTTATCTTTTCATTATCAAGTGTCAATAGGGATAATCACGATCTCTCCTCATATCCATGATTCCAACCCCTAGATCTTCTAGTATAAATAGGCATTCATCATCTCTTTTCCTTCACACCAAAAAAGAAAGCTTTTAGAGTTCTCAATAGAGAATCTTCGGAAGGTTTGGACATTTCCTTGTTTTTTTATTTCCTTTGGCATGTCATTACATTGCATATCATATCACTCAGGGGTGTTTTGGGGGGGGGGGGTCGTTGGCAACCGATGACGAGATGATGGTGGTGGCGGCTTGAAGTTGTGGTCCTGCAATGGTGATGTCGTTCGCGTCGACAATGATGACGCATCAGTGTTGTTAGTGTCCAGTGACTAGAGGCGGATCCACTAACTGAAAAATAACTTCATTTTCAATAGGGGTAGCCATAATATTTTTTTCTCATAGCCTCCCCAACGTCGGACAATCGGAGAGAAGGAAGAAGGAAAAAAGAAAAAGAAAATTGATGCCATGAAATCCAACATTCGCCTCTGCCTCTGCTTGTCGCCATGGATCAGACTTGAGAGCTTAAAGAAGAAGATATATATATATATATATATATATATATGTGTGTGTGTGTGTGTGTGTGTGTGTGTGTGGATGAGATCTGGTGAGAATCGGTCGCTAGGTGAGAACCGGGAACCGATCTCATTCGTCCATCCTTCAAAATCGATGCCCCAGATCCATCCAGATTTTCGGTGGCATTTTTGTAATTATCGCGAAAATCTTCAATTCGCGCGTCTCATTAAGGGTAAAATCAAAACTGAACTAAAAAATTGCCCAGATTCAATTTTAGCATCCGACTCCGCACATGTTAGCCTCATGCATTTCTCATTTTAGCATGTGTTGATAAACAAAAATAGAACGATGATTTTATTGGAATGAAATACAATACACCCTATTTGGGGACAATGAACCCTAATGGGAATCTCATAATTAATAGTTGGGATCATGAACTTAATAAACCCTAATTGGGAACGGTGAACCCTAGTGAAAAATGTCACATCAATTTTAGCCTCCTACTTCGATAATTTTAGCATTATGTGATTCTCATTTTAGCCTCAGAACAAAAGGGAAGAATTATTAAATTACTATATTACCCCTCTGTCCAGAAAGTTGCCGAAAATTACAGAAATGCCACCGTCCATCCACTTAAATCTGATTTAATCTGGACCGTCCAGATTGAATCAAACAAGGGCTAGGATTGGTTCCTAGCTCCCACCTGGGGGAAGGGTTCTCATTTGATCATTTTCCTATATATATATATATATATTGACCATTTAACTTTATTATGTAAGAATAATAGTATTTTACTAATAGCAGTTAGACTTTTAAAGGTATAAAGTAAAAGGCGTTACTTTGTTAAAAATATTTTTAATTAAAAGAGAGAGATCCCATTTTGTGTAAAATAAGAGAGAGACAAGAAAAGCAAAAAGAAAAAAGAATGAGAAAGTCCCTTTTCAAATAAAGACAATTTTTTTTCTTTCTTTTCAGTTCTCGGTCACTGTCTTCGAGAATGGGGCACTGCGTTGCTCTTTCAAGTTCTAAGTTCCATTACAGATTTGTGAGTGATTTTTATTTTCTTAGTTATATTTTCTTCTTTCTATGTCTATAATCCTAATATTTCTGTTACTTTTTTGTAAATTTTTTTCTAGATGTTAAAATTTAAAAGGATCAAAATTTGTGGATTGTGGTGCTCATTTCATTCAACTTATTCAAGGTTAGTATTAGTTTACTATTTTATTGTGGAGAATTTGTTAGATGTATGATATTATTAAATTTATTTTGGTTTGTTTAAGTTAATTTACATTCTTTAAATTTGAGCCTAAATTAGGATTTTAGTTTATATTTTGAATTGGGGATTTTATAGAATATAATTATAATTGAAAAATTAAAAGTTTTGATGTTACTACAATAATTTTGCGTATTAATTTATATCGAATTTTTCATTGTGTAGATTATGAAGCGATATTATAAAAAAAACTTTGTAATGGTGTCTCTTCATCGCCTTTTTCTTCGAATGAACCTAATATTGTTGTTGAATCAAATCAATCAATAGATGGTCCTCGAGTTCGGGTAGAGATGGAATTAAACTTGGATGATGTTGTTAGTGATCCAAATTTGAGAAAATCAATAGAGAAATTTGATGTTGCAATTCAAGATCAAATACGGAGAGAATATTTGACAAGAGGGCCTTGTCAAATAAATGATCATACTTATCTGAAAATATTTTAAGTTGATCAAGATAGAAGTTTTAAATATTTTTGGTATAAAGAGTTCATATGGCTGGAGTATAGTATATCAAAAGATGCAGCCTTTTGTTTTTGGTGCTATCTTTTTAAACCACCAGATAAAAGGGTCGATGTGGAGATGAAGTATTTACAAAAATGGGATTCATAAATTGGGAAAAAAAAAGCAAAAGAGAAATCCAATGCTCATGTTGGTGCTGTGAATAGTTGTCACAACTATGCTAGAATACAGTTTGAGGCTTTTGAAGATCAAAGACATAGTGTGACAAATATGTTTCGAACAAATAGTCGTGATATGGATATTGCTTATCAAGCTCGATTAACGGCGGTGTTGGATGTCACTTGTTTTCTTTTGAAGTAAGGATTACCTTTTCGTGGACATGATGCGTCAACTACTTCTGTAAATAAATATAATTTTCAAGAATTTCTTGATTGGTACAGTCAACGAAACAAAGACATTTTCAAAGTTTTGGGTAAAAATGCTCCTGGAAATAATCAAATGACTTCTCCAAAAATTCAAAAAGAATTAGCACGTGTGTATGCTTCGGAGATCACACTTGGCATTTTTAATGATATTGGAGATAGTGTTTTCACTATTTTGGTTGATGAGGCTCGAGATATTTCAATGAAAAAGCAAATGAGAGTTGTTTTAAGAGATATGTGAACAAAAACGGTTCTGTAATTGAAAGATTTCTTGCAATTGTAGATGTGGCTGAGACTAGTTCTCAATCATTGAAAAATGCTATTGATTCTTTATTTGCGCAACATGGTTTATCATTATCCAAAGTCAGAGGTCAAGTATATGTGAACAAAAATGGTTGTGGGCATAAAAGGCACGGAGCACAACTCATCACTAATTCTCATTATTATCGTGTGGAGATTCTTAATCAGGTATTATTTTTAAATTCCAAATATTTTATTTCATTTGTATGTTTCATTCTTTATTATTTTTACACTGGTTTAAATGACAGGTTGTTGATTTGACTATACAAGAGATGAATAACCGTTTTTCAGAAGTTAACACTGAATTGCTTAGTTGTATAACATGTCTTGATCCAAGAAATTTTTTCTCTCAATTCAATGTGGATCAACTCATGCGTCTTGCTAGTTTATATCATGAGGACTTCTTAACAACTGATTGCTTATATCTTTCGCAACAACTTAACAATTTCATTATTAATGTGATATGCGATCCTCGATTTTCTATGATTTACTAATTTGGGAAATCTTGCTAGGAAAATGGTTAACACTGGTAAGCATTCCATTTTTCCATTGGTTTATGTCTAATTGAATTGTCATTGGTTTTACCAGTTGCCACGGCTTTTGTTGAGAGGGCATTTTCTGCAATGAAGACTGTCAAGACTAGGGGTGGCAAAAACAGCTCGGCCCGATGGGCCAGCCCGACCCGACCCGTTTTTGGGCCGGGCTGGGCCTCAAAAATAGCTACCCGAAATGATTTCGGGCATAAATGGCCCGGCCCGTCGGGCCACCGGGCCAATCGGGCCGCGGGCAAAAAAAAGCTCGTATCTTTTTTTTTAACAGATTTTATATTATTCTCCACTCCTCTTCGTCAACCGTAAACAAATTGGGAACTCTTCACATCCGCCACTTTTCTATTCACAGTCAGTCACGCACTCACACTCACGTAGTCACCTACCGCCCACCGGTCACCACTGCTCGACGTCAACCGGCCAGTCGGCCACCATCCCACCATGCTCTCACCGTCACGAGTCTACGATGTGTAGCCGCCACCCTGCCCTTATTGATGAGTTCGTCGATGAGTCGACACTGAAAGTTAGAAACCGAGTACTTCTCTGCACTTTTCGTCTTTAATTGCAGCCGAATCTTCGAGAAATGTCGACTCCGATTCATCCAGGTATGAATATTTTCTGCAATCTTTCCATTTTTTTTGGCTTGGAGAATATTCTTGTCTATAGTTTGATCGATCTCGTCATTTACAATTTCAGTCTCATTGCACTATATTTGCTAAAAATGACTAAGATTGTTTGTTCCTATATATATATATATATATATTATGGAAATGGAACTAAAGGTTGTGCACTTGTGCTGAACGGCTGAACCCATAATGCAGATTGCTCAAATTTTTATTTATTTTGTATTATATTATCATTTCATGTACTGGCTACTGCATTAATTCATATAAAGTATATACTATATATGATATGATCGTTAGCTAATATATATGTATATATGCGTGCATATTTTAATTATTGTAAAAATGAAAAAATCGATAAAGGAATCTGATTGCATTAATATTTATTTATTTTGAACAAAGTGATGATTAATTGTGTCGTGGTTGTGATTTGATTTTAAGTTTGATTAAGTTTGGCTTGTTTGTCTGCAAGCATTATTTGAAATATAAATTATATAACTCGTGAATTTTTATATTTTTTTAGAAATGGTGGATATTGATGATGCTATATTGGAGGATCAAATGTTGGAAGATCAAAAACTGGATGATCGAATTTTAGATATCGATGACTTGGGAACTCCGTCTACTCTTAAGAGCACTACTGGTACAGGTATTAATCTTTCAACTGACCGTACTAGTATGGTTAAGGGTAAGGGTAAGAAGAAAGTTAGTAGTAGTGCTACAGATGATACTGAAAATGTTGATAAAAAAGGGGTAAATCTGATGTATGGAATAACTTTGTGAGGGTTGGCATTAGGGATGGGGTAGAAAAAGCTCAATGCAAGCATTGTGACAAATTTTACACTTGCCCGAGTTCATATGGCACGACTAATTTAAAACGCCATAGTGAAGGTTGTCATAAAACTCCTAAGTTTCATAATGTGGGAGCTATGTTGGATAATCAAGCTACTTTATTGAAGAAGTGGAAGTTTGATAATAAGGCATATCGAGATGCATTGTCTAGATGTATTATTCAGCATGATCTTCCATTTAGTTATGCAGGGTATGGTGGTGTTTCTGATGTGAATAAAATCTTGAATCCTGAATTTAAACCCATTTCTAGAAATACAGGAAAAAGTGATTGTTTGAAAGTGCATAAGTATGAAAAGGAAAAATTAAAGAATGTGTTAGTTACTATTTCTGGAAGAATTTGTTTGACATCTGATGTGTGGACAGTCGTAAGTACTCAAGGTTATATGACTGTCACTGCACATTATGTTGATGATCAATGGAGGTTAAATAGTAAGCTACTTGCATTTTGTGAATTAGATCCCCCACATTCTGGATTTGAGTTGTCTGGGAAATTACTTGGTGTGCTTAAGGATTGGGGCATAGAATCCAAAATATTTTCACTTACATTGGATAATGCCACTAACAATGACAACATGATAAAAATCTTGAAAGATAGGATGAATTTGCATAATGGTTTGTTATGTAAAGGTGAGTTCTTTCATGTGAGATGTTCTGCTCATATTTTGAACCTAATTATTCAAGAAGGCTTAAAGGCGGCGGAAGAAGCTTTGAAAAAATAAGAGCAAGTGTTAAGTATGTGAAATCTTCTGAGGGAAGGTTGAGGGAATTTAAAAAATGTATTGAAGAGGTGCACTTGAGTGATATTGGTGGGAGTTTCTTAAGGTTGGATGTGTCGACTAGATGGAATTCTACTTATTTGATGCTTGAAAGTGTTATTAAGTATCGCCGTGCATTCACAAGTTTGAGCTATAATGATAGAAATTACAAGCATTGTCCTTGTGATGAAGAGTGGGATAGAGCAGAAAGAATGAAGGTTTTCTTGGCCCCATTTTATGAGATTACTAACTTGATCTCTGGGTCGACCTATTCTACTTCAAATTTGTACTCCAGACAAATTGCTCTCATAGAAATAAAGTTGAATGACCTTATGAAATCTAAGGATGAGGTAATCAATGATATGGCCTCGAGGATGAAAATCAAGTTTGATAAGTACTAGGATGATTATTGTGAAACACTTGTGTTTGGAAGTATTCTTGATCCTCATGCAAAGTTGGGATTCTTGAATTTTTGCTATAAGAAACTTTACCCACAAGATTATCAAGAGATAGTGAATAAGGTCAAGAATGCTTTGTATAAACTCTTCAGTGAATATGAACGGGGTGGAGGACGTTCACATCCTATTGCCGCATCCAAAGAGGGTTTACATGGAGATTCATCATCTACTGACGTTGACGAACTTGATGTAAGTATAATCTTGAATTGTATTATAATTTATATATATTATTTGATTTTCACATTTCATTATATATCTCTAATTTTATTTTTTCTATATTGTGTTTCTTCAATTGTAGGAGTATCAAGTAGAATTGATGAGTTCAAATTCAGGTAAATCAGAGCTTGATATATACTTAGAGGAGGTTTGCAATGTTGAAAAGACCGCAAATGTTATAGAATATTGGAATTCACATAAGAGTCGATTCCCTCGGCTTGCATTGATGGCTTGTGATATTTTGAATATTCTAATCACGACAGTTGCTTCAGAATCCACATTTAGCATTGGTTGTCGCATCTTGAACAAGTATAAAAATTGCTTGCTTTCTCGAACTGTACAAGCTCTCATTTGCACTAGGAATTGGTTGCATGGGTACAAAGTAGAAGAAGTTGAAGGTAATATTAATTCTATAATATTTTTTTTTATTAAATTATAGTTATTTACTCTCTTTTTTTTTTAAATATTGGAAATGTAGATGTAGTGGGGGTAGAAGAGCTACACATCTCCAAAGAAGATATTGGTGACAATGTTGTCGATATTGATGATGATTGAGGAAT
Organism: Perilla frutescens; assembly: GCA_026008535.1. Classification (NCBI taxonomy): domain Eukaryota; kingdom Viridiplantae; phylum Streptophyta; class Magnoliopsida; order Lamiales; family Lamiaceae; genus Perilla; species Perilla frutescens. The sequence continues at coordinate 15,250,905 of BRKX01000007.1, read as the reverse complement.
GAGGATTGATAGCAGTGCTGTGGATTTTGAATTTAAGAACTTATATGCTTTTATTTCAATTTGGACTTTTAGTATTTCATTTCATAAGTTGAACAATCTGTGGGCTTTTGAATTTAAGAAATTGTATGCTTTTATTTGACTTCATGCGTGCTTTTTTTTTTATATTTAATATGGATTGTAATTTATATGTATTGTGTATTGTTTATGTAAAGTTTTACAATAATCAATTTGTGGGCTTTTATCTTAATTAGATTTAGAATTGGATAAGAAAATTTGAAAATTTATGAAATTTGAAAAAATTATAAAATCTGGAAAAATTAAAATTTTCGGGCCAAAAAAGCCCGAAAATCCGCACAAGGCCGGGCCGGGCTCAGAATATAGTGACCCGTTCCATTTTCGGGCCGGGCTGGCCCCTTTAAGACACAAAAGCCCGACGGGCCGGGCCGCCCGAATTGCCAGCCCTAGTCAAGACTGATTTGCGCAACAGAATGAGAGATGAGTGGTTGAATGACAGGTTAGTTATATACATTGAGAATAAGATTTTTTCAACAATTGATAAGGAGCAGATCTTGCAGCGTTTTCAATTGATTGATACTCGCATATATCAGTTGTCATCACTTCCTCATTAGTCACAATGACGAGTCATCAAAGTTACAATTTTTAGAATTTTTTGATCAATTTAAATGTATTAAACTTATTTAAATGTATGGATTTTCATATTATTTTATCACTAGTATGATTTTGATTTTGTATATCATTTTATGGTATTGTTATTATATATAAATATATGTCTCGGTGAAAAAAAAGACTGTAAAAACAGTACAGGTTGTACAAGTCCCCTGATATTTTTTTTTGGTACCGTCACAGTCAGTGATGATGCACTGACGAGATGGTGGGGACGATGCAGAGGACTATTGTTACCAGGGTATATTTTATTTCTTCTAAACGTTTGTTTTGCAGGTTGATTTGGTGGGTGTATAGGTGTATACGTAAATCGGCAAGAGAATACTTGTGTAGAAATTTCCGTAAAGAAACTGCGTGAGGGAGAAAGATAATGGCTTTGAAAAGGTTAATAAAGATTTTGGAGCCTTGGGAAGGGGTTTAATTAATTGGTGTTATGGACCGAGCGATTGAGCCCAAATAGACTTTTCTTTCTTAGTTGTCATGACTTGATATATATGTAGAGAGAGACGTATAGTAGTTAGCATAAAAGAGTAGTATAAAAATTTGGCTATGCATTTATTTAAAGCCATGTTTATTTCTCATAAGTATTAGGCCAATTATAATTTAAGCATGCATCATGTTGGAAATAGTTTGGTCACATGCATTGTTTCTTACATCATGATTACTCATGTGTTAATTTAAGATAATTATTTCTAGGAAAAGCGCGCAATGACTTAATTAATTAATTTCAAAGTCAAGGTAAAGGTGAAATTTTTACGTGGTTTTTATCCCTATTATCTTCTTTATATACTTTTATTGAGTTATAAATATTCGCAGTTTTTTTGTTTAATTGTATATAGTTTGGATAATTGAATACTCCCCATTGAGTTTAAAAGTATTCACCCCAAATTTTTCATTTTTCAGATGGAGGCTCGGGTGGTGCGTAGTGGATAAGATGCGGTGATGGTGGTCATGATCTCATGGAAGAATAAAGTTTTTAATAAAAAATTAAATTATTCTCTTGCTATGTTTTCCGTTGTAATTTGCACTCTGAAATTTCTATGGTTTGGAATTTATTTCATTTAATTTCATAAAATGACATGGTTAATGTTTCAATTATTATTGAGAGTAAAATTGGGACGTTACACGGGAAATATGAACTTTGTTCAGAAGTCGGAGTTGCAGATTCCTTGTCATGGTGGATACATCATATAGGGAGCTCTTGGTGGATAAAAAATTAGAGGATGAAAATTGAAATTTGAAAGGGGGTTGTTGAAATTTTGTGAAGTAACATTGAAACTTTAAGGAGGGTAGTTGCTGGGGTTTTCTTTTGAATTGGATGAATTGAATAAGTTCGCCCAAAGATTTCTATCCATTCCAAAGTTTGAAATACAGAACTTGGAAATTTGATAGAAGATATTTGATCTGTTTTTCACTCGCATTCTCTGCATCTGATTTTCATTTTCTTTATTTTGGGTACATATACTTAAAATTTATTTAACTTCCTCTTACTCTTGTTCCACAATGGTTTGTACTCAACTTTTAATACAAAAAGTATGTTATGTACCTAAAATAAATACCTATTGTGGGTGCTCTAAGAATCTAATGAATGAATTTAATATTTATTTCAAAGTCTTGATGACATATAATTTATCTTTTAAGTGCTTAATAGATGTATATATTTTTTTCTAATTGGGAAAAGGACGGAATAATGAATTTCGAACCCGAGACAGTTATCTTTTACACCGGGTATCCACCGACGAAAGTAACTACTTGGCCCAAATACAACTTAATTTGGAGCCCAAATAGCCTGGCCCATTAACAAATAAGAAAGTCCAAACAATATTAATATAAATCCGTATATTTATTCACAATCCATCAACTATTTATAAAATATAGTTTAGTTTACCATATAAAAGCCCAAACACCTAGGGTTTTTATACACAGAAAACCCTAAATTCTTAGCTCAGTTTCACACAACAGATCACACAGCAGCAGCAATGGTGGGATTCGAAATTGGTGCCGTGCCATTCAATTCCGACGGATGGGGTCCACCGGATTCCGCCGCAGCCGGGCTCTCCGTTCCGAACCAACCCTCCAATGTCCCCTTCGCCCCATTCTCCCGCTCCGAGAAATTGGGCCGAATCGCCGATTGGACCCGTAATATGCCCAATTCGGGCCGCCCCGGATCCAAGCAGGGCGGTTATCACGCCGCAGATTCCGCCTTCGATTTCTCCGGCGATGACTCCTTCGCCGCGCTTGCAGACGAAGCGGACTCGTCATTCCGCCTCGTTGACACATCCGCCAAATCGCACCACCACAACCCCAACCGCCCCAAGTTCAACCCTAGATGGAGGTTTAACCCCCACCACCAACGGTCTCAGCTCCCACAGCGGCGCGATGAAGAGCAGGAGGCGCGTAAGCGCGACGCCGAGAAGGAACGGGCCCGTCGCGATAGGCTGTACCATGCTAATCGTTCGCAGATGCCACAGCGGCGTGAATCGTCGGTGTTCAAGTCCTCGGTTGATATTCAGCCCGAATGGAATATGCTGGATCAAATCCCGTTCTCGACCTTTTCGAAATTGTCGTATTCGGTTCCGGAGCCTGAAGATTTGTTGATCTGCGGCGGGCTTGAGTTCTACGATAGGTCTTATGATAGGATTACTCCTAAGAATTGCCGGCCATTGGAGCGTTTCAAGAACCGGAATTTCTTCAAGGTTACGACCACTGATGATCCTGTTATTAGGCGCTTAGCGAATGAGGATAAAGCCACAGTCTTTGCAACTGATACAATTTTGTCGACACTAATGTGCGCGCCTAGGTCGGTTTATTCGTGGGATATTGTGATTCAGCGCGTCGGGAATAAGCTGTTCTTCGATAAGAGAGATGGGTCGCAGTTGGATTTGCTTTCTGTGCACGAGACGTCACAGGAGCCTTTGCCTGATTTGAAAGATGATATCAATTCTTTCCACTCTTTGAGCGTGGAAGCTGCTTATATCAATCAGAACTTTTCGCAGCAGGTTTTGGTTAGGGATGGAAACAAGGTGGCTTTTGAGGAGACCAACCCGTTTGCTAATGAGGGCGAGGAAGTGGCTTCGGTTGCTTATAGATACAGGAGGTGGAAATTGGATGATGAGATGTTTTTGGTGTCGAGATGTGAAGTTCAGAGCGTGGCAGATATGAACAATCAGCGGTCGTTTTTGACACTGAATGCATTGAATGAATTTGATCCGAAGTACTCTGGTGTTGACTGGAGGCAGAAGCTGGAGACTCAGAGGGGTGCGGTGTTGGCAACTGAGTTGAAGAACAACGCTAATAAGTTGGCGAAATGGACGACACAGGCTTTGTTGGCTGGTGCTGATATGATGAAATTGGGGTATGTCTCTAGGGTTCACCCCAGGGACCATTTTAACCATGTTATATTGGCAGTTGTGGGATACAAGCCTAGAGATTTTGCTACACAGATTAATCTGAACACTTCAAACATGTGGGGTATTGTTAAAAGTATTGTGGATTTGTGTATGAAGTTAAAGGAGGGAAAATATGTGCTTGTTAAAGATCCATCTAAGCCACAGGTGAGAATTTATGATGTCCCACAGGATGCTTTTGACAATGATTATGTGGAGGAGCCGTTGCCCGAGGATGAGCAGGTTCAGCCTCCGGTTGAGGATGCTGATGGTGTCGATGCAAATGCCACGATTGATGGTGTGGAAGATAAGGATGTTGCCAAAGAAGCTATTGTTGCTTAATGGTAACTATATTGAGATGATTTACTACTTTACTTTTGATCTTTTGATGATGTGTTGTTGATTCTTTAAGGATGGTCCTTGTTATAAATTTCATTCAGTTTGATATGTTGAAGTTTGATTGCCTTTGAAATCGAATTGTGAGAACCAGTTTTAGTTGTTCCAATACGTGGTGGATCAAACTGAGAGATTTTAAGGTGAAGTAGCAGGTGTTTTGTGATCTGCGCTTATCTTTCTAAATAATACCTAGCTGTCTGTGGATTTGGTGTAGTTTAAATCTCGTTCTTATGTTTTGCACGCCAAACTCTATTTGGTTGTGCTCCTCGGAGTGAGTGTTGTCATTGGTTTAAGGTGAATTAATCAGACTGTTTTCTTTTTCTGGATTCAGTAAACTTCTACTGTTCTAGTTAATAAGTTAAACTAGGCAGAATTAATTAATATTACTATTAGAAATTTAGAATTAAAATACCAAATATTGGATTAAATTTGAGTGTTGTTTTGGCCTAGGTTTAAGAAGTATGTTAAATGAAGGTTTGGGGATAAGATTTATTCTTTTAGCAATGGAGTTGGCTGATGTTCTACACTGGGCCAAACTTACAATCAGAGGTGTAATAATTTCAACATGAAAATAAATTTTCATCCAGTTAGTGTGTAAATGTTAGTCAATACTTTCTCAATCTATTGAAGTTTATGGCTGTTGTAAATTCTGTTTCTTTGATCCTCTTATTCCTTTGGTTTCTTTTTATCTACTCAAATTTTTCTATGCTGTTGGAAATCAAACACGAGAATCTTTTACGGTTTTACCATGTTGTCATATCACTTCTATAAAGATCGATCACATTCTTTGAAAGTTAATAATTGATTGTTCTTTTGAGTAATCCTTAATCGGATCTTGTTTGGGTATATGCTTCCGACACTTTACTTTCTTCATTTCCAGGCTACCATGTTCGACGAGTACCAACACTGAGGGCACCAAGTTTTTTTAATCACTGCCTGCGGTTTAGGAAAGAAGATGAGAAAGCACTGCAGAGAAACAATCGAGATCTGGAATTTTTTCACTTCCATTTGCTAAAGTAATTTAATCACTCTTAAAACCTGTAGTACCCTAATGTCGAGTTTGTAGAACCGTCGCTGGTCCTGACCTTTTTTTTGCTGAATGTTGGGTGCAAGAATGTTTTTTGTTTCAATGCATGGGATTATATTTGTGCTTTTGTGACTGAAAGGTAATTCTATTCGTACCTGGGGTTTTGGTGACTAAGTTCTACCAATGTATTATGGTTTCAGATCGCTTAAATTTGTTCTATTTCGTACATTGTTCTGAAACTCTGTTCGTCGGGACGTTGTTTTCATAGTTTCATCTCTTTTTTAACTGTGTGGAGTAATGTGAAATGATGCGAAGATGATGAGCACTCCCTCATGATGATGAGCACTCCCTCATGGTGTTTGTGATCATGAAAATTTGGAATGTGAGTATGTGAAATAGTCCCTACATTTTGAAATGATGTTCTTGCTGCTGACATGGTCTCTCTTCTGTGTTTTATTTTTGTGTTTTCCTTAATCGCTTCATATAAATGAACTATATTAATTAGCATTTATTTGAAGAGTACTTTCAACTTTTGTAGCATCTTGTGTATGTACGAACATAATGTTGTGCAGGATAAAGTTATGCTATGGGCTTGTTTGCTAGGGTAAATGATTTAGGCTTTATATATTTGACTAACATGTAATTTTCCAAAAATAAGGTATTAATATTAGTTTGTTAAATATTTCCATTTATACAGATGTTTAATCCACCGTTTGGTTAGGTGCATTTATTTTCTTCATGAAATGTAGTACTCTAAACTCTCATTTTATTAGGTCTTTTTTGTCGTAGAATGGGTCATGCACACTGGTCTATCAAAGAGATTAAATGACAGCTAGAGGTTTGTGTGTGTGTGGGTGTGGGTGTGTGTGTGTGTGTGTGTGTGTGTGAGAGAGAGAGAGAGAGAGAGAGAGAGAGAGAGAGAGAGAGAGAGAGAGAGAGAGAGCTCATGGTTTGAGAACAAGGTGGTGCCATGCTAGAAAAATAAGTTTGGCCTATTCATTATATGTGGTGTGACCTACTAAACTAGCAAACTATTGCCCCATGTTTTGTAGCACTAAATTCTACTTTCGAAAATTCCCATCTACTTCTTCATGCTTATAAATAAATTCAGCATTCATTTCCACAAACCATAAATTTCTGCTTCCATAAAATCTCAGGATACTTCTCTCAAAAAAAAAAAAATCATCTTTGATCATATGGCTTCTCTTGTTCTTCTCCTATCGGAGATTCTTCGACACGAGAACGTCGAAAACCTCATGTCATCACCTCCTCCTTCCTCCGCCTCTGCTCCACCGTCTTCCTCCACGAAAATGGCCGCCGGAGAACTCAAAAAAGTTCCACCCAGTCGCTGCAACGGCTACAACGAAGTGCAGCTCCAACAAGATCTTCCTAGGGTCTGCGTTGACTTAACTTGGCCATGAATATTTATATTTAACTTTTAATATTCGTTGTAGTTTTATTGTACAAGAAAAAAAGCAGTTTCTCACTGCATATCTCAACATCTAATACTTTTCCCGAGATTTAATGTTTTTTTTTCCCTTTATTGATCTTTTTTCCCCCATCAAGGTATGATCTATAATATACATGCAAAACAATTAGCAATTATTCACGCACTGATAAATAATTAACAATTTTTGCACTCACATCAAAGTGAGAAATAGATTAATCAGAAGTTGTTAATCAACTATCAACTTTTCATTTGGTTGCAATGAGTTTCTGAATAGGCAGTCATTAACAATTTTTCACTCAAATCTAAATAATTCTTGTTATTTTTAATTACTCTTCTTGTTGTTTTTTTTTCAATTATCTTTCTGTGACTTGTTTTTTTACTCACACACCCGACCTGTGATATTGAGGAGATTCGAGCTCATGACCTTTGATCTCCAAATAATCTTACTCCTAGGTCATCCCCACCGAAATTGTGATTTTAATGTATGAGTTATACGTGTTATTTTTTCTTCAAAAATCCTTAATAAATTGCAAAATAAAAGGATCAGTGTATAACAAAAAAAATATAATTTAAAGACTCACTCAATCCAACATAATGAAAATTCGATGGCTCGATAATAATAAGATTTAATAATTCAAAAGACAATTCTCTCTCTCTCTCTCTCTCTCTCTCTCTCTCTCTAATAAATAAATTAAACTACAAATTTAAATTCTTGAATTCGTCTGTATTATGGTCTCCAGTTTACGGACGAAGATCTCGAGGAAAGACGGAAAAAAAAAGGACGACGGCGCTATTTTGAATTTATTAATTTTAGTATAACTGAAAAATATGTTTTTCTTGCAAATTTCAATAAGAGAAAACAAACTGTACTTAAAAAAAAAATCACAGAGAAAATAAACAAATAATTTAATTTTGAGATTACACAATCCCGTATATTATTACTATGGACAATTTCAGAGGTTTCTGACAGTTTTGTGGCTCTAAAAGTCTTGACTCTATAAAAAAATGAACATAAGATCTCTGCAACCAATTTTCTCAATGGATCGTCATGCGTTCACATGTGTTGGACTAGTTTAGTTTGTTTTCGTATCTACGTGAGCTCCAATTCTACTAATATTTTATAAGTCGATATTTTCACTTTACACTTAAAAAAATGGCAGCACATTGTTTTCTTAGATAATCAATTTTCATTCTTTGATTTGTTAGTATATATGCAAGTGCACAATATAACTTTGTTACGTATCCTGTTGCATTATCAGTCTCTTTAGATGCTTATATGCAATATGACTTTGTAACTTGAGCGGTTTTATTATGAGTCTCTTAATTCAGCGGATATATATAGTACTCCATCCTTTTTCGGCACTTTAATTTTATTTCACAAAAAGTGTCATTCTACACCATTGAGGTAAAAAAATTCTATTTTAATTTTCTAATAAATTGCCCTCATTTATTATATTTAAATAAGCATATTTAACTCATTTAATGTATTCACATAAGGGTGTATAATGTAATTTGATTATCTAATTAATATCTTTATTAAAGTAAAAACTTCCATGCAGCGTTCTTAAATAGTGCTATTTAAGACGGGTCGGATCAAACCCGCACTTTGACCCAGGTCAACCCGCAAAAAAATAGAAAAAATGGTAAAATCAGTATCAACAGTCTCACTAAAAATTCGAAAAGTATCATCTGTATTATTAAAAAGTAAGGAGTCTGCTAGTTATTTTATACTAGTTTATTTAGTTCAAATTGTGATTTTTTCCATTCAAATTAATATTTAGAACTTAGTAGTTTAGGGTTTTTTTAGGGTTCATGGTTTTTTAAAGGGTTCATGTTTTGTAGGGGTTTTTTTTAGGGTTCATGGCTTTTTAGGGGGGTTTTTTTAGGGATTTTTTTTTATGGTTCATGGTTTTTTAGGGGGTTTTTTTAGGGGTAAATTTTGTGTTTTTTAGGTTTTTTTTATTAGTTTTATTAATCTCAATTATGGTTATATTTAAGTTGGAAAAATTAATCGTCGAGCACAATGCACGAGCCAACGCGTTAGTGTCGAGCGAGTGCATTGTGCAAGTTGTTGAATTTCAAAAAAACTAAATTAATTCACTTTTATTTTAGGGTTCACAAATTCAATTAGGGTATATATTTATTTCAAAATTACATTTTTATTTTTCAATTGCCGTTTAAATTCATTTTGAAAAGATTAGATTAATCGTCGAGCACAATGCACGAGCCCACGCATTAACGTAGGGCGAGTGCATTGTGCGAGTCGTCAGACTTTAAAAAAATTAATTTCATTCACTTTTATTTTAAGGTTCACTAATTCGATTTTAGGATATAAATTTATGTCAAAATTAGATTTTTATTTTGTCAATTGCCATTTTAAATTTATTTTTAAAAGATTAAATTAATAGTCGAGCACAATGCACGAGCCGACGCGTTAGCGTCGGGCGTGTGCATTGTGCGAGTCGCCAGATTTCAAAAAAGAATTCAAAGAAAATTGCAAAAAAAAAGTAAAAAAGTAAAAAATCTGCCGGAAAAAAAAAAAAAGAAAAAAAAAAGATAGGCGCGTGACGCCCACGCGCCCACCTTAAATAGTCTTATTTAAGGTAGTTGCACGGAATACCATCTCTTTTATTAATATATGCGTATTTATCTAGAATGACACTTATTCAAAAATGGAAGGAGTATAATTTTATAATCATAAAAATTTGTGTGGGATCGTCTTGCGCTCGTTACGAGTCATAATTTGTAAAACAAATCAAAATTTGAATGATAAATCTATATTCGATGATATATTTATAGTTTTAATGGTATTTAATTTAATTGTGTTTGAATCCGTATTTTAATTCATTTTATAAATTTTAACTCGTAAGACGATGTGGACGAGACTTCCCTTTTTATAATGATCTCCCCTCTTAATTGCTTTCGCTTCAATTGAATTATAGAAGCACCAAATGGCAAAAAGAATTAGTACCAGCCGAAAGTAATGAAATCGACAAGACTGGGCTTGAGTTTTCAACCATTGGGCTTTGCACATTATTTTTTAATTTCAGTATAATGTCGATATTTTTATTTAAGGGAAAGACCTATATAAAAAGATAGATCAATGAGAAATCATCTGGGTAATTACAATCTTTACAATGGTTATATATGACTATATGAGAATAAAAATAAAATTGAAGAAATATATAATATATTTTTTTTTATTTACTCACCCACCTGAAAAATATATAAAATTTTAAAGTTTGTTAGAATAATATTTTTATTTAAGATTTATCCGGCGTAATCTCTGACACAACATGACTTCTACCTTTTTAGTGGGAGTCTGAAAGAATAAAAAAATTTGTAACATGGCAAAATAGTTAAGTTGAAGAAATTAAAATAATATATTTCGTGTATATATTTATGCAAGATCTAATTATAGGATAAAGACAAATTAAGTACTTAGAAATTCAAAGATGAGTGTTTAATTTACTTTAACTATCATAGGATTATGAAATAATACGGTCTACTAAATAAATACCCCTTTCATCCCGATTATATGGTCTTTTTTCTACTCGCGCGTATATTAAAAATATTTATGAAAACAAGAAACAAAAGCTAAACCAACTTTACTATTATTTAATGAGAAATTAATAAAACTTATATTTTAGCTCAACTTTAATATATATTTTTTGAAATAAACAAAATATACAATTAATGATATAAATCAAAATTTACAATATTTAGAAATCTAAAAGATTTTATACTATTGAAACTCAAAAGTTTTTTTTCTAGAAATCACACGGTTACTAACATCCTACAAAATTTATATGAAATTCAATTTTAAATTTTTATAAACTTTGCGCCAAATTTTTCATGCATGGATGGAAGACAAAAAAATTTCATGCACTCTCTCTCTCTCAAAAAAAAAAAAAAAAAAAAAGACCATACATGCATAGGAGACTAAAGAAAATAATATTTTATTTTTATTTTCATGAAGTGCAAGTACAATGAATATCAATAGAAATTGATCGAATTTAATTTACATGCAAGTTAAGTTAGTCAACTTTAATTAATGTTTCTCTTTTTTTTTTGAAAAAATTATATGTAAGATTTATAACTTTCAAAACTTAAATGTTCATTTTTTTTAATTTACAAAACCTAACATGGGTATAATTGTGCATTCCTATTAAAAATAACACTACTTATAGTAATGAGACTATATAATCGAGATACCTCAAAATAAAAACGAGGACTATATAATCGGGATGAAAAGAGTACTGAAAATAAATAAAATTATAAATGTGTATTAATCTGTAACTATAAGATGGTCTAATACGAATTTTTGTATATATATGCGTATGTGTATGTGTGTGTGTGTTGTATTTTAAATATTTATTTTGACCATGAAATATCTGATTTTTTATGAATAAATTTATTTTCCAGGATTACCAAACACACACACACACACAATATATATAGGGCAAATTTCATATTACTCCCTTGTGTTTTCCTGAAAAATCATAAAATCTCCTGTGTTAAAAAAATAGTCTAAAACCCACTTATGTTATGTATAATTCATCAAAAAAGTCCTTTTTTTTGAGAAGGTGAATTACATTTGCTAAAAAAGAGTATATGATTCTTATTTTTGCAATTTTTGTATTATTTTTAAATTTAATTAATTTTTTAAAATGGTAGTTTGATCAAATACTATAATTTTAAATAATATAAAATATATTTATATGTAAAAAAATACTTAACAAAGGAAATTATCAAAATAGCTAAAAATTAGAAGTATAACCAAATACTAAAACTTTTAAATGATATAAAATATATTCATCTATAATAAAAAATGTAAAAATAAAAATCATACACTCTTTTTTAGTAAATGTAATTCACTTTCTAAAAAATGGGCCTTTTTGATGAACAATACATAATAGAGGGGATTTTTAGACTATTTAATTATTACATGGGATTTTTTGATTTTTCGAAAGAATAATGCTAGCAAGCCAGAATCTAATTTTTTGATGATTAATAAAATTATATTATTAATAAATTAATTATGTTAATTATTAAATGTTATATTTTTACTATATTATCCTTCTATCATGAAATTAGTGATTTGTAATTAATTATTAAAATCACTCCAGAAGCGGATCGGAAGAAAGGGGCACAGCTTCATCTTCTTTCTTTTCTTCACTTCTTTATTTTTTTTTCCATCTTCGATTTCTTCTGAATTGAAGCGCATATAGAGTTGCCCTAATTATTATGGAGGGCATCAATGTAAATTTATTAAATAATTAGTGTTTTATTAATTAAATTAATTAACTATTAAAAATAATAAAAGATTCTGGCTAGCCAGAATCTGGCTAAAAATCACTATTCTTTTAAAAAATAATCGACTTCAGTTTGGGAAATTTGATGCTTTATGTATAGTATAGCATCTTTAGGTCGATTATCATTTGATTGATATCTAGATCTATTGTATAGTCTATAAATATATCATTATAGTAATATAAATCCTACGAAATAAATTTGAAGTGGTATATTTATCACATCATCAACTCTTCGTCCGTTCACACACAATCACATGTGCATCCATATACAAATATATATGAAATAAATAATACATAGTACTTCTTAGGAAACATATCACAAGATATACGATAAAATGTCATATAAAATAAAACATTAATCATCTTGGTTAAAGAAGTCAATAAAATAGCATAGAAATATTGATTGGTTTTCTCCACTGGTTAAACTCAACAATCATTTTTACCAAACATTAGTGGGAGATTGGATTAATGTGTATGGATTATAGTGTTGATTTGGTATTCCTCTCTTCAAAAAGTCGTTGAGTAAAACACAAAGATTGGCATCACCTAATTATTAGCTTCTATTTTATTCTGTATATATAATAATTGAAAAATAGATCAGTCAAGACCAATAGCTTTGAACAAACAAATTAAAGAGAAAAATATTAAAGAAAGAAAATCAATTTGACTGCGTGTTTGCGTGTGAGAATTAAATTTGATTGCTGCAATATCATAATGTTTATGCTTAAGAACAATGATATACATACTTAATAAGCTCATAGGATTTCCAATTTGAAGTTTTATTACATAAATTACACTAACATTTTTTCAAAATAAAAATCACACCTTATAAATCATAAAAATAATTTTGGTGTGTATTCAATGAATTTTTATTACAAATATCATGTTAGTTTAGTCCAAACGGGGGCCCCACATAAGTCAATGTCAAATATTGAAACTTTGTTTTGACAATTTCTTATCTCTCTCTCTCTCTCTCTCTCTCTCTCTCTCTCTCTCCTTGCCCCCACCATCTCCTGGTCTGAAATTCCAATCACTACCAATAATCTGCTTCCAGTTGGACCTCCCCACAATCCAACCACCACACTCTGTCCAAGCGCGTGCCCAGCACCTGCTCCTTATTTCTAGGAGAGTGTATTTCACGCTCCACCCAGCGCGTGGAGATTCCTCCCAGATGACCTCAAGTACACAAACGAAATATTTCTTACCAAACCGAAGAAAGTTACATAGCGATGCAACATATAATCACACCCCCACGGCCTCTCTCTCTCTCTCTCTCTCCCTCTTCTCTCTCTACACTGCAAAATAAAGAAAAAGAAGATCTATCGATGGAGCAGCCGTCGGGAATACACAACCCATCTCTAATCCCATCGCCAAACAGCCGGAGCTCCACCAGCTCAACGAGCAGCACCACCACCAGCAACAACCTCCACCACCCAACGACGCCGCCCCCAACCGCCGTGCCCATAACCAGATCCGAACCGAACAACCCGTACCCGACCACCTTCGTCCAGGCCGACACCTCCTCCTTCAAGCAAGTGGTTCAAATGCTAACCGGGTCGACAGAGACTGCCCGGCACGCCGGCCGGCCTGACACGGCCCGGCACGCGATCCCGCCCATCAAGACCCGGAAAGATAAATCCGGATCCAAACTATACGAGCGCAGAAACAGCCTCAAGAGCTTCAAGATCAGCCCGCTGGGGCCCGGGATGGTCAACATTAGGCAGGGATTGGTGTCCGGATATACGGGCTCGCCCCGACCCGGAACGCCGGAGATTCTGTCGCCCAGTATTCTTGATTTCCCGTCGCTGGTGCTCAGCCCGGTTACTCCGCTCATACCCGACCCGTTTAACAGGGAACCGGCTGCTAATAACAATTTGGATATGGTGGCGGAGGACAAGGCGATTAATGAAAAAGGATTTTATTTACATCCGTCGCCGGCGAATACCCCCAGGGATTCGGAGCCCCGACTTCTCCCCCTTTTTCCGGTCACCTCACCTAGAGTTGCCGGTTCATCAACTACTGCTGATTTATGAGTGAGTTTCTTTTTTTTTTTTTTTTAATTTTGATAATTTGGAGTTGATGAGGCAAATGTGTACTGTTATATCGTAACTGTTATTGTAATTGGCATTTTAATGGGAAAAAAGAGAGAGAATGAGTTAGAGAGAGAGAGAGAAAGATAGATTCCAACTTTGCTTGAATTCCATATATCTTGATTCCAAGTCGACTATTTTTGCTCACTTTATTGTTGGAGTAGTTATTCGATGATTATTGAGCATTTGAGTATGATTTTCTTACATTGAGTTGGGGGGAAGTTGGAACTTATTTAGAGGTGGCAATTAAATGAGTCAATGGGAAATGTAATCGTGTTGAAATGTTGGGTAATAATACATTTATGTGAATGAATAATAAAATTATAAAGATATTAATGGGGTGGAATTGAAGAGAAGTGCACATGATATAAAACGGTGGAGAAAAAAGACAAAAAAAGGTGGGGTTAGCTGTCAAATAAAAGGGCCAAAGAATCTTGATTTTCCGATGCCGGAGAAAAGATGACAATAGATGGCCCGCCTTTACCTTCTAGGTTTTACTTACTTTATATTTTATTTAAAAAAAAGTACATTTTCTCTTTTTTTTTTTCTTCGTAAAAATTCTATCTTCTTTTTTCTTTTTTTAACTTGGCTTTTGAGGAATCAATAGATTGTTCTTATTTTATTTTGCTGGCTCGATTCGAGAAGTCTCTCTTTATAAAAAGATCTCCATTTTTGCTAGGACGAGAAATTAGATTATGAATGAGAATAGCACGCACGAACAAAGATGATATTGGGTACGGTTTTTTTTTCCTTCTAACTAAACAAAATAATAATAATTTTAAACATTTAGATATTTTAATTAGGCAAATGTATCAAATTTAAATACTTTATCCATGATGGTATAAAAGATTTTCTTGTATACCCTAATCCTAAATTTAATAAGAGATTGCCCGTTATATATGAGATTTGTTCAAATGAGATGAAGTATGTTCCGAGTTTTGTTATTTTTGAGTCAAGCGAGAAGGACAATGAAGATTGAACTCGAGACTTCTCAACTTTACGCCGTTTCCAACTTCCAAGTTAAAATTGTTAACTTAGAAGGGAGTGAAAATTGGATGGGCATGCGATTAACAAATTATAAGATATGTTTTGTATTGATAAAATAAAATTAATAGTCAAATATTGATTGATTGTTCCAATCGGAGAAAGAAAAGGCCTTTATGAAAGGGTTGAAAGCGTTCATTTTAAGTTCATTTATGTAAGCACACGATATGTAATAGAAGTGTTAGCAATAACTTCTGCTTTGAAGAAGTGTTCAATTTTTAAAAAAGAAAGTCGTTTAATGTAGAATGACATAAATAGCAGTTTGACCTTAATATATATTTGCATATAAGGTTTAATTATGTGATTTTATACCATTTATTTGGGTCAATGAGCTTCCACACTATTTCAGTTTAGGTGAATTGGGGGACCAAATCCTCTGCTACGCATTTGTGCTATATTTACTGCAACACCGTTAAGTTTATTAGTTCTTCTTTTATCTTTTCCTTTGATTTTATTTTTTTTGTGGTTTAGTTTAATTTTACATTTATTAATTAGGGTTCATTCTATCTAGTTAAGGTTTATAATTATTTAAATATGAACAAGTGTATTAGGGTTCTTTCACTCCATCTAATTAAAGTTTATAATTATTTTAGTATTTAATTATTAACAAATGTAAAATTAAATTAAAACACAAAATATTGAAAATTAAAAATAAAGAAAAACTAAAAAAAAATTAACCGTGTTCGTAGACAATGTAGCATGAGTGTGTAACAGAGGATTCGTCCAGTGAATTGGACTCGTTTTAATTAAATTGTATACCAAGAGTTAAAATAAAACACGACTAACATATAAAAATGTGGAAAATACTAAAAAATAACACAATTCAGTTGAGAAATAGTTTATTAAAAAAACACTTAAATTGTAATTAAAGATTTATTTTTAAAAGAAAGTTTAAATAGAGATTATAATCGAGCGAAAAAAAAAAATCCGGCTACATTCAACCGATGGTTATTGTTTAAATACGTTTTAGTTTTATGAAAATATTTTAGTGAAACTCTTTTTTCTCTATCGAATTATTTTCCTTCGTTCTGTCGGGAAAATCCAAACATTGGAGATTCATTCTTGGATTTATGATTTTGTACATTGTTTTCTTTTAATCATATTTCACTTATTGAAAAAAAAAATATTATATATATATATATATTATGCTATAGTGAATGGTCCCTTCTCTAGTTGTGAAATAAATTTGAAGATTTGGCCAAGTCTTTACCAACGGGAAAATTCTTGTTGCTCACACCTACAAATACCAAACATCACTCAATTTATGTTAAATCCTCAACTGCCAAGCTTCAATGCTATTTTGATATTTTGTGAGGAAATGTTACTAAAAAGGAGCAAGTCATAAATTTACAATAATAATAATAATAAATCATGAATGTCCACTGATTTTTATAACTAAATAAACTATTCATCGATTGTAGTATATCTACCGAATTTTTTTTAATATATGGTGGGGAACAATTATTAGGTTGTATTCACTTCTTATTTATGTTAAGGCATAAATTCTTGTTCTATGTTAAGTGCTTTGTGACTGGTTTTTAATTAATTTTCGAATTCTCATGTGTCCTTTGAGATACCTTATTGCATTCTTTCATTCATTTCAGGCAACGGCTACTTCAATTCGATGCCGTTTACTTTCCTGTAACAATATTCAATTTTTACCACCTTTTAATTAATTTGGTACAACTAGGCTATGATGCTTCAATTCTCTTTTTCCTACTTGTATATATAAATATATATATATCACCTTCAAGCAATCCATCCCATGTACAATATATATTTAGCTAGGATATTTAGGAGAGTCGATCTCGTTATCCCGTTCTTAGAGCTTTATGAATGAGATAAATTTCAAGATCTTTCTCAACAAGTAAAGATCCAATACTGGCGTAGTGTTGTAAAAATTAGTCCACCCTATGGGAAAATCGATCATGTCGGTCCATCCTGACAAATTAACACTTAAATTTGAATGTCTGAACCGGACCCACCTTTTGGACCGCTCTTCACCCCGTAAAATCACCCTGTGGAATCACCCTGTGGAATTTTCAGCCCAACACAACCTTACCCGTCCCATTTATCGCCACGGTTAGGGTGGGCTCGAGCCAGACCGGGAGAATCGAATTGATAACTTCACACTATGGCAAACGCATGCTTTATACCCATCCTATGCTTCATTGTACATATATGTATAATAGTATATATAGTGCTTTGTTGCATTTTTTTTTTCACACTCCACGCGTGCTATTTTATTAAATTACTTGTTACATGGTTAGTTTACCATAAAATAACCTGCATATTTCATTCATTTTTATATAAAACACGAGATACAACACACCATACGATCCATGAATTATCATCTTTATATATATATGAGTGACCGAGGTTCAATCCCGAAAATCTTCCTCTTGCAATTAAACATGGTCTAGACACTCTGATCAGAGTGTCACAATAGATTTATTGTGGCACATTGGGTATTACCCATTTAATAGTATAGAATTTACTGTCTAGACATGCACTCGTACCTTGAAAGAAGCAATTTAAAAATGTCAACTTGAGTGTTCTTTATTCAAATCAAAATTCATTGTTGAGTAAATGAACTTTTTGAGTTTTAGACCAGCAATGTATTAAATGAGCGGGATCATGCATGACATACAATGTCCACGCGAATTGAATACAATCCATGGATGGTTTTGTGCATTAAATAAAAAAAAACTAAGATAAATGTGATGATATACACTTACATATAATGCTCCACCGGTCTTGTAAATATAGTCATCATTTCATTTAATCTTAAAATAAAAAATGAATCCTAAAAAGTAAAACGAACTTAACTATGATTTTTTTACTATACCCTAGTTTACCGAATTAAAAAAAATGATTGTTAATTTATTTAATGTGGAAATTAAGTGGAGTACCATGCATGTTAATATGTTATTTAAACACGAGACTATTTTTGTTGCAGAAAAGAAGTGTATTTATTCATGTAGCAATAAATATATATTTATACATTCGTGTCTATTCAAGTGTTTTTTATAGAGGAATTCAAGTGTAAATTTATTAACAATGATATATAATTAGACTCGCATTATTTTGTTGATAATAATGACTAAAAACGTGAGTGGATTGGTCCTACAACACATATTTATTTATTGTGGGCACTTGAATTAATCTTTAAGTGCAACTTTTGTAGTTGCAGAAACAAAATAATTGAGATTGGGTTGCTTTGCAGCTTGTTCTTCTTCGTAATTGTTTTCCCAGACACTCAACAACCCCTTTTTGACCCAAATCGAGAAAGGTTTGAAATCAAATGAATAGAGAGAAAAGGTGATGGAACAAGTGGGACTAGGGATGATCAAACTTTAAAGCAAAAAAAAAAAAAATGAGAGAGAGAGAGAGAGAGAGAGAGAGAGGTGACGGTTTTGCGGGTGTTGTTTTTCTTCATCATAATGTTATTTTTGCGGCTTCGAACTTTTCTTGATTTCTTTATCAGTTTTATATTTCCGCTTGAAAATAGTTTTCCATTTATTTCAGCATAACATGACTGTTGCATCATTAAAATAAGGGTTGGGTTGAAATTTCCTGTTACACCATTTCGTGTTTCACTATGTGTTTCATTATTAAATTTGTGATTTTAATAATATTTATTATAAAATAAAAATTAATTACAACATAAATAATCATTGTCAACATTTATCAACAAAAAAATGAATTAAAAAGATTGAAAAATATAATTTTGAAAAAATCAACCATAATAATGAATTATTAATTGAAAATTGAAAATTAAATATTAAAAAATAATTATAAACCCTAATTGGGTGAGGTGAACCCTAAAAACAATCATAAAATTAAACTAAATCACATAAAAATAAAATTGAAGAAAAAAAAAAGTACAAGAAAAACTCGTAATTTAAAAATGTAACACGGAGTGTAACACGGAAAGTGTAACAGAAAATTTCATGTGTTTTGTCAGACCAGCTGAACCAACCATTTTCCGTCAGACAATCGGGCCCTCTCAAAGCCCGGCCCAATCTTAATAAAAAAAATTCAAATTTTTAATGTGCATAATTTTCTCATTTGTTTTGTCGGATTTATGAAAAAATATAATAAATTAAATGTGTTTCCATGATCATTCGTTTAAGATTTCGAATGGGCATGTTTGTGGGCGAAGAAATATAGATCAAAAATACAGAATATTCAATTTTCATGTATATACAAGCTACCAATGAAATTAAATTCTAAAAAATAATTATAAACCTTAATTGGAATTAATAATTCATAATTAAAATTAATATATCCTAATTAGGATGGAATAAACTTGTATAAATTAAGTAGTAGATAGATTTTCAAGCTACGAGTTATATTTTTTCATCTTATGACTTAGGAGTGATATTTTTCTTTGTTTCTTTTTTGTAGTGACGGTCACAGGTGGAATCTGTACGTCTAAACTCTGACGGCCCGACCCTATTTTAAAAAAATCTGACAGGAGACTTTGTATTTAAATAAATGTTAAAATCAAAATATTTTTTACGGACTTATGTTTTCTAATAAATTAAACTGAATCTAAAAATAATACTCTTCTTTAGTCGTTATCAATAGAACTTTTATAATTTTTGTATATTCTAGAGTATACAAATACAGTAATACTATGAAGTTAAGGCACGAAAGAGGGAAAAGATCCAAATTAGAAATTATATAGCGTGGAAAAATTCTTTTACCAGCTTAAATTATTGCAATATGTTCCATCATTATCAAGTATTCAAGTGTAAGAATTAAGATAGCAATGTCTCGCAAGCATGGCAACATTGACTTAGGCTTGGGTAATACACTAGATCAATCTCAGCAACTTGTTATGTTTGATATTTATATAGTTTGCATGACATGTCAAATGAGAAAAGATCAAAATAGTTATGGCAAGTTGAATTAGTAACCAAAGTGAACATGACTCAAAAGACAGTGTTTTGAAAACCGGACGGGACTATTACATGTTTTACTCAAATCGGAAGCACTCAAAGGAAGGATAAGAACCGATCTTAAGTTTGAGACCCGCTTTGAACCCCTTCCCCCAACTTTTACATATTTATTATGATGTCATTATATAAATCGGTATGAAAATTATACGCCCGGTAAGTATTGAAGATAGCGAAACATGAGATATAAAATGAAAATGTAACAAAAAATCTCGTGTTCGTATGTGCTCCGAAATACCTATATGGAAGTATAGTTTCCACGAACGAAAGGTATCAACTATCAAGCATGAGGTGAACCATTTGGCCTTAGATATCTGTGGCGCAAGTGTAGAGGAATCTCATTGCATATTATACATAGAGAAGAATATCAGAAGAACTATATGATCAAAAGCATTGTGCATACATACCACTCTGCCCTAAATTGGAATAAATCTGTAATAACAACTTGACGGTGCCTAATCGCTCACTTCCACAGTTCCTCCATTGGGATGCCACGCTGCTCAGCAACTTCACTGAACTGCCGCATCTTCTGCACTGCGACTACTGTGGCCCGAGCGTTGTTGAGGGCATTGTTGCTCCCGAGCTGCTTCCCCAACGCGTTCTCAACACCAGCCATTTCAAGAACGATCCTCACTGCACCTCCAGCAATCACACCCGTACCAGGTGAAGCCGGTCTGAGCATCACCTTAGCTGCACCGTAGTCTGCCTCGGATCTGTCATTCAAAATAACAAAGGAATTTTCAGAATTCTTGTAGAATGCAAACAAGAGATTTCTGCAGATACAAATCCAGAACTTGTAGCAACCAAATCATTGTGGTGAGAAACACAAGCCATCTGCTTTGTGCTAAATCTAATTCAAGAAGAAGCAGTGATACTAGATTCATCGTTCGTTGATCTTAGTTTAAAAAGGCGCAAGGTGCACCGAGGCGCAAACTGCCCTGGAGCCTAGGCGCAGAGCCTGAGGCGCAGGCGCGGGCTTTTGGTAGGCGAGGCGCACCAAAACTAAAAAAAAAAATATAATATATTTACCTAGAATATGTTCTCTACTCAAAACATCATATCACTTATAAATTAACAAAAAATCACATAAATACACAATTAGTCATGCAAAATATAAAAGTCTTAAAATTCACATAACATAAATCAAAAGTCTTAAGATACGAGCAAGAGCAAATCAACTAATAATCATCATAAAAATTCATCATCTCCATCTCCTTTATCATTTTTGTCTTCACCAATGTCCTCTTCCATCTCCATTTCCGCCCCAATGTCCTCAAGCACATCATCCTCAATCTCATAGGGAGAGGTGCGGCGGAGGGAGGGAGAGTGAGGGAGCGGCATGGAAGGAGCGGTGCGGTGAAGGGAGCAAGAGTGAGGTAGAAAGGAGAATCGCGTAGGGTTTTATGTTTTAATTGTAACAGCTATAAATATAAAAATAAATAAAAATTGGAATATTGCGCATGAGTGTGCCTCCTGCGCTTGCGCCTGGGTGGGCTTCTTGTAGGAGGCCGCGCTTAGTCAGAAAAAAAGCCCGAAATGTGCGCCTAGGTGCGCTTTTTTAAACTAAGTTGTTGATATGGTGAAGAAAGCGATATGGCAATCTAAATAAGGCTTCAATCACATTCTAGCGTCACAAGAAACTTTCTACATACAACCTCCATTAACCTCTACCATGAACCACTCATTATATTTATTTGACCTGGTAAAACTATGATGCCTGTAATGTCGAAAAGAAAAACATTTGAGCAAAAACAAGCATGTAAAGTATGAGGAGACAATAACTATATCCTAAAAGAAGATAAAACAACTCATAATCTATAACCACAAACTTCTCCTAGTGACATTTTTCTTAAATCCAAATCAAACACCACCTTCCTACAGATATATACTCAAACACCTAGTGAACTGCACGAAATAGTCGAGCACTATATAAGCATATCTACTATCAACTAGCATATGTTCCCTGTTCACATACATACTACATCCCCTATCCATTTACGTGCATTAATCTTGAGAAAATGTAATATATCAGCAAATCTATAGTATGGCGGGTATAGTTTTGGTTTCGTTCAGACAATGTAGCATCTACGAGCCCTCGAAAACCTTAGAAAAAGGTCCATCTATCATCATCAGCCAGTAAAATCTCAACCCAACTTAACTCAACTCACATATAAACTTAATAAGCAACCATAATTACTTCATTCAATTCAAGAAACAAATCAATCAATCCCAAACATAGAATCCCACATTCACATTGCAAAATCCAGATAAAATCCATAAAAACTAACAAAAGCAGAAACAATCCAAATAAAGCGATATGGCAATCTAAATAAGGCTTCAATCACATTCTAGCTTCACAAGAAACTTTCTACATACTACCTCCATTAACCTCTACCATGAACCACTCATTATATTTGTTTGACCTGGTAAAACTATGATGCCTGTAATGTCGAAAAGAAAAACATTTGAGCAAAAACAAGCATGTAAAGTATGATGAGACAATAACTATATCCTAAAAGAAGATAAAACAACTCATAATCTATAACCACAAACTTCTCCTAGTGACATTTTTCTTAAATCCAAATCGAACACCACCTTCCTACATATATATACTCAAATACCTAGTGACATTTTTCTTAAATCCAAATCAAACACCACCTTCCTACAGATATATACTCAAACACCTAGTGAACTGCACGAAATAGTCGAGCACTATATAAGAATATCTACTATCAACTAGCATATGTTCCCTGTTCACATACATACTACATCCCCTATCCATTTACATGCATTAATCTTGAGAAAATGTAGTATATCAGCAAATCTATAGTATGGCGGGTATAGTTTTGGTTTCGTTCAGACAATGTAGCATCTACGAGCCCTCGAAAACCTTAGAAAAAGGTCCATTTATCATCATCAGCCAGTAAAATCTCAACCCAACTTAACTCAACTCACATATAAACTTAATAAGCAACCATAATTACTTCATTCAATTCAAGAAACAAATCAATCAATCCCAAACATAGAATCCCACATTCACATTGCAAAATCCAGATAAAATCCATAAAAACTAACAAAAACAGAAACAATCCAACTTTACCTCAAAATAAAATAAAATAAGAAACACACACATATGAAGGGCGACGACTGACCTATGCGGAAACGTCTTGTACTTGGTCATAGGCACGGAGATGATATTCCTCCGCGCATTGACCGCCGATTTCTGCACGGCGCCGATCACTTCCTTCGCCTTCCCAACGCCGACTCCGACATTCCCCTGCTTATCCCCTACCACCACAATTGCCCTGAAATGCAGCTGTTTCCCGCCCTTCACCACCTTAGTAACCCTCCTAACCTGCACAACTCTCTCATCAAACCCATCCCTCACCTTCTCCTTCTTGCTCTTCGATCCGAATCCAGTCGACTTCTTCACTTTTGAATCCATCACGTAGACATCGTTGCCGAGAAAGCTCTCTCCACTGTAAGCGGGGCCGTAGAGCTCTTCGTAGGCTCTGGCAATCTCCTCCTCCGACTCCATGGGGCCATCGTCGAAGGAGGCGGGCGGGATGTATCCTTCCGGTCTTTCGGGAGGGCTAAATGCGGCAGTCTCGGCGCCGTCTTCGTCTTCGATGAAGGGGATTTCGAAGTCGGTGGCTTTTGGGGGAGGGAGGGAGTGAGGAGGTTTGGAGAGGAGAGAGAAGGGAGTTTTGGAGGCGGAGAAAGGGAGGAGGCGGGAGGAGATGAGTAGCTGGTTGTGGCGGCGGTGATTGAGAGAAAGGGCGGAGAATGTGGCGGAGAGAGAAGCGGCGGAGGCGGCAGCCATGGAAGTTTTGTTGAGAGTGAGAGTCGGAATTGCAGAGAGGGGATAAGACCTCTTGAGTTTGGGAAATTTGGATGATAAAAGAGAAGATGCCGTGGATTTTATTTTAGTTTTTTTTTATTATTTAGTATGGGCCTGATTCAACTGGAAGTTTGAAGGGATTTAACTGTGGTTAATGGGCCTTATAAAAGCCCAATAAAACTTTTTTTTTATTTAGTTTTTTATTATTAAAGGGATAGCTCCTTTTTGTTTATTGTAGTCTAATTAAACTATATATTACATACTATTATTTTAGTTTTATTGTAGTCTAATTAAACTATTATTTAGTTTATTTGGTTCTAACTTTTTTCTATTTCTTTTGAGCATGTCTCTTGTACATCGGATGTACATGATGTCTTATATAAGACGAAAAATGTATCAATTATAACTTTGAAAAGTATCAAGTTTATTTTACTCAAATTACTGCTAAAATTAAAAAGACGGTGACATTTTTGTAATTATTACTACATTTTTTAATTGAAAAATGTATCACTCCTAATACTAAAAAATATCACTTCTAACATTTGAAAGTATCACAAATTTATGTTTGACGCGGTCTGACCAAATTTAATGAAGACCCAAGCAAGACCTTGACTTTCTCTTTTTTATTATGAAAAAGAAAAAGAGGTGGAGCAATATTTATTAAAAATGGTCTTTTTCTTTGAATGTCTATAGTAGAACTACAAGGTTAAAATGGTCTTTTTCTTTGAATGTCTATAGTAGAGTAGAACTACAAGGTTAAAATGGTCTTTAAAATAATTATAGAGAGTGAGACTATGAATAGTTTTATTAATCGTTGATGCGCTTATTAGGGGTGAATTACGTTTTGGTGCTTTTTTAGCAAAGCCCAAATAGTTGAGAAAAATAAGATTTTCATAGTTCATATCTATTATCTATTTTAAATAATATTTTATGCGATTATGAACTATTATTGAATTATCATTCATCAATGTCTATTGTCCATTTTAAAAATTCTCTTTTTCTTTTTCTTTCTAGGTACAATAGAATTAACACCAGCTACCTGAAGGTGGATTTGGGTAAATATCGTTCATGTTTAATAGCCTTTGGGTAAATATCGTTCATGTTTAATAGCTTGTAAATAAAATAGGTACGTACTCGAAGTACACTTGGAATAAAAGGTGCATTTTGGGTAAATATCGTTCATGTTTAATAACCTGCCTGTAAAACAAATAGGTACTCGAAGTACACTTGGAGTAAAATATCACTCATGTGTTAATAGCCTGCAAACCACATAGATAGCTGATGGTGCACTTTGGATAAACTATGTTCATGTTTAGTAATTTACAAATCATACATAAGAGATAAACCACAAAAAAAAAAAAATTATGTACGACATACTAAATTTATAAAATATTATTGAAATTCGAACTTAAGATCTTTAACACAAGTCACCTCATCCACAATTACGTCACTCCAATAGGGTAATTAAGAAGGTTTTCTCTTGGTTGATTATTTATTACACACGCACCAAAGCAAAATCATATTTTGTGCTATCCTTCCCAATTAACTTGTAATGGTTTACATACCTTTTCTCATTAAGTTGGAATCACCAATAAAAGGATAAGGGAAAGTGTTTCCATTCTCTCTCATCCTTTTTATCACAATCTCTCTCTTCTTAATTTTCAATTCCCACAACCTTCATTTACATCACATAAATCTCCACTGATATTGTGAGGTTTCTAGAGGGATTGCATGAACCATTGCCTTTAATTTCATCTGTTCTCTCAGGAATTGCAATAAATATTATAAGTCAATAACTACCATTGTTTTTGTAAAGTGAAGAAACAAAAGTTAATAAAACCCTCATGCACAATTAATTCCTAATGTCTTAATTTCTTTTCAATTTCTCATTCCCATAATCCCCACAGACAATTCTGGATTACAATCATATCCCAATCGTTGAAATAATCTTCAAAAAGTTAGCCCACAAACATTTAAACCTTCTACACACAAATCTCTTACACAACCACCTCGTACTAACTCTTATATATACCACCTAATTACACACAAAATAAAAAAAAAAAGTAGCCAAAAAGAAAATTAAAAAAAGAATATGGATGGAGCAAGAAATGAAGAGGATTTTATGCAACAACAAGAACTGCAGCAGCGAGCCAGGCCACCGGAGAATCGTGCCGAGGCCCATGATCACCACCACCACCACAACCAGCCGCCGCCGCCGCCGCCTCGATGCCCGCGGTGCGATTCTTCCAACACCAAGTTTTGCTATTACAACAATTATAGTCTTTCTCAACCTAGGTACTTTTGCAAGGCTTGCCGGAGGTACTGGACTCAGGGCGGAACCCTAAGGAACGTCCCGATCGGCGGCGGCTGCCGGAAAAGCAAGCGGCCGAGAACTCTAGGATCATCATCGTCTTCTCTCTCAAATGGTTTGATGAGAACTCCAGGTTTATCAACCGCTGCAGCTCAGCCTCAATTCCCGACGGCTATGATGGCTGGCCAGTCGTCAAGGGCGGCTGCGCCGCCGATGGCTCCGCCAGTGGGTGGCTCTTATTACGGCGGGGGCTCGTTTTTGTCTTCTCTGGCTGCAATGCAATCTTCACCGGCTGGCGGAATCAATCATGGAGCGGCGATGATGGGCGGCGGCGGCGGAAGCCGTTTTGGCTCCAATATGGCCCTTCTGCAAGGGATGACGTTTCCATCAATGAAATCTCCGGCGCCGCCGCAGCAGCAAACACAGCCGCCGTCGACCCATTTTTTTCGACCACAGCAAAGCTTGAATCCGCAGGGGAGTTTCAGTTCTTGGACGCAAAGCGTGATCAACGCCGGAGCCACCAGCTCTTCAGCCGCGGCCCCCTCTGGTTTGTGGAGAAGCAACGGCGGCGCCGGCAGCGGTCAACCGGGTTCTTCCTTAGCTCCGAATCAGTGGTCTGATTGCAATCCGGGGTTTAATCCTTCTCAATGATTGATTATTTTTTTATGATCATAATCATAACAGAAATACAAAAATATTTCTTTAGATTTGCAGTTTTGTATACAAATTTATTTCTTCGTCAAAAAATAAATAATAATAATAATAAAAAGAAAAAAGAAAAGAAAAGTTTGGTCGATAGGTTTATATAATATAGAATTTCTTTCACTAGTGAATAGTGATGTGCACAGCAAAGAGATTAATTATAGGCATTCTTTGCTCTCTTTTTTTAAATGTTCTTTTTGAAAATGTATAACTAAATGCACTGTTTATCCTTTCATTTTTTTAATAAAATTACTAGTTTTTTTTTTATTTTGAAAAATAAAATTACTAGTTGTTTCGAACGAATTGTTTTAAATTAAAAAAGTTATATAGAAACATCGTTCTCAAATCGACACGCAGATTACCTATTTAATCTATTATATATATATATATATATGTATATATTAATTTTGAGAATAATTCATATACATTAATTAACTAATTACTGGGCATACATAATATATATGATGCTTTTTTTAACGAGAGCTTGTATATTGTAAATCATAATTTTTCGACTCAACGTACAAATTAAATTTACTATTTGGACATAAATTAAAAAAATATAAATAATGAGTTTTACTTTTTATTATTCTCATACAAAACATTAGAAGATCATGCATAAAAAAATGATAACAGGAAAAAATTTAGTATTTCTACCCTCTCTAGTCTCTATATATACAAATATTGATTGTCATATAAAATCAGTGTTACACACTTACACATAGAAAAAAATAAAGCAAAATATAAAAGTGAGGACAAAACTATGTCTTAATTAATATCACCGCCTTAGAATTAATTAAACGGTTCGTAATGTTTGAAAAGTCTAATTAATTAATACCAGCATAATTGATTATTTTATGTGCAAAATTTCAAGCTAGCTAGATAATTATTTGATGTGCTAAATTATCAAGCTAAACCTAAAGTCTAATTCTGATAGAGAAGATATATAATTAAGATGGACGAATTATGCAACGTTCTTGCAATTAGGTTGATAATCTCTAATTAATACTGTCAAATACTCCATTAAAGATTTATTCGTTAATCCAATTATCATCCAATTCGTATAAATAATCAATTAACAAGCTAGCAACTCAATGTAATGTTAATTTTCTCTAGCCGATCCTAGTCTCTTGAAATAATAAAATATATGATAGTAACGATTGTACTTCACGAAATGGACGATCAATTTCAATTCATTATGTACTTCTAATCTTTTTTTTTATATATATAATTATGAACCTAAAGGCATGATTATTTTATAATTATTTATAGATGCTAATACAAGATTCTTGAATTAAACTTTTTTGGTTCCTCGGTTTTTCTTGAGTTAATTTTTTGCATTAGAATATTAGTATCCATCCACAAGCTACTCTATAATTTGTTCGAGATAGCAATGTAATTAAATAGCTAGCTTCCACTCGATAATTAATACTACATCCGTTTCATAATGTTTGTTGTTTTATTTTTTTTATCTGGAATTAAAAATTAATTTTGTGGACAAATATACTCATCCCTTATATATGCCATAAAATATAATTCATCTATATTTTCCTAAAAAATAACAATATTTTCTCTCTCCATATATTTTTCTCTCTTCATATATTATAGGTAAGTTAGAATCAAAAAATCTTGTAAGATTTGAGAGGGTTAAAATTGGGAGAGAGGATGTCAAATTATATAAAACAACAAACATTTTGAAACTAAAAAAAAAACCTTAAACAACAAACATTATGAAACGGAGGTAGTATAAGTCTCTCATGTTTATACACATCGAACTGATTGCTTAATTTCAAGTATTTTCAACCTGTATTTTGCTTTTTTTAGAAGTACTTGGCCAAATTTCAAATTAATTGATGACCAGCTACTTCTAATTAAATATATACAATATCCCAAATTTTAATTTTTGTTACTTTTTTTGTTCCATGTAACAGGGAGAAATATCTGAAGAATAAAAAAATTGTTGTGATATATATATATATATATATATATATATATAGAATTTGATTCAAATGTAAATTGTACTTCGCGTGTAAACACATCTTATTTATTGTATTTTTATTGATTTTTTATTATATTTTAATGTTATCTTAAAAAATATTTTTAATTTGTTTTTATTGTATTTTATTGCTAACATTTTTTTAGCAACAAAATGCAATAAGAAAAGCAATTAAATTAAAGTAAATAAGCAGGTTTTCACGTTTACATGTAAGCACAATTTATATTAATATAATCAACCCCTGTATATATAGGGGTTGGTTAAAATAGGAACCAAGTCTTATGTAAAAACTAGGAACCAATAATAACCACACATCTTGACAATTTTAATGGTGAAGATTAAATGTATCATTTAAGGATCAATTTGTAAATTAAAAGTATCTTCAAATTCCACCGTGTTGATATGGTTAATAGGGTGAAATAAATATCTCCATATATCACGCCCCCTTGAATGTAGGAGTAATCATGGAATGGAATCTTTAAGTAAATAAGCAGGTTTTCACATTTACACGTAAGCACAATTTATATTAATATAATCAACCCCTATATATATATATATAGGGGTTGGTTAAAATAGGAACCAAGTCTCATGTAAAAACTAGGAACCAATAATAACCACACATCTTGACAATTTTAATGGTGAAGATTAAATGTATCATTTAAGGATCAATTTGTAAATTAAAAGTATCTTCAAATTCCACCGTGTTGATATGGTTAATAGGATGAAATAAATATCTCCATATATCACGCCCCCTTGAATGTAGGAGTAATCATGGCATGGAATCTTTAAGTAAATAAGCAGGTTTTCACATTTACACGTAAGCACGATTTATATTAATATAATCAACCCCTATATATATAGAGAGATTGGTTAAAATAGGAACCAAGTCTCATGTAAAAACTAGGAACCAATAATAACCACACATCTTGAAATGTATCATTTAAGGATCAATTTGCAAATCACAGGGTTTAGCGACGGAAAACCCCCGTCTCCGTTGCTATATCCGTCGCTAAAATTATAATTAAAAATTTTGAAATTATTGATTGGCCCGGTCCGCGAATGAGCCCCCAACCCGGGGGGCCCAGCCCATGAATGAGCCCTTGACCCGACCCGATGAAAGGCCCGCGCCCAAGCCCTTCAAGAATAATTGTGCATAATATGCACCTAAGGCCTTGTTTACTTTGGATGATAGGGATATCCCACTAATGCAAGGCTAAATTTATACAAAGTTTTGTTGAAATGAATGTGTATAACACAAACATTTGCATATTTTTCCTTGTGAATAAGGACTAATTGAAGGATTCATATCCTTTCATAACAAGTGGGTTATGAGTTATCCTTCATCTCCTTCATTTTATTCATATGTTTATATATTTTATCACACCATATATTTCATGTTTTGTAAATTTAACTTTAAATTCATGGGATATCACACCCAATCCCATCCACCGAAGCAAACGAGCCCTAAGAGGATTCGAACCTGTGACCTCCTAGAAGGAGGGCCAAGCACTTATCCATTGGGGCAAATTCAATTGATATTATATTGTATTATATATTTGTATATAAGAACTATAATTTAAGGTGATATTTATTAAGTATCCATGCATACAAAAATTATATCTCTACTATAAATTTAATATGGAGAAAGATTTTAGAAGTTTTTAATTAAATTATTTTAAAAATTATATATATATATATATATATATATATCATGGTGAAAATGTGGTTAAATAGTCTTACTATGTGTTTCATGCTAAATATCATAATGAATTAAATTATTTTTACTTACATAATAAATAACTTTAGTTTATAATTAAAAATTAAAAATCCATTATATACTATATTATGTATATATTTTCATAGTATATTTTAGTTTGTTAATGTATAATTGATTAATCTTGTAGTAGTAACTATAATAAATATTATGTTAAACTTAATATATTTTTTAAATATATAATAATATACTAATTAGTTTATTTATAAGAATACTAATAAAGCTAATTTGTATAAATTTGTATTTAATAAGGAAATAATACAAATTTAAAGATGTGATATTAATAAATGTGTATAATTGCGATATTATTTTTTCAAAAATTAAAATAAATGAATAAAAATATAAAAATGATTTTAATAGGGAGAATATTTGTATTAGAATAGATTGAAATCATATTTAATTATTTTCAAAATAATTAAATAAAATTTAAAAAATTAATAAAAAATTAAAAAAAATTAAATATTACTTTATTTTATAATTAAAAATTAAAATCCATTATGTACTATATTATGTATATATTTTCATAGTATATTTTAGTTTGTTAATGTATAATTGATTAATCTTGTAGTAGTAACTATAATAAATATTATGTTAAACTTAATACATTTTTTAAATATATAATAATATACTAATTAGTTTATTTATAAGAATACTAATAAAGCTAATTTGTATAAATTTGTATTTAATAAGGAGATAATACAAATTTAAAGATGTGATATTAATAAATGTGTATAATTGCGATATTATTTTTTCAAAAATTAAAATAAATGAATAAAAATATAAAAATGATTTTAATAGGGAGAATATTTGTATTAGAATAGATTGAAATCATATTTAATTATTTTAAAAATAATTAAATAAAATTTAAAAAATAAATAAAAAATTAAAAAAAATTAAAAATTACTTTAGTTTATAATTAAAAATTAAAATCCATTATATACTATATTATGTATATATATTTTCATAGTATATTTTAGTTTGTTAATGTATAATTGATTAATCTTGTAGTAGTAACTATAATAAATATTATGTTAAACTTAATGCATTTTTTAAATATATAATAATATACTAATTAGTTTATTTATAAGAATAATAATAAAGCTAATTTGTATAAATTTGTATTTAATAAGGAAATAATACAAATTTAAAGATGTGATATTAATAAATGTATATTGCGATATTATTTTTTCAAAAATTAAAATAAATGGATAAAAATATAAAAATAATTTTAATAGGGAGAATATTTGTATTAGAATAGATTGAAATCATATTTAATTATTTTAAAAATAATTAAATAAATTTTAAAAAAAATAGCTATGGGGGTTCCCGTCGCTATTTCCGTCGCTAAGTTGTAGCGACGGATTTCCCCGTCGCTATATTTATAAAAATAATGATATATTAAAACTTTGAAATCTAGCTACGGGATTTCCCGTCGCTAGAATTAGCTACGGGGAACCCCGTCGCAAAATTTTCCGTCGCTAGTGATGACCCGTGTCGGCCCCGTCGCTAATTCCCATCGCTATAATGGATTTTTTTTGTAGTGAATTAAAAGTATCTTTAAATTTCACTGTGTTGATATGGTTAATAGGATAAAATAAATATCTCCATATATCACGTCCCCTTGAATGTAGAAGTAATCATGGCATGGAATCTCAATAGATATGGAAAATTTAACTAGAAGAAATCTACACACTCAAAAATTTGCCTCCCCAGCTACAATCTTTGCAAATCTCTCAAAAATTAACAGCAACATCAACATTCAGTCACTATCCTTCTAGCAAAAACCGCATATTCAACTACGACTTCAACTCTGCCAAATCGATGAGTTTGTCATCTGCACACGATAATAAGGCTACATCGATCTACTTATCAACAATGGGGGTTAAGCATAGCAAGTTACGAAAACAATACATATTTTTTACAAATGGTTGGAAAGGCTTCAAGGAATCGTAAATGTACATGTGTGGTCCAAGTTTTGATTATATCTTTTTTTTATCACTATGAACTGAAAATTATAGGGTTATAAAGTGTGTGTTGCCGATTCAAGTTTATATGATATGGTGTTCTATAATAAAATGCATGACGTGTTTGCACTTTGCAGATTATGAACTAATTTGTTTGCAATTTTCGCAAAGTTAACAGAGTTTGGTTTTTATATTATTTTAGCATTTTTTGTGAGCCATATTAGCAATTTATAATTAAGATATTAGCTAGCTAGTATCACAGAGTTTGTAAAAGATTCGATCAACATTATTAATTGATTTATATACTATGTGGTTTTAGCATGCTTTGTAACTCATATTAGCAATTTATAATTGATTTGTTAGCAAGTTTAGCAAATTGATAGAGTATGGTTTTTATATTATTTTTGCATTTTTTTGTGAGCCATATTAGCAAATTATAATCAATTTATATATTTTTATGTGATTTTAGCATGCTTTGTGAGCCATATTAGCAATTTATAATTGATTTGTTACCAAGTTTTGGTTGATCGATATAGTGTTGTTTTTATAATATTTTAATATTTTTTGTGAGCCATATATTAGCAATTTATAATTAAGATGATAGCTAGCAAGTATAACCGAGTTTGTAAAAGAGTCGATCAACATTATCAATTGATTTATATACTTTTGTGTGATTTTAGCATGCTTTCTAAGCCATATGTATGGTCCAAGTTTTGATTATACCTTTTTTATCACTATGAACTGAAAATTATAGGGTTTTAAAGAATGCGTTGTTGATTCAAGTTTATATGGGATGTTGTTCTACAATAAAATGCATGACATGCTTGCAGACTTTAAATTTCAGTGTTTGCAGATTATGAACTGATTTGTTAATTAGCTAAATTTTATTTCATTTTAGCATTTATGTGTTACAATGTTAAAGTATGTAAACTGATTTTAACCAATATTTAACTGAAGCTCATGAAGAACGTATCCATGTGTCGATAAAGAGGCCAAGTAGTGGGAAGACCTTGGTTAGTGATGCTGGGAGCGATGATTTTGTTCGTGAAAATAGAACAAAACTAAAAAATGATGCAAACATGGTTGGTTTCACTAAAATGGTGAAACATACAACTGTAGGGCAAACACCTGGGACTATAATTGTGCATGATCAAACTGAAGTTTCCAAAATAGGGATAAAGCGTGCAAGATCTGAGTATTCAAATCTAAAGAACCGAACTAGTCCCTTAATTTTGCGAAATGAAATTAAAGAGTTGAATGACACACAAAGGCAGCAAGTGAGGGAAATTGGATTCGGATCCATCCTAGAATTGGGCATTAAGGATGTGCAGCCAAAGATATCACATTAGATTTTAGATAACTTCGACCACAAATGATGCAAAATAGTTCTGGAAGATGGTAGGAGAGTGCACGTTGATGAGGATAACGTGAGGCATATGTTTGTATTTTCCAGAGGTCAACGACTGATAGACAAACATGTGAAGAATACTGCTACTGTCCTGGTTGATGATTGGAGGAATCGTTTTGCCCAAAATAAATATAGGATTTCTACTATGAATATAGCAGACAATATGGTTAAATAGATGGATGGGGTATTTGGTTCAAACGGTAGTTTTTGGTGCTTGTCAGCTGCTGCCGTATTGAAAGCCTTGGGAACAGCTATGTTTCACCCCAAATTTTAGACTACTTTGAAGATGTGGACAACATGGCTGAATTGAATTGGTGTAAGTATGTCATTAAGTGTTTGATCGACCACACAATGTGAAGTTACATAAACTGGGCAGTCATGTTCATGATCATGTGTACGTATATTATTATGAACATGTAAGGTCAGAAAAATAAATTGAAAGCAAGTAAATGGCACGAGGTTGATAACCCTATTCGATCAACTAATCTACGTCAGAAAGACTTCACAAGTCCGTGAGAAACAGTCCACTACTCTGTTGCAAGGCTAAAAAGGCTATTACACGATGACCTCCCGTCACTCGACCCCTTTCCTACACACTACAATCTCTTTCAATGGACTGAATTATAAGATCCTCTTACAACCTAGATTCCCTCTAGTTCCCACAGGAAATCTCTCTCGAGACTCCTTTACAGGTGTGAATGAAAGAATTTCAAACACAGACTAGACACATAATGATCATAAGGATCAAACATAGTCTATCCGAATAGTATATGCTTCAAACTTGAAGTCTTTTAGACTCTCTAGCCCTTGTGTATTCGTAAACTTTGTGCACTCCAAACTAGTCTGATTCTCAGGCTATTTATAAACACAAGATATAGCTTAAACAATGTAATCAGATTGTCCTAATTTGACATAAACTCACCAAGGAAACTTTCCTTGTTTAAATCAGATAACTCCTTGTTTAGAATCCTTCTTTGAATAGAACTCACCTCTTTCCTTCTTGATCTTCATCTTCGAACAAGGTAGCTTATATTCTGAAATGTCCATCTTGAAAAGGCAGTTTCAACTCTTTGAAATCAGCTTGGCACGTCTCTTGGAAACTCTCTGGACAACCATGTACATGCTCAAGTACATTCTTCAATCTTTAATCAAATTGGCAGCGGAATGTTCATATCATAATGTCCACAACATGGTCTTCGAACTTGAAAAATCAAAACCTTTGTGTTCTTTAAATTGCCATAAAGATCATGACAATTTCAAACACTTTAGTGCAGATGGCTCTAACATAATGGTATGGAAAAAGAACAAGGACAAATATTACATCGGACCAACATTATTCATTATTGTGAGCAATATGTTTGTTACAATATTGCATTGCATCATAATATTATCATATTTAGCATAAATAAATAGCATAAAATAATGTTATGGAATTTTAAAATATTAATTCAATCGTTAAATGTATGCATTGATTAATGTTAGTAATCAGGTTAAAGGAAAAAAAGAACGAATTTTTTCGCATTAACGTATATTCTGAACTGTTGAAATAAGTCTGATAAAATATACCAGGGTGTCTCTAATTATAGTAAACAATTTAAACAATTATAACATTATTGGGGATACTTATACTAACATCAGCCACATACATTTACTTTATTTTAGCGAATTTGTGTATTAAGACAAGCACAAACCATTTCTTTAATGAGTATTTAATTGTGGTTCAATATAATGTAACTCATTTTATAATTTGTGTGCTTGCAATAATATTAAGCCATTTGATTAAAGTGTTGTTAATATTGTTAGCAAGTAGTTTATAAATTTTTAGCAATTATGCGAAGTTGTATTATCATTACTAGAAACTAACAGTTTTAATGTGTTACCCAAATACTGTACTGATGTTTTATGTTGATCGGGTGGTGGTTGGTTACAGACAAGTAAAAAGGACTATACCAGCTATTCTAAATTGGAGGGATACAATGCTATTGAGAAGACAAAATTATGAAATAAGATTTGGAGGGTTTGGGCAAGGTTATCCTGATGGACCGTGCACATTAGATAAAATAATAGTAAATGCATATGAGCCTCAGATTATTCCTGTTGTCATGGACCATGGAGATGCAATTGTGAATGACGAAGAAGTGCCAATATATGAAGATGTGTTACATTTGAATGCTGGCGCCGATAATAACAATGAAGGAGAACAACCTGTTGATGAAGACCCGTTCAATTTGAATGTTGATGTTGAAGGAGTTGAAAAGGGGGTAATGCACGTTGTTGTTAATAGTTTACTCAAAAAAAGTAAAATAATGAGAGACACTTTGTCAGATATAATGAGAATCATAAAAGGTATTTCTGATGATTTCTTAAGCAACGTTGTCATTAGAAAGACAATCGATGCATCGCTGTTGGTTGGCAAAAATGAAGCGTAAACTTCTGGAGGGCTTTCACAACCTACTCTGACCCAAGATGACATTGATTTTGGATAACCCGGAGCACCTCACTGAAATCGAAAAAATAGAAAAGACCTTACTAAAGAGAGATAAATTAAGGAAAGAGCTTGATAGCATGCTGAGTTTCAGATTAGACATCACACAAGATTGGGAATGTGTGCTGGAAGTGGTTCATGATGTTGAAAGCACGAAGATGAGAAGGAGGACTATAAATATGACAATCAAACATACAACTAAGGATGAGGTAAAATATATAAAATACGTGTTGCAACGATTTATGATTTATTTATATTTTAATTAATCGCAATATTACAGATTGTTGCTGACAAAATGATTCAACATGATAAAGGACAGATTGAGGTAACATTTCATTCCGTTTGAGATTATTTTGGTGGATTACATCTAATTGGTAGAGTATGATTTTCATATTATTTTAGCATTTTTGTGAGCCATATTAGCAATTTATAATTAAGTTGTTAGCTAGCAAGTATCACAGAGTTTATAAAAGAGCCGATCAACATTATCAATCTATTTATATATTTTTATGTGATTTTAGCATGCTTTGAAAGTCATATTAGCAATTTATAATGATTTGTTAGCAAGTTTCGCAAAGTTCATGGAGTATGGTTTTTATATTATTTTTGCATTTTTTGTAAGCCATATTAGCAATTTATAATCGATTTATATACTTTTATGTGATTTTAACATACTTTGTAAGTCATATTAGCATTTTTTTTTTGTGAGTCATAATAGCAATTTATATTTTATTTTTCATACATATTGTCAAATGTACAAAATGTCTGGATTCCAATGGATAGGGACAAAGTGAAAGTCAAAGCAGTTGAAGATGATGAGAAGATTAGTGGGAAGAATGAGAAGGTAGGAAAATGTACACTAAATTGATATACAAATATTAATCTGTGTGACTATCATATAATTGTAAGAGTTAATGAGGGGTGTCGGGTGTGCTTTAGTACATGGTCCCTTCAAGCCCATGTATATTTTTTTAATATTAGGGGCATAACTAAAAACTTAAATAACTATTTGCGGAAATAACCATATATATCACAAAAACTTACTTCTGGCCCATACAGATCAATATCAATGTTATCAGTTAATTAAGATCGGAATCAAACTGATGTTCAATAGTGTATTTATATTTTTAGAAGTGTTGGATCTTTTTGAATTTAGATCTTTGACCTGTTATGCAGATTTTGAGATTATCTCACACAAATCTTTGTATATATATTTTAAAATTAGTACACAATTTTTATATATAAAAAAGAATAAAACAAATCAAACAACTAAGAAGCTTCAATCAAATTAAATAATAAATGCACCAATAAAAATATTTGAGAAGTGAAACTAATCAGGATATAATTTAAAGCCACTAAATTCCCTAATTAATATGGTCAATAAAATAATCCTTCAGATCAAATTTATAAGTCCATGAAGATAAATAATTAATCGTATCTAATTAACAACCGGCAAAAATAATTTAAGAGTGCGTCCATCTTCATGCTCATCACTTTTTAATATTAGAGGTCCAATTTTTTTAAATAATTTTTTTTTGTAGTAATAGAACTCCATTCTTTATAATTAGCACAGTACTCCTAAAATATTTAAGACGGCCCTGATGAAAGCGTATAAGGTAGCATTAATAGT
Organism: Perilla frutescens; assembly: GCA_026008535.1. Lineage (NCBI taxonomy): Eukaryota > Viridiplantae > Streptophyta > Magnoliopsida > Lamiales > Lamiaceae > Perilla > Perilla frutescens. The sequence continues at coordinate 15,212,441 of BRKX01000007.1, read as the reverse complement.
TGATAAGAATAACATTTTTTTTTGTTTATTTGATAAATTTAATCAGGTGAATGGCAAAGGCAAACAGGTCAACGAGCAGCAAGAAGAAGAACGTGAGGTCTGAATGACAAATGATATTTTGGTACTTTGTGCTTAATGATGTATATTCACTTTTTGATCGTATATATGTATCTTGAAAATATGTATTTGATGGAAGAATGCTTCGAATTATGCATGGCATAATTTGGTGATATGTATTTGATGTAATTTGTATGTGACAATCAAATTAATGTTGCTATAATATTGTAGGTATATTGTATTTGATATTTAATCGTGTGCATTGTAATGGGTGAAGCACATGTGCATAAATTGACCATCATTATTTCAAACTATTTATTTATTATGTAATTATGCAGGGTCGAGATAAAATTGTGATAAGAGCAAAAAATATTTTAAGGAAGACAGAGAAATTGGTTTCACCATTTTTTTATGAGTCCAATCGTTGCAAGCGAAAAGCTAAACATGAAACAAAGACAAATGTACTTTTGGACAATGGAAAATTACATGGCTGACATGTATGTTGCTTGTCATATAATTATGTATACCACTATAGATGTGAAGTTATAATTACTAGTGGAGACATTATTTATTTTTATGTTTACTTTTTACAGTGAGGAAATTGTATACTCTGATTCTCAGGTGGAATGTAGGAGGAGAGAACTAAAGACAATGGCTATAAATCAATATATAAGTTATGTTGTTGTTGATGTTTGGAGTAACATTAAAAGCTACAAGGGCCAAACTCCCCCCGAAGATTCTGTGCCACGACGTATCCATGTGTAAGTTATAAAGTAACTTTTGAATTCCATATATTGAATGTTAAAATTTTTTAATTGCGTTAATTTTATTTATTTGTGTAAACAGTATTGCATAGTTGTAGATGCCCCAATAAAATGGGATTCAGTAATGAGATCATTTATGTTTTCCGACAGGCTGCTGAGTGAGATTAATAGCATCGCATGGTTGCAATTAGCAAACATCGATATGATGAAATTAAATCAGATTTTCTAACATTTTTGCATTATTTTCTTATGCTATATTATAATTACTTTTAAAAATATAAATTTGTTATGTGCAGTTCTTTTTCTCAATCTGCCATGCATCACATTTCTTTCTGGTGTGCTTTGATGTTAAAAGATGCAAACGTGAAATCATTGATAACTCTTCTGCATTGGAGGGAGCAAACGTGGATCCTAATTTGAAGTATGTGGATATTCCAAATGTAATGGTACGCAATTAATCAAATTATTCTGGATGCAAATACATTTTTCAATTATATTTTTGACCTCAATAATTAAAAAATTAGTAAAATTTTCCATGGAATTTATTACTATTCACACTCAAATAAAAAGGGCGATCTCAATGTCAAGTAAACTGAGAACACTGGAGAGGATGAAAATGCATTGGAGGAACAATACAAATACAAGTGATTGTGGGATCTACGTGATGAGGCACATGGAAACATATAAGGGAACAAGTATTAAAAAAATAGAGCTCCGACCTCATAGATAACAATGACAGGCAGATGAAATATCTCAGAGCAAAATATTGTGCCGCAATTCTTAGCGCAGATAGTAATATACACAGTCAGCGCATAATTGCAGACGCAGACCTTTACTATAGAATGTGGTGTGAAGATGGACCCTGTAATATTGAAGTCATTATTATGAAGAAAGGTAATTGATAATGACAGCAATAAGTGTTTGACTTCTTTATTTATTTTTTTTAGTTGGAGAACTACAAAATTGTAGTAGTGAACAAATAATTTTGAACTACAGAATAAGTGTTTGAACATCTATTTATATGATGATTCTTCAAATAATTTTAAATATAAGCGTATAGTAGTTATAAACAAGTATTTACTATCACGCTATTATTATGTTGCAACAAAAAAAGATAGATAAATATAATTTTAGGCTACTTGATTAAAGTATTTGGAATAATGTGGGAAAATAATTTGCTAATATCTTAACAAATATATGTTGAGTGTGAATTTGTCAATTCCAACATAATTTGTCATTTTGAAACCTTTACACATAACTATCAGTAAAAAATGATAATGTATGTTTAATAATATTATATTGGAATATTTGAAAATGAATTTAATAAGATTTTTATAAATATGCTACCATCTAAACACATGTGCACCATACACACTCGAACCAACTTGCTAATATAACATAATTTGGAACAAAGTGTTTAGAAACATATTTGGATACACCTATTATATCAATATTTTTGCAATTTATGGAAGTAATGTTAGCAAATAATAATGAAAAAGTTAACGTATTTTTTATTTATATTCTGTAAACTAAAATTTGTTTGCCATTTTTTACAATATATGTGTAGCTTAATTTTTAGTGTATTAAAAAATATTACTACTAAACAAAAACGAGTTAAAAAACAATGCAAAATATTCAAGATACATTAATATAAACTCCAAGAATGATAAAACTAATAAATGGTAAAAATATCACTAATAACAACTTATTATGAAGACGTGTAGTTCATAGAATCATGACAATTTTTATGTATGCACCTACTGCAAATTCGTAATAGGTTATTATAACCTGCAATGTCATTCTTTACTAGATCTTAAAAAAATTAATATATTTTAATGCAGTTGGTATCAAAAATAAAAATATCAATTAAATTAACTGTGCTTACGTGTAAAAAATATTTTCTTATAAAACGTGGTTACACCATGTAATGATGTTTATATATTCTGCTAATATTCGAACAAATTTATGCTAACATATAAACAAAAATATGCTAACCTAATGATGGCATAGTGCGTCCGATATGCTACACTACCTCATTTATAAAAAAAAATATTTCACATTCATTTAATGCACAATTAGATTTTAAAAACTGGTGATCCATTAATCTAAAATCCAAACATGAAAATATAAATAATGGGACAAAGCTATCAATGGCAGACCCAAATTAGGGAAACGAACAATTTCTAGCATCATGATTGCTAGGTTGTCCACAGTTGCTGCAAGTTCGTAAAGGTTTATTGGCAATTCAGAGTTTCTTTTTTTACTCAGGATTGAATGCGATTGTCACTATCTTTAGTTTTAACTTGCTTAGGTACATGTACAACTACTTCAGCTGGCTTAGCGGAACCATAAAATAACTCAAACAACTTGCTCTTTATGGATGATCGAGATGAAGCTTGATCATCCCTAGAAACAAACACGTCTTTCAGATCAGTTATACCCCTCAACAAAATATTCGTCTTTTCCTTGTCACCCTCTACATCACCTACACAAGCATAAAAAGCTGAAACCGTTTAATTAGTGTTGGTCTCGGGCGAGTCTGAATCAGTTTAAAGGGGGGTGAATAAACTGACTTCAACTCTTAACAACAAATGCGGAATGTATAGGGCCCTTGACTCACGTAAGATTTATCTGTGCACTTAATCAGTTGAGGGAATCAGTTGATGCGTAAGTGCAGCTTGTGTGATGTAAGTGTGCAGTTAAGGGAATGTAACTGAAAAGCAATAAGAATAGTACACACAAGCAGTTTATAGAGGTTCGAAGTTTAAACTTCTACGTCCTCTCTTCCTTACTGAAAAGGGCAATTCACTATGTAATGGTAAAGTTTCTTTATTACAATTACACAATGAAGACAAGTGTTGAACCTGGCTAACGGCAACTTTCAAATAGTTGTGGTTTCCTTTTCAACTGGTGATGTCTCGGAAACTGCAGTTCCGTCGATCTGCTATCTCCTCAGCTAGTATCAACAAACTCACACTTGCAATCCCCAACTGCTCGCTGGAGAGATAAGGTGTTATTGCTCATCTTTTCAAGGTTTTAGATATCTTTCGATCTTCAAGAGTACAGTCTTGAATTTGGTATCAATTGATGTGCTCCTTAAGCTTGAGCTGGGTAGTTGATCGGTGTATATCTTCAAACTGAGAGGATTGCTCTTGGTTGGACTTCTTCAACAGCTAGCAAAATGATGAACGTTTGGCTTCTCCTTCTCAGTTGGGACTATTTTCTGCAGATACTAGGCACTTGATCTTTGAGTTGTGAGGGAGTTTGTATAGTAATAATCTGTTCTACAAGAATCTTTTTGGCAAGAGTCTATTCAGCAAGAGTCTCGTTTACAAGTTGAATCACCCATCTTTTATAGAGGAGTGAGCTTGTGACCGTTTGTGAATCAATGTCTGATCATAAATGATTCGTTGATTTTTAAAGTCGTTGAGAGGTTTTTTGTTGAAGTAGCCATTGCATTATTGCTTGATCTCTGACAAGCTTTTACTCCAAGATCTTGGTTTGTATTAACTTCAAGATCCTTGTGTCAGCAGTTCTGGAAGTTTTGAATTCCAGTTTTGGCTACTGTCTTGAATGTTAGTTCTGAGTTGGCAGTTGTGATCTCTAGTTGGGTCATTTCCTCAGCTGGCAGTTTTGCCCATCTTGTTGGCAGTTTTGAGTTTCTTTAACTGGCAGTTCTGAACTGGTGTCTCTTCAGCTAGTATGTCTTCAGTTGAAATTCTGAACTGGTATCTCTTCAGCTGGAATGTCTTCAGTTGGAATCCTGAACTGACATATCTCTTCAGTTGGAATTCTGAACTGATATATCTTCAGCTGGAATGTCTTCAGTTGGAATTCTGAACTGACATATCTCTTCAGTTGGAATTCTGAACTGGCATGTCTTCAGCTGAAATGTCTTCAGTTGGAATTTTGAACTGGCACATCTCTTCAGTTGGAGTTCTGAACTGGCATGTCTTCAGCTGGAATTCTAAACCAGTGTCTCTTCAGCTAGAATGTCTTCAGTTGGAATTCTGAACTGGCATATCTCTTCAGTTGGAATTCTGAACTGGCATGTCTTCAGCTGAAATGTCTTCAGTTGGAATTTTGAACTGGCATATCTCTTCAGTTGGAGTTCTGCACTGGCATGTCTTCAGCTGGAATTCTGAACTGGTGTCTCTTCAGTTGGAATGTCTTCAGTTGGAATTCTGAACTGGTATATCTCTTCAGTTGGGATTTTGAACTGACATATCTCTTCAGTTGGAATCCTGAACTGGGCATTTCTTCAGCTGGAATTCATTTTAACCCTGATGGTCAGTTGACATTCTGAGCTCGTCAGTTTCTTTGTTTTGATGGCCTGTAGCCTCGGTTTCTTTGACTTGCTAACTATTTTAGCAATCAGGCTTCTGCTTTCTTTTGATTCCAGTTCGTGACTAGTCTTGATCTGTTTCTTTCTCTTCTTTAGATTGATCATGCTTTGCTATATACAGCTCAATTTTTTTTTGTTCGATCAATCTTGATTTTCTGCTTAGTTGTCTTCCAGTTTTTCAAAGCGCTTTGACATGTTTTGACATTTCATCAAAACCACAACTGAGGTTACTCTTGATAGTTTTTCCTAACAGTTAGTTATATATTTTTTTATCATTCAGCTCAACAAACCGTTCCAAAAGAACATCCCCAACACTATCCAAACGCTTCAAATATGATGTTCTGGTCTAACGTGAAACTATGCATTTTTCAGGTATCTCAACCTACTTAAAATGGTTAAATAAAAGAAAAATATGGCAACACAATATGCCATCTCTCACAAACTTCTTATAGCTACAAATAGCAATATCATCTTCCTTATTGTATGAGATTGTGAAAGTGTGGTCACTCCCATCTTCAACCCCATATAAAGTACATGCGCCAACAAGTTCAATGCTCACAATAGTGCAATGGTAACAAGACTTCTCAATCTCTTCTTGAACCTTAACAAACTGCTTTGTTGTGTAGATAGTAACAATATGCTTCTCAAATTTAAAAGCAGTGTTCGTCTTAGGAATTGTTGTGTAATCTACACTATTTTGAAGATCATAAGAATTTCATTGCGCATCCATTGCACTATTAAAATGCATCATAAATTCAACAAGGTTGGCCCCATATTTCAAGTAATTACTGAAAAAACTATTAATGCCTTTTGAAATAGAAGTAGTTCTACACAACCCACTCATCGAATGATCCCTAAAATACGCAGAAATCCAATAGTTTGATGTCAAACATAGAATTGAACCAACTTTGATAAAAAAGGCCATAATCAGCAATTATATCATTCCATTGTTCATCAAAAACTGAAGGTTCAATAAGGTCGGACCAAACAACATTAAACCTCTTCTTGAAAGAGTCATCATTTTTCAAATGAATAGGAAGCCTATCCGGAACCTTTAGCATAATATGCCACATGCACAGACGATGTCCGGTATTAGGGAGAATATGCTTGACTAAAACCTTCATTGCAGAATCTTGATATGTGATAATCAAACAAGGAGACCGTCCCATACACTACGTGAACTTCTCAAATACCCACTCATATGACTTTTGATTTTCACTGGACAACAATGCAGCCCCAAATGTCACACATTTTCCATGATTGTCATTGCTGGTGAATGGAGCAAAAATCATCTCATACCTAATATCAGATGACAATGAAAAAATATATTAAAAAATTAAATTAGTAAATAGAAAAATTATGTTCATACAACAAATTGTAAATAGTTTTCATGCTAATATTATATAAATTTGTAGCTAGTTCCTATACAAAATAAATTTATGATTCAAAGATGCAAATGGCCATATAATTTGATAAAAAAATAATTGAGGGATAAGCACTAAGTCAGGCAAAGGGACATCAGAGTAGGATAAGCAAATGAACTTCACATGTATAGGACAATTAGGTGAAAATACTCAACAATAGACATGTAAATGTTCCGGAGAAATAGATACTCATTAACTTTTGAAAGTTAAAATACTTCCACCATCTCGTTACACCTAATGGGCCTATGTATAAGAAATCAGAAACTATATGGCAAATAAACATGGATCCAAAGTTCATGCTAATTTATGGTTCTAACAAACCCCTATTTTAACCAAATTGTAAGAAGCTTTCATGCTAATATTATATAAATTTCTTGCTAATTCTTATACAAAATAAATTTCGCAATAGACAAAAAAAATTAAAAAACCAAAATTCACAATGAACAGAAAAATTATAAATAAAATCTGTGTGATTAACATATTGCTATCCTTTAAGTATTGATATAAAAAAATATTCATGTGTTTTTCATAGGTGAAACTCGAATCATATTTTTTTTCCAAGCATCACCACCACAAAATGAACATAAATGTTATTAATAATAAACAAATCATAAATAATATTTGAATAACATATTGTTGTTATGAAAACCCCAAATTGCTAATATTGACTACATAATAAACTTAAAAAAGAAAATTGCACCACTAACATACATGTTCGTTTTGTAGGTGCAATCAAACGAAACAACATCACCAAATATAGAATAATTACGTCTTGCAGTAGGATCTGCCCAAAAAATGCTTGCTAATTTGTCATCCTTACCAACCAAATAGTCGAAGAAGAATGCAGAACATGACTCCTTTTGTAAAGATATCTTATTCAACATTATTTGAGCATCACACCCAAGACTATAAGCTCGTAAGTCACGAGAAGTTTTTTGGCAATCAACACATGTGCATCCGACATTTGAGGAACCTCCGACAACTTCTTTAAAAAGACGATAAGATTTCATCGGTCCTATATTTGCTCTAGCGCAATCCAAAATAAAATTCCGGTGCACATATCCCAACTTTCTATTAACCTTCAAATATTTCTTAAATTGATCTGAAACTAGTGGGTGAGTATGATGTTCCAAAAAAACAGCAACATAGTAACTATTTCCATCGCTAAATTTGAAATTAGACGAGCCATGCACCCCACTCTCCTAGAAATTATACGCTTCTTCTTCTTACCAGATCGGCCAATATCGTCCTCAACAACATTCAATTCACCCTCACAATTACAATACATGTACCTCCAATTAATGATGCCATCACTAAATCGCTTAGCTGTCCATCGACGAATATCAAAACCACTTGCTGCAGATAAACCCTATAAAAATCAATACCCTCCTCAAGACTATTGAACTTTTGTCCAACAAATGGTTTTAAAGATACATCACATTTTGGTATATGATCTCCAACCACATCGGTTGTTGAATCCAAATTAATATCTGCAATTTAAATACCAAAAATACTCAATAAACTGAACATGTAAAAGAAGAAAATACATTCCAAAATGCAATTACGACATTAAAATACCATATTAAACTTTAACACATCACATATAAAACACAAAAATGATTTCTAACACATCCCATATAATATAAACAACTTGTAACATGTTATCAAGAAAAAAAAAACTTACACTAATACCTATTTTGCACCACATTTCCGGAAAAAAAGAGACCATATATTGCTATTTTAACAAATAAAAAAAGAGATCCTACGTCGTAATTATATTTTAGTGGTTGTAAAAAATATAGAGCGACAATAATCATCGGTGGATAAGTGCCCCCTTCTATGAATATTTTTTTTTGTTAGCTCCTATATTGCTAATGTTAACAATTAAATAATCTAACATTGGGTCAAAAATTTGCTAGCATAAAAGAAACTTACGCTAATACATGATTTGCCGAAAAAACTTACGCTAACCACATTTTTGAAAAAGAAAAAAGAAAGATTGTTTTTGAATTACAACAAACAAATTAGACTATCAATCATTAAAATACTTGTATCAAATCAAATGAGATACAACAAAAAAAAATGACTTGAACAAAACTAAACACACAATATATTAATAACACGGGGAATGAACTTTTTAATGAATACCTGAATCTTCCATGAAAAATAAATTTTGTATTGACTACGAAGAATCGATGACTATCAAAATATATTAGATATATTTGTTGTCCAATAAAATGAAGTTCATGTAAATGATTTTTCGTGAATACCGGGAAAAAAAAATAATTGCTCTAGCAAAAAGTTAGACAGATGGCGTTATAGAAGTAAGGAAATAATAACTGAAATTGGATTAAGATTAGGATTTAGGGATACCAACAAAAATGGGATTTGAGGACCCCCACCATTACTTAAATTTCTATATAACCCCATCTTAATACAACTATAATTCAATTGCATTTTTACCCCATTTTTTGGACATAAATCTTGACCGTAAAAAATACATGAATGGATGGCTTAGATCAGTAACTCATTAGTAAAATTTAGTGAGATTTCAAGATAATTTTATAGCATTAATAGTTACATTCGCTAAAAAAAAAAAAAAACTCAATGTATTAATAATTAAGTGGGTATAAATAAAATTAATGAAATATGTATATACACACAATTGGCCAAATAAACGTTTGGTATCCTTTGTTACAAATGATGTTTTATGTTTTATAGTATCTTCTTAATTCTCTAACATTATTAATACGCGTGGCGTGTCACTCTTGTGTATATTTTATACACAGTTTGCTAAATATTTATTATGAATTATGTTAAGCTTTATATATACTCCCCCTCCTAATAACAAGGTCCCCTTCTATGGAGAGAGTATAATTTATTTCTCTCACTAGCTCAGTTATAAGTGACATACTAATAAGAGTATTTTTATATCTCATCGGGAACACCCAAGAATGAAGACTTATTTCTATGTAAAAGGGAACTGTTGGGAGTGTGAGACTCATAAGTCACAACTGCTCTCTTCCCCAACTCGGCAGAAAAAAAGAGAGAGAGAGAGAGAGAGAGAGTATTTTTGTAATTTATATTTATTATATGAGATGTGACGTGTGTGGCCTGGGCTGGTAACTTGGCCCGCATGTATTTTGAAAGAGAAAGCCCAAAGCCTAAGCCCATTTAAACTTTAAAAATACTAATAAGTATATTTTAAAATATAATTTTACTTTTTTTAAAATATAATTTTAAAGTATAATTTTACTTTTTTTTAAACCAAAAGATAGTTTTACTCTTTACTTAAAAACTTAGCATTAATTAATACTTTTGAAATTGTAAATATAAATTAAAATGGCAACTAGGTACAGTAGATGAACTCGTGTAGAACATTTATCAGTTGGATTTCACTTCTACAAATAATTTTTATTTGTGATTTTAACATTTGATAAACATATAATTTTTTTATTTAATTTAGCAAGATATATAAATATATAAGGTAATGACAACATTGATGCACATATCGCGTGTTTCGATAATTATATTATTGAATATAAGTTAAAATAAGATTAAGAACGAATATCTAGTGAAATATATATGACAGTCTCTTCTATATCAAATCATTCAAATGCACTCCACATGACTTAAGAGATCTTAATTAATGATTTTGAAAATGTGATCACAAGATAACAGTTATTTTAGTTGATACAAGAAAAGCTAAATCCACTCTATTAATGCAGTTGGCATGTACATTATACGTGAAATGTAAGAATGAAACACGAGATACAATATAAAAATATAAAATTAAGAAAAATCAAACCACTCCAATCCACATTAATATTATTTCTTGTAACCCTTAATTTGTTCATCGTATTAAAATCTTGCTTTTCCTCGTCAACAAGCGCGCATGGCGAAATATAGTAATTCATATATGCTGTTACTAATTACTATCGTATTATTATATACTAGAATGATCCTTCGCGCGATACACGAATAATATATTTACAGTTATTATTATTTTATTAGAAATTATAAATATGAAATTAATTGCGAATCTCAAAGATATGCGAGCTTTGGTCATCCTGATTTTTCTCGAAGACCCAAATAGTAGAAATCATGTGTAAAAGCGAGACATCTCGAATCAAAATCTACCGGTTTCCTGTTACCCCAATTCGAAAATAAAAAGGAAATGATTAGTTTTATTGTATGTTTAGTTTTTCATTATAATTTTATAAAAAATATAAAATATTCTGTCATGCTGATTTTAATTTTTTTAGTTTTTAAATTTTATGTAAATTTAAATATCTTAAATCTATATTTTTCTTTAACATAATGAATGGGTACACTATTGTTGTAATTATTTTTAGATTAATAAGAAAATATTTTCAATTCATCAATTTCAAGGTTCATTTGATTGCATATGGAATTTGTTATTTTTGTATTGATACATAGTTTAATTTGCAATTTGTGACATTATTATTTATTAAAAGAAAAAATGATTCGTGTTTGATTAAATAAAAAAAATATACATCAAAATTATATAGAAAGATGACCAAAAAATATATATTTAAACTTTTATTTTAAAGAAATCTAAATTAACTAATAATGGGATGAGAGTAAATAAATATTCAAAAAACAATATGAAAAAGAAAAAAGGAAAGCGAAATTAGACCAAATAAAAATGATTTAAGAGATGAGACGTTGCTTCAAAAAAATACGTTTGCTCCATCAAAAATTGGGATAATATGTAGATCAGTACAAGTACAATCATTTATTTATGTACATACATTATATGTGTATATGGAAAGTATCAAAAAGTAAATGAAATTAAATGTGATGATGCATAATTCTGTATATTACTATAATGCCCATGTAATGTTAAATAAAATGTCTACAATGTTCTTTTGCAAATGGACGGGAAAACAAAAGTGTATTATAATATATATACTAGAAAATCTCCCGTGCGATGCACGGACAATATTGTATACTACATTGATTATAAAATTTTAAGTTATTTTGAGAATTTGTCATTTTTAAATACATAACATATAATATTTGGTGTGTGTAGGGAGGGGAATATAAGTAGCGCACTATTTTAGCAATATACGTGTATAGAATAATTAAATATATTTTATGTCATATGTATTTTTTGAAGCCCCATTGATCAACTACACAATTTAAGCATTATTAATTTATAATTTTTCGTAGCAATTATTTAATACACTATTTTAGTTATAAATATGTAGGTCATATTTTATTTTTATATTTTTGAGAAAATATATGTAGAATCAATAACTATTGTTAACCAATTTGTAGTTTTGTATATAAAATCATTTTACTCATGTAATGACAATTTATAATCTGATTTTTTCAACCAATTTGTACTCTTGTGTACAACATCATTTTTTTGAAATATGATCATACATCTACATAAGACATAATAGTACTTCCTATTTTTTATTTTATTGTGAATAGTGAATAACTCTAACTAATAAAAAAATAGATCGATTAACATATATGTTTTACTGCACAAATTGAATACTATAAATAAATTCATCACACATCCATTACAAAAAAAAGGTAAAATAAATAAATCATGATAATATATAACTATAACAAAATAAAATTACACTTGAACTAAAATATAAATTATTTTCAATAGTTGGCATCCACAATCTCTCACTGCATCTTAATCTTTCAGCGTTATCTTTCATCCAAAAATCAGAAAAATATATCGTCCGTTACACCAAAATCTTTAAAGACGGCAACAATTATTTATTTTGTTGAGAGACTTTAAAAAAATATATCCTATGATAGAACAGAGAAAGGTGAAAATCATCTCATGAATCAATATCATACGACCAACTGTAAAAACATGAGTTCACACCTTGGGGTTTTTTTCATTGAGACTGTTAAAAAAAATCCCGAGTTAAATTTCTATTAAGGAAGTGTCATCGAGAAATTCAAGCAATAATCTCGTTGAGATGTTTGTTTGATTGGTGAACAAATGATATACTCAGAATAATTTATTCATCATATTAACAAAAAAAAAAACTATAAAAAAATCTATATTACTACTCAATAATCAACAAAATCTAATAAATCTATATAAATTCATAACGCATCTTAACATTATATAATTAAATACACAACAACACATCTTCACATACATTTTCATGTATGAAGTTGCAGTCGACCAACAAAGAAGAATTCAACTTCATATATTGATTAATTGTAAATAAATTAAAACAAACAATGATGATCTTTTAATAAAAATAAATATAAAATGATAAATTAAATCATACATACGTAACATACCTGGTTTTAGATAGTTTCTGATCCACAATTATTAAATATAATGTTATTCTCTATCTAATTTATCAATTAAGTTTTCTTGACATAGCCAGACTCCAAAAGCAAACGATTCACATCCAGCCTCAACACCAAATGAAAAAATGAGGCTATATATATACACACACACAAACTCGTGTATATTTATAATAATACGTGTATTGAATTCCATATTAAGCTACCATTATAATGATTCCACACATAGCAAGACTATCTACTATTATTTTTTTCATATAATATCATTAGTTTTTTAATACATTAAACATAATTATACCGAAATCACGGATAGTGTATGTATACTTACTAAAATTATACACATACAATTTACTTGAACCTACAAATTTTACGGATAGTGTGGCATGGAAAACATAATCAAAATTGTGATAATGTGAAATATGAAAAACATAATTAAATCATGATTTGATAGTGCTAAAAATATATACACAATTTACTTTAAATTATGGGACAGTGATTTCATAGTGTACCTGAAATCATGGGGATGGACTCCATAAGATTAGCCACAATCTTTCTAATATATTGTAATAAGCTCTCAAAATATAGCAAATTATCAAATTAATTAATTGATCTTCAATAATTAAATAACCACATACAAGGTGAATTGATGCCAAATAATCATAGTACAATTGATTAGCTTTAATTATAGAAATATTATAATGGATATTAATATAAATACTTTATTAAATTACACAATTATTAATTATCTAAAATGCCCTTGTAAATGGGCGGGAAAAAACTTGTCTTAGGAGTGTGTTATAATATATATATATAGATATAGATATGCACACATTGGTGTATAGATATATAATATATATATATATATATATTGTATATAAATCACGGAAAATAGTACTACTATACTAGTGCATTTCACAAAGTGGAGTCTTTACACAACTTTTTCTAACATCACAATCAAGTGAAAAAAAAACAATACAAAAAAAAAATGGAGATGGTCTCGTAGATATTGCACTTGACGAAATACACTGAATTCAATTAACAGATTAAAAATATTTCAACATGTGCAGCATCTACGAGATCACAACGAAGAAATATCAGAACACACTAAAAAAGAAAAAGAAAAAGAAAAGCTAAATGAGAGAAGGTACGGATGAAGAAGGATCAAACCAAGCACCAACGTTGTTCGAGTTCCATAAAAAAGAAGAGTTATTCTGCTCAATCTGATTGGATTGAATTGTTTCTCCTTCAAACATTTTCGAATCTTTTCCATTTCCGACCACCATTTTCATATCCTCATACGGCATCAAACTCTGGTGTTGAAAGCTAGAAGCAAGCAGAGAAGCCATTGATGAACTCGGAGCAAAACTCGAAGATCCGAAGCTGATGCAATTGCCATGATCTTGATTAATACCTCGCTCGAAACCATTTCTGTAATCCGATGAAAACCCTAATACGGGATCAAATCTAGGACTATTCGAGGAAACCCTAGTTTCCGAAAATGGAAAGTTGAGCTCGAGAGGGTAATTAGAGGGCAAGCTATAAAACAAAGAGTTGTTAATAGGGTTGGATGGTAATGATGGGGAAGATGTTAGATCTATGTCTGGTTGAAAACTAGACGATGGTGCAGTCGAGGCCGCGGCGGAGGGAACTCCATCGCCGCCTACGGCTCTAGTGGGGGGCGGGTGGCGCCTGAACTTCTTGTTCCTGCGGCAGCCGCCGCCGACTGGGACGTTTCTTAGGGTCCCACCTCTTGTCCAGTAACGCTTGCAGGCTTTGCAGAAGTGGCGCGGCTGAGACAAACTGTAGTTGTTGTAGTAGCAAAACTTGGTATTGGAGGAATTGCAGCGAGGGCACTGGAGAGGATCTGGGATGGGTCTTTCCATTACTGAATTTGCTGACGATGGAGCCTTCAAGATTTGCCGACCATGTAGTATCTGATTCTGAAGAAAGAGAGAGAGAGGGGTGAGAAAATGTGTGCGTGTTTAGGGTAAGAGTTTAACGGGACAAGAGTGGAGATTCCGTGACAAATGCTAAGATACAAAAAAAAACAAATGGGGTCATTTTTTTGTCTAATGAGAGAGAGAGAGAGAGAGAGAGAGAGAGAGAGAGAGAGAGAGAGAGAGAGAGCTTTGGCCATACATTAGTAGTCGATGAGGGAAATGGAAGTCGACATCTTCTCACAGCTTCCAACCATTTTCCAAGTATTCAAAACACGAAAGAATCGTTTGGAACACGAGTGTGAAGACAAAGAGCAGGTGATAATGGCAGTGAGGATTCGGGTATACGGGTCGGCTTTTTTTTTTTTTTTTCCCCCCTCTCTATCTCTCTCTCGGTATATATTATATATATTCGATGAGAATGATTAGAAAGGGAATTTAATTATTCGTTGTTTAGTGGGTAATTTATGATTGCCTCTAAATTAATGAAATCTAATTTTGGATAACTAAATATGTTTAAGTCCTAAAGCTCTTTCTTCAAAAAAATAAATTAAAAGGTCCTAAAAACTATGCAGAACGATCACACTCTAGGCTAGATGACTATTATTTTTATTAAACCTATAATTAATGAGATCTTCTAGTCCCAATTTGTGTGTGTCAACCGTGTACCAAACCTCAAAATTATTATATTTTCTTTCATTTTTTTCTTCAATTGTAATTTCTTTAGATTTAGTATAATTTTACAATTTTATTTAGGATTTATTCCACCCAATTAGAGTTTATAATTATTTTTTAATATTTAATACGCATTTTTTAGTTAATATAATTGATTTTTGGGGTTGATTATTCCAAATTTAAGGTATATAATTTTTTAAAATTTTAATTTTTAGCAATAAATATTAATTATAATTAGCTATAATAGTAATAAATTTAATTTTTACAAAAACATTATTAAAAATATATAATTTTAATGTTGGCACATAATTGGCACATAAAATTGGGACTAGAGAATCTCAACTCAAATTACAATACACTTACTCACATCATCAAAAATTATATATGTACATTTATATATTTTACACAAAAGCTTATATTAGATGTTCTAACTAATTTTAACCTTTTTATCAAGTAGTTCCATTAGTATGTATAGTATGTGTGTGTGTGTATATATATAGTCTAGAAAATTACAAGAAATTAATAGCACTTCTCGATCCTCTTGTACCGCTAATTAGATCAATAATTCTTGACTCAATTAGTTTCTGTAACGCCCAGTATTTGTGCATAGACACGGATAAATAGCGGTTCATGTCAAATTTTCAAGTGCATAAATATATGAATGAACCGAATCCACACCAAAAATAAAGGGATTCCAAAGATAAAAGAATGAGAGTGCATAGTTTAGAGGGATATTCTAATGCTTTCTATACGAACAAGGTGCATTTTATTTTATGGTGTTCATTCCATCAAAATTATGAAGTAATTAATTGTGCTTGGTTTAATGCAATGGTGAAATGAGAGACCATTTGATAAGTTTTGTAGAGAGCGTGCGAGTGTGGATAAAAACACGAGTTCGATCTTCACAAATGCATCAAAATATGTAATATAATAATTAATTAGATATTTGTGCGCATGACTTGCAAGAACATAATTTCCGCAAACTCAAAGAGGAGTCGTGAATTTTTATATAATAAAAAATTATAGATGTATATATATTCAAAGAAAACATATAGAAAAGAATATGGATAGATACGAAGGACATTCTAAGTCCAAGAAGATGAGAGAGAGAAGTGAAGGGCGCGGGCATATGACAGATGAATCTTGAGAAATTCAAGAAAAGAAAAGGAGAATAATTTGCATAGAATTTTGCAGCACCACTTTGTCTAGCTAAGTGTGCGTGTAAATATAATATATTTACATTATTATACATACATATATATATATATGTATGTATATGTTCAAACATAAAAAAATATATACAAATTCACATACATAGATTAAGACTATATATATATATCATACTCCAAAGTTGGAGGTAGATATAGATAGAGTGGAATCCGTAGTGCTCAAAAATCAAGACTACTGCAACCAAACAGCAAAATCCCACTTACTAATTCCTTTCTGTCATTTAATTAGTGATTCCAATTAAGCTCAAGTTTCAACTTCATTTTATAAATTTTTAACTTTTTTACATGCGCTTTGCTAGTTACATATATAATATTCCCGAATTTAATTAATTAAGCATGTAATTATATATAGGGAACAATTTGCTGTGTATTTGCTGATTAAGAAATACAGTCATGAATCTCGATACATCATACTACATATATATGTGTGTATATATATATATGTGTGTGTGTATAATTATATTTTTGTATTTCCGATGCTACGAAAGCGTAGACGGATTATATATAATTTCTCGGATAATTTGTTAATTGTATCTACTAAAAATAATAGAAATTACACTCTGATAGCAGAAAAATTACAAAAAGTGAAGGAACAAGTGGTCACTTTGATGAGTTGCATCTCATGATCAAATTCAAATATAGTTAGACATTTAGACCACGCTTTATTCCCAAGTCTCAACGCCTATGTGCTGCATTGTACCCTAGAGAGAGAGAGAGAGAGAGAGGGCTATGCACATGTTCTTTTATCAGTACTATTTTTTTCACTTTATGAATTTTACATTTTTACTAGGCCCAATTTAATTTGGATTGATTTCCCTTCTCTGCTTTTAGAATTTCAATAATATTTTATAAGTGAATTAATCGTATGTTATTTATCATTTTTTTACTATTAATTGCAAATTAAAAGGACGGGAGTGCATCCTCGAGTAACTACTTACACGACTAATTTTTCACAAAGTGAATACATACATATATATATATATATATATATATATATCTCCCAATTATTGAGTGATAAAATAGAAATGCATTTGATTAAAACTCCAACGCCGAAATCAAAGTGTGATGAAGATCGGAAAACAGAAAAATAGTGAGTACTGCTAAATAATTTCACTTATCTAAAATATTAATATATTGAAATTGATCAAATAAATAGATGGTGAAAAACCAATTAACAACAAATTCTAAAAAACGTAGGGAAGGAATAATAATTGTGAAAAAACAACTAACATCGAAGCCATGTGGTAGTGCTGCTGGCAGCTCAGCTGCAGAAGTATATATAGTTAAGGGAATATATACATACATATATATATATATATAATAAACTGAATTTGTAGCTTCCCTATGCGATTTTCTCATTCCCTTAACAATCCCATCATTATACCTAACACCAATGTTTTTATTATAATTATATTGATATAAAAAGTATGTGTGGTGATATTATTTTCGTATTACTGAGATATAATAACTATACAAATCGGTGAAGAAAATGTCAACACTAGTTGATTCATTACTATAATCCTATTAATTACTACCTACTTTTAGTTGGATTATCGGGGTATTAATTAAGGTATGGTAAATAAGGGCAAATTACAATTTAATTCGTTTGAAGGTTTTAATAAAAATAATTCAACGTTTATTATTAATAATTTAATTCCTAACGTTTGAACATTTTAACAAAAATGATCCGATAATTTAGGGAAAAAAACTATTTTGGTCATTTTTTCGGCAAAAATGTTAGTCCGTTATATGGATCTCTAGCTCACTTGAGAGTAAATGTGATTGAAATCGACTGAAATATTTTTTTTAGCTTAAAATATAATCATTTCTGTTAAAATTTTCAAACGTTGGGAATTAAATTGTTAATATTAAACATTGAGTTATTTCTATTAGAATATCCTAGCATTGAGAATTAAATTGTTATTATTAACATGTTAGGTTATTTTAATTAAAACCTTTAAACGTTGAGAATTAAATTGTAATTTACTCTATAAATAAAACATATATATATATATATAAAAGCGTGGCTCAGTATTGCTATATAGTGTATATATACTAGCAAACACCAATTGTCCAATCATTATGGGAAGGGGTAAAATGGAGTCACCCATGCTCCACTATTTCAAGCATCACCACATGGCGGCCCCGTTATGATACTAGAATGTGTCGCCGTTAAATCGAATATCCATTAATTAAATGAATATATATATAGGGATGGGATCTTGTGAGAATCAGTCACCAGATGGGAACTAGGAACCAATCTCATTCTTCCATTCCACAATCTGGACGGTCCAGATCAATCCAGATTTTTCGGTGGCAATTGTGTAATTAAAACGAAAGTCTTCAATTCGCGCGTCTTATTAAGGGCAAAATCGGAACTGAACTCAGAAATTGCCCAGATTCAATTTTAGCCTTCGACTTCGCTAATTTTAGCTTCATGCATTTCTCATTTTATGTGTTGATAAACAAAAATGGAACGATGATTTCATTGGAATGAAATGCAATACACCCTATTTGGGGACAGTGAACCCTAATGGGAATCTCATAATTACTAGTTGGGATTAGAGTCCTAATTGGAACGTAATAAACCCTAATTGGGAACGGTAAACTCTAGTGGAAAATGTCACATCAATTTTAGCCTCCTACTTCGATCATTTTAACATCATGCGATTCTCATTTTAGCCTCATGCGATTCTCATTTTAGCCTTAGAACAAAAGGGGAGAATTATTAAATTACTATATTACCCCTCCATCCACAAAGTTGCCGAAAATTACAGGAATGCCACCGCCCGTCCACTTAAATCTGATTTAATATGGATCGTCCAGATTGAGTCAAACAAGGGCTAGGATTGGTTCCTAGTTCCCGCCTGAGGAAAGGGTTCTCATTTGATCCTTTCCCTATATATATATATATATATATATATATATATATATATATATATATAGAGAGAGAGAGAGAGAGAGAGAGAGAGAGAGATTAGAGAGAGAGAGAGAGAATGAGTTGAATTTGTCACTCTCCTTCAATCCAAACCACTGGCTAGTTAATTGTGAATTGAGGTTGTCATTGAACCGTCATCACATTTCATTGTAAAATACTGTAATGTGTTTTAATGGTATTAATTATTAACTAGATCTATCATTGGATGATAAAAGCTCAGAACAAAATTGTAAATATAGTTGAAATGGAGGATCACATTTGATTTTGTGATGGAAAATATAGTTAAATGAAAGATTATGAGTTCAAATCTCTTATCAACAAATATCTTAGATCAAGTTAGTCACGACGCATCTTTGAGTAAAGGTATAATTAGAAGTTGTTCTAAAAATAAATAAATAAAGTTGACCCTAATTATAGATATTATTAATTTGAGTGAATACTATTAAGTTATATATATTGATAGATATATATATATATATATATATCAGTTGACGACGAAAAAAAAATCATTGGTCTAAATCGTTCGTCGAAAGGTCTAAAATGCTTCAAAGTTCAAACTAACACTCAAAATCACATATTAATATATTGTTCTAGTTGGGATTTTAGAGTGGGTCCTTAGAATGAGTGATATATATATATATATATATATATTATTAATTAAAGACTTCACTTGAAATGAAAGTCAACAGACTTAAATAAATATACGTACATTTTAAAATATATATAGTGCAAATTTTTAATCTCCCTATATATTATATACGTTCGTTGTGACTTGTGACTATCATCCTCATCTCCTTCGCTGTAAAACCCCAAGTACACTTGACCTATTGTACATGATGTAAGCGCGTGAAAAGAAAAAAAAGCGTGGTAACGTGCATTTACTAACATTTTTTTTTTAAACTCTCACACCTGACATGTGGTATTGAGGAAATTCGAACTCATAATTTTTGGTCTTCAAACAATCTCACTCCACGACTAAACCAACACGGTTAACCTTTCTATTTATACATGCTACAATATTATATAGTCAAGGGGCTTAGATGCACGTAGTGGTGAGATTCCAAAATATTTCCTTTTTTTTTGTAATTATTTTAATAAACTATTTATTATATCTAATAATGAAGAGTTTTTTTTTTGTTGAAAATAATTCAAAAAATCATCAAAATATATGATTTTTGGAGTCTTAATGGTAGTTTACCCATTTAAAAAAATGTTAGTTTGAATCGGTCTTAAATTAATGATTTTCATCTATCAAATATTATAGAATTGACAAATATCACTCTTTCGGTCCTAGATCGATAAAATTCTCATATCCAGAACAGGCGGGCCGAGGGTAAACATGTGGAAAAATCGATGTTACCCTCACGGGTAGCGTGTCCCAATTGTGTTTTTTATTTTTTAAAATGTTGCAATTTTTTTTGGGGGGGAGGGATATTAATAGCGATATCAGTAGATGTTAATTATGCTCATCACTGTTTTTTTTTTTGCCGCCTCCTAATATGCAAACGAGATAACTATGTATTTTTAATGATATCGTGTGAAAAAACCACAGCAATGTCGCTGACATAGTAGGAAGCAAATTAAAAAATCAGGACACACATTATTAACATTTATTTAAAAAGTAAGATATGTTCCCAATTTTATTTTATTTTTTTGCAAAAACATTTTTAAAAATTTACTAAAAAAAAAGTTAAAATTGGGGCACGCTACCCGTAAGGTAAGGGTAGCATCGATTTTTCCGTGAACATGTTTATGGACTTCGTGAATCAGCCCAACTCTATATTTAAGAGAGAATAATTTAAGTCCAATCATACTAAATCCAACCGAATCAGTATAATTAGGCCCAATAAATATTAGGTCTATATAAAGATCATATTTAAATAACTAGACGAATTAATGCAAAGATCTGGCCCAAATCTTATAAGAAGGTAGCCCAGCTCGAGAAAAAATTTTGCTGGACGCTGATTAGACTATATTAAAACTAGAAAGTTGAAGTTTCTCAATAATGAAAAAAAAAATGCACTAAAAAAAAAGAAAGTTGAAGTTTCCTAGTTATTGAATCCATTTTTCTTATTAGGATGGCAAATGAATTGAGTAGATTTAAAATTTATTTGGTCTATTGAAAAATAAAATATTAATATTTTGTTTTATTAGAGCCAAACATAGTAGTTTAATCCAGCTCAAGCTCAGTTAATATATTTCAAAATTCAAAAGTAATATATTTTGAATATTTTTTTTATCTTTAATTTACAGCTTATATATAGTTAGTTAGTTAGTTAGTCAAATTTATAATTATAAATTTATACACATGGATATAATCATATATAGGTGAGGAAAAGTGTTACTCTTGCATTGCCTCAATTAGCGATATGTTGTACTAACCGCTATCGAAAAACATTTCCAAAATTGCACAATGATATCCTATTGCTTATTTAATACAATTAAAACAAATATGAATACGAAGACAAAGGTTAAGTGTGTTAAACTTGCCCCTAAAGCCTACTACTACTAGTAATCTAGTACGACGTATTTGCCATAAAAAATTATGAAGAAAAATTACAAAATCAAAAGGGTCAATATTAGCTCAAGAGATCATATTTGTAGCATGTATTAATAGTAGTACTAATGAAATACGACACCCGACACTCTTTATAACAGACAAATTAACGTAATATCATGTCCTAAATTTCTATGAAGAAAAGTGTAAATTTAATTCAGACAATTCAATTTAATTTTTTCCTTTATTACAAACTCTGTTGGATCTTTATAACGGACAAATCGACCTAATATCATATGTCCTGAATTTAGTAAAGTTTAAATTTAATTCAGTCAATCCAATTTATTTATTTACTTTTTATTACAAACTTTGTTAGATCTCATACTCTATTCATGATATTACATGTAAAATGTCGAAGACTCAAAGTCACGAAAATAAGAGTAACATTAATACTAATGAAACTCTTTGTAACGGACAAATCGACGTAATATCACGTGTCCTAAATTTCTATAAAGAAAAATTAAATTAAATTCATTCAATCCGATTTATTTTTTGTTCTTTATTACAAACTTTGTTAGATTTCATACTTTATTCATGATATTATATGTAAAATGTGAAGTCACGATAACAAGAGACACAGCACGACACGACGAAATGAGCTGAAAATCGGGTTACTTTCATGCGCCCTTTACTAGAATTGTAAGGAACCGGACAGGATTGAACCGGAGGCGAAGAACCCCAATTTCTCACCGGTAGAACAAAAATGCCCATATACATACACTGATACATTATATTTCTACAGAGAAGAACGAATCTACACTCAAAATCGCGTCCCTCTCTTCATTGACTTCGCCTCCACCTCCGCCGCCGCCGCCGAGCTCCGCCGTCACCTCGGAGACCTAATGCCTGCACAGAAACGGCCGCGCGACAGCAGCAGTCCACCGCCGTCGCCTTCGCCTTCGCCACCGCCCGATGCAGAGGAAGGAGACGATTCGCAGCAAGACAGCGAGAATCACAACGACGAGCAGCCTGAAAACGCCTCCGGTGCGTGCTTGATTATGTCCGTGTGTTCACGTCAACGGGCATGCATTGTATTCGATACGCTGAATTCGAGTTTTATTCAGCATTTCTGGTTCCGATTTCTCGTTGTTTGCTGTTTTGTTGATTTGTTTCGGTTTTGTGTTTGATTCTCAGATTCCGACAGCAGTTCTTACTCCAGCGGTGGAGAAAAAGACGAGTATGTATCTGCATCTCTTTCTGCGTGTGGTTTTATACATGAGCCCACACAATCACGTATGAACACCAAGGCAAACGTGTCTATGTGGCATTACGGCTTGTCTGTGTGGATTTGAAAGATGCTTGATGTGTTAAATGTGCGGTTGTAGCTCGAGATCTGCCTACTTTGTGTTGTTGTACAATTCATTAGCTTAGGTCTCGTTGAAGAGGATCTTTGGGCTTGTTCTTTTAGGTTCGTTGTATTTTTTTTTTTGTTATTTTCGAAGTTGGTTGAACCTTGATTTTGGATTTGGTCGCTGCGATGTCATTTTTCTTTTGATTGGTTTAACATGGCACGTTAAATCTTGCATGATCTGCTTGGAGGTAGGATATCTATGTAGTGATTGAGTTCTGAAAGTCTTTTAATCTGTAATGGTAGTGGTAATCTTGCTTTGGTGGTCCAGCTTTATGATCTCTGTCGTTTGAGATGAATTATACAGGATTGCTATTGGCTACAGATTGCTGCTTTCATGTCAGTGTTCATGTTTCTGGGAATTGTGTGGAAATTATCTGTCGTTTTAAACTGTAATGGTTTTTTGTGTGTATGAGGTTCCCGACCATATGAGGTTAGTTTAGATGGGCTTCAATGTGGAATTTTGTTTTTTCTGCCTTTTTCCTGGATTTTACCCATGTTCTGCATAATGACTGTTTACTTTCTGAATGGTCATGTCATGACTATAATTCTTATTTTGAGATTGCTGCAGTCTTGGTGCAACGGCCCAGTATATATATTTTACATAGTATCCCTGGCCTTACTTGTATGTGATATTGTGTGAGAAGCGCTCTAAATGGTATGCTCTTGAATCTCAGATTTATTGTCGTGAAATTGGCTGAAGTGAGGAAGGAAGTTCAGTGTCCAATATGCTTAGGTATGTGTTTATAATTTTAGTATCTCTTATTTAAGTAAGAAACAATGTTCTGCTACAAAAGCTGGTTCAGTTGTGATACCAGCAACAATCGAATTTTGTTAGTTCTTAGAGTTAATTCTGTGCCGTTTGCATGATCTACAGAAGTCAACTGAACAGCTTTATTTGAGTTCTCATTGGCAATCACAGCGGTGATGTGTGATTAATTGGACAATTTTTTCTCCAAATTATCCATTCATTAGTTACTAGCATTGAACTCCTCTTCTACTGCCTATAAGGTTACTTTATTATCTGGTTATATGCACATACTTGTACTTTTAACTTCAACCAGTTCAGTAACTTAGCCTTGACTGCTTTTCCTGTTTATGTAATTACAGATGCATATGGTATTAGTATAAGCAGGCTGTTCATGGCAACTTCACCTATGTCATTGTACATGTGAAGTGTGCTGCATTTCTTCCCCTGGTTTTCTTTTTACCGAAATGATCTAAAAGAGTCTGGAATACAAAATGGTTAAGAGCCTATCTGAAGATTTTCATCTCCTTATTGGCCATTCGTTACTGTGTACATTGCATCTTTTACTGTATGAGTGTGCTTAGTAGTGAAAAAAATTAAAATCTATTGGTTACAACTGTTTATGATGCACTTTGTTTAAAACTTTTCATTGATAGGCATCATTAGGAAAACCAGAACAGTCATGGAATGCTTACATCGCTTCTGCAGAGAGTGCATTGACAAATCCATGCGCCTTGGGTACTTTCTTGTGCTTTTCTTCATCTGACTGGATTTGGAAGAGTTCTTTCAGTTTAGCTCTAATGTTGACTCTGTGCAGCAACAATGAATGTCCTGCTTGTCGCACTCATTGTGCTAGTCGTCGTTCTCTGAGAGACGATCCAAATTATGATGCCCTGATTGCTGCTCTTTATCCAGACATTGATAAGTATGAGGAAGAGGTAATGGTAGATAAATTTATCCACTCTTCTTATGGGCAATGTATAATTTATGTTTGCTTCATCACTAACTGGTTCCAATTCACAGCAGGAATTGGCTTTCCATGAAGAGGAGAGGGATCGCAATAAGCAGGTGAGGTCCAATATAATTTGTGGCCTATTATTTTCAATAAAGTGATCAATTGCAAAGTTTCTTTGGCTGAACAAACCTTCTGCTCTAGTTGTCCGCATCATTAGGACGCCTCATGATATTGCCTTACACTGCATTTATAACTTTGAATTGCCTGGAACAAATTCAGATTTGCTTAAATTTTCTGTTTTGTAACAGATCCAAGCTTCAATTGCTCAGACTTTACGTCGTCAATCTGAAGCTCTGGGAAAGAAACGAACATCAACAAGAACAGCATCAGCAACGTTTGTCAGAAGGCAGGGCAATTATCGAAATTTGAGAGGTCGGAGAAACCGTGCTGCTGAACGCCATGATTCTGAGGAAGAGGAAGGTGTTAATGGGCATGATGAGAGCAAAGACTCATCATCGGATGACGAGCACCCTGAAGCGAAAGCAAAAAGATACAAGAGATGGGCTCGGAACTCACAGCCATCACCAGGAGCCAGTGCAGACGATGCTAATGATTCAGAAGTGAACAGAGGATTACCTGGTGCATCTACCACACATCTTGTCAGTACAGAACTTCTTGCCTGGGGAAGAGGAGGCATTCGCAGTAATACCCGACATGGTGGCCTGAATTGGACCAATGGTAGGGTTTCTAGGAGTAACCGGTTGTCAAAGCTGACTAATCGTCTCAAATCTTTACATGAAAGCGATGAAGTGGTAATACTATTTGCTTTGCCTCTGTGATCTTGGAAATTTGAGTCTTCACTTTTGACAGCAGTATTATTTGATAGTCATTTCACCTCTTTTTTCTTTATCAGAGGAACTCATGACTTCTTATCTAACTCATTTCAGTTGAAAATCAGTCTCATGATCGTTTCATTGCATGAGGAGAAGATACCCAGCCTGAAACGACCTTACCTTTGCTGTAGTCCCACATCGTCAGTCAGAAACTTATGCCAGGTTCTGACCTCCGTTCTTGTTGACCCAATCTTTTATCTTTTATTCGGCAGTTAGGATCTGAATACAGATTCTGAATAGTTTCAAAACCACATCTCCTGCAGTATGTTGCTATGCAGACGTCCTTGGAAGCTAGTGAAATTGAGATGCTGATAATAAAAGATTTTCAGCCTGTAAACAACTCTTTGATTCTCCCAAAAGAATCTGGTGTCTTAGATCCTTACCAGAATGAGATGCATTTGTTGGATGAGCAACAAACCTTGGAGGATATTTATGCCAGGTTTACTCAGCAGCATCTGGTAAGACCTGTCCCTTGTCTCATACGGAAAGCTTTACAATTATCTGATTCCCCGATAGAAGAAGATGGCATCACCATGGAGTTAAAATGTAAATAGCATGTGAAACTAGCAAAATATCCTAAAATTCCAACTAGTCCAAGAGCTGTGATAGAGCTAACAAGTCAACTGCGAGTAACATGCATGATGATACCTCATCAAATTTGAAGTAACTTTGAATTGTATATCTACAGGTATTTGCATACCGGCCAAAGGCAAAACAAGAAGGAAACTGATGATAATTGAGCTGTTCTTATGTACTGTTATGATGCAGGAAGTACGTTTCCTTCAGTTTTCTTGATATAATATTAGATTTACCTGTATATTTTTGTTCAACTCGAGTGGTTTCAGAAGTAAAGAGTTACATATACAAGCAACTAGATACTAGAGAAGATGGCGAAATAGTCGCATATATATGCTGTCTTACACTTACTTGAGTTAAATTTGTGTGTGGATATAGGCCCTTTGTATGTGATAATGTTAAGCACCCCTTTCTATTGCTATTCCAACAACACTAATGAAACTTGCTTCACTTTCTAAATTTGGAAATATATTGTTTGTAATGAAATCAATGCTGGGATTTATAGTTACAATATTTCTCTCTGCTAAACTTCAGCTGTTTGCCTAATCATTAAGCTTATGAGATTTTCATGGCATGCCTATCACTCAACTCTATATGCTTCCTACACTTGGTATTTGCTGAAGTAGTTATATGACATTATTGGAGTTTGAATGGGCGAATCTCAAGGGATAAACAGAGCTTGGAACTTCGCTAGTTGATGTTTCATTGAGTTTGGATCTAGATCTTGACCCGTCATTTATATTATAAATGACTGATCCATAAGACGGTCTGGCATTAAACTTCCTCAGCTAGAATAGTGTAATTTTGAGTTTTTAGCTTAACCTATTTACATTTAGTAAGTTTTGAGGAGCAAATTTGGTGAGAAAATATATGTTACTCACTATCGACATCCACAGCGATCTTGACACGTGATAATTGTCTCTATTATGTTAATCACGAGGGACTCCACGTACTCAATCCGGCCCATAAAGAACTGTGCCTGCGGTAAAGCCCATTTCACCCCCAATGACGTAGATCGTCTGAATTATTTTTATTTTTTTGGTAAAATGAGAGTCATCATATACGTAACGTGATGTGAATAAAAATAAATTGCTCAAAAATACTTTTGAATTGTTAATTGCATCATGTTAATTTCCAAAGCCTAGCCATATTCCTCCTCAATAAAAGGGTCAGTAATCGGATTCAATCCCCACTCCACTCCAACTCTAAACAATAATCTATTTCTAGATTAATGATACATTGATACATAGGGTTGTAAACGAACCGACGATTCGAGCTTTTTTCCTCTTGTTCAAACTTGACTCGATAAATATTTATCATGTTCGAATTCGATTCAAGTTTGGTTCATGAAATGCTCGAAAATTCACTAAACGAGTCTACGCTCGAATGCTCGAAAAAAAAGCTCATTTAATTTACATATTCCAGCTCGAGCTTGAAAAAAATAGCTTATATTTATTATCCGGTTTGAAATATTTATAATATTCATGAACGTGTTCGTGAACATGTTCGATTAAGCTCGAGTTCGAACATGTTCGCGAGCTGACCGAACCGAATAATACTCTGTTCGAGCTCGGCTCGATAATTTTACCGAGCTCAATTCAAGGCTCGAGTTCGGCTCATTTAGAAAACGAACGAACTTCGAACGAGCTTTTTTCGAGGCGAACTCCAAATAGCTCGCAAGTGGCTCTGTTCATTTACAGCCCTAATGATGCCCTAATGATGCATGTAGCAAAAAAGTTAATTTCATATAATAAGCCAAGTATATTGATCCATGTTGATTCGTGATTAAAGCTTTCAAAATCAAGAAAAGTCCACTAAACTCTCCAATAATTCCAATTACCACTCTGCGGGCCATAACCTTATCTTCTTGCCTGTTGCTGGTGGGCTCTCTCTATCATCGCTCTTTTTTTTAACTATATATATCAGTACCGTTTGATTAAAATAAAAGTATATTAGTTGTTAGTACCATCACATTAAAACCTCAGCAATTATTTACAAATATCACAAATCCAACTTATATGGGCGAGTCGTTCATTTCTTTTTAAAATACTAATATTTCTTATTTTGTAACGTTATGAGCTAATAAATATCTTCGACCAATCTCTCCGCAGAATAATTCTCTACCAAACAAGTTTTTACGAATGACTTGACCATGCTGAGTACAAAATCCCAATTAAAAAGGTTCAATTTTTCTCGTTACATTTTTATGTGAAATTCCATGTGAATATATGTGGTGTATACTTGTAAATTGTAATGTTCATAAAGAAATAAATTAAAAAGAAAAGTTCTGATTATTAACAGGATAAGCATAAAAACTTGAGAAAATCCAGATCTCACAATTTGTTATTTAATTCTACACGGTCAAAACAAAAGCACCGCTGCTGTCTTGATTTGCGTAAAGCACATCGCAAACTCAAAACACCGTCGCCCAAAACATAATTAACTTCCTTAATCAAACCAGAGTAGCAAGAAATTAAACCTCACATACACATAACACATAGATATATATATATTTATATAAATCTGTATATATGTAGAGGTTGCGCGCCACTCAAAGCGTACGTATATACACTATTTACATGCAGCCGCCGCCGGAAACTCCCAAAACACACTTCAGTGGTGCTTGCTCCTGGTCTCCCCACTGTAAAGCCTGAAAGTTAAAATCAATTAAGATTAATTAGCTTAATACCTTAATTTATACATAAAAAATTATAGCAAGCATCGAAGTTCGAAGATATCGATCATCCCCACAAAATTTTATCTTTATTTTAATATAAAAGTAGTGTTAAAACTCAAAAAGAACGTACCAGTCATAAACAGTGGGAGAGTTGGGCTCAGGCCTGTCGAAGTAGTTAGCTCCGATGGATTTGGTGGCCAGGTTGCTGCCGGGGTGGAACACGCTCCGCCACACATTCTCCTTCCTCGGGGCGGTCGGAGACGCCGTAGACGGCGTTCCCGGCGTCCCAGGACTGGCCGGCATCGACAGAGATCTCTGGTACTTGCTACTTCCCTCTCCTCCAACATCTAATTTCATCATCAATCATCATCATATACATATATAAGAGAAGATCATCGACTACACACAACCACAACATATATATACAGTGCTACTTTTCTCTTAGAAACGATCGTAGTAGAAAAAACTGACCTTTGATGTTCAAGGGCTTCGTATAAACCTTCTTGAGGTGTTTGAGGCCGCGCTCCGGCTGCGGCCCCGCCACAACATCATCCCATAGATGATCGAGGAGCACCATTTCTCTTGATTTTTTTTTGCTTTAATTAGAGTATTTCTTTGATGGTATTGAGTGAGTGGGACTAGCTACAAAGGTGGCAAGATTGATAGATGTGTATAAATAGAACCAGGGTTTGGTGATGAAATATCTACTGGTTTCTATCTACCATCTTCTTATTCCTATTTCCAGGGCACACGAGTAGCAGCCAAGTGCACCACTCTGTTTTTTAATGCGGAGTGAGGAGTCTCACCACTAGGGCTGACAATTATTGATACGATACGATAACACGATATGAAAATAATAGATTAATATTTTTAGATTTATCGTATTTGTGTTGACACAATAAAAACACAATTTTTGTGTCATGTTGTGCTTTCATAATTTTTTGTGTTTATGTCGTATCGTGTTAATACGAAAATTTTTATATTTATGTCAGGATAAATGTCTATCGTATCGAATCTTATTCTGTTCGTATCATTATTGTGTAAATTCAACTACACAATTTGACATTCCTACTCATTGGGGAGAGGCTTTTGCTTCTCCCTACTCTTTTTTATCTTTTTCATTGAGGCATATATAATACCATGCCATGTGCTTTAAATGTTATTTTATTTATACTAAAATCACACGCAATTTATAAACAACATTAAGAAAAGCATATACTCTTATCTCAAAAAAATAAATAAATCATATACAACAAACTCGACCTAAAATTATTGATAGTATTTGAACTTGAGATCTTTGATTACAAATTATCCCACCCCATCAGCATAAGGGGATGAGTCTCTTTCTTTTTATCTTAAAATTAGCTAGGCCACTATTTTTGTACACCTACATGAGGACTAAATTTAACTTAAAAATAAATTTTATTTTGAGGGATACACTGGTAATATTATTTACATGAATTTAAAATGTAGAATTTAACATGAAAGGGTGCCAAAGTCGTTGGTATTGCATTAATCTTTTTTCATAACTTAGAAAATATTTCAATCTTTGATGTGGATTTGAAATTGTCTCAGTCATGATGTCATTTTATTGGATGCTCTCTATAATTATGTTGAATTAACTTTATTAGTGTTTTTTAGTGGAATGATATTGACTTGACTCGTCGAAGGGCATAATGGTAACTTGAGAATAAGTGCTTAATAATTTATTTATTTTTATTTTTTATGCAGACTAGGATCAAGATGTGAGCTTCCACCTAAGAGTTTGCCATTTAAAGTTTTTTTTTTAAATAATAATAAAATTGAAAAGTGATATTATATAGATAATCATATATTTTAAATTCGTATTCTCTCGCCACCGAGTTGAACCCATCTCGTATGATTTTCTGATTTGTCTTTTTTTTTTTTGTAGTTTGTGAGCTACTATACACAAAGGCAGTTTCTAATATCCATTTTTCCAAATAATAGTTGTCGATTATTTTATAAAAAAAAAAATAAGGAAAGAAAAGGTCATTTAGCAGGCACTTCGAGAAAACCGAAGTATCGTAACTAATATGTTGAGTTAGAATATATTCTTGAATAGGACGTGCTCTGATTTGGTGGACAAATATGACAAAATATATATTAATTAAGATAAAAGATGTTACAAGAAAACACAAAGGTAAGCACTGGAAGTATTCCATATCAACTGTCATATGGGTGGAGTGGTATTATCTTGAGGGTAAATATCTCAAGTTCGAATCCCATCATCAACATTACTAGGTGTGAGCCTGTCACACCTGACTTGCCAAGTGTGGTTAACCTCCTGTATGGTTTGCAGGCTATTACATAGGGGTGAGATTTACCGGGTTATCCTTGACAAAAAAAAAATAGTAACAAAAAAAAGTATATAAAAATGGACTTAGCTTTATATAATGAAAAAATAAAATAAAATAGTAATTGTCTCCTTGAAGATAACCTAGTGGATGAGTGATATTATTTAGAGGTCAAAATAGCGACTACATGTTATCCTCCACACTAGAAAAAAAAAGTAACCAAAATATATATATATATATATATATATATATATATATATATATATACACACACACATATAGGTAGGGTAGGGTACGGGTATGCCTTCCCCATACCCTACCCTAATATAAAATGCCCTACCCATACCCTACCCTATTACCCTATTTTTTATAACGGGTAGGGTACGGGTATTACCCTACGGGTAATCGGGTACCCGCAGGTAAAACGGGTTACCCGTTTAGATTTATTTAATAATATTAATATATCACAATAAAAAATCTAAAAAACATGAAAAAAATTAATACACGAGTTTTTTTTATCAAAACATAACCAATACAAACAAATTAAATTCTTGTGATGCTACCATAAGTCCATAACAACAAAACGAGAAAATTAATTGTAAAAGTCTCCATCAAACAACAAAAAGAACAAGTCTTTGAAATCTCAATACGAGAACATAGCATGAAGTGGCTAGTCTATTAATTGATGTTGTTTAAACAATTAAACCCTAGATAAAAATTATTAAAAATTAAAAGTAAAAATTTTATAAATAAATATATACATATATATATATATATATTTAATATGTTAGGGTAATCGGGTAAAACTTTAATCCCATACCCTACCCTTACCCTAACAAAAATTAGCGGGTACGGGTAGTACCCTACCCGTTACCCGAATCTACGGGCAGTACCCTACCCTATAACCCGTTTACCCACGGGTAATTTTTACCCGCGGATAAAATTGGCATCCCTACACACACACACACACACACACACACACATATATATATATATATATATATATAAATGAACTTAGCTTTATATAATGTATTTGGGGTCAGTCTCATTTGGGTTATAAATAAGGCCAAGATTATGCTTCATAATAAAACACATGTAATGGGCCTGAACTATAAAACGATAATAATATAATAATCTCATATTTTACCTGATTCGGATTCTCGTGATATTTTACCTGTCAGGTTCGTATTTCACTATTAAAATTATTCTTTTGTTATGATCTAATAGTAGAGTGTTTAAATTTGAGATCAAATTAATGTCTCAAGTTCCAATTCCATCATCTGCGTTATGTGTTCGTCTGCCATGCCTAATTTTCCTTGTGTGGCTGCATGTTATAACACGAGTTTTTCCAGTGTACAAACTGTGGTTTGAAGACTATACATACAATATATAGAAGCTTAACTTACCCAATACACACTTCGATAGCGATTGCAAATTACTCTCATCATTCCAAAACAATTATGAATATTTCCTCCTATTTTCTGTGTTACCTTTAGAGGTGAATGGTGATTGATAAGTAGTTTATATATATATTTAACATGAATTAAACTCGCATGACTAGACGTGGCGATAATATCTCTTGCAATTTTTAGATTACACAAAGGGTAGACGTGGATAACTTGCTTGGATTTCCCATATCTCCCTGAAATAATTTCATAAGAAAATATATCTATTATCACATTTTTTAAAACATACACACACCTTTAAAAAAATCAAACATAAACCGAAAATAACCTGTCACGATTCATGAAGAAAAGTAGCTATATATATTATTCACATAATAGAAAGATGTAATATTGTGTTGGAAACGGATTGCAAAATATGTGTGCTACTCATGAGGTTTTCTGGTATAGCTAGGGAATCTAACCGTCGATCAAAATATAAGCGGGTTGTTTTGATCATGTGATTTACAGTTTGGGCACACCATACAACTAATAAGATGGCGCATAATTTGGTACAACTAGCTATTAATTAATAATCATGCTTTATATTTTTACTTGGGAGATATTTCGAGTGTTGCTTTATTAGACATCGAATGTCTATGTCTGAAAGTTTGTTAATGTTTTAATAATAGTTTGCCATAGTCCTAAAAAAAGGATATAAAATATTTCACATGAGTAAAAATTAAGTGGTCGAAATATTTTATTCTAGTAATTGTATTTGAATCATTGTTCCATGATTAAATTTATTAGTTTTCTTAACATGTTTTTCATCAATTTTTATTCCATGATTAAATTTATTAGTTTCATAACATGTTTTTCATCAATTTTAATTTATTGTACTTTAATTTAATTTTGCAATTGTTAATTAGTGTTGATTCTACTCAATTAAGATTTTTATTTATTTATTTATTTACTAGCATTTAATTTTCTATTTTTAGTTAATAATTGTTTGTTATTATTGATAATTTTATAATTATGAGATATATATATAACTTTTAAAATCTCAATCTTTTATTGAAAGTTATGGGCCAAGATTATTATTTTTACTTTTATAATATATACTATTAAAATTATAGATGTAATTATGAAATAAAATTATAATACAGAATATCATACGCCAACCCTAAAATCTTACCCAAAGGGCATTGGCATTGCTCTGCGCGAATCCAACATCATCTGCTAAAACTCGCACATCAAGAAAGAAATCCCCATTCATATTCAAAATCAACCGCATTTACTCCCCAACTAAAGTTGTACAAAAGTCAAAAGCATTGGCCCAAATATTTTGTAACTAATCTCAACTATACATGCTAGTCGAGGTTCTTTATTCTAAAATAATTAAATGTTTATTCAGATTGAAATATACTCATATATCATTTTTATGAAGTGATGTATAATACATATATATAAATTAATCAACTTGTATCATAATTCATGATACGAGATGAGATATTATTGTTTTGTGCACGGACATTTTATTACACAAAAATAGTACTTTAATTGTTGTACTTATAAGAAAGTATGCATGTAGGAGATTACATTCACATTAATGTCGCGAAATACATCGAGATTTCTTTTCCAAAAAATGTCCGAGCAGTTCTTGATATATATAAAGATTAATGCGCGAATCATTATTAATTTAATCCGCCACTAAACCAAGGTAATCTATAAGCATTCTTCCATTTTAGGACATTCCATTATTTCTTCTTAATTATAGATTTTAATTAGTTAATTACGATATATACCATCGCCGCCGCCGCCGCCGGAGTAATTAGAGTTTAAGGTCCACGTCTATGTCATTCTCGAGCACCGGGTTGGGTAAGTTCGTCATGGAAGACGATGACTCGGCTTTGCCGCCACCTCCACCGCCGCTCTTCGCCGCAACGCGGCGCATTCTGTTTACCACGTTGGCGATTTCTTCGCACGACTCGGCGCGGAGGCGGAGCATCGTCGGCTTCACGGCCGGCATGTGCCCGCCGCCGTGATGGAGGAGGTGGTTAGTCTGATCGAGATATCTCACATGAGCTGGCTGGAGGCTGAGAGCAAGATGCATGGGGATGGGGTACTGGTAACCCACCAAAGACTGCGGCGGCGGCGGCGTTAATGTGTGCGTGTCTGGTGACTCATCGGTGACGCTATGAGTCGGACTCGGAGGGGTGAAGAGGTAATCACCCGGTGAGTTGATCCTCAAGTTCAAATCGAGAGGCGGGAAGTTAGTTTTGGTCCTCGGCCCGCGGAAGCGGCGGGCGGCTCTGTCGTAAGCCCGCGCCGCCTCCTCCGACGAGCTGAAGGTGCCGAGCCACATGCGACGCTTCCTTATGGGGTCTCTGATCTCGGCCGCCCACCTCCCCCACGGCCGCTTCCGAACGCCGCGGTAGTGCTTCTCGGTGCCGCCGTCGCTGGCGTCATCCGCCGCCGCTTTGGATTTGGGCGACATTGCATGAAAATGAAGTGAGAATTTTGTTTTGGACGGGAAATTGTGGGAATGGAGGGGGTGAATATATAGGGGGGCGAGAGATAAGGGGGAGATTTTGGTGGCTGACATGGTTGATTGGATACGTGGGGATGAATGAAGGTTGTAAATCCGACTGCTGTAAGGACTCTGCATGCCTCATTGTCGTATTCCCATTTTGCAGCGTTACTTAGGAGGTGCTTCTTGTTTTTATGTCACAACTAATTAACCTTACTTAATTAACTATTTTCCGACTATTCTTCTATTGTAAATAGTGTTTCACCTCGCGTTATCTTTAATTAATGTGTGTTTTGTTCTGAATGTGTTAACTTCTCTTATTACAAATAATATTTTATCTCCTATATTGTCAGTACGTGGCGGGCGCAGTAACGTTATATAATGAATCTATTAGTGCGGCGAAAAGCGACCGCGTGGACTGTATTGGAACTGGTGTTTTACATTAATGTCTTTGACGTAATCATGCGGCGGATACAATGATTAGCGTAGATGAAATGTGCACGTGGACACGTGCCTTGTTAGAGATATAATCATACGGCGGATCGGATGCATTGATTAACGCGGACGAATGTGATTGTGTGCCGATCATTATCACGATCATCTCGTTTTTTTATTTCTCGTTTTAATTATATGTTACCAAAGTCGACATTATCGCTTCTGCTTCGTCCACTGCTGCTCGCGCAAAGACTTCATTTTAAGGCGGGACGCTCCTCTACCAATGTATTTTTACACCTTACAGCTTTGGCAAATCACTCAACCACATCCATCTTCGATGCAAGTGCACCTGATCAGTGAGTTATTACGCACGTGGTTGCTTCTATGTAAACTGCTTATCTATTTCGATTTGCACCCCTATCTCCTTTTTCACTGAGCGATCATTTAGGGGTCTTAGTTGGTGACCCGAGTTGTTTCCCTTTCGACGATGAAGCTTATCCCCCACCGTTTCACTGGCCAGCCCACTCTAGCTCTATCTTTTTACACCTCATAGCTTCGACAGATCACTCAACCATGTTCATCTTCGACACTCGATCAATAATGAACTATTACACACTCGATCTTTCAAAGGTGGCTACTTCGCTACACTCCTATATCTCCTTTATCACTAAAACGATCATTCAGAGGCCTTAGTTGGTGATCCAAGTTGTGTTCCCTCTCAATGATGAAGGTAATTATTCCCATTAATTGTTTCACTGGCCGGCCTACTTTCTTTGTCTCATAATTATCATTAACTTTCTCTTTTTACACATAAAAAAATATAAAAAGTTAATAAAATAAGTGGATTATAATTTTGTGACAGAGATTAAAAAAAACTATAATTTTGGAAGCAAATATTACTAACAATTTCTTTGGTATCAAAATATATATAAGTTTGAGTTTTGATATGATTACATACGCTTAATGAGTTTAGTACAAACGGTACTTAAATTTAAATTTTACTCCCTCCGTTTCATTTTAATTGTTGTTTTAGTTTTTTTTAATCTAAAATTAACAATTAATTTTATAGACTAATATACACATCCCTTATATATAACATAAAATCTTATTCACTTATATTTTTCTAAAAATAAGACATCATTTTCTCTATCCATATATTTTTAAGATTTGGGATATGGTTAAGATTGGAGAAGAGAGTGTGAAAATATATAAAATAATAAATATTTTGACACATAAAAAAAACGATTAAAATGAAACGGAGAGAGCATTTGACAAAAGTCATTTATGAAACGAGGCTTTAGCCGTTTGCTGCGAAAAATAAAAATAAAAAATTCTATGGCCCACCGATTCCTAAACAAAAGTAAAAGGGTAAAAAAATTAGAAAAGTTGTAAGTGGAATAATACCGTAGAATGTTGCAATAAATGTGTGAGATTCTATATTCAATATTTGGTATTACGATACTTTTTCAAAAATTAAATTTATTATTTTAACAATAAATGACATAAAAATAAAATTAATTATACTCTGATCGATCTAGTCATATTTATTAACAAAAGATTGAAATTTTAAAAAATTATACATTATAATTATAAAAATAATCAACAACAATATTTAATTCTTTAAAAAAATTAACAATTGTAAACATCAACTAGTACACAAGAAATTAAAATCAACAAAATAATTAAAAAAAAAAATTCATAATAAACGAGTTGAATACCAAATCGAAAATTTAATGAGGGATAAGCTGAAGGTACACGTCTCGTACTTGAAAAAAAAATGAAGCGTAACTTCGGCAAATGACGCGAACATGTAGGTGATAAAGGACAAATTTATTTATTTCACTTCGCACTGCCGTAATTGCCTTGGATGCTACAAATTAAATATTATTTATGTTTTCTTCTTATTATATATATTCTTCTTCTTATAATTATATGGTTACAAAATTTTAATTACTACATTGTATACAATATTATTACGGGGATATAATTTTCTAGTCATTTGAGCGTATAGTTCTAGTGTTAGAATCGTTAAAAATAAAAAGATCAAGTATTGGTCAGTTGAAATTTATTGGAAGTTGAAATATTATTGACCAAATTAAATATTAATAGATTGAATAGAATATGATATTAATACATACTCCACTATGTCATAAATTTGCCATTTGACTTTTGAACATTCTCATTCTTTATCTTTGTGTATTGTGTTGTTTAATATTGTTCCATATTTTATCTCAACCTATTGCCTTTTTTTTATAAGTATATCCCATCCTAGCTTCAATTTTTTTATAT
Source organism: Perilla frutescens (assembly GCA_026008535.1). NCBI lineage: Eukaryota > Viridiplantae > Streptophyta > Magnoliopsida > Lamiales > Lamiaceae > Perilla > Perilla frutescens. The sequence continues at coordinate 15,174,052 of BRKX01000007.1, read as the reverse complement.
ATATTTTTACTCACACGCCCGACCTGTGGTATTGAGGATATTCGAACTCGTGACCTTTGGTCTCCAAACAATCTTACTCCACCATTAGGCCATCCACATCGGGACTCCCATCATAGCTCCAATTAACAATTTACAATTTAATACACAGTATTTTCATTATTATTTTTTTCTGATTTTATACAATAACGTAAACCTAATTTCCGACAATGTATTTGTGATGTAGATAGTTGAATTCTTAAGTGTTAACATTTAATTTTCAGTCCCGGTGGGGATGACCTAGTGGTGGAGTGAGGTTGCTTAGAGACCAAAGATCACAAGTTGGAATCTACTCAAGACCATAGGTCGAGTGTGTGAGTAAAAAAAAAACATTTAATTTCCATATAATCTTCTTATTTTGATGGTCGGGATAGAGTAGAAAATTAAAATATCAACAATTTATAACAGAAAATGGTATTACCTTTTCTTCTTTTCCATTCTTTATCTTTTAATTAATTTGTTGGCATGCCAATAATTTATGAGTCCGTTACATTATATGTTCGACTCTTGTTTTTGGCGGTTATCTGATGATTTTTGTAATATCGATTTTGTCAATACGAAAATTTGAATGAATATTATACTCTTAAAATTAAATGATTTTTTCTTTAGACGACAACACACACACAATTGAGAAATTAAAATTAAATGATTTTTTCTTTATATACAACATATAATAATTGTTGAGAATTTCTTATAGAGTCGAAGTTATTTCGATCATTTTACTCATAAACTTAACGCTGACCTTTTTTTTGGCCAAAATTTCTGCAGAAAAGCAGATTTTGTCTATTTATTTTGTCAAAATATCGCTATCTCTGGATAAAACTCATTGAATATGGCGCATGCACTTTATAGAAATATGAACATATCCCTAATCAGAAACAATTCATAGATATATACCACATTAATTTCAGTGAGGAGATCAGATTTTTTAGGATTGTGTTTCTTTGTTAAAAGCTCGGTTTATCCCGATTCGATAAATATATTAAATTATAAGTTTGAACATAATTTTAAGTTTAATAAGATTTAAAACTTTTGAAGTCGAGCTCGATAAGTAAAAATAGAACAAATATTTATAAAAATATTAAATTATTCAAGTTCGACTAGTGTTCAGCTAGATTAAAGTTCAGAGGAGTTCAACTTGATATGTAATAATGTAATCAAAGAATCTCAAATATAACTTTTAAAATTTGACATCATTTCAAACAAATTTGAATAAATGCATGTTCGGACTCGACTCGATTCATTTACAGTTCTATCCATAATTATAAAATTTATAGAAAGTTAAGAGTTAAGGTCAGAAAATGTTCGGCTTTTTTTAAAGCCAATTTTCGTTAGGCTCAAATACCCACATACACGGAAAAGTCGATATGATGCCCAAATAGGGACGTGCCCAGTTTGGACGTTTATTGTTTAAGAATATTTTTATAAAAAAAATTACAAATTAAATTTCGGGGACATAAATTGTGATATTAGTGGATATTAATTATGTTGGTCAGAGTATTTTTTTCGCTTCGTTCTATGTAAACAAAATAGATGTGTTTTTTTAACGATGCTTGTGTGAAAAAAATTACAATATTATTGTGTGCATAATAAGAGATGCGAATAATCAGGATCAATATAATTAATATGACAAACACTTGCATGTATCATGATGCAAATAACACTATATAAGACGGGTCAGTCAAACCCGCTTTTGACCCAATCAATGAGGGTCAACCCGCGCTTTGACCCGGTCAACGCGGGCCAACCCGCTTTGAACCCATAAAAAAAAACCCGTCCAAAGTGAGTACCGACCTTCCTATTAAAAAGTATCACAAAACATTCGAAAAGTACCATCAATATCATTAAAAAGTAAGGGGTCTGCTAGTTATTTTATATAAGTTTATTTAGTTCAAATTCTGATTTTTTTTTTCAGTTTTTATATTGTATGTGTTGAGATTAATCTAAAACAATCATCATTTCAAGAATTTGCAAAGGAAAGCAAAACACGAGTTCGGTAAAATAAAAAGTACCATGTGGTAAGCAGAAAAGTATCAAGTACGATAAAGAAAGGTATCAACCTGAGATTAATACTATCACCATTCCAACTACAATAAAAAGTACCATGTGCCACGTGCCACGCCCGCGTGGAGCCACGTGGCCGCCTGAAATAGGCGGAAATAACCGCTGTTGCACGCAAGTCCACCTCAATTAATATATACTTAAAAAGTAAGATATGTCTCGAAAATATTTTTTACAAAAACATTTTAATTTTTTTAAATAAAAACACAACCGGAAACCGTGCACGTTTGGGCTCAATCGACTTTTCCCGCATACGCCATTTCGGTTTGAGAAGTGAGCCCAATTAACAAATTGGATTTCTATGTTTTTACTTTTGAGAAATGTTTGGATCCAAAAATAGAAGAAAAAAGAAAAAAAAAAAAAGGTTTAATCAAGTGCTTTAAAAGTTTACAAACTTGGATCAATTTTCAATCGCAACATGATTTTTTTTAAAGTATAGTAATTTTCATTTTTACGATTAAAGCATCGATCAAATTTCCGGTGAAAATGAAATGAAAAGACGTCGTTTTGACTAAATTATTATAACAAAATTGTATCGTTTGGATAATTTTGCACTGTGAATCTCTATATTTTTTTTTGTCAAATGTAACCCGCAGCCGCTACCGAGGTGCGCACTGGGTAAATCTCGCCCCTGTGTAATAGCTTGCAAACCACACAGGGGAGATAAACCACACTTGGCAAGCCAGGTATGACAGGCTCACACCTAGTGGTGTTGGTGGGATTCATATATGATTCGTTGATCATATAATTAATATTATAAGAGATTAAATGTATTGTGTGTAATGTTGATTAATATTTACTCTAAGTTTGTCTAATGGCTAATCATATTTCCTATAATTAAGTAGAACAATCAACATTACACACCACATTTCGACTAAAAATTTTATCAGTAAATTAGCTCTTATTTGAAATTGAACGATCAACATTGCATACAATACATTTCAATTCTAAAATAGAGACACATCATACATTTGCGCAAATATGCATCGAATTTATGCTATATGTTACTATATACAATATACTTAACTCTAAAATAATTTACCAACTGAATTAGTTTCTAGTTGGCACTAAATTTAACAAAGCTATTACAGTTCCATTTTTAGATACGCTATTACACATACACGATGTTTACCCAGAACGCATACTCGAACAATTTTTCTCGTCGTCCAAAAGTAAGGGCGGCATAAGTTCTTCCGATCTACCAAGCAGCAAATCCTAAGAAACTGTTGCAAAATAAAGAATCCACGAGTCATTTTACACTCTCACTTGTCTAAATTTGGAAGTTACAATTTTTTTCAGCAAATCCATCTATGTATTGGTCAAATAAGAAATAAATCAGAAACATAATATATAAAAATAAATAAGCAACTATACCTAAAGCCGCATTAAGTAAAAAAGAGAGATAAGATTCTTCGCTTTTATTTTTTAAATTGCCAGCTGATAAAAGGCAATTATTGACTTTGTTGATCGAAAATAATTAATTATCCTTAGGTACTATAAATTAGTAATTAATTACATCAAATTATGGAGTATTAAAAAACAAGAATGTAGACCCAGCCATCACATTCATTTAATTATTGAGTACAAAAACCAACCAGAAATAATATAATAATCCACCAACTTCCAGATTTAAGTCTAAAGCACCAATAATTAGTGTAATATTTGTAATTTATTCAAAATTAAATTTGAAAATATAAAGATTTGAAATTTATAAAATATTAATTAATTAGTACTCACAATAAACAATATACGAACCATATGATGGATTAGACTGCTATGAATTAAATGTAGAATAAGTGTAAAAGTTCAAAAATAATTCTACCTGCATTCTTTCTATCCGTACATAAATATAACAGAGAATGACTGCTGGTAGTTCTAATTAATACTTATATGTAAAGAAGGGCACTTCATTTATATTTATTTGCCTGAAATCTCTATTCCCATAATTAATATTCAAGTTACCAAAATACACTGCCCAATTAACCACAAAAACAATCCATATTTTGGGAATCTGGAAGGGTAAACTCATTGTATCAAACTGTTACCCATTTTTCCAAACTTTTTACTGCCATCTTCACTGTAAAATAATAGTTCATGTCTCGTTTCTACTTGTTTTTGTTGAAGGAACATTCTGTTTTAATGTACAACAAATATATATATATATATATATATATATATATAGAGAGAGAGAGAGAGAGAGAGAGAGAGACAGACAGACAGACCTGATAGCGCGGACGGCGAGATGGGAAGAGAGGGCGTGGAAGAAGAAATTAGCTCCGTGAAGGAACACCACAACTCCGGTGCACCCCAACACGAATAGCTCCAGCATCTTCTGATCAAAAGGTTATTATTGGAAATCAACAGGATTTTTCTGATGAATAACAAAATGGTTTAACAGAAAGAAATGCTCAAAACTCTGAAGATTGGGCTTTAGCTTTAGCTCATATAAAGATCAGAAGAGGAGAGAATAGGTTTTTTTTTTTTTTTTTTAACGAATTAAATAAATGATTGGTGGTATGATGTGGACTTCATATCCAACCAAACTATTCGTCGGAATTCTATATTATATGTCTTATCTTTTTGTATTATTTTAAGTAATCGAATAATTTGCAGCTGCTGCTTTTGTGTTATAATTCATAAGTATAAAAATTACTGTTTGTTAGGGAAAAAAAAAAGACTGTATTTAAATCCGACGTACTATTCACATTCTGTGTAGGGCTATGTTTATAGTTTAAACTTCAAAATTTATTTAAGCAAAAGCTAAATTTATAATATAAAAAAAGAAGAAAAAAAAAAAAGAAAATCGATAATGTCCCAAACCCAAAAGGAGAAAAAATAAGAGTGGTGGATGAAATTTATGGTGGGTAGATGATGGACCTAACTTTATTCGATTTTGCTGAGAATCTAAATTAAACCAAGAGTAGTTTCAGTCACAAACTGACTTTTCATTATTAAATATTAAATATATTTTGATTTTTTATGGCATATTATATCAGTTTTCGGCACCGGCCACCGCCCCCCTCACCCCCTCATTATGTTTTCGGCGTATGTCTTTAGGGCTTAGGGTTTTATTCAATTCGTTTGCATCTCTCTCTAATGTTAATTATTGATTCTTAATTTGAAATAGAGTTGATAGTTCGTTTGAGGTTGCTTAATTTGATTTTGGTTAGATATTACAAAAACACATTTAAATTGGAATTAGTTACACTTTAGCATTTAACGTTTAAGGTTACTAACATTCTTATTCTAATGTTTCAAAAATTACAAATTGATATCAAATGTTCACATAAATTATTGCTCCAGTTACCTTGAATAGTGGGGTTGTTGTACTCGCTTCGCATATCTAGATGGTGATAATTTTCTACAATACTTTATCATGTACTTATTGTGAGTCTGATGCTCCTTAGTTTATACTTTATATACCCAATCTGTAAGTTATCTCTATATTGTATGCGGCCTTAGCATCCTATTTTAACCCTCCCATGCTACCCGGGCCTGTTCGGTGTAGTTGTCACCTCCAGTAGTGTCCAAAGGTCTTCTTTCGTAAATATTGTACAACTTATTTTATTTCATCACAAGCTTTTTACCTATTGAAGGAAAAAATAACACTTCTGATGTGAGGCAAATCTCAAGCCTTCTAAATTTGACGTGGATTGCCGAAAATCTTTCCTAAATTTTTCTCCCAAACGTGGATTTTGCTTTAGGACAAAATTGTTTCCACTCCCAAAATAAGAAACTAATTTTTGGATGGAGAGAGCAAATTTGTATGATCAGGAAAATCTATTGGGCTGAGATAAGGCCCACCACTATTACTATGAATTATTTTGGCCCAAATAGAAAAATTAAAAGCGGGGCCGGAACGGCGCCGTGTCGAATCAAAAAAATAATATTCGTCGTCGCATTTCCGAGAATCTCTCAAGTCAATATATCATCTCCTCCACTGGTTTTAAGCCTCCAAAATCATTTTTCTTCATTTTTTTTTTTTTTTTGCATTTTTATAATCGCGAGAATTAGGGTTAGGGTTTCACTCGCACCCAAATCGTAACTTAAACCCCGAATCACGCACTCTCAAACCTCAGTCTCCATGGCAGCCAAAGCGCCGACGACGGCAGCTCCGCAGCAGGGCGGCGGCTCGGCCGAGAGCAAGCCGGGGCTGCGAAAACCGACGTTCGTGAAAGTCGACTCTCTGAAGCCGGGATCGGGCGGGCACACACTCGTCGTGAAAGTGCTGAGTTCGACCACCGTTCTCAGCAAGAAGCCGCGAAATCCGACTTTTCGTGGGGCCCAGAACCAGAATACGAGGATCGCCGAGTGTCTCGTCGGCGACGAGACGGGGACGATTCTCTTCACGGCTCGAAATGATCAAGGTCTTCAAATTGAGTCTTAGCTTGCGCTTGCTTGCATTTTTTGTTTTGAGGGTTTTTGGGAAATTTATATTCATGGTGGATATGCGGATGGATACACGTGACGTGGATATGTGCTTGTGTTTGTGAATTTGTGTTGGGTTACGAAAACCTTGTTTAAGTTTTCTATTTGGTTGGAAGTTGTGATATTGTTAGGGTTTTGAGCTTTTTCTTAATTGGTGGGAATTTAGAAATGGAAAAGAACTTGATAATTTGGGGATTAATTGTGTGGTAAAAGTTCGTTTTTTTTGCTAAAGATGCTGCTACTCTCAACTTTTTTTTGTGTTTAAATGCCTAATTAGACTAATAGCACTTCTTCAAGAAGTTTATTGTCTCGGATTATTTTATTGGACAAACAAATAACATAATTGTAAATCCAGTTCATTATTTCTGCCTTCTTTTGCTGGTTCTCTGGCAATGCTCTGTTTGCTCACGGATGTTTTTGGACACTTTTATTGATAAACAGTCTGCACGTTATAATTTTGTGTCCATTTTCTTATTCTGTGGTCGCATTTTGTGGGGTTTTAATATGCATAACCTAATTTCTATACTGTCTTTTCAAGTTTACGATCAAGTAGTTTAGTTGAGATTTACTATGAATTTGTGAAATGGAAAAACACATTTCGGTGGCTTGCTTATATCTCACTACCTTTTGCCGAGTAACTGTGAGTCTGTGATGTACGGTGTTTAATTTCTGGGTTCTTGATTTTTGCTCAATTAAAAAGCTTTAATTGACTTTCTGTTCACCTATATAGAAGTCTAGTTTGAAAACTTTTGGAGAACAGTATTTTGATATTTGAAGAGAAACCCATGTGATGAGATTGGAGAGAATATAGAAAATAATTGAAAATTGGAGTAGGATGAGCTTTTTTCAGTGTAATGCCTGTTTTTGGCCAGCTACTCACACACACCTTTGCTTATTCTGGTAAATAGAGCTTGCTGCCTCAGTTTAGGAACTGGAGTTATCAAGTAAGTTATGCATTTAATTCATGTAACGTTAACGTGGATACTGGAACACAAGAACTTAAGTTGAAGTAGAATCTTTCGGGATCCAAGAGAAATCTGTTTTACGTTCATTTTAAATATGAGAACACTTTTCCTATAAATAAATCAGGGAGTTAGTGACATCTAGGTCTTTTGGATTTTAGGACATTAATAAACTCTCAATTTAAGCATGAATTTATGAGAATGACATCTATCTTAGTTGGATGAAACTCTGAACTTATCTCTTGCCTTTCAAACTTCTTGATTTGCCTTTGATTTTTAAATGTTCTTTAAGACAATCAATAATTTTCTTTGAGGTGTTGATTTCAATTTTGTCGGGTTGGTCTTTATGATATACAGCTTAGGATAAAGTTGGTTGCTAGAGCCATTATAAATCATATAGAAAAAGCAATTGTGTTGACTTGCTGCAATTTGCACCCTACTTGGGAAGGCAATGGTACAGTTTTTGTTGATGGTTGCTCATTCATGGATGTCTAACCCGTGGCAACTGCAGTTGAGTTGATGAAGGCTGATGCTACAGTGATACTTCGCAATGCGAAGATCGACATGTTTAAGGGATCGATGAGGCTGGCTGTGGATAAGTGGGGTCGTGTTGAGGTTACTGAACCAGCAGAATTTGTGGTGAAAGAGGATAACAATCTCTCACTTGTTGAGTACGAGCTGGTTAATGTTGAAGAATCTTGAAAGTATGGATTCCACCTTGTGGATATTGGATTTGGATTTTACTTTGTCACTATTGGGTCTTGGTATACAAGTTTTTCCTTATTACTTTGTTTTTTTTTTTTGCCACTGGGTTGATTAACATGCTATAGGTCTGATCTAATTGTGGCATTAATTGTTGGTGTGTAAACAGTTTGGTCACTTGATAGTTGATTCTATCATATATCATAACTGTTATCAAATGTGGAAAAGTAAATTTTCAAGATTCATAAGTAAACCTATTCTGGGTAATTCTTTTGATTCAATGTTAATTTACGCCTTGTTTATCTATTTTCATTGCTTTTTTTTCTTTTTTCTTTTTTACTATTGCGATCTGCTAGTTCAAAGCGGCAACGACATGCTTAAAACACTCGTCCGAGGCTCTAATGCATTTGAACTAGAAATGTTGTGGGCGAGGAGGTGCAGATCCCTGCATTTTAATTCTTAGATAAATAATTAAAAATCTATTGCCATTTATTCAAATTTTTTACGAAATATAATTTAAAAATATATATTTCAAATAAAAATGAGCATAAAGATATTGAGTAAGCAGGAGGATAAGAATATCTAAGTTAAAGATAGAGATACTATATAGGGCAAGAAGCGAAGTACGTCTTACTACTTAGGGTGGCCGCAACGGAGGTTTTTGGCCAAGTTTCAAGAACCTAGAACCCATTTAAATTCAATAAATTGCACTGTGAAAGCCAAGATGGCAAACTTCCAAGAAACGGGCTTCCCGTGAGGAAGCCAATTTTAAACAGTAAAAGTGAACCTTTTTCTGCAAAAGGAGCAGACCTTGTTTGCCACAACAAAAGCTTTAACCTTTTTTTTTCCTTTAAATTTGGTATGGAAATTAATGTCCATATATATATATATGTATCACACATTTTAATACAAAGTATTATGAATTAAATTAACTATAAATTTAATCATTTTATACATTAAATTATTGCATAACGTAAAAATTAAATTAAACATATAAATAAATATTGTAAATAAAGAATATATATCTATATATATATAATATGTATATTGATCCTTTATATATGTATATATCCATATGACTGCTCTCTTTTTCATGATTATTTTAATTATAAAATATTAAGAATTTAAATTAATACAAAATATACTTTAAACTTTAAATTATGAAATATTATGAAAATTAAATTAAATTTATAGATAAATATTGTAAATAAAGATAGTCTATGATACATATATAATACTATTTTTATTTTGTGATGTCGGCAGAGATGTCGGCATACAGAAATAGTTGTTGCCAACTAGCCATTAGCTACAATAATTATTTTGTCTATAAATGAAAGTTCATTTTATGTTCTTTTCATTCTCAATCAACTCTCCCCTCTAACTTTAGCTAAATTCATTCTACAAAATTCTTGTATGTCATCAAAATGTCATGAAGACACTCCTCATACAAAAGGTCTTGTATTGTTGTATTATTATTATTGTTGTTGTTGTTGTTGTAACGTATTTTGAATAATATTTTTCATTTATTATTTAATGTTATAATTTTTAATTTTTCAATTGAATTTTTAATATCAGAAAATTAAATTAAATACGACATCAAATTCAATTAATTATATAAGTGAATATTGTAAATTAAATCAATATATATATATATATGTGTGTGTGTGTGTGTGTGTGTGTAAGTGGGACCATCTTAGAAATTACTTTTTGACTTTTGCATTGTGAAAAAATTATATTAGACGTGGCAATGAAGAAATTGAGATTTCTGGGTTCTGGATTGCAACCACCCTTTATACAGTCGGTGGTTTCATGAAAGATTCAAATAATACTTCTCAATATGTGTATATAAATGTTTGCGAACACAAACGTAACATCTATGAAAATTCACTATTTATACTAAAAGAACTATTAGTTTACATACTATTATTTTTGTGATTAAACGTACAATTTTAATATTAAAAATAGTACTCTGTATTTTCAGTTACACAGACTTTGGCCTGTGAGACTGTATGGTACACATTTTGAATGGGTATAAAAAGGCCATACTTGCCAGTCTTAAAAAGACCAACAATAAGGTGAAAGCAAATTTATCAGTGTTACTATTCCACCATGTGATCCCACTATCTAAGAGGGGAAAAAGAAACATGCTTAAAGATATGTTCTGGCAATTATAAAAGTTACGAGCAGTACAAAAAACGTCCGCCCAGAAATTTCCAGCTACCAGTCATTTCTAGCTCGAGTTTGGGAAGATGACTACAAGGGTTATAGAAAATAGCTTTAACGACGAAGCAGGATAATGTCTCTTGAAGTAGTATTACAAGTCCATTGACATCAGGAAAGGCAGCGCATCTCAACACATTCTAACAATCATCCATCTACAATACAGGAAAAGAAATATTTCTTATAGAGGGATCTGGAAATAAATAACTCGTTTAACCATTTGCTGCCACAAATCAAGCAAAAACCAATGTAGAGATTTAAGACTGTGGTCTAAAGTGCCAGTTATTGTCTGAGGCTTGTACATAATTCAGCTAAAACAAAACGAGAGAATCAGAAAATCTTCAAGCCTCAAATCTGCCAATGAGCAGTAATCATAACCCTGAACGAAAAAAGGAAAGGCCAAGTTAAAAGGTTATGCTATGCTAGCACTTATTCATTTTTTACTCGTTTTTCATGCTCATCACAAGGCTAGTCTCGAAGCAATACAAAAAAAAAAAAAAAAGGACAATGTGTATTTTACATAAATGATCCAAAACACACAACAATACTTGCTTATTTTACCTTATTATAAAATGTACATTATGTAAAAACCTCTGCAGAAACTTCTAAAGGAGCTAAAATTTCCATTTTGGGTTATAAGAGAATGTTACAAACGTCAAGAATCTCTGTTCAGCAAAGAAATTAACTAAAAAGTTCGAACTTATTGTACGCCAAAGAAAATCAAAACATACTAATAACTCTGCATCGAGCTCATTCATGAGTCTACCTATCAGACATTCTCCTAGTGCTCATGAAAATAAAACTCCGCTTGAACAATCCAACAGTCATCATACATCATCGTTGGAATCTGATGAACACAATGCATTAGGATGGACCGCACAAGACTAAATATTAATAAAAACTATCCATAGAATCAAGTTCTCATACACGATTAAAAACTACATTAGCCATCAACCAAGAAACGCGAAATGCTACATGGCCAAGCACTAGGTTCTGTCATTACGACATGATGCATCTTAATCCTCTTATAGTTATTTAAGAATCACCATTCAGAAAGCATCAGCCAAGAACCTCATGAATCACGTCTACCATGTAAATTCACTTTCATTCAAAGTTATAGCAAAATGCCAATGAATTATATACCCACTCCATCAATTTAATAATCATATTTCCTTTTGAGATGTTCACTCAATGTCTAAATATAACCTAAAATCATTTTTCACAAAAAAATGTTAGGATCAAGATGTCATTACTTGCAATTCCATAATTGGGAAATAATTCAAATAATCAAACCACAAAAGTGAAATCGAGATGACTTCAGAGTAAAGCTCACCTTCAATACTCCAACCGTGACCGCGAGGCGCGACGGAGAGCATGGAAGTGAGAACGGCGGAGGCTGTTGCAGTGTGGTACGGCAACATAGACACTAAGCTAACACTGCTCAACTCCACAGGAGACCTAAATTCGTAAGATAATCAATCATTCATTTTCAAAATAAGAATTGGAAAGGAAATCGATGAAAGGGGGGGAAACCCTAATGTGGCAGTGAAACCTGAAAATGCGAGCGGAGAGCGGATTTTGAGACGAGACGCGAAATGGAGAGGGAGCAGCCCTAGTCTTGACGCCGGCGGATATTCTAGCGGTGGCGCTACGGGCGGATGTGGTGGCGGAGCGGAGGGCTGATCTGGCGGCGACGGCGGCCATGGCGTGCTTAGTGATTATGGGAAGTCTTCACAGATGAGAGACGGGTAGTAGGGCTTTGGCTTGGGTTTTAGGCTTGGCCAAAAATACCCAAATTTGTTCGTTCCACACCAAATTCTGTCGAATTCCCCCATATGCCCTCCTCTCCTTCTGTTTTTTTAGGGGATTTTTGGACGTTAATTTTAACTTTTTCAATAAGAAAAAAACTTTTAGCACAATCCACTAAATCTTCGCATACACTTGATTTATATGCAATTAGGTAATATTTAATTAGGAGTCTTATCAATTCATAATCCAAAGATATATCATCTACCGCCCAATTCAAGATCTGAAAAAAAAAAGATGATTTTTACAATCATGTACAATTTTGAACACCACACAACGTAGAGTTATTTATTTTTTCAAATGAGAAATATAGTTGAATTGAGTAAACTCTCACTAATCAAGGTAGTTCAAATGAATTAACAAGGCTTGATAAGTTACTTTACGCCGATCGAATTCACAAATTATCCAAGATTGCTATCAATTTTACTAAAATCATTGATAAACTGAACACTAAAAATGGCTAAATTTGCCAGAACTGGAACTGCTATTAGAGCTAATTATTATTTTGGCGTAAGATAGTTGATTTTCTATTTTTTTCTAGATACCAACTTAAGAAAGATGATTTTTAGCCGAATTCACTAAAATACACACAAATTTTCGTGTGAACGATTGTAGCCGTGAACACGAACAATTCACGTAAGAGGGTGAGTTGTGGCCCGGAAGATCGTGATTCGTGAGATGCAATAGAAGGGAAGGCGCAGCCATACGGTCAATATCCATATCCACACAGAAGAATTGAACAAATCTTCTTCCATCTAATCTACATATGGTGTTGCTAACTAAAATAGTTGCAAAGCAAAACGGCCATGGTAAACCTCAAATCTCAATAAGGGAGTGTATTAAACAATCAAAAGCTATCACAGAACGCACTGCATCTCAATTCTTTTAAGACCAAATAGAAAATAAAACAAGTAATAGCAACAACCTTTTGCCAAACAAATTAAATAAATAAAAAGGAATCAGTCCCACTGCGTAATTAAAGAAAAAACACTGTAAAATCAAGTTACCAAATATACCATAAAAACATTCTATAATTTCAAGGTTTTCAGATTGTTTAAATTGGCCATAGCTGTACTGTGACCGTCTTACACGGCCAATTGGGAAATTAATTTACTGATAAGCACAAAATCAGCAATGAAACAATGGGAAATCAAGAAACTGAGGAAAAAAGCAGAGAATATAGTCTTTACCTACACACACCACACACACACACTGTAGCATTCAAATAAAAACAAAAAAACTGACAAAGTCAGCCATGAAGAACCAAAGTAGATATCATGACTATGATCTGAACAAAACCAATTACTACTTATGTCTAAAACAAAACAAGACAAAGGCAACTGGAAATCAGCCATCGATCATCATAAACCTGAATGAGAATAAGAAAACCCCAAGTCAAAAGGCCAATCAATCAATGCAATGTTTTGGCCACTGCAAGTGAAGACTTGGAGCAATACAACAATAAATTAGACTTAAAATGTTACATAGATGATCTGGAAACAAATGTAAGCACACACATATTGTATAAGATATGCACTAGGTATGACGGTAGAAGCCTTCATACGAACATGCTACATGTTCAATCACTAGTTTCAAACTCTGCAACATAATGCATCCAATACTCCTATGGATGATTCAACAATTATCAATCAGAAAACATCAACAAGAAACATTCATGAATAATGTCTCTAGCACAATTCCCATTTGGCTCAACAATGTTGTAAGATATCAATGTATTTATATAACCAAACTCTCATGTTTTGATTAACCTATTTTTTCTTACTAGATGACCACCTAATGTTTCATTTTCTGAAACAGAGGTTCCTCCTTTTAGGAAACAAATATTTGGAAAAAGCGATTAGTATTTCCAATTCCATAACAGTTGATCAAAATGTCAAATCATCCAAAGCCATGAAAGGTCATTTTGAGGAGGAAAGTAAGTAAGATAATTCACCTCCAACATCCCACTCTCACAATGGGAAGCAACAGAGAGCACCAAAGCCAGTAAAATTTGTGCTTTCACTCCAAGTGTTTTCCCCAATGGCTGATTGGGATTCCCATAGAAATGGGAACATACGGCAATAAGGAACTGCTAAAACATGACATATCACCGGCATATAAAGAAAGGTTTTGAGATCACAACAAAAACAAATTGGGATTTGTTATTCTTCTAGTCAACTATCTTTAAACTTGTGATGAAGGTTTTAGTATGCATTGCCATACTGGGAAGATTGAGATTCACTGCTAGTTGAAGATTCAGACCAATTCATCACCAAGCTGCCCTTTCGCAATTGATGACTGGCCAAGATATAAGTCACAGGAGCCCGATCATCACCATACTTCCCACTCTTTGCCTTCAATACCTTATCCCCGGTCCCTAAATTCTCTTGATGCATCAAACTCTGCCAAGAGACGGCTCCTTTACGTTTGATCCTATGCATCCATCGCGTGCTATCCTTTTTCCAATTCTGTATCTCCGCAAGAGAGAATGTATTCTTCCCTCCCACTTCCTCTTTCTCTCCTAAAACAAAGAAAGCAGGCCTAGACCCAGCTACAGCAATCCTTGGAAAACTACCAGAGATACCGGCATTCTCTCCCTTCGCCTTTGTAGAGAAGGCAGAAACCAAAACATCCTTTGCACTAGTCTTTATTCTCCCTGAACAGCTCTTTGACGAATGCGCCATTTTTTTAGGGACGCCAACCATTACATAATTAGACTTCAATGCTTGCTTCTCTCCGTAACTGTAAGCTGAGTTGCTTTCATCCACCAACCCCGGCAAGGAAGCGAATGCAAACGCGCCGGCAGCAGCGGCTGTGGATTCGAGACTCTTCTGCGGCGGCGCAAACTCTTCCGCCGCGTTGCATTTTCTGTGGAGGGCTCCACCTTCCCATCGTACAAGAGCGATTCGAGAGTTTCTATTAGGATCGTATTCAATCCTTTCCACGATTCCTGTAGCAGAAGTGCTTCGTTTCAGATCGATTTGTCGCTGAAATCGAAATCTCCTCGTCTTAGCAGAGAAGCTCGATTTAGCAGATGTTTTCGCCCGAGTAGAGAAGTTTCTTCCTTCCACCTTCCCAAACGGATAGCGGTGCGGCGAAATCGACACTTCGCTGAAACCGCTCGTCTCTACAGGAGACCTAATTTATGATTTAAGCTATCGATTTTCAGATCAGGGAATAAAACTGCAATTATTAAAGGGGATGGGAATGTGTGAGTAGACAGGAACCTGAAAATGCTAGAGGAGAGTCTGGCCGCGGCGCTACGAGCTGATGCGGTGGCGGAACGAATGACTGATCTGGCGGAGACGGCGGCAGCCATGGCGAATTGAATCGAATGCACCTATGAGTAACGTAGGGTTTTTTATATCAGTCGTAAAGCTTCTATCTGAGCGGGGGGGTTCTATATCAGGATTTATGCATCTCTCAACCCAAAATTTGGTACAAATTAACGTGAAATCACTAAACTTCGATAATTATCAAATTCACTGAATTATTATTTAAATTTTTAATTATATTTAAGTACAATTATTATTTTCGAGATCTCACTGTCATATATCACTCATTTTATTTATATTTTTTTAATTTATTAAAAATTTTATTTATAATTTTCATTATATAATTACATTAATAATTATCATAATAAAATTAATATTTAATAAATTTATTAATCTATTAAAAAATTTAGTCTTGATTATAATTGAAACATAACTTATAGATCAATTATAATTGAAATGAAAAGAAGGGAAGGAAAAAAAATCGGTTCATTTAGCTGATAATTAGATAAAATGACGGGAAAAAATGAGAGAAAGAAAAAGAGAAAGTAGAAGAAAAAAAAAAGGGAAAATAGATGGCCCCACCAAATGGATTGTTGCCCGGTAGCATTAATGCTAGTGCCTATAGGGGAATTTCATGTTACATTTTTTCATGTTTTATTCCATGTTTTAGTATCAAATTTATAATTTTAATAATATTTATTATAATATAAATAATCATAGTCAACATTTATCAAAAAGAATTGAAAAAATGATAAAACATAATTTCGAAAAATATCAACCATAATAATGAATTATTAATTAAAAAAAAATTAAAAATTAAATATAAAAAATAAATTATAAACCCTGATTGGATGGGGTGAACCATAAAAACAATCATAAAATTAAACTAAATCACAAAAAATAAAATTAAAGAAAAAACAATACAAGAAAAACTAATAATTTAAAAGTGTAACACGAAGTGTAACAAGAAATTCCGTGTAGCCTAGAGTAGTAACATTTTTTCTAATGATATCCAAATTCCCTATTGCAAATGTTACAAATGTATTGGCTAACATTAATTTATTGCCACATGGGATTTGTACATCCGGATTGGAGGTGCTCCTAGAACATCTTTAATTTTACTTCCTCATTTTCAGGTATTTTATTATCACTTAATCGTTACGTCTTTTATATAGATTAATGGACACAAGAAGTACTTCAAGAAATGAATATTATTAAGATTTTGAGATATCCTATATCTGTACCGAATTCTTTCTGATTAAAATTCCTTGACCTGCAACAGATAGAGGATGGTTTATTCAATTCATTTCTAGCCCTTTCGATAAAATACCATTTTTTATACAATATTTGAAGCGTTTCACACAAATAACTCAAACTTATACTTAAGTATAATGAGTTACCCATGGTTCACTAATTTTCAAATTTAACTCTATAAGCTTTTTCGGCAATGTTGTCTTAACACATTGGAGTTTATGTGTGAGAAAAAAAATAGGGAGAAATTTTTATCTAGATAAAAAAATGCTAAAATCGGTATAGTTGGGCAAGTTTTAAAGGGGTAGGGGTTATATGGGCAATTTGTACTATGTTTAAAATCTTTGACCAAAAAAACTGAATATTCCCTTACTTTTCTGAAAAAGCATCTTACATATTTGTACTTTTCATGCAGAAAAAACAAAAGATTTGCATGGAATAAAATCGGATCAAATCTCTCCCTCTCTCGTCTATCCAAACTCAATGTTAGTTTGAAAAAAAAAACAAAGCTGTGGTATTAATTCTTCGAAATCTCGGTATTAAATTTTGTAACCACCCCCTTTACACTCTCTCATCTGCTCTCTCTCTCATATTCTCTCATCTCGGTATTAAATTTTCTAACTACTTTCGTTCCCCCTCTAACGATTAGAAGAAGTAACGAAAAACCAAAAAAAAAAAAATCATGTCTGCTCCCTTGACTCCGCCACGAAAGGGATAAGGTAATTGAAATCTCCCCCTCTCCCATCTCTCGTCTCTCTCTCGTGTATCATCATCATAATCTAATCACCCATTTATTTTTAATTGTTAGAACTGTTAATCGAAGATGGAGAATACAAGAGATCTTCGGACGGGTTCGGCAGGAGAAATTCCGGCAGAGGTTAGCTTGTTTCGAGAATACATAAGCATGTTTTGGTGAAAGAAATTTTCATGTTTAATTGTTAGATCTGGTGCATAACGAAAGTGTATTTGCATAATGATGGTATTTAAATTTGCATAACGATGGTATTTTTAGATTTAATGCATAACGAAAGTTGTTTAATGCATAACGAAAGCATAACGAAAGTTGTTTAATGCATAACGAAAGTTGTTTAATGCATAACGAAAGTATTTAAATTGCATAACGGAAGTAGTTTAATTGCATAATCCTTATGGCTAAAATCTGTAATTAAAAAAAACTTCAAATTGCATAACGAAAGGTTAATTTAATTAATCGTTATTATATTGTTAATATGTAACGAAAGTATATTACAAAAAGACGATAGTTAGTTTATGCCATAACGATAGTTAGCATAATGAAAGTGAATTTATATGTCATAACGATATCTTGTTTGAAGACGTGAATTTATATGCCATAACGATAGTTAGTTTATGTCATAACGATAGTTAGTTTATGTTCATAACGAAAGTTTTCGTGAATGTTATCGTTTCGTTAATGTTATCGTTATGCTTTTAATTTTCGTTAATGTTATCGTTATGTGAAATGTAAATTTCGTTATTGTTAAAATCTAATTATCGTTATTGCTAAATTTAAATTTCAATATGTTAAAGTTAAAACTTTCGTTATTAGTAAAATTATATTTTCGTTAATGCTAAATTTTTATTATCGTTATGCTAAAATTTAAACTTTCGTGAATGTTATTGTTATGTGAAATTTAAATTTTGTTATTGTTATTAGATTTTCGTTAATGTTAAATTTTTATTTTCGTTATGTTGAAGCTTTAATTTTCGTTAATTTTATGGTTATGTTTAATTGAAATTTTATAGTTATGTTAAATATAAATTTTCATTATAGTTATGCCTATTTTCGTTATGCCTTAATCTATAGTTAATCGTTATGCATTAAGTTAAATCGTTTTATAAAATCGTTATGCCGATTTTATTAAATCGTTTTATGAAATCGTTATGCCTATTTTATTAAATCGTTATGCCTATGCTAATAAATTGTTATTGTTAAATCGTTTTATTAAATACTTAAATAGTTATTGTTAAATCGTTTTATTAAATTGTTATGCTTAAATCGTTATGGCCCTTGTTTAATTTATCGTTATGCCTAATTTAATAATAATAATAATAATATTAATAATAATAATAATAATAATAATAACCACGACAATAATTTAATAATAATAATAATAATAATCTAATAATAACAATAATATTTGCTAATTAATAATATTAGTAAAAAATATAAATAGGAAAAAAAAATTAATATAATTAATAATAATAATAATAATAATAATAATAATAATAATAATAATAATAATAATAATAATAATAATAATGTTTTGTACTATATTTAAAGGGTATAGGAGTTATTTAATTTAATAATTACATGAAAT
Source organism: Perilla frutescens (assembly GCA_026008535.1). Classification (NCBI taxonomy): domain Eukaryota; kingdom Viridiplantae; phylum Streptophyta; class Magnoliopsida; order Lamiales; family Lamiaceae; genus Perilla; species Perilla frutescens. The sequence continues at coordinate 15,154,972 of BRKX01000007.1, read as the reverse complement.
CATTAACGATGATAACCTTAATCCTTATACCTTATTTAATTATAATTTAATTTTAAAATCTAATTATCGTTATGCTAAATTTAAATTTTGATATGTTAAAGTTAAAACTTTCGTTATTGGTAAAATAGTAATATTAGTCTAATTAATACTATCAATTGTGGTGTTTATGGTATGATGTATGTGGATCGTTTGTTGTTTGGCACTCCTGGTCTTGATGTCAGTCCATATGATATTCAGAGATATCGGTTTTCTGTAGCAAAGAGGATCTACTCACTTAGCTGTGGCCGTCTAGAGTGACTTATGATGTTATATATGTATTGTACTTGACGTCTTTCATGTATGTATTGCATTTGACATTGCTCGTTCATTGACTACATGATTTTTAAACAAATAAAACCAAAGTAGACATCATTATCATTTTAAACAAATACAACCAAAGTCGAGATAAACCATATTATCACTGCAAGCTAACGACAATAATGTAGACATGATCAATCTAGGTCCTTCGTCTGTCTACTCGGACACCTGGGACGGGTATGAGACGTCTCACCACAAATACCACACTTCTTAGGTGCTCTTCTACGTGCAGACTCCGGTGGCGCGCTCTCTGGAGGTGCATTTAAGTCCACACCGACAATGGGCACCGGGGCTGTGCATACGCGTCTGTTATGGCCCGGGACATGACATCTAGTGCAGATCTGCCTCCGCTAACTGGATGACGCCTCAGCACCCCCACGAGCTCTAGACATTCGAGGACGACCGGCATGTTTTGTAATCACAGGAGCGCGCACAAGTGGACAACCGTCAGGCGGGACAATCCAATCTTCTGGACTGGGTAAGCCCATGATGACTGAGTCGTACATGCTGGCAATTGTCTCCGTCTTGTAGCATCTATCCACAAACTCGTATATGTTTCCACCGGAGAATCTACGTGTGAACACGAATTATAGTTAAAAAACATGATTACTCACAACAATGATAGTGTTAAAAATTTAAACAAGTATGTACCTGATCGCTGCTGCAGCGTGGCTACACGGGATCAAATCCAACTCGAACTCACGACAATCGCAGGTCCGATGATGAAGATCGACCATAAAAAACTTCATGCCCACCTCTACTTTCCACAGGTGTGCTAAGGTCGTGCATCGAACGGAAAAACATCGTCCTTTCTCGACATTCTTAGATAACTTGTCCACAGTGGGCTGTGTCAACACGTGATCCCACGTCTGCGCTGCAGCCCGACGCTCAACAAACCACTCTTCCACAATTTTCCTGAACGACTCAAGCAGTGAGCAAATAGGCAGTCTCCTAGCCCACAGTAGACGGGCATTGAGTGACTCAGCCGCATTAGATGTCATGAATCCGAAACGCCGTACGGGACACTGCGATCGGGACCAATGCTGCGGATCAATATTACAAAGCTTCTCGTATGCTGGTCTACTCAGCATTTCCAATGCTGACAAGTGCCTCTGGAATACATCTGTCCGATATGCATATGCAGCCTCCTTGAACAACCCAATGACATTGGACCCGCGCTTTGCCATCTTGGTCTGTAGATGATAATAGCACAATCCGTGAGTCGCTCTTGGAAAAACAGCCGCGATAGCATTCTTAATGCTCTTGTGCTGGTCGGACACAATCAGGAGGTCTTCTATCTCGCCCAAAGTGATATGCAATCGATTCAGGAACCAGATCCAAGTGTCATCATTCTCGATCGGACCGATACCAACTGCAATAGGTAACACCTGTTCATTGCCGTCCTTCGTCACAGCAACAAAGAAAATCCCCTTGTTCTTCTCCTTCAAGTGTGTCCCATCAATCACGACCACTGGTCTTGCACCCGCATGGAAGGCACTGATACACGGTCCGAGTGCCAAAAATGTATACTTCAGCTCATGTACGGTGTTCGTCTAAAACTCGTACAATGTCCCGGGATTGCGTAGCTGCAACGTGTGTAGAAATGCGGGCAATTGCGCATAGGACTTATCAAAGTCCCCATAGATCATCTCAATTGCAATGTTCCTCGAGCGCAGAGCGAAACTGTAATCAATCTGGATCCCGTATTCACGTAGAAGCTCGGAGACCATCTCTTTGGGCTTCAGAACAACCCCCTCATCGACCAGTTTACGTGTAAAATACTTTGCAACCACCCGTACAGGCACCTGTCGTGGGGCAACACGACTCATATCCATGTGGCAAGTGTGAGTGCCGTCAAACTTGTAGATTCTCCAAACAACTCCATCCACAACGGCACACAGCTTGAACGGGCACTCCCTGCCATGCTTGCACATGTAGACCAGCCGTGTCTTGTTCGATCGATACACGGCATACTCCACTCTATTCTGCATGTGATACAGTCCCACGGCCAGGGCCAAATCATCCTTGGTGCGGAAAATCGCACCCTTCTGAATTTCATCTGTATTGGCTGCTGAAGGCTCGTCCCAACTTAGTGGGCCTGCAACGTCAATATTCGCAAGTGGAACAAGCCAATTGCTCCCACCCCTCTCAGATACATCCTCAGCCCTAGTGTTCGACGATGATGCTCCTCTGGTCATGCCTATCAATCGTCCCGTACCCCCTGTAGAACGAATCCATCCCGTGAACTCTGTGAACACTGATTCGAGCAAGTCCGTTCTCACATTCTCCTCCGCTTCTTCATCTGTAGTAGGAATTTCTTCTTCTTCTCCTCCTCCTTCATGCGGGAATGCATCGTCGTCAAAATCGTGCTCTGGAGCCTCATAATGCTGCGTATCATCACGAACCTCCTCTCTGACCGGTTCTCTGTACTCAGGCTCGGTGTCAGGGATGACCCTTGAGCTGCTGCAACCTCTCTGAACAACATACACAACCATCTCTTGACTCTGCTCATGGAGCAAGTCTAGCAAACCAGCATCATCTTTCAGTCTTGTCTTGATCTATCTACCACTATTGGTGCTCGACATCCATGATAACTGGTACTCGACACATGTGGGATCGGTCTCTAATAACTCATGTATCTCTCTGATCAGTGACCTAAAACATAAATCATCCGATGACATGATGATCAACTCCTCCACACCATCTACGTACTGAGCTCTATCCCATCGGCCACTATGTCGTACAATAATACGACGTCTAACCATCTGCCCTACAACAAATTTAAAAATAAACATAACTATATAGAACAAAAATTAATTTTATACCTAACGAAATATAAATTTAGCCATAACTAACATTGAATTTATACAATAACGAAAATTTATTATTAACATAACGAAATTTTTATTTAACAATAACGAAAGTTAATTTCTAAACATAAAGAAAAATTAAATTTAACAATAACGAAAATTAAATTTCAATAATAACGAAACTTTAGATTAAACAATAACGAAAGTTTAGTTTTAAAAATAACGAAACTTTAAATTAATAATATCTTCACAAAATTTAAATACAACAATTAACCATAATGAAATTTTTTTAAACATAAGGAATACTCAAATTAAACGATAACGAAAGTTTAGTTTTAACAATAACGAAAATTTAAATTACACAATAACGAAAATGACATTTTAAGAATAACAAAAATTTAAATTCCACCATAACGAAATGTCATTTTCGTTATGATAATTCTAAACCATTAACTATAACCATAACGATAATTCTACTTATCGAAATGACATTTTCGTTATGGTGAGTACAATATCGAAATGACCATTAACTATAACCATAACGTAAATTTTCGTTATGTTTAACCATTAACTATTAACTAACCCTAACGATAACCATTAACACAAATTAAATTTCAACATTAACTAACCATAACGAAAAAATTTATTTAACCATAACGACAGTTCAATTGGACAATAACGAAAATTAAATTAAAACTAGGGTTATACTTTAACAATAATTGAAACTAACCATAACGACAGGAAAATTAAAACTATCATTATACTTTATCGTTATACCTTTGTTATAGCCTAATTGCAGGAACATAATTCTGGCTAAATAAAACCTAAAACAATTTTCTAAGTAAGGAACGTAACAAGACTTGAAACGTACCTTTCAATTTTGGAGAATTTTTCCGCGAAATTTCACCGATGACGATGTTTTGTTGATGACGATGGTCTTCTCGCTTGCACGATCAAACATTCATTTTTTATGTGAATTCAGAGATTTTCTTCACCAAACTCTCGAACTATTTCTTCTATTTGGGTGTGGGTTGAATTGATGCATCAGTGTAGTGTAGGAGAATGATACCAACCTCTCTTACATAAAATTAAATGCATTAAATTTCATTTAATTTGGGCCAACTAATACCTACCTATGCAAATACAAATATTTATGCATTTTACCTACCTCATGTTGACCACACAGAAATGACAGAATAATGCATTGATGCATAACGTTATAAATGTTTCGTCATAAGTTTTCGTTATATATTGATAAATTTTCGTTATATGTTTTTATACATGTATCGTTTAATATTTTTGTTATACATAAAATCCTATATAATGAACTATCGTTTAATGTTTTCGTTAATATTAATTTCGTTATTATTATTATTGTACTTTCGTTAATTTCTATCGTTATTCTTATTATTATTATTTTCGTTATTCTTATTATTACTATCGTTATTATTATTATTATTATTATTATTATTATTATTATTATTATTATTATTATTATTATTATCATTATTATCAATAATTATATTTCGTTATTCTTATTATCATAACTTTCGTTATTATCAATAATTATATTTCGTTATTCTTATTATCATTACTTTCGTTATTCTTATCATTACTATTAATTTCTATCGTTATTCTTATTATTATTATTTTCGTTATTCTTATTATTACTATCGTTCTTATCAATAATTATATTTCATTATTCATATTATCATTACTTTCGTTATTATCAATAATTATATTTCGTTATTCTTATTATCATTACTTTCGTTATTCTTATCATTACTATTAATTTCTATCGTTATTCTTATTATTATTATTTTCGTTATTCTTATTATTACTATCGTTATTATTATTATTATTATTATTATTATTATTATTATTATCGTTATTATCAATAATTATATTTCGTTATTCTTATTATCATTACTTTCGTTATTTTTATCATTACTATTAATTTCTATCGTTATTCTTATTATTATTATTATTTTCGTTATTCTTATTATTACTATCGTTATTATTATTATTATTATCGTTATTCTTATTATTATTATTATTTTCGTTATTATCATTACTATTAATTTAGTTATCCTTATCGTTATTCATTATTATTAATTTTAAAAATAAATTGTCTACAAAAAACTGGTAGGGATCGATCATGTATTTATTTTTATATGTTAGGGTTTGTATTTGTTAGGGTTTTTAAACTTTAGGGTTTTAGGGTGCATTTAATGTTTAGTGTTGAAAAAAACATAAAAAGTACATTTCCCCAATCATTGGATGTGGGGCCAAGTGTGTCATATCTCCAAATTGCCCATGAAACTACTACACCCTTATATGTTGCCTTTTTTTCCCTTTTTTACTTTTTTTTTTGTCTATATTTATAGATTTACACAAAAAAATACTTCACATAAATTAAAATGACATAAGCGATCATAAATTAATGAAGAAGACGATAATGGGTTACTAATTACCTTGTGTTGAACTGTTGAAGAAGATGAACGATTTGGAAAAACTATTCCATATACCAAAAACAAGGTCATTTTTAATTTCAAATTGGTATGTGACTATTTTTAAAAAAGCTCAAAAGCAAAACTAATTGGAAAAACAACATTGCCATGACTGAATAAATCATAATATTGTTGAGATTGATCAATAAAAGTCTACTACTAACTTAATGGACCATATTCAATATTTATCAACACAAATAAATTAACAAATTTAAATCCTAATAATGAATAAACCAATACTACTAATCAATTGCTAACTAAAAATTGAAAATTGAAAATTGAACACTGAGAAAATTATTATATATCCCAGGAGGGAATGAACTCAGAACTCAAATTAATAATTATACAGTAAAACCTCTATACAGTAATATTATTGGGACGGAGAAAAATATTACTGTAGGGAGGTTATTCTTATATAGAGTTTACATATAAAAAATTATTTTTTTGAAAAAAATTAATATATATTGTACAACACTTGGAAATGTCCCTTCATATTTTAAAAACATGAATTTAAAAAGGTATATAAGATTCATTAATGTGTTAATGCATATACGCATCTAGGAAATGAAAATAAATAAATTGATGGTGTCAATGACTTAGAAGTTACAAAAAAATTAGATGAAGATGATCAAAGAATAGTTGCAGATTTGAGAAATCAGATAAAAGAACTTCATTACAATAATCAAATGGATATGGATGTTTTCCTCGATCATCCAAATGACCAACAGGTAGTGTATGCTTTGACCAAAGAAGATATCATTACATGAATCAAGCAAGAAACACAAAGTGATAATCCAGAGGATGATAATGTATAAATAGAAAAAGTCTCGTGTCATGAAGCTTCAAGCATATACGTTGGACAAGTTAGAAATATTTTGGATTCAATAAGGTGTTGTGTTGATAAGTTACTTCGAACGCGCAAATTAAAGGATGTGGTATAAACCCAATAAATTAAAGCATTATCACAAGCAATTCTAGATAAATATTTCATATAATCTTAAGTTTAATGTAACATATGTAGTTAAATAGTTCTAGATATTTTATATAGATATTTAAATATTTTTGACATTTAATGTCATTTTATTACTATATGGAGGTAAATTTCTTAAGGATGGTCCTAAAAAAACATCGGAATATTACAATGTAGAGGTTATTCTTATTTATAACTGGTCCCGAGTTGAGACCATAACTTTTTATTACTATAAGGAGGTTATTCTTATATAGAGTATTCTTATATAGAGATTTTACTGTAGAATTAAACTAAAACACAATAAATTGAAACAAAAAAAAAGCATAGAATAAAAAACAATAAACTTGATTGTGAAACAACCATATAAATCCGTTGCATTTTAGCTATGTCGTAACCGTTGTGAAAATTTAAATAAACATAAATATGTGAAGAATTGTTATTCATAGTCATAATTTATCAAATATAAATAGACTAATATAAAATTTGAATAAATACTCTCTTTAGGTAAAAAATCATGATAAAGCACCGCTTTGGATCCCTGTACTTTACAATTTTTCTGAACTGGGCCACTCTACTTTATTTGATTAAAATGAGGACCCTAAACTATTAATTTTGATAAAATTAAGTCCCTCTTTTAAATAAATTGATACTATATGGACCCCAATTAAAAAAAAATGATGTTTAATAAATAAATAAATATAAAATCAAAAATAATTAAAAAATACAAATTGAAATTTTAATTAAAAAATTAAATATAAATATAAATAAAAATAAAATTAATTAATTTTGTTTTAAAACCACTGTAATTTTATTTTTTATTTTTTGATAAAAATCGAACAGTAGTTTTAAAAAATAATTTTAATTTAATTGAATTTTTATTTAACTATTGTTTGATTTTTTTTAATTTACTATTTTTTAAATAAAATAAAATTACGACCGTGCATAAAAATCAATTTAATTTTTTTCATTTTTTATTTATTATTTTAAAATTAAAATAAAAAAGTCGAACAATAGTTTTTTAAAAAATCTGATTTTTTAACAAATTTTAATTATTTTTTATTTTAAAAAATCAATTTTTTATGTTTGTTTTTGAATTTGGAGTCCCTCCACTATTAATTTTGTTAAATTCAAATTCATCTGGTAATATAAGGGACTCGAATTTAACCAAAGTTGATTAAGTAGATGTACTTCATTTTTTTCAAATAAAATAGATGGATCCAATCCGAAAAAAATTATAATTGCAGGAATTCAAAACAATGTTTTGCCAAAAATCATAGAATAGATATTTGTAAACTTAATTAATCATTATATATATATATATATTAAAATTAAATGTTTCCAGCAAATTTGTGCACAAGCAAAACAAAAAGAACATTATGCATTGACAGAGGCTCTAATGTTCTATTACTTTATTTAGTCTAACTAGTGATTGATAAACATCGAACGAGTCCAAATAGCTCAACTTAACAGTAACATATCTATCTATACATATATTAAGGCAAAATCGTATAAGAGACAATAGTTCTTCTATAAACAGTTGTCTATTACGTGATTTAATAGTTATATTTTAGACAACACTTTTTATATAATAGATAACGGTTCTGAGTTAATAGACAACAATTTTGAGTTAGTAAACAGTAAACAACAATAGTGTCATTAATTGTTGTAAATTTTTATTCTTTTTTTTTTCATTTTTCATGACGGTTTAAATTATAATCGTTGTATTTTAACAAATTTTTGCAATCTTATTTATGATTTTTTTACTTGGAAATTTGAGATTTACAACATTTTTTATTTTATTTTTTTTTTGCATAGGTGGATGATTTGTATAGTACTTTACATTTGTCTCATAAAAAAAAGATTTCATTTATGTTGCACTATAATAATAATAATAATAATAGTAGTAGTAGTAGTAGTAGTAATAATAATAATAATTTATTTTTCTATTTCAATTTCATCATTTAAAATAATTAAATAATTATATTTTTTTATATCTATCATATATTCAAAGAATTCAACTATTCTTTAATCTTGGACAATTATACATTATTTTTTATAAAATCGTGTCGTTTGAAATATTTCAATTCGATCTTTCTAACATGGATTTTCATCTAGTTTCTAAAAATTAATTTTCTTATCTAATTAATTAACAGATGTGTATATCGTTTTATTAATTTTAAAAATTAAGCACAACATATAAAATTCAAAAATAATCATAATATTACAAATAAAAAAAATTATTTATGCGTCGTACGGAAGAAATATTAGTTAACTAATAAACAAAAAACAACCAACAGTGTTAATAACGATTTATTTTCATCAGAGGAACATGAATATTAATATTAGTATTGGGCCAAGCGACGATAAAAAACCACATTTGTACACTAAAATACTCGTGAAATTTATTCTTACTACTTCGAAAGTTGATCATTTTCCTTTAGTACGTAGAAGACTCGAATGTCGGATTGTCACGCCACATCTAATGTTCTCTTAGTTGCGAAAACTCCAGATTTTTAATGGATGTATGATCTGAAACATCTTCTATCAATATTAGCAATAGAATTAATGCAGAAGTTTTCATTGTCATTTGCTGCTTGCACTTCTACCAATCTTCCCTATAACATGATGCAGCAAGGGAGCACAAATTCCTTGAGAATTTTCCTGGCCTTTGGGTACCCTTGGATGAGACCTTTCGTCGGGAAATCCGCGGTGGTGGTGGAGCAATCTTCCTTTATTCACTGGCTGAATTCCAATTAGCCGTCCAAGCGACACACTTTGATCTGGAAAAAATGATCCTGTGGACTGCAATACATGATTATATGTCGATACATAATATTTTTTATGCAACTTTTTAGACATCAATAAGGCCTTCACACATAAATAATTCTGTGACAACGTCAAATAGTTTAAAGAAATTGTATCAACAAAAAAAAAAAAATTAACTAATTAAAAAGCTGAAAGCAAGTAAGAAAACAAAAATCAATTTGTTGTTTTGGATGGTGATGAACAGCTGTTGCAGTTTGGTAGGCATTAAAGAAGGAAATTACACCAACTTACTGGTTTTTTGCTCCTTCAAAAAATTATCCATTTTTTTGTCTTTACCAAATTACTGCAGAGTTGGATTGTCCAAGTGTTTCTCTATGATAATATTTCTTTTTATGTATTTATTTTAATCAAAATTTTTCTAACAAAAATAACTATTAAAATTTCTGAAACTAAATAATACTAGAACATGGAAACATTTCATACTAATATTGAAATGAACAAAAATTACACACTAATATTGCAAAAAAAAAAATGTCATTGTAATTTTCTTTGTCGTTTTCTTTATTATGTAATTTTATTAAATGTCATTTTTTTATTATGAAATTTACAATATATAATTATATCCAAATTAACATTTTAAAATTACAATGCCGCCATATTTCACTAACTATATATATATATGTGTTTATAATTTCAAATATTTATCGATAATTTTTTTCCATATATTCGTCTTAAAAACTCATGTGTAAAAGGGTGTTCAGTTATTTAAGTTTCTTGAAGAATTAAACAAGTAATCATAAAATATGCAAAACTGCAAATGCAAGAAAAAGTTCTGTTATTTACATACTTAGAAGTGTAATCAGTCAGACAAGATTGGAGATACTAAAAATAGCAGGAACTTGAGCAAGATCCAATTTCGAAATTTTACATAAAACAAATCAATTTGATGTGGATAAAAAAAAGAAGTTGGATAGATATTATATTACCTCAGTATCAAGATTAGAGGAAGAGAATGAAGAGAAACTTGACGAACGGGGGATGCGAGAGGCGTAAGGCTGCGGTGGCGCCGCCTCCACCGCCGCCGGCTGAGAGGCGTCTGCCACCACAATTCTGGAGTTCATGTTTCCAAGACCAAACGGCCATCCACGAGGCACATCATTTCCCTATCAAACACAGTGGAAAAATCAGCACAAGTAAACTACTCTGAAACTGCGCCTCCACCGCCGCCGCCGTGACACCGGCCGCCACACCCACCCTCAACAACAAATATTGATCAAACCAAGGAAAAAAGAGGTTGAAATTTTAAGATCTCTACCTACCTCAAGTAGCCTGCAATTATAAGCAGTAGACACAACACATGCTATTTAATTACCTTATTTCTAGCTAATAGAAAATAAGAATCAACTCAGAGATAATAATGCTGGAAAAAAAAATACCTCCATGAATATGAATATGGCGTTTTAGAGGATCATAAAAAGGAATTAAAAGAGTGTGTAATAAACTTAAGAAATTATAGAATTAATTCTGCAGATATTGATGAAAGATGAGCAAAAGATCGACGTGGAAGATTTTGTCCTACATCAAATAAAAATATTGTACGCTTCTTAGTTAATTAAGTTGTCGGCACTCTCTGAGTTTTCTTCTTATTTATATATATGCTGACTATAAACAACTCATGTTGAAAATGACAAGCAATAGTTAAGAATTTTTTTGAAATACACGTTTTGATAATTTAAACGGTTGGCCTATGAAATGAAATATCATTTTATTTGAAATAAATAATCTCAAATATTTCTGGGTTAAAAGTTTATTAAGGCAATTTAAATTTAAAATTTGGGTAGTTGGGCAATGCTTAATACATAGAAGTTATTTGAACAATTTGTAGTATATTTACACATGTTAACCCACAAAATCAGAATAAAAAACTAATTTTTCTAAAAAATGTATGACAGTTTGTACTTTCAACATATAAATATGATTTAAATAATAGGGAATAAAATCTGCGTCATATTTCAACTCAAATCAATGTTATTCCATCAAACTTTGTCGTTATACTCTCTCTTTCTCAGCCTCACTTCACTGGAAAACTGAAAAAAAAATTGTTAGAGCCACGTCGCAGAAAAATCGTGAACAATAACAAAACGACATCATCAATGAGGGAACGAGTGGTGGCACAAAGGAATTCATCTGAACCGAGAGAGGTTAGCGACTGTTATACCATAACGATAATGTATTTACCTATATTCGTTATGCCCACCGTTAATACGATGTTTAGAATGTTAGAAATGCTTTTAGTGACGTTATTGTTAATGTTCATACCATAACGGTAGTGTATATTGCATAATGATAATGGTGTAATACCATAACGACAATGTTTATGTTTCCAGATCTTACATAACGATAGTTGTTTATAGCAATAACAATAGTGTTAATGTTTTCGGATCTTGCATAACGATATTGGTTTATACCATAACGATAGATATTGTGCTTTAATGTTTGTGTTTCTATCCTCTAACGATAGATATTGTGTTTCTATACTCTAACGATAGATATAGTGATGTAATTGGTATGCTTAACTATAATGATATTGTGATGTGGTAACGATATATACATATATGTTTGTGTTTTTTTTATTATCGTTATGACTTATTTTATTATCATTATATACAAGCTTAATCGTTATGCCTTATTTTATTATCATTATGTCTTAATTATAATTTAACCATTTTCGTTCTAGCTTAATTAAAATTTAATTTAATTATATTTAATATAATCATTATGTACAAACTTAATCATTATGCCCTAATTATAATTTAACCATTTTCGTTATACCTTAATTAAAATTTAATTTAATTATATTTAATATAATTATTATGCAGAAGCTTAATAATTGTCATGTCTTATTTTATTATCATTATGCCTTAATTATAATTTAACTTTTTTCTTTATAGCTTAATTAAAATTTAATTCAATTATATTTAATATAATCATGATGCACAAACTTAATCGTTATGCCATATTTTATCGTTATGCATTAATTATAATTTAACCATTTTCGTTATGTCTTAATTTAAATTTAATTTAATTTAATTATATTTAATATAATCATTATGCACAAGCTCAAATGTTATGTCTTATTTTATCATTATGCCTTAATAATAATTTAAGCCTTGTCGTTATGCCTCACATAAGCCTTGTCGTTATGCCTTAATTATAATTTAATTTAATTATATTTAATATAATCATTATGTACAAACTCAAATATTATGATTATAATAGATATTAATATGATTTATGATAATAAATTAAGTTAATTTTACTGATTCTAATATAATTGCATTAATTGATTTTTAATCATAAAATTTATGTTATGGACAATTAAATTAAAGTACCAATTAACCTTAATATAATGATAAATTACACCATTTATTGTTATGCAATGAAGTTGGACAAATATGTCCAAGATCAGTTTGTGCAATTTGACGATGTCAGTTGTGGAGTATATGTTATGATGTATGTGGGTTGACTGCTCACCGGATCCCCGGACACAAATGTCACTGAGGATGATATTCGCGCTTATCGTGTTTCTGTAGGATAGATGATCTATGGGTTGGGCTTTTCACACTGACCCGAATTTCGTGGTTGAGGATGATATCATATATGTATTGTATCTGACATTTATATTTATTCTATTGATATATGTTTGTTTATCATGTGATTAGTGCCTAATAGAAAATCATGATAATAATAAAGTCATTAAAAAAAGTAGACATCAGTAATCAATGTTAGCCGCCAATCTAATCGGACACGGTCGTGCATACTCCTGAAAAGCATTGATACACGGCCCGAGTGCTAAAAATATATGCTTGAACCGATCTTCAGAGGTCGTCTAAAATTCATACAATGTCCCGGAATTTCTTAGCTGTAACGTGTGCAGAAATGCAGGTAGTTGCGCATACGACTTATCATAGTCTCCATAAATCATTTCGATAGCAATGTTCCTTAAGCACAAAGCAAAAGTGTAATCAATAAAAAATCATTGGAATTACAAATCTCTCGAAAGATAAACAATGAAAATTCACTCCACACTCAAGTGTATAAGGTGTAACTCTCAAAATCAGAAAATACATCAATCCACCATAGGCTTGCAAATTATCTATATCTCCACTACTAATGTCGGCTCTTTGGATAGGTAGACAAAAGATGAATAAGTGACTTATCCAAAAAAAAACTCTCGAGTTAGTTACTCTCAATCATCCCCATAAATCACCAACTAGTAACTAATCTTAGTAGAACTAAATATTAATCTTGTTTAGTTTACTCCTTTCTTTCCAACATCAAATAAAAATTACCAATAGTGCGTGTTGAAATTTCACTGATAAACAAACAAAGTGTTGGATGGGTTTCTTATGCTCATTATTATTATTTTCTTTTTTTCGAAAATATAAATAAATATATATTTTTCTTTTTCAATTCTCTCTTTTTTTTTAGCAGAGCTTATGAGACTCCAAAATATTTTTCCACAACACATCAAACATCCCATAGCATGATATAATTCTCTCACCATTGATCCATACAAAAAATTATCATACATTCAAACATGAAATTCCTTAGCTCCGGATATAAAAAAAAAATAGGTTAAAAGGCTAAAACAGGCTGATTATGGAATCTTTCAAACATGAAATTCCTTAGCTCCGGATATAAAAAAAATAGGTTAAAAGGCTCAAACAGACTGATTATGGAATCTTTCAGAGATAAATAAAAATTTAGGAAAAATCAAAAGTTAACAAAGATAGCATAAGATCATTTATCATATCAATCTTAACTATTATCTCATCAACTGAACCAAGCGGAGCCTAAGAGGATTATATATTCTCTATTGTATAATCCTCAATAACTGACTTTTTCATTGAGCAGCACATGCATATATATTAATAAAAATATTATATTAATGCAGAGTAACAATATTTTTTTATATGGCAAAAAATGTATCTTTAGGAATTGAAGAATTTATTTCATTTATAGACGAATAGAGATATAAATTGGGCCACGTTTTTTTTATATAAATCAACTTATCTAGCCAGAGCTTTGTTAATTAATTATACCATACATTACAAATTGATAAGAATTTGTACCCTACATTCCAAAATGCTAGTGTCCACCACGGCTTGATTGATATCATCAAAATTTGAATTCCATGGTTTAATTATTATTTTGTAATCGTGAATGGCTACACAGAAGTGGTGCACTTAAAAACTGAGATTGGAATTCGGTTGGAGTTTCATATGTTTGCTTTAGCACGACTGATTATTACCTTAAACCAATTTTGAGCATATTTTTTATTTCATTTCTAATCATTACCGTTAACGTTTTTTAGGGGTTTGATTAATTCTCCGATTAAGTCTTCTTCGCTAATAACCAATGAAAACCCATGTATATATATAATTAATGAGTGAATTCGGTTAATCATTCCGACCATAAAGCATCTCAACATTTCTCCAAAATTCCTATATAATTTTCTTTGTTTGTCAAAGACATTATATATATACTAATTATATATATACTACCACTAGCAGGGCTGACACATAGGCATGTTTGGGTGGGGCCATTGTCCATGGGTTGAAGAATTTACGAAAAATGTATGTCATTTTATTTAGTAGCACTACAAGAAAATCGCTCGTACACCACGGGTAATAATCGTGGTATATGACAAATCCCAACCATGGTCTAGGTGGGTGTCGTCTATGCACACACTCATACACCACAGGTAATCACCGTGGTAATTTTACCATGATTTTAAAAAAATCGTGGTTAATTTACAACGGTGGCATATACCACGGTTATTCACCGTGGTAATTTTACCACGATTTTCAAAAAAATCGTGGTTAATTTACGAAAAATCATGGTAAATTTACGACGGTTATAAAAAACCGTGGTAATTTTACCACGTTTTAAGTAAAAACCGTGGTAAAATTACCAC
The DNA here is from genome assembly GCA_026008535.1 of Perilla frutescens. Lineage (NCBI taxonomy): Eukaryota > Viridiplantae > Streptophyta > Magnoliopsida > Lamiales > Lamiaceae > Perilla > Perilla frutescens. The sequence goes on along the minus strand of BRKX01000007.1, from coordinate 15,139,579 downwards.
AATTTTAATAAAACCGTCGTAAATTTACCACAGTTAGATTTTAACTGTGGTAAGTTAACCACGATTTTTTTAAAACCGTGGTAATTTTACCATGATTTTTTAAAAAAACTGTGGTCAATTTTTTTTTAGGGCCTATTTTTTAAATTATTTTTTATCTTGTATTAAAAAATATTATAATTGATAATCATCAAAAAATATAAAATATCATTAAAAATGCAAATTAAAATATGATTCAAAATATCATACATCATCAAAATACATGTCTAAAATATAATATTCAATCTGTCAAAGCTAGCTCCCGGTCATTTGTTAAAAACTACTACAATATCATCAATCCAAAACTCTATTACAATTTGATCTTACTGTAAAAGCCTTGAATCATACTTGTAGATTGAAGTCTTCTCGTGCTAAGATCTAAAAAAATCAATTGATCATTATATATAATAGGTGATTAACTTAGTCTATTCGAGTTAAAATATAAAAAATGATCTAATGATTAATAAACTGAAAATTACCTTGCACGATCTTATATATGCTCAAGCACACAATTCGCCCATTCCACACGAACTTCATCGATATCCTCTTACAAATACTTCTCCGTTTTGAACTATTATCATTAAAAAAAATTGAGTACATGTTATATATTATAAATAAGCATAAATATATTTTAAGATAAAAAGAAGTAAGATTAAATTTAATCAATGGAATGAAATTAAATAAAATACAGGTTATGTGGTATCATAAAATTAAAAGAAGTAAAATCGTAATAGAATACATGTTAGAGAGTATCGAGCTACCTCTTCATATATCTTGATAGCTTTTTAGTACCTAAAAAGAAAAGAAAGAAATATCTTTGTCGGGATATGGATGCTTTAACTGTTTATAGCTGATTACAAAAATCACATGCTACTCATTTTTGTCTAAATTTTAGTTACTCTGATGGAAAAATTCATAATCTGCCAACAGGTTCTAACACTGCTCTACTTGAAACCAACCAATTCAAGATTCCCAAATTATTAAAACTTAAAAAGTTAAAGAAAATAAAAAAAGAAAGAAAGTGGTGTTATGTTACTTCCCTAATTGTGCAGAAAATTCCGCCACCTTTTGCCTGCACTATTTGCAGGAGTGTTAACTTCCTTAGTCAGATAAAGGTCACCAGCCCGTTCAAAATAAGTTATTGCTTGATCAAGATTTTTTTCTTGCTCATATAACTCACCAATTTCCTAAAAATATTCAAATTACGTCATCCACCATACTAAAAAGCCTCCACAAAAATACTCAAAGCACTTTACGCAATACCTATTTCCAACAAATGCAAGAAAGAAGAGACTGACCAATTACAATTTACAACCTAGCAGCTCAAATTTGTTCTCCCAATAGTTCATTACAACTAATAAGTGCCAAAATTCAAACTCCATAACTTTTCTCCTTTCATTGATAAGGTATGAACTCGTAAGCAAGTATGCCCCATCTGGATCGGGACAAGCAAAAGTTATATACTGCAGGGATGAGGACTGATCTGGATAGAACTGCCCTAATCCATGTGATATATCTACTGTGCGTCTGTGATCTTTAACCCTGCAGCAAAAAGGAGAAAAAAAGAAGAAACCCTCACTATATCCAAAGGATGCTTATCAATTACTTCTAGATGAGAATCTAATACCCTCAGCTTGATATGAACATTTTCATGATTCAGAAATCAAAAGTTTCTTAGTTGCCAATTGTAGAGATGAGATAAATTTCTGCAAAACATCTTATAATTCCCAAATTTTATTTCACCACTCAATATCTACTGTTTAAGTCATTAAAAGCACCCCTCCAGGTTGATCCATCAAGCTTAAGTCGTATGATTTATTTCCTAGCTTCCAACAAAGAGCAAAATAATAAATGATGAGAGTACTAAAAAAAACACTTACCCATAGGACCTGCACCAGTTTCACGGCTATAATCAATAAGATCCTTCATGCTATTAACCACTTCTGATATCTGCAATGTTGAAATGTAAACAAATACAGAGGAATATCCAATCCTGGAAAATAAATAATTACAAGGAATCTTTTAAAATTTGTCAAGACAATTAAGTTGGCAGGGAAGTATCAAATGTTGTGTCATCTCTAAGTACAAACAAATTGATAATGGATAGACTATAGCAGAAACTTAAGCAAACAACAAGCTTCTAGGAAACACCAGTTTGATCCATCAAGTTTAAGTCGTATGATTTATCGATGCTACACCAGTTAATTACTCCAGACCAATAATCCACTATATTTACATGCAGTCACACAAACATACATACATACATAAACAAGGTTAATTTGTGCAAATTAAATCAATGCTAGCGTGATTCAAAATCTACAAAAAATTCAACCTTGGAACTAAAAAAAACGATAACATTTGCTTTAAAAAAGGAAATAAAAAGGAACCAGATTTCTTTGAACCTTAAAGTTGTAAACAAGATTCATACAAGTGTAGGATGAAGTAGTGGGTTTAATTGAATTGTAATCGACATCCAAATCACACCAGAAAAATTTTAAGAGCATATACCATCAATTATAGTAGGAAAATATGCTACAACTCTTATAATTTCGATCAACAAGACTAAAATTAACAAGTTTTGCTCAGGTGCCATACCAACTCAGACATGATTTTAAATCAGCAAAAAAGCCACCCCCAGCCACACAATAGGGGCGAGGGTTCAAATTATTTTCTGCACTAAGATAAAGCTCGATTGCACGATGATTTTGCTCAGAAACTGGGAATGCGACTGAAGACTCACAAACAATAAACATTCATCAAGGAATAAACAAAAATTGAAATTGCAGAGAAATATGACCAAATATATATACTCATCTATCCAATCACAAGAGAAACATTAGTTCCAATTACAACATATAGGCATATGCATTTTAAATCAATCGGCTTCCTTTTTTCGATTATCGTCAAGAAGTCATTCTAATATCTTGGTTGTTTTTAAACAATCAATTAACATCTAGATTAATGCATCCATGTTAATGACTAAGGGGTCGTTTGGTATCCATATACCAGTATATCAGATATCAAGTATGGGTATGGGTATCAGATATGAGCTATGGGTATCAAATTGATATCTGATATCTGTGTTTGGTGAGGACTATATCAGGTAAGGGTATTATATTGATATTTGATTTCTGTGTTTGGTAAGGACTATACTGATTTGAGATATCAAATCCTAATTTTAAAAAAATAAATTAACTTTCAAACTCTGAAATTATGAGTAAATTGCAAACATAATTTTATAACATACCATATTATATCAAAGTGTTTTGCAAGTGTCAATTGACTATTACATTTCAACCTATCATCATAATGTGCAAAAAAATCTCATAACAAATGAGGAATGAGAAATGTTTGATAGTTATGTAAAAGCTCCAAAAAAATTATACCATTAAAATGACCTTGCAAACACAAGCAAAAAAAAGATTATATTCATCCCACCAAGAAATTTTTGCCTTCTATGTTGCACCAAAAGGCCCACGAAGTCTAAGTATGAGCCTCTCCACATACAATTTCTTCCAATCATCATTTGGACAACTGTAGAATGCATCAAGCTCATTTTTGTTCCTCGAAAGAAAGCTAGTAGCATCAATTGCATCAATTTGGGAAACTCCCTCTATCGTAGCAATATCTGATAGCAAATTTTTCTTTTGCTCCACAATAGCATGTTCACGGTTTTGAGCCTCTTTCATAGTATTAGCTATGGTAACCATATGATCTTTGATTGCATCTAGGGCAGTCACATACTTATCAGCAGATCCGAGAGGGCTCTTACCTTTCTTTTGCCTCTTTCGTGGTGGTTGGGTTAGAACCTCACTGATATCCGAGTCATCTTGCTCATTTTCTAGATCAATACACTCATTGTCCATGTTGTTGATGCTATCATCCATATCTTCTGACCTACTTCCATCCGCTCGATCTGCATCATATATAAGCTGTAACTTTTCAAATAGTGGGAATGGACTCTTCCATAAACCCTTGGCCCTAGGATGCCCTTACAAATATATATATAGTTCAAATTAGATAGTGAAAATAAAAATTTTAAAACTCAATAAAGTAAATAAACAAGCATTTGACTTATGTAGACAATAAGATTTAGTAATTACCACACAAAATTCATCAAAACATTGTCTCTCGCATTGAACCATCTTGTTTTTGTCATCCCAATGAAATCCCGATGATTTGAGCATATCACTGATGACGATATATTTCTCTTTCAAAAATTTTATCTTTGATTCAACTTGTGAAGCCTTCAACTCACATGATGGAAACTTCTCTTTCATTTTTTCTGCAAAACATTGATGAAATCCATTCTTAAAACCACCCTCACACTTTCATCGAGGATCAAGTTTCAGCTCTAACAGGAAATCTAACAATGTTTCCTCTTCTAAATGGTTCCATTTTCTCTTGTTCTTTCCACGTCCAACAACTTTACTTGAATTATTCATCCTAAGCAAGAAACAATTTTATATACAATACATGCTCAACCGTTATCAAATTTTAAATAAAACTAGTACAATATTAAAAAAAAGGAAGCAAACAAAGTCAATTTTCAAATAAACTAGTACAACATTAAAAAAAAGCAAAGAAAGTCAATTTTCTAATAAACTAGTACAACATTCTAAAGAGGGAAAATGAACAAACTTGAATCACACCAAAAAAAGAAAAAGAAATTATAAGGAAACACATAGCAAGATCATAGTTTTATCACAATACAGATTACAGAGAGCGTCATAAATATTGAATTGTCCATTCACATGAGATACATAAGAAGATAAAAGGGAAGTGACTAGGGAGCATATAACATAACAAATGTTATATCTGTCATGCATTATCTAAAATAGCTAGCAGATGACATTTCTTAATGCACGACTTCAAGATTTTGTAGCAGAACACTTCCACCATCAGTCAGTCGTATATATGTTGTCTAATAATAACATTTGTGTGCAAAATCAGTACCAAGTAGCCAAACAACCTACACCAACAAACACTATGAAAGCTTTCTTTACAAGGAGTTGCTAAGAAAAAAAATACAAAACTTAGCTTTTGCTATGTAGTGTGTACCAACAGAGTTCAAACAATTCACACCTTTCTTTTATTAAAGTTCAAGCAAATCCGCATGCAAGGAAAATGCTATTGGTATCAGATTCAATCGAACAAAGACTAATAAGAGTAAACAAAACCACATATTATCATCTGGATAATAAGGGAAAGAGTGAGCCTTTTATCATCAAAACGACATCCACGGATTCAAACCGCCTAGTTTCAAACCAAAACAAATCAAATTCAAATCATCAAAACAAATAAACAAAAACACCCAATTCAAATCATCAAAACCGCAAGAAAAAAAACCATGAATTTAAACAATCTCAACATTCTATTCCGTTTAATCTTATCATTTTAATCCAGGATTTTTTGGGGTTCTCCAAACGATTGTATTGTTTTAAAGAATTTATACTTCAACAAAAAAAATTGCAGAAACATACAATAGGCAAAAGCAAAAAAGAAATTCCCAAAATCAAATAAAAAATCGTTCACGAAGTGGATGAATGGCGAAAGAGAAGGTCAAGGATTTTACCTGAAGAATTTCTGAGAAAAATGTTCATGAACGTGGATGAATGGCGAAAGAGAAGGTCAAGGGTTTTTTTTTAGAGCAAAAGAGCGAAAGAGATATGAGGTATACCGGTGCAATAATAAGTATATGAAAGTAATGGAAAAATAGAATATCAGTATATCAAGGATATCAAATTGATATCCATATACTAATATACCAAACATGTGATATGGGTATGGGTCATTTTGATACCCATAGCCCATATACGTATATCAATACCAAACATGCCCTAAATCATTCAAGCACCCATAAAGGAGAAAGAATACTTACCTTCCCCCTGTCACGAATCAGGGCAGTAGCCTCGAAAATCAGAGATATCAGTGACCCTTTAAGATAGAGAGCGCACCTCAACTTTTAGCGACGACATACACAAGTGAGGCATGATTTTCACGTCACCTCAGAAATCATGAATCCAGCGATGGTGACTGTAGAGAGAAACAGAAACAGCGATGGTGGCTCTAGACAGCAACAGACACACGTAATGCTATTTTTAAGGATGACTCTAGATAAGAACGAGAACGGCAATGGCGATGGAGACTTTACACGCCGATGGAAACTTTAGGGTGTGAGAGAGAGAGAGAGAGAGAGAGAGAGAGAGAGAGAGACAGCGAGTGTGATTTTAGATTTTAGGGTTTTGATTTTTGAATTCCCCCCAAATATTTTAGAAAAAGTGTATTTTAAAATTACCGCGGTTTTAAAACACCAGTCGTGTATTCATTAATATACACCACAATTTTTTTTATAACCGTGGTGCTTTTCTGGGAAAAGTGCGCTCATACACTACGGTTTTGATTAAAACCGTGGTTATTAGCAAAATCACCACGGTTTATTGCCAAAAATGTGGCAAATCGAGGGTGGTGTATGAGCTTTTTTCTAGTAGTGTAGGAAGAAATACTCTCCATCAAGTTCAGTTACAGGAAAAATATGTGATTTCTGCTATTTATTATATAATCATGCAAGCATGCTAACTAAGCTAGACGATCAACGGTAACTGATGTTGATCAGTGTGAATTATGTTGATCTAATGGATGTCAAGAAGCGCTGCAGTGGTTCATGCATGTGATGATAAGAGCATTTGCCATGTGCCCTATGTAGTTAGTTATAAGTTGACGTTGTATTGTTGCTACTCTTCAAGCTCTTATTCAATGTTGATGTTGCCCATGTCTTGCATAGCTAACTCTCTTGCATGGCAAACTCAACATCCCCCCGCAATCTCGGCTTGGTGGAGATCTCTAAGGGAAGTCTGGAAAGTAACTCCTTGAACCTAGGACCTGCGAGTGACTTAGTAAATAAGTCTACCAACTATGATTGAGTAGGAACATAAACTAGTAACATGAAGCTTTCAAGAAAATGGATTCTAGTAAAATGTCAATCAATATCTAGGTGTTTAGTCTTCTCATGAAACACTTGATTTTGAGTAATTTGTATGGTTGCCTTACTGTCACAGTGAACAGACATAAGAAGTGTGATTGTGAGCCTAAAATCTTGAAGCATATAGGAAATCCATAAGAGCTCTCTCACTGTGAAACTTAAAATCCTATATTCTGCCTTTGCAGTTGATAAAGACAATGTTGGCTTCTTACAATACCAAGAGATTAAACACCTTCCTAAACAAATGCAATAGCCTTGAAAGAGACTTCCTTATGTCACTACAAGTGCCCCAATAAGCATCACAATAAACTTGGAATTGGAAATCTGATGAGGCTATGTAGAACAATCCAAGTGAAGAGTTGCCTTTCAAATATCTGAGAACATGCATGGCAGCATCCCAGTGTGTCTTAGTAGAATAATTCACAAATTGGCTAAGCTGATGTACTACATAGGATATATCTGGCCTGGTAAGATTTAAATATATCAACTTTCCTATAATTTTCTGTAAGAATCTAGTTGAGATAAAAGATCTCATTGATGATTTAGTGACAAGCCAAATGGTAGAGGGGTTGCAATTGGTTTATAACCAACGACCCTGCTGTGTTTAATAGATCCAATATGTATTTTCTTTAACGGTCTTGCTATCTCCATTCCTAAGAAATACTTAGCCTCTCCTAAATCCTTTATGGTGAATGCAGTATTTCGTGGCTGCTTGAGTTCTGTAATAATCTCAAGAGAAGGCCCAAGTAACAAAATATCATCAGTAACACGCTATTTATTAACAAAATAACACGTTCCGCAAGTGCACGATTCTATTGTCATACCTACGTGAGCAAGAGTATCGTATACCACAGAGACTAAATTGACTGACTCTCACATAAGTACTCACTATCGCAATTGTTGTGCCCAAGACTTTTCATATCTGGCAGATTCTTTCCTTATTTAAAAGATCTGTCTTGCAGATTTTGTACTCGCCGTGTTCTAGATCGCAGACATTCAACCTTCCTTAATTAGCCGATCTATCTTCTAAAATCTGGAAGATGCGATCAGACTTTCCTTGTAAGCTCCCATTTCCTTCGGCGACTAGGGTGCACTAATCCTGCTCCAGTTGGTAATTGTTACCCTTGTGCACATTCTCCTCTCCTTTTTCTGTCAATCACATTGGATTTGTTGTGGGCACGATCACGAATTTCTTCTTCATGAATGTTGAAATGGTGGGCATTTCTACCAGGCTCGAGAGAGAGCTTTCCACTGAGAAGTTGTTGCCCATCTATGGTATCATTGGCATTCAAATGCCCTCCAGATATGATTCTGCTGCCTCCTGGCCTCCTGCCCCTTTTGCCCATACTGGCTCTTTCTGACTCAAAAAAGAGAAAAACAAAGGACAAAAGAATGAGAAAATGCTCTTCATTGAATCGATTCAACCTGTTGCCCCGGATACCATGAAGAATTTATGAGAAAATGTGTATCATTTATTTAGTAGGAAGAAATACTCTTCATCAAGTTCAGTTACAAAAAAAAATATGATTTCTGTTATTTATACAATCATTTATTTAGTAGGAAGAAATACTCTAATATTTAATTAATTTTACGGCTCGAAAAACCGTACGTAATTGATTGTATTTTAATATTCATATTTTCGCAGCCACGTTGACAAATTATTTCAATCAAGAAATATTTAAATATAATCAATCACGTACGATTTTTGGACCGTAAAATTAATTAAATGTTAGATTTGTAAATTTTTTGAAAAAGCGAGTACTGTTTTGATAATTTTGAAAAAGTGGACCATTTTTTAAAAAAGTACCTGAAATGTAAGTATCAAAATGTAATTTACCTTTTTAGAAAATATGACATTTTCTAGAGGTTGAGGAAAAGGCTCTGTGTCCCTTGTATCCTCCGGTTTCAATAACTAGTTCCAGACTTTTTCTTGGTGGGAATGGACTAGTGGTGGAGTGAGATTGTTTGGAGACCAAATGTAATGGGCTCGAATATCCTCAATACCACAAGTCGGTGTGTGAGTATAAAAAAAAAATCACTAGTTTCAAACTCTGCAACATAATGCATCCAATACTCTTATGGATTATTCAACAATTATCAATCAGAAAACAGCAACAAGAAATATTCATGAATCATGTCTCTAGCACAATTCACATTTGCCTCAACAATGTGATAAATATATCAATATATTTGTGTAATCACTCTCTCAGGTTTGATTAACTTTTTTTTTTCAGGGGATAAATATGTAAATACATCCCCAATATTTACTTTAGCAGATATATTCCCCTTTAATGTTTTCTTTATGTGGACCAATTAAGTCCCGAAATTATTTTTATGGAATAAAAATATCCATTATTTCTGTTGGTATATATTTAGTTAAATAAAATCAACGATAATAATAATAATAATAATCAATTTTCAATTATTTATCTAATAGAAAAAGTAATTTTATACATTGTCAAATAGTATATTATTTTACAATGTTTAAAATTTATTGTGTATTTCAAAATATTCTAATATAGATTATTAATCCACATAAACATATGATAATATTCTTTTAATGTAATTAAATTTGAGTATAACAAAATATATAACGATTAAAATAAATAAAAGAAGAAAATTTATATGCCTTATATATATATGTATATCAAAATATTCAAATTATTATTATATGTACCAAATAATTTGAAACGTTGAAGAATGAAAAATAAATACAAGAAGAAAATTTATGTCTTTTATATTATATTACTTCATTTTAACAAGCTTATGCTAATTTGACAACTGATACTTATATGAATATTGCACTAAAATTATGTATTGTAATCCTAGAAATTTTAGGCAATTTTTTGGTAATTTTTTTATTATTTTTGTATTTTTGAAATTAATATAGAAGATTAACAAGAAAATTTGTGTCTCGATTATATTTGAGGAATAAAAAGAGAAGAAATTTGAGAATGATTTTGAAGGAGAAGGCAAGAAAATGGGAGGAAAAAACTTGAGCAACTTTTCTCATATTCTTGAAGTAGTAGTGTGTATCCCTTTAAACCTAAACAAGGTTCGGACCACAAAATACATAATGAAACCATGTAGTAAAACTAATATGCTAAGCAATAATAAGAAGATAATTGGTACCATAAGTATTGGGCCAAGTGCAAGAAACTAATAACTAAAGATTTAATAGCCCAATATGGCTCGGATAGACCAAATTTGCTCCAACTGAGTTGCCGACCCGCCATGAGCCCACGGGCTGCCAAGGTCAGATACCTCAATTTCTCCTTGGGGAATTCTATTCATAGCTCCCATTTTTCTCTTCGTAGCCCTGCATAATTAATTAAAATATAAGTATTTTTGAATATACATATTTATCCGTATAGTTCAGCACTAAAGAAATAAAATTCAACCCCTAGTTCTATATTTCTAGAGCCTCCACTCTTCTGTTATTAAAATAAACTAAAAAAAAAACATTGGTTTTTTATAACCTTGCGATATGATTCTCTTCTTCCCTGTCATTCAACATGTGATCATGCCATCATGGTATAGATAAAAGTTTTTTCTCCAGAACTGTATTACGGATTTCTAAGCACATAACAAATCAATAATAACACAGAGGTGATGCGACAACTAGGGGTTATTTATCATCAATTTATTAGTAAATTAATCCAAGTAATTCATCAAAATATGGAATACGTTAGGAAGCCATTTACTTGTTTTCTATGAATCATGCTTCTGGTTTTTACCAAATTTCACAAAACATAAACTATATCCGTCAATTTTATGAGGTTAAGGGAACAATATTAATTTAACAGTGATTTTGTTGAGATTGTGGACAAACTAATCAATCTCTATCATTATATCCCACAGGCGCTTATATGGAAGAGTCTCGACAAATTCGTTGATTTAACGAAATTGCTTGACAGAAGGATTCGTCTCTCAAATTGAACCGTAAAGTATTCCCATGGTGATTACTTGATCTTGCTCACACACACTACAAAAATAAATAACTTGTATTGAATAAATTTTTAATTTCATAGTTTGCGTTTTGATAATAGTATTTTTTATTGGAAGGAGTATTGATCCATCTACAAGATCTAGTTTTTTTTTTTTTAATTACCATTATCAATTGTTGAACGATGGGGGAAAGAGAATCATGTGAGGCTATACAAGATTGAATAATTTTACTATTTATCTTAATAAAGGAAAGACGGAGGCTATACAAGTAAGGAATTTTATTTATTAGAATTATTGGGAGTGATGGGGATAAAGATGTCTATTCAACTAATATTTATATTTAATAAAATATGGGACACTATAAAGAGAAAATTGGGGGTTAAGAATAGAATTTCCCTTTCTCCTTTTCCAATTTGCTAAAAAAAAAATCCTAAAAGATGCTATATTTTAAACCATTTCCTCCATCAATTGCCGATTAATTAGCGTGTATATTGTAAAAACAATTAATTATTATTATTTCATTAATTACGTTAATCATACCATTTTATGTAAAATTGTAAAAGCACATGCCCAAAATATTTTGTATAAGTACATATGTTCAAGAGAGGAATATTTAGCAATCCAAATTTATTTGTGATCAAGAAAGAGAAAGATAATCCTGAATAGGCAGGGGAACGAGTGAAGTGAAACTTTAACCTATACAAAGATGTGTATTTTTTAATTTTTAATGGATTATGTTTTTTTTTTTTTTTTTTTTTTTTTTTTTTTTTTTTTTTGCTGGGGTTAAGAAATGGAACTCAAACCATATGAACTAAGTATTTAATACCCAACTACCCATATATTGCATTGGGGATTACTTTTGCTTAATTTAATTTTATACATTTAAACTTTATTAATTAAATATAATTCCAATTTTAAATGACCTTTTTATTTCGCCATCTCTATGATTCTCTAACATTCCAAATTGTATCGAGTAAATATATTTTATAATCACCATAGTTTTATCAATATTGGGTTTACTTTAGCCAATCCCTAAATTTATTTATTGAGTTAATTAAATCTTAATGATTTATGACCTTGAACTAATTTCTTTGAATATATATATCTAACGAATTTTTGCGCTTTTCGTGATTTTATAATAAGTTGCGTGGGGGGGGGGGGGGGGGGTGCAATTTTCAATTAGTGAAAGTTAATTTTAATAATTAATTTTAAAAAAATCTTAATAATTAATTTTAGGTGAAACATTATTTTGGGTCATTGTATTTTAAAATTTTCGTTAAAATGAGCTTCATGTATTGTGAATTTGATTAAAATTAAATCCATGTATTATCATTTTGAATTTAATTTGGATAATTATTGACCATCTTTCAGACCCTGAATCGATAGATCACTTATTCAGATCTTGAATTGATAATTCTCCATTTAATTTTAATCAAATTCACATTACAGTGACCCAATTTACAACTTAAAATAAAAATTGAAAAAATAATTAAATAGAAAATACAAATTGAATTTTAAGTAAAAAATATTTAACTAATTAAATAAAAACAAATTAAACTTAATTAAATTTTTTAAAACTATTGTAATTTTATTTTTTATTTTTACTTATTTTTGAAAAAAAAATACAAAAATGGGTTAAATAATTTTTTAATTTTAAGAAAGAAAGAAATAATTATAAAAAAATTAAATTAATTTTTATAAAGAGTTGTAATTTTATTTTATTTTCAAAAAAGTAAATAAAAAAATATAAAAATAGTTGAATAAAATAAAAAAACTCAATTAAAAATAAATCAAAATATTAAAAATAAAAGATTATAGTGGTTTTAACTATACTAACTATTATTTTTATTATTTAAATTTTTAAATAAATTTTATACTTAGTTCAATTTGTATTTATTTTTATTTAATTATTTTTTTAATTTTTATTTGTTATATTTAAAAACAATTTTTATCTTTAATTTTGAATCGGGTCCATACGATGAAGTGTTTGTACTATTAATTGGAATAAAATTAATATTTTAGAAACTTACTTTTAATTAAATTAATAATATAAAAATTTCATTTTAATCAAATTAATAGTAAAATGACTGATTTTAATCTTCTTCTTCGACGAACTCGCCGTAACTTTCTTCTCGCCGACACCACCACGTGCGCTGCTCCTCTCCCCCTTTTGACTCTTCCCTCATCCTCCTCTTCTCACTCCCGTCGATGAGGTCCAAGCACACAGCAGCGCCGCAGCCCCCTCCTCTTCTCCCCCGGCGGTCGCTGCGGGGCTGTGCCGCGGCCCTTCACCACCCTACAGGTTTCCGTTTATTTTTCGGTTTGAGGGGCTCTCGGGCTCCCTGAATCCGCTACTGAATACAAATTTTATAATGTATTAACTCCTTTTAAGCATTTCCGCTCAATTCTCTTATTAGCGCCGCGGTGAACCTCCACCGCGGTTGATGTTGTTTTTAGTTCAAACATACATTCGTACAATAAGGGTTTGAGCATCGGAGTAGCAATGTAGCATCACCTAACCCCTCCGTCTGCAGCGGAGCACCCCTGGACATTGCGGCCCTCGGCCACCCCGCCCTAGATCCGGCCCTTATAGTAGGAATTTATGTTTGAACTAAAAACAACATCAACCGCGGTATTATTCACATTAACATAAGCTGCCGTGTTCCGCGCGGCATTTGGAGCTAACTGCTAAGGCTGCTTGGATTGAAATAGCACATTAATGGAACAGTTAGTTCTTTGTTTAATTATCGCTTAACGTACGAATCTGATTCCATTATATTTTTCTTCCTTTCCCTTTTTATTTCTCACATCCCTCTCTATTGGTGGGAAAATGAACTTGCAGCGATCCTTACAATTTCAATAAATGTGTGTATGCGGTTCCAACCGTATGGGGCTTAGGGTTTAGTTAGGATGGGGTTCCGTCTCATCTGCATAATGCCTGTTGATTTTCTCAATAATTCTTATTTTACATAGTACTTGTTGCCTTATTTGTATGTGATATATTGTGTAAAAAGCTTTCGAAAAGTTATGCTCTTGAATCTCAGATTTATTGATGTGAAACTGGCTGAAGCAAGGAAGTCCAGTGTCCAATATGTTTAGGTATGTATTTCTAATTTTAATGTTTTGGAATTAAGTAAGAAACAATGTTCTGCAAAACAAAACAGTGTTCAACTAATTGAGGTTTAGTTGTGATACCTGAAATGATCCAATATAGTTAGTTCATGGAGTTAATTTTGTGCCTTTTGCATGATCTACGAAAGTCAAATGAAGCTCTGGGAAAGAAGCGGACATCAACAAGAGCTACATCAGCAACATTTGTCAGGAGACAGGGCAATTATCGAAATTTGAGAGGTCGGAGAAACTGTGCTGTGAAAGCGCTATGATTCAGAGGAAGAGGAAGGTGTTAATGGGCATCATGATTCATGAGAACAAAGACATCATCGGCTGACGAGCACTCTGAAGTGAAAACAAAAGGCTACAAGAGATGGACTCGGAATTGAGTGTTTACTTTTTACAGTACTACAGTAGTATTAGTTGATATTTATTTAACCTTTGTGTGTGTTTGTGTGTGTGTGTGTGTTTGAGCGGGAGGGAGGTTTGATTTCACTGGGATTAATTGAATTGGTGAGATCATCTCCGAAGCTTGCATTCTCACTTCTATTTTCTTTATCAGAGGAATTTATGACTTATTATCTAACTCATTTTAGTTGAAAATCAGTCTCGTGAATGTTTTATGCACGAGGAGAAGATCCAGCTTGAAACGACCTTACCTTTGCCGCATCCCCACATCATCAATCGGACACTTATGCCAGGTTCTGACCTCCATTCTGGATGACTCAATCTTTATTGTTTATTGACAGTTAGGATCTGAATACAGATTCTGAATAGTTTCAAGACCACATCTCCTGCAGTATGTTGCTGTGCAGGTGTTCTTGGGAGCTAGTGAAATTGAGATGCTAATAATAAAAGATTTTCAACCTGTAAACAACTCTTTGATTCTCCCAAAAGAATCTGGTGTCTTAGATCCTTACCAGAATGAGCTGCATTTATTGGATGAGCAACAAACCTTGGTGGAAATTTATGCCACATTTACTCTGCAATATCTGGTAAGACCTGTCCCTTATCTCATACGGGAAGCTTTACAATTTTCTGATTCCCCGATAGAGTGATCTATAAATTCCTTTTCTTCCCATCTTTTTTACCTTCTTTTGCTTTTGCGGGAAGGGGGTTTGAGTAGAAGGTGGCATTACCATGGAATTAAAATGCAAATAGCATGTGAAAATGAGAAAATAGCCTAAAATTCCGACTAGTCCAAAAGCTGTGGTAGATCTAACAAGTCAATTGTGAATAACGTGCATGGCGATACCTCAACAAATTTATAACAAATTTTGAATTTTATATATAAATACATTTGCGTAGCGGCCAAAGGCAAAATGAGAAGGAAACTGATGGTAATTTACCTGTATATTGTTGTTCAACTTGAGTGGTTTCAAAAGTAAAGAGTCACTTATACAAGCAACCAGAGTCCAGATACTAGAGAATATGTTGAAATAGTCGCATATCTATGTCATCTTACACTTACTGAGTTAAATTTATGTATGGTCATGGGTCTTTGTATGTTAAGCATCCCTTTTTTCTATTGCTCCTTCCAACAACACTGTAATGAAACTTGCTTCACTTTCTAAATTTGGGTATATATTGCTTGTAATGAAGTCAATGCTGGCATTTATAGTTACATATTCCTCTCTGCTAAGCTTCAGTTGTTTGCATAAGCACTATGCTTGTGAGATTTTCATGGTATGCCTATCACTCTTTAAGCTTCCTATACTTAGTATTTGCCGAAGTAGTTATATGCCACTATTGGAGTTTGAATGGGCTTGTAAATCCATTAGTTTGGAGGTTTTTAATTTTCTGAATCCATCTCACTTTTGTAGTAACAAATCTAAGAAAGATTAACTAATAGGTTCTTGAACTTTCATGTTATTGTAATTGGGCTCTCGAACTTTTATTTTGGTTAATCGGGTCTTTGAACTTGGCACCTTATTGTCATTGTGGCATGAAACTTTCATTTGGTTCTATTATGTCATTAAACCTTGTGTTGTGCTATTGTTATATTCCCTGATGACAATCTACAGTTGAACTCAGTTCTAAATTGTAATATAGTAATACAGTGTAATGCAAAATCTAAGGACCTAATTGAACTATACATTACATGGAGTTCAATGACTTATTTGAACCAAATGAAAGTTCAAGAATTCATTACTAAATATGTAAAAGTTCAAAGATTGTTTATTTGTTTGTTTCTTTGTTTATTATTGTTGTTGTTGCTATTGTTTTATTTTTGTATAATTCTCTAATTACATTTGTAAAAGTACATAAAGGTTTACTTCTATTTTATTCTACAACCATTTCATTTTTTTGCCAAGATGATGATGTTGGAAGATTGACCATTTTGTTTGAATATTGAAGTCGATGTAGATGACGGTTGAGCAAGGAGAAGTTGGAGGTGGGGGAAGTAAGTTTCCGGTGCAGACTGTATCTTATGGTGTGAATGTGTGTTGGGCATCTTCCACTTATCATTCATATCCACCTCCATGGGCAATATATGAGGATGTAATGTGCTCTCTTGACATTGATTTCATTTTATTTGCACACTCTTTACATTTTGCCATTTTATTAAAATTTTATGGTGTGCTTTCATTGTGTTTTGGCAATATGCACCAAGAAGTGTTATTCCCATTATTCACCTAAACTTGTCTTCTCTATGTCGAATACAAATCTGTATCTGTGGTGGTCTGTGGAAAACTTGTTCTAGTCCTATTTTCGTAGTTTATATGGAACTTGTTTGGCTTACCACAGTTGCTGATAATTCCTTTGTTTGGTTTCTGAGGGTGCATATATTGGGAGCGAGGACGGACATCCTTGCTTAGCATCTTTTGGTTAGCTGAGTATTAGTCTTTATTCAGCGCGCCATGAAGGATAAACGATTGAAGTTCATTTTTTTTCTTAATTATTGTTGAGTCTGTAATTTCATTTAAGTAGTATAGTAATTTAATTTAGTAAGTAGTTTAGTAAATTAGTATTTTTCATGTAGTAATATGTTGAGTCATGGGTCGATATGGATACCTATATATTATTTTGTTTAAAAGGTAACTTGTACAACTCAATTTAATATTTCATCTTTTTTGCTCTTTCCATCATGTTCATATATAATAGAATTTGAGCTAAAGGGTCTTCCCTACAAGTCTACTACACAATATTATATGGGAAATTCTATAACACAACATTTCAATATTATAGAATTTCCCTATACAGTATTATATTTAATCTTTTTTTTTTCTTTTGTCAGTGTCTATGCTTCTAGTCAACTGTTTTTTCTATTGGAGTCAATTTTCTTTAGAGGCATTGACAATCATAACTAATAGTTCACTTAATAATTTGCCATTTGTTATCATTGTAGATAAAAGATTTCTATCAAGGGGGTACAAACTATACAACTGTAACGACCCATTTCTCAAAATTTTCATGGGGCACGCTCCTGTTAGATCGTATAACGGATCTTCTTGCGTTGACGGATATTATTTGACCTAATAAATTTATTTCCCCTCTTTTTTCTTTTCTTTTAGATTTTTTTAATGATCCCCTTTCCCCTTTTTTCTTTAATATTCAATTTTTCTTTTTTTTTTTCTTTGGCACTTGCGTGCTCTCTCTTTGTTTTTTTACTAGCACAAACGCGCTCTTTCCCTTTTTTTTTCTTTAGCACAATGTGCTTCTCCTTTTCTTTTTTTTTTCCCTTCTTCTTTAGCTCGTTTGTGCTCTTCCTTTTTTTTTCCTTTCTTTCTTTAGCACAAACGTTATATTTTCATTAAAATGAAAATTTAGAAGAAAAGTATTTTCATTAAAATGAAAATTACCGATGATTAAGCATTAATTATTAAATTAACAACATAGAAGTATCATTAATTATGAAGTAAGTATCACTATTAATAAAAAATGAAGCATCACTAATATAATGAGTAGTTACTACTCACTATCATGTTCCATTTTTGAATTGCAACATTTTCTTTTATGTAGCTAATGATTCAATTTTTGAATTGCAATATGTTTGAATTGATACTCTTCTTTCTAATTAGTGATACTTTCTTCTGCAATTAGTGATTGTTTTCTTCTAATTAGTGATACTTTCTTCTGCAATTAGTGATACTTTTCTTTCTAATTAGTGATACTTTTTTTATAATTAATGATACTTTTCTTCTAATTAGTGATACTTTCTTCTGCCATTAGTGCTACTTTTCTTCAATTAGTGATACTTTCTTTGCAATTAGTGATACTTTTCTTTTAATTAGTGATACTTTCTTGTGCAATTGGTGATATTTTTCTTCAATTAGTGATACTTTCTTCTGCAATTAGTGATACTTCATCCCTAATTAATGATACTATAATTATTTTAAGGATACTTCAATATATATATATTTTTTGAAATAAATCTATATCCGAAATTGAAATTAGTGAACCCTAAAATTAAATTGAATTAATTTATTTTTTTAAATAAAATTTATTTAAACATGTATATTGCGTTTGATATACAATAATTATTAAAAGAAAAAAGAAAAAAAAAGAAAGTTAAAACTAACAAAAAGAAGAAAAAAAAAGAAGAAAAAAGAAAAAAAAAATGCAAAAAAACTGCTGCCAGCCGAAAAAAAAAACTGGTATATGCACGTGAGCTACTTGACTGATTATATATTTTATTGATTGATTAATCATTTCATACCATACATATCTATTCATATTATCCACAGATCACAATTTTTCTATTGGTTTGTGTGTATATATATGGTAGTAACGTATAATTGTTGTTACATTAGTGATTACATATTATATTGATTGATAGATGATAATATGCAAATTGTATTAATTATAATAAATTGCATTAATTATAATCTAAAATTTGAATTTCACATTGCGATGGATCATTCTTTATATATGTATATACATGTGCAATGGTGAAATGCAATTGGGTAGCATTACACTCTTTTTTCTTTTGTACTTTATTTTACTTTAAGCATTCTTACCTATTGTTAATGAAAAATATAAATAATTTTCTTACATTTTTATACTTTGAAATACCGTGAGCAAAATTACTAACCTAGCCTAATCATTATATTTTTTGTTTGCAAATTTGTGTGCAGTCGATCGATCAATGTTGTCCAGCAACGTAGTTCCCCCCGGTTGGTGGCATTGAAGACATTCAAACGAAAAAAAGAAGTCATTGAGTTGAGAGGTTTGTATAGATCTTAGGTATGTTATACACTTTTCGATATATATTTTTTTCTATGCAAAGGATAACCTTATTATTTTTAATCTTTAATTAAGTCAAATTCTTGATGTTGAATTTCACTGTCCTATAACTTTTTTTTTTTCGGTCTCCATTGAATTGTACACGGATTTAATTTCAAAATTTATCTTATCTATATTATTTATTATGCTACATATTTTCATATTTAGTTTGCTCTGGAAAATTTTACGGCTGTCTTTGTTGCCTACACTTCTTTCTCATTATGCTTATTATTATGTTATGATCTCATTTTTTAATTTAATTTGTTGGTTTCAAATTATAATTACATTCATTTTCAGTTTTAGATGCAATTAATATCAACAAATAATTTAAGCATGTTGAAGACATAACTTTCGAATACTGTTGGGTTTGGTGATACACTTATTTTAGTTTCTCAATTTTATTTTTTAGCATTAGATATAATCCATTATAAATCTTCAAAATCAATGTTATTTTTGTTCTTTTTTGTAATGTGTAGGTGGAGAAAAATATATTGATTTGATGATGGAATGCGAGAAGGAGACAGTGAATTTGGATTCTTCAATCATTGTTTAAATTCGTCTATGAAATAACTATTAGCATATTACAAAATAATTATACGAAGTTTTTCAATAAATGGAAGAATTCTGATATCCCCATATTTGAAGTACAATTTTTAAATCTCCAGTGTGAAGCTTTATATATATATAATTCACATTTGGTTGTTTTATATTAGTATATCATTTTTAATAATATACGTCATTCATTTTTTATCTACATATTTTTAAAAAGAACAGTATACAAAATGGATTGTTATAGTTGCACCTGACTTTTTTATAATTTATAGATGATTAATTGGAGCTACAAATTGACGAACAACTTAATTAAAAATGGAAACATGCTTCTTTTGTCTTTGGTTGTTTTATATTAGTATATCATTTAACTATATGCATGGTAATTCAGTCATCAATTTGGACCCGATTATTTTCTCTTCTATCTGTATATAATAATCGTCATTACAGTAATTATATAAAGATAAGACTGACATATCAACTAAACTAAAACAACATATCATATATATCGATTGGTTATTCTATTGTGCTAATACTATTTATATTAATTATAACAAATGCAATTTAACGATCTAAATTTAAAATTCAATTATTATTAAAAAATGCAATTTAAAATTCAAAATTTGACATGTATCACAAATGTCTTTGAGGTGGATCATTGATATTTACTTTTAAATTACATTAATGGTTTTAGTTTTATACATTCTCTATATCTCACAATCATTTAATTAAGATTATTGGAATTTAATACTAAAATGAATAATTTTGAAGTATGATATTTCAATAAAAACATAAATTATGCGTATCTCATCCGTGCAATGCACGGGAGAATTGCTAGTTCCATAACTAATCCAAAATTTCAAATATAATAATAATAATAATAATAATAATAATAATAATAATAATAATAATAATAATAAATAAATATACAATTAATTCCAACTGCATTTTCCCTCAATGTCACAATCATCAATTGCAAAACTAGAGCAGTTTTATTTCTTGATCAATTCTTCATCAAGAAACCACTCTTCATTCTAGAATTAAACAATTCCCTTTTCACATACACCTCAAATGCAAAGCTTTCGTTCATTTTCTTTTTGAAGCAAGAATATTTTAATACTTTGTTGAACCAAAAGTAGATATTCCCGATCAACAATTTCAAGATCAACAAAGGTAAGTAATACTCAAGGAAATCTCTATTTAATTCTCTTAGGGCTCGTTTACTTCGGTGGATGGGATTAGGTGTGATATCCCAAGAATTTAAAGTTAAATTTACAAAACATGAAATATATGGTGTGATAAAATATATAAACATATGAATAAAATGAAGAAGATGAAGGATAACTTATAACCCACTTGTTATGAAAGGATATGAATCCTTCAATTAGTCCTTATTCACAAGGAAAAATATGTAAATGTTTGTGTTATACACATTCATTTCAACAAAACTTTGTATAATTTTAGCCTTGCATTAGTGGGATATCCCTATCATTCAAAGTAAACAAGGCCTTAAAATAATATTCTTCTTAAACATCTCTTCTTTTCCTTCCATAGCAAGGCTGCAAGAAAATCAATAGTTGAAAGAGATAACCAGAAAAGAAACTTGCGTCAACATTAGTGTTCGGTAATAGTTAATCCCGTAAACTGTATCAAAATATTAAATATCATAATTTAGTTTTATTTTATGAAATACATAGTTTTTTTTTTTACTTTTATATTTAGATGTGTGTTTATATAAAAGGATGTAGCGTATATCCATTTTTCTCCAAAATACTGAAATCTACTTGAAGCCAAAAACTTTCATTCCATATCTAGTTCGAATTAAATCCAGTTCTCTCGCCTTTAATTGCAAACCAATATCGAGCAGAACTCATAATTAATGTGTGCGTGTTAATTTATACCTTCTTTTCTACCTAGTATTATTGTTAGAATATATTTAGCATATATTCTCTTATTATTTGTATATATATATATATATATATATCTTTATTTAGCTAGTCAATATTTGATTACCATAGTTTCAGCGATCAGTTAGCTATGTTGTAGCCTAACTTTATGCTTGTAAGATGTATATATTTCTCTATCTTGTAATGCAATGGTCACGGAATCAATTTCATTCATGGTATCAGAGAGAAACGAGAAATAAAACGAGAGAATACCTGCATCCGCCGTCATGTGAGATGTCACGCCGGTATCCATGTAGTAGTTTCCATCGGATTGAAATAAAAATGTATACAAATAATAAGAGAATATATGCTAAATATATTCTAACAATTATCTCTTTATAAATCTCTCTTTGTCCAGTTGTGACGGAACCGAGACTTGGAGTTTTAAATTTTAGGATTTTGCATTATTTTCTCATTTGTTAACCTTTATTATAATATAAATATAATATTACTACTAATGGTATAGTATGTACTTTCTCGAAATCAGCCCAAAAACATTATAAATAATTTAAAAGTTACTAAACCTTATTTTCATTCTAAGTTACTAAGCCTATTATTTTTTTTAGTCTGATTTATGTTATAATGAAAGGACGAATCTCATTTACAGTTTGTGACAATATTATAAAAGATTTATAATTTAACCTTTAAAAGATATAAAATTCTTACAAAAGTCTAAATTACTAAAATATTTAATTATATTTTCTGCTAGGTGAAGGCGACTTAGTTCCTGCAAGTTTTTAACATTTTGAAAGTAAAAGTTGAATCAAAGGTCTTCAAAATAAAGGTGGAGAATTTTATACGCACGTGGTTATTTATTATCCATTATATATTATGCTTGTGATTTATTGTTCGACTGAGTGTTTATGTGAAAGTGAAAGTTAAAGTATGCCAGAGACTGTTCATAGGTCCGGGACCGTAAAAGTTGTCCTTGGATCGCCCACCGTGCATGTGTATATATATATATATACTTGTTCAGAGAGGTCTGAGGCATTGATAAGTTGTCTTTGGGCTGACTCCCCACTGTTCAAACAATTATTATTATGTTGACATGACATGAATGTCTGAATATGAGTTACTTGTTTAATATGTTTTGGATAATGCGTGTTCTCTACTGAGTGTATTCCTTATACTCATCCCTATATTATAATATTTCAGGTTGAGGAGTTCGGTGATAGCAAGGAGGAGATGGATGTGAACTATGTTTCTATTTAAAATATTTAAGTTATTAGACTTGTCTGACTACTAAACTTTTAGTTGATGATACGTTTGTTTGTGATTTCTAACTTTAAAAATGCTTAGGTGTTTGGACTATTTAAATCGCTTCCGCACTATGTTATTTGAATTATTATGCTAGTTTCTTCTATAGAAGTTTATTTATGTATTATTATGTTTTCTAGTATTAGTTTAATTAAATATTTGAGAAAATATTTTAAATTCTATTTCGTCTATTAATTATTTTACAAGTGAGTTTTTATAAAATTGATAGCATCCTAGATTTATAAAACTAGGGTGTTACAACAACTTTTCATCTTTGGATGGGGGTTGCTATTGAGCAGGTTTCTTAAAATTAGGTACGTCGGGTGGATGAACAACAATATTTGTAGATGTTAATATTAATAAATTTTTGCATGATGATATAACTTGAATTTATAAAAAAGTTGCCAAGAAATCTTGTAAAATGGAAGTGTATGACTTGTAAAAGTTTAAAAGATGGTTTACTAAAGGTATAGGCATACATATTGCTGTATTATCTAGGTCAAAGGGACAGTTTGATATTCTGCACCAAGAATCGCATAATGTTTTCTGCTTCTGCAGTAGGTGCACAGGAATGAATGCTGCCTCCATTTTTCTACTGCCAATATCAATATGTATATGTTATTCTTGACTTGAACAATCAAACTTGCATTGCTTATCATTGCTTATCATGCAAGATGGCTTAAGTATATGTATCACCGTTTTAAATTTGTTGCTCGATCATGTGTTTGCACAATTTTCTAATACCAACTCCAATGATTCTCTAATTTTTCATTGCGGAAGATAATGATTCGATTGAGTAATACACATACTGTTTTTGACAATACAAAAAAAAAAAAAAAAAAAAAAAAAAAACCCAGCAAACAAACAAACAATATAATAATGGAAGGGCAGTTCTTGTGCATAAGATTAAATTATGAAAAATTTGTCCAAACCTGAATTTTCATCATTTTCATTAGGGCTGGCCGCCGCCGCCACCGCCGCCTGAATATCCATCATATTCTTCGGGAGTGGGAGGTGCGGATGCGGATGCCTCACCGCCACCAGCGCCGTACGCGTTACTGCTATTTCCGTTGAAAAAGCCGCCGGCAGTGGCGGCGGAATATCCATCATATTCGTCGTGAATGGGAGATGCGGATGCGAATGCCTCACCTCCATCAGCGCCGTACGCGTTACTACTATTTCCGTGGAAAACGCCGCCGCCGCCGGACCGCTGCTTCTGATCACGTTTGGAGCTGCTTCCGCCGTTATGGTAGTCATCGTTGTTGTTGTTGGGGAGGTGCGGCACCGCGGCGGTATAATTGTCGAATTTGGAGCCTGCGTTGTTATGGGCGGCGGAGGTGGAGGTGGAGGTAGCGGCGACTGTAGTATGAAGGAATTGGCTTGGTCGAGAATGGGCGTGGGGTATGCAGACCACCAGAATAATAAGGGTAAAGAGGAGAGAGAGATAAATGTTTTGACGGAGCTGCCTTGTGTATTTCAAGGCCTTAATGCAATTCATCTGAGATGAATTAATTAGCATAAACACTGGCTAGTTCCGACCTCTTAGAGAATAACAAATATAAAGAAGGTAGCTAGTATAGTAATGTAATTTAAGACAACTGTATTTAGAAAAAAATAATTAAAATAAAATAAGAGAGAGAGAATGTAATACCCGTGTCTCTTGATCTATATTGATGGTGATCATAATTAAATGTGTGTGTGTATATATATATATATTTGGATTTATGGGAGTTCATGTCCTTGTATAATTTTGAAAAGTATTAAACACATTAAATGGTTCCCATGACAAAGAATATATTCGCACTTTATATTTGTGGCTGGTATTCTATTTATTACTTACATGTTAAGATATTTTACAATGTGCCAAGAATGATGCATTTGCTAGAGATCAGTGATGTATATAGATAAATGTATATTAGAAAATGGATTACTGGTTGTAAGTTTTTTCATTGAATATTTCATTATGTATTAATGAATTAGTATTGATGCTTTATTGATATTCTCTCTCTCTCTCTCATCCTTCCCTTTATCCATACCTTTCTTCTGTAATTTTGCTTTAAAAAATTTAAAGTTTCATTTTTTCAGTTGCTACAAAGATATGACGTACTGATTTAACATATCTTGACTGGTTCTTTAGATCCAGATAATATGAAGTGATGGATTGGTTTTCAAACTATCAGGCTGGTATTTTAACCCTAAAAAAAACCAACGTGTCACACACTAAGCATAGCAATTATATCAAAAAGTCAGAATCTTTATTCAACCTTGTAGAATTAAGAATTAGTTAGGTTGGTAGGAAAAAGAATAAATGAGCTTCCCCCCTTTCCTTCTATCAATGGATAGAAGGAAAAAACAATGAAAGTTTTCTTATTCCTCTTCCTTATTTAGGAAAATCCAAATTTTAATGCCCAAGACCCCATATATAGTCCGAACTGTATAGGAACAATAATCTATTTTAGCTCGAATGGTTTGTAGAGGAACCCTGCCCTCTTTGATCCATTCGACACGGGCAATTTCTTTTCCGTCGATACGCCCTGCAATTTGTATTTGAATTCCTTTTGTATCCGCTTGTTCAGTTAATTCAATAGCCTTTTTCATTGCTTTTCGAAATGAAACTCTATTCTTTAATTGTCCGGCTATAAATTCTGCAAGAATATTAGGGTTTCCATAAGGTTTTGCAATTCTTGTGATAAGGCTCAAAGCATGTAAGTTTTCAACATAATAGATAAAGAGATGAATAGAATAATAATAGAAGGGTATAAAAAAATCTCAATTATTATGAATCAAGGCTCAAAACAATTACATAAAAAAAAAGGATTCAAGTAAGGATATTAATCTAGAACTTAAAAAATAATAATGATGTGAAGATAGGAGAAATAGTAGTTAGTACTCAGAATCTATTGGTACCTCTATTCTGTGGTAATGTAGTATGAATTTTGTGGAATACAAAAAAAGACAGAGAGAGAAACTAGAATTATGAATCATTACTTTTTTTTTTTTTTATGAATCATTACTTGACATTTGCTAGTATAAGGCGTGATTGTTTTCTTTGACGACGTTAATGTTATAACATTTGTAAGGGGATATGTATTTATACGACACCATCTTTATAACCATAATGAGTTTTTGTATTACTTATTCATGTTTTATCAATTATTTAAGTGATTTTTATTGCAATTCATCTGAGGTGAATTAATTAGCATAAACACGGGCTAGTTCCGAACTAAGGTCTTGTTTACTTTTATGGATAATGGTGGATTAATAAGTCATCCTATGTTTACTTTGCATGATATTAAAATGGTGGATAACTCAAGACCCGTGATAAATGAGCTTTGTGTGCCTATTTGTGGGATATGTATCCCATCTAAAGAGGTGGGATGTGATTTATTTATCCTCTCATCCTCTAAACTATCTATCCACTCAATTGTAAATCCTTGAGTATAAACTAATTGGTGGATAGATTAATTTCAGGATAATATGAATGATATCATATTTTTGAAATTTAATCAAATGTTTACTCTAATGTTTACTTGGTATGATAAGAATACAAGTGTATATATATTTACTAAAATACCCCTATACTAATTATATAAATATTTAAAGGTGAATATTTTATATATTTATTTAAAATAAATCAAATTAAAATAACTAAGCATTATATTAAATAAGCTGATATCAAATCTAATCTCTTAACTAAAAAAAAGAGCTAAAAAAAAACTAATCTCTTTCTCTCTTCAAAGTATATAAAGAACTAAAAAAAAACTAATCTCTCTCTCTTCGAAGTACATATTCTTATTCTTTCTCTCTCTCATCCATTGTTGTTTCAATTCATTCTGTCCTCAAATTTCAAGTCTTAAAATCATCAATTTTGGATTCTCAGCATCATCGTCTACTTTCTAGGCGATTGTCGTAGTCGATCACTTCCTCTGGTGGAAAAGAACATGCATTACTTACAGTGGCGGATCCAAAATTTTAAAATTGAGGGTACGATATAAAAAATGTATAAATAAATATTCTTCAAAGTTTAAAATCTCTAATTCAAATTATTATACTTAATTTTAAATTTCTAAGTCCAAATCTCAATTCAAAATCAAATCTCTTTCATACTTGTAAAATTCAAACCACATGTACATAAAACTCAAAATTTTAATTCAAAAAAAAACTCCTGGTTTAATTGATAATATACATAGAAAAATCAAGAATAAAAGAAAAAAAAATAACATCAACCAATTGAGAGTGTTGTTCGTGCACTTCTCAATTTAAAATTTTGATGTATTTTTGAAATTGTTACGAGTTGTATTTTGAAGACTGAATAATTGTACATGTCTTGTTCTTATATTTTTATACATGTATGAGATTTAAAGAGGAACAAGATGGAGAGTCATGAATAAATGGTTGATTGACTATCATTAATATTATTAAGGATATGATTTACCATTTTTTTTTATGATAACACTAAAGTACTCAATCACTACTTTATTTTTTTCATCTTTATGACTTTAATTAATATTCTCCAATAACAAAATAAATAATTATATATATATACATATTATGTATATATACTAAAAAAAATTTAAATAATTTGGGGGTACACGTGTACCTCCTAGTTTAAATATGGCTCCGCCACTAATTACTTGATGCCAGAAGTGACGATGTTTGGTGATGGATATGAGGTTGCGGCAGTTGCCTAAAGCGGGGATGGCGGAAGCGATGATGTTTGTTGAAGCGGGGTGAAAGGTGAGGAGTGAGGGCACTGTAGTAATCTAAAATGATAAAAATTATCATAGGGAGAGGGTGGGATAACAATCCTTCAGCTTATCATCAATTTTAAATTAATCACGGACTCGTGGTTATCCTGTAAATTTATATCATACAAAGTAAACAATTGATAGGATTAACTAATTGATGGATATCAAGACTTATCATTCAAAGTAAACAAGGCCTTAGAGAATAACAAATATATAGAAGGTAGCTAGTATAGTAATGTAATCTTATAAAATAAGACAACTATATTTAGAAAAAATAATTAAAATAAAATTTCGAGGATGAAATTTTTATAAGAGGGGGAGAATGTAATACTCGTGCCTCTTAATCTATATTAATGGTGATCATAATTAAATATATGTATGTGTGTGTGTATATATATATATATATGGATTTATGCGAATTCATGTCCTTGTATAATTTTGAATAGTATTAGACACATTAAGTGGTTCCCATGACATTAATTGCTAGACTCCTCGGAAAATTATCATTATATTATATTAACAAAGAATAGAATCAGTACTTTAAGATTTGTGGCTAGTACTCTATTCACTACAAGAATTCATCGATTTAGCGACGGAAATTTCCGTCGGTAAACCAAGATTTTCCGTCGTTAATTCGAGATAACGACGGATTAACGACGGAAACCCACCGTCGTTATTCTGTTAGTCGGCAATTCAATTTAACGACGGATAACTGCCGTCGTTATTTGTAACGACGGCCATAACGACGGATATGGTCCGTCGTTAACTCTGGTGTCGTCTACAGTTGTTACCTTTTACGACGGACATAACGACGGACTCGGTCCGTTGTTAATAATTAAAAATAAATAAAAATTAAAAATGGATTAATATAACGACGGACTAGGTCCGTCGTTACTAATTAAAAAAAATTAAAATTAAAAAACCGATTAATATAACGACGGTCTCGGTCTGTAGTTAATAATGAAAAATAAATTAAAATTAAAACAGATTAATGTAACGACGGACTCTGTCCGTCGTTAATAAATAAAAATAAATAAAAAATAAAAATAATTTTTTTTTATTAATTTCTGTTTTTAATTTATTTTATTTGTTTTTTGGTAATTTAGATTATTGTTTGTAAATAAATTATGGAAAAACTGTAATAAATATATATAAAATCTCCAATAAAATACATAAAATGTAATATAATATAATAAAGAGTGTATAAAATACAAATAATAATAGTGTCAAGATGAAGATGGAGGAGGGCCGCTAAACTGCGCCCGCATCAGCTCGAACATCTCGGCCTGCTGGCACAGCATCTCCTGCTGCTGATCGATCTTCTCCTGCTGGGCTTGGAGAAGCGCTGCCTGTGCGTCCATCTTCTCCTGGAGAGCCGCCTGCTGGGCATCCATCTTCTCCTGGAGAGCCCTGATGGCAGCCTGAGTGTCGGGCTGTGGAGGAGCTGCAGATGAGACGCTAGGAGCTGAATAACTCCTAGATCGACTGCCGAGCCCAAACACTCAATTCTTCTTCGAGTGTCAGAGGGCAGCGTCCACGTATACGGTGCTCATGTCCACGGGTGGTGGCGCCTCATCTGTGCCAGGAGTCGGCTGGCTCAACTCCTCAACCCGAGCCAATACATCAGCCTATTCACAAAATCGAAAAAGAATGATTAAATATTTAATTTCTATGTTATTAATAAATTTATAAATATCGATAAATTAACTTACAGCTATACGGGCAGACTTCCCATCTGTGTGGGATCCATCGGGATTGTCGTGCAGCCTCCTGAATGTCTCCCACGCCACGTCATTGGGCTGCACGCCCTTCTCCTTAGCCTATTGGATAGAGATGTTAGCACAAACATATTAAAAAAAAAAATATTAATTTAATTGCATACCAAAGCTGCAGCATGCGCAACTGCACTCCAAGAGCCTCCTCGATGCTTCACAATGCCTGTCCCAGGACCATCGGGCTCAGTCAGACGATTCTTCGATGCGATCGCTGACTTCTTCTTGAAGGCATCACTGTCCCAGTGCGCCTTGAAGCCCTCCCACATCTCAACTGGCATGAATGGAGGGCAGCCCTTGGTCCTATCCTTCTTGAAGGTATGGACCATGTCCCTGTATCTCTGAGGAGCCCTGAGCTCCCATGCTGCCCAAATGGCATCCTCCAAAGTGGGATCCCAAAACCACTCCTTCTGCAAGATATTGAGAACATATGAAAATACTAAATTTATATAACATTTTAAAAAATATATATATAATAATAAGATACCTGGAACTCCTCCCTATATGCCTGCCTCCTCTCAGGGGACACCATCTTCTAGGTGAGGCACCCGGAAGCAAAAACCTCTTGAAGCTGGATGTGATGGTGGCTGAGACGGGATAACTCGACATCAATTGGCTTCCAAATGTAAAAAACAATAAATATATTAGAATATTACAGTTAATAAAATAATAATCTGTAAAAAAATATTCAAAACTATCTAATTCAACATACCCATCCTGAAGCCAACAACGACGACGACCCTGCGCATCAACATCGGGCAGTGACGATCCCGATAGTGAGATATCGCCAACTGGGCCGCTCAGGCCCACAGATGACGATGATGAACCTCCAGCCGAGGTAGTACCGCCTCCCTGCATCTGCAAAATCATATTAAGTTTAGTTTATGCAGTTAGCAAAAATAGCGCTAATTTTTTAAAAAATTTCGGCAGCACCTATGTGAATTTCCTAGTCCCAAATTCTCGACTCTACGCTAATTGATCTATGTTCTTCTAATCGATTCAGAACACCAACAATTTAATAAAGAGGGATTCAGGGGCCCTCATCCCAAACAAAAACCAACAATTCAATAAAGAGGAATCCAGGGGCCCTCGTCCCAAACAAAAACCAACAATCTTACAAACAGATTGAAATTAAACACTATATAAGTAATTTTTGGCCGAAAAATATATTTGATGATGGATTTGATTAATTTTTTAATAGTTGAGGTATTTAATTGATAAAAGTGTTAGTTTTGAGATATATTTGAGAAAATCAAAATTGAAATAGTTTGATGATGGTTTAGCCTAATAAAATTGTTCGTAATTTCTAACATATATATACTGCATGAAGTATGAACTACGTCTGTATATAATCCGTAGTTTTTCATCTGATTGAAACACTGCAAATTAAACAACACTAAATCATTAATAGATATGCTGAACGTATACTAATACTAGCTATATATGTATTTGGATTAAAAATAAATCGAATAATTGAGTAAGTGATATGACCGATCAATGACCCATCAGAATTGGCAATGAACTGAAGGGAGAATTAAAGGTGAATCAAGAATACTTACGTTCTCGATCGACTAATTGCCTAATTAAACTACACAATTACACTTGTCAACAACTGATTAAAACATGCAACAGCAGCAGTGGTTAGTTAATTTAATCTGTGCTTCCCCACATTAATTTGTAAAGATTAAGATACATGAATACGAAATCTCAATCTCCCAATTAGAAAAAAATTTAAATAAGAATTCATATTCATTCATCCACTAACTATCTTGAATATTTTATTTGTGGTCATCGAAAACACCAAACAATGGAGATGACTGAAAGTGTGTTTTATTATCTTCAAGTTAAGTATTCCATCTCAATGAATTATAAACAAACTGACACATTAAAATCTATGACAGGGCTCAAAGGAAAAAATGGCTATAAATAATGCGTTAAAAATTTATCTTTCAATTCGGCAATAAGTCCACAAAACAGCAAATTAAAATCATGAAACCACGATCACTTATAAGCTGCCTTGCAGCACATGAATAGTCACATCCTTTGCCAAATAATTACCATGCAATTATATATTCCAAAAATACCAAAAGTCATGAAACTGCAATAGCATTTAATTAAAAGTAATAAAGCAGCCATGTAAAATATTAATAGATCAATAATTGTGAAAAAGCAGCTTATGGCCAATCTTGTAGGAAGCGAAGGCATCAACGCAGCCATACTCAACATATATATATATATATATATATATATATATATATATATATATATATATATATATATATATATATATATATATATATATATATATATATATATATATCTGTTTGTACGATCTCATCGTCCTAAATTCCAGTTTTGCAATCCTTAACCCTAAATCAATAATCTGCCCTACATTAATAATATGCCCTAAATTCCAACTAAAAGCCCTAATTTCTAGATATACATTCATCATCTTCATAATAAACATTCATCAACTAAAAGCCCTAATTTATGAATTGAGGAACATAGAGAGAATGAGAGAGAGAATTGAGGATGACTTACCGAGTGTTCTGGAGAGGCGGTGGTCGGCGGCTGGGTCGAAGGCAGGCGGCTGAGGGTGAGGGACGGAGGCAGATAGAGATCGAGAGTGAGAGGGGAGCAGCGGCGGACGGCGGAGCTCGGCTGTGGCGGTGGTGGTCCTCCGCGCGCAGAGAGAGAAAGAGAAAGGGAGGGAGAGGAAGATGGTGAGAGGGAGAGGAAGAGGGAGATCGAGATTGAGAGTGGCGGCGGACGGCAGCACGATGGCAACGGGTTTGGGCGGTGAGTTTCGGCGGTGATTTTTGGGTTTGGGCGGCAGAAATGAAATGTGGTAGGGGAAGAAGAAGCAGTTGTTATATCGGGTTTTATCGACGGAATTAACGACGGCAACGTCCGTCGTAAAATATTAAAATATTTTAAAAAAAATATCCGCTAAAGTTAACGAGGGAATAACGACGGCAAATGCCGTCGTTAAATTTTCTGGAATTTAAATAATTCGTAAATCCTAATATTAACGACGGACATTTCCATCGTTAAATTTTCCCGAATTTAAATAAATTGAAAATCATAATATTAACGACGGAAACGTCCGTCGTTACCTTTTCCGAAATTTAAATAAATCGAAAATCAAAATATTAACAACGGAAACGTCCGTCATTAACTTTTCCATAATTTAAATAATTTGAAAATCATAATATTAACGACGGACACTTCCGTCGTTAACTTCTCCCGAATTTAATTAAATCGAAAATCATAATATTAACGACGGACGTGTGCCGTCGTTAACTTTTCCATAATTTAAATAATTAGAAAATCATAATATTAACGACGGACGAGTCCGTCGTTAACTTTTCCATAATTTAAATAATTTGAAAATCATAATATTAACGACGGACGCGTCCGTCGTTAAAATTGCCAGAATATAAATAATTCAAAATTCATAATATTAACGACGGATACGTCCGTCGTTAACTTTCCCATAATTTAAATAATTCGAAAAACATAATATTAACGACGGAATAGTGCCGTCGTTATAGTTAACAACTGCTAGTCCGTCTGTATTCCATCGTTAACAGTAGCGACGGACATGTCTGTCACAAGTCCGTCGTTAAATACGACCCGAAATTTTTCCGTCGGAAATTTCCGTCGCTATTTAATGATTTTCTGGTAGTGATTTATTTATCTTTCTGTAGTAATCATTTCTTTAGGTAAGAAATGTATAAATTAGATTAATATTTTATCTAGAAAACCTCTACTGTTTTATAATATTATTTTAGTTTGGAACATTATATAATTTACAATTTGTAATAGTTAATCTTAACTTTAAAGAAACATGATTCGCCGTAAATAATTTAAATTCCATTATATCAATTTGAGCATGAATTAAAGGAAAACATGTGATATGATAGAAATGTGAGGACTAATTATGATAATGGATCAAAAGGTTGGTTAACGGTAGTTAAAATCACGTTATTTAATTGAAGCTTAAGTGAAATAAAGTATTTTAATGATATTTGGTAGTGAATAGATTGTGTGCATAATCCAATAATTGTGTGTCTTATAACATGAAAAATATGTTGTGAGATGTTATTAAACTAAAGTCCAGCTATATGTACGTAACTTGTATAAGTATAGAGAATGATTCTTTTATTCGGAAACAAGAATTATCATCTCGATCATCCCTTAAAGTTGTTATATTGTTCTAATTTAATTTTAATAAATTCTATTTCTATTAATACATAAGTGGCAACTTCAAAATGAAAAGATTGTTTGTTATAAGTGAAAATCGAATTGAATTAAGGAAGATATAAGAAAGGAGGAGCCATACAACATTAAAAGCTATCATTTATCTCAGAATAATGCATGCTAAAGATATATACTAATAAATAATTTAGAAGAATCGAATTCGATATAGCAAAATCTTGAAACAGCTTTACAAATAGCTAGCTAGCCCACTTCGTGATGGAAGGCAAATTCGACTCTAGGCTGAGCGTAGTGCGCATAGTGATCCGGATGGCTGCCACGTGGACTATATCTTCCCGATACAACTATTCCCTTCCAAACCTAATTCCAAACCACTCTATTTTCGGCTCGGGAGCGCCGTGGCCCAACGTGAGCTAATTAGGTCATTCAACGCGCTGCAGAATGCGTATGAAGCGGTGGGTTTCCGGACTACTCCCCGACATACTCGGGATGAATTCTCTCACTGGTTCGGATCTCCATTAGCGGCGGTAAAAATAGAGATGGCGAGTTTTGAATTTCCGGTGAGTTTGAGATTTCGTCGGTAAGTTTTGAACTTATACTGAATTTTTGATGTTTTCCAATCGTCTCTGTTGAGAGGCTTTAGGTTTTCTGATTTGACTACTTAAAGGCTTTAATTAAAAGTAAATTGTTAGAAGAAAACTTGAATTACGATCTGTTTATATATAATATGGGTCCTTTAGTACTGAAATACGTGTTTAGTTGTTATACTTTCTTCTTATTCTTCCTTGAGTGCGGCAAATTCGACTCTAGATATTGCAGAACATCTCCGACAGTTTGATTAAACATGTCCGCCACTTCATCAGATAATGACGCAGGTAGGCAGGCTTGAACCTCATTGTTTAGTTTGCCTTTTTGGTTTTAAGTGGCCACTTGATGTTGAGTGTTTATGGTTGGGAAATGTTGCCGCCTTTAGGCATGCTTCCTGTTTGAAATTCCCGACTTTTAAAATTCTCCGCATCCCTCAAGTAACGGAGGAGTTTTTGTTTTCCGTCTATGTCGCCTCCCTGAAGTTTATGGCCATTAATTATGTTATTTATGGGGTGAAATGTGGTCTATTTTTGTTGGTCCGTGTGTGATTTATTAATTACCCACTGCATCGATTGCATTTATTATGTGGATGTCTATGTCCGAATCAAATTTCTTGTGGCCCCTTACCGCATCCTTTCCGACGATTTTAAGAATCAAAAAATGATTGAAGAATTAATTATTCATTTGTTTTTAAATCCTTTGATATGGAAATGTTTATTCTTTCTGTTGTTTAAGGTTTATTAATGATTGAAGAGTCATATTTAAGGTTTATTCTTTCTGTTGCTTTGATATGGTGCACATAGTAATGGATGATTTCTTAAATGTTGGTCATGTTAGTGCCCGAAGCAAATGCCAATGTCCTTTCACCTCCTCTGGAAGGCCGATGGAATGCGCGATCTTCGAAGAGGAAGCTGATCTTCGATGGAGCCTCCTTGAAGATAGTCGGTTGCAGCTCGCCGAGAGGTGACCGCACTCCCTCTCCGTTCGGAGCCGGTTGTCCGGTGAACCTCCACTTTCCATTTTCTTTTATGGCGCAAGCCGAAAAGAGAACTGCGGCCCCACCGGATCCTTTGTTGACCGGTCGTAGCACCCAACAAGAAGCCTACCAAACGCCTGCATCGAAGGTGTGTTATCATGGCCGCCTCCCTAATTTACCCTGCTACTCTGAATTAATTAGTTAGTTTGTTTCTGATCAATCTGTCAACCTGGAAGTAGAGTACGAGCTCCCTAGCTGAACTCTTCCCTCGGAATCTCACCCCGGAGAAGAAATTTATGGAAGCGATGTCCATGGATGGAAGGACAGTCTTGCATGCTCAACCAAGGCATGCACCCGCCTCACCCTTTTTCCTGTTTTGCGGAGGGGGAGTAGAATCTTCGAAGGGCGGCACCGACACACTCGAAGATGAGTTCGAGTTCCTCGACTGGTACTTAGCCCCGGATCCGGTGTGGTGGTAAGATGCTAATTATTACACGCTTTTTTTTATTCATCCCTGTTTCTGGTTTATATACTAACCGTATATTCATTGCCCCTGCACAAAATTTGCTTGTAAATTTAAGGGTGTCCTTGCTTCCCCTACCCAACAACGTGGATCATAGAGTAGGGCATGATTGGTTTCTACTAGTGATCCATTGGGAATCAAAGTTGACGTCGGAGGTAAGGTATCTCTCCCGCAATTGCTGAACAGAGCTTTAAATTGGGTGCTTAAATGCTAACCAGTTGTGCAACCGATGACGCAGCACATGGATGCCATAATGCACCTGCTGGTGCTGGATTTGGATCCCCATGAAGCTCCACGGGTCAGGAACTGGACCTTTTTGGATATCAAATGTTGGGTAAGCCCCCCTTTCTAACTATCATGAATGACTTCTTCCTTCTATGGCCAAGCACCTGTCTACAAACGTGGTGGCGCATTCATGCAGGTTGCATTAATTCAGCCACACTACGCCGAATGCCGGGAGATTCTCATCCCCTACGTGTCGGGCCGCCAGCCAGCCATGGACAGGCTCACATGGAAGGATGCAGAGAGAATATTTGGTGTGGGAGATCTCGGTTGCAACCATTGGATCCTGTATGAAATATGCCAGAGTGCGGAGCTCATGAAAGTGTACGATCCAGCCTCAACTGAAGTCAGCCCGAGTCATGTCAAGGATACTTTCTTCTCGATGTCCTACCATCTTCCCGAATTGTTGGAGGAGGCTGGAATCCAAAGCAGTGTTCCGCGTGCTCACAGAATGTGGGTAGTGAACGTGAAATCCCCGCAGCAGGCAAGATACTGCGATGGCGGTTTCATGGTCTTCGAGTATCTGAAGTGCCTGGTGAGTGGTGCATCAGTGCAAAGGGCTGATCCATCTAACTGCAACCGTGCGCGGCTTCGTTACTGCTCATCCCTGTTCAAGTTTGGGCTCGATTGGTTGGTGAAATCTATCTGAGGCGGCCTCGCTGGCGCCTCATGCTCACTTCTCTGCATTTTCCTTGTATCCCGCACCATGAACACTCTACTCTATATGTTTAGTGATATCCCCTTTTGTCGTTTAGTTAAACCTGCAATTAAACTGCAACCGCTTATCAATTAATTTTGACAGAATGTCGATTAATCTTGGCAACTGAAAATCCTACCGAGGACCCCAAAGCTAAGGTTCAGATATATGGGCTGTTAATTGGGGCTCATCTTCATCATGGGTTACGGATGTTGTACGGGTCCAATAGACTGCCTTGGATCCCATCTTTGGGCTGTACGATTTGGGCCGGGACCGCCCTTGGGCTCTAAATCGTAATCTTATGAATTTTAATGAATGTGGATGATTGAACAAAATTGGGTTTCTATTTATTCTTTCACGAGTTCCACTGTGCGCATGATTTGCGTAACTGCCCTGTACTCGTATTTAACAAATACGGCAATGATAAAAATAAAAATAAGAGGAGAAAAATGTAAGAATTCTTGATGATGAGATTGAAAATTGTAATGATGATATTTTCATAATCTGGCACTTTCCAATGCTCAAATAAAGATAATTTAAGAGATCAGCCGTTGCTTCAAGTAAATTAATGTTTTGGCACCCGATTATAGCCGGGCCCATTTTGGAACCCGATTCCAAAATACCGTGTTATTTTTGAACGTGCTTCAACGGGTCCGACTGGACCCGTTTTCGGCACTCTTCTCTGGTAAGAAACCGGGTCCGAGACATTGCATAGAACGGGTTATTTTCGGCCCGCTTTATTCTCAGTTTTACAAACGGGGCTAAGTATATTATTTAATATTTTAGTTAATTAACTAACTGACTGATTATCGAAGACAAGCAAAATTTCGGATGTGTTGACAGTAACCCAAAATTAAACAAACTATACTCTAAATTTCAATGCATATAAAACACATATCATTAAAAAAAAAACTCATCCTACGACTTAAATTTCATTTAGGAAGCTCTCACTTTCAATAATTTTCCCAACACACCGAAAACATCTCCATAATTTTGGTTTATTAGGTATCCCCACAAAAAAATACAATTGGTCATAGGAATAAGGTGAACAAGGTTCTTCAAATTGTTGATCACGTAGGAATGTGCAGCGCCCTAGAAAATATGGGTGCAACTCGAGTAATTATTCAGAGTAATGAACCCCTAAATATCAATCGTTACTATTCTAGGTAGCGAAATAACTAAAAATGACTATACAATCATCACAATATTACCATTGAAATTATAATTGATCGAAGGACAGACGATCTGGGATAATTATATTACCCTAAGGATTAGAAAATTGATCAACATGGAATAATTCTCGCATGACCGGGTCAAATAGACATCCATAGGTGGTGTCTTTTGCACCCGCGTGTTTGGATGTCATAAACGGGTTCTATACCCTACTGCACCCGTCCCATGAAATCGTGTCAAAAACCCCCTAGAAACGAGTGTCTTGAAACCCGGTCACAGTCGAGGCCAACTGGTCAGTCGAATGCACCCGGGGCGTCGGACACCCTGAGTGACGGGTCCTATACCCTAGAGCACCCGTCTCCTCAAAACGGGTTCCCAAACCAACCGAAGGCATGATTTTGAACCCGAATGAAACCTGGCCTCCAGATTCAGTCGATTATTAAAAAAATAAAAACAGAATAATGACTACTAGATAATAAACATTCCAGATTGTTATTTTTTTTTTGTAAAACGGAGTTTGTCCAGTAATTTGGGCAAAAAGTACCCTTAGAGGAAAATATGTAAGCAATAATTTTCCCTAATTAAGTGGTTTGTTCACCCCACAATACTGTCTTTTTTCACATTCTTTTATTAAAAAAAAAGGTCTAACGTTTGCCAAAAAAAAAAAAAAAACAAAGGCAACAACGGGCTTTTCCCAAATCATTATTTATTTAATTTATCGAAATTTTCCTTCTTCCTCTATCAACGGGTGACTTTGGGCCCGTTATAACGGCCCATTCCAAAATACCGGGTTATTTTTGAACGTGCTTCAACGGGTCTGACTGGACCCGTTTTCGGTACTCTTCTCTGGTAAGAAACCGGGTCCGAGACATTGCATAGAACGGGTTATTTTCGACCCGCTTTATTCTCAGTTTTACAAACGGGGCTAAGTATATTATTTAATATTTTAGTTAATTAACTAACTGACTGATTATCGAAGACAAGCAAAATTTCGGATGTGTTGACAGTAACCCAAAATTAAACAAACCATACTCTAAATTTCAATGCATATAAAACACATATCATTAAAATAAAAAACTCATCCTACGACTTAAATTTCATTTAGGAAGCTCTCACTTTCAATAATTTTCCCAACACACCGAAAACATCTCCATAATTTTGGTTTATTAGGTATCCCCACAAAAAAATACAATTGGTCATACGAATAAGGTGAACAAGGTTCTTCAAATTGTTGATCACTTAGGAATGTGCAGCGCCCTAGAAAATATGGGTGCAACTCGAGTAATTATTCAGAGTAATGAACCCCTAAATATCAATCGTTACTATTCTAGGTAGCGAAATAACTAAAAATGACTATACAGTCATCACAGCATTACCATTGAAATTATAATTGATCGAAGGACAGGCGATATGGGATAATTATATTACCCTAAGGATTAGAAAATTGATCAACATGGAATAATTCTCGCATGACCGGGTCAAATAGATATCCATAGGTGGCGTCTTTTGCACCCGCGTGTTTGGATGTCATAAACGAGTTCTATAACCTACTGTACCCGTCCCATGAAACCGTGTCAAAAACCCCCCTAGAAACGAGTGTCTTGAAACCCGGTCACAGTCGAGGCCAACTGGTCAGTCGAATGCACCCGGGGCATCGGACACCCTGAGTGACGGGTCCTATACCCTAGAGCACCCGTCTCCTCAAAACGGGTTTCCAAACCAACCGAAGGCATGATTTTGAACCCGAATGAAACCTGGCCTCCAGATTCAGTCGATTATTAAAAAAATAAAAACAGAATAATGACTACTAGATAATAAACATTCCAGATTGTTATTTTTTTTTGTAAACCAGAGTTTGTCCAGTAATTTGGGCAAAAAGTACACTTAGAGGAAAATATGTAAGCAATAATTTTCCCTAATTAAGTGGTTTGTTCACCCCACAATACTGTCTTTTTTCACATTCTTTTATTAAAAAAAAAAGGTCTAACGTTTGCCAAAAAAAAAAAAATAACAAAGGCAACAACGGGCTTTTCCCAAATCATTATTTATTTAATTTATCGAAATTTTTCTTCTTCCTCTGTCAACGGGTGACTTTGGGCCCGTTATAACGGCCCATTCCAAAATACCGTGTTATTTTTGAACGTGCTTCAACGGGTCCGACTGGACCCGTTTTCGACACTCTTCTCTGGTAAGAAACCGGGTCCGAGACATTGCATAGAACGGGTTATGTTCAACCCGCTTTATTCTCAGTTTTACAAACGGGGCTAAGTATATTATTTAATATTTTAGTTAATTAACTAACTGACTGATTATCGAAGACAAGCAAAATTTCGGATGTGTTGACAGTAACCCAAAATTAAACAAACCATACTCTAAATTTCAATGCATATAAAACACATATCATTAAAAAAAAAACTCATCCTACGACTTAAATTTCATTTAGGAAGCTCTCACTTTCAATAATTTTCCCAACACACCGAAAACATCTCCATAATTTTGGTTTATTAGGTATCCCCACAAAAAAATACAATTGGTCATACGAATAAGGTGAACAAGGTTCTTCAAATTGTTGATCACTTAGGAATGTGCAGCGCCCTAGAAAATATGGGTGCAACTCGAGTAATTATTCAGAGTAATGAACCCCTAAATATCAATCGTTACTATTCTAGGTAGCGAAATAACTAAAAATGACTATACAGTCATCACAGCATTACCATTGAAATTATAATTGATCGAAGGACAGGCGATCTGGGATAATTATATTACCCTAAGGATTAGAAAATTGATCAACATGGAATAATTCTCGCATGACCGGGTCAAATAGACATCCATAGGTGGCGTCTTTTGCACCCCGTGTTTGGATGTCATAAACGGGTTCTATACCCTACTGCACCCGTCCCATGAAACCGTGTCAAAAACCCCCTAGAAACGAGTGTCTTGAAACCCGGTCACAGTTGAGGCCAACTGGTCAGTCGAATGCACCCGGGGCGTCGGACACCCTGAGTGTCGGGTCCTATACCCTAGAGCACCCGTCTCCTCAAGTGCTGACGTGGTACTGTAACCGTAGTGCGAGTGTGTGTGTGGGCCACAGTTATCTTCTCTGGCTAATTTGTCAGACCTATGGGGATGATTCATTTTTTCCTCAAGGACTTTGCTTAAACGAACGACTAGGAAACCTCGATTAGAAGATCAAGGGCTAATTTATTTGCAAAAATAAATCGCACCGTTTCGAGGCATTGAGACTAGCGTATGCAGGAAGCCATCGCTTATTACAGTAATATTCAATGATTATTACATTAGGAACTTGAAAAATCGAGCAACTCTGTGATACATCAAAAAAATTTTCTTAAAAAATATAATGACTCTTCTTTATTTAAATTTTCTAAATTCTCAAACTTATTAATACAATTTGTAGTTTCTGAACGGAAATACTCTTACAATATGTGGCTACATTTTAAACATTGTAGACTACAACCTTGATGTATGATGCTTAATTAGTTGTGTGGGCTTATTTTGAGGTAATTTGTTGCGGTAATCCAATTAGGCGGGTTAACATGCACGCATGGTCTACCTTCTTTGGTTCATAGGATTAATGTTTGAGAACCAAATTTGATGTATTACAGTTCATTAATGGGGTTTAGTTTCATGTATTCTTATTAAAAGATGAAATATTATTTAATTATAATTGTGTAATGGTAAATCCAAAATGGATTTAATTATAATTGTGTAGTGGTCAATCCAAAACAGGTCAATCCAAGATGAAATATGATTTAATTCTAAAGACTATTAGAATGGTACGTATTAGTCTTTATTTTGCAAAATTAAATATAATTGGAGCCTGTAACATTTCGGCCCCTGAGCCTATTGTAAACCTAATAGCCAGTTTGTTAATGTGTTATTTTCAACTATATAATCAAGTTCAGTGGATAATTTGTTCTTCCTGCATACTTCTTAAACTATTTTATAGTAGACAAACCAGAAAAAAAAGACACTTGAAATACGAGATGGGATGGCAATAGGATCAAGCTCTATATATAGATTATAACATGGTTTTCGGATCTGCAAATGAAACAAGAGGCACAAATGGGATCGATCAACTTCTTAATAGCACATGTTTGTCCATTTTAGTTTAGTGCACATAGTTAACAGGTAAAAAATTAACCACACAGTACTGTTCTTCCTAAAGTCATAATTTAAGATAACATATATATATATATATATATCATACTTTTATGATGTAGAACACATGAAATGTCCCCATCCTCTCTCAGTACCCCACACTCCCTTTTTCCAGTTGGATTCACTCTCTCTCTCTCTCTCTCTGATTTTGAAACTCACACGTCCACGTGTACAATATATTATTAAATGTCATCCACTGCCCCAGGTACAATATATTATTAAATTGGTTTCTTGGAATAAGGTAATCGAAATTTTAAGCAAATCACTCACTTTTCATCTGAATACCGATCCTCGTGTCAGAGGATATCGCCGGATAATATGGAAGATTCTCACTTTTGGACGCAATATATTTTCCCGAACGGATACAATATTTTCTGACTGGCCCAGTCACATCGACGGCGCCGCTTAAGTTTTCGCAAAGACAGATGTTTCCAAAGGCAGAGTGTTCTACACACAGCCTAGGAATTGTTTCCTCGTAAAAAACGCCGTGGCACAAGATGTGTATAGTAGAAATGAACTATATTATATAAACTAGAATGACCCTTCGTGCGATGCACGAATAATATATTTACAGTTATTATTATTTTATTAGAAATTATAAATATGAAATTAATATTATACAAAATATTTAAACTAAAATCTATACAATAACTTTCAAAGATATGCGAGCTTTGGTCGTCCCGACTCTTCGCAAAAATCCAAATAATAGAAATCGTGTGTAAAAGTGAGACATCTAGAATTAAAATCTACCGATTCCTCGTTACCCCAATTCAAAAATAAAAAATAAATGATTAATTTTATTGTATGCTTAGTTTTTCATTATAATTTTATAAAAAATATAAGATATTTTGTCATGTTGATTTTCAATTTTTTAGTTTTTTAATTTTATGTAAATTTAAATATCTTAAATTTATACTTTTCTTCAACATAATGAATGGGTACACTGTTGTAATTATTTTTAGATTAATAAAAAAAATATTTTCAATTTATCAATTTCAAAATTCATTTTATTGTATATGG
The DNA here is from genome assembly GCA_026008535.1 of Perilla frutescens. Lineage (NCBI taxonomy): Eukaryota > Viridiplantae > Streptophyta > Magnoliopsida > Lamiales > Lamiaceae > Perilla > Perilla frutescens. The sequence goes on along the minus strand of BRKX01000007.1, from coordinate 15,096,345 downwards.
AATTTGTTATATTTGCATTGATACATAGTTTAATTTGAAATTTGTGACATTATTATTTATTAAAAGAAAAAATGATTCGTGTTTGATTAAATAAAAAATATACATACATCAAAATTATATAGAAAGATGACCGAAAAATATAAATTTAAACTTTTTGAAGAAATCTAAACTAACTAATAATGTGATGAGAGTAAATAAATATTCAAGAAATAAATATAAAAAAATGAAAGCGTAATTAATTAGACAAAATAAAAATGATTTAAGAGATGAGACATTGCTTCAAAAAACTATGTTTGCTCCTTCAAAAATTGGGATAATAAGTAGATTAGTACAATCATTATTTATGCACGTGTATATGTAAAGTATCAAAAGTAAATGAAATTAAATGTGATGATGCATAATTTTATATATTACTATAATGCTCATATAATATTAAATAAAATGTCTACAATGCCCTTATATTAATGAGCGGAAAAATAAAAGTGTGTTATAATATATATATAGATTCTAGCATGCATAAGCATCCACAGCGGTCATCAATACATATTACATTTTTTGTACTCAAAATTCAAGTACAACCATTGTGGTTCAATTCCAAAAGGAAGTTAAATTTTGAGTACATATGCATGTACCCAAATATAGGCACACAAACCGTGAACAATTGTGAGAGAAGAGGAAATGAGATTCTGCAAGTGTGGGCCCATATGTCTCCTATAGTTTATTTTTAAACATTTTTCTTTTCTTTTATTTTCTATTTCATTCTTTTGTTTATGTTTTCATTTTTCAAATTTCAAAGCTTTCAATTTTTTTTAATTTACATCAATGTTTTATATTTTTTGTAATATCAAAAAATATATCTTATATTTTATCTTTTTAAAAATATTGTATATTATAATATATATCAATGTTTGAAAAAAAAACTATTGATCAAATATAATTAATTGTCAACTGCTTACTACAATTAATTGCTATACATTCCGAAAAATAATTGATTGCTGAGTTCCAAAATTATTTAAACATAGTAATATTTCCAATGGATGAATTGAAATCATGCGTCAAATTGAATAATTTGTATGGTGTACGTAAGTATAACATTTAGCATATTGTATGGTGCACGTAAATATACCATTTAGAATAAGTGATTAATCATACCGGGACATGAAAGAGTTAACCATGTAATTATCTATCTATTTAACACTCTAAAACGGATTTTGTTTTCCCACTAATTCCATGCCATAGACTCTTATGTTTTGCAATCAACATATTGATTATGCAAACGAATAATTAAGAAATCGCTTAGCGTGGCACCCAAATTACCCTCTAAATGTACGCTACATTGCAAATTGCAAATTCAATGTCAATTTATCCCATGAATGTGTAGACACTTGTTAAGCACGACATTCAATTTGAGTTCACTGTATCAAGTGAGAAAAATTAATCATTAGTTTACTAATCGTGAAAAAATTAATCGTGGAATCTACCTTACTAAATGCTCCCTCGATTAACTTTATAAATTACGACGATTAACTGTGAATGACCACGATTGATTTAAACGGGTATTTAAATTAATCTCAATTCCATTTAAAGATGCATCGATTAACCTTAGAACTTGCCGTGATTAATTGAAAATGATCTCGATTGATTTACAATTGACCGCACGTAGTTTATAATTACCTTGATTAATAGAGACCTACATTAATCGTGGATCATTGAGGCTCATTGAGAATTCATCGCCTCTCATTTTTTTTTAATCGTGTCATTCCTCATAGATCTAAATTCAACGTCGGAGTAATCGCGGCTCAATTGACAAATCATCGTGTCATTATTTGTATTAATCGATGCCTCCCTTAGATTAGTCGATGCATATTTTCCTTAATCATGATTAATGTATCAATTGATCAATGTGGGTTTCTTAGGCTAGTGTCCCGATTTCACACTAATTCACGGGATTAGAAGCTCCCGTGAATTAATCCATGTGTGGAAGTAGCTGAAATATAACCCACACCCGGGAACCTTCTATTTCAAAACCCTAAACCTTAAACCCTAAACCCTTGACCGTGTGCGGTCGCAACAACCCTTGCGATGAACCCCTTACCCAACTTGTAATTTCATATCTCTCGTACCGAATATGTTGCGAGCATACAATCATCTCACACCTTATTTTATGTGTTTATTTTCATGCAGTCTTACTTATAATACTATCACATGTTTTTGTATGTATCCACAAGTTACGTTCCGTGAGTCCCAAAAACTGAATATGTGGATTAATCTGGCTGAGATTGGGCAATTCAGCCAAAAGGTCCAGCGGTGGACGTTAAAAATATTATAGTTGAAATATCATGTTTAAGATCGTGCAATTTTGACAGTGGAAATGTGAACAGGTTCTAAATAATAAGCGATACCTAGGGTTATAACGGAAAATAACTCGAACAAATCCCAAATTAAAAAGATTCAAAGAATTAATCAACTCATTAATTGCACCTATTCCGAAGGTGCATCTGGACCGTCCGTTCACAATCCTTATAAAGGACGATTGATAAGGTTGGCGGAAGTACCACTGTTCACCGTCCCTTTCTTTATTCAACTGCAAACAGCACTTCTAACACCCAAAAAGCTACATGGAAGAAGTCCAGATGGATGAGGCTTTCATCACAGCTTATCTGTTCCCACAAGTTGGTATCCTCGATGTGAGTGACAACTTCGCCGTTGCGCACGTCATCGAAGATCTGACGAGCTCGTTGTCCGTCTACCAAAAGCCGACTTCACCGTGTTGCAGGTTCTGCTCCAGATTCATCAGATGTGGGAGAGATTCATGAGTTTCCGCCTCTTTGTGGAGCAGCCTGGCATCCAGTACTGCGAGGAAACCAACAACATCGTGGCTAGCCCCGAATACTTCTTCCGAGTCCGCCCAGATGCAGTAAGTCTACTTGTCACACATTTTACGTCACCAACGCACTCAGTTATCTCATTGATGTCCTTCAATTCACATCATTTTTAGGAATCTGCGCGATGGAAGTCCTTCAGGGAGGGCGGGCTGTGTGATATGTTAGCGAAAAGACACATATTCACTGAGGGTAGGTTTGCCGGCTGGAATTTCAAATGGCTGGTCAATTATGCATCCTAGTTCCGCTAGTCACGTGTATATTATTATAGTAATTTGGGTTTAATGTAGAACTGAATGGTTAATGCAGGTAGGGTTTAAGTATGAACAATGTCCTTATTATGTATGTTTTGTTGTTGTTTGCTGTTTATCTAAGTGACCATCAGTTTTATTAATATTAAGTATTTTCAGCACGATTTGCGTTTGTGTTGTCTACTAGCTTAACCGAATTTTAATTTTGATTCTCCTCACCCTAGAAGTCATTAAAATTACTATAACGGAGTTGCCTCCTGAAAGGAGCACCGTTTGTGAACTCTTATTTAGAAAAAAATCTAATTTCAGTTTGTTTGTTTTGAATTAAACGACCATTGATAGATAGATATGAAGGAGAACCGAGTAATAATTAATTTGTGACCTTTTTTCCTTCTATCACAATTTCTTTTGATTCCGATTAACTTTCCATCATGACTTAGGGTATATTTCACCAACTTAGTGCTTAAAATTGTTTGTCGCCATTTAACCGTAAATTCTAAGTTATATACTAATTGCTGCTGGGGGTGAGTATGCCAAAAGACCGTTTTAAATTTAATTTTTTTTTTACCTTATAATTTAAATTACGATTAGTGATGATAAACCACATTCGAAGATGACTTAAATAATTCTTAGGCGTATATATTTCTATTGTTGGGAGACAAAAGTTAAGCGGTTAGAAAACCTCTAGTAGAAGGTAATAAAGTATTGGGGTTACTACTATAAATTAAAGTTACTCTCTATGCAGAACAAATTAATGTCTTTTTTTTTTTACCTTTTTTTTGTTTTCGAAGGTAACCCGCAGCCGCCACCAAGGTGCGCACTGGGTGAACCCCGCCTCTGTGTAATAGTCCCAACTTGTGTGTGCCAACCATGTGCCACACCTCAAAATTATTACTTTTTCCTTTATTTTTTTCATCAAATTTAATTTCTTTTGATTTAGTATAATTTCACATTATTATTTAGGGTTTATTCCACCCAATTAGGGTGTATAATTATTTTTTAATATTTAATTTGCTTTCCCTAGTTAATATAATTGATTTTGGGGTTGATTATTCCAAACTTAGGGTATATAATTTTTTAAAATTTTAATTTTTTTGCAATAAATATTAATTATGATTAGTTATGATAAAACAAATTTTATTTTCATTACGAACAATATTAACAATATATAAGTTTAATGGTGGCACACGATTGGCATGTATAAGTGGGACTAGATGATCTCTACTCAACAAATTAGGCGACACTTTCAAATAAATTTGCAGATTAGACCCCAATTTGTTAAACGTTTAAACTGTGACATATTCTTCCATTTCGGATTTAAAATGTACACCCCTCATTTTTCACGGGACGTGGCTGTAATTGAGGGCATTGCTTATGCTGATGTACAAAAATTCCATGACAAATTAAATTCCATCCAATTAATCATTTCAGTCTTGGAAATAACAAGTTAATTGATTTCATGCGCAATATCGAGTATATAATGAGATTCTTTAAAGTTAATTATTTCAGTCTTTGGTGTGATCCGCTTTTATTAATTATATATATATTTGGACAGGAATATTAACGAAAAACATTATGTATAGTAGACACGACTACTGTTTTATGTAATTAACTTTAATTAAAGGAAAACTGGCGTCCATGTGAAGACTTGGTTATGTGGCTCTTAGCGGCGCCACGTGCCTCCTGCATCAGCCGATGACGTGTACATTATTTCGCAACGTGTATAAGTTTAAATATCGATTGGGTGAAGTCGTCTCTTTCATTTCCGCCCAGACCGGCGCAGTATCGAACGAGCACTAACGGTGAACCATCCGGTTTTCCCAACCTCCCTGAAATTCCAGGTGCGTTCGTACGAGCCCATCTGCTTCCCTTAACCTAGATTCTCCGCCTCTTATAATGTTCATCGCACGGTGCATGTGGCTAGAGATAGGGAAAAACGGCAATTGACTTCTTTAGAAGTCGATGAATGTTGTGTCAGATACGAGCCCTTACGGCTGTTGCTTCTTTGGTCCTGAAGTTGTTGTGTTTTTTTTTCCGCTATATCTTGCCTTCAATGCGAGGGAGGCTAAGATTTCCGACTATTATTAACTGAAAATTTTTGGAAGATCAGTATACACATAATACATGAATTGAGCTTTGTGCGTATTTACATATATGTAACTCGCCTCATATTTAACAACAGAGTCCATCCACGAACACGGCATGGTCGGGCAAGGTGGAAATTGGAGGCCGTCGTCCTTTAAAGTGTTTGTACACGAGGCCTGCGCATATTCATTTGTAAGTGTCATTTCTATATTTAATCTTTCATGTAGTAGCATCAGTTTTGATATGCTCTTTCTGCGACAGAGCCTACCTCCGGCGGTGGACTGGATATGCAATAACTCCTCCAGATGTCATGCGTGGATGAAGGATGCGCGAGGGGGAGCGTGGCCTGTGGTGATGCGGCGGGAGGGGGCATTTGCTCTCGTCACAATCACGGATGGGTGGGCCTGTTTTGCGCATGACGCCGACGTGCAAGTGAATGAGACCATCGTATTCAAGGAGAACACCACAAACGTCTTCACTCTCGAAATCTATGATCCGAAAGGCTGCGAGCGCCTTGTTGTCTGGACCCCGGCATCTGCTTCGAGTGGGGATGATGGATCCACCAAGTCCTTTTGCTGCTTTATGCTCCAGGAGCACCTAGATAAGCGTACTTTCATTGGCCACCCGGTAAGCATCTCGTACTCATATGTTTGAATTATTGATATCGACAGCCGCCCTGGAGATTTGTCCTTTCACAAATCTGGGTAGCTCCCACATACACACTGTCACAATGGTTTTGCATTCAACGTGTTATGCAGCGGGTCCCCTCATCATTCTTGGCACAACACGGTGACCTTGCCGCCGAGACGAATATGCTTCTTTACTGTATGGATTCTGTGATGAAATATGATGTCCAACTGGAGGTTATCGATGGGGAACTATGTCTTACAAGGGGCTGGTCTGAGTTTGTGTCCGCCCACAATATCACGCTGGTGTGTCGTTTTGCACAAAAAATAAATGTTCCGATAGCAGTCGGTTTGCCCACACTGCACAGTACAGTGATGAGCGAGATCGTCTCCCAAAGGACCGGCGAGAATTATTCTATACTTCCAATCTGCAGAAACCAACTTTAAAAGGGGGGAAATTTATGGGTATAAACTGTAGTGCACGAAAATAATTAAATAACAAGGAATTAAAATACACACACGAGCAACGAGTTTAAACAAATAATTAGAAATATTCCGGATATCAACTACTCCACTCTGGCACAATTATACTGATCCTCGATTCAAGATTACAATTAATTATCACATGTAAATCAGTTGCGGATGCCGAAGACACTTACTGACACATCCCTATTTCTTCGTATTTTCTCGAATGGCAGAAAGACACTTCACCACACATTTTCTCTAATAAACTAACAACCCAAAAGAGACACTCTTATAGATTTAATTAGCCGATTGCTTTATGCTCGAGAGAAACCCGATTCTAATCTAGCGAACTTTGACATAGGATCACCGAACCAGATTATTATCCCCACAGTATTAGCTACTGATTTTACCACTAATTAATCCTAAACCACGATTACGTATGGACGAATTAATTGGCTAGTGATTAATTCCTATACTCCGAATATTCGCGACTACTCGGTTTAATCGAAATAATCACGACTCGACTTACGGAGGATAATAAATACACATGCATGAATTAATCGAGAAAAAACGTTTAGATCTCACAGATTTAATTGGCCAGAGCTTCGTGAGTTGATCCCGGAATGGAGAAAGTCTAGCTCGAATTCATAATTAAATTCGAACACCAAAATATTGTGTAGCAGAATACCATAGAAAAGTGAAGAAGATGAATAATATCTGCAGCAGCGTCTCTCGCTGCTGTTGCTGCATTTCTGAGATGGAATATCTCTTCTAGTTAAAATAAATCCTAATATATCAAAAGCTATCCCTAAAATTAAGCATCCAACAAGGAAATAAATCTTCTATATCTAGACTAGGAAGTTTCCAAGGATAGGACTCCTTTTAGGCTATGAAGATCATAAATCCGCGTCTAGAACTTGGGCTGGATCAGATTTTCGCACAAAACAGGCCCAAGTCGCGCACAGCTTCAGTTCTGGAATTTTCTCGGCCCATGCCTCTGGCGGTATGCCCAAACCGACTGTATTGCGAGCTGCTTGCTTGCATTCTTCAAAAGATGGAGCATTTCTTCACTTCATTCCTTCCACCTGCACATCTCCTAAAAACACATCAAATCTTTCCAAAACATGCAGTGAACGAGTGGTTAAGGCATGAAATAGCATAAATGAGAACAAGTAGAATAAGCCCGATCACACGCCTTATGACTTCCTCACCTTCAGAGCATTCCCAGCCTCCCAGAGCTGGTACGTGACCATTTATGGTGCGAGCGGCCTCTCTGCACATGACGTGGCAGCCAGAAGGCCCGGTATGAGCATCTCTCATATGCTCCTCTGAATATACGTCTGTTATTTTCTCATATCTTTGGGGGAACCAATACGGGGCCACACTATACATTCCTGGTTTTATATGTTATGAAACTGTTTCAATTTGTGTTTTGCAGTCTTAACCCAACCATTTGGCCGAGCCGGCGCAGCGCCCCTCGGACCCTTCGATTTGTCAAACGACTAAGACTGTATCAGCTCTCACACTCCTATCTGGTGAGTATTCCACGTGGTACATATGTTGTTATGGCAAACATAAGCCTCATGGGCCTAAATTTATTAATTGTTTGAATCAGGAACTGCCGAAGCGGTTCGTCGAGGATTCCGGCATGGTATTGCCCCAGACGGTAACGCTCCATAATGGTCGTGGACAGCGGTGGAGGGCGTGTGTGAGGTCTCGGTGCAACAATCGCTCCATTAGGTTCTTTATCTCAGGGGGGTGGACGGCATTCGCAAGGTGGAACAACCTAAGGTGTAATGTCATTCTTCTGTTCAGTATGGCACAAGATGGCAGACATGCCATCCAAATATCTACTTTGGGTGAGGAGGCAGGCTCCCAGATGCTCCATGAGGCACATAGGGGTGGTTATGTTATATAGTCATGCGGTGTCCCCGGCCAAACTATGCATTACCTGCACTTTTTTTGTACCTATTTGAACCAGACTTTGCTACTGCAGTGATCATGTTTTGCGGGTGTTGATGCACCACTTATGTTATATAAGCAGTGCTTCAACACCATATAATATTAATTGTGAAGTTCATGCTTATATTTACATGCAACTGCTATGCCCTAAAGATGCTCCACACTAACAAGGAAAATGTCTCAAAATTAGGTTCACGTTCTAACACTCGCACGTGTCATTCTTAATATATATGACTTCAATCGCCTATGGAGATGCCAATGCATGTTGATCGGTAGACGTGTAAATTTTAAATTTGGAAACCCATTAAACTTTGAGAAGCATTTGCTTTATACCTATAGACTTCAATGTCTAATAAGAGTTCGTTAATTAATTATGAGGCGTTTTGAGGTGTAATTCACTAGCGACCCCCAATTGAGAATAGTGTATTCACAGAATTTGAGTGTAGTAACTTGATTGTTATTGAGGTATAAAATACGAAACAAGTTGCCCACCTCAGCTCTATGCTATTAGGTGTCTTCATTATATAGAACGATGAAAAAATCCCATATCTTACACCATGCGAGGTTCATGCATATCTATATCATTTAAAACCTTACTTCAAAACTTTGGGATTTAGGGCTTCAATAACATGTATTATTCTAGTGGGTGTTTTGTCATATGTTCATATTAAAAGGAGGATGGGTTCCCATTCCACAAGTTTGGTTTTCAATTTGTGCACGTTCCACCGCCAAGAACAATTAGGGTTTAGAACTTCGATCGAGAATACGGTTTGGAATTCTAATTAGGAAATAGAGGAGCGCCTCCCATATAGAAGGGTAAATTTTAGTATGGAACCCTATGCAATGCACACCCACCCTAGGATTGTGACCAGTGTCCCATGTCTATAATGTTTAATTTGGCCATTAAAAATGAACTAAAGTGGCTTTGCTTAAGTTTTTATGTACCTTTGTTGTTCAAACCATCCAAAAATTTCACAAAATATACCCGTTGTCTTTTTCATGTAGGTTAACCCGTTGCATGCCATTTCATCACAAAGCGAGGCAATATTGCCATTAAAAATGAACTAAAGTGGCTTTGCTTAAGTTTTTATGTACCTTTGTTGTTCAAACCATCCAAAAATTTCACAAAATATACCCGTTGTCTTTTTCATGTAGGTTAACCCGTTGCATGCCATTTCATCACAAAGCGAGGCAATATTATTTCCCGTTATATGGGAACGTTTCACATAACTGGGTCCAAAATCGCCCCGTCAAAGCGCCAACAAAGTTGCAGAAGTCCAAGAGATTCGTTGGCAGAACGGGTCAACGTGAACCCGGTATAGAAACTCTCATAATAAAACGGGTATGAAATAACCCGTTAAGAACCCGTCGCAGTTAATACCTTGCATGCGACTGTTCCACAAAATGACACCATCTTACACCCGATTCACGAGGATGTTTCAAAAAGGTGGGTCCAAAATCGACCCGACCTCGAATTATTTATCGTGCTTTTGACCAACACGCGTGCATTCCCCATGCATGCAAGAGAATCTTCAAAGTGAAGTGCTTTTGACCAACATGCTTTATCGTGTAATCAATCATTTTCCCCATGCAAGTTTCACTTTTTGCAGCATATATATTCTATATACAAAATGCTTTGTATATATATATGTACACCTAACGTCGGCAGCATAACTCTAAGCCGAGTCTTAAATTACCAAAGAGCCTTCCGTGTCCCCCTTAAATAGTATCCTCCATGGCGCCTCCTTAGGATGCTTATTTTTACGACTCATGCTGGACAGCAGATGTTGAAGCTCGTGTGGTAAAAGAACTTCTCCAGCAGAAGGCGAATGGAGTTTGGGTGGTCGGAGCTGACCAAAATCCTAGGGCTATCGAGAATGTTATGACAATTGTCAACGACGCACTATCCAAAGAATATGGCGTCGATTAGTACACGACTCACGTTGACATGCTCGGTGTGAGATATGAAATAGTGAAGTTTCTATGGGACCACACTCCTGGAGCTTTTCACTGGGATGAAAATCTGAACAAATTTTTTGCGCCGGAAGAGACGTGGCAACGATTTGATAAGGTTAGATATATTTCTCGACCCAGTGTGTCTTTTTATCAACCGGCCAAAAAAAGATTAATAGTACTTATCGCACTTACAGATGAATCCATTGACCTGTTTCTATCGAGAAGATGGGGAGCCGCACTACCGGGAGTTGCCGACATTGTTTGAGTCTGAAGATTCACGGGTGGCCACAAGCGAATATCTATTCTATCCGTTTCTGTCAGACGACGGTGAGAGTGAGTGAAATTATGAGCTTGAATGTAATATGCATGTCTGTATCCTCGCTAAATCAAATCCTAATGGAAAGCACGAAATATTAAAAAACCAGGCCTAAATTAGACCCGCTTTTTGGGTAATTTCTAACAGTCCGGGTCCAAGTAAACCCGTTAGATCAGAATGTCACATAAAATGGGTCCACACACCCGTTATCTACGCGTCGACCTGTTGAAAATGGCCCCAAATTAAGACGTTGAATAACTATTTTCAACCCAATTTGACCCGGTGTGTGATATTGTTTCGCAGAATGGGCCCAAATTAGACTGTGCCGTCTTTTTGTGATTTAATAATTAACCCGGAATGATGTCTTATCCCGTTTTGTTAATGTATATTTGTTAAATTACATTACTTTCGTTAATTAGATATTTGTTAATCTATATATATATATATCGATATTGTAACACACTTCCAACCCAACTTTTAACGCTCCCAAAGACAGAGTGCTCTATTTAGGCAAGGCATAATTGTATTTATTTTGGGAAGGAGAATTATTTGTAAGCATTACAAAGCGCATTTCAGTTAATCCGAATTCAATTATCTTTTCACGTTGATTTTCGGCCAAAAAATAATTACATGAAGTGTTATATATATTAAACTTCATGTATTTCTTTGATTTGTTATGGAATTGTATTTAAAATATTAAATAATATACTTAGCCCCGTTTATAAAACTGAGAATAAAGCGGGTCGAATATAACCCGTTCTATGCAATGTCTCGGACCCGGTATTGAAAAAGAAGAATGCTCTTCAACGGGTCCAGTCGGACCCGTTGAAGCACGTTCAAAAATAACACGGTATTTGAGAATCGGGTTCCAAAACGGGCCCAAACTCGACCCGTTGATAGAGGAAGAAGGAAAATTTCGATAAATTAAATAAACAATGATTCGGGAAAAGGGTGTTGTTGCCTTTGTTTTTTTTTTTTTGGCAAACGTTAGACCTTTTTTTTTAAATAAAAGAATGTGAAAAAAGACAGTATTGTGGGGTGAACAAACCACTTAATCAGGGAAAATTATTGCTTACATATTTTCCTCTAAGATTACTTTTTGCCCAAATTACTGGACGAACTCTGTTTTACAAAAAAAATAACAATCTGGAATGTTTATTATTTAGTAGTCATTATTTTGTTTTTATCTTTTTAATAATCAACTGAATCTGGAGGCCAGGTTTCATTCGGGTTCAAAATCATGCGTTCGATTGGTTTGGGAACCTGTTTTTAGGAGATGGGTGCTCTAGGGTATAGGACCCGTCACTCAGGGTGTCCGACGACCCGGGTGCATTCGACTGACCAGTTGGCCTCGACTGTAACCGGGTTTCAAGACACTCGTTTCTAGGGGCCTTCTGGACACGGTTTCATGGGACGGGTGCAGTAGGGTATAGAACCCGTTTATGACATCCAAACACGCAGGTGCAAAAGACGCCATCTATGGATGTCTATTTGACCCGGTCATGCGAGAATTATTCCATGTTAATCAATTTTCTAATCCTTAGGGTAATATAATTATCCCAGATCGCCTGTCCTTCGATCAATTATAATTTCAATGGTAAAACTGTGATGACTGTATAGTCATTTTTAGATATTTTGCTACTTAGAATAGTAACGATTGATATTTAGGGGTTCATTACTCTGAATAATTACTCGAGTTGTACTCATATTTTCTAGGGCGCTCCACATTCCTATGATCAACAATTTGAAGAACCTTGTTCACCTTATTCCTTTGAATTTTCTTTATCTTTATCTCTAGTAATTTTATTATGTAATCGTATTAAATGCCATCTTATTTTGATGGCATTTCATTTTAATATACAATTTTTGTGTCAATATTTTTTAGAAGGAAATAAATTAAAGCGTAAGATTAATATATATATTTGTATATATATATATATTTAAATCATATAAATTAACAAGAAAAGGAAAAAAAAGTGAACATATAAAATTAATTAAAAAAACAAACTAAAGCAAAAATCAACTCTCCTATGTCAATTTTCCCAAAAAAAATACAAAATAAAAAGGAAACATAATAACAGATTTACATAAGGTAAAAAAGGAAAAGAACAAGGATGGACAGTAATATAGTTTCTCTAAATTGATCTCTATTGTAAAAAATCTCAATCTCTATTTTAGAGTAGCATATGGAGTATCTCTTGGGGTAGATTTTTTCATACTTTTGCTCTAAAATAGAGTTCAGAGGCTATTGTTGGAGATGCTTAATTAACCAAAATACCGGAGATGTTTTCGGTGTCTTGGGAAAATTATTGAAAGTGAGAGCCAAATAAATGATCTTTAAGTCGTAGAATGAGTTTGTTTTTAATGATATGTGTTTTATATTTTTTTGGTTTATAATATGGTTTGTTTAATTTTGATTCAATGTCACCAAAGCCGAAATTTGGATTGTTTTCGATAATCAGTCAGTTAGTTAATTAATCTATACATATATTAAAGCAAAATCGCAGGGGTAAAAGTGTCATAAAAATAAATCAGCGAAAATTTTTATTAAAATAAAATTATGTTCCAAATATTTGTACTAGTACATCTTTAGCGCAGTTGGATGGTGGGTACAATTGAATGCCCAACCCGCCTTGGTTCGATTGCTCCTTGCACCAATTTCAAGTTTTGAACTTTTAAAAATTTTCAACTAAAATACTATCACCACAACATTTAGAAATAACAATTAACAATCATTAATATCTTTAATTTTTAAGATTTTCTAAATAAAAATATCATTAAAATTTAATAAAGTACCGATGGAAAATATTTATATTCATATTTATATATATTTTTTAATTGTACTAGACCCTATGGTGTAAACATTCATATTTTTAAATTCAAATACTACTTTTGGTGTAATCTAATGACTTATTATATAATTGACAGGGGATTACCATTTAAATTTTTAATTTTTTGAATTCTAATACTACTTATGGTTAAATAAAGGGACAAGAGCTTTTAATGGAAAAAAAAGAGAGACAGATAAAAAAAGGTCAATTCGTTTAAAATAGAATAATAAAAAATTCTAATTTAAAATTTATTAATTTTTAATTCTAACTAATATACTTCTTATGGTGAGGATGAAATTCTATACTGCATTTTGTGTCACACTCTACGCTAAACGATTAAAGTTATTACTTTTCCACAAAATGTAGGTTATAATTCCATCTGCTTATCGTGTAATCAAAGAGACTTATAAATTATAATAAATGCGAGCTTTTAAACGAAAAAATCTGAAAACAAACACCCAACAAAGAAGACTGATAAATAATAATAATAATAATAATAATAATAATAATAATAATAATAATAATAATAATAATTATTGACATCAATCTTTCAAATTCATGAAAATTTCAACCAATTGATTATAAAATCTATTAATTAAAATGCTAATATCATATTTACTAATAAATATTATCTATTTATTTTAACAATTAGAAACTAAACGATGTCAAGAAGTTATACACATATGCCATATAATATAAGAATAAATTATATTATTAGTAGTATTATTATTATAATCATCATATTGTGGTATGAAATATATTTATTTAAATTTATGTGTGTTTGCAAAAAATATATTTAATATTTTAAATCTATAAAATAAATAAACTATTTAATTTTGTCTATCGAAAAATAAAATTATTATGTGATTTGTGTTCATACACAATAAGTGTATATAAATCTCCAATTGATTCAATTTGAAAACATAAAAAAACATTCGAAATGAGTTTATGAATATATTTGAAAAATCACAAATATAATTTTATATATGTAAACTATCATTTCATAAAGTTATAATTATTTTTTATCATATGCTAATACTATTACAACCAATATTTCAATTATTATCAAACTTTAAACTTAAAATATGTAGATAGATTTTCGTACAACGTACGGGAGATATACTAGTTAAACTATTAAATAACATACGTAGCCCCATTTATAAAACTGAGAAACTTAGCGGGTCGAATATAACCCGTTCTATGCAATGTCTCAGACCCGGGTCCAAAGACATGAAACGACGTCGCTGTACTTTGGGCTTACCCATAAGTCACCAACAAACGACGTCGCCTGATGATCAACAAAACGTCACCGTTTTTCAGTTAATTTATTAATTCAATATTTATGAAACCTTTGGATTTTCAATCGGGAAAAAAACGCGTCTTCAAGAACCCATTACTTGAGAACATTCGAGATAACGGGTTCAGATTGGCCCGTTATCTATAAAGGCAGTCCGCGTTCCCCTGCCGGAAAATGTACCGGCCACCAACTCGGAGAAACTGAGTTGCGTTTTGTTTCCTATTCCGATGTGAAGATGATCACAAATAAAGTAAACAAAGCAGCGAAGGCGGTCTCGGCGGCGGTATCTCAGACGGCATGTCCGTCGCGTATAGAGTTGCCGTTGGAATTAACGGCCAGTATTCTGCAAAGGTTGGGCCCCAAAGAGCTATTACAGGCCGCTGATAAGGTGTGCGCAACATGGCGGTGAGTTTGCAAGACTCCCACTTTCTGGCATGCCATCAGCATCAGAAACTTTGAACCGATTCGAACAGCGGAGTGCTACAGAATATGCCGGCGTGCGGTTGATCTTAGCGATGGAGAACTTATCGATCTTACTATCGAGAATTTCGCCGACGCTGAGTTGATGTACTACATTGCCGAGCGGTAAACCTAAATACCTCTTTCTTTGTATTTTTATTTAGAACAGAGCATTGGGTGTGCTTAATCTAATATGACCATCTTTTTCGTTGCTCAACAGATCAAGTAAACTGAGACGCCTTACGATCGCAAACGAAGACCCCTTCAACCGCATTCCAGGACGTGATCTTGCTATAGCATGTTCAGGTTTCCCCTTTTTGGAAGAGTTGCACATCCTCTCACCCTTTTCTATTGCAAATGGTGATCTCACCGAAATTGGTATCTATTGTCCCCTGTTGCAAGCATTCACATTGAATCATGGATTAAGCGAGGGGAATGCGGTTGCACTGGCTATTGCCGACAACATGGCTAATTTGCACCAGCTTCGCCTCCTTGGTAATCGTACGCTTGATAACAATGGGGTGCAGGCCATCCTCGAAGGTTGCCCCCGCCTGAAGTCCCTTGATCTTAGGCGATGCCCTGGCGTTGATCTGGAGGGCGAAATAGGGGTGAGAGTGCGAGAGAAGATTGAAGATCTGAGACTACCATCTGACTCTCTCGATGATTATAATTATGATGTTCGAGATGAGGATGATGGCAGTACTGATTCCGAAGATGACAAAGACGACGATGATGATGCAGTAATGTAGTTTAATCAGGACTCCGTTCATTATGTCGAAGATGGTTGTAATTAAAATGGGTTGTTATTTTGAATATAGTTTGATATTAAACTAGGTTGCTTAAAACAGTGCATGTATCTCAGTATATAATTTATTTAATGCATTACTATTTATTTTTTGAGTTAGTCTGTTACAAACTATGCAGTGTGTACCAACAATTTAATTTTTTTTTGTGTATTTTTTTTATTTGAACTTGGGAAACATAGGCGGATGGGCCTGTTGACGTGTCCAACTTGAGGATGGGCCGGATCAACGGGTCAAATTTGAGAATGGGCCTGATCACGGGTCGAAATTGACCAGCTTCTACGATCCCAAAAAAACCCGGTGTTTTCGGATTATTCCGAAAACGGGTACAAATAAACCCGTTATGTGCAATATCTGAGGCTCGGGTCCGAAGATAAGAAACGACGTCGCTGTACTATTAATCTACCCATAAGTTACCAACAAACGACGTCGCTTCATGACCAACAAACGGTTATTAGGAAACCGTTTCCTATATGATCAAAACGTCATCGTTTTACAGTCAATTTACTTGGTCCCGTTTTATGAAACCCTTGGCTTCCAATCGAATTTAAGAAACAACCACCCCGATCCCGCATCCACAATTATACACACGTAGAGCGAGCTTGAACCCGCTTTCATTCTGTTAAAGAGATTTTGCCACTTCCGCCAGGCACGAGTTTGAGGATGGAGCAAGTGCAGGAGGTACGTATTTTAATTTTCCGAATACTATTATGACTGTTAAATTCTTCAGGTTGTCAATTTACGTGTACTTGATAATTGTTATAAGGTTCAACGTTGGGTGTGGATGAGGGAGGAGTTGCAAGATACTTCTTGCCTGATCAACATATATTGTAAGAATTACGTTAATGGTATATTTAGCACGTTAGAGGTTCTTAAACAAATAGAGAGGGGAATATAGTTCAACCGTTCAGAGATGGGTGTTTTGGACATTTAATTGATTATGTTGGGGGAAACAGTCGCAACGCCGCATTACATGCCTTGTTCACGCGGGAGATCATCATGGAATGTGCACGGGAAAACGAACGTTGGTTCAATGTGGGCGGTACCAACATTAGATTTTCGTCCGCTGAGTTTGTATTAGTCAGCGGCCTCAAGTTCGGTGGAACCGACTTTGATCCATATAAAGACCATAAGATTCCCGAAAGTAGCCTCTTCTACCATGTGTTGGATGGCAAACCCATTAGTGTGTGGGAGCTTTGTCTTAAAGTTACGTCGCTGGACCTTGGAGACGAGGCTGAGGTGGAGGATTACCTGAAGGCTGCAAATGTGGTGATCTTATACAATTTGGTATTGGGATTTGATATCCCACACTTGATTGACCCTTGGGTTTAGGCTTTAGTTGAAGACAGAGCTCGTTGGAATGATTTCCCATGGGGTTCATTATCGTTTGGGGCATTGATGCACTATATGAACCTCATTCCGAGGAGGATATCTGACTTAGAGAAGCAGGTCAAGAAGAAGTCGTATCATTTATATGGCCCGGCTTGGATATTGCAGGTGATCTTCATAATTTTAACTATCAGGCCACTAGCGAAAATTAATGTGCAAACTAATGCTTATCTGACAATGTATTGAACAATTCAATGGTTTTGTAGGTTTGGGCGTATGAGGCTATACCTAAACTCGGCCAACGTTGTGGGCAAGTTATAGCAATCCATGCGCTCCCAAGGTGTTTGAGATGGAAATTTCCTAAGAAGTGCGCCTCAATTGGTTTTTTATTGAATGAGCCAAAGGTCAGTGATCTGCAATTTTAAATATATTGCAGGAAACCTCGAATCCACTACTATAACTTAATTAGTATTTAAAATGTTGGCAGCTTGAATGTTATGCTTATTTGGTGCCAAGTGATGCCGAGATGGGAAAGCCTTATTATCTAAGCACCCAAGTGGATGATCCTGTGGGCGTTAGTTACCTTACAAATCGGAACAAGACGAGAATGCCCAGATATCATGAAGTAGCAGAACCAGGCACTCCGCCCCGACAAAGGAATTCCGGGCCAATGCTGCACCCGACGACTGCAGAGACGGGTGCAGTTCAGACCCGGAAGCGTGGATCTCTGGATGAATTGTAGAATGATTCCTCTCGACAGGGAAAGCATCACGGGGCCGCCACGTCTTCATCTGGTACAAACGGGGGAGACCATTCTTTTTTGAATCTTGAACAGATGTCTGTGGTGGCTCTGGAAGCAGCTCGCACGGTCGCACGTGAGTTTGAAGAGCGCCAGGAGATGCGCGTGAGGGAGCTCAGACAATATATAGAGTCCATTGAGCAAATGCGTGTACAGCGGGAGGAGGAAGTATTCGAAAGCGTGAAGACTTATCTTTCACACCTTCTTCAAAAGCCTCACAGGATACCCAGTGCTACTCGCAGTTCAGCGCCAGATAGTATTCCGGGCGGCTCTACTCCCTCCCCCTACTCTGCAACATAGGACGGTAACGTGAGTGTATTGCATTGTAAATTGTGCATATTTAAAACCTAATCGTTGGGCCGTTTGATTGTTTATGTTGCAGGTGGATCAGTTAGTGGTAAGAATTGGCCAGGAGTACAGCCAGGACAATGTCTGGAATATCCATACAACGGGAACAGGAATTGTAGATCACCACAAGATATGGAATGCTGCTGCGGGCGCAGGGGTGGAACCGCGGCTGGAGACCGATCGCGAAGCTGAAGTGTCCCCACAGAGAGAGCGGAAAGAGATCGAAAATGGAGATCCTGATGCAGGAAACGCGGTTGCCCTGGCTGTAACAGATACGGGCGCAGGCATTGGGATGAAGGGGGATAGCCATGGGGCCGAATATACGTCTGGGGAGCAGGATGACACGGCTACTGACGAGGCAGACATGGATATGGGGGAGAGGCCAACAGGGCAAGACCTTTCACATGATGAGCGGATTACACAACCGGTGAAGATTGCGCCCACCGATTCAGAGAAGCATCTGGAGGAGGGGATGATTGGGAATAGCATCGAGATACAACAGTTGGTTGGGGAGGATGCAGAGTCAAGAAAAGGGGGCTAGTTTGCCCAGAGTCTATGAATGCTGATGTAGAAAGTGAAGCAGTAGTAGGGAGGGTGGATAGTGGCATTGACCATACGGTGAAAGAAAAGCATGTGGATGAGCATGGGACAGAAACCGCCCTAACAGATATGGGCGTGGGAGAGAAGCTGGTACAGGGGAAGGGGACAGACACTGCCCCAAAAGAAATGGATGTGGGAGATGAGCTTGTAGGAGCGGAGGGGGCAGACACTCCCCCAAAAAAATGCATGCAGAAGAAAATGTTGTAGAAGAGGAGGGGGCAGGCACTGCCCGAAAAGAAGTGGATTTGGGAGAGGGGACGAATGCTGAAAGTGGAGATTTGACGAGTGCAGGAGAAGATGCGGGGGATAAGGAGTTGGAGCTCAACTCTGACTCGTGGAGTTTTTTGGAGAGTGAGGGTTCAGTTGAGGATGAGGCTGAGTCAGCCCCTATGGGTGGTCGCACACAACTAAGGTACAGTGCTTTCAGGGAAAAGGGTCCGGATGCTTTGACAAGGTTGAAAGTTCACGGTCTTGACTTGAGGAAGAGTGACTTCGATGAAATAGAGGACCCGGAGAAAGGGCTAACAGAGTCGCATTTGGATTTATTTCTGTGGCTATTTCAACGAAAGGTCGAGAAAGGGCATCTGTTAAAGGACGGCGTCAATAGAGAGAACATAATCGTGCTGCAATCTAATTTCTTTGTAAGTGTTTATGCTTCTTTAATTCATACTCATAAATATAGTATTACAAGGATATGTCAAACTGAAAATAATCCATTTCCCGTAAGAAACTCTTGCGCGACGAGTGGCTGAAACGGTGGCCAGAGGACAAAGAAAAAAATGAAGACTGGACCCGACCCATTAAAAGGTGCTTATGATGGATGGTCGTGGAATGAGGAGCTCCTACAAACTGTCCAAGGAAGGAGGCCATTCACCAGACCTTGGTGGGCGGCCAAATATGTAAGCGATTTCATCACCAATGTTCGAAGACATTAACTATTCCAGTGATTACATGTGAAGAAGAATATAACAATGATGTTTCACTTCTAGGTTATCACGGCATGTTTCATAGATCAGCATTGGGTCACTGTTAAGATCAATCTCAAGTCATGGAATGTTGTGCTGTACGATTCTCTTTTATACAAGCTGATGGATATGCGTCGGCTAGAAGTTTATCACAGGCGCGCATATCAGCTATGGCCATTGATGTGGATGATTCCTTCGCTGTTGAAAGCAGCCGGCTATTGGCAACATCAGAACCGTGCCGAAAAGCTCAATGACTTGAAGTTTATACGTGGGCAGAGTAAACACCAGTACAAGCAAAATGATAGTGTTAGTTGTGGCGTCTATGCCATGATGTACATTCAACGCCTCATCTCATCCAGACCTCCTCCAATCATCTCGGGTATGGAGTTGGTTTGCAGGTATCGCCATCTATTAGTACTCAGGCTATATCGACAATGCAAAGACCGTTAGAAATATTTAAGATTCTCCATTACTAGTCAGGACAGATTATACTTAATTTGTTCCGTTCGAGTCAGGTACCTTTTTTGCACCCTACTTTGCAAAACGGTCGCAATTTCATTTTCTGGCGCTCAGCCCGGGTGCATTCTATCAATTATACGGAGGAAACGGGTGCATTATCAATCGTGGGCCTCCTAGAAATTTGGCGGCACATACTTTGGAGTCCAACGGGGGTGCATTTAAACATACGAATATACGTAATCAACCTAAGAAAATAATGAACTTTTACGCGAGTGAATATTGGACCCCATCCTTAGCAGTGTGTTAGGATCCAGAGGAGACTCAACATGTAGAGCCAAGTCTCATTGGGTTCAAACCGGGCAAAACGGGATCATTTATACTTATTGGCATTGTTATTGTAATGTTTATGTATTTTTTTTAATTAATTATATATTTTGGATATTTTTATGTTTCACTATATTGTTTATTTAATTAGTATATATAATGATATTAGAAATGAAATAATATCTCATAAAATTGAAACACAAAAAAAGGAGAAAGAAGAATGGAGATAAATGAAATATTAATAGGAAAGTAGTATTATATGCATAGAAAACAGGAAGCGGCCAACAAAAAAAAAGAAAAAAAAATCAAAAGTAAACCTATGGATGAAAAGTGTATCGGTTAAATAACCGATGCACTAATAATCATAAACTACACAAAAAAAACAAGAAAAAAATTAGTAACCGATGCACTATTCATCCAAACTATTACCGAGGCGGAATGGCTGGCATTTAATAACAAGATTTGCCGTGTTGCCCTAAAAAGGTACTCTTTTGGAGTTGCTCTCCTTTAGACGCTTCGGTTTACCTCCGGCGAGCAGTGGCCTTCAACGACAGAGGCGAGAATATACAGGTTAGTATCACGCGTTTATGGTAAACCATTACTGTTTTGCACTACGCTTGCCTACTTTGTTATGGTTAACCCACCCATAGAGTCGTGGGTCGGCTTCTAGCTTAGTCGTCCCTATAGGGGAACCGTATGTGACTCACCTGACCCCGCACCCGTCGCCTATCCACCTCCGCCCATAAACCCACGCCCAAACCACTTTGGCCCCGCGAACTGGCGCGACGCCATTTTGACAACGCGCCCGCCTGCCCTTGGAACATATTCGCATACCCAGTCTGACCTGAAACTAGGAATAAGTGAGAAAAACCTATGTTTCTAAACCGCCGTGATGTGCTGCGGATGTTGTTTCTCTTGTGGGAGGACTGTGTCGTTTGACCCCTTTGCCCTTAGAGTTCCAACGTCTTATAACTGAGAAACGTGCATACCTGTCTTAACCTATCATTGGTATTAACAATTAAGTATTTTTCAATCATGATTTCCCATTAGGTATCTTGTGCTGTCCGGCAATGCAGTTAATGTGGTAGTCTTTTTAAATAATTTGTTAAATCTGCGATCCGAGCCACTTATAATCGTTGCTTATTATCAGAAATATGTAGGCCAAATTATGAAAGCCTACAAACGCAAATCAATCTATACCTATTTGCGTTTGTAGGGTATTTCGACCCTCAAAAGCCTCATGGGCTAATTGCGCACAAGCCCTGGGTGCTCTTCTGATTCCAATATTGTAGTCACATTTTACGACCAACGGTGCCCTTGCTGTATGATGAATGGAATAATGAATTGTGACAACATTTGTTAAAACTTGACTAACAGGGGTTTGCAATCACCTCAAACTGCAGGGAATTCCGGACGATTGACATCCACCAGATGGGTGTTTTGCGACGACATCACGCCCCCCCCTTCTGTAAACTTTTCGAATACGACGCATACTACTCGGTAATCATAAGTGAATGCAACCCTTCAACGATCAATTGTGCATGAGGTTGATTTAAGTGGAGTACACTGACTGTAATTATTTAATGTTGCTTGTTCCATTTTTTTGGCGGCGAGACAACCACTGCCGGATGTGGTGCAACGTATGTGTGACGTTGACCGGCACAGGGAAGTGCTGTTGAAGGACTACCAAGGGGGGGCAGTGGAAAGTCATGTTGGTGCGTAGTCGAGCGGATACACTGTGGTTTACCGATAGGTGGCGTGAGTTTGCCACCGCAGCAAGCTTCAAGATCAACGAGGTAATCGTCTTCAGAACTGATTTTCAAGGAAATTTTTTTGTTGAGAGATATGACCCTAGGGGTTGTGAGAGGGAGGTAGTGGTGCAACAAGAGGACGGGCATGCTGGGTCCATAGATGGAGACCCTGCATTCGCATGCAGTTTGTTGGCGGCCAGTTCACATACGGAATACAAAGGCCACCCGGTGAGTTTTGCAATCATTATTAGGTGTATGATAATTATTCATTCCCTCTCCATATTCTCATGACCCTGTCATGTCATCCCATTTCTTCTGCAGAGGATACCGACATCATTCCTAAACAAGCACACAACTGGCGAATTGAGGTCGAGTATCAACTTGTTTACCGGTTCGAACAACCAAGCATACGATGTTCGTGTGGAGCTCGTGGACAGAGATTTCTGCTTCACGCAAGGGTGGCAATCATTTGTTGCGGCTTGCGATGTCCACCCAAATGATCGACTCACGTTCAGGCCGATTTGCGGGAGCCTGAAAAATTGGTTCGTCACAGTTTATGCAGATGGGGGAATTTGCAGGTTCTCAGACCCTGAGCCAGCAGGTTCACCGGGACTATTCACCCTTCCCATCAGAAGATGTTGCTTAATCTGTGCTTATGGTTTTTGATTGAGTGCTACCATGCAGACAGCAGCCGCGGCGAGGGCCCCAGCGATGCACCGGCCCGTTTACCGACTCCAAGATTTGTGCGGCAGTTCAGCGCATATCAGCTAGATCACACGTATCTCGTGAGTTTCTAATATTCAATTTGTTTTAGTAATAACACGATACTAGAGAGCCCTGTAGTTAGGTGACACTGACTTCATTACGGCGTGGATCTTCGTTTGACAGGAGGTTCCGAAGAAGTTTATCGAGGAGACGGAAATGAATCCCCCGTTGGACGTGTAGCTTCAGGATGGTATGGGCTTGAGTATGCCAGCTCGCATCGGGAGGCGACGCAACAACACCTCTGTGAGGTTTTTCATCACAGACGGGTGGAGAGAGTCTGCGTGTGCGGCTAATTTTTTCGAACGTGAGCATGTCATGTTCAGCTTTATCAGAGATGCCGGCAACGTCATCCGCGTGGTGCCTATTAGCCCTCAGGAGGGACGCAGCCTCTTGTCGCGTGCTGGCAATGGTGGTTATCTTGCTAACTAGCTCATGTGTGAAACATCCGCCACTCCACCAGATGACTTTCTATGTGCCCCTCCGATTATCCATTCGGAGTCGAACCATATCTATGTATATATGTATGGATGCATGCCTCAATTTACCTTAAAATAGGGTTTTGCAACTATGATTAATGTTTTTGTATGGTGTATGAATTGGTAATTGTCCTCAGGTAAAATTGTTATTATGATATGTATAATTTTTCTTCTTTTCACGATTATATTTTCAACTATTAATATTTTTATTATTAGTATTTTGACTATTACTATTACTACAACCGCTTATTATTATTTTACTTTTCGTGGTAAGAGTATTTTGGCTAATATTGGGTTAACACTTCGTAAGCCGGCTATTATTAAACTCTCTTATAATATAATCATATTCTAAACCAAAAAAATAAAATAAAACACATATCATTAAAAAAAACTCATTTTATGACTTAAATTTCATTTATTTGGTTCTCACGTTCAATAATTTTCCCAACACACCGAAAACATCTCCATAGTTTTGGTTTATTAGGTATCCCAACAAAAAGATACAATTAGGCAATGGAATAAGGTGAATAAGGTTCTTCAAATTGTTGATCACTTGGGAAGGTGTAGCGCCTTAGAAAATAGGAGTGCAACTCGAGTAATTATTCAGAGTAATGAATGCCTAAAAATCTATCATTACTATTCTAAGTAGCGAAATAACTAAAAATGACTATAGAGTCATCACAGCATTACCATTGAAATTATAATTGACCGAAGGACATGCGATCTGGGAGAATTATATTAACCTAAGGATTAGAAAATTGATTAACATGGAATAATTCTCGCATGACCGGGTCAAATAGATATCCATAGGTGGCGTCTTTTGCACCCGCGTGTTTGGATGTCATAAACGGGTTCTAGACCCTACTGCACCCGTCCCATGAAACCGTGTCAAAAACCCCCCTAGAAACGAGTGTCTTAAAACCCGGTTACAGTCGAGGCCAACTGGTCAGTCGAATGCACCCGGGTCGTCGGACACCCTGAGTGACGGGTCCTATACCCTACAGCACCCGTCTCCTCAAAACGGGTTCCCAAACCAATCGAACGCATGATTTTGAACCCGAATGAAACCTGGCTTCCAGATTCAGTCGATTAATTAAAAAAACAAAATAAATTAATGAATACTAAATAAAATTAACATACCGGACTTTTATTTTATTATCAAACAAAGTTGGTCCAGTGATTTGGGAAAAAAGTAACCTTAGAGTTAAACATCTAAGCAATATTTTTTCCCTAATTAAGTGTGGTTGGCTCATCCCAGAATTCTGGCAATGGTGTGCGACTTTGAAAAAACAATTATAATGTTTGCAAAAACAAAAAGAAAAGGCAACAACAGTTTTTCCCCGAATCATTATTTATTTAATTTCGCGAAAGCCTCCTTCTTCTTTTTTATGAACGGGTGAATCTGGGCCCGTTATCGGGACCATTCTCATATATCGTGTTAATTTTGTACCCGTTTCAACAGGTCAAACTGGACCCATTTTAAGAATAATCCGCATATACCGGGTTTTTTTGGACCTGATTCAGCTGGTCAACTTGGACCCGTGATCACGCCCATTCTCATGTACTTTGTATTTTTTGCACGCTCTATAAAGGGTTATTTTGGACCCGCGAACTGGCCCATTCTCATATACCGTGTTCAAACTCGATTTTCAAATCCCATTATTGGAAAATATAATTGATTAATTGGTAGTGGTTATTAAAAAACGTTCAATAACTCGACAATCTTTAAAATCATGGAACGGTTCGTTCAGTCCTGACAAACGTACAAACACTTAAAAAAGGCCGGGGTTCGTATCTTACACGTGTATAGTAATTCAAACAAAAAATTTGAGCCCTATGCGCTCCACTTTGCGAAGCGCAGGACGGCCGGACTGCTGCTGACAGAAGATTCTGTGACTACAACTTCGTGGTCGCCAGTATCTATGCGGAACAAAATGGGGGGTTGCATTTGCTGCGGTTGACGGGAGAAGCCACGACAACTACAACTCTGAAGAGGAGGTAACTTTTAGTTGATTTTTTAACCCTATCTATACATCGTCGTTTGGGGGTTGAAAGGGAGGGCGTTCGAAAACCCGTTTACTGTTTCCGATTAGGAGACATTTCATCTGTTTTACATGAGTATAATGTAATGGGTGGGAAGATAAGTGTTCATTATACTGCAGGCTAAAATCCTCAGCGGGAGGGGTAGATATTGTGGTTGTGTGGTAATACATTTGATTATGAACTAATTTTCATTCAAAGGGGAACAATTTTCCGGGTGAGGTCGGGAGAGGCTCAACCCCAAAGCCTCCCCTAGTCGAATTAGTGTCGTTTCCCATACTTGGAAATATAGATGCTATTACACAACCATATTACAGATCCACGTTTTAATTTTATGTTGGGGTAGGAATGGACATAGATTTAAATTGTTCTGTTCCCAGTAATGAGGAGCTGTCGCAGAATAGTGTAAAGTCTGCGAGTAACAGCGGTGGAGAGACGTCAGACGAGTACAGTGCTGGTAATAATTTTGGTGCAGCTGAAATAGCAGAGCGGTTAACACCCGGATCAACCGTTCAAAGCATTGATCAGACATATGTTCTTTACTGTGAGTATGCAAGGCTGGTTGGGTTCAGCGTGAAGAAAGGGACACATGCGTACTTTGCCAGGTCCGCAGATATTAAGATGAAAATGTATCATTGTTCATGCGAAGGCCACGCGAATAATAAAGCCTCCATATTCAGGCTGGCGGCGTACAGGAAACAAGTTACAAGGACTGACTGCAGAGCAAGACTGAGGATCGTGCGGGAGCGTGACGGTCCATGGAGAGTTTCTGTATTTGAAGCAGAGCACAACCACGCCTTGCTTGGACCAGATAGGAGTTATCTGTTGAGGTCCGCACGGAATTTGACATTTGCAAAGAAATCAATTTTGGAATCATTGCACGATGCAGGCATTGGCGTAAGCCGCGCTTGCAGGTGGTTACAACACGAGTCTTATGGGCCACAAAACCTTGGTTTCATCCCTAAGGATGCATACGACCTCACAAACCGGAAAAGGAAGCAGACCAAGTTAGAGAACAGAGATGCACGCACTTTGTTTGAGTATTTCACGAAAAAATCATCAATGAAGCCGTATTTTTATTGGAAAGTTCAGTTGGATGACGACGGCAGGCTTATGAATTTGTTCTTCCATGACTGTCGGTGTGCGGATGACTACAAGACATTCGGCGACGTCCTATCAGTGGACACCACATTCAAAACTAACAGGTACAACTTAGTGTGTGCACCATTTGTTGGGTTGAATCACCACCGATAGAACATCATGTTTGGGATGGCATTCTTGTTAGACAAGACGACTGCGTCGTTTGAGTGGTTGTTTGAGCAATTCATCGAGTCCATGAATGGTAGAGAACCATATGTTATATTCTCCGATCAGGATCAGGCATTAATGAACGGAATAGACTATACATTTCAATCGACCAGGCATCGGTTATGTCAGTGGCACATCAACCAAAATGCACCGGCACACTTTGGTTCACTGAATGGCAGCAAAGCATTCAAGAAGATGTGGCACCATTGCATGAGTGGGTGTGAAACTGAAGAAGAATTTGAGCAGAGCTGGTAGATAATGGTAGATACATATGGTCTACAGAGCAGCAGATGGTTCACAAGTATGTACCACCTACGTGCACGGTGGGCGGATGTCTTCACTCTCGATAGATTCACAGCCGAATTACATGCGACGTCCCGCAGCGAGGCTACCAACAGAGTTATCAAAGAGTTGTGTGCTGCCAGCGGCTGCTTGCACGATTTTGTGGTTCATTATGAACGGATTCTGAGCGACTGGCGTCTCAGGAAGGCCGAGGAGGATGCGTTGTGTCGTGGAGTGCCAGGCCAGTTCGTGGACAGCGCCTTGTTGGAGCATGCGGCTAAGTTTACACAAGGACTGTGTATAGGACATTCGAGCGGGAGGCTGCAAGTTCCCTTGGCGTAGCTGTGGTAAATAGCTCCGTGGACCACTCGTTGGGTGATCTCGACTTCAGAGTTACTACGGACCATTCCTTAACAAAGACACGAAGGGTTATATACAACCCAGACACGGAAACGGTCACATGCACTTGTCGAATGATGGAAACGGAAGGAATGTTTTGCAGACATATGCTCAAGGTGTTTTATACCGTTAACCTGACGACCTTGGCTAAGAGACTCATACTCAAAAGATGGACTAAGGAGGCAAAGAAAGAGTTATCAAATATGTGGACCGAGCAGCTGGGTGGCCGCGACATTGTGGCGGACAATGTGTTTGTGAGTGGCATAATGAGAAACATGTACGATATGTGCATGGAATGTAAGGAAATGTCTGATTGCCGGGCCATTCTCACGGATAGAATGAACAAGTTAAAGGCCGAGCTGTCAAAATAGAAGGTAGCGGATGGGTGCAATAAGAACAGTGAAGAAGCAATCCCAAGGGAACCCAGATCTCGTTGTTTCCGAGACCCCCGTCAGGCAACGCATAAGTCATTCCCTCCAACTCGAGAGCAGAGCGTTAGGCCTCGAAACAAGAAGAAACACCCACGGGCGCGTACGGAAACAGGTAATTTCTGTATACATATTGCATTGGTCAAGGCGCCGGCGGATGACTTACATCATTCATGTGGTGATATGTGTATCAGGGACACCGAAAGGTCGGGTTAATTCCAAAACCAAGGGGTGCTCCGCACATTCAGGACAGGAACCCCCAACGACACTCGAGAAATCGCTCGGCACGAAGCGGGATGTGCACCCTTCCGCGGACGAGTCAAACATCCCCTGACCCAATGCAACAGTAAAACAAATACTACTCCCTGAATAATTGATAATCCTTTATCACAGTGCTTATCAATTAAATAACAAGTGAACCCTGCATGGCTTCTGCAGGAGCTTATGATTCAAGCGTCAAGAGCGACAAAGGCGTGAACTTTCGCATTGGTATGCGAGGAACTGGATGGCCGCGCGAGCTGACGCATTCCATCCATTGCTGATGCGTCTCGCTTCCGCGAGGGGGAGGAAACCTGTGCCGTAGTGGGAAATAACAGGGCCCAATGTAATACAAAACATCACTGAATAAGTGTACAGTTATTCTGTTGTTGAGTAGGGGTCGATTCCTGCTGGAGCACATGTGTATCCTATTTTTTTCAAACTAGGCATGATAACCCACCCCAAGTGGACGAGATTCTTATCCAATAAATCGATAAATTATGTCTGGGCATAATCATGTCAGTGTCACGGGTTGTTTACATGTTTCAATTTGGAGTCTTCTTATTTGTATCTATATGTGTGTGCGGACTGAGTCCGTGAGTGGGCTGGGAGTTTCAGCCTATATATATCGTTTAAAGGCTAGAGTGAATTAGAGAATACCAAATGGCGGATATAAAGCCACCAAACCAAGATGAGGTCTTCTACTCGGGTATTTGGAGTCGTCAACTAGAAGATGCTGTGTTGGAGAAGTTCGACAAACTACGGTGCAACGGAAATTGGATCCCGGGCAATGTCGAGCTCAACCTGGGATGTGTACGCCGTGTAAGACACTTGATGATGCGGGAGAATGTCGACATCAACCTCCTCGAGTATTATCAGAAAGAAACGCAGTGGGAGGATCATTTTGTCAATTTCAAGTGGTTGATTGAGCGCCCGAATGTGACGTACGATGCTGTGCGAAACCGGGTAATAGCAACAAAGGCGGAATGGCAACATATCGCATTGGTACGTAATATAGACATTCATTACACAATTTTCCAATACGTAACTGTGGGACAGGTAACCTGACGTGAGATTCATATAGGTTCGCCCTGAGCTCTGAGTTTATATGTTTGAAGGAGAGAGGAACTGGGGCATATTGAGGAGTATGTATGATAATGGAATGATAATTTCAGACAGCGACGGTGGAAACCATTCAGAAACTGAAAGCGCCACCAGTTTCTTAAGCGAAAGTGTCGATCAACCACACCGGCGCCAGACCCCTTCGCCCAGCTCTGGGTCTTAACATACTGGTTTTTTATTTGCATCTGTTTCCATGTATGTCAGTAATTTTAAGTCCGAAACTCGTGTGCATTGTAGTGTGCCTGTTCGTTCACTCCGGAGAGTGCTCTTAACTGTTTCCTCTATTGATATCACTTAATGAAAGGGACTGCCGTTTTGCACAATTTTAAAAAGGGAAAAAATTCAACAGCACATGTTCTCTTATTCGTTCATTCCCAGCACAACAAGTCTAAGTTTGAACAAACGCCCTACGGTAATAATTCTTCTCTCAGTGGCCATATTTTGGCACAGTAAGCACGCCTGAAAATGCCACATCTATCCGGATTTATGACCTTAACGTCATGTCCAGAAACCAGACATTCCATATATTTCATTGCCATGATGCCGCAATCATGGTCATTGGTCTGTTGTGGAGGAAGCTCCCTGGCAGGGGCGGCACGCCAATACCGGTTTGGCAAATGGATGGAGCCCTTCACCTCCCATATGTGGTAATCATCACACAACCGACTTAGGTTCTGGCAAATATTTTCGAATACGCCGGAAACTTCATTCCATGACTTGGAGGCGAACATGGAGTCGAAAACTGTAACTAATTGGTCATTGAATGAGACCTCATAACACACCCAGTGATTTCCATGGAGGTGTCCAATCCCATATACCTTGCTGGCAAGACCCCAGTGCAGAGGACCATCATGTGGGAATCCCCCCAGGACATATTGGCTAAGCCCGTCCCTTGCGATTTCGTAGTTTTCATTGGTGAATGCATCCTGCATCAGGGAAACCATGTCAGTCACTGCCGCGGGAGCAGTCAAAAATGCTGGGGATAGAAACAGGGGCTAATAAGCAGATTCAATACCCAACAGATCATTTCCAAAGCAGTCCAACCGTCGAGAAAACATCCTGGTTCTCTCCGCGACGCGATTAGCAACATGTCAATCAGTGCATTCATATGCTGCAAAATCAGGAAGACATATAACTGGATCTGGAAATACATGGCTTCATGTCGAAGCAAGCAGTCAAGGTATAGACTGTAATTGTTACATCAGTAGTGAGCCACTCTCTACGCTGCCATAAGGGTTCAAACCAACCAGCATCAGCTTCGCAAACCATCGCAAAGGGCAGGATCAGAACCCCCCGCCTGGAACACACAACGACATCATTAATTGAAGGTGATGCATATACTCATTTATGACATCTCAAGTCCATAGAAATACAGTCTACAGCCACACACACACAGTCATGAACTTACGGGACGGTGGTGATCGATTTCGATAGCCAACTTTCAAACTCCTTCACAAGTGTTCGGTCGTATCCGGCATCCGTTGGGTCGTACTGTCTCGAATGCACGGTGTTTGGGGCCGTCAGTCTCCCTTTCGAGGAAGTAGACAGGTTTGTTGTGCTCCTCGTCGCCGGCCGTCTTGCGCTGCAAGTAACTTTGGCCTTGCGCTTCTTAGATGCGTGCGAGAACGGGAGAAATGTAGTGGGCGACTCCAGCATTTTTTCCTTATGGACATCAGCCAGGTTTACAGGGGCCTTGGAGAGGGGGGGTTGCGCGAGGTAAGCATTTTCATCTGCCTCCGCGATAGGATCATTCTCGCTGGAGGGACGGAGGGAGTGGCCCCCAATACAGGGTTTTGGCACCACACCTCTGAGGTGATCATCTGAATGTGTCTCCACTCGTTCCATGACAGGCTTAATGGAGGTACAGGCCGCTGCCTTCATATAATGAATTATTCGCTTGAGCTCAACAACATGCCTCTCCAACAATTGCACAGCAGTTCGCTAGCGAGGACAGAGAAACTTATTCAGAAAACCAATAAAACAAAAACACAAGGGTTTTTTACGACGCTTATGGCATACTCGTGAATTCACGCCCGAATTTAAAAATACATACATCATCGGATATTTGGCAGGCAGACATAATTGGTGCGGGGGAAGTTGTTCGGTGTGGAGAATCCGCACTGGCTTCTTTGGTTCCTACCGGAGAATCGTACTCAATGCCTCCGTGTTTAGGTCCAGCCGGACAAACAACAGCAGTGTCAATTTCAAGCTTCTGCAGGAACTGATTCTCCGCTACAGAAACAGTCAGGCTCCGCAACTAATGAAAAAGGTACATAAGTTGTTAAAAACATAAAGAATGATAATCCGCGGATGCTAATTTTCAAATTGGATAGACCGTGAAGTGAAGTTACCAGGCTATCGCTTGGAGCTTGTAGAAAGTATTGATTCACTAGATCAAATCTGATAGACATTGAAGCTGTCCACCTCAGCATTCTTGGTAGCCGTTGATGTCCACATCCGAGTCTTACGGCACAATTACGGGACACAATTGTAATCACCTCGTAAACCCAAACCTGTAGTGCGAGCACAAAACCGTTTGCATCAAACGCCAGCCTCTTATTCAAGCGCTCAATATTATCCACAACCCTTCGGGATTGATGCGTGCGCAGAACTAGATGAGAGTAAGCAACGTGACCCCAAGGAAATGATTTAAACCTCTCAAGATCGTCGATAAGGTGGAGATAAGTCATGTCAATACTCTTGGACTTGCCACCGGCGACCAACAAAATGCCAAACAAAATTACAAGGTAAGCGAGGCGCAATGACAGGGCCGAGTTGCCAAAGCTTGTTCGGCATTCACTATTGAAAGCCTGCACAACGTCATCTAGAGTGACGGAGGTTCTCTGCCGGAATACTGTTTGGTGTACTTCTGATTCCAGGGGTGGATCAAACCACCCATTGAATTTCAAGCCGGTCACGATTGCGAAGTCTGCGGGAGTGAACTCCAGCCGACACCCATTGATATCGAATGCAAGATAATTATGACTAACCGACCCCTTATCCAGCTTCCTGAGTAAAACATTGAATAATTGTCCTTGAAATTGGAGGTCGGAAATACGGAATAGATGACCAAAACACGAGGATCGCAGATCTTGCATATTGTCCTTCCCCAACTTCTCACGAATGCTAGCCAGTAATAACATATTGCACCTCAGGGATATCAATCCGCCTTCACCATTAAAGTCAAGTGTTACATCATCAACCAAAAATCCCAAAAAAATAATGGCCACACTTACTAAAACATAATGCAGACTAGTCGAGAAAATAAAAGTATATTTCTGGGGACGTTACAAAGCAGATGACATTCCTAGACCGTGAAGGTTGAGAGGGTTTTTGATAAAAGGATGAAATACAAAAACACATAACATTTCGCTCACAAACTAACTGCAATTATGACGGCATTGGTGTTCAATGGAGCAGGGGATTATAATCTATTTCTTACCTCGTCCGGACCCTCTGTAAGTTCACCGCGTCATTCTGGGGAGACCGTGCTTCGGCCTAAAAATTACGATGCGAATCGGGTGTTTAAGGAAGTACCAAACGCCGCGGCATCAATGTTGAGAGGGCAAACGACTTCAAAGCTTAAGAATTCTCATGATTCTTGGGGAAACAGGAACGCTGTTGAACTACCACCATTTCGACATCAAGCACTCAGCAAACCCTAAAACCCTAAATCATACAGTGATCC
This sequence comes from Perilla frutescens, assembly GCA_026008535.1. Taxonomy (NCBI): domain Eukaryota; kingdom Viridiplantae; phylum Streptophyta; class Magnoliopsida; order Lamiales; family Lamiaceae; genus Perilla; species Perilla frutescens. The sequence goes on along the minus strand of BRKX01000007.1, from coordinate 15,063,071 downwards.
ATTTATGAGCCTGTTCAAATGGGAAAAAAAGTGATGTAGTGGGCGACTCCAGCATTTTTTCCTTATGGACATCAGCCAGGTTTACAGGGGCCTTGGAGAGGGGGGGTTGCGCGAGGTAAGCATTTTCATCTGCCTCCGCGATAGGATCATTCTCGCTGGAGGGACGGAGGGAGTGGCCCCCAATACAGGGTTTTGGCACCACACCTCTGAGGTGATCATCTGAATGTGTCTCCACTCGTTCCATGACAGGCTTAATGGAGGTACAGGCCGCTGCCTTCATATAATGAATTATTCGCTTGAGCTCAACAACATGCCTCTCCAACAATTGCACAGCAGTTCGCTAGCGAGGACAGAGAAACTTATTCAGAAAACCAATAAAACAAAAACACAAGGGTTTTTTACGACGCTTATGGCATACTCGTGAATTCACGCCCGAATTTAAAAATACATACATCATCGGATATTTGGCAGGCAGACATAATTGGTGCGGGGGAAGTTGTTCGGTGTGGAGAATCCGCACTGGCTTCTTTGGTTCCTACCGGAGAATCGTACTCAATGCCTCCGTGTTTAGGTCCAGCCGGACAAACAACAGCAGTGTCAATTTCAAGCTTCTGCAGGAACTGATTCTCCGCTACAGAAACAGTCAGGCTCCGCAACTAATGAAAAAGGTACATAAGTTGTTAAAAACATAAAGAATGATAATCCGCGGATGCTAATTTTCAAATTGGATAGACCGTGAAGTGAAGTTACCAGGCTATCGCTTGGAGCTTGTAGAAAGTATTGATTCACTAGATCAAATCTGATAGACATTGAAGCTGTCCACCTCAGCATTCTTGGTAGCCGTTGATGTCCACATCCGAGTCTTACGGCACAATTACGGGACACAATTGTAATCACCTCGTAAACCCAAACCTGTAGTGCGAGCACAAAACCGTTTGCATCAAACGCCAGCCTCTTATTCAAGCGCTCAATATTATCCACAACCCTTCGGGATTGATGCGTGCGCAGAACTAGATGAGAGTAAGCAACGTGACCCCAAGGAAATGATTTAAACCTCTCAAGATCGTCGATAAGGTGGAGATAAGTCATGTCAATACTCTTGGACTTGCCACCGGCGACCAACAAAATGCCAAACAAAATTACAAGGTAAGCGAGGCGCAATGACAGGGCCGAGTTGCCAAAGCTTGTTCGGCATTCACTATTGAAAGCCTGCACAACGTCATCTAGAGTGACGGAGGTTCTCTGCCGGAATACTGTTTGGTGTACTTCTGATTCCAGGGGTGGATCAAACCACCCATTGAATTTCAAGCCGGTCACGATTGCGAAGTCTGCGGGAGTGAACTCCAGCCGACACCCATTGATATCGAATGCAAGATAATTATGACTAACCGACCCCTTATCCAGCTTCCTGAGTAAAACATTGAATAATTGTCCTTGAAATTGGAGGTCGGAAATACGGAATAGATGACCAAAACACGAGGATCGCAGATCTTGCATATTGTCCTTCCCCAACTTCTCACGAATGCTAGCCAGTAATAACATATTGCACCTCAGGGATATCAATCCGCCTTCACCATTAAAGTCAAGTGTTACATCATCAACCAAAAATCCCAAAAAAATAATGGCCACACTTACTAAAACATAATGCAGACTAGTCGAGAAAATGAAAGTATATTTCTGGGGACGTTACAAAGCAGATGACATTCCTAGACCGTGAAGGTTGAGAGGGTTTTTGATAAAAGGATGAAATACAAAAACACATAACATTTCGCTCACAAACTAACTGCAATTATGACGGCATTGGTGTTCAATGGAGCAGGGGATTATAATCTATTTCTTACCTCGTCCGGACCCTCTGTAAGTTCACCGCGTCATTCTGGGGAGACCGTGCTTCGGCCTAAAAATTACGATGCGAATCGGGTGTTTAAGGAAGTACCAAACGCCGCGGCATCAATGTTGAGAGGGCAAACGACTTCAAAGCTTAAGAATTCTCATGATTCTTGGGGAAACAGGAACGCTGTTGAACTACCACCATTTCGACATCAAGCACTCAGCAAACCCTAAAACCCTAAATCATACAGTGATCCATTTATGAGCCTGTTCAAATGGGAAAAAAAGTGCCGGCGATAGGAGCTAATTTGAATCTCTCCAAAATGAGCGACGTGTAGTTTAAAAGGAGGTGCTACGTAATTGTTTGCGGTCCACAAATTGAACGAGAGTTTTTTCAAAGAAAAAAATCTGCAGTTGCTGTTCATCGATAATAGAGCCCGTCAGGTTCGGAGACAGCTTCGGGTGGATGTGTGGTTCGGATAGGGCGGGATGGAGTATCGGTCAGTGTATCGGTATTTTGTCGACGTGGCATGCATCGGGGGCCTAGGCGCACTGCGCTGAGCTTAGAGTCGAACGAGCCGTGATGGAAGGGGGAATTGATTTATTGCTGTATTCTTTACTAAAAAGTTTAATTTTGGTTGTTTAAGATATATGAGTAAAGTATGAAGAAAACAATTGTTCTTGACTAAATTCTTTTAACACTTCACTCAAAAGTTATGACCCATTTCATTAGTGAAAGCACATTACCAAACAACCCTTTTTGCACCAGTTGACACCTATCAGACATAATTTCTATTTAAAATGGCAATCAAACCCTAAATAAACAATCAACATCTCCAAGAGTCATAATATAATTCAAATGAAGCCATTTTACTCCAAATTCATTGCATAACTTAAGTTTTTCTTTTTCCTCAAATGTCCGAACTGCTTCACTTTTTGATCCATATTCATCGGAGATTTTATTCTCTCTCTCTCTCTTAAATAAAAGAAAATTATATCATTATATCATTAATAAAAGAAGTGAATTAGCGGAGAATAAATGGAGAGTAGATGGAGAGACGCCGAGTTACAAAGAGAACTTTTCGAAAGGGAGAGAAGAATATGGATTTTGGAGAGAGATTGAGAAGTGCATGAAAAGTAAAAAAAAAAAAATCTAACATGGACATCACTCACACCAAGCGTAAAATATTCGCCCAACATATCAATAATATATATATATATATATATATTTGACTTGTCGTATGTGTTGGATAGATTTTATTCAGAGAAAACGGGTTTATGATAATAAATACTATAAGCTTTGGAATCGAGGTAAGTAGAAATCCATCTGCAACTACAATGCATGAACATAGTATTATTTGACTATATGTGTTTGTTATTTATTATTGTGTTATTATATAATTGTGTGATGCAATATACTTGTGGTATTGTATTTCTCTGCATTGAATATCTTTTATATGAACACGAGCATATACATGCACGTCATGTAGATATGATTGAGGTTGCATGCATGAAATGATTTTCAGAGTGAGAAAATGCTTTGTTTGAGATTGGTCACCACCAGCCCGTGTTGTGACGTGTTGTATATTTTTGCCTCGAGTGGGATGACTTTCATGCGGGATCAAAGGGAACAGGCAGGGGATGTGTTCCTTGGGGTCCAGGGAGGATGGTCCACTTCAACTGCAACTTTGAGGTGATGAGTGACTGTTGTGGGATGATTTTCATGTGGGATCAAAGGGAACAAGTAGGAGGCGTGTCCCTTGGGGTCTAGGAAGGATGAGCCACATGAGTGCACTAATCACATTTTGGCTAAGTGAATATTAATTATATTATAAATTAATGACTCATGTTGGTGTCTGGTGAAGGGAGTCAAGTTCCTAAATGATGAAAAAGCTTTCGAGATGGCATAAAATGATTTTATTCACGAGCATTTGACATTTTTTATGGTGTTGCATATTGCATATGCGTTGTGAGTGCCAGTGGACATGCATGAGCATGATTTCTGCTTACTGAGCTTTAGCTCATGCTCATGTAGTTCATGCATTGTAGGTGAAAGTGATAAAGTGTGGTGCATCGATGCATGCATGCTTAGAGCTCAGACAAGTCCTGAGAAGTGTATACATGGATAACGACCTGTGAGGACGGACAAGGGCTTCTTTTATTATATTTTGTTATTTAGGTGTCATATGCTTGAATTCAAATTTATATGTATATTCTTAGAATTGTTTCGACAAAGAGAGCAGTGATTTCTTTACATTCTTTAGTAAATTACAATTTTATAATTATTGATCACTTTAAATGCACCACATGTTAATCTAAATTTTCAACGTTAACACTTTTTAATAGATAATACATATTTCTATTTTTAGAAGAGACACCTCACCTATATTTTTATATTATTTTATATTTTACATTTTTTATTGGAGCGGGTGTTGCACCAAATCATCAAAATTATCAAGCTTTTACTTTGCAAGTAGTTATTAACATCACTGTGTGAAGTCAAGTTTGCTATGGGCAAATTGTGATTTGTATTTTTTTTCATAATCTTGAATTTTATAAGTATTACCATAAAATTTAATTTCAACAATATCTAGAGGATCTTTATATATATGACATTTAGGCTTCCCTAAAAAAATATTAATCCTTATATTTTCAAGAAATAAACATGTGCTTCAGGCACATTTTGTAAATAAACTACTTTTGTATATTGATATTGTGACTAAGAGTTGTGTATGTTTTATTTCTATGAACAATAAATGAAATATAGTTCACAATTTATAATATATTTTCAACCTCATACTATTGATGGAGACTGGAGTACAAGGTCAATGCAATGGTGTTGAGGTAAAGATGATAAATCACTGTCCGGATCGCATAATCTCTACGAAGAAGATAATCAAAGTTTTCAAGTAAAACAATATCATTCTATTTTATTTGTTATCTTTCTAGCCACTTTTTTTTTTACATAGAATGAAAAAATTTCATCACAAACAAACAAAATAATCATAATTAACTGATAATCATATAATTATGTCAATACTCAATCAATACGTACGCAATAATGTTCAACTCTAATGTTCAAAAATAAAATTGATCTAAAGACCTTTGTTCTTAATACTTCATAGTCGCCTTAAAATAATACCCCCTCCGTCTCAATAGCAAGGTCCACCTTTTTATTATTTACTCTTTCTATTTTAATAGAAAGTGGACCTTGCAAACGGGACGGAGGGAGTATAAGTTACGGGCAAATGATTATATATCATTTGTCAAAACAATCCTTTAAGGATTGCACTAGTAAGGTATTCATTTTCAAAGTATTGAAATGAGATTATTGTCTTTGACTTATGGACAAAGCTAAATCAAGATCAACGTTATTGAAAAAACTTATATAAAAGATCACAACATTTATAAAATCTAGCTTCAGCAGCTGCTAGAGAGACATAGTTAAGTCATTAATTAGTTTTCCTCTGCAAAATTACCTTTCATTCAGTTCTACCTTTTGAAAATTCTTTTAGAACAGTAACCACTCTTTGGTTGTTGGACCTATATTTGGGCACATATGATTTTTAAACCACAAAAATTTGAAATAGTAACTGAAAATTAAAGAAGAATTACGTACGAGGGGAGAGCGGCCGAGAGGGACCGCAGTGGGCGAGTGACGGCGGACGAGGGGACAATAGTGGGAGAGTGGAGGTGGCGGAGGGCTTCAAAAGTGGTGGAAGTTAGTCGAATTGGGGGTTCAATATTATTTTTTCAAGACAACGACGCTATTTCCACTAAATAATTACACAACTATGAGCGGCGATGGTGAAATGTCTCACGGCGGCGGCGGCGGCGATAGTGGGCGTCTCACGGTAGAGGAATTGAGGATTTCAATTTTGGGAATTTTAGGAAGAGGAAAAGCAGCGGGAGATATATATATATATACTTAGAAAATTTTACATGTGTATAATTTAATTTTGAATTAAAAAAATAATAATTAACACATATACATAACAGATATTCATAACAGTAAATGTTACCATTATATAATATGTTTAAACATAACACAATGCATAACGGTATCAAATGAGCGTTATAAATATGAACAATATGAAACACTCACAGATAAGGTAAAACTCGAAAACGTTATATATGATTGAAGATAACACTTCTCTCGTAACGGATTTTTGAAATATGCATTATCTATACAAAAAGGCGCTCATACATAACGAATATTTGAAATGTCCGTTATGTATGAGGTGTTATGTATGAGAGTTTTTTTGGTAGTGCACTAATCTATAAGCAATATGAATTTGCGTTCTACGAAATAAAATTCTCTTAGATGAACTAATTAAGTTTGCAACACAAATATAACATAAATGGAACATAATAGTTAAGTGCATGGAAAACAAGCAACTAGTGAACTAGATATTAAACACTAAGGGGGTGTATTGGTTGTGGATTTTGATGGATTTCATTGGACTTTTAAAAGTCCATGGATTTATAAAATCCATAGACTACACGCAGAGTCTGACGGATTTCGGATCGATTTGGAACGATTTCAATGGATTTGAAATTCTACTTTTCAATGCTCGTTAGAACATAACGAGCGGTGGACATGTGAAAAACCCGAACTGAGCGGCTGTTGGTACCCAGCGGCCACTGAGTAGCCAAGTTGAGAGGCCAGCGACCGCTGGGCTCAACGGCCGCTGGGGTGTCACCGCCTTAAACCCAGAACAATCAAAATCTCAACCAAGAACAATCCCAACTTTAGCTCTTCGGCTATAGTAAATGATTGCGTTACATTTCTACTGTGAGATCAGCTTCGGTTAATGGTTACCCGATCAACAAAGAGGAAGAGATTCCTTCTACCGGAGGTAAAAAGGTTGAATTGAGCGAGAAGCTGAAGAAATGGATCAAGTTCGCGCCGGAAATCTTACCCGGTGGAGAATGGTGGAGGCTTTCGACCGAAGAGATTGGAGGTGTAATCTCGGCGAAACCCGTGACTATTTTACGGGCCCTCAAGAAAATGTGGGACTTGATTGCGGAGGATCGATGGGTTGTATTTGCCGCTTTTGTTGCGCTCATCGTCACAGCTGTATGTGCAATCCAGTTTATCTTCTTTAGTAATTACGGTTATATGTGCTAAGTTTCATTGCAAAGATTTGTGTTTTTATCTGTAAACGTGTTATCTGTACATATAAGTAGATGTTGGGTTGCTGAACTACTGCCTTTAGGTGTTGAAAAAAATCGACTTGAATTCATTATTTGTGGTTTTGACGCTTGAATGAGTTGCTTATCTAGCAGTCTTTGCTGCTTCAGTGGAGAATGGCTATCTGATGTTAAACAATTAAAAGTAATTGGTTTGCCTTAGCTAATTTAGGTAGTTGATGTAAGCATGATATCACTGTTAAGACTTTTGATATAGTTTACTCGTTTGATATACTAATGAGTAGTGATATATTCGCCAAGTAATGCCCGTTGTTTACTTCAATTAACTTCAATCTTGCGCTAATTTCAACAAGTTTTCTTGGTGCTGGACCCCAACGGGCGCTGGATTGCCATCGCCTTAAACCCAGCCGCGGCTGGCACCCAACGGCCGTTGGGGTGTCATCATCAGCGAAGCCAGCGGCCGCTGGCTTCGGGTGACAGCTGGGGTGCCAATTTCATCTATCCAGCTGCCGTTGGGACACAACGCTCCCTGAGTTTTTCAAATCCATCGAAATCTCGTGTCTGGAGGTCGGATTTCATCCTTCGTAATTTTGACGTGAAATTCAGCCGAAATCCAACGAAGTCAATCACTTTTTAAAGTCCGTGGATTATTGAATACCTCAGAATTTTAAAGAACTTTTAAAAGTCTGGTTTGAATACACCAGGATTTCATTGGACTTTTAAAAGTCTGGATTGAATACAACCTCGGATTTTAAAAGTCCAATGAAATCCATCAAAATCCACAATCAATACACCCCCTAATATTTGTCACTATCATTAATGAGGATTTCTAAAAAAATGCTTAATTTTTGTCGGCAATGTAATGGAACAAAATATGCATTTTATTTTGTTTCAAATTTTACAAATTGACTATCATACCATATTGAAAATCATGTAGCAGACTGTATCAACTTAGATCACAAAAATAACCATCAATCATAAATCACATTGTATATGTATTCAAGTAAATTTTCTCGATTTTGTTTTCTCACTAATCACACATTCTGTGACATTTAGGAGAGTAAATGTTATAAAACCAAGCATTGCATTAGCAATCACCTAAAGCATTTTTAGCGAAATATGAACGAGACACTAAAACATCCATTGCTCCTCGAAAATAACAAAAAAAATGCAATTGTAAAAGTTACACTAATCAGAATAATGATCTAGAGTCAGGAATCGTCTTATAAAGAAAAAATATTAATTAGTCGAGAATAATCTCAAAATTCATTTCCAAGATCATCAACAGTTCTCAATTCTCAAAGATTATGCATGAAATAATCTAAGATGTACATATTTATTTCTCTAAAAAAAAATTAAAACTAGTGACTGGATAACAAATTTCTCTAAATCCATGTCCAACATTTTTTTTTTGTTTTTTTTTTGAGCAAACACATCAAACATTTTATTTGTGCAGCAATTATCAAATTTTGTTGTATATTCGCTTTTATGTTATACGACATAATACTTCAAAAAAAAAAACACATGGCCGCAATAAGATCCTAAACTAAAATTCAAAATGTACAAAATTTTCATTGTAACATGGGCCTTAAATTATAATTCAGTTCAAGGGTTTTTTTTTTTGTCATGTTATATAACAGATTGTGCAATTTGGGATAATAAAATTATATTAAAAAACATTGATTCAAAATGGAATTAATAAATTTAAAATATAATAAATTTATTAATTATTTATCTGAGAAAAATTGATAAGCCATCAATTTTCACAAACTAAACATCTTCGTAATCTATAGGAGTAAAAACCTAAAATTTCAAGCAAATATTTACGGACCATCAAAAAATCACTATCCAAATCATAAGGAATATAATACAAATAATTTCCTATAGATATTCAAGGTAGCAAAGTTGCAAAACAAATTCTCGATAAAAGGATAGCATAGTTGTAAACCTTGAACTTATGAATTTAAAGTTATTCTTGCAAAAAAAAATCCATGCATTATCATATAAAAAATTATTCAAAGTCCTCATTAAACATTTGATTTCTTAGTCTTGATTTAGAAGAATATATATACCATTCTTTTTGTTGAAGTCGGTTTTTGTAGGATATCTATCTTGGATATATTTCGTCTTTCTTTGTTTGTTGTTGTGTGTAGGAAGAATATTCGGTTGAGAAGATTTAGGAACACGTGAGGAATGAGTCAAGATTGGGTTGTTGCAAAATCTGAGGAAGTGGGATACTTGCAGCAAAAGATAAGGAAGTGGAGATAATGGGCTCATGGTGAGATCGTGCGGTTTCATTGGAGTAGAGCCCAAGATTTAGATATAGTATAAATAGGGATCAAATCTGTCGAGATCAGATAGAGCTTTCGGATATAGATTTTGATATATCAGATCTGCATAAGTTTTAGATTATAGTTTTCTTCGAGCAATAGTCAAGACAACTTTAGTCATAACCTTCTGTGAAGGGAGTGATAAATTGTCTTTAGTTTTCGTGACCTTTTTACTCAAAGTGTTTTTGTAATTCACCTTATTGTTTAGTGAATTTTTTTGCCCTGAGACGCTTCACGAGATTATCAATTTATAATCTCGTGAAATTTAAATCCGTTGTTTGTTACAAGTTTTCCGCTGCAATTGTATGCAAAGTTGTCTGATCTTCAGTCACAACTTTGCTCACAACTCTGTGCGCATCGAATATTCTGCACTTTCAATTGGCATCAAGAGCGAACACTTGACACACTAAGTGTTGATCCTATTTTCGTGACTACAATGGATTGCACAAACCCGCTGTTCAACAAACCTCCTGTCCTTGATGGTATGAACTATTCTTTTTGGAAAGTTCGAATGAGAGCATGCATCAAATCCATTGATGCTAGAGCGTGGAATGCCGTTCAGAAAACTTGGTCACATCCCAAAACCGTAGATGCTGAAGGAGATACAATCCGCACACCTCCAGATGATTGGACCAGATCACAAATCGATGAAGCTACGTTCAATGACAAAGCACTCAATGCTATTCAGTCTTCCCTTGATGTCCAAATGTTCAAACTCATTAGAAATTGCGAGTCAGCCAAATAGGCGTGGGATATTCTTCAGCAACATTGTGAAGGAGATGTCGGCATTAAAGAATCCAGACATCGCATTCTCACCACAAAGTTCGAGAACATGAAGATGGAGGAAGATGAGACTGTAGGACAATACTGCAATAAGCTACTTGAAATTGCAAATGAGTGCACTGATCTTGGTGATCCGATCACAAACAAGATGTTAGTTTCTAAAGCCTTAAGGACTCTAACACCTCGTTTTGATATGAAGGTTGTTGCCATTGACACGACATCAACCGCTAGATGTTTAGACTTCACGAAGCTGATGAACGATTTGAAGACCTATGTAATGGAATTGAATGAGAAAGGCGGATCAAAGAAAAAGGGAATTGCCATGACAGTTGGGTCATCCTCAAGATCAACAACAGCCTATGATGTTGAGGAGGAAGATGATCTTGAAGAAATCAGTGAGAGGAATCCTGATTTTGCTCTACTCACCAGAAGACTAAACACTCTCATCCGGGCAAATAAAGGAAAACAACAAAAGGGAGGTGCTGAGCAACGCAAGACTCTTCCGGACCTTTGATTATTTATGAGAAAATGAACACTCCAAGAAGGGATCCTAGGATCATAAAGCGCGCTGCATCTGATCACTTCAGACCAAAGGAAGTAAAAGACTTCTCCAATATTCAATGTCATGAGTGCAAGGGCTATGGGCACTTTGCAAAGGAAAGTGCCAACACATTTAGAAAACTTGGGAAGTCCGTCACCTTCTTATCTCTGAGCGACATTGAGCTGGACACCTCTGGAATATTTGTGGAAGAAATTACAGATGAATCAATAAAAGAACATGTAGCACTGATTGCAGTGTTTCCTGAAGTGGATGATCCAGACCTCACCAAAGTTGAGATAGCTTCTAATAGGTATGATGATTCTTACTATAAAACTCTCTTTTGTTTCAATACTGTGATAACTGCTGCAGATGAGGAAGAAGAAGTTACTAAGGAAGAGACACTGGAGATGTTGATAAAGTTGCAGGGACTTTACAAGGAGTTGTATGCAAAGTGGATTAGACAGTGCAAAGTTGTTGAGTCACTCAATGAGGAAACTACCAGCAATAAGACATCACTTGCAAAATTGGAGGTAATGATGACCAAGAAAGATGCAGAGATTGAGAAGATGAAAGTTCAACTTAATCTTGCAAATGAAACTTTCAAAAAGTTAAACACTGGTACCTTCAGACTTGATGAAGTCCTAGCCCAAACTCAAGTAACTTCTCATGGTTTAGGGTTTGATAAAACGATAAAGACTATTTTTCCACAAATCATGTCTACTCATGGGAAACCTTTTGTTAAGGCTCAAGATACTCACTGTACTAAGTCGATGAGTAGGAAACGCCGGAAATTTGTCTGTCACTATTGCTTTCTTCCAGGTCACATTAGGCCTTTTTGCCATAAGTTTTTGCAGGAATACAAGAAAGAGATCCATCTAAGGACTCAAGCTACTAGATCTATTCTCACAATCAAAAATGGCAAAACAAGGAATATGGTATGGAAACCAAAAGTTGTCCAGAAAGAGACCTGCAAAGTTGTCTTCACTGTATCTGTAGCTGATGATACAGCAGCTTGGTATTTTGACAGCGGTTGCTCTCGGCATATGACTGGTTCTCGAGCGCACCTGTCCGATTACCAGAAGATAAATGGCAGTGAAGTTACATTCGGAGGAGGGACAAATGGTAAGATCGTAGGTCATGGAGTTCTAAATATTCCAGAACTTCCAAAACTCGCCAATGTGTCACATGTGCAAGGTCTCACAGCAAATCTTATCAGCATCAGTTAACTTTGTGACGACGACTACACTGTCATCTTTGATAAAGGAAGTTGCACTGTTATTGATAACAACGGCGAGCTTGTCATCTCAGGGGTAAGATCTTCAAACAACATTTATGAGATGAAAAAGAAAAGTTGTTTGAGTGCGCATGTGAATGACATACAACTATGGCACCAAAAGTTGGGGCATACCAATTTTCGCAACATGGAGAATCTTCAAAGATTCAATGCAGTCCTAGGAGTGCCAAAGCTGAATGTTTCAAACCCAAGTTTGTGTAGGGACTGTAAAAAAGGAAAGCAGGTGAAAGTTTCACATTCAGTTGTTACAACTTCAGAGTGACCCTTTACCACTCAAAAATGTTTTGAATTGCTGCACATGGATCTAATGGGGCCAGCCGAAGTAGAAAGTCTTGGAGGTAAAAGATACTCTTTTGTGATAGTCGATGACCTCTCCAGGTACGCATGGGTAAAATTTCTAAGTGATAAAACCGAAACTTATGATGCTTTCATTGAGTTATATGCTAAGGTAAGAAATTTTTATCAATCCCGTGTTAAAAGAGTGAGGTCTGACCATGGAAAGGAGTTTGAAAACACTCAGCCCCTAAATTTTTGCGTGAAGGAAGGTATCCATCATGAGTACTCTGCTCCTAAAACACCCCAACAAAATGGTGTGGCCGAAAGAAAAAATAGAACCTTGCAAGAAATGGCTACGGTCATATTGCACTATAAGCGGTTGTCTAAACATTTTTGGGCTGAAGCTTTGAACACTGCATGCCATATGAGTAATCGTGTCAATTTGAGAACTGAAACCACCATGACATCCTATGAAATTCTTAATGGCAAGAAACCTAACCTAAAATATCTTCATGTTTTTGGTTGTGTGTGCTATATCTTGAATGATAGGGATTATCTCTTGAAATTCGATTCTAAAAGTGATAAAGATGTTTTCATAGGATATTCTCTCAACAGTCATGCATATCGTGTTTATAACCTTAGAACCAAAACTGTCATGGAGAGTGTTAATATACGTTTTGATGATCTTGCAAGTCTTTATACTCCTGAAGAAAATACTGACGGTCTGATTGAGATACAGAGAAGTACAGAAAATATCATCATGGAAGAAGAAAGTGCTGACACTGAAGTCGTGACAACTTCAGAGACAACCATGGATGCATCTGCAGAAGAAACTGAATCTAATGCTAGTACTAATGAAGCAGAAGTTCCAGAAGAAGTTCAAGAAATTATTAGGAGAGATCCGCCAAGCAAGATCAGAAAAGATCATCCAATTGATCTTGTCATCAGAGATGTTCATGAAGGGATCAGGACAAGGGGCAAAGCTCCAGTCAACTATAGGGAAATGGTGAGAATGGTATGTTTATCTTGTATGATTAACAAAGTTGGTGTTGTTGTTTTCTTGTCTACACTCGAACCCAAAAATATGTCTGAAGTCTTAAAAGATGAATTTTGGATAAGTGATATGCAAGCTGAACTTCTTGAGTTCATTAGAAATAAAGTTTGGACACTTGTGCCTAGACCTTTGGGAATAAATGTGATAGGAACTAAGTAGATTTTTAAAAATAAAACTGATGAGTTCGAAAATATCATTAGGAATAAAGCTCGCTTAGTTGCTCAAGGATATACTCAAGTAGAGGGAATTGATTATGATGAGACTTTTGCTCTCGTTGCTAGAATTGAGTCCATTAGGTTGTTATTTGCTATTGTTTGTTATCTTAATATCACTCTTCATCAAACGGATGTAAAAGCCGCTTTTCTAAATGGTATTCTAGAAGAGGAAGCTTATGTTGAACAACCTAAGGGCTTTGAAGACCCAACCAAACCAAATCATGTGTATAAATTACATAAAGCATTGTACGGACTTAAACAAGCTCCTAGAGCTTGGTATAGTCGGTTAACTGAATTTTTGCTTGAGTTTGGATTTTTCAGGGGTCATGCCGATAGAACACTATTCCTCAAGAAAGAAAAAGACTTACTCACAATCTCTCAAATCTATGTTGATGATATAGTGTTTGGATCGACAAGTGAGAAAGCTTTGAAGGAGTTTGTGGAAGCAATGTCTACATCATTTGAGATGAGTATGGTGGGAGAACTAAGCAACTTCCTTGGATTGCAAGTTAAGCAAAAAGAGAATGGAATTTTCATCTCTTAGTCAAAGTATGCCAGAAATCTGGTAAAGAAATTCAGCTTGGAAAATGCTAAACACATGAGAACTCCGATGAGCACAACCGAAAAACTGTCAAAGGATGCAGTTGGCCCAGAAGTTGACCCAACTTTGTACAGGTCTATGATCGAGAGTCTTCTCTACTTGACTACTAGTCGACCAGATGTCATGTACAGTGTATGTGCATGTGCTTATTTTCAGTCCTCTCCCAAAGAAGAACATCTCAAAGCTATGAAAATGATCATTCGATGCATTGCCGGTACTTGTGAACTAGGATTATGGTTCACAAAAGACACTACTACCGATCTAGTGGGTTATAGTGATGCTGATTGGGCTGGAGAGATAGATGATAGACGGAGTACGAGTGGAGGATGCTGCTATCTAGGAAACAACCTCATCTCGTGGCATAGTAAAAAGTAAAATTGTATCTCGTTGTCCATAGCTGAATCTGAATATGTGGCTGCCGGTAGCTAGATGACTACGGGCCGGAGAGTAATCCTTTGGTAATGCTCTGTGACAACACAAGTGCTATCAACCTTGCCAAGAAGCCTATTCATCACTCCAAGTCCAAACATTTGAGGTACCATTTTATTAGAGATTTGGTTGAAAAGAAAATATTAAAATTAGAGTATATTAGTACGGAAAACCAACTAGCTGATATGTTTACTAAGGCCTTGAGCTATAAGAGATTTTCAATGTTGAGAAAATCTCTCGGCTTATGTTCTGTTTGAAGTAAAGTTGTCTTGACTGTTGTCACGTTTCTGTCATATCATAGACAATTTTTGAAGTGGGACAGATTTGAGGATGTAAAAACCTTTTTAAGGTGAAACCGAGATTGTTCTTAGAAAGCCATATAACTAGATCAAATATCTTAGATAAGTGGTGATTACAAGATTCTTTTGGTTATTCATTTATTCAACATCTATCTTCTTCCTCTTATAATTTTCTATGATGTTTTCAGAAGTGGTGTTCTGATTAAATGATTTTATTGGATTGACAACAGGTGCAACAATCTTGGTTTTTCATATTCTGTTTAATATATATATATATATATATAAAATCAATTCAGTTGGTAAATATCCGGAACATATCTTACTCGAATTTTTAATATTTTTCTTGACTTTATCTTTAAAGATTTGGTTCCTAATTCATAGGAGAGCCGGTTTCCTTATGTTATATATATAACTTTTCTTCATTTTTTTAAAAAATAAAAAAAAAACAAAACAACATCAGTCTTCTCCTTCCAAATACCCTCCCGACTCTTCCTCTTCCTATTCTCATCTTCGCCCTTTCCCTTTCTCACCATGGATGAAGAAAAAATGAAGAAGATTCAAGAACTTCTCAACGACCCTGAAGCTATGGCGTATATTCACCAGCTTTCCATCTTTCCCTCCTCAACCAATTTTCACTCCTTCTAAACCCCTCATCTCAAGACCTTTTCGTATGCTCTCTCCAGATTCAACACCTCTGCTCCGGCCACATGTGTTTTCACCATCACGAGGAAATGCACTAATGGAAATTTCTCCTGAAATCAGAAGTAGTTCCGAAGCCCAGTCAAAGCCCATGTTTTTGCCTGCTCCAGAGAACACGACCGAGGTTTCTCCGATTTCAAATCTGGCAAGTTCACAGGCTATAATTTTGGCTCCTGACGGGGTCATTATGCCTCCTCTAGACACTCCAGTCCTAACTTTCCCAGAAGATGAACCTCTTGAACTTCTTTTTCACTATGAAGAGGGAAATCGGCATGATGGCGGTCAAATTGACGTGCCGTTTTCTGAAGTTGAATAAGAGAGACCGGAAGAGGTGTTGACGCGAAAGGCTCCAATCTCACCTCCACCGAAGAAAAAAAGGGTTACGACCTCAACAAAGTCCATTCCTCCGCCCCGACGTTCTCGGCGATTGAACTATTCAAGTTCTTCAAAATCTCTTATTGGCACTATTGAGATTAATAGTGAACCAGATGATGAAGAAAGCAAAGACTCTTCAGAGAATGATTCACCAAATGAGACACAAGATGTGCATGTGTCTGATTCGGAGGAGAGCTGGGAAGACATCGAGACCAAAATTGAGATAGAGATGACTTCTGCAGTTTCTAAGAAAGGGAAGAGGAAGGTAATGTCACCATCACCTTCGAAAGTTAAGGCCAAAGTGATCAGAACTCCAAAGAGAGCAAAGCGTTGCTTTGATCCTGATGAAGAAACTGCACTCTCCGAGTCAGAAATCGAGGTACCTAACGCTGACTCAGTCCTTTTCTATTCTGAAACTGCTAAGAAGAATTGGGAATACTTTAAGAATAGAGGGATTCTTAATGATAAGAGTTGTTGATGGGAAGGATTTCAATGGTTATAATCTGGTTACCTTTTTGAAGAAACGAAAGTTGTAGGGTAGTGTTACTTATGTTAAACCATATGTTGCTGAAATTGTGAGATTATTTTATGCTAATGTCATGACCTCAAATTAATATCTGATTAATATGAAGTGTGATTGGCACATCTCGATCCCAATGAAGGATGGATCAAGGTGTGAACCGCAAATAATTAAATAAAAGAATGAACTACTGTATTCCAGGAACGATATTTGCTGTGAACTCAAATTCTGGACTGACTTTCATTTCTCAAAATAAAACTGAAGAAATATATATACCTCAGAATAATAAAAAGGTATCAACGAGTTCAAGACATATTGAAGACTTGACTCGGTTAGACTTAATTAGCGGAAGCAATATAACATAACAAAATACAGGAAATATACTGAGTCCTGTACAAAACAACTTTCTTTCTCAGCACTTCACCCTGCACCATCAACACTCAACCTGCACATGTAAAAACAAACATGCAGGGCTGAGTACAAGTATACTCAGTGAACATATTGCCAAAAATATCATAATATATCTGATATTATGAACGTTTGTTAAAACTGGTTTTATTGTCATGCATCCGAGTAAACACACATGGGTTTTAACTGAAAAGGCCCTATGTTTTACTAAATCATTTTCTATCTTTGCGTACGCCTTTCTGTTGTATGATCATCCGTATCCGAACTGAGTGTCAAGGAATAGCTCCACTTAAGCCTTTTCCGCACACGTCGAGGAATAGCTCCGCTAAAGCCTTTTCCACGAATACATATCTGAACTAAACTCCGAGGAATAGCTCTGCTCAACCTTTTCCACGGACGTTTACATCGTCGATGTCTTAGTCAGGAATAGCTCCTCTCAGCCTTTCCCTCTTCCTAATATCACTGACCTTAGGTGTACACTAACCTCGGTTAACACGCTAAGTTAGCACGAGGCCCGATTGATTTAAGAGTTAGAAAGCCTCTTGCGAGCTAACTAAATACAGATAAGGATATCATACAAAACAAAATATTTTATGCATGACAATAACTTATTTGCATCAGAAATAAATAACTTCAGGTGAGTAAAAACTCAAATCATTATTTGGACTAAGAGTCCGTTGAAAAGAAAGCCCACCTTTCACCGATGTTTTAATACAGCAGCAAAATGATCCTTCTCGCGCTTTATCTTGCACTGGACAACTTGCCTTCATAGAGTTAATTTAAAACTGAGTACGTTGAACCAAATACGTTGTTTGGACTCAACATGAAATTGAAGGCCTATTAGGGTCTAGTATCCGTTCTAAATTTTTCTTGTTTAAGGGTAAATCTTGACCTTAGTTCTTAACCATATAAAGACATTCATCGACATCATTTAAGGTATCAAAAATACCTTAACATCATCACAACTAGATTCTAGGAACATAGTCATCACTAAGTTCGTAGACTAAACGACATTTTACACAACGTCTATATTTGAAAATTTTTCTGTTTTGACTCACTAAGGTGTAGGGATTGTGCCATATAGCAATGGAAAGCCACGGAAGTCTAGTTTCCGGCAAAATTTACAGTGACTCAATACGATAACTAACGAAAAAGTTACGCTTGTTTTACTGGAAGGTAGCAAATCTGTCACGAATTTCCAAAAGAAAAACATATGTCCTGACTTTGCCGATTTTTCATAATTTACTCAGAACGAATTAGAGAATGAGACATGTACCATTGGAAAGCCACGGAAGTCTAGTTTCTGGAAAAATTTACGGTGTCTCAATCCGACATAAAACGAGGGAGTTATGCTCGTTTTACCGAAGGGTACCGAATCTGCCGAACGCGAAGTGCGCGGGCGCGCTATTTGTGCGCGCTCGCGCGCGTCCCCACGGTCGCGCTGCCTATGCGCGCTCGTCCCCACGCTCGCGCGGAACTGAGGCCGAGAATCGCATGAACGACGATAGACGCCATGAAACTTGATACACAACTTCACAACACCATAAACTCGACACCAAACTTCACAAACCTTTCTATATTATTGAAATCATGCATTTTAACACATCAACCTCATCTCAAACATGCCTATACATTAATCAACTCAATATTCATCTAACATGCTTTAAAGCACAAACCAAATATATATATATATATATATATTGATGCCGAAAACTGAAAACATAACTACATAACCATAGTTTTCGAAATACCTCTCAAGACAACAATGGGGAAATGTTGGAAGAAACTTGGAAGAAGATGGTACGATGGAAACAAAACTTCCAACGACGATGCTAGAAATGAAACGGTGAAGAACGGCTGGAACAAGTTTGAGCTCTTCTTAACAATGGCTACAACTTCTTGCTTCTCTCACTCTCTCTTTCTCAAAGAAAATGGAAGAAAGAAGATGGTGTGGAGAAGATGAAATGGAGAAGATGATGAAATGAGGGCTGTTTTGCCCTTTTCTCTCTCTCAACTTTTGTGTAGAAAATGAAAGGAGATGGAATAGAAGGAATGAAGAAGAAGGAGCTGCTGTTTTCTCCTTCTCTCTCTCTCTCGAAAATGTTGAGAGGCATGGAAGAGGTGAGGGGAAAGGCATGGCCTCCCATGCCTTGGTTAATTAAAAAAAAATACCCATTTTAAATACCAATTGTTCGATTATCGTGATATTTTCTGTCTCTGAAAAAAAATGCCGAACTAAATCTGTTAGAATTTGTTGCCTGAAACAATGTTAATTACGGATGTAAATTGCAAAGTTAAATGTAATGTTGAAGCTAGTGTTACCACATTGCCTTCAACATGCAGCGGAAACGTAAATAGAACTTTGCACAAAACAAGTTTTAAATCACACTCCTTATGGTGTGTGATTGCCTCAAGGCGAAATTCACTATCACAAGTGAAACACAAAAACAATGCTGATGTTGTCTAGGTTCACTCCCTTGACAACACTGCATAAAAGATACAGATGACTATCCTAGCTTCACTCACTTGAATAATCACTCAAAAACAAACCTATCTAAACACATAGATAGATTACAATCAGTCACTCTAAATCCTAGACTTCTCTAAGTTGACTATCTAACCTACACACACAACTGGAATGAAAGTCTCCAGCTGATTGGGACGCTAGGCAGATGTCGAGGAAGATGTCGAGGACTTCAGAGATGACACTAGATGCAAGATTCAGATCTCCTCATAAACCACGGTGATAACCTGCTTGCATAAATGATTTTAAGGCTTGGAAATGCTTTAAATACTTCCTCCATCTCGACTGGGTAGTTTCTACATGATCCTTGATGAGTTAGATGCAAAACTACCGTCTTCCACTACCCTTGCTGAACTGGACTCGAGATAACTGTCCTCTGCACTGCATGGCACACGTTCTTCAACATCGTGTAACAATGTCGGTTACTCCAGCTACCCACGTTCTCTGCAACGGTTAGTATCAAAGATGAAGTGGGAAACATCACGTCCCTTGAAACTCGGAACAGATTCTGACCTAGTCAAAATCAAGCATAATCCACGTTTTAATTCGAAATAAAATATCTAATAAATCCCTTAAATCGTAGAAAATGATATGTGACAAAAATCACAATTTATTAAGATTAATTTAAAATAAATTAATCCAAAATATTAGGAAAGGATAAGGTTAGAGATCCGAGTGTTATACTCGGTGTGACGAGAATGACGGACAACATTAGATACGACATTGATCGCAATGTTATCAGCGAAGTGATAACATCATCCGGAACACGTCATACTCAACAATCTCCCCCTTAAGCTTATCTTTTCTGCACAAAACATAAAGCTCAATATATACATGATTAGAGCCGCAGCGGAATACGATCAAAAATATTGGAGTTCAAAAACTCCCCCTTAAGGTCTGCTCCCCCTTAAGTTATTATCTGTAAAATAATACACATGGTTAGTGGGTATAATCCCCTATACATGAACTATACAACATTAGTGGGTATTTACCCCTATACAGAAAATTGGTGGGTAATTATCCCCTATACGGAAATCAATGTTGAGAACATTCTCAACACAACACACATCACACATTTTAAAAACGTGCGAACACAATCACCATGTTGAGACCATTCCCAACATAAAACATCACATACTATAAGTTATGTGAAAAATAAAATATCAATGTTGAAAGCATTCTCAACATAAAAACATCACATATTAACATATGTGAACATAATATATCTAGCAAAATATCATCAACTAATGCTGATGAATAAAACCAAAATATTCAAGGATATCCAACGAGGATACCCAACAACCAAAATAACATGTGTCCAGCACATCACAAACCAACAAGGATGTAAACACATCCAAAATAGAATTGTGTCCAGCACAATACATAACCAAAAACTTAAATTGTTTTTGATAAAGAAAATTCATATTTTCTTCTTGCCCTTTGCCTTGGCCACGGACTTTCCAGTCTTCTCCCCTTCAGTACCATCATCACTAGCAACTTCACCAACAATCCCAGCAGCAGCAGCAGCAACAACATCTACTCCCCCTTTTTGTATAGAAAGAATTCCCCAAAGTGCTTGATGAAGCTCAACCATTGCATTGGTGAGCACTGTGCTTTGATGAATTAAGGAATCCATCTGTGAGACATATGAATTCAAAACTTGCACAGAAATTGTAGTCAAGTGTGAGGAAGCACTCGCTATATCACTTCCTAAAATGAGATGAGAGAGTGCACAATCTGCAGCAACATCCTGCCCAACATCCCTTGATGCAGCTGTTGAACTTCGACCGAAGATGTAAGAGAGATCAATTACACGATCTTCATTCCCTTTGGGCTTGGTGATAGAGATAGTTGCAGTTTCAGTAGCTATCTTCTTCTTATTTGGCTTCACACCTTGGTCAACTAGGAGGGCATAGATGAGACAGGGAAATGGTAAAATGCTGGCGGTGTTTGTCTTTGCAGCCGACTTCATCATGCAATAAAAAATGTATTCTTCGAGATTGAAGGGAATTTTTGTGCCAAGTTTAAAGAGCAAGATGACTTGATCAACTGTGAGGACTAAAGTGTTGCTGGTGGGTAACCAATTACACACAATCAATTTGTGTAAAACAAAGTAGAAAAATGTGAGCTTAGAAGTGGAAATTTTATTAGTCCACTTAGTCACCAACCCACCAGTAACAGTCCCAAAAACATCATCAATTAAGTCTAGGCTAACAACATCAGAATCATTACCCAGACCCAAAAATTTGTTGATCATCATGGGGTTAAAAACATAGATTTTATCTCGCATATAAACCTCCCCAAATTTGCTCTTAGACTTATCACCCATCTCAGGAGACACATTTGCATAAAATTCAGCAATAACATCAGGCTCAAAAGAAGACAAAGCAGTGACAGATTTCCAGAGACCCCTCTCCTTCAAGAAAACATCCATTCCATACTTCTTAAAACTAAGCATGTCAATTTGTTTTTCGACTCGCGTAGGGCGAAGAATGACAGTTTTATGAAGAGTTTTAGCATGCTGAGAATAGAACGTCTTACTGAATGCAGAGAAGACATCATGAGGAGAACCTGGAGGATAGACAAGTTCAGAGTCAGCAGAATCAACATCATCTTTGACATCGGCTGAATGAGTAGGAGTTGGAGAGACTATCTTCTTAGCTGTTCTAGAAGAGACCATCTCTTGTGAAGACGTGGGGGAGAGTTCCTTCTTTGTAGGGCCAGTTGTAGTACCATTTTTCCCTTTTCCTTTCAAAGTGTGTCCTGAAGTCGCAGGCATAGCAGGAACATCGTCCTCTGGTATCGCAGATAGAGGTTCTTCTTGTTATTCAGCATCAACTTCCACATCAGCTACAACTTTGTCTGGAGAATTTTCAAGGGGGTTTTCTTCATCCTCAGACTCATCTTTCAATGACCTTGCTGATTTTTCTTCCATTTTCAGCGTTCTTCTTGCCTTTTTGCTCGAACCCTCACCGGCCTCTTCCTTGACAGACCCTTGTTGGCCGTGTAGTCATTTTGACTTGCGAGTAGGGCCACTCTTCTTTTTCTCGGCAAGAGCTTGAGTATGTAGCTCTAGATCTGGGTCGATAGGGTTTTCCTCTGCACCAGGACTTATGTATTGGAGAAGAGTGGGGTTTAGTACCATTATGGAGTCAGGAGCAGCAGTATCCACCATAGAAGCATCTGCATGGTCAGTCAGAGAAGATGAGGGTTTGTTGGACTCCGATTTGGGTCCTTCTAGAGTGAGTTCAGCTGTTGCAGTGATGGCAGGAGTTGATGTGGCGGAGGGAGTGATAGCTAATGTTCCAACAGGACCGGAAGTTGAAGATAGAGTGCCCATGGTTTTCTCCAACATTTGTTTCATCATTTGAAACATAGCAGCTAATTCATTAGGATCCGCCATGGATGTTCTGAAAAAGCTTGAGAGAAAACAGAAGAAAGAGAGATAGACAAGATGAAGGGAAACTGAAATGACTCGGTGGAGAGAGAATAAGTGAGAGATTTGAATTTTAATTCAAGATATGGATGTCAAGATCCCTTAATTCTCGGAACTCCCTAAAACCATCACATCAAGAATAAAAAATAAAAAATGGATTAGCGGATAGGGATAACCGAAGGTGTACTTATCACTAGAGTACAATTAGAGATATTCATGGGTCCCCTAAATAAATCCGTCCTTTTTTTTTAAATAAAATAATAAACAGAAGGAATACAATTACATGACAAATATAATTTTAGGCATATAATTTCTGAAGATTATCGTTTCTTCTGCAATCTTGGTCACAACATCAGCTACAACACAGACAAACAGTGAACAAACCCAACTATAATTCACCTTATAGAATTACGGGTATTTCATTCACAAACACAGACATAGAATTTCAAGTAGCTGATTTTGTTAAATAAATGCAGAAATACAATAATTTCATTAAGTCAGCCTTGAATAATGCTTAAAAGAAATAACTAACATAAATAAATGCAAATGAGGTAAACAACTGATGTTTGATAAAAAAACTCACATCGAGTTCAACATCAGTAAACAAAATGAATTAATTAAATAGAACACATTCCAAGAGACTTTCTCAAGGCAGAAAATCTCTCGAAATCAAGGGGCTTGGTGAAAATATCCGCAGTTTGATTTTCAGTGGATATGTATTTGATGTTTATGATCTCCTTTTCCACCAAGTCTCTGATAAAGTGATGTCGAATGTCGATATGCTTAGTGCATGAATGTTGAACGAGGTTCTTGGAAATTTCAATAGCACTAGCATTATCATACATCAGGGTTAGTGATGAGCTTGTCATGCCATAGTCCTTCAGTATTTCATTCAGCCATACCAACTGAGCACAGCAACTAGCAGCTGCAACATATTCGGATTCAGCTGTTGACAAAGAGATGCAATTTTGTTTCTTGCTTGACCAAGAAACAATATTGCTCCCCAAAAAGAAACAACCACCACTTGTGCTCTTCCTATCATCAACATCACCTACCCAATCTGAATCACTATATCTAATGAGGCTGGTGTTGGTGTCTTTGCAGTATCTGATTCCAAAGTCGACTGTGCCAGCAACATATCGAATTATTCTTTTAACAGCCTTCAAGTGTGACTCCTTGGGTTGAGCTTGGTATCTAGCACAAACTCCAACACTGAACATGATATCAGGTCTGCTGGCAATCAAGTAGAGCAAGCTACCAATTATTCATCTGTATATTGTTGGATCAACATTGACTCCAACATCGTCTTTGCTCAGTTTTTCAGAGGATCCCATTGGTGTTTTCATGGGCTTTGTAGCTTCAAGTCCATAGCGCTTGATCAAACTTTTGGCATACTTACTTTGGGATATGAAAATCCCATCTTTGTCTTGCTTGATTTGGAGACCAAGAAAGTAAGCCAATTCGCCGACCATGCTCATCTCAAATGTGTTGCACATTGCATCAACAAACTCCCTAAGGAGATTAGAACATGTGGATCCAAACACAATATCATCAACATAGATTTGTGCAACACTGATGTGTTTGTGAATCCTTTTGATAAACAATGTTTTATCTACCACGCCTCTTGAAAAACCAAAGTCAATTAAAAACTCGGTAAGTCGAGCATACCAAGCTCTAAGAGCTTGTTTAAGCCCATACAAGGCCTTGTGTAGTTTCAGCACATGGTTTGGTTTTTCATGGCATTCAAAGCCTTTTGGTTGTTCAACATAGGCTTCCTCATTCAAAATGCCATTCAGAAAGGCACTTTTGACATCCATTTGATGCAGTGTAAACCTGATGTGGCAAGCAATGGCAAGTAGGAGACGGATAGACTCTATTCTAGCAACAAGAGCGAATGTTTCATCATAGTCTATTTCTTCTACTTGTGTATAACCTTGTGCCACTAGCCTGTCTTTATTTCTAACCACATTCCCAGACTCATCAGTCTTGTTCTTAAAGATCCATTTAGTTCCAATTACATTTTTATTTTCAGGCCTTGGAACTAACTCCCACACATTATTCCGAACAAACTGAATCAGCTCATCATGCATTGCTTCTACCCAGAACTCATCTTTTAATGCTTCTTTGACATTTTTAGGTTCAACACTGGATAGAAAGCATGAAATGGACACAAGGTTAATAACTGATGACATGCAAACCTGTTTGACCAATTCAGCAACATCGGCTGAGCTCTTTGTTCTAGTTTTGACTCCTTGAGATCCATCACCAATTATTTAGGAATTTGGGTGATCTCTTTTGATTCTCCTTGGAGGATCACATCTTGGTTCATACTGAGCCAGTGGAAGATGATCATCATCACTTTCATAGGAGGATTCTGAGTCTGATATTCGAGGTGATGTTGATCCCTTTCCTGAGGGAGAAGAAGCATTGGATTTGACATCAGGACTACTCGTAGGACTTTTGGTAGTTCCACTAGGCTCCTTATCAGCAACATCTGGTTCATGGAGGAGAAAAGACACATCATCTTCCTCAGATCTAGTTGCCAGGCCTGCAAGATCATCAAACACAACATTGACAGATTCTTGCACAGCTTTGGTTCTTAGGTTAAGAACACGATATGCTCTGCTGTTTTAAGCATATCCCAAGAACAATCTTTTATAACTTTTAGAGTCAAACTTTCCAAGGTAGTCTCTGTCGTTCAGGATGTAGCAGACACATCCAAACACATGGAAATACTTGAGATTTGACTTTCTTTCTCTTAGAAACTCATAAGGTGTCTACTTTCTTCCTGGTCCAAGATAGACTTTGTTCCCGATGTGACAGACTGTGTTTACAGCTTCAGCCCACAGCTTCTTCAAAAGCCCTTTAGCCTGTAACATTGCACATGACATTTCCTACAGAGTTCGATTCTTTCTCTCCACTACTCCATTTTGTTCAGGAGTTTTGGGAGCTGAATACTCATGGAGTATTCCTTTCCTTTCACAAAAGTCATTGAATGCAGCATTCTCAAATTCTTTTCCATGATCTGTTCTGATGCATGCAATGTTGGTGTCAAATTGTAAACACATTATGCGGCAGAATCTTTTGAAGACTTTGAATGTTTCAGATTTTTCCAGCAGGAATTCAACCCAAGTGTACCTTGAGAAATCATCAACAATGACAAGTATGAAACTCTTACCACTTGGCACACCCGTCGTTTTGGTGTGCAAAATACACTTGCGGGCAAATAGTCCACAAATGTTTAATCTACCCTCAACGGCTAGTATAGCTGGTGAAGACGGATGTCGATCCCACGAGAAGTGTTTATAACCTTCTGTCTTTTCTTAGTTTTGGTTTGGGTCTTTAGTGTCACTCTAAAAACCTTGCTAATAAACTTAAACTAGCTAAATGCTGAAAAGGAAATCACAAGAGAAAATATCAGTAATAAAAGTGTTCAAGTCAAAGCATCAAGTCATTCGGTAGGTATGCGCAATCCCAGGTAAAACATATGTAATTACCACTACTACCCGTTGTGCCCACACTAGCAGAAAGATCAAAAATCGAATCCCTATGGCCAAATATGGGTAATTGTCACTTTGAGGGTTAACCGGTTATAGGAAATAGATACGATCAGCCACTCCCCAATCACTTCTTACATTATATCGTCTAGATGATACGATCGGCACCTAGGGACCTAACTATACAGGAACCTAAGGAGAGAATCACACAAAGGTTTTGCAAGCATAGCAGCTTTGAGGGCAAAAGCGACCAGATTCTAGTAGGTTTGACACGGTCTTGTGCCTGCATATACTACTCAATCTTAACTACCAAGGCTATCACTCCCGGACTTGTTACTATGCGGGTATCAAGGCATGGGTCACCTATACACTCCCACGTAACTAACACTAGTACCAGTTAATCAGAAATGCGCACTTTCATCTCCAACCACCCTTTACCTATGTCTAAGTGAAAAATAAGTTAAGATTGTGAACCATTAAGGCGTTAAAGTTCGATTACCTCATGCACATATTCTACCCTTAGACCATTACTTTGACTTGAACAGTGGATACTTAGCCACTAAACATAGAAACAGAAGTAAAAGAAATGAACAGAGACATCTTACTTGGAAAGAAAATAACTCGATTAACTTCTGGGCCCAACCCCAGTTTTGCCAACAAGACAACTGAACTACCTTTATGTGGGCAAACCGCCAGCTTCAGGCAGACAGAATATCCAGAAAGTAAACTAAGTACAAAAATGGTAAATTATATCTTCGAGGTGTAAAAACGCGTGTAAAAAACGTCGCTCCCAATATGAAAACAAATAAAAGTATTTATAGAAAATGAATTAAGGCTTCAAGCAGCCCAGATTTCACCCACACAGGGGTTCTTGCACTCCTCCACTTCCTCACGTTCATGCTCCATGTTCTTCCTTGATTTTAGGAGTGATGGCAACAAACCCTAGCGCCTCCAGTAGTTTTCTGATGTCCCCACTTCCTTCCCAACGTGTTTGGACCTCCCCAAGACTCGGAACTGACCGCCACATCACCTCCACCTATATATAGGAACTGTCCCGCGATTCTGTTGCGTAATTTTCGCAACAACTTTGACTGGTTCCTCGGCAGGCAAATCAGTCCTGTGTGCCCTCAGCATAATTAGCATCTGTCTGTGCCTGTTGTGGTGGTTTTGTGCCCTCATCTTCCTGCAATCAGCTTTACCCCCAAAACTAGACTAGACTCTATACTAAACACTTAAAAAGGGTGTAAAAAGATAAAGGAAAAAGCACGAATTTGAGTCTTCATCACACCCACACACTTGGACTATACTTGTCCTCAAGTATGAATGTAACTTTAACTCAAAACACAACAAACAGAAGACTCAAATGACTCAAAACAAGACAATACAGCATATGAATCATAAGTTATTAAAGGGCATAACAGTTGGTCATAATGATGCAGGCTAATCTAATCAATCAAACTCAGGCTACTATTGTAGTGTGCACTCAGCTCGCCTTTTTCTCGAGTGTTTAGGTTAAGTGTTTACTCTCAACAATTCCACCAAATTATCATCAACAAACTTGCAAACACCCTGTATAAACAATTTACGTTATTCACATGCATGCATATCAAAAGGTCTTGTGAGGGTTGTAATGGGGCATGTGGATCAAGGTTGGAAATATTTAGGAACTTGCTACCTTCAATAGTATTCGGGCAAAATTAGCACTGACAGCTTTGTGCCCACATAACAACCTGGGAGAATAAAAATTCAAACACTTTTTATTTTTTTATTATTTATTTATTTATTTATTTATTTTTTATTTTCTTTCTTTGTGCCCATTTCTGGCATCTTGTCACTATTTGGCTTAAACATACTACCAATACGAGCATAAAGGTTTCATTCCCAGTCATAAGATACTCTTTAAAGAGAGATTTTCAGAACGTAGGTCATGAACAATTAAGCAGGCTCAAATAATGGCAGCAATGGGAAGCATTTATCAGTGAATAATATGGCCAAATAATGACGAAAGAAAATGCCTTAATCATCTAAGCATGCATGAAATCAAGTTTGATAGGGCACAAGCAAGTAAGCATCAAATGAGGTTGTGGAATTTAAACACACAGAAAGAAGTCGCAAATGTTACTTTGGGCTCAAAGCTCACTGGGTAGTTATATATTGCTTTCACATGCGATTGATTAATTCCATCTGCCTAACAATAAATTTATGTCCATATATGCCCAATGTCAATCTATGACTCATATGCTATAGACTCAAAATGCACACACACAATAAAAACATACAAATACAACGACCTAGGCATATCCCTCCCACACACTTGCTGTGCAAAGTACCCTTGCGGGCACAAGCAGTAATGTGGGTTAGATATGCCCAAAACAGACTCTATATATACAGACGCAAATATACAAAAACAAAAATAGACGCTAAACACACAAACAAAAATAAAAACAAATCCTAAACTACTGGGGATAAAACATGATTTAAGGAGAGGAGGGGTAGTCTAACCCGAGATGAACACAAATGCTCTGCAGGGCTTTCTCAACTTTTTCAAGCTTCTTTGAATCTGCACTGCTCTGTGCCCTGCTCGGTCCTTCTTGTGCCCTGGGCGATCCTTCGTCAAAAGGGAGGAAGTATGGGGTGTTCTCTTCAGTGAACCCAACTAGCTGCATCCGCTCCAGCCTCTGGGCATCGAGATACTCTGTTGCTTCGTCAAGCTCTGGGTAACCCTCAAAGATGTCGTCGAGGTCGCCACCTTTCAAACCTTCAAACACTCTAGCCACGAACATGCCCAAAGCTACAACAGTTGCTCTAGTATTGCTGGTCTAAGCTTGCAATTGGATTGCCAGAATGTAGCCGAGGTTGACCTTCCGCTTATACACCATGTTCCATAATAGGAATACCTCCTGCTGCGTGACTTGGCCTGTGCCATCCTTGCGCCCATAAAGGTTAAATGCCATCCATCTATGGCAAATCTGGAGGGCGTGGTCAGAGATGTGCTTGTCCTTGCTTGAGCCCGAAAGATAGAAGCCTTTGCCTCTAATTTCCTCCCACCGTTGCTGAATGTTTCGACTCCAGTCATCGCCAACGCTGGTTGCTGCTTCTTTGTACCACTTCGAATGCACATCTTTTGGTTGGATGAAATCCAACAGTAGATTCAATCCTGAGATTGACATGCTATAGCTTTCTCCAACTATATAGAAGTTCACAACTCCGGGTGTCTCCAGACCAAATCCCTGCACTGGTTTAAACTCATACGAAGAAAGGAATTCAATGGTTAAAGAAGGACGTACCGTGTTCCTCCAGCCAAGTACTTGCTCCCAACTGATGTTGGCAAAGTATTCATACACTTGGTCCATGACTCCAAGTGTATTCAGCGTGCTATCATGAAAAACGTACACGGGCAGATGCTTCTTCTTATTCAATCTCTCGACAATTCCTTGTCTTAAGCTGCTTGGATCCTCCTTCTCCTCCTTCGCCGAGCGGCGTGGAAGGGTTCTGAGTGGCACCCTGCTTTTTGTGCCCCTTTTCACCTTTGCGGGCACATAGGATTGAACAGAAGCTGGGATGATTTGGATTTCCGATTCCACTTCCTCACTGTGCATCGACTTCTCTTCCTCTTCATTGTTGGACTGCTCCACTTCTAGCCTCCTCTTGGTGGGTAGCTTCTCTTGTTTCTTCGACTCCTTGTTGACTGGCTTCCTTGACTCTATACTGGTTGACTTGGTTCCCTTTGACTTGCTCTTAGACTTTTCGGGCACATCGGGACCCTTGCTTTGACTTGGTTCCCTTTGTGCCTCCTTTGAGACCTCCTGTGGTTTTGCCTTCTTCAACTTTTTCTTCTCTGCGGGTGGATCGGGTTGTGCCTGTTTTGGTTGCTCAGATTGGCTGTGGACATTCTCAGAGGTAGATCCTTCTGAGGTAACTTTGTCATCCTTCATCGATTCCTCTTCCTCTTTTTCCGGTTCTGGTTCTTTCTCCTTCTCCTCTTGATGATCCTGCTATAATTTCTCCTCCTCTTTGTCGTCTTCTTCCATGCTCTCGCCTTCAGACTCATCATCGCCTTCTTCTTCATTGCCGTCTTCTTCTTCATCATCGCTGCCATTTTGTTTTTCTTCCTCCGCCTCATCTTCTTTCTCTGGTTCACCATCGTCCTCACCGTCCTTTTCTGGTTCCTTCTCAGGCTCAGAATCGCCTGTTTCTTTGCTGGGTTGGGGTGTCGGCGGCTTCTCAGGAGTTGGTGGCTTCTCAGGTGCGGGCGTTGGGTCAGGATTTTGCCCAGCTTGTGGCGGGCTCTGAGGTTTGCCCTTATTAGCTTCAACTTTCTTCTTCTTCGACGCACCGCCCTTATCCTTCGGCGGTGCTCGTTTCTTTTTCTCTGCTTGCGGCGGCGGGAGCTGTGGGTGTTGTGGTAGAATAGTCTGGATCGGTGAGGGGTTTAGAACGACTTTGGAGCTTTGTTTCAGCTCCTTTGGCTGGGTCGACTAGGTGGTCTGCGTCGTCTCTTGCGACGATTCGCCGGCATTGCGGGCACTGCAACGTGTGCCTCGCTTGGCAGTTTCTCCGATTTTCTTCGCCTTCACCATTTTTTTCTTTCGGGAATTTGAGATGTAGGGTTTTCTTTGCTCGATATGTGAGAAATCGAGAGTGGGGGGGTATTTGAATGCTTCTGAGGACGTGGGGTGATGTGAGGGTGGTGGGTTTGTGCAGAGAGATCGTGGCCGAGAAATTAGGGAACGGTTGTGCCTAATTTTGAGAGATTTAGGGGATTTTAAATTGGGGAGGGAAATATGTTTATAATTTGAAATAATTATCTGGATATATCATTTCTCCCTCACTCCCCTTTTTTCGGCCTCAATTTTCAACCATTATCGATACTGCATGGGGAAAACCAACCGTCATCGCAGCTACTGTTCATGTCCAATCAGTCAAATCTGCCACAGTACCCCACCTACACACTTAAACCTTACTGTTCCCTGCACATTACTTTGTCCGCAGTGATGTGTTTCCAGTCTTTACCTTCATGCAGCGTTAATTCACAAACAAAATACAAATAACAAACATAATTGAAATTAAAGGAAGTAAACAAACCGGGTTGCCTCCCGTCCAGCACCTTTGTTTAAGGTCTTTGGCTCGACCGTGTTGTGCCTTCAGTAGTACTCAGGACTGCTCAAAACTTGGGTTTCTGCCCAAGTTTCCTTCTCTTGCTCGAAATATGGTTTCACCCTCTGGCCATTGACTCAAAATTGACACCCATCTTTTGGGTTCACCAGATCGATTACTCCACTTGGGTGTTGATGTTACACCAAATAGGGGCCCATCCATTTTGACTTCAATTTGCCCGCATGTAATTTGAGCTTTGAGTTAAACACGAGTACCTTTTGCCCACAGAGCAACTGTTTGCCCCTTGCGAGTGCATTGTGGTATCTCTTGGTCCTTTCCTTATACATCACAGCATTATCATAGGCCTCGGACCTCAATTCTTCCAATTCTTGGATCTGCAGCTTCCTCTCAATTCCAGCGCATTCATTATTAAAATTCAACTTCTTGATTGCCCAAAATGATTTATGCTCCAATCCTAAGGAAAAATTGCAATACTTTCCAAAAACCAGCCTATAAGGAGACATCTCAATAGGTGTCTTGTAGGCTGTGCGATATGCCCATAGAGCATCTTCCAAGTGATTGCTCCAGTCTTTGCGCCTTGGTCCAACAACTTTTTCCAGAATATTTTTGATCTCCCTGTTTGAGACTTCTGCTTGTCCATTTGTCTGGGGGTGATATGCAGTAGTAACCTTGTGTGTGACCCCATACTTTGCCATCATCTTTTTTATGACTGAGTTGCAGAAATGAGTCCCTTGATAACTGATCAGGAATTTGGGCATTCCGAAGCGACAGAACACATTTGCCCTCAAGAACTTCACCACTGTATTTGCATCATTCGTTGGAGTGGCTTTTGCCTCCACCCACTTGGACACATAATCTACAGCCAGGATAATGTAGAGATTATTACCTGACTTGGGAAATGGTCCCATGAAATCTATGCCCCATATGTTGAAGACTTCCACGGGCATGATAGGTGTTTGTGGCATGGCCTCCCGAATAGAAATATTTCCAGTCATCTAGCAATTCTTGCACTTCTTCACAAATATATAAGCATCCCTGAATAATGTAGGCCAGTAAAATCCTCCATCTAATACCTTCTTTGCTGTTCTACGTGGGCCAAAATGACCTCCACATGCATTGTTATGGCAGAACTTCAAGATGTCTAGGACCTCATCATCACTGACGCACCTTCTTATGACTGGATCAGTTCCAATTTTCCAAAGAGCTGGTGCTTCCCAGAGATAGAACCTGCACTCACGCTTCATCTTATTCCTTTGATAATCACTTAAACCAACTGGAAACTGCCTTGCGACCAGGTAGTTTACTATGTCAGCAAACCATGGCTCCTTTACTGTTTTTCCCGCAACCTCATTCAAGTGCTCATCTGGAAAATTCTCAGTGATTTCCTCCTTGCTCTCAACCATCAGACGGCTGAGATGGTCTGCAACCAGGTTTTCTACCCCAGTCTTGTCTTTGATCTGCACATCGAACTCTTGTAAGAGCAATATCCACCTTATGAGTCTCGGCTTTGACTCCTTCTTGGACAGTAGATACTTCAGAGCTGCGTGATCCGTGTAAACAATCACTTACGCCCCCAGCAGATAGGAACGGAACTTCTCAAAAGCGAACACTACTGCTAACAACTCCTTCTCCGTGGTGGTATAGTTGCGTTGCGCGGCATTTAATGTCTTGGAGGCATAATAGATAGCATAGCTCTCTTTGCCTCTTTTCTGGCCCAAAACTGCTCCCACGGCAAATCCACTGGCATCACACATCACCTCAAATGGCATTCCCCAATCCGGAGGTTGGATAATGGGGGAAGACACTAACATATTCTGCAATGTATGAAAAGCTTTCTTGCAGTCATCATCAAAGTCAAATTTTACCTCCAGTTGTAGTAGGTTTGTGAGTGGTTGAGCAATTTTTGTGAAGTCCTTAATGAATCGACGATAGAAACCCGCATGGCCTAGAAATGCCCGAATCTGCTTAACATTGATGGGATAGGGTAATTTGGTAATGACCTCCACTTTTTCCCTGTCCACCTCAATTCCTCGCTCGGATACTACGTGTCCCAACATGATTTCTTATCTCACCATAAAGTGACACTTCTCATAATTCAACACCAAGTCTTTTTCCACACAGCGGCTAAGTACCTTGCTCAAATGATCAAGGCATTGATCAAAGCTATCTCCATAAACTGTGAAGTCGTCCATAAAGATCTCAATACAAGTCTCAAGCATATCAGAAAATATACTTATCATGCACCGTTAGAATGTGCCTGGAGCGTTGTAAAGGCCAAAAAGCATCCTTCTGTAGGCAAATGTGCCAAAGGGGTAAGCGAATGTCGTTTTGCCTTGATCGTCTTGGGACACCACGATCTACATATAACCAGAATATCCATCCAGAAAACAGAATTACGATTTTCCCGCAAGCCTTTCCAACATTTGATCGATGAAAGGTAAAGAAAAATGATCCTTCTTTGTGACTGCATTCAACTTGCGGTAGTCAATGCAAACTCTCCATCCTGTCTGCAGTCTCATCTGAATAAGCTCCTTATTTTCATTCTCCACAACCTGGATTTCAGACTTTTTGGGCACAATATGAATAGGACTCACCCACTCACTGTCGGGCACATGGAAGATAATGCCCATATCGAGCAGCTTTAGAATCTCCTTTAACACAGCTTCTCTCATCAAGGGATTCAGCTTCCTTTGGGGATCTTGCACTGGTTTTGCCCCTTCTTCCAACTGGATCCGATGCATGCAAATGGTGGAACTTATGCCCTTGATGTCGGCCAAGGTCCATCCAATTGCTTCCTTGTGCATCTTCAATAGTGCTATCAACTTGACTTTCTGCTTCATGGTCAACGATGAACTGATTATAACTGGCAAATTCTCTCCTTCACCCAAATAGGCATATTTGAGGTGATCGGGCAACTCCTTCAACACCAGCTTGGGTGGCTTAATGATAGACCGCACCAGTTTATCACCCTGCCTTATTGTGGGCAAAGGCAGACGTGTATCTCTTGGAAAACCGGCTTCGATGTGATAAAATTGCAGAATTGCCTCTTTGATTTGCTTATCTCGTTCCTCTTTAGCATCCCAGTCAATCTTACTGTTCTGAAGTACCCACTCAAGTGGATCCTTTGCCAGCTGCCTTGGCATTTCTTCTTGGATCATAAGCTCAAAAACGTCGATCATATGTACACCCTCAGTGTCATGGGGGTACTTCATTACCTCCATGATGTTGAAGGTAACTCTGTCTCTATCGAACTCGCACGTCAATGTGCCCTTATCGACATCAATCTTCATATGTGCCGTCTTCATGAATGGTCTGCCCAAAAGTATACAGGCAGCCTTTGGATTGGTTTTGCCCATATCCAGCACATAGAAGTATGCTAGGAAAATCAGACTCTCCACTTTGATTAGGACATCTTCAAGCACTCCCTCGGGGTAGACACTGGACCGGTCAGCTAATTGAATAATTGTCCTTGTATCCTTGAGCGGTCCTAAGGTCAGCTTTTCAAAAATGCTTAAGGGCATAACATTGATCGATGCCCCTAAGTCCAGCATAGCTCTCTCAACTCGAAGTCCTCCAATTTCATAGGGAATAAAGAACATCCCTGGGTCTGCACACTTTTCAGGCAGCTTCTTCTGCAATAATGCTGACACATTTTCATTCACAACCACTTGTGCCTCCTCTGTGAATCTCACTTTCTTTGTACATAAGTCCTTCAGGAAATGGGCATATCGGGGCACCTGCCTGATTGCGTCCAGTAGGGGAATATTGATTTCCACTTTGAAGATGTGCATTAGATCCCTATCCTCTGCTTCCTTTTTGTTTCGCTTCATCCTTCCTGGGAATGGTAAAGGTACCTCGATCTCTTTTGGAATATTACTCTTCAGGATGGGTTTGGGCACAATTGCTTCTGGTTCGTCATTTGCCCGCAACTCTGCTTCCTCCTTTGTGGGCTCATCATCCCTGTGGGCATCATCCTCTGCAGTCTCTGGATATGATGCAGGCAGTTGTCTTCCACTCTTCAGTGTTATTGTATTTACCCCAGCTTTTTTTGGTGGTTCTGTCTGTGAGGGCAGAATTCCTTTAGCTTTCTCCATCCTTGCGATTGCATCACTAATTTGGGACATTTGTCCTCCCAAATAGCTTAGTCCATTCCTTGTCTCCTGCTTGAAGGCTTCTGATTTCTTTTGTACCTCCACCGTTTCATTCACAATCTTGTGAACCATGTCTGATAAAGACGGTCCTGCTGCGGGCACAGGATAGTATGGTGTTGTCTGCCTCTGACTGTAGTTGGGGGCAAAATGATTGTGCCTCCTTCTGTGCCCTTCATCCATAGCGTTAACCGTTTCTTCCTTCTCCTTCAATTGTGGACACTGGTCAGAGTGGTGCCCCATCAATTCACATACCCCACAAATTCGCAAGGTATTAGCGGAAAACATGGTAATCATCTTCTCCATCTTGTTGCAGAGTTATTCGATTCGGTCATCAGTTTCAGGCACAGAGATAGTTTTACCCGCAGCGGCAACACTTGTTCTTTCATATGAATCGTCTCTGTTCTCCTCGGCCATTTCTCCAATAAGTATTAGAGCTTCAGCTACCCTATTGTTCAGGATAGATCCTCCGCATACTGCATTCAGTAGGGCTCGATCCTCACTTCTCAACCCCGAGACAAAATAGTTCACCAGGTAATGATCTGGACTCTGGTGATGTGGGCATTTCGAGAGCAATTGCTTGAAACGCTCCCAGTAATCGTAAAAGCTCTCGTGGGGACCAGTCTTTGCGGTTGAGATCTTCTTTCTCATGCTCTGCACTCTTGATGTGGGGAAGTACTTCTCCAGAAACTTTTGTTGGAGTTGACTCCAGTTGGTTACACTCCTGGCAGGAATAGTGTATAACCATTCTCGAGCTCCGTCCTGTAAGGTGAAAGGAAAAGAAACCAGGCGAATGTATTCGCCTGTCCCATTAGCTCGTGTACGTTGCGTCTCACATGCCATCTCAAAATCTTGTAGATGTCATTGTGGATCCTCCCCTGGATGGTCATGGAATTTGGGTAAAATCGAGATGAAGTTTGCCCTCAGCTCCCAGTTACCAGTAGTTGTGGGCAAAATGATACCCGTGGGACGCATGTTCATGGTTTGAGGGAAACTCAGCTGCCTCAAAGTAAGGGTGTGCGGTGGTGGTCTTTGTTGTTCTTCTTCCTCGTGGTTTGATATCTGATCGTCCTCCATCTCTTCTTCGGAATAGAGTGGATTGACGTTGCTTATCTCAGCTTGTTCGTTGCTTTCCTGACTTTCTCCGTCTGAGGTCAAATCGTCACTGGGTTCTTCAGTTTGATTATCCTCCTGCAGCCTTTTCAAAAATGCCCTAGCTTGTGCCCTTCTTACCCTCGCTGACCTCTCTATCTCCGGATCGTAGAGTAAATCTCCTGCGTGGTTAGAACGACGCATATACTAAGGTAAAACAGTAAATAGATAGAAAAGTGCGCTTACACTTCCCGGCAACGGCGCTAATTTTGGCACACCCGTCGTTTTGGTGTGCAAAATACACTTGCGGGCAAATAGTCCACAAATGATTAATCTACCCTCAACGGCTAGTATAGCTGGTGAAGACGGATGTCAATCCCACGAGGAGTGTTTATAACCTTCTGTCTTTTCTTAGTTTTGGTTTGGGTCGTCAGTGTCACTCTAAAAACCTTGCTAATAAACTTAAACTAACTAAATGCTGAAAAGGAAATCACAAGAGAAAATATCAGTAATAAAAGTGTTCAAGTCAAAGCATCAAGTCATTCGGTAGGTATGCGCAATCCCGGGTAAAACATATGTAATTACCACTACTACCCGTTGTGCCCACACTAGCAGAAAGATCAAAAATTGAATCCCTATGGCCAAATATGGGTAATTGTCACTTTGAGGGTTAACCGGTTATACGAAATGGATACGATCGGCCACTCCCCAATCACTTCTTACATTATATCGTCTAGATGATACGATCGGCACCTAGGGACCTAACTATACAGGAACCTAAGGAGAGAATCACACAAAGGTTTTGGAAGCATAGCAGCTTTGAGGGCAAAAGCGGCCCGATTCTAGTAGGTTTGACACGGTCTTGTGCCTGCATATACTACTCAATCTTAACTACCAAGGCTGTCACCCCCGGACTTGTTACTGTGCGGGTATCGAGGCATGGGTCACATATACACTCCCACGTAACTAACACTAGTACCAGTTAATCAGAAATGCGCGCTTTCATCTCCAACCACCCTTTACCTATGTCTAAGTGAAAAACAAGTTAAGATTGTGAACCCTTAAGGCGTTAAAGTTCGATTACCTCATGCACATATTCTACCCTTAGACCATTACTTTGACTTGAACAGTGGATACTTAGCCACTAAACATAGAAACGGAAGTAAAAGAAATAAACAAAGACATCTTACTTGGAAAGAAAATAACTCGATTAACTTCTGGGCCCAACCCCAGTTTTGCCAACAAGACAACTGAACTACCTTTATGCGGGCAAACCGCCAGCTTCAGGCAGACAGAATATCCAGAAAGTAAACTAAGTACGAAAACGGTAAATTGTATCTTCGAGGTGCAAAAACGCGTGTAAAAAACATCGCTCCCAATATGAAAACAGATAAAAGTATTTATAGCAAATGAATTAAGGCTTCAAGCAGCCCAGATTTCACCCACGTAGGGGTTCTTGCACTCCTCCACTTCCTCACGTTCATGCTCCATGTTCTTCCTTGATTTTAGGAGTGATGGCAACAAACCCTAGCGCCTCCAGTAGTTTTCTGATGTCCCCACTTCCTTCCCAACGTGTTTGGACCTCCCCAAGACTCGGAACTGACCGCCACATCACCTCCACCTGCATATAGGAACTGTCCCGCGATTCTGTTGCGTAATTCTCGCAACAACTTTGACTGGTTCCTCGGTAGGCAAATCAGTCATTTGTGCCCTCAGCATAATTAGCACCTGTCTGTGCCTGTTGTGGTGGTTTTGTGCCCTCATCTTCTTGCAATCAGCTTTACCCCCAAAACTAGACTAGACTCTATACTAAACACTTAAAAAGGGTGTAAAAAGATAAAGAAAAAAGCACGAATTTGAGTCTTCATCACCACTCATACTCTTTGTATCGACTGGTCCCATAATATCCATGTGTAAGAGTTGAAAACATCTTATTGTTTGACAACCACCTAGGCTTTTGTGAGGAATTCTGGTTTGTTTTCCTTTTTAGCAGGTACCACACACAACATCGTGATCAACATTCAGCTTTGGTAGGCCACGGACAGCATCCGACACAATCAGTTTCTTCAAATTTACCATGCTCATATGACCGAGCTTTTGATGAATCAACTTGGTTTCATCATTAACAGTCATGTTGCACGTTTCATCTTTGTCAGCATGGTAGCAATTATCAGATGCACGGCTACCAAACATTATACATTTGTCATGTTTGTCAAACACTTCACAAGTGTTTTTATCAAACTTGACATACATACCATCATTACAAAGTTGACTAATACTGATCAAATTTGTTGTCAGTCCTTCAACATGTAGAACATTCTGAAGCTTAGGAAAATGTTTAACATTCAATGTATCTTTTCTGACAATGTTTCCTTGAGCTCCTCCTCCGTAACTGACTTTGCCTTTGTTTGAAGTGGTATATTCTTCAAGAACCTCCTTATTGCCAGTCATGTGTTGAGAACATCCACTGTCGAAGTACCATGTTCCGGCAATGTTAGCCTTTAGTGATGTGTACACAACATTGCATGTAACCTTCATCTGGTTCTTGTTCTTTGATGTGATCCCTGATGTTCTTCTCCCGGTCGCAACATCATCGTGAAACTTAAAGCAATGTGGTTTGATGTGTCCCAACTCCTGACAGTAATGGCACACATATTTTCAAACCTTTGAGCCCTTACATTTCTTCTGATCATCATCTTCAACATTGCTCCCTGTAGACATGTTTGGGTTGTTCTCCTTCACAAATTTCACAACATTGTGATTTGAGGAAGTCATGGAAACTTTGTTTGAGAATCCCAGTCCAGCCCTGTCTGTCTGTCCCAATGTTAAGGCTTCATTTAGGACATTCGTTCCTTGACTCCATTTCTGAAATGTTCTTGAGGTGCTCTCCACTTCCCTCTTTAGTTTAGTGATTTCAGCATCACTCCTGGTGAGTCTAATTTCCAGTCCCACAATCTTCTCTCTAAGACACCGATTTTCTTTCATAAGAAATTTCAGTTCTTTGGATTGAGCTGTCCATTGATTGCAAACATCATTCACAACATCACTGAGCTCTTCAAGAGAGGCAGATGGGTGTTCTTCCTATGGATTAACCTCTCTGATCTCAGAAGTATGATTAAACTCATCCAGTAGAGTCATTTCATACCAATTAGTAGTGTTGGGAGAGATCTCAGTGGCTTCATCTTCAACATCTGGGAGAACCTCATCTTCAATTTCACATTCTTCAATGTCCAGACAATCAAGTTCATCAATACCATTCAAGGCATCAATAATCTGGTCGTCTTTCTCTATGATATTGATGAACAACACTCTCTGATCTGAATCATTTTCAGTATTAGACTCATCACTTAGAACATCATTAAAATTATTTCTTTGACTTCTTCGTGCTGTTGGACATTCATTTGAATAATGTCCATACCCAGAGCATGCTCTACATTGAACTGAATCAATGTCTTTTCCAGTGTCAGTGACTTCCTTCTTGACATTTGATCTTCCAGAATTTGATGTTGATGAGAATGGAAAGTCAAACAGCCGCCGAGGTTTGATATTTGGGGGGCTTTTCTTCATGGAACGAACCAGTGAGTTGAACTTCTTTGTCAAGAGTGCAACACTTAGATTCTCTTCCTCATTGATTTCCTGAAGACTGTCAACATCATCATGAACATCAAATGACACAGTTGTTGTCTGGAGAGCAATTCCCTTTGAAGTTGAGTTTGCTTTCTGATTTTGCAGGTTCATCTCAAATGTTAGCAAGATGCTGACCGCTTCACTCATACTCATGGTTCCTACATCATGTGCTTCTTCAATTGCAGAAATTTTCATATTGAATCTTTTTGGGAGAGTTGGAAGCAACTTGCTAACCATGTTCTCATTAGAGATTGGACTCCCAAGAGCAGTAGATTGATTTGAGATCTCACATAATTTTTCAGCATAAGATGAAATAGTTTCATCTTCAAACATGCGCAAATTTTCAAATTTTGATGTGAGCAACCTCAGTTTGGTCTTCTTAACACTAGCAGACCCTTCACAATGTTCCTGAAGAATGGTCCATGCTTGATATGCAGTAACACAATTGCAAATCATTTTGAAGCATGGAACATCGACTGAAACAAAAATCGTATTCAGAGCGCGAGCATTAAAATTTGAGATTATTCTGTCATTATTTGTCCATTGAGATTTTGGAGTTAAAAAAAAATCTCCATTCGGACCTTCCATCCTATGAGGGCTCCATTCTTCAATAACTGCCATCCATGCTCTTTCATCGATAGATTTGATATAGATCTTCATTCGAGATTTTCACATGACATAGTTACCACCATTGCTATCTAGAGCAGGAGGACGACATTGATTAATTTGAATATCCATCACAGATTTCAAGCAACACCGGATCGAGTACTTAGTGTGTCAAGTACCCGCTCTGATGCCACTTGTTAGAATTTGTTGCCTGAAACAATGTGAATTACGGATGTAAATTGCAAAGTTAAATGTAATGTTGAAGCTAGTGTTACCACATTGCCTTCAACATGCAGCGGAAACGTAAATAGAACTTTGCACAAAACAAGTTTTAAATCACACTCCTTACGGTGTGTGATTGACTTAAGGCGAAATTCACTATCACAAGTGAAACACAAAAACAATGCTGATGTTGTCTCGGTTCACTCCCTTAACAACACTGTATAAAAGATACAGAGGACTATCCTAGCTTCACTCACTCGAATAATCACTCAAAAACAAACCTATCTAAACACATAGATAGATTACAATCAGTCACTCTAAATCCTAGACTTCTCTAAGTTAACTATCTAACCTACACACACAACTGGAATGAAAGTCTCCAGCTGATTAGGACGCTAGGTAGATGTCGAGGAAGATGTCTTGGACTTCAGAGATGACACTAGATGCAAGATTCAGAGCTTCTCATAAACCACGGTGATAACCTGCTTGCATAAATGATTTTAAGGCTTGAAAATGCCTTAAATACTTCCTCCATCTCGGCTGGATAGTTTCTACACGATCCTTGATGAGTTGGATGCAAAACTACCGCCTTCCACTACCCTTGCTGAACTGGACTCGAGATAACCGTCCTCTGCACTGCGTGGCACACGTTCTTCAATCTCGTGTAACAATGGCAGTTACTCCAACTACCCACGTTCTCTGCAACGGTTAGTATCAAAGATGAAGTGGGGAACATCACGTCCCTTGAAACTCGAAACAGATTCTGACCTAGTCAAAATCAAGCATAATCCACGTTTTAATTCGAAATAAAATATCTAATAAATCCCTTAAATCGTGAAAAATAATATGTGACAAAAATCACAATTTATTAAGATTAATTTAAAATAAATTAATCCAAAATATAAGGAAAGGATAAGGTTAGAGATCCGAGTGTTATACTCGGTGTGATGAGATTGACCGACAACATTAGATACGACATTGATTGCGATGTTATCAGCAAAGTGATAACATCATCTGGAACACATCATACTCAACAAAATCGATATTGCTAAAATAATTCACTTATTTTAAAACAATGGTTTATTTGAAATTATTGATTTTTGAAACACTGCTTTAAAATACTGGTTTTAAATCCTCAATTATTAAAACATCCGAACTAGAGAATATCTAATTTTCTCGGCTTTTAAATCACTCTGTTTAAATTATTTGAATTTAAACATTGAATGACTGGAGAATATCTGATTCTCCCAA
This sequence comes from Perilla frutescens, assembly GCA_026008535.1. NCBI lineage: Eukaryota > Viridiplantae > Streptophyta > Magnoliopsida > Lamiales > Lamiaceae > Perilla > Perilla frutescens. Next base: position 15,020,742 of record BRKX01000007.1, on the reverse strand, counting down.
TCCTGAAAATATTTATCGGAATATCTAATTCATGATAAATACACACCGTAAATTTAAAAAGAATAAGAATCAAATTTATCTGAAATTATGATTCCGGCTTTCCATAACTAAAAAGGGAATAAACCCTAACTGAAATAATAATTAACCCATCTACGGGAATTAATTGACCTTGAATTCAATGAAACTTAACGGATACTTTCGACCCTAATCTGACTGGAAATTACTATACTTGTACAGTAATCACACACTTAACTGCAATTAAGCAGTAATTAATTTACGGGGTATTATATTCCACCCCCCTTAAAATAAATTTCGTCCCGAAATTTACATACTTTAAAGGAACAATTCTGGGTACTTTGCTTTCATCTTATCCTCGAGTTCCCATGTCACTTCTTCCTGACCATGGTGACTCCATAGGATCTTGACTAGAGGAATCGACTTGTTCCTCAGCTCTTAGACCTTTCGATCCAATATGGCTTCTAGTTTCTTCATAAGTTAGATCTAGATCTAACTTAATTTTACTGTACTGAATCACATGCTTGGGATCATATAGTATTTTCTTAACTGGAAAACATGAAATACGTCATGAACATTACCAAAACTGGATGGTAATGCCAATATGTACGCCACTGCGCCTATCCGCTCAAGGATGTCGTAAGGTCCTATAAAACGTGATCGTAACTTTCCCTTTACACTGAATCTTATTATCCCCCTGGAAGGAGATACTTTCAGGAAGACCTTGTCTCCTGTTGCAAATTGTAAATCTGTACGGCGTTTATCCACATACGACTTCTGCCGACTCTCGGCTTCTTGAATCCTCTGACGGATTTTTCTGACAATTTAAATCATTTCTGACACTAAGTCTGGCCCAAGAATCCTTCTTTCACCTACTTCATCCCAATAAAGTGGTGATCTGCACTTTCGCCCATAAAAGTTTCGTATGGCACCATATTGATGGTTGCTTGATAACTATTGTTATAGGTGAACTCAATCAACGTTAATATTTCCTCCCAGCTTCCACCCCTGTCTAGGACCACTGTTCTCAACATGTCCTCTAATGTTTGGATGGTCCTTTCGGACTGTCCATCCGTTTGTGGGTGAAACGATGTACTGAAATTGAGTTAAGTTCCCAGCTCCTTTTGTAAACTAATTCAAAATCTTGAGGTAAACTTTGAATCTCTATCCGATGTTATCGACACTGGAACACCATGAAGGCGTACAATCTCTCTAACATAAATTTGAGCTAGCTTATTCGATCCATCTGTAACTCGGATCGGAAGAAAATGAGCTGACTTTGTGAGTCTATCAATAATGACCCATATGGCCATATTCCCTCATCTTGACTTGGGTAGGCCTGTCAACAAATCCATCGCTATGTGTTCCCACTTCCACTCGGGAATCTCTAATGGTTGTAGCGCACCGTAAGGTCTTTGGTGCAATGCCTTAACTTGTTGACACGACAAGCATCGCTCAACATAGGAAGCTACATCCCATTTTATTCCTTCCCACCAGAATTTCTGCTTCAAATTCTGATACATTTTCGTACTTCCCGGGTGTGCTGTGTATAGAGTATCATGAGCCTCGCTCATGATCTCATTTCTGAGCTCAACACAGGGTAGAACACATATCTTATCTTCATAAAGGATAGCATTATCTGATGCTTCCTTGAAACTTTCTATTTTACCTGATCTGATCTTCAAGTGCATCTCTTCCATGGTTTGATCTTTTCTCTGTGCCTCAATTATCTTTTCTCAGAGATTTGATACAGCTACTAATGCTGCCACACGACATACAATTATCTCAGGCGGGTAAACCACCTTTAGCTGTAAGCTTTTAAAATCTCTGATGAGTTTCTCCTCCTGAGTGAGGAGAAAACCCAACTTACTTATTTTATGACTCAAGGTATGTGCTACCACATTAACCTTACCTGGGTGGTAACTGATTCCACAATCGTAGTCCTTTACCAATTCAAGCCATCTGCGCTGTCTCATATTTAAATCCTTCTGCTTGAAAAAGTACTTTAGACTCTTGTGATCTGTGAAAATCTCACACCTAACTCCGTACAGGTGGTGTCTCCAGATTTTCAAGGCATGCACTATTGCTGCCAGTTCTAAGTCATGCATAGGATAATTCAACTTATGGATTCTTAACTATCTGGATGCATACGCTATGACTCTGTCTTCTTGCATTAGGACACAGCCTAATCCATTCTTTAAAGCATCCGTGTAAATCACAAATTCTTTATCACTGACTGGAATAGCTAACACTGGAGCAGTTGTTAATCTTTTTTTAAGCTCCTGAAAACTAGCTTCACATTCTTCTGACCACTGGTACTTGATTCCCTTTCTTAATAATAGTGTCATTGGCCTAGCTATCTTGGAGAATCCTTCTTTGAATCTCCTATAGTACCCAGCTAATCCTAAGAAACTTCTGATTTCATTAGGAGTAGTTGGAGACTTCCATTCTTGTACTGCCTCTACTTTAGAGGGGTCCACTTTGATTCCTTCTACTGACACAATATGCCCAAGGAACATTACTTCCTTCAGCCAAAATTCGCTCTTACTGAATTTGGCGTAAAGCCTTTCTTTTCGTAGTGTTTCTAACACTGTCCTCAGATGCTCCGCATGATCTGATTCATTCTTGGAATAGATGAGAATATCATCTATGAACACAAGGACAAACTTATCTAAAAATGGATGAAACACCCTATTCATGAGATCCATGAATACTGATGGGGCATTTGTCAATCCGAATGGCATTACTGTAAACTTGTAATGACCATATTTAGTTCGGAAAGCTGTCTTGGGTATGTCTTCTGACTTGATCTTCAGCTGATGATATCCAGACCTTAGGTCAATCTTTGAGAATACACTTGCCCCCTTGAGCTGATCAAAAAGATCATCAATCCTTGGCAAAGGATACTTGTTCTTCCATGTCAGCTTATTCAGCTCACGGTAATCTATGCACATCCTCAATGTGCCATCCTTCTTCTTCACAAACAGGACCGGTGCTCCCCATGGTGACGCACTAGGTCGGATGAAACCTAGGTCCAGTAATTCCTAAAGCTGAATCTTGAGCTCTTGCAATTCCTTTGGGGCCATTCTGTACGGAGCTTTTGAAATCGGGGCTGCTCCCGGTTCCAAATCTATTACGAACTCAACCTGCCGGTTTGGTGGCAATCCTGGCAATTCTTCTGGAAAAACATCTGCAAACTCTTGCACAATTAGAACATCTTCCATTGTCCTCTCTATATCATCTATCTTGTTTAGATAAACCAGGAAAGCTTGATTTCCTCTCTTGATCATCTTCTTGGCCTGCAGCGCTGAAATCATTGGAGTGCACTTTTCCATATCTATGCCGTGAAAACTTGTTGGCTCTTCTTCTGGAACTTGGAATGATATCTTCCTTTCACTGCATAAGATCATGGCATGATTTTCCAATAACCAATCCATTCCTAGGATTACGTCGGTATCCCACATCGGTAGGACACTTAGATTATCGGCTTTAATCCTAGTCGATCCCAAATCTATTTCTATGTTCGAGCAAATGTGAGTCACAGTCATAGTTCCACCAATTGGTGTTAAAATCTTCATCTTATGACTAGTTTGTTCAGTTTTAAGCTCTAACTTATCACAACATGCAGATGAAATAAAGAAGTGCGATGCTCCAGTATCAAATAAAACAACTACAGACATGTCGTGAAGTTTGCCTATACCTGCAAGGTTACTTTTCTGCTTCCCTTTCCCGGAGGAACTGGAATTCATTGCATAAGACCTGGAATTCCCTTGCTGCGTCTGCCCCTACTGTTGCTGTTGATATTGTTGTTGTTGACTCTGTTGCCCCGATGTCTGCAGGGCCTTTAGCTGATGAGGGTTTCGTCCCTGTTGTGCCTTCGGACAATGTCTCGCATAGTGACCCTCCTGGCTACAATTATAGCAACTTGTACTTCCCACCACGCAATTTTCCTTATGCGGCTTATTGCACTTTGGACATGACGTATAGTTGGTTTGTGCTGGCACAAATCTTTCTGGAGCAGGAGCATTCTGCTGTCCTTGTTGTCTGTTTCCTTACCAAGGCTTTCTATAATCTTGGTTCCTGTTCTGGTTACCTCCATCATTCTACTTTCTCTTCCCTAGGAAGTTCTATGATGGAGTCTGAGTTGGTGCTGGTGCTTGAGTTGACATTGAAGCTGACACTGGAGCTTTTCTTTCTTCAGGCATTATTGCCTTAATATCCAATACCCTGTTCAAGGACTTGGCATAGGTCAGGTCCTCCCGACTTGCCAAGGACATGGCAATCTCATGCCTTAGTCCTGATCTGAACTTAGATGCCATCTTCTCGTTAGTATCCACCTGGAGAGGTGCATACCGTGACAGCTCGCAAAATACTCGCTCGTACTCTATGACGGACATCTTCCCTTATTTCAGAGTATGAAACTCTGCTTTCTTCTTGACTCTGAACGTCTTAGGAATGTATTTGTCGTAGAATCTATTTTTGAACTGATCCCATGTGTAAGCATCAAGCTGCTCCGGAGTCATGGTTCTTCTTCTAAACTCCCACCAGAAATCCACAGATCTGGTTAACTGAAATGCTACACAGGAGAGTCGCTCCTGGTTATCACAGTGGAGGAAATTAAAAATCCGCCCCATCGTTCGAATCCACACCTCAGTATCGGCCGGGGTTCCTGCTCCATCAAATGATGGAGGGTTCTGTTGCAGAAAAAGCTCCTCTATTCTGTGTTGTGGAGGTGGGGGAGGTGTCTACTCTCTTTGCCCCTCGTGTCTTTCTTATTGTTCTTCCTTCACTCTTTCCTGTCTTCCTTGCCTTGGAGGTCTCCCTCTAGGCCTATTCTGTCTTACGGGATTCACATTCACATTTCTTCCTCGTGCTGCTCTAGGTGGTACCATTCTTGAAACTCTGAAGCATAAATTAACAGCCCCTCTGGGCTTAAATATATATATATATATATATATATATATATATATATATATATCAGGGAAATCATCTCTAACGAGGTCTTATAAGTATATTTTCTAATGCATAGGTCCTGTAAAAACCAGCCATGCCTGGACGACAGAATGCTTACAAGCTAACGCATTCCTGTCTCAAAAAGTGAGAATACTTAAGTCCCAAGAATAGTCCTCTAGGGAACGCATTCAACTGTACTATGACTCTCTAAACTGATATACTGAATTGAAATGGAAATTCTAACATCTCCCCAACCGAAAGGAAAAAGAAGAAAATTTCCACAGTCAACCTCGCACTGAAATGAGTTCTTACTAACGAACTCTCTAACTTAGAACATTTCTAAGTCTATTTTCGAGATGCTGACTCGAATATTCTTAACTGCTTTTTAACATCCCTGATCGACTTTCGAAATTTCTGCTGGAAAATCTGAAACTCTTAAACTCTATTTCAAGACGCTAACTTGAAATAGAAATCTCCTGGCTACTTTTCAAGTTTCTGACTTGAAAACTCTGAACTTACTATTTGAGATGCTGACTCAAATACTGAAGTTTTACCTCGAGACGCTAACTCGAGATTTAAATTTTTAGGTTACCCTTTTCGAGACGCTAACTCGAAAAGTAAAATTTCTGAAAGGTCTAGTTCGAAACGCTAACTCGAACTAAAATTTTCAAGATTCTATCTTGAAGGTTCGTGGACCAATTTATTTTGAGACGCTGACTCAAAATAAATTCGGCTCAAGGTTTCGAAATGCTAATTCGCAAACCTTACTGAAACGAGGACTTGATGCATCAGCTACTGGAACTGGAATCCCTGATCATCATGCCTCCTGGAACTGGATCTGCTTCTGAAACTTGTCTTTTTCCTTCAAGTTCTTGAACTTGCTGAATTTCTTCATCAGGTTCTACTGGCTGGGTCTTTACTTAGTGAAAGGCCAACTTAAAGGGAACTAAGGCAATCTAGATTCCTCTAAATTCCTCTACGTTCTCTGAGGCTTAAATTCATGAAACAACCTGACTTATCTGAAGTCTGATTGTGCAAAAGCCCGACTTATCTAAAGTCTGACTTAATGGAACTTTGCAATTATCTAAACTGCACTACTGCAATCTGGCAACCTTGGGTGCCTACTTAACTGTTACATCATGAGCTTGCCTCAACGAAACAAAAATCACTTAATCTCTTTTTAAACATAAAAGGGCTTTCATAAAAAAACTCTTTTCTGATGCAAAAATTTTGTCAATATCTGATTGGTCTTACCATGCCATTATCTGAATGGTCTTACAAAATTTCGCCACCTTTGGGGCTTGAACTAAATTATTTTATAAAAAAAAAAAATTACCAACGTCTGGATGGCCTGATCTGAATACTTTTATTAAAATTTCACCATTATCTAAATGGCTTAACTGAAAATTTTTATAACTTTGCTATTATCTGAATAGCCTGAACTGAAAGATTTTCAAAATCTTGCCATTATCTGAATGGCCTGAACTGAAAAATTTTCAAATCTCGTCATTATCCGAATGGCCTGAACTGAAAGATTTTCAAAATCTTGTCATTATCTGAATGGCTTGCTTGAATACTATAATTTCGACAATCACATACCTTTCTTTCTTTGGTTGAGACTGATGTGAGGGAGTGCTGAGAGTTGTTAACTGATCATTGAACAGTCTAAGGAATAATCTTAGACTTAACTGAAAGAACTTAGAGCTCAGAGCAAAAACGCTCTGATACCACTCTGTCACGACCCCAAATTAATATCTAATTAATATGAAGTGTGACTGGCACGACTCAATCCCAATGAAGGATGGATCAAGGCGCAAACCGGAAATAATTAAATAAAGGAATGAACTACTGTATTCCAGGAACGATATTTGCTGTGAACTCAAATTCTAGACTGACGTTCATTTCTCAAAATATAACTGAAGAAATATATATACCTCAGAATAATAAAAAGGTATCAGCGAGTTCAAGACATATTGAAGACTTGACTCGGTTAGACTTAATTAGCGGAAGCAATATAACATAACAAAATACATGAAATATTTTGAGTCCTGTACAAAACAACTTTCTTTCTCAGCACTTCACTCTGCACCATCAACACTCAACCTGCACATTTAAAAACAAACATGCAGGGCTGAGTACAAGTATACTCGGTGAACACATTGCCAAAAATATCATAGTATATCTGATATTATGAATGTTTGTTAAAACTGGTTTTATTGTCATGCATCCGAGTAAACACACAGGGGTTTTATCTGAAAAGGCTCTATGTTTTACTAAATCATTTTCTGTCTTTGCGTACGCCTTTCTGTTGTATGATCATCCGTATCTGAACTGAGTGCCAAGGAATAGCTCTGCTTAAGCCTTTTCTGCACACGTCGAGGAATAGCTCCGCTAAAGCCTTTTCCACGAATACATGTCTGAACTAAACTCCGAGGAATAGCTCCGCTCAGCCTTTTCCACAGACGTTTAGCATCGTCAATGTCTTAGTCAGGAATAGCTCTGCTTAGCCTTTCCCTCTTCCTAATATCACCGACCTTAGGTGTACACTAACCTCGGTTAACACGCTAAGTTAGCACGAGGCCCGATCAATTTAAGAGTTAGAAAGCCCCTTGCGAGCTAACTAAATACAGATAAGGATATCATACAAAACAAAATATTTTATGCATGACAATAACTTATTTGCATCAGAAATAAATAACTTCAGGTGAGTAAAAACTCAAATCATTATTTGGACTAAGAGTCTGTTGAAAAGAAAGCCCACCTTTCACCGATGTTTTAATACAACAGCAAAATGCTCCTTCTCGCGCTTTATCTCGCACTGGATGGTTTGCCTTCATAGACTTAACATAAAACTGAGTACGTTGAACCAAATACATTGTTTGGACTCAACATGAAATTGAAGGCCTATTAGGGTCTAGTATCCGTTCTAAATTTTTCTTGTTTAAGGGTAAATCTTGACCCTAGTTCTTAACCATATAAAGACATTCATCGACATAATTTAAGGTATCAAAAATACCTTAACATCATCACAAATAGATTCTAGGAACAAAGTCATCACTAAGTTCGTAGACTAAACGACATTTTGCACAATGTCTATCTTTGAAAACATTTCTGTTTTGACTCACTAAGGTGTAGGGATTGTGCCATATAGCAATGGAAACCCACGGAAGTCTAGTTTACAGCAAAATTTATGGTGACTCAATATGATAACTAACGAAAAAGTTACACTTGTTTTACTGGAAGGTAGCAAATCTGTCACGAATTTCCGAAAGAAAAATATATATCCTGACTTTGCCGATTTTTCATAATTTACTCAGAACGAATTAGAGAATGAGACATATACCATTGGAAAGCCACGGAATTCTAGTTTCTGGAAAAATTTATGGTGTCTCAATCCGAGGTAAAATGAGGGAGTTATGCTCGTTTTACCGAAGGGTGGCGAATCTGCCGAACGCGAAGTGCGCGGGCGCGCTACCTGTGAGCGCTCACGTGCGTCCCCGTGATCGTACTGCCTATGTGCGCTCGCGCTCGTCCCCACGCTCACGCGGAACTGAGGCCGAGAATCGCATGAACGACGATAAACGCCATGAAACTCGATACACAACTTCACAACACCATAAACTCGACACCAAACTTCACAAACCTTTCTATATTATTGAAATCATGTATTTTAACACATCAACCTCATCTCAAACATGCCTATACATTAATCAACTCAATATTCATCTAACATGCTTTAAAACACAAACCAAATATATATATATATATATATATATATATATATTGATGTTGAAAACTGAAAACATAACTACATAACCATAGTTTTCGAAATACCTCTCAAGACAACAATGGGGAAATGTTGGAAGAAACTTGGAAGAAGATGGTACGATGGAAACGAAGCTTCCAACGACGACGCCGGAAATGAAATGGTGAAGAACGGCTGGAACAAGTTTGAGCTCTTCTCAACAATGGCTACAACTTCTTGCTTCTCTCACTCTCTCTCTCTCTAAAAGAAAATGGAAGAAAGAAGATGGTGTGGAGAAGATGAAATGGAGAAAATGATGAAATGAGGGCTGTTTTGCCCTTTTCTCTCTCTCAACTTTTGTGTAGAAAATGAAAGAAGATGGAATGGAAGGAATGAAGAAGAAGGACCTGCTGTTTCCTTCTTCTCTCTCTCCCAAAAATGTTGCAACAATGAAGATGAAATGGTAAGTGAATGGTAAGTACTCTCTCTTTCTATGTACTATACATATGTATCTATTCAATACAATATAGCTATATTTTTCTTTGATTTGGGGGGACAAAGAAACGTGAGAGGCATGGGAGAGGTGAGGGGAAAGGCATGGCCTCCCATGCCTTGGTTAATTAAAAAAAATACCCGTTTTAAATTCCAATTGTTCGATTATCGTAATATTTTTCGTCTCCGAAAAAAATCCCGAACTAAATCGATATTGCTAAAATAATTCACTTATTTTAAAACAATGGTTTATTTGAAATTATTGATTTTTAAAACACTGCTTTAAAATACTGGTTTTAAATCCTCAATAATTAAAACATCCGAACTAGAGAATATCTAATTCTCTCGGCTTTTAAATCACTCTGTTTAAATTATTTGAATTTAAACACTGAATGACTGGAGAATATCTGATTCTCCCAATCCTGAAAATATTTATCGGAATATCTAATTCATGATAAATACACACCGTAAATTTAAAAAGAATAAGAATCAAATTTATCTGAAATTATGATTCCGGCTTTCCATAACTAAAAAGGGAATAAATCCTAATTGAAATAATAATTAACCCACCTACGGGAATTAATTAACCTTGAATTCAATGAAACTTAACGGATACTTTCGACCCTAATCTGACTGGAAATTACTGTACTTGTACAGTAATCACACACTTAACTGCAATTAAACAGTAATTAATTTACAGGGTATTACAGCTAATCTCTCCCTTGATTTTGGGAATCCTTCTTCGAAGAGATATGGTAAGGTCTATGTGTGTGGAGAAGTTTTTAGTGTTACTCCTGCAAGGATTAACAAACTTTTGGGCCTTCCTAATGTTGCTATGGTGGATGAAGAGGTTGATGACGATTTAGAGGTCCAGATGGCCAATGTTTTGACTGGAGGACGAGCAGACATTTGGCATGCTCAGAAAAAAGCCAAATCAAATTGCATCTGTTCTCACGTCACTATTCTCCACCCTTCATAAAATCTCTGTCAGCAACTGGATTCCCACTTCAAACTCCACTGTGGTCCCTTTTGAGCATGTCAGCCTCATTTACAAGATCTATACTGGAGAGAAGGTCAACTTGGGTCAGCTCATTTTTAACTCCATTGCTGAGGTCGCAATGACCAAAACCAACAAGAAGTTGGTAGTGCCTTCTCTCATCTACAACTTGTTGCTTGATCAAGGGTTCAAACCAAAGAAGAGAGATACTCTCACCTTAAGGCTTACCCTTCAAACTATTCATAAGACTTTTCTTGCTGATTCAAGAATTGTGGATCTTCCTTGGGTTGACGAAGAGACTTCTGCTCCAGCTCCTTCTGGTCCTCACTACTTTATTCCAGCTTCTGTTTTGCAGGAACAAATCAGTTTTTGCACAGATAAGATACAAAAGTTTGATCAACAACGGAGGAAGTTTCAACGCTTGCTTTCTTCCCAAAAAGGGGGAGATGGTGGTGTTAACACTGATTCAAGAATTGTGGATCTTCCTTGGGTTGACGAAGAGACTTCTGCTCCAGCTCCTTCTGGTCCTCACTACTTTATTCCAGCTTCTGTTTTGCAGGAACAAATCAGTTTTTGCACAGATAAGATACAAAAGTTTGATCAACAACGGAGGAAGTTTCAACGCTTGCTTTCTTCCCAAAAAGGGGGGAGATGGTGGTGTTAATACTGATGGCACCAGTAGCAGCAAACAAAGAGATGGTGGGGTTGGAAGTAGCAGAGCTAATGAAGATGAAGGATGAAGAAGGGGGACCTGCTGCCGTGGACCTGCTGCTGAAGATCAAAAACTGAATTCTGAATGTTTTTATTTTTTGAACTCCTCTCTGCTTATTTAGTTTGTGGATTTATGAACTCTGTTTATTTCTGTTTATTTATTTGTGAATGTCATATTGTGATGATTGTGAGTGATGATTGTGATAGGGGGAGTTTACTCGACAGGGGGAGCAACTGTGCTCTGAACTTTGTATTTCAGAATATGTTCTTCAGGGGGAGCGAATGATGGTTTTTGGAGTTTTGTTCTTGTGGTCTGTTTGCGTTGATTCTTGAGAAGAAAGACAAAAAGGGGGAGATTGTTGAAGTCGGTTTTTGTAGGATATCTATCTTGGATATATTTTGTCTTTCTTTGTTTGTTGTTGTGTGCAGGAAAAATATTCGGTTGAGAAGATTTAGGAACACGTGAGGAATGAGTCAAGATTGGGTTGTTGCAAAATCTGAGGAAGTGGGATACTTGCAGCAAAAGATAAGGAAGTGAAGATAATGGGCTCATGGTGAGATCGTGCGGTTTCATTAGAGTAGAGCCCAAGATTTAGATATACTATTCATGTTTTTATGTATTCATTTAATCTTAATTTTACAAAAAATAATAATTAAACACTACAAAAAATCCGTCGCTAAATATAAAAAATCCATCATTAAATCATTTTGAACTACAGAATAAATTTGAAAATGTAAATAAATAAAATAAATTCGAAAATGTAAAATAAAAAATATTAAAAAGATTAATTTCAAATTCGAAATTAATTACCAATTGAAAATTTTGAAATTAAAAAAATTAAAAAATAATATAAAATATAAAAAAATAATATAAAATATTTTTAAAAATCAAATAAATAAAAAAAATAAAAATAAAAATAAAAATTTTAATAAAATGATTTCAAATTCGTAATTAAGTATTAATTGGAAAATATAAAAAAATAAAAAAAATCAAAATTAATTTTATCACTAAAATTAAAAAAAATTAAAAATATTATTTAATGATGGATTTTTCCGTCTCTATAAAATTTAAAAATTAAAATGCAATGTGTAACGACGGAAAAATCCGTCGTTAACTTAGAGACGGAAAAATCCGTTGTTTAACAAAAAAAATCCGTTATTAATCTGTCGTTATTTTAATGACGGAATATTACCCGTTGTTAAATCGCGTTTTTCTTATAGTGAAAATTTATAAAACTTAATAATATTGCAACATAGAAAAAAATATGATAATATTGCAGAGAAAATAAATAAATAAATTATATTAGAGAGAGCGGAGGTGGGTCTCTTTGATTATAAGGAAATACTATTGTGTTGCTTTATTTGTATTTTCAATGCTTTTATTTTTATTTTTAATGTTTTATTTATAGTTTCAATATTTTTATGTTCAGTAATTTTATTATGCAATTTTATTAAATGTCATTTTAATTTTTCAAAATTAAAAGAAAAAAGAATATGAGCCTACTTATTTGATGTCATTTTAATTTGTACATTTTAATTTGATGTACAATTTTGTATTTCAGTATTTCAAATAAAAAATAAATAAGTAATGAGGAAATAATAAATATGAAATAAAATGAAAAAAGAAAAAAAAACATGAACAATAATACCCGGCCCAGCAGCTCTACAGTGCTGCTCCAAAATTAAAGCTTTTTTTTTTTTTTTCTTCTCACTTTTTACTCTAAATTTGTCATTTAAAGCCACTCTGGAAGATGGTCTAAAAACTTAAATAAAACAACCCTTTAAAATCAGTAGATAAAATGGTAGGATTAAGTTAAAGGCCAGGAATACTCCCATTTTAGATCTAAAAATTAGAGGTCCTATCGTAAAAAAATCATGAAAATAACTATAGAAATGCATAAAGAAGGAGAGGGATTTCAGAAAACATAATTGCATTTGAAAAAAAATGTCGGAATTTTTTTCCAGCGGAGGTTGAGGGTGGTGGCCGACGGAAGCGGTAGCTGGAGAGAGGAGGGGTTGATCCTAATCTTGAACGTGGGTAAACATGAAGCTATAAGTGAGAATGAAGGGCATTTACAACCCTCCACGTTAAATCCTACTTAATCAAATTATAAAATATATATTGATCAATTGTACTTCGAATTGACATATAAATAATTATATTCGTTTGTCTGGTTTCCACATTAATCGACCTGTAAATAATTATATCGTAAATGTGATCAAAAGCACAATATTTGGGTCTTTAATTAAAAGACTTAGTTTGAGCATTGTGTCTAATATCATAGAACATCATGAGAATTTTATTTAGCAATTAAAATCTTAATCGTAGGCTAAAAGGAGAAGTTAGAGCACAATTTGAATTAAATTTAATACAAGTTGGAACCGGTGAGTCATTTTAAAAAAATTGAAAGTATTTCGAAAAATTTGTTCAAGCCAACCCTATCATAGAGAATTCCGCTACCAGTATGTAAGATTTTGAGTTTTCGATTTTCGAATTCGTTTAATTATCCAACGAAATTTATTTCATTCATGATGTCAAAGTCCAAAATAATTAGGTCCAACTTTCGTCCCATTCCAAATAAATGGCGGGCCATTTATTAGGCCCAATTGAACGTCCTTTCAAACCATTTATAGGCAGCCCTAAGCCCACAAAATATATATGCATGCGATTATATATCACACGCATTATATTTATATACTGTATATATAAGGAAAGTAAAAATCGGCAGAGATATTTCATATGAGTTGCCCACTGGCATCTCATCTATTTCAAATAAAATCATCTATTCCATTAAGTTCGACTCAAGATTAACATAAAAAAAAAATTCGATCAAAACTCAATCGTTTATTAAACGAGCCGAATTCGAGCTACTCGTGGGTAGCTCGAGTTCGGCTCGAGAAAACTTCCGAACTCGAATTTTTTTTGAATTCGATTCGTTTAATAAACGATCGAGTTTCCATTATAATTTGTTATTAGATTTTCATTAATTTTGAATGATATTTATATTGCAATGTTAGTTTTTTTTTTTCTTTTTTATTTTTTACGCACACACTCGAAATGTGGTATTGAAGAGATTCAAACCCGTGATCTTTGGTCTCCAAACAACCTCACTCCACCACTAAGTCATCCCCACCAGGACATATTGCAATGTTAGTTTATTATAATTATTCACAAAACTATCTTTCTATATATATATATATATATATATATACACACACACGTATATTGTTGGGTCCCATTCACGGACTAACACACACGCACACATGTTAATAAATAAATATTTATTGTATATTATTTTTACCTTAATTAAAAATTCATTCAAATTTTAGATCATCAATCAATCATTATCATCCGTTCTTCCAATTAATCCACTAATTTAGATAATCAAAACCAGAAATCTGGAATATATATAAAGACAACTTTAATTTAATATCAAATTACATTGCATATATATAGATACATGCTACATATTTTGACCCATAATTAGTACACCCATGTTTCTTCCAATATATATAGCCAATGTAAATCAACGCAATGTGCATTATGTGCTTATTAATTTCATATTGCTTACATTTACGCTATTGCATTTAATTTTCTTTCAAATAATTATTTTATGTTTAGTATGAGCTTTTTATGATGTTTTTTAGTCCTTGATTATTTTTATTGTAAAGTACTTGTAAAATGAAAAAAAATCTAAATACAAATATTAATCTAATGTACCTATTTTTAATTGGTAGTCTAGATGGAAGAAACATAGTCATGGCGGAGGAGTGGTAGATCTACGTACTTCTGATCTCGAAAAATGGGTCGCAAAAGGAGAGATAAAATGAGAAAAGCATTCGCTGATCTTTTTTCTGATTGTTAGTTTCTTAAATTTGTTCATATTTTTAAGGAGTAATCTAAAAAATCATTTTTTTTTATGATTTTGCAGTACAAAGCTCAGTTTCACGAGATGGAATGTAGGAATGCGACAATTTTGTATGAACATGCGAATATAAAAGATTATGCTTAACTTAATTTCTTATTTATTAATATTTTGATTGATGTTGATATTGCTAAGAGTTGAAAGTTTTAAAAAATCAGTAAAGTAATCTGATCTAAACACATAAATGAATGGAATAAGTTTTGCTCCGGCAGCGAATGCTCATGCACATGCGTGCTACCTATAGGAATTGTGGGAAATCTAATTAATTAAGGATGCATTTTGAAAAGGTTTAGAGTTGGGACAAGAAATGATCACTTTGTGGGATTTAAGATTTTAATTTTCTATTTTTTCCATTGTATAATTGAATGAGTATATTTGATTAATTTCTTTTGACACTAACAATAGTATTCTAAAATATAGATATGGAGTGTGATGCAGTTATTTCAAATGAAGAAGTGGTATTCATTCCATATAAGATTCTTGACACTATTCAAGAGTTTCTCATTGCATAGAAGATTTGGCCGAAGGAAAAGATTGGCAATCATCAACAAAAATGTAGTGATCTATGAAGAGTTAGATGACTAGATTAGCATGAACCGTACAATTACAACACCAATTTGTGAAAAGAAAGATAATATACACCTATTTTATTTGTGTGTTTTTTTTTAAATATATCAGTTGTGATTCTATATATACATGTATTATACTCTCCCCTATTTATGAATAAGTATCATTTTAATATTTTAGATTTGTTTCATAAAAAATGTTATTTTACACATTCAATGTGGAAATTTTATATTTTTCAAGATTTCTCTCATTTTATGTATTCAAACACTTCATTTTAACTCATTTATTATATTCACATGAGAGTGTAATAGATAATTTGATTATTTTATTAATATATGAACATTTCTTCAAAATGACACTTATTTAAAAAGAGGGTGAGTACGTAAATTTGAGAAATTTTCCATTTGCTCTATAGATGTTGACCCCAAGTGTTTGTTGTATAGATGCAATGAATTTTTGACATAATTTAATATATATATTTTTTATTGCGAACAGAATCATGCTATCCACAATTGATATTATGTTTCTAAATATTATACTATTAAATAAAATTATTTTTTGTTTGGTAATGTTTAATAATTACGTTTAATATTTTAATGCTTACTATTTCAAAATAAAAATTGATGTTTATATACTTATGATTTAATTTAAAATTTAAAATTAAATTAGCTAAATAACGTGCATGTATTGCAATATATATTTACACTATACATGCATCTAATTTACATAGTGCAAAAATGGTTCAATAATTTTACAAAATATTACTATATATTTATTTAAAATTCTCAATCAGCATTTTGTCCTAAAAACTATCCATATACACTTATCAATCGTATAAGAATCATTAAATTCGTTTAACCAAAAGAACCATTATCAGACTGTATTCATTTTCTATCTTTTTCCAACTTGACTTAAAAATAGGACTTTTTTTGGCATTACATAATATCTTTTTCATTTTAAGAATTTAAAAGTTTAAAAATTAAAATTTTGAAATATATTAAAAACTTAGAATGATATCTTTCAAATATATTAATTTAATAAATTTTTAATTTTTAAATTAATTATATATGTATATATATATATATAAATCAAAATACACATCCAAAGGTTTAAATTAAATATATATAAATCTCAAATTAAATGTATTAGTTGATCTTATAAAATTTTCAAGTTAATTAAATTTATTAAAATATTAAATAAAATGTTTTAAAATTATAAAATAATATTTTTAAATTTGTAATTTTAAATATATGAAATATAATTTAAACAATTAACTTTTTTATATTTAAATTTCTCGAACTAAAGTTATTCTACATTAAAGAACCCAACACTCATAACTAATTATCCCACGTTGCCATCCCAATTAACTCCCATTTTTACAAATGAACAAATTATAAATTGTTATCCCCAAATACTAGAATCCTCACACTTTTCTCGATTTTTCAATTGATATTTGTAATATTTTATTTTATCTATTTAATAATATATTTTGAATTTAAATTTCAAATATTAAATATTATAAAATTTTGATATAAATATATTAAATGAATTATATCTATCTATCTATCTATGTGTGTGTGTGTGCGTATGTTCTAAAATTTCAATATTTAATATACCATTTAAATTTATAATTTTTTTGAGAAAATACCATTTAAATATTTTTTTTTTAATCAAGTATATCTTATGTGTTTTTTTTTAAACTAAATTTATAAGGCATCGAATAATCAATAAATATTATTTTGAATGAACAATCTATAAACTGTGAGGCTCAATAAAGGAATCCTGATAATTTTCTTGATCCTTCAACTTATATAAAGTGTAAATATATGATTTTACGAATTTAATATTTAATATATTTTTTCAATATTATGAATTTTTAATTAAATAAATTTAAATTTCAAATAAATATATTTAAATTAAAAAAAAGTCAAAGTTAATCATCTTTTCAAAATTAGTCAGGAGTCCATTTATTCTGCACTTAGTTTAAAATTTGAAAAGAGTTCTGTTCAACCCCTTATAAACTTTATTTGAATAGTTTTGAATCAATAAATAGTATGATTTAATAACATATGAAGATATAAACGATATGATATAATTTATTCAAATAGTACGATTTGGAAGCATTTACTGAAATTATTCATCAATAAGACATTAAGTTAATTGTTGACCAAGCCAGCTAAAAATGTGTCAAATGTCAGCTAATAATCAACTTAGTTGACTGAACACCAATCAAGTCAAGTGTTTTCTCAGTTGACTGAAAATTATACAATAAAACATTTAGTCAACAACTGACCCAGTAGCTAGATTGAAAACTCAATCTCCACTTCTAATTGTGCAAGTAATAAGTTGAGTTTTACAATTAGTTACGTTATACATATATCGCCGTGGATCACTGAATTGATATTTAATGTTAGTCATCATATATATTTTCTTAATTATTGAAAATGAATCCGCCTGAAAATCAATCAAGACGACATTAAGTCAATTGTTTACAATCCGACTAATAATATAATCATTTAAAAAGAAATTAAGTTAAGTGTTCACAAGACATTTGAAAATTAATCAGGAAAAAATTTAGCCAACAGATGACTCTGCCTAATAAAAATCAGTCAAAAAAACATTAAGTCAATTGTTCACTCAACCGACTGAAAATCAGTCCAGGGGCATGGGGAGTATTAACTTAACCAATTAAAAATTATTCAACAAGACATTAGTTAATGGTTTACTCACCCGATTCAAAACTCAAGTGTTTACAAGTTGACTGAAAATAAGTGAAAAATATTAAGTCAAGTGTTCATAAGCCGACTCAAAATTAGTTAAAAGAGACATTAGGTCAAGTGTTCACAAGTCAGTTGAAGATTAGTCAAGAAAACATTTAGCCAATAGTTCACTGAGCTAATTCAAAATCAGTTTAGACAACATTAAGTCAATTGTTCACAAGTCAACTGAAGGTCAGTCAATAAGACATTTAGCCAACAATTGACTTAGCTAATTGAAAATTAGTCATGAAGCCAACAAATGACTAAGCCAGTTGAAAACCAGTCAAGAAGATATTTAACCATTAGTTGACTTAACTGATTGAAAATTAGTGAAGTAGTCATTAAGCCAAGTGTTAACTCAACCAACTGAAAATCAGTTTAGAGAAAATTAAGTTGGATATTCACAAGCTGACTAAAAATCAAAACCAATTTAGAGAAAATTAAGTCAAATATTCACATGCCGACTGAAAATCAACTAAGTAGACATTTAGTCAAATATTCACAAACCACTAAAAATTAGTGAAAAGGACATTTAGCCAGCAATTGACTAAGACGATTGAAAATTAGTGAAGAAGACATTAAGTGTTCATAGTCTTAAATTGTCTTTAATTGTCAAGTAGAATAGTGAGACATAAAATTAATAGTAAGACAATTCTAACATCAAATTGCTTAGAAAATCATGCTGCCTAAAATCTCTCATTTTTAATTACGTTTTTTTTTTGTGCGAAATGCTCATCTTATTTTTTCTTTATTTTATTTAGCATAAAGTAATTTATTATTATTATTATTATTATTATTATTATTATTATTATTATTATTATTATTATTATTATTATTTCTTTTGTTATTGTATAACAATGATTCATTTCAGATAACTAATTTCATTTATTGGTATTATTTCGTGAAGTAGCTTATGACTTTCAAATCATAATTGAGTTTCACTTAAATGTGAGACATCGAGCCTAATTTTTAGAATTTTGATTGTTGAACAATCAAATTATGCTAAATCATGTCAAAAATGAACATTTTTATAGTTAGCAAATTTATATTATAATGAGCTTCAAATTTGCAAGAGCACATATTTAATATATTTATATGCTATCTTATTTTATACAAGAAATTATTTGTACAACACGTTTCAAAAATTTTAATGTTTTCTTTAATTATTAGATTTCATATGTATATTTTACATATCATACATAAGAAAATGATTAATGTTTAATTTTACACTACATATAGGCATATAGCCTAACTATATAGCCTAACGTTGTATAATAATACAATTTAATATATTCATACTTGTGTATAAGGAGACGTAAAATGATATGATACTAAAGATGAAATTTGGGGTGTTCTGTACAAATAAAAGAGATGACGATGAAACATTAATATAAATCGAGAAAGCATTGTGCAAGCCATGATAACTCTCCTTCGATGATGTCCTATTCACTTTGCAGGCTTTAGAGGGATGACGAAGATGTATATATTACAATAATTTTTTTAAATATGTTTTACATGTGTCACTTTTTTCTTAATTGTTATCATTGTGCCTAAAATTATAAAAGATCCCAATTATGTTTGTAATGGATTTTGGGATGACCAATTTTGTTATTTTTTTTTTATTGGGCACAATGAATGAAAATTTATTAATGGATATGGATTGTCTGCTGATAAAATAGTGAACAAACTCATATAACATTATATATTATGAATACATTTTAGGATTGTTTCTATTAATTATTTAATCATAATTTAATTATTTATTTGTAAAAACTATTTCTTATAAACTATTCACATATCTATAACTATTTTTTTGTAAAAACTATGTATTATAAATTATTCGTATACCTCAAACTGTGCATCGCACGAGATGGAATACTAGTTTTAATACAAAACATTTTAGGTAGGTATATATTTATTTTTACTTTTTAGGATTCAATATTAAGAGAATGGACTCATAAGAAAACCTAAACTAAGGCTTGTCTATAGGATCCAGATGAGCAAGAGACTGAGCTCCAACAATTCTATCAGTCCAAGTTAAGAAACAGAGAACTGATCCCCAGTAAGATCACGGTGTGTTTTATTTTCAGAAAATTTATGTTTGAATTATTAAGCTTTGTTTACATAAAGTAAAAACATGTATATCTATATAAGAAAATGCTTTTGCTAAAGTGAAGCTTTCAAGAATTTAAAAGGTAAATTATACTTAATACCCAACATCGGTAATTTACAACAATATTACCTCAATCTATAATTAGTAGAAATTTTACCCCCAATGTTTGCTTTTTATATCATCTCTACACTCCATAAGGGTTTTTCAGCAAGTAAAATTGAATCATCAAGTCGGAGAACACGTGGACAAGAAAAAAATATTTCACATAAACCAAAACAACATAGATTCTGAAAATTCAATAAAATCCAATCACCAAATCTCCTTGTGGATACCAAAAAAAGGTCCAGTAATTTTTACAAAACAATGATAATTTCGAGCAAGATTTAACATCTCATATGAAAAAGACTAATATTTATGATCCACGTGTTCTCTAACGTGATAACTTAGCTTTCAGTTGCTGAAAAACTTACAAATGATAGAATTGTTACAAAAATGAAAATATAGGTCGAAATATTATTGTTATAAGTTACATATGGTATGGTATTAGGTATAATTTACCAAAATTATAAATAGAAATTAGAAACTATTAAGTAACTCCTAAATTGTACATTTTTATCAAACATACACTATTTTATTTGAAATAACCGAAATGTAAACAACATATTCAGATCAGGAATACAATAGAATATCAGGTTCCTTAGAGAAAAAGACCAAGATAAATAAGAAAATAGACATAAAAACATACACACACAAACGATGTACCTGCTAGTTTTTACATTTATTTTGATTATGTAGGATTCAAGGGATCATTCCAGTAAACAACCTCCATAACTAGTAATTTTGGTCCACTTTGAAAAGATGATGCTGTAAATTAAACAAGATGTTAATCGCCATGTTAGTTACATGATAAACAATCACAATATTGAATTTTAGTTAGAAGTACTCACCACAATTTTTGAGGTTTAATTCATGATGAAAAATATTGATGTTTGATTTTGAGCAGTTCTGCTAAAGCTTCTTTCATGTTTATCCTGTCCCGAGAGGATTCTGCAGTGCATTTCAACCCCAACTTCAATATACATGATGCACATTGGAGGGTCTTGTTGAGTTGTTCCCCCTTCTCTATTTTTAGTAAGTTGACATCTATAACTTCATTTGATGACTGCGCAAATGAGCTTTCAACCCAACTCCTTAAATTCAAATCTCCACCAAACATATCATCATTTGGTCTCTTTCTGGTAAAGGTTTCCATCAACATGATGCCATAACTATACACGTCACACTTTGTGGAAACTATCCCTTCTGAACCATATTCTACAACACCAAAAATCATATGATTACAATTTACAGAAGAGAAGAAAATTAAGTTTGGTGTGAGAACGGGTTCGTTTAGTGTAATTTTAGTACCTTTCTTATTTCATTTTGGTGCTAAAACATTTAGCACAAAAATACAATAAGAAAAATATTAAAATAAAATATAGCACCAAAATATAGTACGAAAAGCACTAAAATTATAGAATACAAGCACTATTTTCACGTTCCTACACCAAGCACTAGTACTCATTTGAACCAAATCCTATATATATATATATATATATATATATATATATATATAGGATTTGGTTCAAATGAGTACTAGTTATTCGTGTGAGAACTAAAAACCATGCTTATTTAGTACAATTTTATAGAAAACACTAAAATACAATAAAATAAGCTATAAATTCATATTATATAAATATGATTCCTAGTTCTCACATGAATAACTAGTACCCATTATAACCAACCCCTGTGTATATATATATATAGATATGGGGTGAGGGAGTGAGACGATTGATCACCTGGAGCAATGTAACCAAGTGTTGCTAAGGTGTTGGTTACCACGTTGCTCTCCTCTGTTGCCAAAAGTTTTGCTATGCCGAAGTCACTTACGCAACCAATAGTCTTTTCATCTAACAACACATTAGTAGGCTTCAAGTCACAGTGAACAACGGGAGTTAAATAGCCATGATGAAGATATTCCAACGCTGATGCCACATCAATCATAATGTTCAATCTTTGCAAGGCATCCAAGCAGTAGTTGTGAGAATATAACCATTTTTCCAGGCTTCCCTTGGGCATATACTCAAGTACTAATGCCTTGAAACTTTCGTTAGAGCAACTACTTATGACTTTGATCAGATTTCTGTGACGAATACTACGCAGTACCTCACACTCGACATCAAAACTCCGAAAAACAGCTTCTGATTGCATGTTAAACACCTTCACAGCAATAGTCTTCCCATCTCTTAGAATTCCTCTGTAGACAGACCCAAAACTCCCTGTGCCTAGTAAATTGCTTTCATCAAGCTGCTCAGTCGCTTCCAAGACTTCATAATATGAAATTCTTTCTCTTACAATAGATCCCAATTCACCAACTCCTACTACTCTATTTTCTTTCCTTCTACATCTCGTGTAGATAATGACCGAAGAAACAATAGCAATAAACACAACCACCCCTGCAACAATAAACAAATCAAACTTCACCTTATTCCTTGTTGATGTGTGATGGGAAACCATATGACAAGGTGGGACATGGAACCACGGAGCTCCACATAGTGCCTCATTATGCATAAAAGATTTCGTAGTGAAGTTTTTGAAAGGGCCACCGATGGGGATTTCTCCGCTTAAATCATTGAATGAAACATTCAAGTATTCGAGGTGTTGAAGAGCCTCCAAAGATTTAGGGATGACGCCAGATAGGTTATTGTGAGACAAGTCAAGAGATACCAAACTGAGCATGCTCCCCATAGATTCCGGAACAGAGCCTTGTAGTTTATTTTGAGCTAAACACAAATTTACCAAATTTTGTAAATTTCCAATTGTGCTAGGGATAAACTCAGACAACTGATTCACGGACAGATTTATATAGATGACTGCTGCTAAATTTTCTATCAGCAGAGGTAACGATCCACTCAAATAATTTGAGGACATGTCTAGCGCCAACAAAGATTTGAGCTCCCACAAGCTTGGCGGTATGTTTGAAGAAAGCATGTTGGAATCTAGAGTAAGCACTCTCAATGAAGTGACATTTCCTATACATTCAGGAATTGGTCCTCTCAATTGATTATGGCTCAACAATAGAAAACCCAATCTATTTAAATCACACAGGCCCTCCAGAATGGATCCTCTAATATTGTTGTTAAGCAGATCTAATGCTTGAAGCTTATTCAATTGTTTGATTGTGGATGGAATAGTACCAGACAACTCATTTCCGTACAAAGAAATTTCCACCAAGTTGCTTAGATTGCCCATCTCAGAGGGAATGTTGCCCTTGATTCTGCATTTGTAAGCAAAGAAGAATTTGAGAGATGAAGACAAGTTCCCAATAGAAGGTGGTATGATGCCACATGCAGTATTATCACCGATAGCCAAACGAGTTAAAGATCTGCAGTTAGCCAAGGAAGTTATCAAAGAAGATGATTCAATCCTTAGATTGTTGCCAAACAGATGCAGAAGTCGAAGAAATGGTAGGTTGCCGAAAACATGAGGTTGAAAATCTGCCAACTTGTTATCACTAAGATCGAGCCTTGTAAGATGAGAGCAGTTAGAGAGAGAATCCGGTATCACTCCAATGAGCTGATTGGGACCGAGATAAAGTTCTTGGAGAGAGAGTGAGCCACCGCACATATTGGTCGGAAGAGTGCCCGACAGAGCATTGCCGGAAAGTGCAAGAACTCGAAGAGTTGAGATGTTGAAAAGCTCCGATGGAATTATTCCGGTCAAGCCATTAAAACCTAATTGTAACAACTCCACTTGACCGTTCACTCTCGGTATAAGACCTACCGAGATTAAATAAAATTTAAAAGCATCAATAATCTGATTATAAAAACACAAAAAAAAAAAACAAAAAAAAAACTATATCTATAACTATTAACCGACATTTCTATATATTTACTTTCTACTTTATAAAATACTATTATAAAAGAGTATTGTTTTACAAAATTTGATTTGGGTTGTGTATCCCTATTATACCTTAATGGTAATAATGTAATATAATAAATTCAATATCATAGCTTAATATATTATATTTATGACGTATATTAAGTTATTAAAAAATAAATAGAAAAAAACTAACTAAAGTCCGTAGAAGAGAGATATTAATGGAAACTTGTTTTTTATCATCTTTCCTAGCAGTCAATTTATACATATGCACATAAACTTTATATATATATATATATAGATAGATATAGGAGTAATTGTTAATATTGCTTACTGTTTAATATCTATTATTAGATAATAACGATACAATTAATTATGATACAGTTAGCAATTATACTACCATTATTATAATATTATTCTATTAGACGATGAGCTGACAATTGTTATGATCAAACTGTTTTTTTTTTCTTTCTGACTTAATTTGAACGCATATATAAATGGCGACTTTCAAATAAAAAATGTAGTCTTGTCTGATAACTAGGAATCTATCTCAATCATTCAGTAAAGAACGATTTAGTAATTAATTGATAATTTCTATGACATAAATACTTTATGTTTTATTTTAATTTTTTTAAGTTTATTTCATTTTTATTTTTGAGTTTCTCATACAATTTCAGATTGGTTCGATGTTGTAGCACCCCGGAAATCCCTTATTCTAAACTTTTTATCAGTTTAATAATAATAATAATAATAATAACACAGAAATATGAAAATTAGGGCCTATATTTTTGGGTCACTTCACAAAAAATGAAAAGGCTCGAAATCAATTTTGATACCAAGACCATTAAAATCAAACTTCATTTGCCCCTAAAACGAAATTTATTTTTATGAATTTAACATTTTTTTAGAAAAACACTTCTTAAAAACATTATGCAAACTTGAATTAACATATAGGAAGAATGATTCATTTTGCTTTTTCAAAATTTTATTTTTCTTTTTTTTTTGTTATCGAGAGAAGAGGAAGAATAATACGGGCAAAAAAAACACAACAAAATTTTGTTATCTTTTTTTTTTTTTCTGCAAATTTTGTTTTTTTTTTGTACATGGGGTTTATTTTTATTTATTAGGATTTTATGTGTGGAAATATAAGGGCAAAAAAGTACAAAAAAATATTTTTTATATTTACATTCGTTAGAGTTTTTTTTTTTAAGTTGTGAGGTTGTATTTGATTTTGGTAGAGAATTAAATAGTGGGGGCTATACAATGGGGGTTGTATTTTTATTTTAGTAGTTTTAATTAATAGAGATTATATAATGGGGGTTGTATTTTATTATACTATAAGTAGTAGGGGGTTAATTATAAGGACAAATCTGTTAAAAAAAATATTATTTATATTTTAATTAATTTTAAAGGTTGTAAAAAAGAAAATGGGATTGTGAATAGAATTACCCCATTAAAAATTTTTTAGAACCACTTGTATCTACTATCGGCCCAAAATCCAATTGAATTGGCCCAACGTTCATTTGCCCCTAAAGCTACATGGTAAGTTATCGAAAAACCATTTGAGGTTATGTTAAAATGTGGAAATGTTTTGAAAAAATCCACATCAGCAGGAAAATTTTAAAATGTAAATTCTATTGATTGTCTAAATTGTAAATAGTTTTAATTAAAAGTCTTTGGTGAAGATATTTAATTCAACTATCTATGAACGTGTTATTAAGTATTTTTTTTATGTCAACATTATATTCCGCATAACATATTAAAAGGTTTGATCAAATTATTCACTTCTTATTATAAAATTAGTACTTATACCAGCAAAAGCATAGGTGTTGATCAGTAACAGTTCGTTTCCACAAGATTGGGTATTACAAATGTAATCATTCATATTATAATATAATAGATCAAAAAATGTATTATTGAATGTAATTATAACTTTAGATAAAATGCACCAAATATTTATTAACTAGTATGTAGTAGTAAACAATAAAATGACTAATAGCTAAAAATATATAATAAAATTATGAAACTAATTTTTAATTTGGATATTATTCAATATTTTCCAAATTTTCAGTGACGTAAGGTCGAAATTCGGCCACTGAAAATTAAAGTTCATTATTCATTTTACATCAACTTATAGTTTAGTAATGAGAAATAACATAAGAAAACTCATAAGTGATTTATTTGTAACTGTTAGGCCTAATAATTAAGAGGATTAATAAGTACACATTTTTTTTTTAATCACACACCCGATTTTTGGTATTGAGAAGATTCGAACTCGTGTCCTTTGGTCTCTAAATAACCTCACCCTACCACTAGGTCATCCCCACCGTGACAGAGGATTAAGTATACATTAATACTCAACATTTGAGTTCGATAACATTTTGTCCTAACATTAAAAAATTATAGACATTGCCGGATTCTTGTAATTTGCGAGTTAATTTCACTTTTAGACTCAAAATACTTTTAGTCCCAATTGTGACTTTTTTAATCCTTAATTTAATTTTTGCAATATTTTTTTGTCTCAAATGATATGTTTTAATTTTTTTGGTCCCAAAATTAACTGGATACTCAACGGCCGTTAAATTTTGAGATAAAAAAAAATGTGGAAATGTATCATTTGGGACCAAAAATATCAGAAAGATTCAAACTTGAGTAAAAAATATTTTACGATCGGAACAAAGAAAATATTTTTCATTTTTTTCTTTGATTTCAACTTTTTGTGTTTTGGTTTAATTTTATACTTGTTATTTAGGTACCCAACTAGAATTTATTATATTTTTTAGCATTTATTTTTAAATATTCATTAATTTTTTTTCTATTTTCTTTAATTTTATTTTTTTGTAAAATATACCAAAAACATTATTTAAAAAAAAAAACTGAGGGGTATTTTTGTAAGGGTGGTTAAAATAATTTATTTCATAATAATTAAAATGTGTGTAATTTGAATTAAATTACTTGAGTTTGATAATAATAAGAGTTAATTGTTTTAAAATATACAAACTTTGGGTGTTTTTGTTTTTTCTCACATTTCATAAAATATATTTTTAATAACATAAATTTAGCATTTGTTTGGATTTACACATGGTTTTCAAAGTCCTGCGAATTGAATTTGACGTAACAGTCGGCCAATTCCGGCCTGAATAAAAAAAAGGACCCTCTATCCCAACATTTTTACTTAGATGAAATCGCATATTTTTTTTTAGATTTTCTTCATTTTTTTCTTCAATTTCAATTTTAGTGATTTAGTTTATAGTGACTTTGTTGTTATATTAGGGTTCATCCTACCAAATTAGGATTTGTTAATTTTTTTAGCATTTAAAATTAATTTTTAATTATTAATTGATAATTTGAAAAATTAATTTTGCCACTAATAAAACTTCCCTCATTTTTTATTTCTAAATATTTTATTTGGTATTTTTTTGAAAAAAAAAAGTTGATTATTGAAAAATAAATAATAAAAAAATTCCAATAAATCCTAAATAGCATGTATACATTAAAATAAGTGCAAGAACTTGAAATCAAAGAAAAAATGAAGAAAAATTTAAATAAATTGAAATGTGCAATTTTTTTTTTGTTTCAATCGAAAGTTCTTATATCCGAAGTTTAATTTTCCCGATATTTTTGGTCGCAAATGACATGTTTTGATATTTTTAGTCCAAAAATTTAATGGCCGTTAAGTGTGGAGTTAGTTTTGGGATCAAAAACTTAAAAACATATAATTTGAAATAAAAAATGTCTGGAATTTTTTTGTAATGATTGCATTTCAAAAAAAATAATTAAAACTCCCTTTAGTTAACACACAAATTGTAGTCTCCGTGTGATTAGCACACAGATTAAGAAAATGTATTTAATTTACTTAAAACATAAAATTACATAAAATGTTCCTACCATACCCTCATTTATTGAATCAAAATAAAAATAATATTAATTTTAAATAACATTAAATAAAGTCATATGAAGGAAAATGAAATTTTAATGCATATCAAATATAGAAAGTTGGCTATAATTTTGGAATGGCCAAAAAATGAAATACGAGACTATAATTATGGGACGAAGGGAGCATAATTCAAAATATATTATATATGATTTTGCTAAACAAATAACTTTTGAGAAATGTATATAATTATATAATAATTTAAGAATTGTATTTGATATGCATTTTTTATATTTAATCATTTCCCTATATATTGTATTATACAAAAAAAAAAAATCCATTTACAATAGAAAGACCTTGAAATTTACGCATTGAAAATGTTATTAAATTTACATAAACATCTTATATTATTTTCTAAAATAAAAAAAAAACTAAAAACACAATAATAATTTATCTTTTTTTTTTTCGGGGGGAGGGGGCATGGGTGTTTTTGAAGGACCAATAAAAACTTATATTTATAATTTGCAATAGTATGTTTGAAAATATTAATTTTTATTATATTTATTTATTTCTATAATTTCTAATAAAATAACAATTTTAATTTTTTTATGTCGAGGATAATCTGCATTCGTTACCAGAAGGTGCGCATTTAATCAGATCTTGTATAATAGCTTACAAATCACATAGAAAATGTAAACTACACTTGTTAAACCAAGTGTTGAAGCTCACACCTAGCGGTATTGGTCAGATCCAAACTCCAAATATTTGGTCTCGAACTTACATCATTCCACTACTAGATCATTCGCAAGGGACAATAATTGTAGATATATTTTCCTATCGGTGCTGGTGTAATTCATACCTGAGATCTTTGATCTCAAGCTTTCATCATTTTACCACTAGATTATTCAGTAGAGACAATAATTATAAATATTTTATCCGCACATCGCACGACTGATCATTGTAGTAATTATTGAATATGAATAAAACAAAAACCAAAATAGAGTGTGATAGAGTATGTGGATTTGAAAAGATTTGAAGTAGAATAATAAGTCCTGCGTGCATTTTAGAGTTTTGATTTGGAGATGACCTAACCACAGTAGTAATAATCTGCAGACTTAAGTGAGAATGGTATATAGCACAATGAAACAATTGGAATAAAAAATGTTAATGAAATTTAAATTTGAGGTCTTTTGATATCAAATTTGAGGGTCTTCTTTAAAAAAATAAAGAATTCTATTTAACCATTGGATTTTTAATAATTTCTGTCAACTTTGGTAGCTTCATTCCAAGTCGCGCGACTCCTAATGTCTAAGTCTTCTTATATATTATTTGATTGGGACCAATATATATTAATATCTGTAATCTTATTTAATTCATGATCGTATCTAAAATTTTATCCAGATCAATGCATCAATTTCTTTAATTTTATGATCGGGACCAAAAATGTATGGAAAAAGTTTAATGAGACCAAAAAAGTGACCAAAAATGTATGGACAAATTCTATTGAGACTAAAAAAATGACAATTGAGATTAAAATGTTTTTACCTTAGTCTAATGACTAATGAGACCAAAAACAAAATGAATAATGCGCAGTCATATTCTGGTTAGCCAGAATCTAATTTTTTGATGATTAATAAAATTGTATTATTAATAAATTAATTATGTTAATTATTAAATGTTATGTTTTTACTATATTATCCTTCTGCATGAAATTAGTGATTTGTAATTAATTATTAAAATCACTCCAGAAGCGGATCGGAAGAAAGGGGCGCAGCTTCATCTTCTTTCTTTTCTTCACTTCTTTATATTTTTTTTCCATCTTCGATTTCTTCTGAATTGAAGCGCATATAGAGTTGTCCTAATTATTATGGAGGGCATCAATGTAAATTTATTGAATAATTAGTGTTTTATTAATTAAATTAATTAATTATTAAAAATAATAAAAGATTCTGACTAGCCAGAATTTGGCTGAAAATCACTACTCAAACAAAATTTACCCTCTTTGCATATCAAAATATATATTTGATTGATTTGGAAACTATAAAAATATAGCAAACGTCGTCATATTTGGGATCCCGGAATCTCATTGTCATCTCAAATTTATTAATACATTCAAAGATGATGTATCCATCTGTAATTTTTCAAAGGCTGATGTTATTGAATATTGAGTCCAAAATTAAGTATTAAAATGTAATTAACCCTAATAAAAATGATAGCAAGACAAAAATGGCATCGAGTTCAAGTGTGGGGTATTATTAGCTAGTGTAATTAATCCTAATAAACATTTGTTATTAATTCTTCGTCCATTTCAATTTCTTGAAATTAAGTTTAATTTACATTTATTAATTTGAGTTCATTCTACCCATTTAAAGTTTATCAATATTAATGTTTAGTTAATTATTTATTATGTGAAAATTAAATACTAAAAAATATTTATATACTTGAATTACGTAAAATGAACCTGACCTAGTTAATAGAGATGTAAAATTAAATAAAATCACAATAAATTGAAATTGAAGTAAAAACGAAAGAAAAATTAATAAATTTAATCGTGTTGTAAATGACGTAACATGATTGGTAGGAGATGAATATTTCATCCATTAGTACAGAAATGCCCATGAGATTTCCTCTTATACTTTTTTGTGTTTCACTCCATGTTTTATATTCAGATTTTGTGTTTTTCTTCTACCTTTTTTCCCTTCAACTCCAATTTCGTGTAATTTCATTTAACTTTTACAAATGTTAATTAGATTTAATTATACCCAAATAATTAGGGTATATAATTAGTTTACAGTATTTAATTATCTATTTTTAAATAATAATAATTAATTATCACGGTTGATTATTCAATAATTAGAATGATAGAATTTTTAATTATTTTTTTGTTGATAAATATTGATTAAAAATATTTGTATGATAATTAATATTTTATTTCTATAATAATCCTTAAAAAACTAAAAATTTAATAATTTAACATTAAGTGAAATAAGCATAAAATTTGAAGTGAGAGAGAATAGTATGTACCTGTAAAGTAGTTATAGGATAGATCCATGATTCTAAGGGCGGTAAGATTCGTAATATCTGCGGCTAGGTTCCCAACTAGTGTATTATTCCTCAGAACTAAACGCTGCAGCGAAGAAATATTAAAAATAGTGGTGGGCAGTTCACCACTCATCTCATTCATCTCCACCCCAACTCCGATCAGCTTCTCAAGATTGCCAATTTCCTGCGGTACAATTCCTGTCGAATATTCAAGTTCTTTAATGTTTTCCTACTAATTTTGTTCAATGAAAGACAAAAGAAAGTCGATCTCAAGTGGAAAAATCAAACAAGAATTAATTAATACCATGCAAATTGTTACTCCCAAGTAGTAAATACTGAAGAGCTGTTAACTCCCCAATTGCTGGGGGTATCCCTCCAGTAAACATGTTGTAAGACAATGACAGAATTTGAAGATGGGAACATTGAGACAGATTTGATGGAATTTGGCCGCTCAGCTTATTGCTACCGAGGTAAATCTCTTGAAGAAATGGAAGATTATTGCACAGATCATTTGGAAGAGTCCCACTCAATTCATTTGATTTGAGAGCTAGGATTTTGAGGGTGGAGATGTTAAATATGGGCGGTGGTATAGCACCTGTAAGTAGATTGCTTTGGATGCTCAGCACCTGCAAATTATGTAGCCTCCCCAACTCTTGAGGTATTTCTCCATCTATTGAGTTGTATGAAAATTCAAGAATCTGTAGGTTTG
The DNA here is from genome assembly GCA_026008535.1 of Perilla frutescens. Taxonomy (NCBI): domain Eukaryota; kingdom Viridiplantae; phylum Streptophyta; class Magnoliopsida; order Lamiales; family Lamiaceae; genus Perilla; species Perilla frutescens. The sequence continues at coordinate 14,988,921 of BRKX01000007.1, read as the reverse complement.
AAAGGTTGGAGAGGGTGTTGGGGATAGAACCAGTGAAGCTATTATGTCTGAGATTTAGGCGCTCAAGTCTAGGCAAAACCCCCAACCACGATGGAATCTCTCCCACCAAGTTGTTAAAAATGACAGAAATAAACTTCAACCGGGGTAGGAAAGACAGCTCTCGAGGCAAAATTCCGGTGAAGTGATTGAATCCGAGGTCGAGGGCAACGAGGAAGGAGAGGTTTCCTAGTTGCGGTGAAATGGTGCCTGAGAGGCCCATGTGGGAAAGATTCAAAGATATCACTCTACTGTGACGGTGATGCACACCACAAGTGACACCAGCCCACGTACAAAGGGAACTTGAGTTGGTCCAGTTTCTTGCAAGCATGTGATAAGGATCTGAAGTAGTTATATGAGACTTGAAATCAAGAAGAGCAGATTCATCAGTTGTGAGGTTGCTTCTAGCTAGGCAAGATATGATTTGACAGGTTACTGGTAGGAATATGATGGCTAAAATGTAACAACTTTTATCCATGGCTGCAATTGCATGTATATGGTAGCCAAAGCCAGCAACATATATATATATATATATATATATATATATATATATATATATATATATATAGGGAAGGGATCAAATGAGAACCCTTTCCTTAGGTGGGAACTAGAAACTAATCATATCCCTTCATTGGTTCAAATATATATATATATATATATATATATATATATATATATATATATATATATATATAGGGAAGGGATCAAATGAGAACCCTTTCCCTAGGTGGGAACTAGGAATTAATCATATCCCTTCATTGGTTCAATCTGGACGGCTCAGATTAAGTGAATGGGGGTGGTGACATAATTGTAATATTTGGCAAGTTTGATGAAGGGGAGGGCAATATAGTAATTAAGTTCTTCAACTTTCATTCTTCAGATTTTTTCCCCTTGTCTCTCCCTCTCTCCCTGATTTACGTTCTTCTTCTTCTTCTTCCCTTTTGATTTCTCATTATTTTTCAGCATCTGTTTTCATCTTTTTATCGCGAAGATTCAACCCTATGATTCGTAGAGTTCATCGACGGCGCTGTCTTTGTATGGTGACTCCATGTATGTGTTTTTTTTTTCAATTTATTTTAGCAACTTGGTATGTCGATTTATTTCTCGTTTCTTCTCGTGATTTTTTTTCTCATCTTATTTTACTTTATGGCTCTATCGTTTTGTTATGAAGATTCGATATTTTTGATTGATTTGATCTTTTTCGTTCAGATCTGGGTTGTATCAGTTTTTTTTAGAAAAATGTCAGTTATTTTCTAATTGTTAGGAATTCTAGGGTTTAGTATGTACGAGAATATACAGAATATGTATTAATTTGATCTGTTTATTTATTTTAGCATGTTAATGTATTCGTTTTAGCCTATCGTCACATATGTTTTAGCATGTTAATGTAGTCGTTTTAGCCTGTCGTCACATATATATGTTTTAGCATGATAACATGCTGGTTTAATGTTATTTCTATTGCACTCTGTAAAACATGTCATACAAATCATGCTTTGCTTTTTGTTTCTTTTGTGTGTGTGTGTGTGTTTTTGTGACTCGGCTACACAATGTTATAGACACCATGTAAATATTAGAATATTTTGGTGCTAAAATGTATGTTGCATGATGCTAGAATGGTACATACCTAATGCTAAAAATCAATTTTTGTGTCTGAACATCTCTTGATGTGATTGTATTATTATTTTACCTTGTTCAGTTTATAATTTTTTGATTTTAATGTGTCAGCTTCTTTTGTTTGAAGTGACCATAGTAAGATTACTCACACGGTGATATGGAAGGTTCTACTTCACATAGCAAGATGATGATGTTTGAACAATTCTACGGTTTACGTGCCCCTTCTGAAGTTGTTGTTCATCCACCTATTCCAGTTAAAACAAAAGGTAACGACAGTCGTTTGATATCTAAAAAGAAGGCAACGAAGAGAAAGGAGAACAAACCACTCAGAATGTGTAGCAATTGCTACAATTTGTTAGATCATGATGCTAGGAACTGTCCAGCTTGATGTTATTATAGCGATTGAGTATAGTTTAATATTATGTTTCACCATGCTTGTGAATTGTTTCCAACACATTCATTTTTAAGAATATATATGATTTTTAATAAAAGTGTTTATGACATTTTCTTTGCAGTAATTATATTACTATTAAGTTTTATTAACCACGGTTACTTTTAGAATGTGATGCTAAAATAACATTAGCATGAGGTTAAATACCTTGTCAGATTCTCACTGTATATTTTGTTTATCAGAAGATGCTAAAATGAGAAACACATGAGGCTAAAATGATTGAAGTAAGAGACTAAATTTGATGTGACATTTTTCACTAGGATTCACTATTCCCAATTATGGTTTATTACGTTCCAATTAGGGCTTATATGATACCAACTAGTAATTCTGAGATTCCCAGTAGGGGTTCACTGTCCCCATAAAGGGTGTATTGTGTTTCATTGCAATGAAATCACCGTTCCATATTTTGTTTATCAACACATGCTAAAATGAGAATCATATGAGGTTAAAATGATCGAAGTAGGAGGATAAAATTGATGTGACATTTTCTACTAGGGTCCACCATTCCCAATTAGGGTTTATTACGTTCCGATTAGGGCTCATCTTATCCCAACTAGTAATTATGAGATTCACATTATGGTTCACTGTCCCCAAATAAGGTGTATTGCGTTTCATTCCAATGAAATCATCGTTCAATTTTTGTTTATCAACACATGCTAAAATGAGAAATGCATGAGGCTAAAATGAGTGAAGTAGTAGGCTAAAATTGAATATGGACAGTTTCTGAGTTCAGTAATTAGGGTTTATTACGTTCCGATTAGGGCTCATCTGATCCCAACTAGTAATTATGAGATTCATATTAAGGTTCACTGTCCCCAAATAGGGTGTATTATGTTTCATTCCAATGAAATCACCGTTTCATATTTTATTTATCAGAACATATATGCTAAAATGAGAAATGAATGAGGCTAAAATGAGTGAAGTAGGAGACTAAATTTGATGTGATATTTTCCACTAGGGTTCACCGTTCCCAATTAGGGTTTATTGCATTCCAATTATGGTTCATCTGATCCCAATTAGTAATTATCAAATTTCCTTTAGGGTTCACTGTCCCTATATAAGGTGTACTATGTTTCATTCTAATGAAATCACCGTTTCATATTTGTTTATCAGAATATACATGCTAAAATAAGAAATGAATGAGGCTAAAATGAGTGAAGTATGAGGCTAAATTTGATGTGACATTTTCCACTAGGGTTCACCGTTCCTAATTAAGGTTTATTACATTCCAATTAGGGTTCATCTGATCCCAATTAGTAATTATCAGATTCTCATTAGGGTTCATTGTCCCCAAATATGTGTATTGCATTTCATTCTAATGAAATCACCGTTCCATATTTTGTTTATCAGAACATGCTATAATGAGAAATGAATGAGGCTAAAATGAGCGAAGTAGGAGGCTAAATTTGATATTTGTTTCGAAAAATATTTACGCATTTTCTTTCTTAGTTGTCAGTCATCTCCTTCGTTGCTTTGCTTTCTCATTCTTTTTTTTTATCATTAACTCGTATTTTTTCATTTTGTAGTGTCTATATAGGTGTAGGTGTTTATATAAAACTGTTAGAAATATATTCATAATATCACCCGCTAAAATGTATTACACAATATGCTAAAATGTTATATAGGTCATGCTAAAATGTTGTATACAACATGCTAATATAAATCTGGGGTTGCTCTATGCAAAAATTATGCCTAAAAATGATTTTTTGTATTTTTCATCTATTTTTTTCAAATAAACATATGCAATATGGATCTTAAATGAAAGAGTATGAAAAGAGCTTTAATTTGATATAAGATTTGCGTAAATCCGATTAAAAACGAATAAATTATGATCATTTAAAGTTTTTAAGAATTATTTCAAAATATGATGATGTCACTTTTTTTGTTCCAATTTTACCCTTAATGAAACGCGTGAATTTAAAGTTTTCATTTTAATTATGAGATTGCCACCGCCCCTATTCCACTTTATCTATTTAATCTGGACCATCCAAATTTTGAAATGAAGGGATGAGATTGGTTTCCAGTTCCCACCTGGTAACTGGTTCTCACCAGATCCCATCCCTATATATATATATATATATATATATATAGAGAGAGAGAGAGAGAGAGGCAATCCCCTTGTGGGAGTAGGAAGTCATCTCAATCACAAATAGAAATATTTAATAAATTATTTTTTATTAAATCATTTTTTAAATATATGCCTAAAATTTAATTTTATATTTTTAAATTTTAAAATCTTAATATATAAATAAGATAAGATCAAATACTATATTTCATCTCAACTTAAAAGATATATATTTGATTTTTTGAATATATATATATATATATATATATATATCTATAGATATAGTGTTTGATCTTATCAGTTTAATGTTAAAAATACACATTTAAAATTTTGAATTTAAATATCTATCAATTTTGTATTATATATATATATGTTTATAATTTATTTCTAAATTCATAAATATAAATATATATTTAAAAAATTCAAATACATATATTTAATTTTTAAATTTTACATATATGTAAACTAAACCTTAAACAATTAAATCTTATGTATTTTATTTTTCTAGTAAATTCATCTCATATCGAAGAACTAACAAATATTGTCTTGAATGAATAAATTATTAATTGTGAAACCATGGTATTCCTACAACTTTCTTAGTCTTTCTACGAATAAGATCAAGTGTAATGTTTGATCCCATATTGAAAAATAATAAGTATTGTTCTTCTCGAACATACTAGCTATAAAGTCTATTGACGATCAATAATGAAATTTCATGTCTATCTTGATCTTTTAAGTTGAGTTCGGGTATGTGTTTGATCTTACCAATTTTATATAAAAATACATATTTAAAATTTTCAATTTATATATCTATCAATTTCATATTAATTATATATTTAAATTCAAATATATGTATTGAATTTCAAAAATTTGATTTCAAATCCGTTTAACTTTGAAATTTTAAATATATGAAACCTACTATTAAATATTATATAGTTAATTTAGTTTTTTTTTATTAAATTTATTTCACATTGACAAACTAACAAATATTATTTTGAATGAATAAACTATAAATCGTGAAGCCAAACAATTGTATTATTCCTACAAATTTCTTGGTCTTTCAACTACTTAAGATCAAATGTAATGTTTGATCCCACATTGAACAATGTTCTTTCAGACTTTCTTGGTCTTTCAGTTGAGATCAATTGTAATATTTGATATTTTACTATATCAATTTAATATTAAATATATTTTATATTTGTAGCAATTAAAATTTTGAATTAAATATATTAAAAAGTTCTAATAAAATATTTTAAATATATTTTTTTTTTATTTTTAAGGTAATTAAATATTTAAAAACTAAAGATCCACATCCAAAACCTTTTAATGGATTCAAAAGAGTACTTATCTCTCTCTCTCTCTCTCTCTCTCTCTCTCTCTCTATATATATATATATATATATATATATATATATATATATATATATATATATAGGGTTCACATGAGAACTAATCTCTATGTGAGAACTAGAAACTAATCACAACCACATAATGATTTGATCTCAATGGTCCAGATTTAAATAAAAAGGCGGTAGCATAATGGTAAATATGAGGAAGTTAAACTTACTCCTGGTCAAAGCTGACATCAGCATCTTTACACAAAATTTATTTAAACTTTAAACATCCATAACTTGCCCATTTTTCATTAGATTAACACAAATTATATATCAAATTAAAGCTCTTTTCGTGCTCTTTCATTTAAGATTCATTGTTCATATGTTTATTCGAAAATATATTTTTTCGTCTATAATGACGTGATACTAAACTCAGAATAGAATGACAAAATATTCATGATAACATGGAAGTATACACATAATAGCATGAAAAAATATTCAAAAATCACATAAATTTTACTTACAATAGCAGTAGTAGTGTTCGTTAATAGTAGGACATTATATGTTCATACTAGCATGCATATATATTCATATTAACATGTATATATGTTCATAATAGCATGATAGTACTCTCATTTTAGCATATTGAAATTTATAAGTATAGACAACGATTTTAAAGTGTTGTCTATATGATTTTCGAAAATTATATTTTTTTAGGTTTCTCAAATATTACAAGTTTGCCACCACCTTTGACCAAATCTTAGCCATCTAAATCAAAACAATGGACCGATGAGATAAGTTCTCAGTTCCCACATGGGGGATGAGTTCTCATTTGATCCGCTTCCTATATAGGAGAGGGGTTAAGTAAAAATTAATCCTAGTGTGGGAACTAAGACCAAATCTCACACCACACAATCCTCAAAAATTAAAGGTCCAAATTTGATTAAAAGGGCGGTGAGAATTCTGTAATATTTGAAAAGTTTTCCGCGTGGGGTATTAACGTAATTTGATAATTTTTATAAAATTCGCGGAAGATTTGATGACAGATTGTCATGCGAACGAAGTATTATCATCATGTTAATGAAGCGTTACTATTATGCTAATTAAAGTTTTCAAATATTGTTAGCGAAAAAAAAAATTCTAAAAATTAAAATCGATAAAAGTCCTTAATTTATCATTTTTTATGGGTTAATTTCCTTAAAATACATAAATTTTGGGATTTTTTTCACACGTTTTATAAAATGTAATTTTAATAACATGATTTTCAAATTCGAATACTCTAATCCGATCAAAATCAATTAAAAAATCGTGTATTTTAAGATAATTTAGTGTCCACATAGATGTACACGTGGAAATCTCCGACAACCACGTCACTTTTAGTTGACTGAATTTGAAAATCATGTGAAAACCAAACAAGTGCGTTCATATTATTAAAACTACATTTTTTAAAAGTATTGAAAACTAAAAACACCCCAAAATTTATGTATTTTAAGGTAATTAACCCTTTTTTATGTTGAGGATTTAGTTTGTAATCATCTAAATGTAAGAAGGTAAAAGGTGAATCTAAGAAAGTCTCTAACAACCAAGCTACGTTTAATATATTAAAGACCAAAGCTACATTTTTCTCTTTTTCTACAATCAACAACATTCTTTGACATCTCATGTTAAAGGAAAGTTCATATTGTCTGTCAAACATTTCATGTTTTTTTTATGTATGTTGGTCTGAAATCCAATAATCAAAATAATATATGAGGACTTAGAAACTAAACTAGGAGTCGCGCGAGTGCGCGACTTGGAACGGAGGTAACAAAGTTAACCAAAATTATCAAAAAGTAAAAAGTTAACTAAAATTACTTTTTGAACAAGGAAATAAAAATAAAAAAATCATTCACCGTGGTACTAATGGATTGAAGTATTTAATGTTCAAAACTCTCAACTTCAAATTTTATCAACATTTTTTATTTCAAGTTCTTACTTGTGTGATTTACCATTCCTACTTTTTTATTTTTATTTTGAAATCAAGAGACTTTTTATTAAACAAACAACTCCCCCAACCAACGGGATATTCCTTGTTCCAGGTCACTAACTCATTACAACTAGCACCAAACCGTGCTACAACATGATCAATCATATTTGCCTATCTATACATATGTTTAAAATCACATATAAAACCATCAGAATAAAGCTCCGCAAGAGGCGGCAATTCATCTTCCAAATAAGAGTATGTTCCATGATTCCCTTTAATCAGTCGAATTGCCAACAAAGAGTCCGAGTAAACCACAAAAGGAAAAAAACCTTCTTGTAAACATAATTCAACCCCATATAAGATAGCATTAATCTCCGCTTCAAGCACAGAACTCGGCTGCAATGTTTGTTTTGCAAGACAAGCCCGCAGTTTACCTTTCCAATCGCGCAGTTTACCATTCCTATATAGTTGCTGACATTTGCTCTTTTACACTCCCTAAACAAAAGGGAAGTCAAATATGTAATGTCTATTTTGGTTTCCAAACTATTTAGGAAACGTCTTATATGTAGGAATGGAAATCAATAATTCTCATCTCCATTAACTAGTACTTTTTTGAATAATCGCCATTTCTATAGGAATTTTCATTCCCATAAACATTAGATTATTCATTGCTTCTCTCCCCATGATATTATGCAATCTCAATCATCAAAAAATAATTTATTTATTTTTATACACAGATGCATGTTTATTTTTAACTAGTATTGCGTCCATGCGATGCACGGGGGTCATTGATTAGGTTGTTATTTCGTATATATATTGGGTCTTTTTGGTATGTTTCTGTAGTGTTACTCACCCCATGGTCAAGTTTTGTGGGAGAATTTGTGTCTTGTGGTTAATTTCAGGTGGTTGACATGGAAGTGGAGATAATGGCATTGTTTTGAAGGGTTTGGACACAATTGGATTGAAGAAAGCTGGAGAGTATGGAACCAGTCGGTATGGGCATACCGACTGATGGATTATGCGAGTATTTGGGCTGGAGATAGTGGATATGCACCAGCTGTGGGCCATGGACGAAAATTACATCTTTTTTTTATTACTTTTGGACTTTATTTTTATTATTTTCCTAGTTGGATTAGGATTAGGATGTTTTTTTAATTAATTAATTAAGGATTTGGATAAAAAGACTTCTAGATAGAGTAGGACTCTATCCATTGCAGTATAGATTAATTCTAGACACTGAGAGACACTAGAAACGGATTTTTTCTCTACAGATTTCAGAATTCAATTCCATTCTTTATTGCTTTCTTCATCGTTCTCTCTATCAATTAATTTCTGAGGTGCCAATCCAATTATGAATTCAAGCTAAGAGCGTTCTATTCCGGTGAAGATTAACGAATCCCTGGCGTATTTATTCTGTGAGATCTAATTTGTTCTTATACTTTAATTATATGAATGTATCTGTGATTCTCTATGTTTAAAGTTGTTAATTGTTTCGACTCTGCTAGGTAGGTGCACATATTTAGTAGATCGGAATTAATTAGTAGCTAATTAAATCGGCCATCCGTAATTGTGGTTTAGGTTTAATTAGTGGTACAACGATTCTTCAGAATCAAGGGAAGATCAGTCTAAATTCGATAGTCCTGTGTCAGAGTCTATTGATTTTGAATCGGGTTTCTCTAGTGCATAAAGTTGTTGGCTCATTAAATCTATAAAGTGTCTCTTACGGTTATCAGTCGATTAGGGAAATAATTAGTGAAGTGTCTTCCTAATTATCGAGAAGCTAAGGAGAAATTAGGCTGCGTCAGTAAGTGTCTTCGGTGGCTATAACTGGTTTGCATGCATTAATTGGAAATATCATTGAGTCAATGATCGGAATAATTAAGCTAGGGTGGAGTTAATTGGAAGCTGGAATACCTTTTTAAATCTGTTAAGAAAACTACATTTGTTTAATTGCTTTTAAATTTAGTTTTTACATTATAATCAAGATATTCGTGTGGAAAGTTGGTTACTGCAAACTGAAGGTTCGAATAGTTCTCACCGGTCCTTTGGGAGACGATCTTGCTTGCTACTATTCTGGGTAGTGTGGGCATACCGACTGCGTGTTGGATTATTTTTGGTGAAAAACGATGCACCAAATTTTGGCGCCGTTGCCGGGGATCGGTTTTTAAGTAGTAATTATTCTTATATTTTCAGTTTGTATTTTTTTTTCTTTATTTTATTTTGTTCGAGGGAAACATGGCTAACAACGGGAATCAAGCTCTCGTAAATGCTCCCGAACCTGAACCTCTCATCAAAGAGCTTGGACGCCACAGAAATAATAGGCTCATTTGCATCGTACTACCCTCCATTGCAAATAACTCGGAGATCAGACCCGGATTTATACAAGTGTTGCCAAAGTTCAGTGATTTGCCAGGAGAGAGTGCGCATAAGCACTTGTCTGAATTTGACCTCGTCTGCTCCACCCTGCGTCCGCAAGGTTTTACAGCTGATAATCTGAGGTTACTAACTTTCTCTCATACCTTGCAGGGCAGAGCTAGGGATTGGCTGTTTGATCTCCCATCGAGCTCTATTTCCACTTGGAATGAATTGGAGGAACAATTCCTGCGCAAGTTCTTCCCTGAATCAAGAGCTGCAAACTTAAGGATGGCAATCAGTAACATCAAGCAGAAGCAGAATGAAAGTCTAGCAGCTTACTGGGAAAGATTCCAACAATTGTGCCGCAAGTGCCCAGACCACGGATTCTTTGAATATCAATTGCTAACCAATTACTTCTACCGTGACATGTCTACCTTTGACAGGAAGATTGTTGATGCTGCTAGCGGAGGATCTCTGACCAATAAGACACTGGCCGAGGCAAAACAACTCATCATCGACATGATCTCTGGAGGTCAACAATATGAAGAAGAGGACGATGACTGGTATAGACCTGTGAAGGGGATTGAGCGAGTTGAGAGCTCCGGTGTCAATGAAAAGATCGATGCTCTGACTTCTCTGGTTCGAGGTTTAGCTGTGGCACAAACGCAAAATGTCCGCTGTGGAGTTCTCTTAGAAAATGTTCATGTTACTGATGCTTGCCCAACTTTGCAAGATCCGTTAACTGAGCAAACCTACTATGGGTACGGTGATGCACAATTTGATGCCCAAAGACAGAGGGATTCTGATCTGTATTCATACACATATAACCCTGGCTGGAGGGATCATCCTAATTCCAGTTGGATGCAGCCGTAGGGTAGCCCATATGGGCACACTGACAAGCCTGCGCCCAGCATGAGTGAGATTATGAAGTGTCTGGAGCAAAGCAGTGCTCTAGTGAACAGCTTAGCACAGAGTCAGAAGGCTTTCCAGCAGGAGACGCAAGCCGCCCTAGGCAGTATGGGCACACAGATCACTCATCTTGCCACTCAAATGAACAAGATGCAGGCGAATCAAGGCAAACTCCCCTCCCAAACTGAAATGAATCCAAGAGCGCATGTTTGCGCTATCACTTTGAGAAGTGCGGAGGAGTTGGATGACGTGGAGGCTAAAAAGGAAAAGAACCCGCAGTATGGGCATACTGCAGAGCTGGAAAACCCTCCCAGAGCAGAGGACGAACCAACTGCTGAACTCACTCCACCTAAGGTCAGTGTTGAATCTAAAATTTTTAACCCTCTGATTACAGCTCCTTTTTCTTCCAGATTAGTTCAAAATAAGAAGGAGGATGATGAAAAGGAGATCCTCGAGATATTCAAGAAGGTGCCTTTTGGTGGGCTGACTGAAACCGATGCAGTAACAAAAGAAGATGAGGAGATTCGAGATATCATAACGCAGCTGTATGCCACCAATGAATTTCCAACTCGGAATCTGACGGGCGGTATGCCCTTACTGACCAACTCAGAACCGATTTTACCAGCTCATGTGAAGACTCCAGTGCTGGAGCTGAAAGGGCAAGAAGCAAGGTTGTTCGAGCTTGTGAAGAAGCATAAAGGTGCGGGGATGGAAACGATTCCTTTTGACAGGGGCAGATCTGCTACCCCTGAAATTGTCTATTGATCGTGCCTTTTATATGTCGAGCCTCAGACGTTAAATAAGGGTGCTTCTCGGGAGGCAACTCGAGCATTTATTTTCTTTCTATTTTTATTTTATGTTTATTGTTCCAAAAAAAAAAGTTCTAGTCCAGCCTTCTAGTGCAGGGTCTTTTCTTCAGCACCGCCCCTACCGTTGCCGAGCTCATGGAGTTGTTTGACCACTACACACCAAGCTAGATCACTGCATTGGAGCGCCGTCTGTATGCCCCTACTGACCGTTTCGCGCCTTGATAGCTAGTTTGCCCTCTCTGCCCCTTTTGCTTTTATTTTTTTTTTCATTCATGTTGTGTCCGTTTATTGGCTCTCTTCTCTGCATAGTGAGGACACTATGTTGTCTAAGTGTGGGGGGGAGGATGTTGCTTTTTTTGTGTCTGTTTTTTTTTCTTTTTTTGTGTCTGTTTTTTTTTCTAAATCGAAAAAAAAAACTTTTATATTTTGCTTGTTTTTGTTAAGTATTGGCTGCCTGAGATTGAACAATACAAGAAGGACGGGTTATAGCATGGATTGTCTAAGTTTGTTTGATTGATTCTCTTGTGATTGAATTATGCTATTGCTCATATGTATTCTTGAACGACGAAATGTGCAACTTGATCAAAAAAACTTGATGAGCCCCTAAACATGAGAATTGAGCCTGTTGAGCATGTCATTTACATATAGAAAGCTCAATTCATTTTGTTGAGTGTGTTGGACTTGAATGCTGGATTTCTGATTTGCCTTGTTGACATGATCATACTGCTTGTGAGTTTTCTTTTGCATGAAGATGATTAAGGCATGTAGGATTAACCTTTGCTTTGGCCTGAAGAAATTTCCCACTCCCAAACATTGCCCCTAGTGAGCCAATTTGTGCCTAATGCCTATTTTCATTGTTAACAACTATTAAATAATTTAGCATTCACCTTTTTTGGCCTGCTCTTTTCCCATGGAAACATGTAAGTGATATGGTATTTTTGTTGAGCTAAGTTCGGACTCTACTTAAAGGTATTTGGTGTTGGAAGACTAAAGAAAAATATATATATGCTCATGTCCTATTCCATAAAAAAAGAGTACTCAATGAGAAAGAAAGAAAAAAAAAAACAAAAAAAAGGAAAAAAATGGTCTGTATGCCCATACTGGAACAGGAAGGACGTGGAGGAAAGAGGGCTTGTACCTGATTGATGTTATATTTTGTTGCCCTGTATTGTTTTTGAAGACCAGCACTCAACTTGGAATTCATTGAGCTATTTGAGAAGTTGCAGTCGAACTTGATAAATGTGTTCTGATATGCTTACATGTTTTCACTTATTTGAGCCATTTCATCCCTTTTTTATCCTACCTATGCACCCTATCCTCATTACAACCTGTTTCAAAGACCTTTTGATTTATGCATTGTTCTTACTTGCTTGGTAATGGTTTTGACATATGGGCAAATCTATGTTTGAAGGCATCAAGTCACAACTTGTGTGAATTAAAATCTGTCCTTACCTTCTTTTGAGAGAAATTGAGTGAATCTTGGTGAAGCAGGATTGAGTTTGCATGTTTTTTACTTGAATGAAAGGCATGAGTATATTTCATGAAACAAGAGAAAGATTAGTGAATTGTGGATGATTGTGTTGTAGTCCTGACTTTGAGTGTTTTCCGGTTAAGACGGCCAATGCTTAACTTGTCTATTTCTGAATTTTATTTTGAGTCTGTTTTCTGTTTAGATATACTTGAGGATGAGCATTGTCTAAGTGTGGGGGGTTTGATTAGGTTGTTATTTCGTATATATATTGGGTCTTTTTGGTATGTTTTTGTAGTGTTACTCACCCCATGGTCAAGTTTTGTGGGAGAATTTGTGTCTTGTGGTTAATTTCAGGTGGTTGACATGGAAGTGGAGATAATGACATTGTTTTGAAGGGTTTGGACACAATTGGATTGAAGAAAGCTGGAGAGTATGGAACCAGTCGGTATGGGCATACCGACTGATGGATTATGCGAGTATTTGGGCTGGAGATAGTGGATATGCACCAGCTGTGGGCCATGGACGAAAATTACATCTTTTTTTTTATTACTTTTCGACTTTATTTTTATTATTTTCCTAGTTGGATTAGGATTAGGATGTTTTTTTAATTAATTAATTAAGGATTTGGATAAAAAGACTTCTAGATAGAGTAGGACTCTATCCATTGCAGTATATATTAATTCTAGACACTGAGAGACACTAGAAACGGATTTTTTCTCTGCAGATTTCAGAATTCAATTCCATTCTTTATTGCTTTCTTCATCGTTCTCTCTATCAATTAATTTCTGAGGTGCCAATCCAATTATGAATTCAAGCTAAGAGCGTTCTATTCCGGTGAAGATTAACGAATCCCTGGCGTATTTATTCTGTGAGATCTAATTTGTTCTTATACTTTAATTATATGAATGCATCTGTGATTCTCTATGTTTAAAGTTGTTAATTGTTTCGACTCTGCTAGGTAGGTGCACATATTTAGTAGATCGGAATTAATTAGTAGCCAATTAAATCAGCCATCCGTAATTGTGGTTTAGGTTTAATTAGTGGTACAACGATTCTTCAGAATCGAGGGAAGATCAGTCTAAATTCGATAGTCCTGTGTCAGAGTCTATTGATTTTGAATCGGGTTTCTCTAGTGCATAAAGCTGTTGGCTCATTAAATCTATAGAGTGTCTCTTACGGTTATCAGTCGATTAGGGAAATAATTAGTGAAGTGTCTTCCTAATTATCGAGAAGCTAAGGAGAAATTAGGTTGCGTCAGTAAGTGTCTTCGGTGGCTATAACTGGTTTGCATGCATTAATTGGAAATATCATTGAGTCAATGATCGGAATAATTAAGCTAGGGTGGAGTTAATTGGAAGCTGGAATACCTTTTTAAATTTGTTAAGAAAACTACATTTGTTTAATTGCTTTTAAATTTAGTTTTTACATTATAATCAAGATATTCGTGTGGAAAGTTGGTTACTGCAAACTGAAGGTTCGAATAGTTCTCACCGGTCCTTTGGGAGACGATCTTGCTTGCTACTATTCTGGGTAGTGTGGGCATACCGACTGCGTGTTGGATTATTTTTGGTGAAAAACGACGCACCAGTCATATTTTTAAATTTGTATATAGTATATTTAATTTGTATGATTAGTTGGGATTCTGGTTGATATATAAAATAATTTAGTTTAATCAAGTATTTGGTTCACATGATAGAAGTTCAGTATTGATGATAAGCCCGAAATCCTATCGCCCATTTGATGATAACTGATTATCCTAAATTAAATTGGGGTGATTATTTTCATCCTATCTTTGATTAATTATATATTACTTAATTACCCCTGTCTAAATAGATTTTGGACCTTTTTACCCGTAGTTTTGGAATATTTACACATGTGCATGTTATATAAATCAATTCTCCTCGAAATCACTCTTAAATAAAATACTAAAAACATTCAAAATAAGAATATCGATCCACTGCAAATTCTACTATAAATCCATAATTGCAATTTTTAATTAATAATTAAAATGTTACGAAGTTACATAATTTCGTTCACAATTTCATAAGCCCTACTATAAATGCATAATTGCAATTTAAATAGTGGGTCATAATTTCATAGTTTCAAGTTTTTTGAATAAACATAATTGCAACTTTAAATTAATAATGAATATTTTTTGTGGAATACATGGTCAACCCAACTGAAAGGATGCATCAACCAGTCCGAAAATAACCCAGGGTTAAAGCACGAAAGTCGAATCAGCTTCAATCAAACTAACAGCTGAGTTAATTGAGCCAAAAGAAAAGTCAATCTGATTGAAGAAACTGACAGCAAACTGAATACTGAAAGCATCCAACTGATGGCCAAGACTAGACAACAACAATTGAAAAGGCGACCGTGACTCTGCGAGAGTTTCCATTTCCAGGTTCAACATGTCTTCACTCTGTAATTGTAATAAAGAAACTTTATCATTGCATAATGAATTGTCCTTTTCAGTAAAGAAGAGAGGACGTAGAAGTTTCAGCTTCGAACCTCTATAAACTGCCTGTGTGTTGTACTTATTATTTGATTTGCATATCCTTATAACTGCACACAGAGATCTCACAAGCTGCACTCACGAGTCAACTGAATTTATCCAACTGACAAAGTGTATAGATAAGTTTATTACGAGAGTCAAGGGCCCTGATCTTATTTCGCATTTAAGTTAAAAAAATTTTGTTATCAATTTATTCACCCCCTCTCTAAACTGATATCGACTCGCCCGGTAACAACAAATATTATATTATTGTGTAGTATATCTCATTGTCTTTAAAATTATTTAGGCCATTCATCATAACTTTTAGTTTAAAGATTGAAAAAGATTATAATTTTATAATTTCTTAAATTTGATTTCACATTATTTGATTTTTAGTTATAATATAATTATTAAATTATATATTTTTCTGAACTTTTGCGGAAAAAAACTAAGTATTATAATACTATATAATATATCTCATTTTTCTTTTAATATTTTCAAATTTATGAATGTCTTCAAGCTCATATCCACCCGTGACAAAGCCAAAGATGCATGGGATATCTTACAGACCACGTTTGAAGGAACAGACAGTGTTCGTGCCTTCCGAATACAACTGCTTACCACCAGATTTGAGAACCTTCAGATGGATGAGGGTGAAAAATTTACTGATTTCAATGCCAAGATTTATGACATTGCTAGCGAAAGCTTTGCTCTTGGAGATGCGATCTCTAAAGAGAAACTTATGCGAAAAGTTTTGCGATCTCTTCCTAGAAGATTCGTGTACAAAGTCACAGCCATTGAAGGGGCCAAATACGTGAGCAAGATGAAGTTACAGGAGCTGATGGGGTCCCTGTGTACTTTTGAAATGGGCCTGACAGACGAAGAGATAGTGTAGAAGAAAAGCATAGCTTTTCAGGCAGGTTCCAGTACTGATGTGCCAAGCAATGTCCCTGACAAACAGGATCTTGCTGAGACAATTGTTATGCTGTCTAAGAATTTCTCAAGATTTGCCAAACGTTATGAGAAGTCTTC
This sequence comes from Perilla frutescens, assembly GCA_026008535.1. Classification (NCBI taxonomy): domain Eukaryota; kingdom Viridiplantae; phylum Streptophyta; class Magnoliopsida; order Lamiales; family Lamiaceae; genus Perilla; species Perilla frutescens. The sequence goes on along the minus strand of BRKX01000007.1, from coordinate 14,972,386 downwards.
ACAAAATAATCCTGGCAAGAATAGGTTTTTTAAACCTCGGAGATCAAAAGATGAAGATTCAAATGAAGACAAACATAAAGAAGTCAAGTGTAGAGAATGCGGTGGTTTTGGTCACTACCAAGCCTAGTGTGCCAACACTCTTAAAAATAAGGGCAAATCATATTGTTCTACTCTCAGTGAGAGTGATGATCCAGATGATAGTGGAAGTGATGAAGAATGCGTAAGCAACTATATTGCATTCATGACACAGTCTGTCAAAGAAACTGTGTCTGAATCTGTTCCTGACAGACAGGATGACAAGACTTCTGAATGCAGTGATGATGAAGAATTCACTAAAGAATTTGCCATGGAAGTATATAAAAAACTCCATACGAGTTGGATCATGGTGGTTCAAGCCAATGAAGGGCTGATGAAAGAGAATGCAGATCTCTTGAAAGAAAGAGATAATCATTCCACTCATCTCAAGGAATTGTAAAATGACTTGCTGCAGTCCAGAATCAACAATCATTCTCAGACCGGTGAACTTCAACATCTGAAGAAGCTTATGAAGATGATGAACTCTGAGTCATCTCAACTGGATGAAATTCTTTCCAAGGGAAAGAGCCCTCAGGATCACTCTGGTCTCGGATATAATGGTGGTCATATTTATGACGAAGTCTATCAAGGACAGTCATCTGGAACAAAAGATTCAAAAGTTCTAGAATCGAGAGCTAAACCAAAGAACAAACAGCAGCAAATGAAGAATCCTCAAAAGACATGTGTTGTATGTCATTACTATGACAAACCTGGTCACATTCGACCACATTACATAAACTATATCAATGACCTTCGAAGGATGAAAATAAGGGGTTTTGCAGAATCTGATTAGTTTCCTAGAAGAAATGACCGGAACAGATCTAGGAACAACCAGGGAAATTATGTGGTTCATACTGCCGTCAACATTCATGCAAAAAGTAGCTGGTACTTTAATAGTGGATGCTCTCGGCATATGACCGGAGATGCTAGCATGCTAAGCAATATTCAAAAAGATTGCTCATATCAATTTGTTACCTTTGGAGATGGTGTTAAAGGTAAAGTGCTTGGCCGTGGATGTCTAAATATGCATGGAATGCCCAACCTGGAGGATGTACTGCTTGTAGAAGGACTGAAAGCTAATTTAATTAGCATTAGTCAGTTGTGTGACCAAGGTCTCTTGGTGCATTTTACTAGAGATAAATGTCTTGTCAAGAACAAAGAAAGTGTTTTTCTGCTGGACAGGGATAGATAGTGGGACAACTGTTATCTCCTTAATATGAAGGGGACTTGCTTCAGATCTCAGATTTGTGAAGCAAATTTATGGTATGAAAAACTCGGACATATCAGTTTTTGAAACCTTCAGAGACTCATGAAGACTGAAGCTGTGATTGGTGTTCCAAAATTGAGTATCGATCGGGGGAAAGTTTGCGGACTATGTCAAATTGGAAAACAGATTCACACATCTCATAAATCTGTTAAGAAGATTACCACTTCAAACGCCATGGAACTGTTGCATATGGACTTGATGGGACCTGTTCAAACTGAAAGTATTGGACGGAAGAAGTTTATATTTGTTTGTGTGGATGACTACACTAGATTTACATGGGTGGAGTTTCTAAGAGATAAGGGAGAGACATTCGAGACATTCAAGAAGTTGTGTCTCAAGCTTGAAGTGGAGAAAGGAACCAATGTTGTAAGAATTAGAAGTGATCATGGTCGTGAGTTTGAAAATGCTTTCTTCAAATGTTTCTGCGAAGAAAGAGGGATCGATCGGGAGTTCTTAGTACCAAAAACACCTCAACAAAATGGTGTTGTTGAGAGGAAAAATTGGACGCTTCAAGAGATGATCCGAGTCATGATGAAGGCCAAATCTATCCCTGACAACCTTTAGGCTGAAGCTGTGAAAACAGTATGCCATATCATTAATCGGGTGTACTTCAGACCCAAGATGAGAGTTACTCCCTACGAGCCGTGGAAAGGGAAAAATCCAAACTTAAGATACTTTCATATTTTCAGAAGTACGTGTTACATGTTGAGAGACCGAGAGCAGCTTGGCAAGTTTGATGCCAAAGGAGATGAATATTTTTTTCTCAGATATTCGATGAATAGTTGTGCCTACCATGTATTCAATAAAAGGACCAAGACTGTGATGGAGTCCATTAATATAGTTGTTGATGATCTGGAAGAATCTGCTGCCCAGATTGATGATGAAAGCATTGATGCTTCAATCCATGTTCCCGCATCTGTACCAGACAGTTCGGAACACAGTGAACTAACAAAAACAAGACATGATAAATTGAACATTTGCAAACCGTCAAAAGGTGTTTAGAAGAATTATTCAGCATCAGACATCATCGGTGATATGAGTAAAGGAGTTCGAACAAGAGAAGTTCGAAAGAACTATCATGAATTGATTACCAATGTTTGTTACACCTCGACTATGGAGCCTAAGAGTGTTAAGAAGGCATTGTAAGATGACCGATGGATTCAAGCCATGCAAGAAGAGCTCTTGCAATTTGAAAGAAATGAAGTATGGGATCTTGTTCCACGACCCGAAGATGCTAATATTATCGGCACAAAGTGGATCTTCAAGAATAAAACCGATGAAGAAGAGAACATAACCAGAAATAAGACAAGACTTATTGCCCAAGGTTATTCCTAAGTTGAAGGAGTGGATTTCGATGCGACTTTTTCTCCAGTTACTCATCTTGAATCGGTACGTTTGCTCATTGCCATGGCTGCTTGGATGAAGTTCAAATTATACCAAATGGACATGAAGAGTGCCTTATTGAATGGGTACTTATCTGGGGACGTGTTTGTTAGTCAACCCAAAGGTTTTGAAGACCCTTACCATCCTGAGTTTGTGTACAAACTGAAAAAAGCCCTTTACGGTCTCAAACAAGCTTCTCGAGCTTGGTATGTACGGCTAACCAAGTTCATTCTAGAAAAAGGATATGTACGTGGTGGAGCTTACAGAACTCTTTTCATCAAGAGAGAAAAATTTGATGTGATCAGCGTTCAGATCTATGTCGATGATATTGTCTTTGGATCTGTCTCAAAAAGCTTGGTGGGCGAGTTTGTTAAGGACATGACATCTGAATTCGAGATGAGCTTAGTAGGTGAAATGACCTACTTTCTGGGGCTTCAAGTAAAGCAAAAAGATGATGGAATCTTTATGTTTCAAACAAAGTGTGCAAGGAACTTGATAAGCAAGTTTAGTATGGATAGTTACAGCCCGAAAAGAACATCGATGGGAATAACTCTAAAGTTATCAAAAGATGAAGCTAGTGTGTCTATTGAGCAAATCTTGTACCGGAGCATGATTGGTAGTCTGCTCTACCTTACTGCAAGTAGGTCAGATATTTGCTACAATGAAGGAGTTTGTGCTCGGTACCAATCTGATGCTAAAGAAAGTCATCTGAAATCTGTCAAGAACATAATCAAGTACATAAAAGGTACTGCTGGGTTAGGACTTTGGTTTTTTCTATGATACAAACCCTAGTTTGGTGGGGTTTTGTGATGCAGATTGGGCTGGAGAGTACTTCAGAAGGATGCTTCTTCCTTGAAAATAACATGGTTTCATGGTTTAGTAAGAAACAGAATTCGATCTCTCTGTCTACTGCAGAAGCAGAATATATTGTGGCAGGAAGTTGTTATACTCAACTTTTTTGGATGAGGCAAATGTTGCTTGACTACGGAGTGCCACAATCTGTCCTTACAATCTTCTGTGACAATATGAGTACAATAAATATCTCAAAGAATCATGTCCAACACTCACGAACAAAACACATAGATATTCATCACGATTTCATCCGTGAACTTGTGGAAGATGGATCACTTGTAATTGAATATGTTGGAACTGAAGCCCAACTTACGGATATCTTTACGAAGGCACTTGATAGTGCAAGGTTTGAAACACTTAGATTCTCTCTGGGTCTTTGTGTTCTCTGCACTTCTTCTCTAAGAGAAGCCTCTCTGTACGGTCTTGGTCAGTGATGTGAGTACAGAGAGAGTAAATTGACCAAGTTAGTATGGTCAATGTATAGTGTGCCAAAGGATGTCTCAGACAGATGCTGGGACAGTTCGAGCCACTTGTTCTCAATGGCTAGTGGATCCTTGTTTTCCGCACCAAGTTCGGTTCTACTTCCCAAGAACGAGCAGAAGTATACTGTTTATGGGATGTGACAGTTATGGGAATTTCCTTCCTAAATTCTCTAATTAAGGTCAAAATCAAATTTTCAAACATTTACAAGACAACTGAATTTTTTTGAGAGAGATATCTCTCTCACATGGGTGTTTTTGAGGGACCAATAAAAACTTATATTTATGATCCGCAATAGTATGTTTAAAAATATTAATTTTTATTATTAATATCTATAATTTTTAATAAAATAACAATTTTAAACCCAGATCTTGCATAATAGCCTACAAATCACATAGAAAATGTAAAGTACACTTGTTAAACTAAGTGTAACAGACTCACATCTAGTGGTATTGGTCAGATTCAAACTCAAAATATTTGGTCTCAAACTTTCATCATTCCACAACTAGATCATTCGCAAGGGACAATAATTATAAATATATTATCCTATCGGTGTTGGTGTAATTCATACATGAGATCTTTGATCTCAAAATTACGTCATTCTACCACTAGATCATTTAGTAGGGACAATAATTATAAATATTTTATCCGCGCATCACACGATTGGTCATTCTATTATTTATTGAATATGAATAAAATAAAAACCAAAATAGAGTGCGAAAATGTATGTGGATTTGAGAAGATTTGAAATAGAATAATAAGTCCTGCATTTTAGAGTTTTGATTTGGAGATGGCCTAACCACGGTAGTAATAATCTGCAGACTAAGTGAGCATGGTATATAACACAACGAAACAATTGGAATAAACATGTTAATGAAATTTAAATTTGAGGCCTTTTGTTATCAAATATCTCATTCCATCGTATGTCAAAGATTTAGGGTCTTGTTTAAACAATAAAAAAATCTCCTCAATACCACAGATCGGGTGTGTGAGTAAAAAAAAAAAATTCTATTTAACCATATGCTTTTTAATAATTTCTGTCAACTTTGGTAGCTTCATTCCAAGTCGCGCGACTCCTAATGTCTAAGTCTTCTCATATATTATTCGATTTGGACCAATATTAATATCTGTAATCTTATTTAATTCATGATCGTGTCAAAAAATTTATCCAGACCAATGCATCAGTTTCTTTAATTTTATGATGGGGACCAAAAATGTATGGAAAAATTATATTGAGGCCAAAAAAGTGACCAAATATGTACGTAATTTTTCAAAGGCTGATGTTATTGAGTCCAAAATTGGGTATTAAAATATAATTAACCCTAATAAAAATGATAGTAAGACAAAAATGGAATCGAGTCCAAGTGTTGGGTAATATTAGTGTAATTAATCCTAATAAACATTTGTTATTAATTCTTCGTCCATTTCAATTTCTTGAAATTTAGTTTAATTTGCATTTATTAATTTGAGTTCATATTCTACCCATTTAAAGTTTATCAATATTAATGTTTAGTTAATTATTTATTATGTGAAAATTAAATACTAAAAAATATTTATGAACCCAAATTATGTAAAATGAACCTGGCCTAGTTAACAAATGTGAAATTAAACAAAATCACAATAAATTGAAATCGAAATAAAAAAATGAAAGAAAAATTAATAAATTTAATCATGTTGTAAATGATGTAAGATAATTGGTAGGAGATGAATATTTCATCCATTAGTACAGAAATTGCCCATGAGATTTCCTCTTATACTTTTTGGTATTTCACTCCATGTTTTATACTTACATTTTGAGCTTTTCTTCTTTTCTTTTTCCCCTTCGATTTCAATTTTTGTAATTTCATTTAACTTTTACAAATGTTAATTAGATTTAATTATACCCAATTAATTAGGGTATATAAATAGTTTATAGTATTTAATTATCTATTTTTAAATAATAATTAATTATCGCGGTTGATTATTCAATAATTAGAATGATACAATTTTTAATTCATTTTTTTGTTGATAAATATTGATAAAAAATATTTGTATTATAATTAATATTTTATTTCTAAAATAATCCTTAAAAAACTAAAAATTTAATAATTTAACATAAAGTGAAATAAGCATGAATTTTGAAGTGAGTGAATATTACCTGTAAAGTAGTTATTTGATAGATCCATTGTTAGTTTTGTATACCAAAAAGCTTGTCTTTGTATATAATAAACAATATTAAGATAATATAGATTGAATAATGAGTGCAGTCACTGTTTGTGCATTTATTTATTGTAATATTTATATGCATGTTTCCATATACTTGCATTGTAGATGATATGGTATGGGTGAACACACAGTAAATATTATATCATCGGATTCCTTGCAAAGTATTAAAAGACTCGCAGTTTAGATGGTCCTGAACCAATCATTGTACACTGCAGAATAATCTGATAGTTAGTTTATCTTGACTAACTGATTATTCTGATACACTAATTAGTGTATTGAGGTGGATCATGATAGGATAGTATTCTCTGTTCTGACCTTAAGTGAGAGAATAAAAATCCACATAGTTCGAATTCTTAACTCATATATAGTGACGGACATATATATGTTGTGTCGACTGTTTTGATTTATCAATGAGTGAGATTCTTTGATAAGATCAACAATCTCGATATTTTGGGCAGTGGCATTTACATATATGATGGGACGTACATTATATATGGTCACCGTGTCCTGGTGCGCCAGGTTGATGATGTCCTCTTGAGGAAGCACAAAGATCATGAAAAGCCCTGCAAACAGAATATTAATTTATTCTTAACATGATACAGAAGTTGTGCGGTACTACTCAAGGAACAAGATATTAATTAATTAAATCTATCAGAAGCTTACATAATTAATTAATGGACATTGTATCTTAAACACGGGGAATGACTGAATTACAGGAGAAAGCATATTCGCAAATATGTATTAAATTGGTAAGTCAGTATTATTTTTTTAGTTGAATAAAAATAATATTTAATTTATTTATTTATATCCATGTCATGGATATTAGAAATTAAATAAATTAGTAGGCTAATTTAATATTTTTCTGGATCCATATTGTAACCCAATATGACCTAAGTGGACTGGAAATAGAACAAGAGTTGGAGGCCTTAACCCATTAGGGTTTGGGGAGCTGATTTTCGTCCCCCTCTTTATTAATTAGAGGGGGAGCACGGAAATTATTAAGAAAAATAACACAATACAGCCCCCCTCTCGAGCTCTCGTGATTCTCTAGGTTTCCACAACCGTTTAGTAGTCTGCAGCCCACCCTGCATCTAAATAAGGTCCGAGAATACAGCAGATCGAAGATCAAGAAGTAGAATATGGGAGCTATCAAGTTTTCAAACACTATGATGTTTAGCAAAGATTGTGTGTTCTCCATCAACAACGGGATTAGACATTTAATCTCGTGAGCAATCCGACAACTCAATGAAGTGAAGATTATTAAACCTCAAACAAAAAACAAAAATAAATACAAGGAGAAAACTAAATCCCATCAACAACAAATGACAGGAAACCAACAGCAAAACAAAAAAACAAAGGAATCAATCCTTATTACTAAGCCTAAAATAGCCTCTGCCAAAAAAATCTGATTCCACCAAAGCATTAATTTCTGGAAGAGAATATTGCCACCATCCCACAGGAAAATAATTACTAGCCAGTTTATCTGCCACCTGATTGCCTTCCCTGTATATATTTCGTGAGCAATCCGACAACGTTTGTAAGTACTGTTTCGATAGATTCTATTTTATTTCGCTGCAATAGATTCAAAATTGAAACTTGCATGCTAATTTAACATAGGATAATTAATGTCACACATAAAATTATGATTTACATGAGCTTAGAATTAATGATATCCAAATAGATCATGTGGGGTACAATTCGAAAAAACCCGAATAATTGGTATCAGAGCAAGTTTTAGCTATGCTCTAGAATTAATTCTATGTTTTATTCGAAATTTATGATTAAATATGATGATGGATTTATGTGTTATAAATTTTCATATTTAATTGTGTTAAAGTTTCGAATATGTTGATATTTAAATTGAATGGGTTTTTTATGAGAATCGGAAAATTCAATTTAAATCTTGACATGGGTGAAAGGGGGTGAAAGGGGGCAATAAGTTTTGAATCCAAGATATCTCTCTCACATGGGTGTTCTTGAGGGACCAATAAAAATTTATATTTATGATCCGCAATAGTATGTTTAAAAATATTAATTTTTATTATATTTATTTTCAATTATTTTCTATCTTAAGTAAATTAACAATTCTCAAAGCATCGAATTTATTTTATTTTTGCTTTTTTGTTGACTTGAGTTTATTTATTTTCGATTAGGATCATTGCTAAAACAAGTATAGATAGTATTGTTTTTTAATATTAAATAACTGGCCCATTAGCTCAGTTGGTCGCGATTCGAAACCTGCATGGGCCATTTAAATTTTATTTTTTTTGTTATTTTCAAATGATTTTCCCTTTTGTTCTAATAAAAAAAAAAAACAAAATCTTTATCCTAAACAAAAAGATGGCCACGTAGGAGTGAAACCCGAATTAAATTGAACCAATGAAAAAAGGGATTATCCTATCTCTTTATCTGTGCAACACCAAAGCCACCAAAACTAGATTTGTTCATAGTCAATACACATACTACACTAATAAACAGCAGTGACACCTATCTTGTTCTAATCAACACATTCACCACAAAATATGGCAACTTCATCGCTACAGGCCGCCGCCACTCTCCGGCAACCAGCCAAGGTTGCTAGAACCAGCGGCGGAAGCAGCCTCCAGCTCCGCCCTGTCCAAGGCGTCGGCAAGGCCTTCGGCGTCGAACACTCCGCGGCAAGACTGACTTGTTCTCTTCAAGACTTCGCTCAGAAATGCACCGATGCTGCAAAGATGGCTGGCTTTGCTCTCGCCACCTCCGCCCTTGTCGTTTCGGTATTGTATTTCTTCTACTGTTTTTGCTTCCATATCTCATTAGTAGTAATATTTAAATCCGAGTCAATGAGTTAGTTAATAATCCAGACTTGTTAGTGCCTATATCTAGTTTGTACGTTCCTACTTCTGTAATTGTCTTGCATTTTGCAAATTCCTATATATATGTTTATTTGAATCGAATGATCATTGTGAATCATTCACCATTTGCAAATATAGTTTCAAAATAGAGATCTAATTTACTGATACAAATGAATTCATAGCAAAGATAAATTAATCGGTAATTAATGATTGCAGGGAGCAAACGCAGAAGGAGTTCCAAAGAGGCTAACCTTCGATGAAATCCAGAGCAAGACCTACTTAGAAGTGAAAGGAACCGGAACAGCCAACCAGTGCCCCACCATCGACGGCGGCGTCGACAAATTCGCTTTCAAGCCAGGCAAATACAACGCCAAGAAATTCTGCCTCGAGCCCACTTCCTTCACCGTCAAGGCCGAGGGAGTGAGCAAGAATTCGCCGGCGGAGTTCCAGAAAACGAAGCTCATGACTCGCCTGACCTACACTCTCGATGAGATCGAGGGCCCTTTTGAGGTATCTCCAGACGGAGCGGTCAAGTTCGAGGAGAAAGACGGCATCGACTACGCCGCCGTCACTGTTCAGCTCCCCGGTGGGGAGCGTGTGCCGTTCCTCTTCACGATCAAGAATCTGGTAGCTTCTGGAAAACCGGACAGCTTTAGTGGAGAGTTCCTCGTGCCGTCGTACAGAGGGTCTTCCTTCCTCGACCCAAAGGGTCGAGGTGGATCCACCGGTTACGACAATGCAGTGGCATTGCCTGCTGGAGGGCGTGGGGATGAGGAGGAGCTCGAGAAGGAGAATATCAAGAACGTCGCGTCTTCAACGGGGAAGATTACTTTGAGTGTCACCAACAGCAAGCCGGAGACCGGTGAGGTGATCGGAGTGTTTGAGAGCATTCAGCCGTCTGATACTGATTTGGGATCCAAGGCTCCCAAAGATGTTAAGATCACCGGCGTCTGGTATGCACAGCTTGAGTAGTAGATTAATTAATGTTTTTTTTTTTGAGTTTATGTTTTTAAGATGTTGGAGAAACATCGGAGATCATTATGATGCGTGTATGTATATTAGCTGTGGATGTTCAATTATATTTCAATCAAGACACAATTGGCGGAACTGGAGTACAGTGGCTCTTGCTTTGAGGAACTTGTGTTAATGAATGCAAGTGTGTGTTTATCTCAATCAAGTTTCGTCCCAATTTAATCCTTCAACATTTTAAAGAATCAATCCGGTTACCTTAATTAATTCCTAAACTATGAACCCTTTTTTTAATTGGTTTTTCATGTCTGTCCAAATTTTAATTTGGAACGCACGTGGCTTGGGATCAAAGGCCAAGTGCGGCTATGTTCATAATTTGATCAGATTGCATCGTTTGTCTATTTTGGTGATTATTGAGCCTAAGGTCCAATTTGATTCGGATTTTTTCAATCGTCGTTTTGGGTTGACTTTAATTGGTTTTTCATGTCTGTCCAAATTTTAATCAAATTTTGGACAGACATGAAAAACCAATTAAAATTAAGGAGATTTTAATTAGTGATCTTTTCCTAAACTATAAATTGTTAATGCTCGTTATTTGAGCAACTATAACGTCCGTTAACACGTCTATTTTAACATGATTTATCTTAGGGCTTGCTCGATAAATCCCAAATTAAAGAACACAGCTATATTACAGAACATAACCTCTCTTAGGCGAATTCATCTCCAGAAATTACTACGAAATAAATTACAGATGTAGAAGCTTGAAGGGATGCCGTGCAAGAAAACAATGAGTCGATCCGAACATGTTAATCGTCACATATTATTGCGAGCACAACCACCACGTCTTGAAGAAGAAAAAGAAAAACCTAGAGATCTTTTTTCGCATGAATCAATCTCAAGAACTAATTTTAGATAACAAATTTTCAGATATTGGTGAAGGGAATTTCATTAATGGTGGTGAATTTGGATGGCTGATTTTGAACCCTCATCTATTATATTTCTCGAGAGACCAATTTTAATGGAGGTGAGAAGAACAAAAAATAGAGAAATGACTATGATTTTAAGCACAAGAGGGTGAGCTGCTGTTACAACTTAAACTTTTCGGTTTTGGAATATGTGGTCGCAACATGATACCTTTTTGGGAGTCTCCTGAGGCATCTAAAAGCAAAATTCGGAAGGTGATGATTAAATTAAAACGGCTCAAGGGAATTTTGAAGTCTTGGAATTTGAATGTTTTTGGCAATTTTAATAATAAAATTGACGCCTTGGAGAGGAATCTCAGCAAGGTTCAAGAAAATATTTCGAAGCATGGTTACTCGAATGCATATATTGAGGAGGAAATTCATATTCAAGCCGAGATCAATAGTGTTCTCCTGGTTAAGTCCTCGCATATGCAGCAGCAGAGTCGCATTGATTGGTTAAATGACAGGGACAAGAACATTAAATTTTTTCATGATTCAATCAAGGCTCGCCGCACTAAATCTTCTATGGTCGTTATGTCTATTAAGGGCGAGTTGGTTCATGATCAAGCTCAACTTGCCGAACATGTGGTGTATTATTTTCAACAGCTTTTTTCTCATACTGATAACACCAACATCGATTTCTCTCTTATTGATTTGGTATCCCTCATTTGGTTTCGGATTTTCATTCTCAGAAACTGGTCATGGCCCCTTCTTTGGATGAAGTCAAGACTGCTGTGTTCTCCCTTGATGCTAATAGTGTGGCGGGTCCGGATGGTTATACTGGAAAAATTTTCCACACAGCCTGGGATATTATTTCTCCAGATATTTTTAATGCGGTGTTGGAATTTTTCAAATTTGGTGTTATCCCGCCTGGCCTTAATTCTAGCTTTCTGATTTTGATTCCCAAAAAGGATCAGGCTATTTTGGTTGAAGATTATCGTCCAATAGTGTTGAGCAATTTTCTCTTTAAGATTATTTCCAAGGTTCTGGCTACAAGGATGAATGACATTGCCGCTAAGATTGTTACGACTCAACAATTCGGTTTTATTCAGGGCAGACAAATCCATGATGCTATCATGTTGGCTTCTGAGGGAGTCAATTCTTTGAACCGTACTCATGCAGGGCATAATATGGCGCTGAAGGTGGATATTACGAAAGCTTTTGATACTCTATGTTGGAATTTTTTATTACGGGTGCTTCGCCAATTTGGTTTTCCTCAAGAATTTTATGGATGGATCAAAAATATGTTGGAGTTGGCTCGAATTTCTATTTTATTTAATGGATCGCCCTTTGGTTACTTTTCTTGCTCTTGTGGTGTTAGACAAGGCGACCCGCTCTCTCCTATTCTTTTCGGCCTCGCAGAAGAAGTGCTCAGTTATTACATTACTCATACAGTAGAGAGAAAATCTTTGATGCCTATGTCTTATGGTCGATGAACCTCCTTTCCCACGTATATCTTATATGTGGACGGCGTGTTTTTTTTTTTGCCAAGCCTCTAAGAGTAATGTTAAAGTTTTGGCTAGAATTTTGAGGAAATATGCTAAGCTTTCTGGTCAATCTTGTAGTCGGGAAAAATCACGGGTTTTTTATGGCAAGTGTGTTTCTCCTAGAGTTCGCTCGGTTCTTCACTCTCGGTTGAGCTTCACGGAAGGCACTTTTCCTACTCGGTATTTGGGTGTTCCTAGTTTTGAAGGTACTCTGAAGCTTGCTCACATGCGGCCTCTTGCTGATAAAATCTTGGCCAAGTTTGATCGATGGAATGGCAAGCAGCTTTCAATAGCTTTCAATGGCGGGTCGTCTTTGTTTGATCAAATCGGTGGTTATGAGTTCCACTATCCACTTTATGATGGTGTATAAATGGCCTGGGTCGCTGGTGAATAAGCTAGATGTTGCGGCTAGAAATTTTTTATGGAAAGAAGACGTCAATGCTCGGTCCTACACGTCAGTCAGTTGGGCTCGGACTTGTGTCGTGGCTGAAGAAGGGGGCCTCGGCATCTCTTCTTTTAAAGATCTTAATCGGAGCCTTCTTATGAAGCTTGCATGGAATGTTATTACGTCTGATTCTCCTTACATGCATCTCATCTGCTCGCGCTATCTCCCGCAGCCACGATTCAACAAGCGTGTAGCTTATTCTACGTTTTAGCCGAGTGTTAGGCCCTTGGTTAAGGATCTTGTTCAAGATTCTTTTTGCATTATTGGGGATGGCTCTACTGTTGATTTCTGGCACGATAATTGGTTGGGTTGTGTTCTTGTTGACCGCCTTGGTATATCTTGGAATTTACATGCAAAGTTTAAGGATAAGGTTGGTGATTTTTTGGTGCAGGGAGTTTAGCATTTCACGGCTTCTTTTGTGCGATCATTTCCAGATGTTATGTTGGACATCCTGCATATTCAATCGTTTCCGGCATTGACGAAAGGGTTTGGTCTAAATCTTGGCGTGGAAGTGTCACAGCTAACATTACTAGGCTGCACACGAGAGTGCATTTTCCCTCGGTCCGATGGGGTACTTGGATTTGGGATTCTAAAATTCCTGTTCGGCGTTCTCTCATTAATTGGCATTTGTTGCTTTCTCGTCTTCCTACTTTGGATACTCTTTATGGTTTTATTGGTCCTATTATGTGTGTTATGTGTCGCGGAGAGGCGGAATCATTGGATCATCTCTTCTGGCGCTGCCCTATCGCTATTATTGTGTGGAGATGGGCTTTCAGCTCTTTTCATTTGGAGGAGATTACTGCGGCATCCATACATGAAGCTTATGTGTAATTCATGAATCGTTTTTTTAGCATCCAGATTTTGTAGCTTTGGAAGTCAGCTGTAATCACTATAATTTGGAGCATTTGGACTTACAGAAATAAAGCCATTTATGAGAATTTAGTTCCTACTCCGATGTTGATTATCTCCACGGTTCGTGTGGCTCTTCAGAAGATGTCCCTCATACGTGGTCGTCACGGTTTCATGCACAACATGGTCTCGGATTTAATTATTTTGAAGACCCTCAAGATCACGCCACGCCCAGCTCCTCCTCGTCAGTTATCTCGGTGGTGTGGCATCCTCCACCGCTTGGCTGGATTAAAATTAACACTGATGGTTCTTCTCAGGGTGCGCCGGGTAATATGTCCACGGGCGGGGCTTTCAGACGTTCGGATGGCATGATTTTCTTTTGCTTTCACACTGATGAGGGCATCGGATTCTCTTTCCTGGCTGAGCTTTTGGCGGTTATTGTGGCTCTAGAATGGGCTTAGAATCTGTCTCTTGACTTTATTTGGCTCGAGGTGGATTCTATTTATGTGGTTTCTTTGTTGTCTTCTCACAGTTTGCAGGTTCCTTGGCGTTTGAAAGCGTGTTGGCGTAAAGTGCTGGATTTCCTTAGTAATGTTCACTTTTGTACTTCTCATATTTATAGAGAGGGAAACTGGGTGGCCGACATTTTGGCTTCTCTTGTTGTTCATCCGGGATTTTTGGTTTTTTCTTATTTCTTGTATTGTGGACTCTGTTAGACAGGATTTTTCTCGTACTGATTATTTTCGTTCGATTTAGAGGGGTACTCTTTTTTCCATATGATTTTTCCTGCTATGGGTTTTCCATATGGGTTTTAATGAGGTCCCGGTCCCCTAAGTTATCGACATGTGATTTCTGGGACTGTTAGATTTGGGTTGTTCCTTTTCTTTCTTTTCAATACAATTCAATTAGAGATTACATAATATTGTCATAATTAACGCATAGGGTGTTCTTGTGTGCATCTTATGCACCATCAAACGGGTGCACGCGAACATTTTTTTTTCTGGCCATTATTTTTTAAGAATACAGATGATACTTTTGAAATTTTGAGTGATACTTTTTAGTGTTACAGTCGATACTGATTTTTACATTTTTTTCTTGTCGTTACTTTTTAAGGATACAAGTGATACTTTTGAGATTTTGAGTGATATTTTTTAGTATTACAGTTGATACTGATTTTGACTTTTTTTTCTGAGTTGACCTGCGTTGACCTTCTAATAGTACACCTAGTATACGGAGAATTGGCATTAACACATAATATTAATAATTATCAAAAAATTAAAATATATTGATAAATTAAATCTTGAAATGCATGAACTACTTTTTACCAATATAGAGTACAAAATCTCAAATTACTTTAATTTATGAGTGCAGGAAGGGAAAAGGCTCAAGGCCACTCCATTTATTTCAATCACTGGAACCCTCCGACACCAAATCATCTATTACACCTTTTATGCTACATTTCTTATTGCATATTTAATATTTTTAGTTTTTTTTTCATTTTTTTTCATTGATTTTAATTTTTTGTGCTTTAGTTTGATTTTGCACTTTTTATTTTGGGTTCATCCTACCACATTAGGATTTATTATGATTTTTCAGCATTTAATTTTTTAAATAATCAATTAATAATTGAAATTTGAAAATTAAATACTGAAAAATTATAATAAACTTTAATTTGGTAGGATGAACCATATATACCAAATATAAATGTAAACTAAAGTACAAAAATTGAAATTGAAAAAAAAATCAAATGTGCAATAATTCCATATATACAACACGTAATGTGTCGTAGATGATCCCCCCCTCAACCCAACCCAACAATAAAGAGAAAACACTCACAAAAGAAAAAAGAGATCTTCTTTTCCCATATGAGCCTTAGTACTACATAACATTTAAGAGTATTCATTTATTTTTCTTTTTTGTCTTTTTAATTATAGTTATGCTAGTTTTAGAGGACAAATATGTCATTTCTCCTTTGCCATAAATCTGCTCATCTAACACATCTTACAAAAATGATGGGTTAATTACACTTTGTATTATTGTAGATCGAACTATTTAAGAATTAACACTTTATCTTATGATATGAGTCAATTAACCCCCCCCCCCCCCCCCCCGCCCCCCCAAAAAAAATATATATTGGATTTTAACCTATTACCGTGTAATTTAGTTAGATTCACTTTTCTATTAAATTTTATAGGCAAATGAATTTTCAGAGTCCAATCAAACTAACAATCCTACTATCCTAGTTGATATAGCTAGCATTTACGAAGCCAAAGTTTGGGGTTTACTCGACGCTGCATCCTGTCCATTTGCATACCTTGGGTGGATCCTTGCCACGTGGCATCTCCCCAAAAAAAAAGGGCCGATATAACTGTTTCGGGGTTACCCGGGGGTACCCAGGTTAGTTAGAATATTATATTTGGTTATATTTGAAGTTAATGATTAGAAATGGCCCCAAAGTCAAAAAGGTACTGAAGGTTCCACCAAAAGCCACCTTTTTTAGGTCCGTACAATATCGGCCAGCCAATATCTCCCGCCATACACATTTTTTGTAGATCGGCGGACATTTCTGCAGTGATCTTGTGGTTGTTTAATCATGATGATGTTATCTGCTGTTTTTTTAGTTTGGCTTACGAGTGTTTATAGGTCTCTGAAACGATTGAACTGCCCATTTTGAAGGGGTGTGTAAATTTCAAAAACCGAGGAGGTGCGACTATTTTATTATAAAATGAAGGAAGATGTCTTTAAAGGGCATTGTTCTGTTGCTGGGTTGCTTAGGGAGGCAGAGAGAAAGGAGGAACAGAGCAAGGGTTTAAATCGCGCCGGCGAGAGGCGACCTCCAAGGAAGCGGTGTAAGTCGAGTTTAAGGGGTGGGTTAGTGAACGGTTTTTTTTTCAGTTTATATATATATCTATAGTCCGTCAGTTAAGATTTAAGAAAAATGCATTTTCCATTTTTTGTGACGTAAAACAGAGTTCTTACACATTTTTTGGACCCGGTTGTTTGTGTTTGAAGTAGGGATCTTAATTGGTTTGAAGGTTTTGGTTGAGGGAGCCATATTGTTGCACCGAAAAGCATTTGATGGCATCTATGGCGGAGCAGGGTAGGGGTAGGGGCGGCGGTCAAGGTAATGTGAAAACCTATAAGTGCTTGGAAGATTTAAAGTTTGATCTTGTGGTTTTTTCGTAAGTGTAGATGAGTTAGGGTTTTGTAAGAATGTTTTTGAAGCAAAAAAAGTGTAAAATGCAGGGGTAATGTTGGTTTCTGTACTGTCGCCGGTGTCAAGAGTTTTTGTGTGTTTGAACACAGCCTTCTTAACTTTGTGTTATATTGGTTTATTTGGAGTCTTATTTTTTTGGATTTTTCCCGCGCTGAGGTTTGTCCATTTGGGTATTCAACTTTTCAGTCATTATTTAGTTATATTAGTTCAGATCTGAGTGTTCGTTTATTTGATTTCTCCCCCACTGAATTTTGCTTGTTTCGAAATAGGGTTGAGTGTATGTTTATATGACTTCTACCTCCCTGTACTTGGTTTGGTTGGCAATAAGGTTTTAGTGATGGTCTGTTATATTTGTCCATCTCTGAGTGTTTGTTTTTTTGGTGTCTCCCTTGCTTGAGAGTACTTGCTTGGCAATTAAATGTGAATGACACTATATGTTATGATTGTAGGTGGCCTGGTTTCTTTTAGATGCCACCTGGAGTGGCTGGAAACAATTAAACAACTATTAGGGGCTGAGAACATGCGGAGTTTGAGGCGTTCTTGCTTTGGACACTTGTTTGACATTAGCGACATACAGTTCCAAGGTCAACTGTATCACATACTCGTAAGGAATCATCTTATTCCGTCGATAGAAAATAGGCTCTCTTTCAACATCAATGGGAGACTGCACGAGTTTGGTCCCATTGAGTTTGGCCTCATGACCGGGCTCAAATTTAGCGGGTAGTACGAGCCTCCGGCTGCCTCCACCATACACAGTCTCTTTTTCACAAACAGAAAGAGTCTTAAGTTCATTGATATCTCTGTAGCATTCCGGAAAGAGTGTAAGAAGACTAGTGGACGTTCGCTTTATGCACTGAAATTAGCTTTCTTATTTGTGCTATATGTTGTGGTCTTGCCGCGGGATCGTAAGGAGAAGAACATAGAGATGCAGTACTTGCATTTAGCGGATGATCTGAAAAGGTTTCAAGAGTACCCCTGGGGCAGAGTATCATACGAATACCTCTTGACAGCGACTTTGTCGCGTCGTAGAGTTGTTGAGAATATACTAAGATAGGAAAAGCGGATGGCTTACGATGTGCATGGGTTTGTCTTGGCCATGCAGACGTGGGTGTACGAATTCATGCCCGATCTAGGGCGAGATTGTGCGCATATCATTAAACGCAATCTGAATCGATTTCCGAGGATCCTTCGCTAGAGAGTTGATGAATTTTATCAGTACGATGAGTTGTTGGGATATTTCACATCGGAGTATGCAGAACGTCTGGTTAGGAAATCAGTTTATGGCCTTACTTTAAAATTATCTTTTTATTTATAAGTTCTTTCATTTAGCAATATAATATGATGATTATGTTAAGTGTTTGTGAATTTGTAGGGTATTGTGAGTCCGTCGAGCCGTGAATGGGAATATCTACAAGGGTTGGGCTTGGCAGAAAGACATATGTCCCCACCCAAATTAATCGTGAACCCTGAGGTGGTGAAGCGAAAAGCTTGCGACGGTGCTGTGCCACTCAGTGATGTGAAGAAGAGGAGAGTGGAACCAGATTCTGGGTTGAAAGATAGGCTCCGTTCAGCAAGATTGAAGGAGAAGGACAAGAATGTTAATGTTGATTCGACCGCAGAGTCGAAAAGCATTCCAGTGCAGGAGAAAGACACCGAAAGGGCAGATGCAGAAGAGATCGTTACCAATGTAATTTATTTGCATGTATTTTATCACTTGAAGTTGATGAGTTTGGACTCATTACATACGGTACTTTTCAGGTTACCCTGCTGGAAATTGATGTCCAAATCAAAGTGTTACTTAGGAAGATGGATTTGGTTGAAAGTTTGATTCGGCGATGCAAGTGCTGTTCGAAGAATTTTGGTGAGGCTGAGGCCGGAGATGTGAATGAAGATATAGGAGATGGTGGTCCATGTGATGGAAGGATAGCTAGTGAATTGAAGTTGGAAGAAGATAATGAAAGGCTTGAGGTTGGTGAGGCCAAAGAGGACAAGTGTGGAGGTGATGGGTTGGTCTTTGGGAAGACAGAAGTATTGGATGAAGGCTTCAAGGCTGCTGCTGTGAATCGAAAGAAGGGTAAAAGTTCTGCGCAAGGAGTTGGCTCGATGGGACGAAGAGTGGCCACGAGGTCAAGCCAGAGGCTCTCGATTACTCCAGTGAAAGCCTCCTCTGAACGGCGATTTATTGATGAAGCAGGCTTTGTCGAGGGAGCCCGATCATCTCAGGTGCTGGCAAGGAAAAATGCAAGACCTTCTGGTACAAAATCGGTTGTCCGTGAGTTGTTCGCCACTAATAAAGACATAATGTATGATCCCCTGGAGGCCACGTTCCATCCAAAAAACATAGAGGCATTTGAGGTTTGGTATGATGCTGCTAAAAAGTTGACGCCGTAAGTTTCGTATTAAGAATTGACTAGTTTTCATTAACTTGTCTTTATTTAGTTATTGTTGAGGTTTGTTCTACAGTTGTAGATTTATTGTGATACCTATCTTTATAATGCCAGGGAGCCTGAGACACCTCTTCCATTGATTAGCAAGCCCAGTGTGAATGTGTCATGGTTTGATAGTTTATAGGGGCGGAGAGAGTGGCTATGGGATGAGGTAAAAAAAACTCTGTTTTTATTATTTACTTATCAAGTAAGAGGCCGGTGATTAATTACAAATATATTCTTTCCATTGATAGCATATCGATGCATTGACGAACCTGCTACTGTGGAAGTATAAGAGGGTGAAGGAGAGCTTCGAAAGTGGATGGGCTGTCATGGATATTCTTGGCACGGTAAGCGTTAGATAGTTGAAAATGTATAGTTGATTAAAATATACCTAAAGCAAATCATTGTTATCTCTTTTATAGGGCTTCTTTCTGCATGGTAATTTTGAGAAGACATGGAGCTCAATGATGCAATATGTCAACGGGAACTGGCCTCGAGAAGGGGGTCTGCGCTGGGTAGAGGCAAGGTAAGTGATCGGTGTCGCCAATGTAAGTGGGAACCACTGGGTTTGTTATGTTATTTCCTTCGAGAGCCAAACTGTGACAGTCTATGACTCCCAGCGATAGGAGAGTCATTGGCCGACTGTCGCCAGTCATTTTCATAATATGAGTAGATACATTCCTTGGCTATGTGCCAATGCTGGAATCTGGGCTGAGAAAAAAATAGGAGCTGATTTGAGAGAGGTGTGGGAGGTTGTGTCTGGTGTTGAGGCTCCACAACAAATTGGAAATCACGAATGCGGAATCATGGCCGTGAAATTCATGGAGTGCTTGGCTTCTAATCACGACATGACCTCAATTGACCCAGCAAGGTGTGGGATATTCCGACGCATCTATTGCGCCCAACTGTTTGAACTCGGTTGTGATTTCCCGGCGGAGACAGGACGGAGAGGTGGCCATAGGGAGATTGTTGAAGGGTAGGCGGCAGTGTTTGCTATTATCTTTTGCTTGACCAGCGTATACCTTAACTTATTATGTCTATGATGTAATCTGCAAACATTATTAGTGTGATTGGTAGATTCTAAAAACTTCTTAGATGGTTCATTTTTTGGATGCGTGGATGTGTGATAGGCTGGTTGTGGTGTCTCTTTTTTAGGGCTTCTGTAGTAGGTGATGATGCCATGTAGTAGTTGATGATGGCCGATATGGATCAAAACATGATGTGGGCTTTTGGGTGTTTAATTATTTAATGGGCCTATTTATAGGTTTTGTTCTTATTTTCAATGTCAACTAATACTGGCCCATTTCCTATGAGGAGGATATTTGGACAGCCCAGAGTGGTTTTAGGACAGTTAAGCCAACAAAGAAAGCCGGCCCATATGGGTTAATTATATATTGGGCCCGTTATTTGAAACAAAATATTTGCTTGCTTTTTACAACTGAAATACCTCAATTATATGTCTGTCGACCTGTAGCCTATAAATAATTATCAATTTTAAAGGAATATAATGATGGTTCCGTAAATGCAGTTAGAGTTAATCGTTTGAAATTAATGGAATGCACTATAGATTAGTCCTCTTTCATGGTTCCTCCTTGAAATCATGCAAGCAAGTTCCTAAATTCCAAAAAATACAACAGTTATATGGTCAAAAATGAAAAACGTCGCCCGCAGGCTTCGATCCCGCGACCTCTGAAGTATTCAAGAAGCGAGCTACCCACTGCGCTACTGTAAGCTAATGGTTTGAGCACTCATACTCCAGGTATATAAAATGACCGATTAATTGTGCCAAATTTTAGAACATACTTTCACCCACAAATGTCTTCAAGTTCTGCAAAATCATCAAAATTTAAAATTACATGTGTCTCATTGTAGTTTACTTAATTGTGTTTGGACGATTGTAATTTTTATTTTGTAGTGAAGTAAATTATGATACTACAATTGTATGGGCATTTTTGCGATAATTATTATAAAAAAAATGTAATAAAATAATATGATTTTAAAAAATGCAGGACGCAAATACAAGTTATTTCAATAACCTGTTCTTGTTAACAAATGAAATGATAAATAATCTATGTAGTGAGTAAGAAAAGGAATAAATAATATTATAATTCAAGGTCGTGTTGGATGAGGTCACTGATGGAGTGTATAAAATATATACAGTTGGAGGTTGTGGATGTGGAGGATAGATAATATATCAACATTGGGGGAGGTTCGTATTCACTTAATATATTATCAAATGTTTGATTAAGATTCGTTGTACTTTTACCTATGAAGTAACAAATTTTGCAAATTCTTGTTACGGTTTTTCTTGTGGGCTTCGATTTTGGGTTTAAAGTCTTTGAATCTAGTTTCAGGGGTTTCAACAGGGTTTAGGGAATGTTTTGGTTGGTTTGATAGGGTAAATATAGGTTTGGTAATGTTCTCGGGGTTTTTGGGTCTATGGGGTTTCAAATGGGTTTCGGGGGTTTGATAAGGTATGGGGGGTTTCAACAGGGTTTAGGGGGGTTTGATCAGGTTTCAGGCCTTTCAACAGGGTTTCGGGGGTTTGGTTAGGTTTCGGGGGTTTCAACAGGGTTTACGGGGGTTTCATAAGGTTTCGGGGGTTTGATATTATTTCGGGGGTTTCAACAGGGTTTACGGGGGGTTTGATAAGGTTTGCAGGGGTTTCAATAGGGTTTCGAGGGTTTGATAATATTTCGGGGGTTTCAACAGGGTTTACGGGGGTTTCATAAGGTTTCGGTGGTTTCAAATGGGTTTAGTTGCTTTTCAAGGGGTTACGACTACTCACATCAGCGACATTCATCCAACCCAACATTCAAAGAAAATAATAATAACTCTCTCTTCCAATCTACATAAAATATACGTTAATTTTATTTTTTAAATAAAATGTTATTCATAATAATTTTTACTGTATTTAAAAAATCAAAAATAATTTATGAGATACATTTTTAAAATTTAAGATTAAAAAAAAACTGAAAATGAAATTTGTGTGGGGTTTGGCAAAAATTCTGATATGATGTAATATATCTATTCTTTTTTTTATATGTTTTCTCATGAGTCACGTTGAACAATTCGGTGTTGTTTGAAAATCATATCTTAAAGTTACAAACTACAAAATAGTCTTTTATGTCAAAGTTTGAAATTTGAAATAATAATAAGTAATGTTTGAAAACCATAACTTCCTCGTTTTTAATCCTACGCACACAAAAAATATATCAAATTAAAGCTCTCTTCATGCTCTTTCATTTAAGATGTCGAAAGGCTATGTTTGGATGGAAAAATACGAACGAAAAATAAAAAAGAACCTGATTTACGCGTGCCCAGGTTGTAAATGCTTTCGTTAGCATATAATAATTCTTCGTCAGCATTATGATAACATATAAACGTATGCTAATGAAGCACTTCTCATATGCTAACATAATATATTCGATGTGCTAACAAAGAATTATCATAATGCTAACATAGTATAAATTTATTAGGGTTTATTAATTCTCAATTATGGTTTATTTAATCTCGATTATGGTTTATTCCATCTAATTATCATTATTCTTTTGAAATTTAATTTTTTGTTTATAGTTCTTAATTGATTATTATGGTTTATCCTATCCAATTATAATTTATAACGTATGCCGATAGAGTATTGACATATGCTAACATAGTGTATTCGCAATGTTGACGAACCAAAACTATAATGCTAATGTAGTACAAATATATTATTATTATGATTTCTTTCAACTCATTTAGGGTTTACCACATCCAATCAATGTTTATTTCATCTAATTAGGGGGGTTTCATCCAATTATGATTTTTTCCATTTAATTAGGGTTTATTAAATCGAATTAGGTTTGTAATTAATTTTTAGAATATTTTTTTCGCCAACAATATTTGAAAACTTTAATTAGCATAACTATAATGCTTCGTTAGCATTATGAGTATACTTCGTTAGCATAACGATCTGTTATCAAATCCTCCGCGATTTTTATGAGAATTACCAAATTACAGTAATACCCCCGCGCGAAAAACTTTTCAGATATTACAAAATTGCCACGGCCTTTTTCATCAAATCTAGACCTTTGATTTTTGATGGATGTGTGGTGTGAGATGTGTTCTCATTTCTCACACAAGGGGTTATTTTTATATAACCCCACCCCTATATATATATATATATATATATATATATATATATATATATATATATTCTATCCAACTACAAAATGGTAAAAATTATCATCACCTTATAGGTTGGAATAGAATTTGCACTATATTCTGAAAAGTCATCTTGTTATGAGATTAAATACAAAAGTGTACTTTGTAAATAATATTTTGAAAATATTTTGTTAACAATAATATTTTTAGAAAATATATAGTCAAACGGTAAATACTGTTTAAATATAATATTTTTTTTTTGTTCATTAATATTTTTAGAAAATATATTTTCGACGGGTAAACGCTCTTTAAAAATAATATTATGTTTCAGAAATATATGGATTTATGAGAAATACCAAGATATTTTATTGGCAGTGAACGAAATTATTTGAATTTCAAAAGTTTGGGGTTTGGCTTCTCCTGGAAGCCTTGTAAAGTCAAATTAAAAGTCATTTTATATTCATCTGGTGTTACATTTCTCCGAACTCACCCCTGAAGAAAAGCCCCTCTCTCTTCAGATCTCACCCTTCTCCAACGATGGCTTCTCTCGGCGGAAACTCGACCAGCTCCTCCGCATCAACTCGGGCAACGACCCAGACCGCTTCTGCTCCGGTATGTGATCGACATGGGGTCAGTGAGCTCTACACCTCAAACACTGATGGCAATCCATTTCGACGTTTCGTTCGCTGCCCCGAGAGACGGGTATGCTCAGAATTTTTTATATGAAGGGTTAATTATCTTAATTCCTTTCGGAATATAAAACTGACATGTGAGTTTAACATTTTGCCTAGGTTTCCGACTGCAGGTACTTTGAATGGGTGGATGACGAGATGCCAGCATATTACCTAAGGTGTGTGCAACGGTTGAAGCTCCAAAAAGAGTCGGTTGAGAGTCAGCTGCAGTACAAGAACCTGATGATAAAGACCTTGTACGAGAAGCTGAACTCACAGGATGCACGGGGCGAGGGCTTAATGGCTGGAAAGATTACCGTCGGGCCGGCGCAGACGACTCAAGGCGGAAAGACAATTGTCGTCGTCGTGGCCCTTGTTGCCGTCGTTTTTGCAGCGTTATACCAAATATGGTGAATTCCCTTTGTCTATATACTCCTAAATCATAATTTAAAATATTAATGACAACAGTATTATTATTATTATTATGGTTTATTATAATTATTATTATTCATATTATTATAATAATTATATAGTTCCTAGTAATATTATTATTGCTATTACTATTATTAGTATCACTATTATTATTATTATAGCTTATTTCAGTGTGGTTATTTTTGTAAGAACTTATGATTATTATTATCATCTGACAGGAGCAATCCAGATGTTTTCAATATTAAAAAACTGTGAAATAAATGGATTGATGAATATTTTGGGGTGAAGGGCTGAGTAGTATTGTTAGCACTAAAATTTGCATCAATAGGAGTACTGATGATTATGCAGTCTCGGTTGTTATTATTTTGGAACTCATTCTGGGAAAATCTCATTGTATGTTGTTGCCAAATTAATCTTCATTTCTCAAGTATGTATACCTGCAATTGATTGCTTCATTTGATGCTAGCTTTCTGTCTATGCCTCATATATTGGAAGCCCTTGTTTTTTCCTACTGCATCACTTCAACAGCTTACTTATAGTGTAGTTGAATGCATTAGGATCTTATTCATAATTGTTATGACAACTGGGAATACATTTAAAAAGGAACAAACATTGTATATCTCTTCAAACTAATGAGGTACACTTATTAGTATGCATACAACCATGAGTTCTTGTATTACTCATCTACGAACAGGGCACACAACTTTAGGTATTGTGGCTCACCCTTCTCTTTGTAAGCATGCGCCAGCGGCGTTAGCTGGCCAAAAGTAACAAGAAGCTCAGACAATATACAAAAACCTATACTGCAAAAGTGACTTGAGATTAATTCACTCACCGTAGCTAGCTCGGCAAAGACATCTTTCGACATGTACGACATTTCATTCATTCTCTTATGCCAGTAAACATGCGTGTGCCCGATTATGAATTGAAAAATATTTTGTCGCTCGAACAGGGAACCGACCTTCTCGCCATAAAATGATTTTGGAATACTTATGTCGAATTCTTCATTCAGAAGAGGGGCAACGCGTTCAATGAAGGCCGGATTTCGCCATTCGGGACTCACCTGCCACGTTCCATTCTTTTTGGCTGCCAACGCCAAGTCGATAAATCTGTCTTCCAGTTCTCTCGTCCAAATGCTGTCGTAGAAATTTGTAAATTCCCCCATATATATAGATTGATATGCAGAAAGTCATTAATTTGGAGGAAAATCTTCCTCTACACAGAAGCAGGGGGTTCTATTATAGATGAGTAGGAATCTTTGCCCACCAAAAAAACAAGAACTAAAAAACAAAAACATGAGATAAGCACAAAAACTTTTATTACATAGGCAAGAGCTTTTATTTGTCAACCGATTTCAGGATATAGATATATATTCCTAGGGAAAGGTCATCCCTCAAGCTAAAGCGATAAAATAACATTAAGTAAATACAAGTTATTGAAACATTAGTTTCCGTCCCTCGACCGAGAATGTGCACTGTATGAGGACCATTGGGAGCGGCTTTCTATTTTAGACGGACTGTCAGTGGATTTATATGTTCGTGCTGATGCACTTGGTTGATCCACTACTTCGCTCACGCATTCATTGTTAGACGGATCACCGCTTCGAGCATTCGTCCGGGAATGGGTTTCGGATAGAATGATGGTCTCCCGGAATAAAACTCTCATCTGTTCCCAACAAGGTTCACCTTTAGGCCTATACACTAGCAAGTTGGGTCGTATCTGTACATCACAAAACATTAAAAGATGTAAGTATATGAACAAAAGGGCGTGTAAATGCACAACTTAATTTATACCCTTGAGATTACAGTCCAGACATCGAGAGATGCCTCCACAGTGTTATCTATTGGGTAATAGAAAACATCGGGCCAGGAGATAAGCCATTTGAATTGGTGGTAACGCTCTTCCCATTCCTCCAATTTGGCTAAATATGATGGAAAAGGTATGTCGACGCCCAACTCTTCATTCACCTCATCCCGAACTAAATGAAGAACCTGCTTATTGTTTTCAATGTCTCCTACAATCCAATTATTATTCCAATGCTCAAAATCCAACTTCAAAAGAACCACACTTTCAACATCTCGAGACCACATCCCAACAAAAAAAGTATCATCTTGTGAAATTGGATTGGGTGCAGCCATAATTGACTATGCTTTGCCTCAATATTTATCACAACATATAAATGTATTTATAGAGTCATGCAATAATTGTTATATCACATTTGTAATAGTAACCCCTTGGTAGAATACCATCATGTACAATAAAACAAAGAAGAAATAGCCAACTAAAATTGCAGACCCCGTGAGCATCTCTTAAAGCCACACATAAGGCATTCTCTTGTCAAATCTGTTTTCCATGTGCTCCTGCAGGTGCATAGAAGAAAAAACAAAATTTGGACATTATATATTTGCTCTTAATTTATACCCACATTTCAACTAGCAAAATGAAGCACACGGCCACATATTTTGTTATTCATCCACATGTCATATATATAACTATAAATATAAATATATTAAATTATATAGATGTCTAATATTTTCAAGCATAAAAACAATTCAAGCACGCAAAGTTAAACCATTGCTCTCACCACCTTACTGTCCTGATTGTCATTGACATCCATCGTCATTGAATTCAAACGGGATGGTTGCGAGTTAAATTCCTGCAAATCACACGGAAATACCTTAAATATTTTATCAAAGGAAAATTGAAAGTCAACAAATTAAACCTCCACTCGTACTCGACAAAATTCAGGCCAATAATCATTGGGACTCTGTAAAGAGTTTTCAAATTCAGTGCTTGAGTCGACGACCGGACTATGATCTTTCATCTTTGCACCTGCTCATAATTCAACAATGATGAAGTGCATGCTATTAGTTCCAAACTCAAATGAGCGATAAGCGCAAACACCCACACGGCTAACCTTCTCCTTTAGGGCCTTTCAACTTGCTTTTCCTCCACGTTCGACGAACGCACTTCCCACGACTTTTCACTGGAGATGGGTTCTTCATCTTCCAGACAGGTGTGCCATTGGCTGGGCTCTTTTCCGGCTGGAGAGTTCTCGCTTCATAATCCTTTAGCAAATTTTCTCGCAACTCAAACATAGACTTTTGCATTCGGGACCTGCTTCGACCATCTCCCTTTAATTGGTATGTCAGGTCATATGTTAACCGCATAACATTATTTACAAAGACTAAACCTGATAAATTATCATTAACAGATGTTCGGGAAACATAATTCAGACTGGGAATGCATCTGCGTTTGCACTCTCTCGTCCATCTTCTAAGTATGTATCATTCAGGAATTACTTCAACATTCACCAAATACAACACTTTGAATATGTGGCGGCAAAATACTCCTTTCGACTCCCACATTCGACAAGTACATGAAATGTCATGGGTTTCCTTGTTAAAGGAAACAAGTCTCGTCCTATCCGACAAAGCACTAGAGCTGATCTCGAACACAAGGTCACTGTTTGAATAGTGTGTCTGGTCAACGATCTTCGTATTCATTGAATGATGAGCTTATAGATATTACGCGTGTATACTCTTGCAACATGTGTTAACAAATGGTTGTTCTCCAGAAATTGCCCAGGCATTCCACGACAAAGAGCATCCTCAACATTCTCCCTCAACCGCTATTCGTTCTGCACTTCACAATAGCGAATGACGAACTCGTACAAAGTATTGCTTCTACTTCCTAAATCTTTCAAAATTCTGTTAGTCACCTCACTCCTGGATGTAGCATGCAAACCGGCTGAAAACCGATCATTGGTGAACACGGAAGACCATCTAGTTCTCAAATTATACATGTTTCGGAACCATCTATTACCAGTCAACTCATACGTATGAATTAGTTCCTGCCATACTTCCTCAAACTCCTCTTCGGTCTCATAACCATTCATACAACGATTCCATAACTTCTTGAACTCGATATTCCCATTTAACGACCCAAAATGTGAGGGGGCATTCTGATTAATGTGCCATTGACACAGATGATGCGCCGCACTTTTAAACGTGTAGTCAACACCATTCATGAGGGCCTGACATTGGTCAGAGAAGATGACTTCAGGCTCCTTTCCGTACATCGCCTCGAGAAATGCACCAAATAACCATTCAAATGTTTTTGTGGTCTCATCGGATAAAAAAGCTAAACCAAACATCACATTATGGAAATGGTGATTAACACCAATAAAGGGTGCACATACCATGTTGTATTTATTGGTTTTGTATGTAGAAGAAAGGCTCCTTATTCGACTTCTCCATGAAAAATTGGAGCAAAGAATTTGAATCTCCATCCTCCACCTTCATCTCACTCTTCTTGCGCCCAAGATGTATGTACGCATCCGTCCGAGTGAATCCAACATTCTGTCTCCCACCACTCTCTCGCTCCATGAATTTACAAGCGCGCGTCACAGGTATGCCCGCAGAATACAGAGCTTCCAAAATTGATTTCTTCGCATTACATAGTTTTCTTGCTGAGCGCAATAGATAGCTTTGATCCGGGTTCAGCAATTCATGGTTATGAACTTTCTCAAACACAAAAATTGTCCAAGCACCATCTCGTTCGCGCATAACACGAAGCCTTGCTTTACAATTGCTCCTTGTCACCTGTTTCTTATAAACAGCTAGCCTACCATTTGATCTCTTATTATCCAGTAAACCTTCACACGAACAATTAAAAACTTTCATCCGGATCTCCGATGAATTATCAAAATATTTTTGACAACCTTTCCTTACGCTAAACCCCTTCAAGCGTGCATACTCACAATACAATGCATAGGCCTGATCAATGTCCTCAACCAAAGAACCCGGTTCCAATCTGCTCTCAATCTCACACCCAATTTCCCCAGCCCCATCATAACCATCCTCACCCTCTGTTTTAGGTGCATCGTCGTCAATTTTGGGTGAGATGGGAGCATTCTCACAACCATCAGATTCACATGAGGGAGACAGATTTAGATTGAACACCATTTCAGAAATAATTAACTCATCAAAAATATGAAAATGAACTCATGAATATAGAGCGAATTTAGGGCGCGGCATTTCAAAAATTCCATTCTACAACAACAAAAAACAGCTCTGAAGTCACAAGTGAATGCACTACTGCTGCTGCTGCCTCATCAAAAATCAACTGAGAATTGAAAAACATATCACTACTGCCACTGCCTCAACAGCCAAAATTCGCCTCAAAATTCGCAATTCAATAGCGAGTGTTACCACCACCCCAATCATAATCATCTCAACATATTCAAAATTACAAATCAAACAGTACTGCTCCGGGGACTACCAAATACACAATAAAATTCAAGAAATAGACATAAGAATTCATGCATATATTTCCAAGCTATTCACCAAGACATACCTTCTTCCTCGGCCGCTACAAAAACACACATTGTCGCTATTCCAACCTTATGGCGCGCAAACCATATCCAAACTTTGCTCAGTAACCATGAAAGTACCCCTACAATTTGGGTCGACGCCCTCATCAAATATACAAAATAAAAAAAGAAATAGGTTATTAGTAACAACCCTAACTTAAAGAAACACCAGCACCGCAGCTCCAATAAACAAATTCAGGTGCTTTGCACTAAAATCAGTCAAGCCGATTGGGGGATCGGGACTCTCACTGCATTCCAATATTTAGGAGAAATGCCCATTCATCTTTATTCAGTTCACAAAAAATTACAGCAAAAAATTAAATTGGCCGATACATGCCACGTCAATAGCCGATAGTTGACCGAAATAACTACATAACAGTTCAATTTAATCAGGGTCAGACAAAAAGAAAATTATAAATCAAATACACGTGGCAAAGATCCAGCCGCGGTATGCAATGCGGCTGGATGTAGGATTTATTATGATTTTTCAGTATTTAATTTTTTAAATAATCAATTAATAATTGAAATTTGAAAATTAAATACTGAAAAATTATAATAAACTTTAATTGGGCAGGATGAACCATATATACCAAATATAAATTTAAACTAAAGTACAAAAATTGAAATTGAAAAAAAAAAATCAAATGTGCAATAATTCCATATATACAACACGTAATGTGTCGTAGATGATCCCCCCCTCAACCCAACCCAACAATAAAGAGAAAACACTCACAAAAGAAAAAAGAGATCTTCTTTTCCCATATGAGCCCTAGTACTACATAACATTTAAGAGTATTCATTTATTTTTCTTTTTTGTCTTTTTAATTATAGTTATGCTGGTTTTAGAGGACAAATATGTCATTTCTCCTTTGCCATAAATCTGCTCATCTAACACATCTTACAAAAATGATGGGTTAATTACACTTTGTATTATTGTAGATCGAACTATTTAAGAATTAACACTTTATCTTATGATATGAGTCAATTAACCTCCCCCCGCCCCCGCCCCCCGCCCCCAAAAAAAATATATATATTGGATTTTAACCTATTACCGTGTAATTTAGTTAGATTCACTTTTCTATTAAATTTTAGGGGCAAATGAATTTTCAGAGTCCAATCAAACTAACAATTCTACTATCCTAGTTGATATAGCTAGCATTTACGAAGCCAAAGTTTGGTTGGTGATCTGGAAATGCTTTCAGCTTCCATAATTGTATCAAGAATTTTTGTTCTATTACATGTCATTATTTATAATAGACAAACTGAATTATTTTTTTAAGAAGAGTGTAACTACCTGAAAAACCATTTTTAATTAGTCGTTACCATTTTCTGAAAATATTGATTTAAATGAGTTAATTATATTAGTTAGTCCTATATAAATCGCGCATTATTTATTATTAAAATGTGTATCAAATTCTTTTCATGATATTACATTATAAAATTTTAGCGAAAATTGTGACTCATTAATGGGCCAAATGAATTTAATATTTGTTTTAAACTCAATACTATTTTCAAACTAATATTTTCAATCCAAAGCCATCTTCTTCACGTGGAGAAATCAAATGCATGTTTCTTGCAAATCACACTTTCAATCTTCAACCAAATTAGTGGAATTAAATCGCAATTAATTTTTAATCAAATCAATCAGCCCCTAATTTGAAAGGTTCCATTTTTACGTTAAAAGAAAATGTTTAAAAGGGGACTCTAAAACTTATTGCATCACAACAAATATATATATATATATATACACATATATTAAAGCAAAATCGTGAAGGGTAAAATTGTAATAAAAAAAATTTGAATAAAATAATATAAATAAATTACTTGTGAAAATTTCTACAATAATCTCAAACAACCCAGTTGGCAATGTCTATCTCTCACTGTCTAAAGGTTCTCACGTTCGAAACCCTCTGCTTGCATTTTCTTTTCTTCACATAATGTTTTTTTGACTTTTTCTTAAAATAGTGAATTTTTCTTTTCTTCACATAATGTTTTTTTGACTTTTTCTTAAAATAGTGAATTTCTTAATTTCAAAAAATTGCTGCCTAATTAACTTTTATGATTTTTTTTACTTTTTTTTTAGTAAGAAAATTTGGTAGATTCCAAAAACAACAAACTTCATAATTCACGTGATTAATTTCATACGCTTTTATTTGTTTCATAACTTAATTACAATAAATTACTGCCTAAATTAATTATACTAATAAATTGTAGTTCCTAAATCACATCATTAATATGATAATTTCATCTTTTTTTTTTCCGCTAGCTAAATTAATTAGAAGCACTTCTGCATTCCACAATGTATTTAATATTGTGGCATGGGTAATTGGACTATTGATAATTGATGATATTAAAGAAAATAAAAATTCTTCAATCTCCCATCTAAATTAAATTTTCTCATTTTTTAGATTTTTTGAAAAGAATGAGATGGAAATCATTCAAATTCTAAATTCAAGCGTGCGCATACATACACACATATCTCAAGAAACCTTTCATATGCTTAATTAAGTACCTAAAAAAATCTTGAACATTTAATTCATTTTTATTTGAATATTTTTTTTTACTGTATTGTTACTTTCATCTATTAGGATGCATCATAATTCATATTATATACTCCCTCCGTCCCATAATTATAGTCCATTATTCCTTTTTGGGATGTCCCAAAATTATAGTCTTATTCTAAATTGGGATTGTATTTAAATATTTTTTTACAAATATAACCCTATTTGATATAGTATGAATGCAATTAATATAGTAAAAAATAAGGGCAATATAGGATAATTATTGTAAATTGTATATTTCCAATACATATTAAATGTGATTTCTTAATCTGTGTGAAAATAGGAAGTGGACTATAATTATAGAACGGAGGGAGTATGAAGTTGTCTAATGAAACTAAGAAGACCAAGTATCCATCAACTGAGGAAGATTATATTGAGTAGAGGATATTAATTGGAGTTTGTGTGTCTTATGTTATGCGTGTTGATCAAGATTGAAATAGTGCAAGTCTTTATAGTTTATTAGTGTGGTTTTTTATTTATTTCATATATTTTTTTAACTCCTATCTACGAAAAATTTATCTTCTTATTGTCTAATTAAATCTCCACATTATTCATAATTAAAAAAATGATCACAACATACATAACTCAAACAATTAATTTCTTTTGCGACATTTTTTTATAGCATGTTTGAATTATTATTTACTCCAAAATGATATGAAGTTATTCATTTGTTTAAATAATTATGATAATTATATATATATATATGAAAATATAGTTTAGGTTTTAGTTTATTTAAATATTTTCATACATTAGTTTCACACTTATATATATATATATATATGTGTGTGTGTGTGTGTGTGTGTGTTGCATATATATCTAATAATGATTTGGTTTTGCTCTTAGCTTCTCAATTATTATAAAATAAAATGATACCGAGCATCGCGCGAGAGACATACTAGTATATAGTCAAAGCAAGTTCTTTATTTCTCTCTAACTTTCAAAAGGCATGAACTCCTTTTATGGTTTTCTTGCACTAGTTTTTAGAGAGGCGTCGCGCGTGGATAAGCTTATAATTGTGTTGTTCAAAGTTCAAGTTAAGGTGGGGATTCTCTCGAAAAATACATATGGACTCTTATCCTTGTTATATTTATATATGCGGTGTGCAGATGGGCCTATGAGTCATATGGGCCTTCGAGCATATGTTATGGGCCTACAAGTAAGATATTTATGATGATCCTACGGGATATATGTTACGTTGGCCAACGGGCTTTATTAACGAAATATGTTATGGCTTATATTTACTGCTATATTTGTATAACCTGGATAATTGAGTCACCCATTGAGTTAATAGCACTCACCCCAAAGTTATTTATTTTTCAGGCTAAGGAAGCTCGGGCGATGACGTGGAGACGAACTGATGGTCAAGATTAAATAAAAAAAAATTATTATAAATATTATTTCCGCTGTATTAAATTCTTTTATTGATTAAATAAAGTTATGAAATTTTGGGACGTGACAAAGAGTAAGATAAATTATGTTAAAATGGAAAATAAGTGGTATTATATTTGCACGGTGTAACATTTAAGAAACCAAATTTTGGTGGATAATTAGAGTTGCAAGAGCTATCCTTTTTATACGCATAAATTTGCTCGCTAAATTTTTTTTTTTTTTACCTGAGATAAATAGGAATAAGAATTTGTCCCTTATATGCATAAAAAATAAACAGTAAACATCACATATTCACATTCGATGCTATTTTTTTTTCCTCCTGAAAAAAAGAAGAATAATAATTGTTCACACGCATCAATATAAAAATAAACAGTAAATATTGCATTCAATAAATTCAATACTAAATAATATATGTATACATATTCAATATATTGCATTCAATATATATTATTCAAACATAGAAGATATAGCTTTGTGCTTGACCAATCAATCAATTCACTTAAGAAAAAGGAAAAAGAATAAAAAAATAATGAAAAAGATCCTTCATCTTTGGTTGCTCTCATGCAACACGAATTCCTGCGTGATTAACGGAATATGCAATGCTGCAATCTTCACTAAAATAAAATTTCAGAAAAAAGAGCAAATAGTGCTAATGCACAGAAAAACAAACACTTCAAATATATTTGCAAATGTCAAAAATGGATCTCTGTAGTTCTATATGAGGAGTCCAATTGATGAACTTAACCGAAAATTATCTCCATATAGACAGCATCTACGTATGTCAGTAGCTCATACCATTTCATTTTCCCAATGTGATACCAAGCAGTCCCAGTGAAAGATTAACATTCTAAAACCATGGAAAACCTTCCCGTTTCCCTGCCATGCAAACTCAACTACTGACAGAAGGAGCATTTTGTAGCAGAGACCCTAATGACAAACATCAATGTTCGAAATTTCCTTAGAATCTTCTTGATAGGCAACCACCATGATATATGTACTGATAATATCATTGGATAAAGCGTGATTACAGATTATCATAATATACACGATGGAGAAGCATATGACCTTTATCCACAATGATGTACTTCATTGTTTCCAGCTAGCTAAATTGTGATAGGAGTAACATGCAGGCCGTCATTATGGGGAAAGCAACGAGGGCTGATGCCTATTGGCAGATTAAGTTAGATTCAGTATAAATAGATAAAAAATTTTGTGGATGGAAGAGAGTTTGATCGCATAAGGTATGGAGAACATCCTACCACAAAAAAGATCACCTCCTCATGAGCAAAAGCTGCAGTTAGTTCATTGCTCTCAATTGCTCGTCTTAGGAAACCTTGCAACTATAATTCAAGAAGTGTTAGTGTATGATTACAAATACACCAGAGGCCTATGCTATAAGATTTATATACTCATAAACTTCGCAAAACAACAAAACATGTTTGAAGCAGTGACAAAGCTAATACACCCTTCTGAGATTCAATAAAATCAACACACCTGAACAGATTCATGAAGATGTACATGAAAGAGAGAACATATATGGTAGTGATCAATTATTTGCATAGTCAATACTTCAACATGAAGTAATAGCACAATAGTTCACATAAAGTAAAGCACCTTTCCAACACTCAAACTCGGAATAACATAATTGCAATCTAGTTTTGTAAATTACCACTCACAACCTACCACCTTTTCATAATCTGAATTTGAGCAAGCTCCATATCTATTGCAAAATACATTATGCATTAGATTATGTTTGAGTCACTGTGTGTGTTACATAAGTTTGAATAAGTTGAAATAGTTACTCATGGCTGAAAGTTTCAGAGATAGCATGCACGTCATCTCATATCATATTCTACATCTTTTTTATCACCAAAAACCCAAGCTGACACGTTCCAAGTCAGAAACTGGATCAGAGTCAGGACACCAAGGTCAAAACAAAAGGAAAGTTACCTGGATGTAAAATCCCACAATCGACAATCGTGCACACATATCATGCAACTACATCACAGAACGATTTATAGAACTTCACAGTATATCATGTCAGCATGAACATACAAATGTTCTTGTGCAGCGAAGAATAGAGTCAATACCTGATGATGGTAACGCTTCGCAGCTGAAAATGTCTGAAACACTCGAGATTTGAAAATAGCAAACATGGATCCATCCCTCAGGACATAAGGATCCAAGAACCACTTCAGTATTTTGAGAAAATCACCATAGAGATTCATAAAGAACTACAGAGGAAAGAGCATCATTCTCAGTTTGTAAATTCACATAAAGAGGGAAAACATGTAATGAAAAAGATTTAAATTCTACAAGCTGAACATAAAAACTAGTATATTGTACATGGAAACAATTCTATAAAATGGGGAAAACTAGACCCGATAGATCAAAGTATTAAGGGCACATAATACCTTAACAAATGGACATCGTTTCCAGAGTTCATATCTAATTTTTGATGTCTGCACCTGAAGGACAAATTCGATTGTGCAGTTGATAAATATAGTGGTTTTTCATTATGTAATCTGTACTCAGACCTTGCAAGAACAGAGATGAAATACAAATATACCTCTACCATGTAGAGAGCCTGCTCAAGTTTCTGAATTTGAATCCACTGTTCTGATACAATTTCAGATGTCTGCATATATAAAATCACTAAATAAGGAGAATTAAGTGATGCTTATGATCTGCTGACCAGATTCCAGAATCAATTTATTTGCCGCCTATCTATGAAAACATTAGACACCTCTGCTGAATTGAAATAGCATGTACAATCTAAACAATTAGTATTGAAGACAAGAGCCAATATTGCACAAAAAACATGCCTTCATTCCTGACATGATTACAACAATAAGTAGTGAAGAACTAACTATCAAATAATTTCAACGGCACCCCACCAGATCATTCAGTATGTGTGCATACACACAAAAAGAAAAACATCCAGAAAAAAGGCTATACAACAGAACTTGAATGTAAACGGTTCCAAGTGTGAGATTGTCCCTACTTATATGTTAGAAATTCCTTTATTTTGCTAGTCCTTTTAGTAGGAAATCATGAAATGATTAAAATAAGCATTGCTGCAATCAACACTTGAAATGAGAGATGAAATACCAATGTCAAATAGAGAATCAGAAGATTTTATAACGACATAATAAACCAACCTCTTCAACTTGCGAAATAGCCTCTTTTAAACTGCTTTCAGCATCTAAGGCTCTCTGCTCCAAGGCGTAGATTTCAAAGTTATGCTTACGCGAGGCTGCCCATAGAAGTCTAACCTATGCAAATACACCATATTCAATTTGATTCTAATCCTGAAACCTTAAAATCAGAAAAATAGTCGAAGAACAAGGAAGCAGAATCAACTATTACTAGATTAAACAATACCTCTTCCTCAAGCGCACTGAGCTTCATATTTTTACGCGAGTTATCTTCCTCAAAATCCGACAACACGGTTTTCAGACGATCAATCTCTGATGTCAACTCTTCAATTTTCTTCTCACGATCATTGAAATACTGAGTTCTCGCATTTATTTCTCCAATTTTTTCCTCGAGCATTGATTCTGCGATTCCGAACCGTAGCAACTCAGTATCAAATATCAATTCAATCGAGGCATGATAAAATCGCTCACCTATTATCATAAAGTGTACCTAATCGAGCGAATTTGAGCTTCGCCTCTTCCACTTCACACGCAATGGACTTTTGGCTCCACTGATCAGAACAAGACGGCGGCGCTGAGTGAGAATCGACTGCATTCGATGTAGTGAGATCTAGAGAGAGAAAGAGAGAGGCGAGGAGCAGTAACGACGATCGTGCCATTGCGACTGAATTAACTAACTCAGAGGCTAGCTCGGCTCGTCTGAGACTCTCAGTTTTGTCCGGTAACGCTTACAGGCTTTAGCCCTCCTTTTCCTTTTTTTTTTCCATCCATTTAAATAAAAAAAAAATCTTAAAATGGAAGTAAATTACGAGATCATAATCAAATAATCAATGGTTAAAATTTAAAAGTTAATTGCCTTAAAAATCGTGAACTTTGAGTTTAGTTGTAAATTTAACATGAATTTTAAAAATAGATAATTAAAATATCAACTTTAAATTTGTTGTTATTCAACATCCCAAGTTTTTATAAAATAAATTGATCTTCAATCCAACATACAATTGTGGCCATTTTGATGTCATTTTCGAAAATTGATGGTCGAGTCATGATGAACTTGAAGAGACGAGCAAATTATATATTGGATTGGAGATCAATTTGATTTATAAAAATTTGAGGATGTTGAATAACACACAAATTGAAAATTAGTGTTTTAATTGCCTATTTTTGAAGTTTATGTTAAATTTGCAGCTAAGTTCAAAATTCATAATTTTTAAGGCAATTAACCAAAACTTAAATGGCTTAGTATCACCCTTATTTTGACGGGAGAGTACGGAGGAAAAAAAAACAAGATGATTACATTTTTTAATGTGTGAATATATGTGTAGCCAATTTCAACTTGTGAACTTATTTTCTAATTGAACATTGCAGAAAATTCTTTTCGAACCAAATAATTATTTGGTACCTATATTACCTTTGATAAATTGTGGGCTCGATCTGAGTAATAATTTAAAAAGTTCAACACGGCCAAATTTGCAAACTACTACACGCCCGAATTGATTAATGAAACTACTACACGGCTGAAATTTTCTTTTCTATTCTATTCCATTCTGCAAATACACGCCCAAATTTTCTTTTCTATTCTACACGACTGAAATCTGCAAACTACTACATGGTCGAAATCTGCAAATACACGCCCAAATTTTCTTTTCTATTCTACACGGCGGAAATCTGCAACTACAATCGTGTACACGCCCAACTCTGTACACGCCAAAGTCCGCCGTGTAAACCAGCTAGCGAATGTCGAGGTTGTGCATTCGCCGCCAACGTCGCTGCCGATCCCGTCGCCCGACATTCTCTGTGCAGATCCCGCCCTCGTCGATGGAGGAGTTTCAACAGGTTTTTTCAATATTTTTCTTCCTTGAATCATTCTATTTTTTGTTAATTAGTATAATTTCGTTCAATTAATTAGTTAATTGATGTATGTGTATTTGTATTTTGATTGTGAATTGAATTGAGTTTTGCTTGCGTATTGAATTACACGGTACAACGTGTGAATTTTTTTTTCTATTAGTACACGTTGCACCGTGTACCACACGATGAACACCCGTGTACTACACGGGTATTCACCGTGTAGTACATGGTGCAATGTGTAATTTTTTTCCTTTTAATTTCTCAATTTTTTGCTATTGCCAACAAGTATGGAACATCTCACGATAAAATAAAATAAAAACAAAAAAAAAGTATTCATAACCTA
This sequence comes from Perilla frutescens, assembly GCA_026008535.1. NCBI lineage: Eukaryota > Viridiplantae > Streptophyta > Magnoliopsida > Lamiales > Lamiaceae > Perilla > Perilla frutescens. Next base: position 14,933,010 of record BRKX01000007.1, on the reverse strand, counting down.
ATCATTTAAGAGATACAAATTTTTAAATATGAAATATAATGTTTTGGATTATCAAATTTGAACGGATGATTAGGATTCTTTACAATTTTTTTCCATAAATGATAAAATCTAAACAAACTAAATCATAAAAAAAATAAAATTGGAACATACCTTGTAATATTTTTGCCTTTCGGATTTTCTCGTCCCCAACTTTTCAACCAAACTTTTCGACCAAAGAGTATAATAAATTTGAAATGCAAATTTTTCCTCATTCAACATCTATTATACTCGTTTGATACGTGACATTTACTGCATATCATTTAAAATCCAACTATACGACTGTGAGCATGTCATTTAAAATTCAACTACCTACCACTGTGACCATTGAAATGAATAAATGAAAAAAATAAATAAAAAATCGGCGTCTTAATTTGACGAAAAAAAAAATATATTCGATGAAAAAAAAAAATCACCTTGTACACGGCCAAAGACAATGTACATGGCCAAGGTCCAGGTACACGGCCAATACATTGGACCGTGTACACGGCCAGAACCTTTTCTTTTTACACAGCCGTAATTTTTGACTTTGAAATAAATTCATTAAGGATAAATTAGATGTTTAACCTTATGTTTGGTTAGAAAAGAAGATTTTAGAATTCTTGGTTAGAAAAGAATTTTACAACTTGAATTTGATTACTTTAATTTTTCTCCCTTGAAATTAAAAAGAATATAATTTTTAATTCTAAAAAGTCACCACTTACAATAAAAAATATTCATTTTATTTATAAAATTTATATGCAACTGTTCTACATAAGTATTTTTGTCCTTGCTAAATTATCTGGGAAGAAAAATAAATAAAAATAATTTATGTCACGATATAAGCAAAGTTGTATTATATCAGGTCGCGCAATTTTATTTTATTTTTTCGCAGATGCTATGGCAGGGGTGACTCATGCACAATTGAATTTTCCATGATTGTCACTTTTTTAATTGATGATATGTCAATATGTCCCGACTCAAAAAATAAAAATTAAAAAAAAATCATATATCATCAGTAAAAAAAAAAGAATTACGATAAATTCATCTAAATTATTAAACTAGGCATATGGTAAAATTAAAAGTTACTAAAATTAAAGGACTCTTCACAGAGTTGCAACCACAGATAAACTTTATATTAGTATGCAATTATTCCACATAATCACATGCAGTCCCATATTTCATTATATAATCATAACATATGCTTTAGAAATATCCATAGTGAAATAGAAAAACAATAGTAATTCCATTTTCCCTCCGGTCCTCCACAACTTATATTATTGTACGTACAATATTAAATATTTTCAACTTAGAAACTCAACGCAATTTTTATATATAGGACTGAATATTACGTGTGTTATCAACACTAACTTAATCGCCAGTTTTCACTCAAAAAAAAAAAAAAAAAAAAAAAAAAAAAAAAAAAAACCCTTAATCGCCAGTTTGTAGTGCCAAATAAAACGTATGCCAACTCAATATTGTCTTCATCTTAATCAAACTATGTCCCGAGAGCAATATTGAATTGAGACATAATTTTTCAGCCTTTTGAATAATAGATCTTCTCAATGTGTACTGTACGTATACAAATAACGATTACCAATTATATATATAGTGGTAGAGAAAATAAGTTATAGAGTATGCAATATGAAACATGAAATTGTGATATTAGAGTAATTCGATATCTTTATCTATTTAATAAAAAAATCATTGCTAAAAATAATTTTTCCTCCAAAAATCGTTGCTAATTTTAGAAACTATTGTTTATTACTGATATCAACCCACTAAATAATATTCTATTATTAATAGTGAATCACTTTAGTAAAAGCTTTATATGTATGCTTTGGAAACGAAAACTAATGTTATATAGTATTGCAATTCATACATTTTTTTCGTAATTCAAACTTAATTTGAATTTTAAAATTAGATTTAAATAATCATTTCAATGACCATAATAACAAAATGTAAAAAAATTTATAATTCACAATGATTGTATATTAATTTTGTTTTGTTATGATAATTTTATCATTTTTTTCATAATTATAATTTTTAACAAATAAAATTATATATATATATATCTCTGGTGTCCGTGTATTGGATGCACGCTAATATTGAATATTTAAAACGTAATTGGCGTACCATGTTTTGCGTTGAATTTGTGTCTAAGAGAGCAATTGAATTCCCCAATGAGCCAATGGGCCCAATTTTAATTGTTGGTGGGCTGTAGTATGTGCATTTTGGACTGGATTACAACATTTTTAAGAATTCTTTTAAAATTGCATTCTTATGAAGTAATTGAGATATCGAAGGGCACAATTTAAAATGATAATATTGATCATGTACTATAGTCTATACATGTACTATTCATCAAAATATTATCAAAGCATTTGAATTGTACTTTCTAGAACTGGTACAACTATTTTGATCACAAACCCATCGTGAAATAACTGAATGAAATCAAATATTTAAATAAACTTATTATTATGAACTCCACTGCATGCCCTTTATGCTCGTATAACTTTAACAACCCAAAAATTAAAACATTTGAAGTAAATTTACGTACACGCTATTTGAATAATAATCGCATCCTATACTCAATAATAGATTTTCACTCATCATTTAATCATTTCATAAATTAAAATAAATGAACCCTATAAGCATTATCATCGCCACCTACACCTAATTATCAATAATATAACTAGAGTTATATTGTGTATGTGGCCGCCTAAATAGCCTAATACAGTCTTTTTAAGCTAAAAATTATGACATTAATGATCCATATAAAGAGATCAGAAGTGTGTGTGATACACACACACACACACACACACACACACACACACACACACATATATATATATATATATATATATATATATATATATATTAGTTCAACTAATGCTTTAAAAGAAAACAGAAATTGAAAGAAAAGGTAGTCATCGACATAATAATATTATGGTTTAGGTAGGTAGTTCATTTATAAAACATAGAGAAATAACATCACTATGGACTTTCTCTGCCATTAAGATAAACTATTTAATGAAGATTAGGCGCGGCTGATGATGTAATGGGAACTATATGCTTTAATCAATGTCATTTAGTAATTTAATTATTTGCAATTAAAACTAATTTTTCAAGCTTATTAAGTCGGACTATTTTAATTTATGCAACACTCAATGAATTGATCAAGTGTAAAAATATATTTTAATTTGTGACGAGGAAAAACTCATTGTTGTTAATTGTTATTCATACCTAAGCGTGCTTTGTATAAATTCATATCTCGTATAATAGCTCATAAACCGCACGTGATACAGTCAGAAAATATAGTCAGCAAGCTCTAGATGACTTGCTCGATCTTGAGTCTTGACCTAAGACTAGCATTAACGGCGACCACTTCCCCTGTGGTCGCCTGCCACATCACTAAAAAAAAAAAGGAAAAATGGTTGTTGCCCCATTAATGTAGGTCGACCAGCACCCCCTTTTCAACCACTTGGTCTCCTCCCAACCCTTTGCTTCGGCCAATAGGATGGAGACACTTGTCTTCATCCTATTGGCCAATTAATTTTGTAGTGAAATATATATAAAATTGATATATTTTTTTATATAAAATATAATAAAAATAAATAAAAAATATACCAAAATTCATATTTTTTTATTCTTTACAAATAGACATTAATTTTGCTATATTTCAACACATTTTAAAATTATCTATTTTTTTCTCTAGTTTTCTATATATCCAAATAATAAAAAAAAATCATGTAATTTTGGGAAATACATTTTAATGAGTGCGATATTTTTTTAATTTTATAAAATGTTGTTTAATTAGTTTGTAATATTTTTGGAATTGACTATTTTATCCGAACAATATTATTTTTATTGCAAGTAATATTTTAATTTAAAAAAAATACAAAATAAAATAAAATAATTATATATAATGGTGTGGTTGGGTGGTCATTGATAAAATATGTAAAATGGATGTGGTTGGGTTAGATGAATATTGATGATGTGGAAAAGAGAGAAATCAATTAAATATTGAAGTGATTGGGTGGTTGAAGTGGTTGCTGATAACAGTAGTCTAAGGACCCATGTTTAATTTGTATTTTACTTATATATAAATAAATAAAATACATAGCTTGCACGAGTTTTACGCTTCTGAATCCATAAATAGTAGTTGCAGATTTCTATCAACACATACCCAATAAGTTATGGAAGAAAGTTGCTGTGCTTTAATAGCTAGCTCTAAATTTAATATAATAAATATGAGATGGTATTCCGGGCATAAGGCACTATTTAAGACTATTTAAAACGGCGTGTGGTGTCCACGTGTCCGTCTTTTTTTTTCTAGCAGCTTTTTTCTTTTTTTTTTCATTTTTTCTGGCATTTTTTTACGTTTTTTGTCTGTTTTTTTTTTTAATTTTCTTTGTTCCCCAAAAATATATACCCTAAAATAACATTAGTAAACCCTAAAATTAAAATAAATTGATTTAATTTGTTTGAAATAAGTATTAAATAGAATTAATAAACCCTAAAAACACAAAATAAACCCCTAAAAACACCCTCCCTAAAAACCCTAAAAAACACAAAACAAACCCCTAAAAACACCCCCAAAAAACTCTAAAAAATACAAAATATACCCTAAAAAAACTGGGTCAAAGGACGGATTTGAATGCGTTGACCGGGTCAAAGCGCGGGTTTGACCCGACCTGTCTTAAATAGCACTATTTAAGATCAATGCATGAAAGTTTTTGCCAATAAATATATAGTCAAGAATTGAGAAATTGATAAACGGAAATGTACTTGGTCGATGGATGCACAGATAATAGCGTGTGTTAGTTTTTTTTAGGACGTATGTTAATTATGTACGATGTACACATTTAGTTTTTTTTTTTTCATTGATGGTGATGCTTGGAAAGTTGAATATTCAATATTTTTAAAATTGAAATAAATTGGTCGGCTCAACGGAAAATTAAAGTGGTCCATCTGATGCTATAAATCATTTTAGACACATCAATTTTTTATTTTAAAATTATTTAAATTTCACAGATTGAAACTTAATGTGTACATCGTACATAATTAACAATACTTATATGCACAATCATATTTTACATCAAAACCTAAAGGAATTGAATACAAGAATAATTTGGCATACAAGAAAATATTTGCATGGTAACTCTTCTATCAATAAGAAGTTAAATTTCCTCAAAAAAAAAAAAAGAACATAAAAATAACTGCTGTAAAAAAATTAATATAAATAAATAAATAGAGCTTTCTATAGAAACAGATGTCCAAATATTGGGCCTAATTGTCCATGATTTAGACATGATTTATGTTAATCTTTTGAAGAATAATTTGGCGGCATACGGATCGGTTTTATTGCATGATTATAAAGTCGAATAACATGAGACAATAATTAGTTCCATGATTATTGGCTAAATGCAAGATGCTCTCATCATAAAGAGAGGTATTAGGTAAAGAATTATCTATTCTAATTGGCCCCAACTCTATTAATCTTCTTCACTTTTTCACGTGACTATCCATTCACCCCTTCTTCATCTAAAGATACCCACAACTCTTTCAAGATCGCAATCCTTTTATTTTAATCGTTACTACTCAATATTATTTTTTAGTCCATAATTACGATTAATTAAATAGTATACTAACGGATGCTTAAACTCGCACAACATCGTCTTGTCGAAGATACTCAAGCAGTTGAGACTCATGTGTAAAAGAGAGATGTTTTAGGTTCGAGACTCATCGCTCTCCCTTTTTCCAACTAAAAAAAATTAACTAACAGAAAGTATAACTAAACTTAAAATTGTAAAAACCGGGATACCTTAATAGTAGAATATTCAAGGTAATGTTTATAGGGTAGCGTTGCTAGCAAAACTTTTAATTGCGTGTTTAAAGAAAAGGCATGGGCTTAATCACATCCAACAAAGCAACATGTGTCAACTGACAATTATTCTAATCAAGATTAAATAAGTATTCTTACTCCAACTCCAACTCCCAAATCTACTAATTTTAGATTTTCTCGCTCAGCAGTTGCAACTTTTATTCCCCCCACCCCATCAAAAAAAAAAAAGCAAAATATAAATGGATAAGAATGTTCGTTTTCTCCCCTAACAATATAGAATACATAATTATTAGGATGATATATGAAGTCCAAAGAAATTGAATTTAAAAGGAAAAGAAAAGAAAAAAGACACTATATATATTATAATAATTTAATGCTTCAATTACTCTATGTACGTATTTATAGCTACTGACTTAATTGAATAGGATGTTGAATTTAAATGTCATCAATTTTTAGCAATCAACTAGTCACTGTTCATTTTAACATCTTAAATTCATGGGTGGCTCATTACGAATTTTTAGGGCCCTAAATTCTCCCTAATTTCTGTTCGAGTTAATTTCAAGATTTAAGTAAAACTTACGATAAGTTAGGAATATTATTGTAATTTTGCCGATGTTCCATTAAAAAGAATGTAATAATACATTAACAAATAAAAAAAAAAGATTTATTTTGATGGAGGAGAGTTGACATAAACATAGCTAATAGGATTAAATTTGCAAAATGCATCATAATTTATGGAAAAGTAGAGGTGAAAAGTTTGTAGAAGGTGGTGGGCAATGGCAGGATGTAGGGTTGAAAGCATAAGAGCATAATTATGAAAGTTGGTTTGTGAAACAATTAATTAATTATCTTTCCATGTTATGTTTTTAACTAATTTTTATAATGATCTTGAGTTGTGCTCTTTGCCTCAAAGTTCACAAAAGGGCTCAAGCAAAGGGTCCCACAAAGATCTCATTGGTGACTTACAGTTGCTTCCAATTTTCAATATAGATGAGCAGAAAAATAATATTAACATATATTATATATTTATTTAGTTAAAAAAAATAGACAATGTAAATAGAAGTGTATAATCATATTGAATTAGGTAAAATGTGAGTGCTTTAGTCTTTCTTGGAAGGACCACAATGGAGCTTCAATTTGGCTTGAAAATTGCAACTAGCTGGTCTGCACAATTCAATATTTTCTATTGTGAACTGTGAAGTTGTATTTTATTTTGAATTATGTTAAATTAGCATATACTGTATATGTATATGTATAATAAATAACACTAGACATGATATGGAGAGTAATATCATAGAAGATATGGATAATAACTTATGAAAATAAAGTCCTAAAAAGTATGTAAAGGGAAAAAAAGCCTAAACCAATCCTAATTAAACTTGGACAGACATTCTAAATTAATTAAGAAGCTAAGAAGAGGCCCAAAATGGATTAGACTATAAAATTTTGTTTAACGAAATTAACTTTTAAAAATTATGAGCGAAAATCTATTTGAACAATCTAATATCTATTGTTAAACATGATATATTAATCTTAATCTTAATATATACTACCTCCGTTTCATAATGTTTGTTGTTTTGTTTTTTTTATCTGGAATTAAGAATTAATTTCATGGACAAATATACCCATCCCTTATATATGCCATAAAATCTAATTCATCTATATTTTCCTAAAAAATAACAATATTTTCTCTCTCCATATATTTTTCTCTCTTCATATCTTATAGGTAAGTTAAAATCAAAAAATCTTGTAGGATTTGAGAGGGTTAAAAGTGGGAGAGGGGATGTCAAATTATATAAAACAACAAACATTTTGAAACTAAAAAAAAAACCTTAAACAACAAACATTATGAAACGGAGGTAGTATATAAGTAAGTAGTTATAGCATTTATATATAGAAATGTAGTTTTCCCGTCAAAATCACTTACTAAATTTAGTAAGTTGATATTATATACCAATTTAATTGTATATTAATTAATAATTAATTAATCGTATAATGTCATACATAATTGTTAATTTATAATGCAATCATATAATAATATTATTACACATGTAAACACATATATATGTATATATACATAAGTAAAATAATATAATGCAATATATGAAGCATATATATAATATCACAGTGTTGATCAATGATCATCTATATACGAATATAAATCAATATCAATATTTAGATGTAGTATAGATTTAAATAAATTATAATTTTTAATTGTCAATATATTATAGATAGTTAAATAAATTATAATTTTTAATTATATATATGTAGATGAATGAAAGCAAGATTAACGATCACGTTTTTCTCGAATCACTAGCTAATTAACCTAATGTAATTATCGGTAAATCTATCTTTCTATATTTATCTGCCGAGATTATATTTATTAAATAATATACATATTTAGTTAAGTCGGTTTTTAAGTTATGTAGTTAATATAATGCTTGATTGTTGATCAATTTTTTACTTTTTTAAATTTAGGGAGATTATTAATCAATTAATATTTAGACATTTTCCTTAATTGATATAGTTGCCTTTTCGATACATATTAATTAGAGATTTTGATGTTAATAGATTGGAATTGGAATTAAGGATTGATTTGCGAATTTTCCATAAATATATATTGCAAATTAATCAATATACATATATGAATATCAATATCAATATATATATATATATATATATATATATATAAGAATCTTCCTTATTATTATTTTTTGAAAGGGTAGATTAATCTTCCTTATTCGTGAGTATTATTTTCAGTAATAATTTTAATTGATTTGATTTCAAACAAATTTCAAATTGACTCATTGTTTATTTAAAAAAATATATAAAAAATGTTATTTCTCTATAAATAGGAACGTGATTGACTATCATTTTCGCATTGTATTTTTCTTTCCAATACTTTAGAGTTTTTTTTTTGCATTAACATATAGTTGTTGATATTTTTATTTTCTTTTCTATTTCACAAGATTCAATTTTTCCAGTTTAGTATCACAAATTGAAATTCTGAGAAAAAGATAATCATTATTTATTTAATAATAATACTGTGAGAATTGGTATCATTTTTCAACTCGCAACCACTAACAGGTACATGTTGAAGATTGTTGTTTCATTTTTCAGTCTGCTGGCACAAATAGAACTTCTAACCATGAATATGAAACTAGGAGGTATGTTTCTCAATTTTCGCCAAATGAATTTAACCATGAATCTAATTTATTCATTTTTAGAATTGTTTGTCCCATTCTTCATTTCAGCGTGGATCTTCCAAAAATAAGGGTATGTTTATTAATTTTAGCCAAAAAAATTATATGTTTTTACTGTATTACAATATTTATAAGATATGCATATAGAACAACTTTAATTTGTATGCAGTAACTAGGAGTTTATAAACAATACCTTATATTTTGAGGTTTATTTATAGGAAGATGAAAATGTAAACGTACTAACTGTAGATCGGGAGAAGAATATGAAATCGTGGAGCATTTTTTGTTTGATTATAATGTGAATGTATGAAGATGGAGATGAATATGCCAATGGTATCCACCTTGATGGATAATGTAACTAAAACCCTGTAAATTCAAATTGAAATTGAAATATGATGAGTGTTCATTGTATTTTTTTTCTTGAATAATGCACCGTAATTTGTAATTGTTGGACAATGAGAGGTTGGTTTTGTTTGCTTAATTCCCACAATTGTAAATTTATACTTCAATTTAACTTTATGTTTTATGTTTGATTTTAAGCTGTAAAATATTAAATTATAATTATCGTCATAAAATTTCAAGTTATTTATGTTCAAAGAATAAATTTTAGGATTGTTATATATGTGTATTTATTTATTAAAAAAAAGATATATGTATGTATTTAATATTTACAAATTTAATTTACGATAAAAAAAATTATATATGAACTTATTAATAATATCCAGATAGAGGATAAAAAAATCATGCATCTATAACAACTATTTTATGTTGTAGAGATTTATCATTTATTTTATCCCAAAATAATATCTTATCCTTTGCAATTTAGTATCCTCAAAAACATAAAAATACTTATTTTGTATTATCTATCTAGCTATATGTTGATCGATATAATGAATATCAATATTATATATAAAAAAAAATAGTAAATCATTTTCAAAATTGGGATTTCTCTTTAATTAGCTTTATATACTTTTATCATTGCCATATCCTTTATACTATATGTGAAAGAAGCAATCAAATATTATAAATTATTCATTTCATAAATCACTACTATTTAATCGATATTTTTGTTGCAAGTGGCACCTTTAAATAGTTCATCTCTAATTTGATTTATTACACTATTATAAGTCGCATGCAATATGGCCAGTAGAGTTAGCATTATGAGCTACTACTATATTTGACGATTTTTTTTGTAACCCTTATACATTGAAATAATTTTTTTTACCATTACACCTTGCCATTCTAAAGTGCAATTTTTTTAATGTGTGATTTTTTAAATTTTATTTTAGACAATTATACATCATTTTTTATTGAAAAATATTATTATGTAGTATTTAATTAGTAAATATATAATAACTTTAGTGCCTTCACTGTTATTTAATATTAACAATGTATGTCGTGATTTATTCAATATATCTTAATATATTCATCTTTTATTTGCTATTATTTTGTTCTCTAAGTTTATATAATCACGAATATTAAATTATTTTTTATTTTATTGTTTGTAATAATTAATAATTGAGAATTTAAAATAACTATGACTCTTAATATAAAATAATCAATCCTGACTAAAACTACAAATGAAAAAAGTGAAACTCAATTATAAACATTAACTAGAGGACGATTAATCCTAATTTACAGCAATGACGATCAATTTTTTTTTTTTTTTGGAAATGGTTGTGGCAGCTAATTAAATGTGGACAATGGAGGTGACATAAAATATTTATATTTCACATATTAAATAGAAAAGTAGAGAGAGAATGAATTTGCACAATGAGGATAAATATTTGAGTTTAAATTATTCTATTTAATATTGGTTGATTTTTTGATACATTTTTTTCTTTTGTATGTGGATGCATTTATATTCATGGTCAAATAGTTGTCCATGATCTTTATAATCTTGAGTCGCTCTTAATCAAGACTAAAACACATAAGATATAACAAACATGTTCGAAAAGACTCTTAAAGCGTGATATTCTAAATACAAAGTAAGAATAGACATCGAGAAAACTTGGAGTTCGATTTTCTTCTATTTAATTTTGATTGATTTATATTAGTTTTTGTCTCTTTGTGTGTGGATGTAATTATGTATGTATTTTTTATCTTAAGAATTCATGATTTTATTATAGTTTTGAAGTGTGAATTATAATTTTTGCAGTAATAATTTGGTGCATATATGATTGCCGATTTTTGGATTATGCTTAGAGCAATTGAGAACAAAGTATCATTTTTTGGGTGAAAAAGATTTGGTGAAATTTGATCTCCGTATATAACATTTTTTTAGTAGAAACACATAATACATACATGATACAATTTATATCCAACACTTCAAACTTAAAAGGTTAGCGACCTTAAAGTTTGTGAAATCGTTTATAAGTCTCACACACATTTTGCAATCAATATGAATTGTTTCCATTTTCTTTTTTCTTTTTTTTGAGTAGAAATACACACACGAAACTTAGATCCAATATGACAAACTCAAAAAATTTGTATAGCAAATTATTTTCTTTTAATCTTGATTAGACGATAAACTATAAGAGGAACTAGAAAATCAATTAACTTTTTGTATATTTTTTTACAGCAAAAGATATCGGAACTTTGTCACCATTTCTCTTATATTTTATTTTGCTTATATTTTCATAAATATATCTTATTATAAATGTGTGTATAGAAGTACTTCAAAATTTATAATTATACATTATTTGATATTTTTGGTTCAAACGTTACTATATTTAACAAAATAAATTGAATATCATCTGAATTTATTTTATGGTTATTTTTAGGGTTAATTACACTTTACTACCTACCGTTTGTCCATTATTCACTTTCGTCCCAGAATTCAGAAGTTACACTTCAATACTGAACATTTGACAAATTAACATTATATCATCAATGCAATTTCTCGGTGTTCTAAATATTGTCGTGGAATACTGAAAATTTTAAGCGGAGGTGTGGAGACATTTGAAGGTGAGAGCGACATTCTAAATCAATATTTAAATCACCGAAAAATTGCATTAGTGCTATTGAAGTGCAATTTTAATTTTGGGACAAAAGTGAAAAATGGGCAAACTTTGGGTACTTAAGTGTAATCTTCATTTCTATGAGTTGTAATTAAAATATTGCTATAACATAATATATGTATATTTATAAATTTTATCCGTGCATCGCACGGTGGGTAAAATGCTAGTTAGAGCTAAACACATTAGGGCTGAAAATTAAATCTAAATATTCTATATTCAATTGGAGATTTAAATCTATAAATTTAAGGAAATCAATTCGGTAAAAGGTAACTTACAAAACTTAAACTTATAGCCTTTTTATTTATTTATTTATTTGTGCGGCTTAGATTTATGTAGAGAGTAAATTAAATAGGTATAAAACTATTCATCCATGAGCATTTATGAATATAAAAAGCAGGATTAAATCAAAAATTGAAATATCTCAGTTTTGGGTACAGTAAGAAATGATTAATGAAGAGACAATGATGAACGAGTAAAAAAGAAAGCAAAGCAAATTTTACTAGCTAGTAGACTAGGGAGGCGTTGACGATCGAATTATAGAGCTAGTCCACGCTTAGGTAATTATAAGATACAAATTAAATTAAATTAAATTAAATTATTATTATTACTACAAATTAAGTATGTCTTCAATCCACTTCATGCACAGAAGCAATATTAATTATAGCTCATTTACGTAAAGATCAAATGTTTCTATGACCAATCCTTTCATGTTCCCTAATCTCGACCAATTACTTGAGAATTTTGTTAGAAGATCTTCGTGTTTGTGCTTTTGCAGTGTGTTCATTATGATACGTAGAAGTCTACTGTGAATATTATTTAATTCACATTGTATTTATTATTATTATTATTATTAATTGCTTCTGAATTTAAACTAAATCGATACTATATAAATTTTCATCACATCAACTGAGTTGTGCTGAGTACTACTCACCTCCAGTGACCGAGGGAGGGTGGGGCCAAGGGACAAAATTTTAAAAACATTAGGGCTAGTTTAGTAATTTCACCTTTTTACTGAAAAATTGAAAAATAAGTGTACAATCTTTTTTTTTTCTTTTTTATCTACAGAATTAAGTTGTTTCTTTTCCTCATTATAAAACTAATATTAGATTTAAAATAAACTCAATTAAATATACATTTAGTGTTATTTTTGTGCTTTTTATTTTTATTTTTCTTTTGTTTCTATGTCCAACCTTGAAGTATTGCTTTTAGATTTATAATTTATTCTTGTACTAAATAAAATAAAATAAAAATACAAAGCAAAATTCTTTTGATTTTACGCGTAGTCTAGTTTTTTTTATGTAACCTTTGTTTAGCTCCTTTTATAACTTCGGATCGGTACATGCTTTAATTTATTTTTAGTATGTTTTATATTGTGCAGAACATTAGAGCACATATATTTGTCAACAATTTTGATTACAAAATTTATTTTTGCATAACTTGTTACATAAATACGCGAAAGATAAATTTATGCGTGTTAGCAATAAAATTATTATGTAATGGTTTTAAAATATGAAGAATATAAGTGAAATGTTACCGGGTAAATGTATCAAATTATTACTTTGTAATTCTAAAAAATATATAGTTGATTTCACATCATAATTTCATCAAAATTACACATAATATTTTCATTTTCATTATATGGTTATTGGCCCCAATCAAAATTTATAAATCCGTCGCCACTCTCCTCATTACTATAACGTCTCAAGCCAACACGATTATAAAAGTCCAAAGTCGCATCTATACAGACTACAATGACATAAATAACTCTGCATGCAACTTCTCGATTTTCATTATCGCTTTACCAAAGAAGACTTTTGGTGGTGAAAATGCGGTAAAAAAGACTCTGCCTGTAATTATTATATCCAACTAATTTTTGCTATTTTCAATTTTTATCAGTCGACCAATAAAAAAAATCGATATTGAACTGTCACAATTAATAGTCAAGTGTCACAATATGGTAATTTAAGTGTCACAATAGATTTTTTTGGGAGGCCGAAATTTTTGCTCGATACTTTTATTATTGGACAAAGTAAAAAATAGAGTATAAATAACTAAAATTAACGAGTCCATAAAAACGTGTCAGCTGCAGAATAAGGGATGTATTGCAGGCACCTCACCTTAGAATTTACGGTGAAAATACCATCACTCTTAGATCTACCTTCACTATGATCCCAACTGAGCAGGCCCCCCCTCATGGTGAGTTAATAGCTTACCTTAGATGTTGGGGAAACAGAGAACCAGGCAGGTTTGGCAGATCAACATAATTATTGACTAGATTAATTTCTTTCACGCACCCAGCAATGCCGCTTTTAATATTGATAAAACTCGATTCAAAAGCTCATGAGTTAACTCCATAGTTTGTGACCCAATTATAAATATTTGTATGTTTTTCTTACTTGCATTATCTAGAAAAATTGCGACACGATTTTACACAAGTATTTGTGTTCATTATTTTTTCTTTTTTAAATAAATTACTTATGTTTGTAAAATTTCAATTAAAAATGTACGCAATTTAATTGTCATCATTAAACTCCAAAGTGAAAGGTTAATAATCCTATGCCATGTCTCTTGAGCCACTGCTCTTTTCAACATAGTTGTCGGCTGCAATTTTTTGGCAGAGAAGCATAGAATGATTTAATACAATCTTCTGGCTTTAAAATTACTATTTTAACCTGTGCCATCAGACAAAAATCTATTTCAATCTTACGGCATGGGCATACTAACGATTTTGTGTGTGCGTATAATTTAATATAATAAACTAAAAACGAGAAAAATAAATAAAAATTTAGAATTATGGACACTTGTAAGATTGAATTTTCGAGTAACGAACATGGGGAGATCTTAATTTTGATGATTGTCGGATATACATAATATTTACTGCTATCTAGGGGGTAAATATATGTGCATATATGAAATTGAAAAAACAAGATAACTTCAAATTATTTGGATGAAGAATATATTTATAAAAAAACCCATATTATACTTAAATAAATGGTCTGAATTGATAATAAAGAAGTTCAAAGTTTGGAGAATATGGTAAGCATTTGGTCAAAATCAGACAATTTTAATGAAATACCAGCATGCTATGACATGTATTGATGGTGGTGAGGAAAAGTTTGGTCAAGCAAGCATGCTGCTCCATTTCTATTTCTATTATTACTACATTAATTTTTTGGAATTTTCTTATAATTTCATAATTCTCCTCTTTGTGAACACTCCTCACGAGTCATGCCAATGTAATGATCTAACGAAGCTTTTGAATTTCAAGCACCGTGCAAACACTTTTTGACCTAATTTCCCACAATCCTCATTGTGCATGTTCTTGTTTCGGGTAAACTCGATGTTGGGATTAGGATACATACTATAGTCACAAACGCTCAAATTTAAGAAAAATGTGAGCATTGCATATAAGTAAATATCATATTTGTGTAAAATGTAAGCGGTGATAGATCCAGATGGAAATGTTGGAGAGAACTAACTCATTGCATTGTCATTTTTAAGATTTTAATAAGTTTTATTTTTTGTAATTAACAACTATTTATGATTTTATTTTGAGTCCATCCTAAAGTAGATGGTTTCCCAGTGGTGTACTTAATTTGGATTAGATTTCCTATTATGAACAGTGTGACGTCTCATACGCAATAATTAGTATTTTATTTTTATTTTTTTAATACTACATCTTAATTAGGGGAAAATGGAACTTTAAATAAATATTTTAAATTAAATTAAATCATCATAAATAAATATTTTAAATTAAATTTAATCTCAAAAAACACCACCTCACTGAGTCATTCTCCATATTTATTTTTTGTATCCCTCTTGACTCGGGTGTTCTCTTTCTATCTCATCGTTATTATCACTTTTCCATTTACCCATGTAACTTCAAGCACACACAAACAAAGGTTTCCACATATATAAACAATCCAAAAATTTTCAAATCTCTGTCAGACCAAAACCATGTTGATTTTCTAACCTCCAGCTTCTCTTCTCCCCTTCCCCACTCAAAACCAAAGCAACCACCGCCCACCGCCGCAAAAATGCACCACCACCACCTCCGCCGCCTCTTTCTGCTCCTCCTCGTCTTCCTCTCCCCATCCCTCATTCTCTCTCTAAACAAAGAAGGCCTATACCTTCTGAACGCCAAGCTCAACTTCGACGACCCCAATGCCGTCCTCTCCAACTGGAACCCCGACGACGACACGCCATGCAAATGGAACGGCATCGTTTGCGACTCCTCCGCCGCCGCCTCCGTCGTCTCGCTCGACCTCTCCAGCTCCAATCTCTCAGGCCCCTTCCCCACCGTCCTCTGCCGCCTCGAAAACTTAGCGTTCATCTCTTTCTACGACAACTTCATCAACTCCACGCTCCCCGACGACGATCTCGCCACGTGTCAGGCGCTGGAGCACCTTGATTTGGCGCAGAACTACTTAACCGGTGCGCTCCCCCGCAGAGTAGCGGAGCTCACTAGCTTGAAGTACCTCGATTTGACCGGGAATAACTTCTCCGGTGATATTCCGGCCAGTTATGGAACTTTCCAGAAGCTCGAGGTGCTCGCATTGGTGGAGAACTTGCTGGAAGGGACGATTCCGTCGTTTCTCGCAAACGTCTCGACGTTGAAGATGTTGAATCTCTCCTACAACCCGTTTTCTCCGGGTCGGATACCGCCGGAGCTCGGGAATCTCACCAATCTGGAGGTGTTGTGGCTGACTCAGACGAATTTAGTCGGTGAAATACCCGACTCGTTAGGTCGGCTGAGTAGACTCACCGATTTGGACCTGGCTTACAACTCGTTAGTAGGCGCAATCCCGAGTTCGCTCACCCTGCTGAAGGCTTTGTTTCAGTTGGAGCTGTATAATAACTCGTTGACTGGGAAGCTGCCGAGCGGTGGGTGGTCCAACATGACGTCACTGAGGCGGCTCGACGCTTCCACGAACGAGTTGACTGGGACGATCCCCGCTGAGCTGTGCGAGTTGCCGCTCGAGTCTCTAAATCTCTACGAGAACAATTTCCACGGTGAATTGCCGGATGGCATTGCTGTTTCTCCGAATTTGTACGAATTGAAGCTTTTCCGGAATCAGTTATCTGGAAAATTGCCTTCCAATCTTGGTAGAAACTCGGCGTTGTGGTGGATTGATGTTTCCACCAACAACTTTTCCGGCCAAATTCCGGAGAATTTGTGTTTTAACGGCGCTCTGGAAGAGCTGTTAATGCTTGAAAACACGTTTTCTGGCGAAATTCCGGCTACCCTGGGAGAATGCCGGAGCTTGCTGCGGGTGAGGTTAGGGCACAATAATTTCTCCGGCGAGGTGCCGGCGGGATTTTGGGGGCTTCCTCACGTGTCATTATTCGAATTGATTGGTAACTCATTTTCCGGTGGAATCGCAAAAACTATCGCCGGAGCGTCGAATTTATCTCAGTTGATTTTGTCGGAGAACAAATTTTCCGGCACTGTGCCGGACGAGATAGGATTTCTGGAAAATTTGTTGGAGTTTTCCGGCAACGATAACAAGTTTTCGGGTTCGTTACCGGGTAGTATGGTGAATCTTGGGCAATTAGTGAAGCTTGATCTTCACAACAACGCGTTTTCTGGTGGATTTCCTAACGGCATTCAATCTTGGAAGAAGCTCAACGAGCTGAATTTGGGAAACAATTATTTTTCAGGGGAAATCCCAGGTGGAATCGGCGAATTATCTGTTCTAAACTATCTCGATTTATCAAGAAACGGATTCTCTGGCAAAATCCCAGTTTCATTGCAGAATTTGAAGCTGAATCGTCTAAATCTATCGTATAATCATTTCAATGGTCACATTCCTCCAGATTACGCAAAAGAAATGTATAGAGACAGCTTTCTTGGAAATTCAGCATTATGTGGAGATATTGAGGGATTATGCAACAACAAAGAAATCAAGAACAAGGGGTACATTTGGTTTTTCAGAACACTAATTGTGCTAGCTGTATTGGTGCTTATATTTGGTGTAGTTTGGTTCTACTTGAAATACAAGAAATTCAACGATGTTAAGAGAACTCTCGATCGTTCAAAATGGACGTTAATGTCGTTCCACAAGCTGGGATTCAGCGAGAGTGAGATATTGGACGCTCTCGATGAGGACAACGTGATCGGGACCGGGGCGTCCGGCAAGGTCTACAAGGTGGTTCTGAGCAGCGGCGAGGCCGTGGCTGTGAAGAAGCTATGGGGGAGGTCGAAGTTATCCGACGAGAGCAGCGATGTGGAGAGAGGGAATCGTAAAGACGATGGTTTTGATGCGGAAGTCGACACTTTGGGCAAGATTAGGCATAAGAATATAGTGAAATTGTGGTGTTGTTGCACCACAATGGAGAGCAAACTCTTGGTGTATGAATACATGCCTAATGGTAGTTTAGGCGATTTGCTACATAGCAAGAAAAGTGGTTTGTTAGATTGGCCGATTAGGTATAAAATCGCCATTGATGCAGCTGAGGGTCTTTCGTATTTGCACCACGACTGTGTTCCTCCCATTGTTCATCGCGATGTGAAGTCGAACAACATACTGTTGGATGCAGAGTACGGAGCTCGAGTTGCAGATTTCGGCTTGGCTAAGGTGGTGGATGCAATCGGAAAGGGCACCAAGTCAATGTCCGTCATCGCGGGGTCTTGCGGCTATATTGCACCGGGTTAGTCCGTTCATATTCACCGAAGAGTTTATGAGTTCCTAACATCTTATTTGAAAAAGTTACGACCTTTTAGACCTAAGTGAAAAAAATCATCTCATTATTTCAAGTTCAACCATGTGGGGTGATTGTGTATAGTGAATTATTAGTTACACTTTTAGTGTGTCAGTGCAATTTTAGGTGCCATTGGAGTCACACATGAATTATTTCCAATCATAGCGTATCCCTTTTTATGATATCTGTAAAAACTACCAACAAAGATATGTGACACTAGTAGCTATTGGATTCTCTCTCAATAATCCACTACTTGCCATGTACATTATCAACTTATCATGACTGTCACCACTAACTAGTATCTACCAATTTTTTTCATTGCAGAGTACGCTTACACTCTTAGAGTGAACGAAAAGAGCGACATCTACAGTTTTGGAGTAGTAATTCTCGAGTTGGTAACTGGGAAACTTCCTATAGATCCTGAATTTGGTGAGAAGGATTTGGTGAAATGGGTGTGCTCAACGTTGGATCAGAAGGGCGTTCTCTGTGTGATCGACCCTAAACTCGATTCTTGCTACAAGGATGAAGTGTGCAGAGTGTTGAACATAGGCCTCCTCTGCACGAGCCCCCTTCCCATTAACCGGCCTTCTATGAGGCGCGTGGTGAAGATGATGCAAGAGATTGGCTGTCGAGGCCTGCCCAAAAATGTCGCGAAGGAAGGGAAGTTGACGCCTTATTACTACGAAGATGGCTCTGATCATGGCAGTGTGGCTTGATTGATTATACACATTTTCGATTATTCAACAAAATTGAGAAATAGAGAGCAAGAGAGTTGGCAGCAAGTTGTGGTTGCTGAACTTCTACTACTCATGAAATGAATCACATTCTTCCAAGTTTTGTGACAAGAAGTTTGAATTTTTATTTTTTTATATAATATGGTACCTAAAAAATCACTGTTTCTTGACAGTGGTAGTGATAGATAGATACAAGGTGAATTCTTTTCAACTAAGCAAATTTCATTTGTTGAAATGATGATTGGGTGCCTTTTAATATACAGTATAGTAACACTTGTTTTGGCTGATGGAAATCTTTAAGCTACCAGTTGCTTCTGTTGGTATTAATTTATATTTGAGTATAATCAATTTGAAATATCACATCTATTCTCCTGGCTGAATGGCTTAAGCAAATTGTATCTATGGATTGCTCTAAAAATTTTAGGGTCTATTCTCCTGAATGGCTTAAGCAAATTGTATATATGGATTGCTCTAAAAATTTTAGGGGAAAAAAGGAAGAAGAAAATGAGCTTTCATGGTAAATACTTCCCAAAATAAATTGTATCATTTTCTGAAAGAGAAGCTCTAAAAACATGATGAAGATGAAGCTATGGAGCTGAAGGCTGCTGTTTCATTAATTTTCTTGAAAAATAAGTAGAGATATTGAGATGAGTATTTATACTCAATATGACCTAGCATACCTGGAGATGTGCTCCTGACAGCAGCTACTCATCTTGCTGACTTGGCTACTTTATCTGATGTGGAAAATACTTTGTGGCATGGCTTTTGATGTTGATCAAATATTCTAACATTCCCCCTCAATTCAAGCGCACCTAAAGAATTGACTTCCAACTTGAACTTCAGGCGAGTGAAGAATTGATAGCTCAAAGGTTTTGTGAAAATGTCGACAATTTGATCTAATGATGGCACATGTTGAACTGAGATCAAATCAGCTGCAACTTTATCTCTTACAAAGTGAATATCCAACTCAATATGATTTGTACGAGCATGTAGAACAGGGTTGTACAACCTAGATTATAGGAGCTTTAGGAAGTTTGATTTGCAACTCTGACAATAATGAAGTTAGGGGTGAGCAGGAACCCGAAAAAACCGATTTTTGAACCGAACCGAACTAATTTCGGCTTATCCGGTTCGGTTTATTCGGGTGTTCGGTTAATTCGGTTAAATTTTTTAAAAAATTCGGTTTTTCGGTTTTCGGTCGGTTCAGTTAAAAAGGCACCGAACCGACCGAATAAACCGACCCCTAATTAAAAAATATATGATTTTATAATTTATATATACTAAATTACAATAGTACGCTAATACAAAGAATGAGAGAACCCTAGTCCAGTAGTCCTTAATTATTCTGAAATTCATTCTCCCGCTCAGCTACTCTCCGCCGTTCACTTCAGTTTCACCCTCCTCCCTCACAGACCCCCCTCCCGTCGTCACCACTCACCACGGCACTCACCACCATCTGTCCATCTCCCCTCACTCATCTCAAGTCTCATCTCCCCACTTAAATTCACCATTGTGGTTTCGTCAAGAGCGTTGCAGCAGCATCTCAGCAGGAGCAGCCCTCCCCTCTCTCAATTCTCGACAGATCTGAACAGGAGCAGCTCTCTCCTCTCTCAATTCTCAACTTCATTGGCTGAGGAGGAGCAAAAGACACTTCGCAATAGATAGTTGGAGTTGCAATGTATGTGTCTCTCAAGTTTTTTTTCCTGTATTTTTCTTATTTTGGGTTTGATTTCGAGTAGTACGATGCTCATAAATAAATTCATTATGTGGTGGCGTTTTATTTTAATGTTTTTCTGATTTTCTCTATTTTATGGTGAAAAATTAGATTTAAGATTATATGTGGGAGCCTTTTTGCATTTTGGAATTGATTATGCTTGGAAGAATTAATCTCAGTGGACGAATTGGTGATTTATGGTTGAAAATCAGATTTAATATTATATTTAAGATTATATGTTATCTCAGTGGACGAATTGGTGATGTTAAGATTGAAATTTGAAAATCAGATTAATATTATGGACGAATTCAATTTGATGATGCTTGGACGATTGATGATGCTTCATGCTTGGATGAATATAAATAAATTAACTTAGCAGATGCAGGCCATTAATATTAAAAAAAAAAGAAACAGACAAATCCAACTTTTGGAAATTTCACCTGCATATGCTATAGTTTAACTGTCCAGATTGCATATTTCTTGCTGAACTCCAACTGTTGTTTCATGATTTTTAATTTCTTGATTTATTTTGTATTCGTCACATTAACTATTGTTTGAAATTATTGTAGATGGCCGAACAAGAACCAACTGAAGATGGTAGTTCTCAACTTCCTCCTTCAAGTCAAACGGACTCAGCTGCAACTTCAAAAACTAAAAAACGGAGAACCATGGACTTGAGGTCAGATGTTTGGAAGCATTTTCAACCTTTTGTGAATGAAAATGAGGAAAGGAAAGCTAGGTGCATTTACTGTAATAAGGAGTACTTTGCTGATTCAAGGAAAAATGGTACAGCTTCTCTTGGTACTCACATTAAATCATGCAAAAGAATCCCTAAAAGTATTGATGCTAGTAAGCAAATAGAGTTGAATTTGCAACCTGGTGCCTTAGGTACTTGGAAGTTTGACCAGGAAGCTATTAAGAAGGCTTTATCTGATATGGTTATTATTGATGAATTTGCATTTAAGTTTTTTGAAAATGAGGGGTTTCAACATTTTATGTCTGTAGCATGCCCTAGATTTCAAATCCCATCTAGGTGGACTGTGTCACGTGACTGTTTTCAAAAATACATGGATGAAAAGAACATGCTAAAAGCATTATTGAAATCCACTGATCAAAGAATTTGTCTTACAACAGATACATGGACTTCAATTCAAAGATTGAATTATATGCGTCTAACTGCACATTACATTGATAGTGATTGGAAATTGCACAAAAGAATCATCAATTTTTGTACAATCACTAGTCATAGGGGTAAAGATATTGCTTGGGAAATTGAGAAATGCTTGCATGAGTGGGGGGTTGATAAGGTGTTTACTATTACTGTTGATAATGCTCTGTCAAATGATACTGCAATGTCTTACCTGAAAGAACAAATGGGTGATTTGAGGTCTAGCATTCGTAACTGTAAACATTTGCATATGAGATGTGTTGCTCATATAATCAATTTGATTGTGGGTGATGGTTTGAAAGAGATTGGTTCATCTGTGAAAAGGGTTAGAAATGCAGTACGTTATGTTAGACAATCACCTGCTAGGTTGAGAAAATTCAAAGAATGTTGTGAACATGAGAAAATCTCAACTAAGAGTTTGTTGTGTTTAGATGTTCCTACACGTTGGAACTCGACTTATTTGATGTTAGAGGCAGCAGTGAAATTTGAAAAGGCTTTTTCTAAGTTTGATTTGCAAGACCCAACTTATAGAATTGAGCTTGAAAGTGGTAATACAGAGGGGGTACCGGATAAGGATGATTGGCAGAATGCAAGAAGGATGATAGGGTTTTTAAAAGTCTTCTATGAACTCACTTGTAGAATTTCTGGATCTTTGTATGTTACATCTAACATGTGTTTTCGTGAAATTTATATGGTGCATTGTGTGTTGAGAGAATGGTTGAAGAGTGCTGATAAAGAGTTAGTTCTAATGACAAAGAGCATGAAAGATAAATTTGATAAGTATTGGGGAGATCCAGAAAAGATGAATAAGTTGATATTCATTGCCGCTGCACTTGACCCTCGATACAAATTAGAGTGGGTGCAATTTGCACTTACTAATATGTATGGTAATGTTGTGGGTTCAAAAGTTGGAAATGAGGTGAAAGAAGAGATATTTTTGTTGTATAATGAGTACAAGAAACCTGAGCCAGAGGTGGAGGACAATGAACAAAGTTCCATGTTAGTGTCAAATGAATTAGATGTTGATGATCCAACAGTGATAGCATTGAGGATGGTGGAGTCTGAGTTCAAACAATTTAAGAACAAAAAAGATGGTGGTCAAAGCAAGACAGAGGTAGAGAAATTTTACAATGAAGAAACAGAGGCAAGTGGATCAAAATTTGATATCCTATTATGGTGGAAAGTGAATGAGCCTAGATTTCCAATTCTCTCTCAAGTGGCTCGTGATATTTTGACCGTTCCTATCTCTACTGTGGCATCAGAATCTGCATTTAGCACTGGAAAACGAGTCCTTGATCCATTTAGGAGTTCATTAACTCCTAAAGTGGTACAATCTCTCGTTTGTGCTCAAGATTGGCTACGTAAATCTGTGACTCCGGTTGATATTGAAGAAACTATAGAAGATGTTGACAAAATTGAACAAGGTAATATTTTATTTGTGTATTGCATTATTTTTAATGGTTACTACTTTATTTAAGTTCTCCTTTTTTCATTTGTAGGTTTGCGGAGTATAGCAATAGAATCTTCAACCGATTAAAGCTTCAATTTCAAGTGAATCAATACTCAAGATGTTGGATACTTGGATTTCATTGTTGTACTCTTCAAGACTTTATGTGATCAAGTCTCAAGATTCAAGCAGTCAAGCTTCATCATTTTGTTGGACTTTTATTTTTTAAAGTTAGTTGGATTTTTCTTAATGAATTAATGATGGTGGATTTGTGCTTTATTAGATTGGATACTTGGATGATTTTATTGTATTATTGTCTTGGATGATTTGTTTTATGTCTTACTGTCTTGGTTAGACAGTCTTGGACTCTTGGTTAGACAGTTAGTTATTTTTATGTGGATTTATTTGTTGTTATTATGATTAAATTTATGCTTTCTGATTATTCGGTTATTTCAGTTATTTCGGTTCGGTTAGCCTTTACAATTCGGTTATTTCGGTTCGGTTAACCTTTTCAATTCGGTTCGGTTCGGTTACAATTTTATAAAATTCGGTTTATTCAGTTTTTCATTTTTCGGGCCGAAACCGACCGTATTAACCGAATGCTCACCCCTAAATGAAGTTATCCAAGTGATTTCAGAGACAACTTGTGCCAAACTTTTATACTTTGATTATGTGCTAGATCTCGATACCACTGATTGTTTCTTAGAACATGATAAACATGATTTTTGTATGCATTTTGGTATTTATTTGGATTATATTTAATGGTTAATGCATGCGAATGTTGGTGTTTAATCATAGTTTCGCATTTTCTTGTGCAATTTCATATTTTTGCTCTTTGTGTAGAAGTTTGAGTTAAAGGGATACTTTTGGGATCTAATTCAGTTGAGAGATATGCTAGAAAGATAGAGGATCGAGTTGGGGTTATTATGCAACTTGAAGTATGTCAATCGGATGAGAAACGAACGAGAACGGAGCAAAACGGTGAGGAGTGTCAGGCGTCAGAAGTTTGTGCACGGCCGTGTGGTCATGATTTCAGAGCGCACGCGCCGTGCGCTAAAGTGTGTTTGGCGGATTTTCTCTTTCTTTCCTTATACGAGCCCTAACCCTGCTCAAACTCCTCTAAGCTATAAAAGGCTAATTATTGGACGATTTTTGCACCTTCTACACACCTCATTTTCATTATTTTTCAGTTTTAATTTAGATTCCATAGCGGCAAGACATGAAGATTCAAATTGAAGTTTATGCATTGAATTTCTCTACATTTTTTCTACCTTTGTTATTTAATTATGTTTCTTTTTTCTTTCTTTCTTTCTTTTTAGTTTCAGTATTTGTAGCTAAGTTTGTAATTAATTCTAGGGGGTTTGCAAGCATGTAGAGATTATGTGTTGATTCAATTCCAATTTGATTTTCCTTTCAATTATTGTGTTCATAAATCTAGGTTTTGATTTCTCATGTATAATTATTGGTCATAGTTATTGCATGCAAGTTAATTAATTTGAGTCATGGCGGAGATAATTAATTAATGAGATTAACTAGATTATATGATACACGTGTTTACATCTGTAGGAGGTTTTAAATCTGAGTTTCTATTGGGAGTTAACATTTTATCTGAGACCTGACGGAGATAGGTAGCTAGATTTGTGATCTTTCACCTTTAATTGGATTAAGCTGGAAATTGAATGAATTGGATTAAATAGAGGAAATTGCATTTTCGGTCCCACAGGACATCCTCTCGTTTGGAAATGGTCCCAATACTCTCACTTTTGACCCCAAATGTAAAAAATCATGCAGAAGTGATCCCATACGACTATATTTTGCATTTTTAGTCCCATATGACTATATTTTGCACTTTTAGTCCTAAAATTTTAATGAATCCGTTAGACACTAACAGAAAGTCTTCACGTAAGGCGCATGTGATTTTCTCAATTTCTTAACTAATGACGTTGAACCCTAATTGAAGAAATCGCCAAATCAAACCCACTCTTCTATATCACGACTTCAAGAATTAGAAAAACTTGCCCATAATTCTGCTCCGAAATCTGCAAAAGTCTCCAAAAAAAGGGCGAAAATTGCCCATGGTTCTAGTCCTAAATATGCTTTGTCGTTGTGCACAGTTTCCTCAGATGAAGAGGCTGAATTATCGCATTCGTCCTCGTCATCTTTCCCCGCCGACGACCACCTCCGACAGATCTGGTTGCGGTCGTTGATGGGGGCCACTGTTAAGATCCTCATGATAACCACTTCATCTTTGATATCTTTTATGGAGAACGAATGCGACAATTCAGCCTCTTCATCTGAGGAAATTGTGCACGACGACGAAGTATATTTAGGACTGGAACCATGGGCAATTTTCGCCCTTTTTTTTGGAGACTTTTGCAGATTTGGGAGTAAAATTATGGGTAAGTTTTTCCAATTCTTGAAGTCGTGATATAGAAGAGTGGGTTTGATTTGGCGATTTCTTGAATTAGGGTTCAACGTCATTAGTTAAGAAATTGAGAAAATCACATGCTCCTTACATGAAGACTTTCTGTTAGTGATTTTAGGACTAAAAGTGCAAAATATAGTCGTATGGGATCACTTCTGCATAATTTTTTACATTTGGGGTCAAAAGTGAGAGTATTGGGACCATTTCCAAACGAGAGGATGTCCTGTGGGACCAAAAATACAATTTCCTCGGATTAAATACATAATTGATAGATGTGTACGCACTCCCTAGGATTAATTTATTTTATTATTTGATAATATGATAACTTTATTCTTGTTTAATTTTATTTTTAATTGCATCTTTGATTTATTTAGTTGATAAAACTTATTTATCTAGGATTAGTAATTTCTCATTTAGTTAGTCTGAATAATAGAAACGTATTAGCTTGGTACTCCGTATTGATCTTTATTTAAGTCCATGTGGATACGATACTCGATTCACTTACTTTATTGCATTAACATGTGTAGTTGCAGTAATTGCATATAAAAAAATAGTGCATCAGAACACCATGACACAAGATTGTTACCAAGATATACTCAAAAACCTGTATCTGATCTTCGATCATCAATATATGTCGTCCAGTCAGAATCAAAAAACCCAGTAACACTAAGATGAGGAGATCTGACAATATGAAGTCCACGATCAGTAGAGCCTGCAAGATATCTTAAAATCCTCTTGACAGCTTTCCAATGTGTATCCAAAGGGGAGGCCATAAATTGGCATACTTTGTTTACACTGAAAGACAACTAAGGCCTAGTTATAGTGACATATTGCAAAGCTCCCACAATACTTCTATATGTTTTTCCATCAACTGTAGCTTTCCCTTGATATTTTGATAACTGAGATGAGGTGATCATGGGTGCTTTAGCTTCACTTATGTTAATTTTGTCCAAAATATCCTTAATGTACTTACCTTGGCTAAGATAAATCTCATGTGCAGTATTAACAATTTCAATGCCTAAGAAATGATGAACATCACCAAGATCTTTAAGAGAAAAGAATTGGCTTAACTTATGAATAACTCCCTTCACTTCAGTTTGACAGCTTCTTGTGACTAATATATCATCAACATAAATAAGTAGGTAAATCACAGATAGTCCTTAAACTTTGAAAAAGAGAGAAGTATCTGCTCTAGACTATGAGAAACCAAGTTGAACTAAAATAGATGTAATGGTAACAAATCAGCTTCTTGAAGCTTGTTGCAAACCATATAAAGCCTTGGACAATTTGCAAACCTGCAATCAATCAGAAAACTGCTCAAAGCCAGGTGGCTACCTCATGTATAGATTTTCTTGTAATTTCCTATTCAAAAAGACATTATTCACATCCAAGTGAGTGATAGTCCATCCATGAGAAACAACAAGACTCAAGATGATCCTTATTGTTGTAGGCTTACCATCGGACTAAAAGTTTCGGAAAAATCAAATCCAGGTTCTTGAGAGAATCCTTGTGCCACTAATCTTGCATTATAACTGAAAATTATCCCATCATGATGCCTTTTTATTTTGAAAATCCACTTACAACCCACCAAATTCTTACCTTGAGGTAAATCTGTGAGAGTCCAAGTTTGATTTTTTATTAAAGCATCATATTCCTCTTGCATTGCGGCCTTCCATACATGATGTTGAAGAGCTTCTTGAACTGATTTAGGCTCAGTATTCAAAAGATCAGCAAAAAACACCTTAGGTTTAAAAATACCAGTCTTGGCTCTTGTAACTATGTGATGTCCATCAGTCGTCATATAGGTGCATCTCGAGATAGCTCAGGTGTAGAATTAATCTCATTTGGGATCACTTCAAGAGAATAAACATGTGTGGTGTTCTCAGAAGAAAAATGTAGGAAAGTAGAACTACTAGGTGAGTGAGGTGAGCTAGGAGCTGAGAGTACGATTGTGTGGACCTAACAGAACGTGGAGGATGAATAGAAAATGAAGAAGAATGACTACTTAAATGAGATATAGGATGGACTTGGTAAGGATGAGAATGAGGTCAATTTTTAGAAGTGAGATAAGGAAATCATTTTTCATCAAATAGAACATTTCTCGAAACCACAATCTTTCCACTAGCAAGCAAGAATTTATATCCTTTGTGTTTGTTAATGTATCCAAGAAATGTTCTAGGAGATGATCTAAACTCAAGTTTGTGTTGGTTATATGGCCATAAATAAGGGTAACATAAACAACCAAATAATTGAAGTTTAGTGCAATCAGGTTTATGTCTATGAAGCTTTTCTAAAAGTGTGCTAAAGTTGAGAATTTTAGAAAGAATCCTATTTATTATATAAGTGGCTATGGTAAATGTATCATCCCAGAATGTTGTTGGTAAACCAGTTTGTGCTAACAGAGATAAACCCATCTCAACTATGTGTTTGCGTTCTCTCTCAGAAAAACCATTTTTTGGGGTGAATAAGGGCAAGAAACTTTATGATGGATCCCATTTTCTTTAAGATATTGTGTAAGGCCTCTATACTCTCCCCCCCCAATCAGATTGGATACTTTGTATTTTGAAATTTAATTGGTTCTCAACAAGACTTTTAAAGTGCTTAAAAACAGTAGCAACTTCAGACTTTGCCTTTAACAAATAGATCCAAGTGTATCTAGTACAATGGTCTATGAAGCTTATGTAGTAACAATAGTTATTGGAAGATGTGACATGTGCAGGTCCCCAAAGATCACTATGAATAAAAGCAAGAGATGTATTATGCTGAGTGAGAAAATCAGTATATGGAAGCTTATGAATTTTAGCTAAAGCACAAAGTTGACATAAATCGACAACATTCTTGGAATTAAAAACAACATTACAATTCTAGAGAGCCTTTTTTTACAATGTCATAATCACAAGTCAACTGGAAACATTCTTCGAATTAAAAACAACATTACAATTCTGGAATGCCTTTTTTACAATGTCATAATCACAATGGCCCAGTCTCTGGTGCCAAAGTTCTAAACCAAAAGATCCTAAATTAGGTGTATGAGCTGAATGGGAAATTACAAAAGAAAAAGTTGAAAAAGCTAGAGCAGAAACTGGGGCAGAACTTGAGTGAGATGTTTTGGGAAGAGTTGAAGTTAGAACAGAACTGGAGAAAGCAGAGGTTGGAATAGGAGCATGATTGGGAAAAGTTGGAGATGACCTTTGTGGTGGAATGGGCTTGTGAAGGAAAAACTGATATAAACCTCCCTTAAGTGTGCCCTTGAGGAGGACCTCCTTGGTGACCTGATCTTTGAAAAAACAAATGCTGGGATGAAATTCAAAGAAGACTTTATTTTCCTTAGCAAACTGGGAGACGCTCAACAAGCTTTTGATTATATTAGGAACATGTAAGAGATTATTAAGAACAAAATTTCTAGGATTGAAACGACATATAAGAGTAGCATTACTAGTATGAGATATATCCACACCAAAGCCATTCCCCATTTGCAGCCTATTAGGTAGGTCCATGATATTCTGATGTAGCATTCAGGTTACTAAGATCATGAGAGACATGATTACTAGCACCAGAATCAGGTTACCAAGATCCATTAAAGTTGTACTCAGAAGAGGAGTGGACTGAAGGCACCTGTGCCATGTTGAGGGTATGATTTTGCTGAAAGTTGTCTTGTTGGTAATTTCCCTGAGCTGGGTGTTGCTGCTACTATGCTTGTAGAGCTCGTGGGACATAATTTTGATCATATCTATGCCAACATCGATCCACAGTATGACCAGGAATAAAGCAAACTTGACAGACATGCTTACTATCTTGATTTCTGCCCGACCTCTAAAACCACCCCTGTGGTAACCTTTTCCTCCTCTATTAGATTGGTTACCACCTTGGTAACCTCTGCCTCTGGTGTTATAAGAATTGGAAAAATCACCTCTCTGCTTTGAAGATTGAGTGAGATTAGCCAAAGGTTGTGAGCTATTTGAATTTATAGTATTCCATTTCATAAACTCGACTCTAGCTTCAAAGGTAAGAAGTAAAGTTTGGACATCGATAACCGACCATGGTTCAATTCTAGAGGTGATTGACATCATAACAGGGTCATGTTCATGGCCTAGACCTGACAGAATGTGAAGAATTTGATCCTCCTATGACACCCTATAACCAGCAGATCCCAATAAATCACAACACGAATTGATTTTACTCAAATAATCTTTCATAGACAGATTATCCTTTTTGAGAGTCTGTAATTGTAGCTTATACTGCATTAACTTGGCTCTAGATTGACTGGCAAAGTTACTCTCCAAAGCATTCCAAATTTCATGAGTAGAATTTAAACCAATGATGAGAACCATGGTACCTTCAGACAAAGAAGACTGAATCCACACAGACAAAAGTTGGTCTTGTTAGTTCCATGCCTAGAATTCTGGGTTAACCTTCTTTCCTTGGTTTTCTTCATCATCAGTGATGCACTCTGGTGGTGGTGAAGATTCACCCATCAAAAAGGAATCCAAGCCACATCATCTTATGGTGGCTAAAATTTGTTGTTTCCAGATCAAATAGTTAGAATCTGAAAGTTTGATTGAGATAGGAAAATTTTGGGGAAGAATGGGTGTAATAGCAGATGATCCTGCTCTGAAGCTAAGGTGTTTGCTCTGTGAGCTATCCATGGGTTTAAAAGCAAAAATAAAAGATAAAATAAAATTAAAACAAGGGGAAGAGAGTAACAGAGGCAGACAAGTATTAGATACATGCTCTCACACCATGAAAGAAAAGCTCTAAAAACATGATGAAGATGAAGCTGTGGAGCTGAAGACTGCTGTTTCATTAATTTTCTTGAAAAATAAGCAGAGATACTGAGATGAGTATTTTGAATAACAAATTACCCTTCAGAAAATACCATTAATTTTAAAAAATGTATTATTCAATATGCAATTTTAGCCTTATTAACATTTATGAAAAATTGAGTATCATTCTAGTATGTATTTCGTTAATAATTAGAGTTTTTATATTTTATATAAAAATCTATAATATTAGATTTTTTTTTGAATTATTATAGAATTTGACGAATCATGAATAAATTATTAATATGTTTTTTTAGAAAAAAAATTGTAAATTTCTCACATTTAAATTTTTTTATTATTATCTGTTAAATATTTTTAAGAAAAAATCGTATGATTTTTTTACAAAAGATTGATGATTCTATAATTTTTTATATTTAATATTTTTAGAAAAAAATATTAACTTTATTTTAATATTTTTAAAATAATTTTATAAGGATATGAGATTTTATTTGTCAAAATAAAAAATAAATAAACATAACATTGTTCAAAAAAAAATTGATGATTGGGAATGACTAATCCCATAAGGTAGTAAGGAATGGTTAATCCCATGATTATGGGAATGTGCATTCCTATTGGAATGACGATTTCAGATCATAAAATTATACCAATCGTTGGAATAGTAATATAGGTGGGAATGGTGATTCTATTCCACCATACCAACTGTGACCTAAGTTTTTAAAAGAATTAATTTTATTAATTTATGCACATTTAAGAGATCGATTTACCTAAAAGTGTAAATTTCAAATAATAATTGCGCATTTCTCTCATCGTAAAGAAATGGGTTTTCATGACATGGAACATGCCATATTATAAGTATAACCATATAACACTTAAATTAACATTTAAAAGTTAAATGATTTTTTTCTGTTTAATTAATTAGACCCATTTAATACATATAAAATTAAATGCAATATGACTTCATTCTATTCATAAAGTATACAACAGAGTTTATTATTATTATTATTATTATTATTATTATTATTATTATTATTATTATTATTATGGACTTATACAGTACTTTTTAAAAAAATCAGTAACTCTTATTATCTTTATGACTTTATCAGACCGAATAACTATATACGGATTTCTTGAAAATTATTAATTCTTATTACCTTTACCATAACTATTAATTTAGCCAACTAGCCCAGATTAAAGCCTAGTAAAAAAAATTACATTATAATAAAAATTCTTATTTTATTGAGTACTATTTTGTTCAGGTTCTATGCATTATGGGTCTAGTAAATAACTATTTACGATGACATTTCTTGTGCTAATTTTTTTTAATTTTAAATTTATTTCAGTTTTTTTTAATTTATTATTATTAAATTTAACATTAATTTTTTACGTAGATATACTAAAAAATACAAAGAATTAAAAATTAAAAATTAAAAATTAGTTCAGGCATAGAAGTTGTACCACGGATTGACACGAGCGATTTGATCCGTTGATCCGCCGACACCGACAACGTACAAGTACAGCCGTATGCAGAGCGGTCAGTGGGCCTCACGGTAGTCCAAGCCGGGCTGAAACTCCTGCACTCGGGCTGGGCCCATTTGGGTCCAACCTCTTGGTAAGCCTAACATGGTACAACTTTTTTTTTTTCAAAACCATGAAAACAACTAACATTACAATTTACAACTATAATTTTAACCAAATTTTGATATTTATAATTTACTTGCACTTTTTTTTTACCAAAATACATTATATATGCATGTTAGTTATATACATTATTTGTGATAATAATTTAAAATAACAGAAAAATTGAATGCTACGAGTTTTTAAAAATTAATAATTTATTGTAGATGTATGATGTAAAATAGAATTAAAAATGCATGTAAATTAATTATTGAAAAAAAATTAGAATGGATCAAAGGGAAAACAATCTACCCCGTCTTCGACGTTCTTATGAGATTTCTTGTTGCACCCTCTATGTTACACTCCGTGTTGCATTTTCAAATTACAATTTTTTTTTGTATTTTTTTCCTTCAATTTTATTTTCTATGATTTAGTTTAATTTTATAATTATTTTTTAAGATTTAACCCACCCAATTAGAGCTTATAATTATTTTTAAGTATTTAGTGATCGGTTTTTAATTAATAATTAATTATTATGATTGATTATTTCAAAATTAAATTTTATAATTTTTTTAATTCATTTTTTTGTTGATAAATGCTGACTATAATTATTTATATCATAATTAATTTTTATTCAATAATAAATATTATTAAAATTATAAATTTAATAATGAAACACGAAAAAGTCTACCACAAAATTTGAACCATTCAAAGTCGGCGTGAAAATTCACAAACTAATTTATTTATTAATTATAATTTTAGTTGGGGGTTGGGACACGTTGAGTCAAAATGTTATCTTTACGTTAAGAGCGAGGGCGATCGATCCATTATCATTTCTGTATGTACATAGCACAATTTATTTCTGGTTTAGGTTAAAGAAGTTGAGTGGGAATTGAATAGAATTGGCCAAAATTGAATAATTACAATAAATTAATTTAGCATTTTTAGCAGCAAGAACAATTCATTCACATATATACCCCACACCCTACTTCGAAAGCTTCCTCGCTAAGGCATATATATATATATATATATATATATAGGGGTGGGGTTATATAAAAATAACCCCTTGTGTGAGAAATGAGAACATATCTCACACCACACATCCATCAAAAATCAAAGGTCCAGAATTGATGAAAAAGGCGGTGGCAATTTTGTAATATCTGAAAAGTTTTTCGCGCGGGGGTATTACTGTAATTTGGTAATTCTTATAAAAATCGCGGAGGATTTGATAACAGATCGTTATGCTAACGAAGTATTATCATAATGCTAACGAAGCATTATAGTTATGCTAATTAAAGTTTTCAAATATTGTTGGCGAAAAAAATATTCTGAAAATTAATTATAAACCTAATTCGATTTAATAAACCCTAATTAAATGGAAAAAATCATAATTGGATGTAATAAACCTAATTAGATGAAATAAACATTGATTGGATGTGGTAAACCCTAAATGAGTTGAAAGAAATCATAATAATAATATATTTGTACTACGCTAGCATTATAGTTTTGGTTCGTCAGCATTGCGAATACACTATGTTAGCATATGTCAATACTCTATCAACATACGTTATAAATTATAATTGGATAGGATAAACCATAATAATCAATTAAGAACTATAAACAAAAAATTAAATTTCAAAAGAATAATGATAATTAGATGGAATAAACCATAATCGAGATTAAATAAACCATAATTGAGATTTAATAAACCCTAATAAATTTATACTATGTTAGCATTATGATAATTCTTTGTTAGCACATCAAATATATTATGTTAGCATATGACAAATGCTTCATTAGCAAATGTTCATATGTTATCATAATGCTGACGAAGAATTATTATATGCTAACGAAAGCATTTACAACCTGGGCACGCGTAATTTTTTTTTTTTTTTCGTTCATATTTTTTCATCAAAACATAGCCTTTCGACATCTTAAATGAAAGAGCATGAAGAGAGCTTTAATTTGATATATTTTTTGTGTGCATTGGATTAAAAACGAGAAAGTTATGGTCGATTAAAGTTTTTAAGATTTTTTTTTAATTGCTGACATCATCAATTTTAATGGATTTGGACGAAAATAGCCCTCCTTCATTTTTTTTTTCGCCCTATTATTTACGAAATTGCCACCTTAAATCTCAACCATTGGATCATTAAATTGGATGGTGTGAGATGTGTTCTCATTTCTCACACCAACCATGTGTTCTCATATGATCCATATCCTATATATATATATATATATTAGTTTAACATATTAAAAATAATTGTTTGTTTAATCTAGCTAGCTTCTCTAAGAAGCTCTATATGAATTGACAGCCATGTCTACATGCAAATTCATTTTATCTGCTGATCTTATCTATTTGTTTATCCGCTGCAACAACCACGTACGCCCTCAATTATTTAGCACTCAATATCTATTAACTATAGTTTAATATTGTAGAATATTTGTCGATTTTGGACCTCAAAATAGGTTTATATAAATTCGGTTTTCATCTAAAATTTGGAGTCTCTTTATTTTATTCGACATTAATTGTGGTTTTTTGAACTACATTCAGACATGTTCCGTGTACCGTAGCTTGGAATGCCGCCATTATTAGTGAACTAATTGCATTATATATAAATTACTAGTATTTCTGAGTTGTGATGTACAAATAATTATTATTATTTTTAATCTTTGTCATGTTATGATTATTTTTTAATTCTATATATTGTGTATGATTATTTTTTAATTATACATATTGTGTTCAATTTTTAAAAATTAATAAAATATTGTGCACATACATTAATTAAGTAAATAAGAAGATCAATTTTGTGCAGTTATGGCAAAAAAAAAATTAAATTTTATCAACTAAATGAAAATTCATGTTAGAAAGATCTGATTGAAATTTTTCAAATGACACGATTTTATAAATAGCAATGTATAAATGTCCACAATTGAAGAACATTTGATTTCTTCAAATATGAAAGACAAGCATACAAATTATTCAATTATTTTAAAAGATGAAATTGAAATAGAAAAATAATAAATTATTTCATATTATGTTATACTATTATTATATAAATGAAAACTATCTTTTTAGGTGACAAATGCAGTGTACTGCAAATTAATCTGTGCATAAAAATATAAATAAAAAATGTTACAAATCTCAAATTTCCAAGTAAAAAAAATCTTTGGAAAAATTTGTTAAAAGACAATGGTTGTAATTTAAACTGTCTTGAAAAAAACATAAAAAATGAAAAAGAAAATTTATAACAGTAAATATCACTACAGTTGTCTATTATACAAAATATGTTGTCTAAAATCGGTTTATACTAGAACCGTTATTTATCACACGATTTTCCCTTAATATATGTGTAGATTATATATTTTACGAATAAGATATATACAAAACGCGTACTGCATGCAAATGGAATATGAGATTAAATAAATTGTGTATTTGATCACACGAAATCGTTTATTTCTGAATTGCATTTTCTACTGCACATTCTATTTTTTTTTAATTCTTTTTTTATTTAGTAATAGAGCATCACTACTCGCACGTGTTGACAATATATGGTAGAGTTCTTATAAGTTGTCTCATACTAGGGGATAAAATCCTCTAGTCCACTTTTCATGTCCCATTATTATGTCTCATTATGAAATTTAATATTTTAAAAATATTTATTACTAATCTAAATTTTATTGTAGTATTACAAATCATAATAAACATTTATTTCTAAAAATTAAATTTTTTAAAAATTATATACCCTACTTTTCGAATAATCAACTATATTAATCAATTATATTAACTAAAAACTAGAAATAAATATTGAAAAATAAATATAGACCCTAATTAGGTGGAATGAACCCTAAATAATAATTATAAAATTAAACTAGGCCATAACAAATTGAAATTGAAGAAAAAATTGATGAAAATTGAATAAAAATCTAAATGGACACCAAATGGGATAGAAACAAGTGGGATAGAGGATTTCATTTGCTCATACTACTTTATTACAAGTTTTTTTAAGAATTAGTACTTTATTACAAGTTTATGATAGACGATGCATGTTGATGCCCTATAAAAAATATTTGCTATTAATTATATAGAATATGTACCAATTATATTTTAAATATCTAATAGTAAGTTAGTAATTTACAAAAAAAAGAAGATATTTTTATATGCTTAAAGCATATATAAACAGTAGCACTCTAACATATATTGAGCCCGGCGTTTAAACTTAATTTAATTCTTCTAAGTTAATATATCGATCTCATCATAACATTAATTACTAATTAAATAACTATATTTGACAATATATAAAAATCCAACCAATAATAATTTTACAAAGTAAAATGACACATTATTTTATGCATAAAACATGTTAATTTATAAACATATTTTCAACACTTCATACATTTGAATTTGGTTTGGTTTTTCAATTAGATATAATACTATTTAGTACAATATCTTCATCATATATACGTACTATTAGTGTGTATAAGTAAAAATATCATATTAATTTATTTAAAAAATTGGCATTATATTCACAAGTGAATACCATAAAACAAACAAAAAGGCCTTCCACGTAGATGAGAAAGTTTATTGAAGCTTAATTAATTTCCATCTAATTTGATGATTTGATCAACACAATCCCAAAATTGAAGTTTTCTTCCCAAGCTTCATGTCAAAGAAATTGATTTGTTATTTTTATTTTTGGATGGTTTTTACGAGTTGGCATCTAGTTAATGCCCGGCAGGTTTCGAGGAAAGAAACTGAAAATAAAGGTATTAAAAAATGTAATATATACTAATGGTAAACGATCGAAATATTAAAAATAATGTATATATTAATTGCAATTTGAAAGGAAGAAATATTGGGTAGCTAGAAAATTCTTCCCAAAGAAGCCAAGCAAACAATATTCAAAAATGCAATTAAGTATCCCCAAGATTAATAGAGGAAATGAAAGAGAAAGATACCTTGCTTGCGAGAAGAAGTCTACGCCAAGAAACAACAAAATACAGAGTTTGGTATATAATCGACCTCTTTGTTACTTTCACATTAGTTGGTACGTACGTATAATTTTCATATTTTCCCTCTACTTCTCAGAAGCTTTAGGGTTACTCCAGCCTTCACACTGGATCTAAGGCCTCTCTCTCTCTCTCTCTCTCTCTCTCTCTCTCTCTCTCTCTCTCTCTCTCTCGCTTAATTTAATTTTCTTAGGTAAAAGAGGTGAAACGTCCTTAAAAGAATCAGTGTTGCCCCATATCCACTCTACCCCTTAATTCCGACAATATTAGATTCTCTATCGTAAATTAGTGTCCAGTATTTCATTTTATCATACTATGTCATAGCATAGGGCTTCTTCACCTGTGATGAAATAGAAATAATGTAATAGAAAATCTAATATAATTAAGTCCTTTAATTAGTACATATTACAAATTAATTAGGGGCGGGGTCATTTTTGTGAAATTTATTATTTACCATAAAGTAGTTATTAAGGGAAGTAATTAAGTATGATATTTTGGTATACGGGTATATACAAGAACAAAACCAAACTTGACGTCCAAGCGATCGACCTACTTGTTTTTCTACAAGATATTCATTCTTTTTGCTCTCTCTCTCTCTCTCTCTCTCATTTCCACTTTAAGGGGTTTTACTTGATATACATATAACTGATAATAGTTCAAGATATAGAGGAGAGAAAGATTAGTAAAGAAGTGGAGGGCTTCAACATAATTCCATCAGCAAACATCAAATTGAAACATCAACAGTGCAGCAACAAAGTGTTGGTTAACTACGAACATGCTTTATAAGAGAAATATTCCTTTCTTTTATTTACAATCTTTTTATCATTTATCTTTACAATTCTGTGTGTGTGTTTCTTGGTAGAAAATCTCTCCGAGAGAGGAGAGGTGGAGGGAAGCCCGGAAAAAAGCCCGATTTCGGATGGGCTAGGAACTGCAGAAGAGAAATGACATGGTCTAGTGGTGATGAAGAAACTGCAGCAGCCCTCCAAATCATCTCAGTTGATAAGGAAAATAGTGTTTCGAGTTCAACAACTGATCGATTTAAGACAGTAATCTGCCCTTCATGCGGCCAAACCATAAAACTAGAAGATAAGGTTCTTAAAAAATTTATACTGTATTTAATAACTATTCGATTGCTATCTGCGTGAAACAGTTTTTTTTTTTCTTTTTTTTGTGAAAGCTTTTTACTAATGATATATTGAAATTGAATTTTAGAGTGCTGGGATTCAAGATTTGCCTGGACTTCCCGCTGGAGTGAAGTTTGATCCATCTGATCAAGAAATTCTTGAACATTTGGAGGCAAAAGTGTTGTCTGATACTAGGAAACTGCATCCCCTAATCGATGAATTCATTCCGACCATCGAAGGCGAAAATGGAATTTGTTATACTCATCCAGAGAAGCTACCAGGTACAATCAAGATCACTAGCATAATTTCTTGAAAATATTCATGCTTCTGGTTAATTAATTTCTTGGATTATGATGCTGATTAGATCAATCCTAGTTTAACAAATTCATTTTCCCACCATAGTAAAAAAATATATATACATATATTTATCCCTTAGTTTATTATCACCCCCGTTTTCATTTCATCAGTATATGTGCAGTGTATATATTCTTGATACTTAATCATCATCACCATACATATGGTGTATGCTATTGTTGTATTGATTATTAGTACTAGTCAATGATTGATCAATGACATGTACTAATCTAATCCTAGTCAAGAACTATTACTGCATCAAACTCCAAAAACACAAACATTCTTTGCCTAATTTATATTCAACTTAACATGATCGATTCCTCATTTGTTCCTTTCTTTCTTTTCAATCTTGCTTTACATTTCATCAGTATAAGCAGGGGCGGTTTTGAGGGTGTGCGGGGTGGGCGACCACACAGGGCCCCGAAAAATCGAGGGCCCTCGAATATATATAGGTCCATATATGTACATATAGATAAAAATAGTTGAAAATATTATCAATTAATCACTTAGTTTAGTGGAAAATCACTTTCTTAAAGTTTCTTAGTGCGAGGGTTCAATTTTTGAGTGTAACATTTTTTTTACTGCTTACGTTTGGGGCCCTTTGACATAATTCCTTTTTAACAAGTAGGGCCCGCCCATATTCGCACAGGCCTCCGATAGGCTAGCCCCGCCCTTGAGTATAAGGTATACCTACTTATATATATTCACAAAGGAATCATCATCACTATACATGTGGCATACGTTACTGCAGTATTGTTTAATACTAGTCGATGTTCCACAATTGATCAATGACATGTAGTTATAATCCAATTCAGAAACGAGAAAGTATATGTAAATGCATCAAACTCCAAAAACACAATTAAACATTCAACTTAATTAACATGATTCCTCATTCAATTCATAGGAGTAAGCAAGGACGGCCAAGTGCGCCATTTCTTCCACCGGCCCTCGAAGGCTTACACAACGGGGACACGAAAGCGTCGGAAAGTGCACAGCGACGCGGCGGAAGACGGCGGCGAAACCAGGTGGCACAAGACCGGAAAGACTAGGCCAATCTCAACGGCCGGAAACATCAAAGGCTACAAAAAAATACTTGTGCTCTACACCAACTACGGCCGTCAAAGGAAGCCGGAGAAGACGAATTGGGTGATGCATCAATACCATTTAGGCGAAAACGAGGAAGAGAAAGACGGAGAATTGGTGCTCTCTAAGGTATTTTATCAAACACAACCGCGGCAATGCGGATCATCAGCCATGAAAGAAGCTCTAGAGATAAAATCAAGAAATTCTAGCAACAATTCCGAAAACCCTTTTGTGAAAAACTCGAGTTTTGCGGAATATTATAGTCCTACCTTAATTTCATACAATGTTGGGAGCCAAAATGTCGTTAACAGAGACAGCCCAACTCCGGTGATTCCGAATATGGTTGTTCATGGTGATAGATCATCCTTTATTCGTTTGCCTTCAGCTGCAAGCAAAGGTAAATGAAGGAATTGGCAGAAAAGGATTTGTTATTATTATAATTAGGATAATTAGGATTACACTTTTGGAGAAATAAGTTAAGATTCATGCAATAAAATGGTGGTAGGTGAAGTACGGAAGAAGTGAAGAAAGCCATATAGTTTTTAGAGGTTTGATTAGTTTAAGAATATTCTTGATTATCATTACTAATTAGTTGCATGGATTCGATCGTCTACTATTCTGGGACTGTCTTGTTTAACGTAGGTAGATGTGTTGGAACACTGTGCATGTAATATCGATAAAATGGAGGAATTAGGAATTTGAGATCTTGTACATTTCATTGGGATAATTTAAATAAATTTGTGACTGCTGCTTTTTCTTGAATTCTACGTTTAACATGTATATGTATTGGTCGAATTTTCCTTTTTGTATTTTTAATTTCTGGTAGAGCGAGATATGGTTTTTTTGCTTTCATATTTAAGTAACCAAATTGCAGGTTTTTGTTCGACAATGTATATATATATATATATATATATAGATAGATAGATAGATATTCCAATGAACAAAACAGCCTAAATGCAGAAAATTGCTCAAGGAAAATTTTCGACTAGAAAAGATGATGTGTGCTTATTATAGACTTATATCGTAGACTAGTCCGTAGTTTAATAATATCGATCTATCATATCATTAACTCTTATATATAGGTCTGAAACTCCCATCATCCTAGTTTTGAGTACCCTAATAGAAGGGAAAAAAAAGATATATATATATATATATATGTGTATATGGATATAATGATATGCATGTATTAGGTCTTATACATGGGAGTGACATATATATTTGGTCTATTGTATATGTAGGTGTGTCATCAAATATAGTAGATTTAATTTCCCATGATATTATATGTTAGGAGAAGGTTTTCAGTACATGTACCTAAGCACTCGGTCAGACAGAGAGTCGGGTGTATTAAACATTAATTGTAAGGTAATAAACTCATATATGCGAAGTAACACGGATGATATTTTTCAGGCTATATATGATACTTTTTAATTAGTACACGAGTGATACTTTTTGACGAATTATATATATATATATATATATATATATATATTAAAATAAGGCGAGTTGTCCGCAAAATTGACCATTGGACCAAGTAACTCGGTACATCCTAGTGTAGGAAAAATCAATGTTACGAGTAGTGTGCCCAAATTTTGTTTTTTACTTTTTAAAAATGTTTTTGCATTTATTTATTTTTTCACCTTCTAATATGCAAATGATATAGTTGTTTGTTTTTAACAATATCGTGTGATAAAAATCACAACATTATCATTTACATAGTAGGGAGCGAAATAAGAAAATCAAAACAAACATAATTAACATCTACTTAAGAAGTAAGATAAGATATGTCCCCAAAAATTTGGTTTTGCAAAAATATTATAAAAAAATTGCTAAAAAAAAGGTAAAACTTGCATCGATTTTATCTCCTAGTGTACTCAAAATTTTGCCTATGTTTAAGGGGCTGTATTACGCCCCCTTTGGGCCAAATGGCCAAAAAATGGGCTATCTTTCCACCTTAATTAGGGCCACCATACAAATTTTGGTCCAATTTATTACTGAATTTAAAATATGTAAATATATACATATATAGGAGGTGTAATTCTATTCACAATCTCCAATTTTCTAATCATAGCCATGTATATAATAAAAATAAAATATAAAAATTAATTATATAGACCATTTTAATATTATACCCCTTATATTTTAATTAGATTTTTTTTTTCACTTTCATACCCCCCACACCCTCTCG
Organism: Perilla frutescens; assembly: GCA_026008535.1. Lineage (NCBI taxonomy): Eukaryota > Viridiplantae > Streptophyta > Magnoliopsida > Lamiales > Lamiaceae > Perilla > Perilla frutescens. The sequence goes on along the minus strand of BRKX01000007.1, from coordinate 14,890,580 downwards.
GTCTCCCCATTGCACCGAAATTCTCCTTTCTCTCCACAATTCAGAAGGATTTTTCCTCTGAATTTTTCCTTTCAATTTCTATTTTCATTTTGTATTTCGTTGTTCATTGAGCATAAATTTTATTTTCTAATTTTCAGGTACTTATTGAATTGTATTACATTGTCAAAAATTTCCCATTATTGTCTGTGGAAATTCCTCTTTTTCCCCCAAAATTGGAGAAGACCGGAAAAATGAAACCAAAAATGGATTATTTTTTTAAAGAGAAATTGGATGTTCTCTTAATTAAGGAGTCTACAAAAAAAACACACACACACACACTAAAAGAGGTACATGAAACGATGAGGGAATTGCGAATTTAAAAACAACGCATGATTTAGATTTCACAGATTCATGATTTTAGATTATAAGAACGGAAGAGGAATATGATACAAAACCGTAATAGTATGTACATTTTGCGGTATGTTTACTCTAATTCTCTAAATCAGTGTGATTGTATTATTGAATAAAAGTTGTATATATGCATGGATATATGTATCGCGTCAATATATATTTTAATATGTAATGAAGAATGACTACCCACGAATGATAGAACGTGGCACATGGTCCACTGAGAAAAGAAAAAAGAAGAGGTTTCACCATTTAAACAGACACATACCACATTGAATGATGAAGAGAGTAGTATTCCCATTTTCCCCATTCCTTGTAATAAATAATAATTGAACTTCCAAACACCGCCATACCTCTGTATCTATTTCCCGTCGCCATCACCGCCTCTCTCTCTAAATAAATGGCCGCCATTAATTAAAAGCCGGTAAATCGGGTTTGGTCCAATTCAAAAATCTTCTATTTAATTAAATGGTGGATATAAATAATCTATTTTTTTAGAATATATATTTTATAGGTAACTACTACTTTTATCATATATGCTGTATATGTGTGATTTATAATCGATTTCGTGAATTCTAATAATAGCTTGTGTTCACTGTGTTTCGAGTCCAAGGCAACACGACTTGAATTCAATTCCTTAACGCTCAAGCGTTCGTTATCCTCTACACGTTGTGTATTAATAAAATAATTTATTTTTCAAAATGCCAAAAGTTTTTTTTTTTAAATATATGCTTGAATGAAACATTTATTATATTGCAAAATAAACTTAATTAACACCTTAATTAAACAGTCATTGTTCCAAAATTTATTGACCTTTGGTTTGTTAGTTTGGTCTATTTCAAAAATTCAAAGTAAAATGTTGAAATCACCGCAGCACAATTCGTAGGCCAGTCATTCCCAATTCATAGGAATATTTGAACAAATCCACCGACCCTTTTGCTAAATCTCCCATGCTCAACATGTTTCATATCCCAGTTGCTTAGAGACCAAAAGTCACGGGTTTGAATTTCCTCAATATCACAAGTCGAGTGTGAAAAAAAAAAACATGTTTCATTTTATATAATACTCCTCCCGTTTCAAAATAGATGTTGTTTTAGAGTTTTTGATTGTGTCAAAATATTTGTAGTTTTAACATATTTTCACACCCTATTTCTCAATTATTATAATTATTTTTTAATGCGAAGGGTAACATGGAAAAATAATATAATATGAAGAGTAAAAAGTGAAAAAATAAAATAAAAATTCCAAGTATACAATATGAAAGAGTAAAATTGGTGGTGTGGATAGCAACACCCTTTTTTCTTATACCATGCAAACTTAAGTTTTGTGTTCAAATTGAATCTCCTTAATAGCACAGGTCGGGTGTGCAAGTAAAAAAAAAAAGTTTTGTGTTCAGATATCAAAAGTAAAATAATATAGTATCGTGTTTTTTAATTTTTTTTAGTCATATAGTTTTTATATATGCTGATGTTACCAAGTCATCATCTGTTTATACTGTATATACGTGTAAATTTTGACTAATTATTCAATTTTCAAGACCCGGTAGAGAAGTGGTAGCCACTAAAATTCCACCATATAATGATCTTAACGCAAATCAAACGATGCTGTAAAAAGTTTTAAATGTGATATTTATTTTGTCAAAAATATGCAAACTTATTTTGATTCAATCTGCAATTAATGCTGACGGAGGTCTGATGTTGATATGTACCAACTAGATAGAATTGGAGTTGTTCGTTTGTTTGTTTGTCAATAAAAAGAGTTTGTTGATATGAACGTCTCATGAGTTCAAATTTGTAAAATTGATCAATATTTATGTTTAAACATAATCAAATGCATTCAAAATTATAAATGTGTCATTAAACACAGATTTTATTTTAGATCTTAATTAACTCATCGTACAATTAGAAGATATATATTGGACCCCCTCAAATATTAATTTAATAGTGTTATTATACTCTAGATATTAATTCAAAAATTATTCTCATATACTGGAGAATTTTTAGTTTTATTAATTATCTCACCATACGATTAGAAGATATATATTGGACCCCCCTCAAATATTAATTTAATAGTGTTATTATACTCTAGATATTAATTCAAAAATTATTCTCATATACTGGAGAATTTTTAGTTTTATTAATTATTTAATGGTGTGTTTTGATATCTTATGGTATGCGTGAAAGTCGGATATGATGTCATTAGATTTTAATCATATTAGTATTTAGGGGAAAATTTGGGTCTCGAGCTCGTTCAGATGGTCTATTTATTAAGTTTGAATCTTATTAAATTAAATATCTTAATTAGTGATAGAGATTCAAGAAGCTCGCGCATAGTTTTCATAGTGTACTTCATTTTTCAAATGAGAGAGAGAGAGAGAGAGAGAGAGAGAGAGAGAGAGTTAAAAAAAAGATTATAATGTGAGAAAATGGAACAACGAGATTGATAAAATTAAATTAAAATCCTGATATGTAGCGATGTTACAATAAAAAAAAAAAAAGGCAAAATCAAATTAAAGTGACAACGAAAGTCATGATGATCAGTAGAATTTACATAATGTTCCAAGGAGTTTGGCAACATCTACCAAATTTCTTCAACTTTTTATCCTCGTCTGCAAATATTACAAAATTAAAAGAAAACTGCAGAATTAAATTTCTGCATTCTTGTAGCTCAAAATTCATTAATTAGGATTGATTAGGAAAGAAAAAGATAATTCATTCAAAGCCATAGAGCTCTAGCTTCTCTTAGCCTAGGCACCAGCTCGCCGGAAATATGCGCACCCATAATTTTCTCCAGTCCTCCAAACAGTTCTCCGCCGACAAACACCGCCGGAAACTGCGGCGCGGCGGCGGCGATGATCTTCGACAATTCATCGGTCACTTCACCTTCATTCTGCTCATCAACGTCGAAGATCGAAGGATTGACTCCGTGGCCGTGGAGCAGAAGCTTGACCACGTGGCACATGCAGCAGCCCCGCCGCGCAAACACCACCACAGCATTTTCCGCCACCAGTTGTCTCACTCTTTTGGCGTCGCTGATCGCCGCCTCCCCGCCGGAGTTGGCGTTCGCCGGCGGTGGTGTGGAGGATCCGCCGCCTATGGAGACGGTGGAGAGCCAATTTCTGTATGGAATGGCTTCTTGCATGATGTGTGACTTTTAAGAGAGAGAGAGAGAGAGAGAGAGAGAGGAGGGAGGAAGAAATGTGAGTTGGGGGCTGGGGTAGTTATAGCAATTTGGCAGTATAGTGGGTTTTTCTATTATTATTATTCTTTTTTTATTATTGTTTTAGCAAACTTTTTGTTTTTATTCAAATTGAAGTGAGGTATATTATGACGTTATTTAATAACGTGTTCACAATATAATATTCTACATGCTATTTGTGAGATCCTCTGTATCAGCATAGTGTTTCATCACTTATTTCAATCATTGTCACTAGGTGCATTTTAAATAGTCTTTACTATTGAAATTTGTTATTTTAATGGGTAATTATGATATTTTTAAAATATGTAGAATATCAATGTAATGATTGGGACAGAAGATAGAATATTATTTTAGAATACAAGATCTCATTTGATAGGGTTTAAATCATCTATTTTAAATTTAGTGTTTCAACATGTATTCCATGATCGAATTTACAAATTTAATAATAGATATTACAAAAATAAAAATTAATTATAACATAAGCCACCTGGTCACATTTATCAATAAATGTTAAAATTTTAAAAATTATAAATTATATTTAAAAATAATCAATCATAATAATCATTTATTTGAAAATTAAATATTAAAAAATAATTATAATCCCTAATTGGGTGGGGTGAACCCTAAAAAAATCATTAAATTAAACTAAAACATAATAAATTAAAATTGACAAAAAATGGAAGAAAAATTTATAAATTTGATCGTGAAACATTGGTTTTTTTTTCTTCTACTCACACATCCGACCTGATGGTATTGAGGAGATTCAAACCTGTGACTTTTTTTCTTCAAACAACCTTACTCTACCACTAAGTCATCTCACCGGGACATCATGAAACACTGTTTAAAACACCAAATTTGGAACACTTGACATGCCGTGTAAAGTTTGATATTATGATCATTAAATAACGTCAATAAAGATCTAGTAGCAAATTCCCTGCCTCGGTAAAGAATGTTTTAATTTTATTTTTTTATTGAGCATTTAACGCATGTGAGGTAATTATTAGCAACATCAAAAGATGCAAAACAACTTAATGTGGAGAAAGAGACTTACAACTACAATATAATGATACATCCCTTTGTCCGAGCAGAGTAAATACTTAAATTGGTGAACGGTGAAGATATAGATCATTTAAATTCAAATTCAAATTCAAATTGAATAGAAAATAATTAAAAGATATAGAATTGAATTTCATTAATACTTTTTAAATCGTAAAATAGTGGATCTTGTATAAACGGAGATCCTAACGTCAACGCTTGTGTCGTAATATTGAACGTCACGGTTGCCGGTGTTGGAATTTGGATTGGACGTGTCACTACGTCATCTTTTGTGAATAGAGGCCGTCTGCTGACGTCATCCAATATATTTTTTCCACCTTTTATTTTGTCAATATTCTGTAGTCAAATGATATGAGTTCCGAAAGCTTTTTTCAATATTATTTTTTTTATCGATGAGTTGGGTGGGGAGATTGGGATTGAATCTCGATCGATCACTTACGTAAATTTAAGAAATACTATTTGTGATTTTTATTTTTATTTTGATGTCGAGGTAATCCGCAGCCGGTGCGCACGTGTTGGTAGTGGGTCGAACTTGAGACCTTTGGCCTCAAAAAACACCACTCTACCACTAGACCATCCCCAAAGACACATTTGTGATTCCTTTTAACTTTATGAAAAGAGGATTTTATTGAGGATAAATAGATTTTAATGTCTAATATTAACTTAAAATTTTAATCATATCTAATATTCAAAATGATATTTTAATATCTAATCAACTATTAAAAAATTAATCCAATTTAAGATTGGATTTTTTTACGGCTCCTTTGGAAGTGACTAGGCGCACCGAATTGTTATGTGGAATTATATTTAAGAAGTTTGATGACTCGAAATATTTATGTCGTTGTCAAAAACTATGTCACAAGTGTTATGTTAAAATTGTCATTATTAATTAGTAATTTATTATAAAGTGGCGATAAGCTTTAGGCGGATAAACTGTTATTGTCGTATGGTAATAGGATTATTACGTAATCATAATCCTTTGGATTTGTATATAATGGTTGTAGTTAGAAGTCTTATTCACTTTGGTCTCATAATAACTTCGTGGCATGATGAGGTTAATTAGGCGTTAGCCCACATTCTATGAAAATGTGAGAGTAAAGTAAAATAATAATTTCTCAATCAAAAATTTACACGTGTAAAATAATAAATAATCTAAAATGCCTTTTTTTATGTCGAGGGTAACCCACAACCTCTATCGAAGTACACACTGGGTAAACAGTAAATCCCTCTCCTAATACAATCACCTACCGATGTGCACACTGGGTAAACAGTAAACCCCTCTCCTAATACAATCACTTACCGATGTAATAGCCTAGAGAGATAAACTAAATCACACGGGGAATGTAAATCACACTTGAAAAAACGGCAAAAGAGATAAATCATACTTGCAAAACTAGTCAATAGTGGTGTGGTAAATCACACTTGGACCTCTCCTAAATCCAGTATCCTAATAGTGTGGTAACCACACTTGGAAAATCAGCAGGAGAGGTAAACCATACTTGGAAAACAAAATCGGTAGACCATATTTGGAAAATTAGTCACCTAGTGGCGTTGGTGTTTAGATTCGAACTTGATATTTTTTATCTCAAACTTACACCGCTCCACTACTAGATCATCATCAAAGGTACACAATTCGGCATATCTTTACTTTTATAAGAATGTATTAGAAGAAACTTTGACCATGGAATTACTCGCTAATTTTGAAAACAAATCAAGTGGAAAATTTTATTTGTTTGATATGAAGTTTTGTATGGACATATTAACACATGCAGATTTGGAATTAATCAACACGAATTTAAGGGGGTTTTTTAAAATTATTATTAGAAACACACACATTATAATTAATCTGACAAACCCAAAATGTTAGTAATCTTTACAGTTTACGGAATTAGTTATATGAGTCACACACACGTACTTTACATAATTAATGAGCGACTTTGCAATTTTTTTACTGTTGTGTAGAAACACGCGTTCACAATTTTTTAACCTGCTCGTAAAACTCAAATGTGTATTGTGTAATTTGAGTTTAATATCTTGAATGGTGGACCAGTTATCAATTGCTAGATTACCCAAGATGTTAAATTAATTACATTATTATTTTTTTTACTCACACACACGATCTGTGATATTGAGAAGATTTGAACCTGTGACCTTTGGTCTCCAGGCAATCTCACTCCACCACTAGGCCATTCCCACCGGGACGTTAAATTAATTACATTAAGTATGGTATATATCATCTATTTAAAAAATATGTGTGCGTGTGTGTATGGTATATATCATCAATTGTCCTGGTGGATGGGGATGCCTAGTGGTGGAGTGACGTTGTTTGGAGACCAAAAGTAATGAATTCGAATCTCCTCAATACCACAAGTCGGGTGTGTGCGTAAAAAAAAATGTATATACCATCTATTAAATTGAGTATATTCTTAGGACATATTTACTTTGAAGATATACAATGCATAAAAAAAAGGTATATATCATTTATTAATTTGAGTATATTCTTAGGGCATAGAGGATATACAATTTAAAGGATAGATAGATTAGTGGATACAATGATGGATAAATCATATCCCACCTCTGTAGGTGGATACATATCCCATAAATAAGCACTCAAAGCTTATTTTATCACGGGTCTTCGATTATCCACCATTTTAATATTATGCAAAGTAAACATAGTATAACTTATTAACTTACATTTATCCATCAAAGTAAACAAAGTCTTAGAGTGTATTTGTGTGTGTAAAAAATAAATGGTAAACATCATGAATCATATTAATAAAAAATTATTGAGTGCAACACAAATTACATATATTTAAAACTTAGACAAATATTAAAAAAATTAGATAAAAATTTATTATCAGATTATTTTGTGGGTCAAAATTTATAAGGCTCCTAAAGACTTAGATTCAGCAACACATTAATAATTTTAATGATATTTAATTATATTTAAATTTATCCGAATTTTAACATGTACCAACAAAACTATCTAAGTTGCCATAGGCAATAAATTCCAATGCGGGCGAGAAAATTATGAGTTAAACAAACCTTAACAGCTGGAAATTCTATGTTTACACGGCAGCGTCGTCTATCTTTTTAAAATAAAAAAATTGTGCTTGTGTATACACTGACGTCATAATTAATAAAAGCAAGAGTTTAGTCAGAAGCGTCCGCAAAATTTTTATTTTTTTCCCCTTTCTTACACGGTTACACCGATTAGGTGACTTCATATATCTATGCAAAATAATGGGAAATTTTATGTCACACCTACATGCATTATATGTATTGTCATAATAGATATAATGTAACACCCTATTTATCACAGTATACCGTAAAATAGGAGAAATTTTATGTCAAATCCACATGTATTATGTGTATTGTTACAATAGACATAAGGTAACATGTCAATTGTCACGGTGACATAGTATTTCCCGCAAAATAAATGAAAACAAGTATCTTCTACACAAAGACATGTGAAAGAGACGTCCACGAAGACCAAGACTTGTGGATTAACTAATTCAAAACTTTGACATTTGATTAGTCTAGATTTAATTTTTTGAAATGTTTAAAAAATAATAATTCTGAGATAAGTAAGATTTAAATAAAAAAAATATTGATTGTACATGCATATTAAATGAAAGAATAAATGAGATGACTATAAGGTCAATGGAGGAACAGTTTTCACATTACACCAACTTTACTTCAATGTTCTAATAATATTCCTTTTATCATTTTATTTTTCTGAACTTTTTGTTTTATATTCAAATTACAATGTATAAGAAGTATTTTGGAAATTATGCAAATTAATGAATTATTGGTGTAGTTTTAGATTCAATCAACGTATATATGGACCTATATATGATCTCTAGGTCAGAAAAAAAAAATTCTTATTAAGGCAATTGCACAAATCTATCCCGACATATTGTATAAGTACATTAATTCTTCATAAACTTCAACACCAAATTATCGAACGTTTTAATAGCTCCACTTGCCAAGAATCCATGAATGCTTCATATGTATAAATATATGTCGGGTTTTTTCATCAGATGATATTCTTTATTCCGTAATATTATTATATTAAAGCTTGTTTGTCAGGTTGTATAAGGTTGTAATAGATACTTATAACACTCTAATATCATGTTTGCTAGCAATAGTGAAGCTCATGATTATGCAAGGGCCCGACATGTATAAAACTATTTATATGGTATAACATACCACACCCTACAAGTGGGATATATAATACTCCCTCCGTTTCGTTTTGTTTGTTGTTTTAGAATTTTAATCTGGAATTAACAATTAATTTTTTGGACTAGCATATCTCTTCCTTTTATATTACATAAAATCATATTCACTTATATTTTCCTAAAAATTTGATTTTTTTTCCCTCTCCATATATTTGTAAGGTTAAATTTGAGAGAGATGGTGTCAAAATATATAAAACAACAAATATTTTGAAACAAAAGAAAAAACCTAAAACAACAAATAAAACGAAACGGAGGGAGTACCATACATAATTATTAAAAATTATAGACTAAAATAACCTTGCAGATATTAATTAAAAATCTTATTATATAATATTTACACAATGCATGGTAACTAATTAAAGGATATTTTAGGAATTGAAATTTTATATAGAATCTAATACATCTAAGCAAACTATATATTACTAATTTTATAAGAATATATTTATATTTATATTTATATTTACATTATTTTAAATTTTATTCAATGAAATAATTAATAAAATCCATCAAATTGTGATTTTATTATGAATTTTTATGTTTTGAAGAGCCAATTGAATATCGAATGAACATAGAAACATTCAAAACTAGTTAAAGATACCAGAATATGAATTCTTTTGTGAATAGTATAATTTACAAAATTAAAATATACCAATCAAAAGATCCACATTCATTTACTTGCATTGCAAGCACATGATTTCATTTAACACTCACTCTCCGACAAAGCAAATATGATACAAAGACATCTCTTGAAAAATCAAAGCGTCTAAAGTGAGTAGGTGGCAACATCAATATGCTAATAATTACTTACATTTTGGGAGACAAACAGATAAAAGAAGCCATTAAAAGAAAAAAACGAACAAATTCAATGTGTACAATTTTATGGCCCAGACCAACTCATTGAATACTTCAGCTGCTCATATATAAGGCATCAAAAGTTATATACGTGCACTTTTTTTTTTCTATTAACGGAGCTAACATTAACCCGCAATCACTACTTGAGAATGTAAATTAAATAAATCACTTTCATGCACAATAATAAAAGAAATAAATTAAATTTGAAAAATTTGTTGTAACAAAGTCATACCTAAGGATACATGAATTCAAGACATTCGATTTAACATTATTCTAGTCAATTCGATCAATGTCCAAATTCGAATTCAAATGAGTTATGTTCGGGGGTTCACACATACAAATTTGGTATTATACATCGGAATAAATTAGTCGGAATAAAATTAAAAATGCTATAATTGCAAAATTCATTATAAGAAATATGTTATTTGCAGCAATTACAATATCATGTTGTAATTACAAAATTATCCAAATGTTATGCCTTTTAATGAAAATAACCTTAAAATAAATAATGAGGCTACGTTTAACTTATTTCCACTGGGCTATGATCGTTTTAGTTTCAGCCCATCTATAATTCAACTCTGGGCCTTATTTTTATTTTTCCACTGGGCTATGTTTTCATAGATATCAAAGAATTTAGTGCAAATTGGAGAGTACGGGAAGAGGAGAGCATAGGAAATTAACTCTGAGATGACAGCTCTTTCTTTATACAAGGAAAGTACACTGTTTGAGTGTCTCCAATAATTAGCACACGTTAGGTGCTTTCACTAATATAGTTATATATTATTTTATATCTTCAAATTATTAAAATATGTCGTGGTGTTGTTTAATTTGATGGAGAAGGGGAGATTACTAAGTTATTTCATGTTTACTTTGCATGATATTAAAATCGTGGATAACTTAAGGTCCGTGATAAAATGAGCTTTGAGTGCCTATTTGTAGGATATGTATTCCACCTAAAGAGGTGAGATATGATTTATCCATCATCTTATCATTTAAATTATCTATCCACTCAATAGTAAATCCTTGAGTTAAACAAGCACTATGTGTATAACGACATCATTAATGTATACATGAGAACAGCGTGAGGATGATATTGGATTCGACGTTCCATTACCACTTGCAATGCAAGAACAAGAGGCTGTATATACTTCAGTATTGTGGCATTATATATTATTGTCATTTATAGGTAAACTCTTTATGCAATGGATCTAGTTCATTTTCTTTTTATTTTTTTTCCTCTTTTTGTTGAGAGAGAGACATTAGGTCTAGTTTTCAAATTGTAACAAATATGTAAGTATTTACCCGTCCCTATATTATGATTTGATTTATTAACTTTTGATAGTCTTGAGTACTGTGTTGTTAAGGCCATTTGAAATTGTCTATTGCGCATTTGGTGTTATATTCCCTATTGCATAATTAATTTTTTAGTCTTTTTTTTCAACTTTTTTCTTTGATTTCAATTTATTATACTTTAGTTTAATTTTACACTTGTTATTTATGGTTCATTCTATCCAATTAGAGTTTAATATAATTTTTTAGCATTTAATTTTGAAATAAATTAATACTAAAATTGAAAATTAAATAATAAAAAATTACAATGCATTCTAATTGGGTAGGATGGATCATAAATAGTAAGTATAAAATTAAATTAAAGCATAAGAATTTGAAATTGGAGAAAATTTAAAAAAAATTAAAAAAATTGAATTTGTAATATAGAGATTGCAACACTAAAGTGCTATATGCTATAGAGGTTTCAGCTGTGTTGAGACCTTTGATGTGATCTAGTGATTTCGATTTCGACATCTTTCTCACAAAAATCAACACAAAGAGATCTTTGCATTTTTTATTTTATTTTTAAGTTCGAATGTTGGCGTGATCGAATCCAATAAATACACTACCATCATAATATGCTTAATTCAATGGCCTTCAAATTCCTAATGAATTCGATTTAATTTCAAAATATATGATAAAATATCAAGTTTTTATAGGAAAAAAAAAACAATTTTTATTTAACTAATAACCATTCCTCATACGGAACATTCGACAAAATGAAAATCGGGACAACACCGGTATAGGAAGAAGAAAAAAACAAAAAACTTTCGCCAGATTATGAGCGATTACATTCGCATGCAGTTCTTCGAGCCCCATGCATAGATCACTTCTTCTAAAATAGTAATTCCATTAGAACCGAAGCAACTTTTTTTGAAAATAAAATATCATTTTGAAATAAAGAATCTCTTTTTTTAAGTTTCCTGATCATTTACCGCCAGTCGACAATCTCAAACCCTCTCCTCAAATCTCAACAATCCTCCCCTTCCGACGGTCCGATTCTTCTTCAGCGAAGCGGTGTCGCTGTCCAAATAGTGGAGGAGCACCACCATCGTCACCGACGTCGCGAACATCGGGATCGGACCGAAAAACCACAGCAGAAGCGCCGTCGCAAAGTACAACGCCCTCAGCCCGACGGACCAGAAATCGCCGCCGCGGATCACGGCCAACTCGACGTATTTCGTCGCGATGTCGGCGTCGAGAGTGCTGATTAGGTAATTGGCGTGGATTAAGCACCTCGAGGACTGGACGAAGCAGGAAAACGCGAGTAGAAAGCAGATCAGCAACGTGATGTACTTGATCGACATCGTCGACGGCCGCGTGTCGCCGTAGATCAGCTCGCTCTGGAAAATGTTGGAGTTGTTGGCGATCCATGCGCCGATCAGAGCGCTCAGAGTCAGAGAGACGGAGGCGAGGAATGTCGCCGCCGATATGTTCGTCGACAGCACGTCCAGCGCCGTTTTGACGTCGCGGTTTTCCGACTGCCGGAGTTTGAGCACCGGATAGTTCAGGTGATTTTTGTGTAATTAGATTTTTGAAATTATATTTAAAAAATGAGAACGTTTGATCAGATAACTTCAGTTGATAATTAAAGAGATAAAAGTAAAATAAAAAACTGAAAAACATAAGGAATTCATTAAAATAAATTATATATATCTAATGTAAACCTATACATAATAGTAAGATTTATTACTTGGAAAGATTCATGAAGATGAAATTCAGTGAATAACTAAAAAAATAAGAAAAATGTTTTCATTAAAATAAATTTAATCAACAGAAAAATCATAATAATAAGTGCAGTTTTAGGACTTGTACTAATTGCAAGATTTGTTACTGTTTTTTCTTACAATTTATTCCTTGGAAATCCTTGAATTGAAATTTTGAATAATTTATCGCATTTTCATTTAAACTAGAAAGAGTTTGAAATCTTAAAATAAACAAATATTGAAGAACATTTTACCCTTCCCGTTGGAATAAATTTTAAAATTGTTGCATTAATATTTTAAAACAAAACAATAGAATTTCGAGATGTGCCACTAATTATTATTTTAAAAATCAGAAAAATTATAAAGTTTATTAAATATACATATAAATAACTCCAATCAATCTCTCACAAAGTTCAATCAATTACATTTTACGTTAACTAATTACATCCAACCACAAGCAAAATAGGAGATGTAAGATCAAAATAAAACAAGAAATGAGTAAGTGAAATTTCCGACCTGCATCAATTTCTCAACCCAAATTTTCTTATCGTTGTTCTCAAAGCCGATGACGGTAGTATGAGGGCGCTTGAGACATCTATAGAGAAGAATGAGATGATAAGAAAACATAATAAGCAGCCCCAGTGGCACCAAAATAAGATCTAAGTATTCCTTTCGGAATTTCATCGATGATTTTTTTTTTTTTTTTGGAATTCATCAGAATTGTGCTGCTTTTAATATAGAAATTAGGACTTGCTTAGAAGGAATTAATTATGTGGCGTTATTGATTTATTCCAGCTCTAGAATTTATTTGACCTTTCTTGAGTTGAGTGTACTACAATGACAAGCAATATTGTTGGATTTCCCTTTCAATTTGTGGAGTGCCTGCAGGCTTAAGTTTGGTTAGATTACATTGAGGAAAACCATTTTTTTTTTCATTCAAATTTCTTAAATTGTTTTTTAGTTCAGATTTAAGAGTACGATGATATACAGTAAAACATCTATAAATTAATACTCTATAAATTAATAAATTCTCTAAAATAATAAAATCTTCCAGTCCCAACGTGAGTCTTTGTAAAAAATCATCAAATTCGATAAGATAATAAGATAATATTTTTTCAGAAAATCCCTTTATAAATATTAGGTCCCATTAAAACTCTAAATTAATAGTGTTTTACACATTTGATCATTCATGGATGATTTTGCGACGCCTTTTTAATGAGAAGACATGGTTGTGTGTTATGAATTATTTTATTTCCATATTGAGATTTATATAGTATATGTTTCATTCATCATGCCTGAATATATTGAATTCGCTCGTATTTATAGAGATAGGGGACATAATGCACTAATTGGTTATAATAGTTATTTAAGTGCAACGAATTAATGTAAACATGTATATTTAAGTAATTCCAATGAATTGATACATGCGTCCATGAATATAATAGTTAATTGTATACAATGAATTGATATTATACATGAATATATTTAATTAGTTACAAAGAATTGGTTAATGCATGAATATAATTAATGAAACATATATGAATTCATTTATTTTCAATACATATGTACAAAATTTGCTGAATTTAAAAAGTCTCTTTTTTAATTAATAAAATATTAATTTATCGATATATTAATATCTCTCTAAATTAATAAAATTTCATGGTTCCAAGATTATTAATTTATAGAGGTTTTACAGTAGTCGGGATCAAGCACAATACTAATTTAAACTGGGGGATCCTGAATTGCTATTTTAAACAATAAAAGTATTTTTAGCTACTTTAACCAAAACATAGTTATTTTATAATGAAAGTTACAAATGAGAAATGCTAAACACAGTTCTCGTTTTATTCTCTTTAAATACAGTGCCCTCATTATTTTATAAAATATAGTATTAGTATGATAAGACTTTTCCATCATTTAGTCTTCAATACTTAAAACCCTAAAAAAACAAAACATTCAGGATATTACCATATTTAAATAAGTTATACTACAAAATATTACTATTAGTCAATATATTACTATATAAAAGCAAAATGATCTAATCATAATTAATTGATTAACCATAACCAATTACGATATAATTTTTTCCCTAAAAAAATAAAATTACGGTAGAATTTTTATAATTTTATCTTATAAAAATAAGATAAAAGTAAGAAATGTTACAAGAAAAACATTCAGGATATTACCATATTTAAATAAGTTATTCTACAAAATAATACCCGATTCAAGATGATTTTAAATCTCAATCGAATATAAAGTCAAATAATTGCTATATATAATTGCTATGCATGTCATACATTCGATATTTTGGGATTGAAAATGGTGTCTGCCATTATTAATACAACTAGGTTATAAAGTTCGTGATACAAAAAATATTTTCAAGTCTTTTAGCAATCTTTCTTAAAGTATTGAGATTTGATTTTAAGAAAGTGGATGACATGTTTGATTTCATATTCTTTTGATAAAGGGGAATCATATTAAGGGAATTATTAGATACATTCTAAAACTACGAATTTGGATAATTTACGAATATTAATATTACCAAATTTTAAATACTGGCTAGTATAAAATATAATTTTTTCCATAATATATACATGTATAAACTAAGGTGTATAGTAGTCAGTTTACATAGATAATAAATAATTAGGTATAATTGTATAGTTTTAGCATACGATTTTGATTTACATAGGTAATAAATAATTGGGTATAATTATATAGTTTTAGCATAAAAATTTAATTTTCTTTAGAAAAAAACAATAATATTTCTAACAATTTTATGGATCATACACCCGATTACATACCATATCAATTTCAATTGACACATCATAATATATTTAATAATGAGACAAGAACATACACATATATAAATAGACGTTTATGATATACAATCATCACAAACGAATTTAATTATTTCCTCATCAATAAGGTAAAATGAGTGAGCTAGCAAGGTCTAGTAATATAGTCATCACAACCTTTCAATACTACATATTGGCATACACAAATTGAAGGCTGCGCAGAATATGGTCGTCTCACACACACTGCCTGTGGTGAACCGCACAATTTTGCGCATTCCGGCAAACATATCTTGACCATATTTTCCCCATCACACGGTAAATTTTTTGGTGCCTCTGTGAAGCAAGTTTCTCCATCCACAAACCTGTAATTCACTGCATTCATAATATATTACGAGACGAGATACAACACATATGTATATAAATTCGATTAGAGAATCTCATTAATTAATTAATTAATTAAAAATACAAACTTTGACATGTTTTAATCATATATATTGAATAATACCTGAAATGAAGGAAGTGATGAGGAGCAAGTAACACATTGTGAGAAATTGTGTCATTTTGCTATATAATATATGTATACCCTCGAATGAATAATGCTTGTGTTTCCTCGAAGGTGCGCCCTTTTTATAGGGATATATATGTAGGATTGTAGGTGCATAAATAGGTAATAAATAAATTGGGATTTTGTATTCAATTTTGTCTTAATTACTTAATTCCACACACACACACACATAGTCTTGGACTCTTGGTAATCCGCGTAATCTGATAATTTGGTTTGATACTTTAATTCAATCAGGATGACCTGTTGTACATCTGAAATAGATAAGGTGTTTTATATCAGATGAAAGAAAAGGTAAAATATTTATTTAATTATTTAGTCATCATACCATTTCAATTTTACATATATTATTTAATTATTTATTTTTCATATAAAATAATATGAATAGTAAAATATTACAAATCTATTATTATATATTTTCATAAATGTTGGATTGCGAGGAGAGCAATTATACTTTATATAAAGAATTTTTAAATTATAAAATTATGTTGGCTTTGACGTTTATAATTATATTTTTTAATATAAAATATGGGGAAGTTTTTTTTAAAAATTAGTGAAGTGCTACTCCCTCATCTTCTAGTGTATCTATTAGGCTATTACTAATGAATCAGTTGCAAAAAACGACATTGGATACAAATAGAAATAAATTAAATGATTTGTAGAAATTTATTCGTTCATATTATTATTGTTAGGCATAACCAATTTAAAAGAGATTAATAAATAAGTTTAGAAAAAATATTATTTCAAATCTATTTTATTCTAGTAATTATTTGCAATTGTTTATTTTAATAAACAACAACAATCTTTTCTATTTAATATGGGGAAATAGGAAGAAAGTCGAATTAAAATGACATTGTTTCATTAAAGACAATAAGAAAAACTAGAAATATCATAATTTGGCAAAACACATTCTTAGATCCCTTTACTTTTATATTTTGTTTCGATAGATCCCTATACAATTTTTTTTTAATAAGCCATTCTACTTCGAAAACACATTCTCTCAGGTCCTTATTCTTTTTAGTATGGTTTCAAAAGACTCTCTACAATTTTTTTTATTATTATAATCCATTTTACTTCTATATTTGATATCATCAAGCCCTTATCCTACTATATCTAAAAGTAGGATAGTCTAAGGGTTATCTTCCCGCCAAAACTATCATACTTACCAAAATTATAAAATTAATATTGAAATTATTAATAATGTCAATAATTCATTATTTAATTTAATCATTAAGTTACTCATAAATTTTCACAATTTTCCTAAAATTGATACTCTATATAAAATGTCAATAATTCATTATATAATTTAATAATTAACATGCTCATAAATTTTCACAAATTTCCTAAAATCAATACCTTAAATCTGATTATGCTGACAAAAAAATCTGGTAATATTAATATCCTTCTAAAATTTTAGTCAAGCGTTATATGAATATAGATAAATAGCCTTATATGTATAAGTTTAGTTTGTATAGTGTAATTAATTATAATAGATTTTGAAATAATCGTATCTTAAAAATATTTATTTAATTCATGCTAATTGAATTAGTAAATATTCAAGCTAATTTAGCGGCACTAATTCAAGCTAATTAGAATTGGTGTATCTTTTGCGAGGGGTTAACAATTACATATGGTAATAATGACAACTAATACAATTATGGTAATCACCATTTACTTATATATGTCAAAATTGATCGCATGTGTTTTCGTTACCGTAATTTTAATTTTAAATGGAAGACAATAATTTTATTTTTTAAACCTACGTACAAATATATCATTAATCATCTTAATCGTGTAAATATTTACATCATAAGGTATATATCATCAATCACCTTAATTAATTGAGAAATGACATAATAGCAATGATCGGCTGATTAGTAATATTTAAATTATGATTTTTATTAACCCACTAATTACGCTAATCATATTACAATAATTATGGTAATTAATAATATCATTCATATTATAGTCTAGAGCTGAGCCTATAAATTGTTTGTGGAGTAAAAATAAATAATGTAGCGACCCAAATTTTTAATTTACGAGTCGCTATTATTTTTCCTATATGATATTTTTTTTTAATCATGATATTATTAATATTTTGTTAGTCCTGTAAGTCACGCCGAAGCAGATATATATCTCTATATAAAATAAGGGAATTAATTTTTATAGTATGTTATTAAACATTCTAATTTTTTTTTAATTTAAATCTTTCTTTATATTTGGATTGCGGGTTTGATTGGGCAGAAAAACCAGTCAATTTCATTCAAGATTTCAGCAAAATTGATTTATGAATTATTTCATTCCTTATTCCAAAATGAAAACCCAGTATAAATAGCCCCTTTTCATTTATAAATCACACAACCAAATTCATTCAAAGCATTTGGAGCATTCAAATCTTCTCTAGAGGTATACACATTTATTCAAAACATATGCATGCATTGAGAGAAAAGGGAGGGAGTGAAACTGAGGTAGACTCCAGCGGCAATGTCTCGGCGACGAGGTGTTGTAGATCTATTTTGGCGGGAGGTGGACCGAGAGAGAGAGAGACGTCGGGTTGTTTGATGAGAGAGAGGGGAATTGTTTGTATTTTTGAGATGGGGTTACAGAAATGAGGGGTGGAGGGGAGAGAGAAAATAAAAGGGTTAGGTGATGGGTTGGGCTTATAATTAAATAGTTGGGCTAGTTTTAATTTGATGATGAAATTGTGGGGTTTGGGCCGTGAGTGAGTTTGTGTTTTAATAAAGGCAAAATCCTATTTTGGGTCCCTGTACTTTTAATTTTTTCTGAACTGGGTCCCTCTACTTCATTTGGTTAAAATGAAGTCCCTGTACTATCAATTTAGTTAAAATGAGGTCCATGTACTATGAATTTAGATAAAATCAAGTCCTTGGAGGACTTAATTTTATCTAAATTAATAGTAGAGGGATTTGATTTTAACGAAAATTGATAGTATAAGGATCCAATTTAAAAATAAAAATTCATTTTTCTTAAAAATAAACTAATAAAAATTGAAAAAATAATAAAATAAATATAAATTAATTTTTTAAGTAAAAAATTATTTAAAAATAAAATATAAATTTAATTAATTTTTTGAAACCAATGTAATTTTATGTTTTATTTATTATTTTTTTAAATAAAAAAATACTTTAATTTTTTATTCATGTTTTTAATTTTAAAAATAAATTGCAAAAAATAAATAATTTAATTTTTATAAAATTATGCAATTTTAATTTTTTTTCAAAAGAGTAAATTAAAAAAATAATCAAACAATAGTTAAATAAAACAATCAATTAAATAAAAACAAATTTTAAAACTTTTGTTTGATTTTTTTTTTCAAAAAATAATAAATCAAAATCAAAATATAAAATTATAGTGGTTATAAAAAAAATAATTAAATTTATTTTTTAAATTTTAAATATATTTTATATTTAAAAAATTCAATATATATTTATTTTTTATTGTTGTTTATTTATTTTTCAATTTTTATTTTTATTTTTAAATTGTGTCCCTATACTATCAATTTTAGTTAAAATCAAGTCCCTCTACTATCAATTTAGATGAAATCAAATCCCTCAAGGACTTGATTTTATCTAAATTCATAGTACAGGGACCTCATTTTAACTAAATTGATAGTATAGGGACTTCATTTTAACCAAATGAAGTAGAGGGACCCAATTCGGAAAAATTTAAAAGTACAGGGACCCAAAATAGGGTTTTGCCTTTAATAAATCATGCATTATTATCATTATCATTATTATTATTATTATTATTATTATTATTATTATTATTATTATTATGTTAAAGTTATGAAAATTATTTTTAATATTTAATGCTAGGCGGCGCGCACGGATCTAATTAAGTACTTTTTCAATCAAGTTTTAAAGTCAAGTAAAGGTGGGGGATCTGACGTTGAAATTAAAGTACATTTATCCCTATTATGCTTGTATATGATATGCAGATGCTATTGATGACACCCTCCGGGTTATTTGATGATGGTCTATGGGCTTTATGTTTATGATGACCCCCTCTGGGTAATTTATGATGGCCTACAGGCTTTATATTTATTGATGGCACCCTCCGGGTTATTATGATGTGACGGGCCATGGGCACTATGCTATGATGACTTGTTATGTTATGTATTTGTATAATTTGAATAAATGTGGACCCCACTGAGTTAATAGCATTCACCCCAAAGCTATTATATTTTCAGGTTTATGAAGCTCGAGCGATGACGTGGAGACGGGGTGATGGTCAAGATTAATAAATATTATTTTGTTATAAATATTGTTTCCGTTGTATTAAACTCTTTTATTTAAATAAATGAGATATTTATTTTTATGAAATTTTGGGACGTCAAAAATAAACATCCATCAAAATATTTTTTGGAGAATAATTGCAGTGAACGAGGAGATTTAGAAAATCATAGAAGAATCGAATGCGGCAAAGGTGAAGGAAACTCAAGTGCTGATTTATTATATTTTCACGTACTTTTGTGTTGATTTATTTATTGGGAATATGAATATATATATATATATATATGAATATGAATATGAATATATATATATATATGTATATATAAGATGTTTGTAATTTATTGTAAGGTTTCATCATTGATATTTGACTTTTTATTCAAGTATTTTAGTGTAAATCCCATAAAGTATTCAACATTGTAATTATCTAAATTTAGTATGAAAAATTAAAGTATTTATTTATCGGGAAATTGTGAATGAACACCATTCATTTTACCCACAAAAAATAAAATAGAAAAAAATCCTTATTTTCTAGAAAAAATATTAATATAATAATAATAATAATGAATTTAATATTAAAAAATACTTATTTTAATGTCTACCCTCAAATACCAACATCCAAGCAAACATAATATTAAACTTCTATTATTTTTAAAAAAAGTTTATTGTTCTACTTATGAATTTTTCTATTACACATGAGTTGCCCCCTAAGAAATATTACTGGCTCTGTCACATCGCAGGATCAAATATAACTCTAAAATTTATTTTGGTATAAATTTATTCAGAATTACCAATAAATGGTGCAAATACACCCAAATTGGTTGATCGACTCTTATTTTTAATTTTTTAATTTTCAAATCAAATTAGCCAAAATGTAAAAAATATTTTCCACAGCCACCATTTTATCACGTTATTTTTTCCTCTTTGGACACATCATTTTTTTCAATCAAATTAAGATAAAACGTGTCCCATTCAAATTGTTCTGATCTCGCATTCAGTTTTCATGAAGAAAATATTGAAATAGATTGTTAGTGTCAACACCATTCCATAATTTGTATTGATTCATTCTTACAGAAACACACCAACATTTATTTTTCAAGAAATTGCAAAAAATATTATGGCTTTTTAGAGTGGAGATGGAGAAGAAATTAAAGAAAACATAGACAATATCAATGAGACAACTTAAATTTGAATAATTTTCAGCAACGTTTTAATTATTTTCTATTCATTCCAACATATACTGACAGATTAATCTGTTTATGCCAAATAATTTTAACTGTTTTAGCAATATTTTAATTATTTTATATTCATTCCGACAAAGACCCATTTATTTAATAATCATCGGACCAATACAACAAATAAATAAAACTCAAAATGTTCATAATTACTAAAACACTAAAATTTACTACATGCAGCTTTTTTATATAGTTATAACTTATGATAATAGTTCAAAGAAACACATTAAAAAAATGATCTACGACTATATGATAAATTAATTATGGATCATGTCTACTCAAAAAACAAAAAATAAAAACAATTACGAATCATGATCTCATTTAGGCATATGTCTATTCATGTGGGTTTTTTTTTTCGCATCTAATCTAAGTATTTTTCACATTTTTTAAAAACACATATAATGCATTGAACAATCGAATTTGTAATTAAGTGTAATTTTATACAAAGATTATAAACACTAATTTAAAATATGATCCACAATTAATATTTGTCCACTATTGTTGATTTCGAATATTAGATCATTTTTATTGTTGATATATTTTATAGAAATGTCAATATATGTTAAGTCTCTAAATTACTTTACATTTTATCGTATATAATGCATGATGTGATATGTTAATGTCATCATTACCTACTTCCGTAATTATAGAGCTTTTTTTCATTGTCTTTATTATATAGCTTGATTACCCATGTTTTTTACATATCCAGAGAACTGATATTATTGGATTTTAGTGAAAATAAATAATTTAATCATATGTTCAATATACATACAAGTTTTTATTTTTGTTGGGTATGATATTATATGTTTATATTAGATCAATATGCAAATACTTAACATGGGCGTGTTAATATATTCAAGATGCAAATTCTTATAACAACATATGACATATTATCCTACATCATTTCAAGTTTGTGTTTTCTATTTAAATATGCACAATATTTTTAATATGAATATTTCTTTTTATATATTTTATTTTCGTAATTGTATCTTATTCATATTGATTTAGTATATTTAATCACTGCTTATAATCAATAGTTATATTATATACATCATAATAATAAATCAAGTATTTAATATCATGTGCATCGCATAGGTGAATTGCTAGTTTCACTAAAAAAAATATAGTAATTAATGTAATTAATAAAGTTATTACTTGTTTGTTATTTAATCTAACTCAATTATCAAATATTAATAATGAACCAAATAATTAAAAAAATCCGAAAGATGTTCGAAAATTAGATTTTCGAACCACCTTCCATGTCTTTAGAAAAACATTTACAAACACTCTTCGAACATGTTTTCATATTCGTAAAATCATATTTGAGATCGGCCATGAAATAATTATCCATTTTTATTTTTATTTTTTTCTTGATGTTTTTGGTTTGGATTAATAGATGGAATTTGATTTCTAATAGAAGACGATGTATAAGGGGGAAGCGACGGCAAAAGTGGTAGCGGTGGCCATCGTGGAGAGGGTCGGAGAAGAAAAATGTCAGAGAAGAAGAACACCTTTTGTTCTATCTTCTTGCTTTTTTTTTCTTTGTTTGTTTTTTCTCCCGTGGGTTGACCTAGTGGAGAAATGATGTTGTTTAAAAGTCACGAGTTTGAAATTTCTCAATACCATCAAATTGGGTGTGAGTAAAAAAAAAAAGTTGATAACTATTAACTTACATATTAAAAACATATTTTTTATGAAATTAAAAAAATAAAAAATATAATAAAAATATATAGGCAAAAACTTCCATGGGCCAGGTGCAAATGAGGCTTATTTGAGACAGATAGAGTCAAAACGCGAATCAACCAGTAAAGCAAAAAAAAAAAATCGGCAAAAGCAGTATCAACTGCAACACTAAAAGATATCATTCAAAATTTGAAAAGTATCATCTGCATCATTAAAAAATAAGGCTTCTGGTAGTTATCTTATACTAGTTTATTTAGTTCAGATTGTGATTTTGTTTCATTCCAATTAATGTTTAGAATTTAGGAATTCATGATTATTTTTTTTGATTCATGGTTTTTAAGGTGCAAGGTTTTTTAGGGATTTATTTTGTATTTTTTAGATGTTTATTTTATGTTTTTTTAGGATTTTTTTTTTTAGGGGGGAGAATTCGGGGGTTTATTTTTGTGTTTTTAAGAGTTTTTTTTTTTGGGGGGGGGGAGGGATAGTGGTTTATTTTGTAATTTTTAGGGTTTTTTTTTTGTAGGGGTAGGGGGTTTAGGATTTTATTTTGTGTATTTTAGGGTTTATTAATTCCATTTTAGGATATAAATTCATATCCATTTCAAATAAATTAAATCAATTTACTTTAATTTTAAAGTTCACTAATTTTATTTTATGGTATAAATTTTGGGAAACAAAATAAAAAAATAGAAAATTAGATAAAAAAATAAAAATAAAAAATTGATAGACACATGGCGCCCACGCGCGGCGCCACGCAGCTACTGCAAATAATGTTAAATAAAAGTGGTGCACAAAAGTCATGCTCAAATGTATATCTTTTTTGTGTACGTGAGAGAGAGAGAGAGAGAGAGAGAGAGAGAGAGAGAGAGAGAGAGTTGGGGTTAGTTGCACAAGTAGGATTTGAATTAAAAGCATGTCTCCATTTTATAGATGAACTTTCACGGCTTGATTGTTCCCAAGATAACTAACAAAATTTATCTTTTTAAGTTTGTATGTACTAATTTGAAAGTTGTTATATAAATTTGAGTTTAAATGCTTTTTTTATATTTTCATATTTGTAATTTCTAATAAAATAATAATTATTAAAAAATATCTTATATGTGCATAAAATATATAGTTAACTAAAACGAAAAGATTGTCCATATAGGAGAGATAAATTGAGTTAGGAAAACTATGTGTATTTGTTCTTTTATGTCACTTAAAAACGATTGGCAGATGTACGAGACTAATTATAGCAAAATTAGATAAGAACATATATCGTATTTACAAAGAGTGACACTCTAATCTAACTAATTACTTGATTACAGAAAATAAGAATAACTCAAACTCAAGGAGGAGTTATATGTCTACGAATTCTATGAATTTAATTAATACATTTAACCAATTTAATTCTTAAATTTGCAGGAGAATCACTTAAATATCTAGTTCCTTTCTTCCGAGTAAATTCTAGACATAGATTAGGTCTTAATTTTCATGTTCCGATCTCAAATTAATTCCTAACTCAAAATGTTGGCCGGATGTAGAAAATCGTGTCTGCTGACGGACGAGCACCGTCGCTTATGCCAAATTTAAAACTATAGTACGACAACGATAACATACATGATGTACAAATATTTTATTTCATTTAAAAAAATACAATTACTCAAACTCGAATTAACTAAGTATCCACACCATGCTTCATATTTTTGAAGCACTCGCATTAACATGTTAATGTACATAAATATTACAAGTGCTGCAGCTCAAGAGGAATCCCCCCATTAGAGAACCTCTTTTGATCTTTCATATATACACACAACACAGAGCTTAATTAACAACATTTGAAGCTTACATTACGCCCTTTGGAATTTGCTCGTTTCAATGCTTCTGATTGTGATTCCTCTTCCCACCGAACCGATTTGCAGCTCTTCAAACCTGTAGATGGGCATTTCAAGATTCCTTTCAATGGAATTTTTGTTGCATCAGAAACCTCGTCGTGGTCGTGGTCGCCGCCTTCGCCTGAGCGAAGAATTTGACCTTCAACCTCTGCAGCAGATGATGCATAGCCATGAAACCCATCGCTGAACAGATCATCATCGTCTCCTATCTGAACACAAATGCTGCCTTCTACTTCGTCCACGTCTTGAAACTTCTCATTCTTCTTCCTGCCCTTGAACAGCCCTTCTGCAAATGAATGGAGAGAGTTGAGATTCTTCAGAAACGAGCTTCTCTTGGGAGATGCATCCAGCTTGCTGTCATCGCCATTCAGCAACACCATGCCGATGGTGCTGGTGATGAACAGCTTGCATATCGCGGACTTGATCTGCGCGTGCCTCTCAGGAGACGAGGCATCTGTCAACCCAACCATCTTCTTGATACCAAGGACCCTCCGCGCCAACTCAGACATCTCCCATTTCTTGCATTTGGGATCTTTCAGAGTTCTTGCAGCCAAGTAACCAACATCAACCTTCCTTGTTTTCAGACCTAATTGGTTGAATGGGAACAGCTCTTGCTTCTCAGGAATTCCAAACCCTACAAATTGGATCCTCTTGTCTGAAAGAAACTTGCAGATTGGGACAGGCAAAGGCTCCCCTCCAGAAAACCTGAGAATCACAACACCAACACCGAAACACAACAACAGGAGCAGAACAGATGGATCGCGAGGATGCCTCATAACATCAATGCCTACAACAGGCGGGCGATCCCATACCTTCCCATCAGGGAAGACAAAATCCAATCGGCATAGATATTCAAAATCTTTCGGTTTGAAGGTAATCCCTTCGAGCTTTACCTCAAAACGGTCTGTTTTTAGGTAAACCTTCCCCCCCATTTCTAATCACAGAATGTACAATTCACTGTAAGGAATGACAATATCATTCAAATGCAAAAACAAATCTTCTATATACAAGAATTATTACAAAGAGACAACAAGATGAATTGATTATTTGATGGTGTAAAGGGTTTAACCGTTTAGGGGAGAAGGTTTATATCATCCTGGAACACTATTCAACATATCAGAGTGACGAAAAATAGGTTAATAGAGGGTTGTCCAAGTTTGTAGCCTACGAAATAGGAAATGTGTTTTTATAAGTTCTGGTTATCTAACAACCACATAATAGAGCTGACAAATTTTATCCTGTGAGACTAATAATCCTACAAATTTTACATAAATGTTTAGGGAAAAAAATTATTACTGTGACAAGATCTTATCAAGGTAAATTAATCATGCAATATATAATCTTTATTAGCAATTTTCACTAACAACATATCATCAATACATAATATTTATAAGTAAAATGTTCACTAACCACAAATTATAGACTAGTAATTCAAGAATATATCAGAGGAACTTTTGTATTAAAAATCACAAATTTCAGTTCTTGAAAAGAAAACTATATATTTACACAAATTTCAGATTGGGTATTTCTCAATAATATGATGACTAAACCACAAATTGTATACACGAGCTACTCAAAAACTTATAAAATTAGCACTGTTTCTACTAAAAAAGCAATCAATTACTGTAGGTACACTACAGATCATAATCATTTTAGCAAGAGCATAATTCATCTTTCAACTGATTAAGGTTAATCAGAATTTATGAGACTGTGAAGAAGCAAAAGAGATTCACCGATTATTGATAACAACAGAAATTAAAATCTCAATCCAAAATAAATTTGCACAATATAGAGATCAGGAAAGCTGTGTGACAGAAATTAGCAAAAGATTCATTAACAAACTAAAAACCACATTACAATTTCATGAAAGATACATGAGCTCAGTAACATCTATTCACCACAATCACCAAATCCAACCACAAAAATCCGCTCACACACCTGACCTAATGAATTTACGCTTATGCCCTCTCACCCCTAATTCTCCTTGCCAGCTGAATGTCCTTGGGCATAATTGTAACTCTCTTCGCGTGAATAGCGCAGAGGTTAGTGTCCTCAAACAGCCCAACCAAATAGGCCTCAGCCGCCTCCTGCAGTGCTGCCACAGCGGAGCTCTGGAATCTCAGATCCGTCTTGAAATCCTGAGCGATCTCACGCACAAGCCTCTGGAACGGCAATTTGCGGATGAGCAGTTCGGTGGACTTTTGATATTTTCTGATCTCACGGAGAGCGACGGTTCCTGGGCGGAAACGGTGGGGCTTCTTCACTCCACCGGTGGCGGGGGCGGACTTCCTGGCAGCCTTGGTGGCGAGCTGCTTACGTGGCGCCTTGCCTCCGGTCGATTTGCGAGCGGTTTGCTTGGTACGAGCCATGAATGAGAATTCAACTGATTTCGAAGAGGTTATTGCGCAGAGAAGAGCGAGGATTTTGAGTGAATGGATGCTTGAAATGATGGAGAGATTGGGGGTCTTATAATTAGGGATTTGAAAATTGTGGCGGGATGATGAATACTGTATACCGTTGATTTTGTGGTTAGATCGACGACTGAGGTTTGGTTAGGGGAAGTAGGTTCGGATTGATGATGTGGAGGTTATGAGGGAATCCATTTGATCGGGAGCGTTGGTTGACGTTATTATCTACGGTCTCCAGTGGAGCTGTTGCGGATTGTTGACATGGCAATGATTTGTTTTTTGCTTTGACGGATGGTTATGGGCCTTCGGATTCTTAATAATCAACGACTCTCATTTACTATTGGAAACCCAAGTTCTATTTTGATATGAATGATTACGTGGCGGGATTAATTTTTAGAAACTTAGGACATCGTGAAGGGAATATTTTTTAGGTACAAATAGCTACTACATCACTACCACATTAAAAGTTACTAAATTGCTACCCAAACCTCTGAATACATTCAGGTACAATTGTTATTTTTTTATGGTCCCACTATTATATCATTCGTTTTATTTACTTATTATTAATTTATTAAAGGTTGCTATTATATGTATTTATTAATTAAACATGATAATATTTTTTAGTAAATTAAAACAATAATTAAAAATGGAAATGAAAACAGAAAGTAAAAAGTAAGAGAAAAAAATTAAAGAAATATAATGAAAAACCCAATTATTTATCAGCCGAAAAGCATGAAAAAAAAAAAGAACAGAAAAAAGGAAAGAAAAAGATTGGAAAAAAAAAAGATGAGAGAGAAAAAAGAAGAAGAGAAATGAATGCGGAGATTGTTGTAGGCGTGGCCATAGGTTGCAGGTTTCACTCACTGGCGTGTGTTATGCAATCAAATTTAACGGCTAGTGAGTGTTGAACGTATTGGTCACACTCTTGCTCAAAAGTGGTGCTTCCCCTACATAATTTCAATTGCCACTCTGTAGCAATTTTGCTACCGGATAACATTTCAATTAATGTTATCAAAATCTACCAATGCAAATGTTACCAGTACAGTGGGTACAATTTAAAATATACATCAGATTTGTACCTTGCATTGGAGGTGCTCTTAGATCTTATTAGCGTGAGAGCATGTCTAGTATTGTACCTAATTTTTAGGTTCAAATTATTGTCACATCAGTGCCGCATAAAAAATTTCAAAACTCACTAAATTGCTACACAAACCTCCAGAATGCATTGAGACTATTCATATTAGTGACCTTCATCCAACTCAACCTTCAAATAAAATATTAATTTCTCTTTCCTCCACATCCACAACATCCAACTTTATATAATATATACTCCATCAGTGACCTTCATCCAACCAAACCTTTAAATAAAATATTAATTTTTCTTTTTCTTGCAACCTACATAAAATATTTATCATTTTATTTTTTTAATAAGAACAAGTTATCAACATGATATTTTTCTCTTACATTTAAAAAAATCTTAATTAATGTATTATAATTTTTAAAATTCATATTTATAAAAAAAATACTCATACAATTATAAATTCATAATTTACTTAACAACAAAATAAAAATTACAAGAGTGAAAACACAATTAAATAAACTACAATGAGACACGTGAAATTTTAAATTACGAGTACATAAAACGTAAATTACATATTCAATTAGTGCCAAATTTTTCTCATATGTGTTCGATCAAATCCTTTTGAAGAGCGTTATGAGCCTCTTTGTTGTGAAGTTGATTTCTATTAATCATATAAGCCGATAAACTTGAGATGCGTTCAGTAGAGAAATAGATATGCATAAAATACATTAATTATTTATAGAGTGAGGAAAAGACGTCTCACAATTACAAATACACACATCTCACAATTACTAACACACACACCTCACAATTACTAACACACATCTCACAATTACAATTACACTAATTTAATTTTGCCCAAATACAAGGGCAAGTAGTCGATGTTTCGTCTTTTCATCTTCTGGAGATGAATGATCTCTCGCCAACAAAGTGTTCAACATTCTTTTCTCTATCTTCAAGTGATTCATTTGTATCTTTTGGCTCTCCAATTCAAGTTTTTAGCAAATAACTCATTTTTACTTTCTTTGGTGAGCTTCAATGCACGAAGTTCTGCAGCAACTTTAGATCCAGATTGTATTGTCTTACATTTTCCTTTCTTTTTTTTACTTATCTCTACCCGTGGGACGAGAAATAGTCGAACCTTCATTATTTGGAGTTTCTGGATTTGAAGGAATATGATACTCTCCATCTTCAGAACTCTTTGATCTTTTGGTGTTGCCACCATTTTCTTCATCATCTCTCATTTCGATATATGGACGGAGCCGATTTATTTTTAAATTTCTACGTTATTTTCCTAAAATATTTTATTCATTTTATTATGTATGATTTTAATTGATTAAGTTTAATAAGTCGCGCCTAAATAATTTATAAACATGAATTCATTTTAGAATATAGTTATTTCATGTTATGAACATGCATTTATTTTTATTTTTTTTATTATTTAGAGTGCTTAATGGATTACAATTTATTATCTAGCCCATTTAATTTGTTTGGAACCTGAGTTTTTTTTAAGCCCAAAGAATGAGGCCCGATTCTAGAAATCTTATCCTTTCTTCTTCTCCACTCTATCGATTCAAATGGGATTGAGTAGCAAATCTTTTTTTCAAACTTTGAAACTCCACCAACTCTATCCTTTGTTAATAAGTATAGTTGTGTGATCTCATATTCTATTCAAACTCTCACCCTAATTTACCATTATAAATAGAGAACTCTATATCTCTATTTTTATTCGGTTTCCAAGAGGTATCAGAATATTTTTATTTTCGCTTTCTATTGATAGCGTATGTTCTCTATATTAAAGAAACTGAAATTGAATGGTGTGCAGAAAAAAAAAGAGAGAGAAAGTTGTTCACGCATACCTATGAATATATATATATATATATGTATATCGCACCCACACACAGGGCCGATCCTAATGATTCAGTGGCCTGAGTCGAAATGAAAAATGAGGCCCATGTTTTTCATTTTATAACTTAATAAATAAATTGAACATACACCATATGCAAAAATATTTATATTGTGGTTTAAATACAACTCGCCTAACAGTTTTAGAAGCAAAAGTGTGAATCAAATTTGTGCAATCAAGTTCTTCAATAATTCCTTTCTCAATTGACAACATAGCTAGTCCATTTAACCTTTCTTGTGACTTTATTCTAAAAAATATATATGAAATATATGAGTTTGTTAATCAAATCAAACAATCCTAAAATTGAAACTCTCCATCACAAATATAATAAACAAAACAATAGACGAATAATAAAATAAATTACCTATTGTTGGCTCAGAATTCCTACAATCTTCACCGTTGGTAAGCTTAGCTTTAGGAGTACAAATTGAAAAAGAAGCAAAAGAAGAAAAACTAAGTTGCGGCCGGCTCTGTATAGTTTATTTTTTTTCTGTTTTAACTTTTAATAAAAAAATATATACATTATGATTTTGCGGCTCTGTACATTTTAATTTTTTTGTTGTTTTAACTTCTAATAAAAAATAATATATGTTTTGAGTTTTAAATAATAAAGAATTAAATATTAATAAAATATTTGGGGATTGATATTTCGAGCGTGGATTGCCGTTGCTGCATAGAATAATAAAAAAAAAACATGAATTGCGGTTGGTTTAAAAACATAAAAAAGGAAAAAAAAAAGTTGCAAAAATTTAAATAACAAGTTTCGAATACCAGCGCTGTTACTACTAGCCCAAAGCTAATACCACTAGGCCAACTTCCTTTATATTTCATAATATCAACTATGCATATATATATATAACATTATCAAAAAAATTGGGACCCCTAATTCCTTTGTATTTTCCGGGGCCTGAGGCGACCAACTCACTTGCCTCATGCAAGGAGTGGCCCTGCCCACACAACACAGTATATATATATATATATATATATATGTTACTGGACATTTTCTAACACACTCTCACACCCCACACGTCCCTTTCATAGGTTCACTTTATATTTATATATATATATATATATATAATATAATATATGAGTTATACTATTGATACAATATATATGTGTGTGATGTGCATGATATATGTGTGTGTGTGTGTACCTATGTATTTTACGTATGGTAGTTAATAAATAAATAGGGTTACACGTTTAGTAATGAAATTTTGTCACAAATATATGAATATGTTTTAAGCGTGTATCATAGATTAATCGCATGCATAGTTTTATTACATTAAGTTATGCACTGTATTAATTTATGATAAATAATTTATAGGCGAGGCGAACAAGACTTAATTGATTTATATCCGGGTCAAGGTGAAGGTGGGGTTTTATGAGATCTTGTATTGTGATGTCACAACATAGCATGGGCCTTCGGACTGAATACAACAGAGTCTGTGGGCTACACAACAAGGGCCGACGGGCTATTTCGTTTGGTCTATGGACTGAAAACATCGATCTTTAAATATTCGCATATTCTCATTTAATTTTATATAGCCTGGATAATTGGACACTCCCCACTGAGTTTAAAAGTACGCACTCCAAAACTTTTCTTTTCAGATGGAGGCTCAGGTGATGCTTAGCGGGTCAAGATGCGATGGTGGTGGTCATGATCCCGTGATAAATAAAGTGCTTAATAAAATCCAGTTTAATATTTATTATGATTTTTCCGTTGTGATTTGAAACTTTGATATTTCTTCGGATTTGAATTCTATTTCTTTTAAATAAAATGGCATGTTTAACGTTTCACATTTATTGAGAGTAAATAAAATTGGGGTGTTACAACAAATTACTCATTTTCACTTTCTTTGGTGAGCCTCAATGCACGAAGTTCTGCAGCAACTTTAGATCCAGATTTTATTGTCTTACATTTTCCTTTCTTTTTTAACTCATCTCTGCCTGTGGGACAAGAAATAGTCGAACCTTCATTAGTTGGAGTTTCTGGATTTGAAGGAATATGATACTCTCCATCTTCAGAAGTCCTTGATCTTTTGGTGCTGCCACCACTTTCTTCATCATCTCTCTTTTCGATATCTCGACGGAGCCGTGTTGCATCATTATGAGACGATACAACCCATCTTAGATGTTTACTCATAACATCATTATAAACAACCAAGTTTTGAAATTTGCTGCCACCTGCTTCATAAATTGTATGAGCTTCCATCTCGATATCCTTCTGGCTCATTCTACTTCTTTTCCTCCTATTTGCATCTTCTAGAGCAACAACCCACTTGCCTACATTTTTATTAAGTCGTTTGAAATGACCTTTCATTGATTCGATATTTCTTGGGTTGATCTCGTCTGAATTTTCTACTTGAGTTTTGTGATACAATGCATGCACATGCGACCACATTGTCTTTTTCTTTTGATTTTTTTCACGCACACTATCTTCGATAAAGAAGATCCAAACTGACATAAGGGCTACATCTTCTTTTACGCCCCAACTTACATTTTTCCTCCTTTCTGATTTCGATTTGGGTGTGGAACATTTCCAAACAAATTGCGAGAAATATTTTATGTGGTGAGAAGTTCTTCAGAAGTAGGAATTTGAGTGAGGTTTGACGAAAATTGGGAATTTTGATAGTATTGAAAATTTTGTTTTATCTCCTGAATTTGAAAAAAATTATGGGTGAAAGTATGATCCAAAGTTTGGCAAATTTTGGGAGTCATCATAATAATTTGGGTAATTTGGATCTATAACTTAAAATGAAGAAGAAATATGAGATTGGGAATTTGTAGAGAGAAAATGTGTGAGGAAAAGATAGTTTTTAGGTTGTGTGTAAAAACATATCAATATTAGGCTCTATTTATAGATAAATTTTTTATTATGAATTTTGATATAATTTTATTTTTTTAATTTTTTATAATTATATAAAATATTTATAATTTAAATTAAACTATATATACATATGACACTCAATTAGAGGGTGACAAATGGCAACTAAAGTAACTGCTGCCTCCAAGTCGGCCATCCGCCTCAAGTCACACATAAACGTGACTTTTGAATTTTTTTTTCCAAATTTAGTCATTTACCCGTGACTCTTGCTAAAGAGTCACCGATGGGGAAAGTCTGAGGTATAATTATTAATTTTTAAGAGCCCACTATTATATTATACATTTTATTTACATTTTTCATTTATTAAAAGTTTTATTGTAATTTTCATTATATAATTACATTAATAATTATAATAATAAAATACTTTTTAATACATTTATTTATTAAATAATTTCTTTAAAAATTAAATTTAAGCAATGGCTAATTTTTAACAGTTAATTCATATTTACAGTTAAATCATCTATATATATTTAATCATCCATATTTTATATATTTCAAATAGTTACTTGAGAAATCTTTTTTTTATGAAAGGTTATACAATTGAAACATGAAAAATAGAAGGTTAAAGGCGGCAAATTGCGTCCTTTTTTCAATTGCTACACGGTAGCAAAATTGCTACCAACAAAATTTTAGTCAAATGCTACACAATCTACACAGTGCAAATGCTACATCTACAGTAGATAATGTTTTATGACACACATGATTGTTACCTCTTCGTTGATGATGTCCTAAGTAATTTTTTTTTTTTTTAAATCCGGGTAAGTAAATTAGTATTGCATTTCTACGCAAATGTTAATTTTTCACAATTCTTTTTAAGGTAGGAATAAAATGAAATAAAAGAAAAGAAAAAAAAGAGTACAAAAAGTCGTGCGGGAAACAAGAACAAACCTAAAAACCTAAATGTCCGAGGAGAACAGTAAGGGGCGAACCTCATTAAAACTATCAGAGTAAAACCCCAATGGGGAAACCACTGCATAGAAAAAAGAGTATTTGTTCTATTACAATAAAAACAAAAGGAAATCAAACTGACAAAGCGAAAAACAAAAATATAAAAACATAAGAATCAAACAATTATAGAATAAAAATGACCAGACACATCTAATCTAAACTGTTGGTCACGGACGAGTCGATATCAGTTTAGATGGAGGGCGAATAAACTGATTCAAAAACTTTTAATTGAACGCGGAAAATTTCAAGGACCCTCTGACTCGTTTGAACTTATCGATTGAACTTATCGGTTTGTCTATTTTCAATTTGAGTGTGATAAGTAGGGGTGTGTAAACGATAAGTCCGGTCTAGGACTGAACCGAATTAATATGATCGAACAGACCGAATATGTTGAGTTTTTTGCCTGAATCGGACCGAACTAAACAAATTGCCGAACCGAAGACCGACCGAATTTTTCGGTCGGTCTGATCGGTCCGACCGATTTGTTTTATATTTTTCTCAATTTTTATTCCCTGTTCTAACTTCAAATATTCCTAAATCATAAACCAATCATTTGAACAAAATAAAATACAAGCTTATAACTATTAGTCGATTACAAATTATAAATCATTCGAATACCAAAACAAACAATCCAAAATTCAAAACAAGTACTCAAGTAGAAAATTAAACTAGTCATTGACGTCAAGTAAACTAGTGAAGTTCAACAATCTGCAATCATGATTAAAGAAAGAAAAACTACAAGTCATTCCAATAAAAAAACAGATTACAAGTCACAAGTCACCAATTCATTCAAATCAACATTATGTCATTGTGGTTTCATTGGCAAGACTTGCTTCAATATCTTTGATATCTACAAAAAACTTATATATAATTAGAAAATTACTAAAGATGTTACAATAATAAAATAGGAGTAAAGAAAATACACACTTTCTTCATGTTGTAGAACATAAAAGAGCTTCTACAATTTTAGGAGTTAAAGAACTCCTAAAGGGATCAAGAACCCTACTTCCAGTGATAAAAGCGGATTCGGATGCAACTGTAGAGATGGGCATTGACAAAATATCTCGAACAATAAGTGAAAGAATAGGAAATCTCATATGGTTAAGCTTCCACCATTTCAATATGTCGAAATCATCTTTTTCCATATTAAGAGGATCTTCTTTGAGGTAGACATCAATCTCATTTTTTCTTACATCTTCACTTCCACGTCTCATCCTCTTGATGTCACCCATAGTACACACATTGTATAGAGGTTTTATTTCAGGGGATTGACCTTGGCTTGATGATTCACTATTCATGCCACCACTTTGAGGTTGATGTAGTGTTCTATACTCATCATATAATTCATCCATATCACACCTCAAATCAATTGCTAGCTTTTTACCCTTTTCAAATCCATATTCTTTTTGCAAAACAAACTCAACAAACTCAAGTTTATATCTTGGATTAAGAACAACAACCATAAAAATAAGATTGTTCATCTCTTTAAAATCCCCCCAATATTTATCATATTTCAACCTCATTTTTTGCCCCATTGATTTCACATTTTTATCAGTACTACATACCCAATCCTTCAACAACAACCTCATTGTGCTAATCTCATGATAAAACACATTAGATGTGACATGTAAAGAAACATAAACTCTTAACGTGATATCATAGAATACTGATAAAATCTCAGTCATCCTCTTAGCAATTTCCCAATCCACAAATGTAGGCACACCATCAACTAGATCAATCTTAAAGTGAGGGTCTTTAATATCATATAATATCATATAGCTCAAATGTCTTTTCAAACTTAAGTGTGAAACTCAACTGATCATGAGCCACTTGGCTTTTTTGACTTGTGTATCAGTTCGATTGACTTTATCTTCAGCTTGGCCATTAGTTAACTCGTCTTGAGCTTCAGTTTGGCTGGTTATAATTTTTGGCCGTCAGTTGAGTGCTTTTAGCCGTCAGTTTGGTTGTCTTGACTTTTGCTCATCAGTTGGGTTGACTTTTGATCTTCAGTTCGACTGGCTTGATTGTCAGTTCAGTAGTCAAACCCTTAAGTCTGGTTGACTTAACCTTCAATTGGATTTGTCTGCACCTTAGTTCGGTTGGCTTGGGTTCCAGTTTGGATTACATAAGTCTTCAGTTCGGTTGGCCTTTCCTTCAGTTTTTCAAGAATGTTTTGACATCTCATCAAAACTCCATTTAGGGCTTCTTTGATTGTTTTTCCTAACATAAATAGATCCAAAATATTAGGAATCAGACTATCCCACCAATTCGTCTATTGAGATTGGCTAGCTAATCTTCTAAGAGCGTCCTCAAACTTAACCATCGAATTCTCAGCTTCCACGAAGGCAATAAACTTGGATTACTAAGCATAGACATAACTTATAAAGAATCTATCTCCAACCAAATATATATCCATCATTGCGCATAAGCAGCTTCCACCCCATAATGACCACTGTCAGCTCCGCTTCCAAAGCCAACCAAAAACTAACTTCTTGATGAAAACAAGCCAAACCCGACCTCTAAAATCATGGAACATACCTCCAGAAGCCAAACTACCCAGACAAATATAAAAGAACATAAGAAAAAAATTACTAAAATGAATATAATTAGGGTTAATTATTTTTAAATCATAAACTTTATTTGGTTTGTAACTATAACATAATTTTCTAATATACCAATTAGAAATCAATTGATTGATAAAAAAAATAAAAAATTCCTATAAACTTGATGTTATCTTTTTGTTAGGTAAGTTGAAGGTAAAATCTATGCTGAGTTGTGCTCATGTTGCATGCCGAACAAAGTATCATATCATTATCAATCATTCACCGTTGAAACTGTTGAGGTCAAATGCAATCCTGGCATCTCTCTATTTTTAATTGATTTATGATAAAAATAATTAAATTTAAATTATTTATGATTATTATAATTTAAAAGTCATGCTTTATTTGTAAGACTACCGTTAGTCACCACTACAAAACAAAAGAAAAAAATAAAATTAATTTGAAAGTCACCAAATGGTGTGACATGAGGCGACCTTCTACCCTTTCTCAACACCTTTGACTTCTGCACATGTGTCGCCCTCTCATTGGATGTCACATAATTTTATATAAATGAATTTAAAATATAAATCTTTCATATACTTAAAAAAATAAAAATAAAAAGTATAACAAAATTCAAAATTATTTTTCCTCTATAAATAGAGTTTAATATTGATATATTTTTACAAACAACCTAAAAACTCTCATTTTCTCATATATTTTATTTCGCCAAATTCTCAATCTCACATTTATTCTCCATTTTAAGGTATGGATCCAAATCATCCAAATTATTACCATGACTCTCAAAAATTTTCAATTTTGGAACTTACTTTAGCCCACAAATTTTTTCAAATTCAGAAGATCAACAAAGTTCTCAATATTATCAAAATTCCCAATTTTCACCAAACATCACTCAAATTCCATCATTTGAAGAACCTTCCACCATATAAAATATCATTTTCAATTTTTTGGGGAATGTTCAACACCCAAATAAAAATAAGAAAGGAGCAAAAAATGTAAGTTGGTGCATGAAAGAAGATGTAGCCCCTTATGTCAGTTTCGATATTCGTTAGCACAAATATTGTGTGCGCTGAAAAAATCAAAAGAAGCCCACAATGTGGTCACGTGTGCATCAATTGTATCACGAAACTCAAGCAAAAAATCTATACAGGCTCAACCCAAAAAAATTGAATCAATGAAAGGTCGTATGGAACGACTTAAAGAAAATTGAGGCAAATGGGTTGTAGCTTTGGAAAAAGAAAATTGAAGGAAAATAAGTAGAATGAGCCAGAAGAATATTAAGATGGAAGCTCATACAATATATGAAGCGAATGACAACAAATTTCAAGATTTGTTTGTTTATGATGATGTTATGAGTAAATATCCAAGGTGAAACAATGCAATATGGCTTCATGTTGAAGATGGAATGAGAAATGATGAAGAAAGTGGTGGCAACACCAAAAGATTAAAGACTTCTGAAGATGGAGAGTATCATATTCTTTGAAATCCAAAAACTCCAACTACTGGAGGTTCAACTATTTCTCATCCAACAAGTAGAGATAAGTCAAAAAAGAAAGAAAAATATAAGGAAACATGACAAGTCCAAATTCTCTCATGTTTTTGTGTCTTTTTCTCGTTCTTTGTCCTTTGTTTTTTCTCCTTTTGAGTCGGAAAGAGCCAGTATGGGCACAAGGGGGCAGGAGGCAGCATAATCACATCTGAAGGGCATTTGGATACCAATGATACCATAGATGGGCAATGACTACTCAGCGGAAGGCTCTCTCTCGAGCCTGACAGTAATGTCCACCATTCTAGCATCGTTGAAGGAGAAGTTCGTGATCGTACCCACAACAAACCCAGTGTGATTGACAGGAGAAGGAGACATGGCACAAGAGTAACTATTACCAGCTGAAGCAGGAGCAGTGCACCCTAGCCGCCGAAGGAAAGAAGAGCTAAACAAGGCAAGTCCAATCTTCCAGAAGGAAGATCGGCTCTACAAGGAAAGTTGAATGTCGGTGACTCTAGGGCACGGCGAGTACAGAATCTGCGAAATAGGATTTTCTAAATAAGGGAAGAATCTGCTAGATATGGAAAGTCTTGGGCATAGCGGCTGCGGATTGTAGGGGTGAGCAACTTGAGCCCGCACCCGACCCGACCGACCGAACTGACAAGGCTCGACCGGTTCGGTGCGGTGGAGAGAAGGAGGCGGGCCGGTGGTCGGTGGCCACTGGGAAAAACCGAAGCAACTTCGGTCGGTCGTCGGTGGTGTGGCTGGAAACCGACGGCCACACCGACCCGACCGAAGAAGACAGATCGTATGCAACAGCAGCATCGTTTCTTCTCCGATCTCATATGCGATCTCCTCCCAAATGGTAGCAGCAACAACAATAATCTCCTCTCCGCTCGCAATCAGCAGCACCAACAACAATCTCGTCTCATATGGTAATCAACAGCAGCAATAATCTTTCCCTCACCTCCTCTCTTCTTCTCTCTCCCCCTCTCTTCTTCTCTCGCGCACAGCAGCAATCAACAACAGCAATCTCCCTTTTCTGTAGCAATCAATAGGCACAACTATCTCCCTCTCTTCTTGGTCTTTAAGTTGTCGCCGGTGACCAGAAGGGTGAAGGCAGCCGCAGCCACTCCTTCACGGCTCCCCAATCTCAGATCTGTATCTCGTGCTTTCGGTTGCTGAACTGAAACCGACCGAAACCGACCCATCGGTGGTCGGTTCGGTGGATGCTGACCTTCGGTCGGTCGTCGGTTGGTTGGGCTCCTGCCGATCGGGTTGAAGGGTTGAGAGTTGTCGGTCGGGTTTGCACCGACCCGACCGTTTGCTCACCCCTAGCGGATTGGGCTGAAGGTCCCCCGACCTGTAGGAGAAGTTACCTTATGTTTTGTACTCCTATATAAGCTAGATTGATGGCAGGGGCCGAACACACAACAATCCGGACACCTTTGAACACGCCACATACATTTTATTTTACTTTTATTTGTATTTTAAATTCCGTTGAACAATCTCAGGCCTTATGCCCGCAGGCTTTAGGATTTCCAGTTTATGTATTTAAATCCAACGTTGGTGTTGGATCATTTTGCTATTTAATCAAGTATTTTTTTCATTTAATTTATGTCTTTGTTTATTTATAATTATTGTTGTTCTAAGTCTAACATGAGTGGCTAGACTCATTATTCCGGATTGAACAAAGATAAGAACTTAATGAACACGTAAGAACCGTGAGGCTTATGGGCATAAACTGTATGAATTTGGTTCCGTTGTGTAATCATTTTCTTTGTTGTATTAAAGTGGACTAAGCTAGTTAATCGTGGCTGATCACTCGTTAATTAGAATTTTGTTCACTACCTCTATAAATGGTCAATGAATCGTAGTCGTGTGTTGGTCATAAAGGGATGGGATACATCACGGGTACTGAAGACATCTGAGAGATCAGTGTCTAGATAAATCTGGGTCATTCTAGGGCAAAAAGCTGCTTTGTTGTTTACAATCATATGAGAGATCAGGGTTGGACAATAAGGTTAGGGGTTAGGGGACAAGAGATCATCTCTAGTCTATACTAAAATGATAGTTTGGGTACGTTGAGAGAGATCCAGAACCTTAAACCAGATAATTAGATTTGCATAAGTAATCAGCGTGTCCATGATCAATCAAGTGTTGTTAAGTTCGAAATCTAAGTTCTAATTCGGAATACGTTACTACTAATATTTTCCTTTCTTTGCTTTGTTTTGTTTTGTTATTTTATTTTTACAGTATTTACATTAAGAAGTACGGAGACCACAACAACTCTCAATCTTGGAAAAGTGACACTGGAAGATAGAATTCACAGCTCCTCATGGGATCGACCCTTATTCTTGCAATGGGCATAAGGATAAGTCTCTCTTGAAATTTATTATGACCGCGAAACGATCGCACGTCAAAAACACAATCTAGATTTGAAGTTATTGCAGAACTTCGTGCATTAAGGCTCACTAGAGATAATGAAAATGGGTTAATTGCTAAGAAGCTCAAATTGGAGAGTTAAAAGATGCAAATGAATTCCTTCAAGATGGAAAAAAGAATGTTAAACACATTGTTGGTGAAAGATCACTAATCTCCCAAACATGAATAGGTGAAACATTGACTAATTACCATTGTATTTGGGTAAAATTAAATTAATGTATTTGTAATTGTAAGATGTCTTTTCCTCACATAGAA
This sequence comes from Perilla frutescens, assembly GCA_026008535.1. Lineage (NCBI taxonomy): Eukaryota > Viridiplantae > Streptophyta > Magnoliopsida > Lamiales > Lamiaceae > Perilla > Perilla frutescens. Next base: position 14,849,441 of record BRKX01000007.1, on the reverse strand, counting down.
TTAAGTGGAAAATCTTTGGGGTGCAAGATGTTAATACCTCTTTGTACCCCATAAACATATTCGGGGTGCAAGACGTTAATACCCTTTTGAGGGGACAAACCTCTGTGAAAAAGTAGCAAATTCCTTCAGTGCCACACATCATTATTCATTGCTGATAAAGTAGAAAATACTTTAAAAAATCTCCATTAAAACTTCTACCTAAAATAAACATATTCGACTGCCACATCATTGACAACAATGATGGAAATGTATGAAAATTTTTAATTGGCTAACCTAAAGTGATATGCACACACTATTCATTAAAATGTCTGACATGTGTCTTGAGAGATTTATATGCACACACTATTCTTTCTTTTGCTAAACTTTCATTTGTCTACCTTTTTTTTTCTCACATCTTCAATGCATCTACTAATAGTTTGGTGAATAGGAAAAAGGGCTAAAAATAACTTAGATTTGTACTAAGGGGCAGTCTACATATAAATTTCCAAGTAATATATTTAGTTGGTATTGTTCAAAAATATATATAAATACATTCAAGTGACAAGACAACACAATGATAAACACATACTTCTTCAATATTGAATGGGAGTGAAAGCGTGATATTCATCTCATTAAATATTTCAATGATGAGACAACACATGCATGCCTCCTAAGTGTTGTATATGAGCAAAATAATATCATGTGAATTAAATATTTTCTTCTCTTATATAATTATGTATGTACCTATATATCATTGAGAAATAAATTATGTTGTATATATATCTACTTCTTTCCATCTCCATCATTTATCAATTCATCTCAATCTTATTATTGCTATAAAAATAAAAAATGATGTCCAGAAATCGCGATTCGTCTCACCAACAATCAAACCAGATTAGTATTCATAAGTCCAAAATGATGCTTCTTCGTTGAGATTGGTTGTTTGTAAATTATAATTTTATTTTTAATAAATATTTGCTTGTAAATTATAGTTTTATTTTGAACAAATATTTGCTTTGTGTTAATTGCTCTTTTTATAGAGAAAAATAAATAGTTTATATGTATTTTTTTAGAGTTTATATGGTTGTTGCAAGTCTAGTGACACCATTATTAGTCTTGTAAAAAATAAGCTTAATTGTGATAGGAAAAAAATCTAAAAATAACGAACTTACAAAATCTATAATGGACAAAGAGTTGCTCATTTTCTAAATTTATTGCGATTGTGACTTTTTCATCATGAATGATCTCATCACCTCCAATTAATGATTTAAATAATTCATTTATATATTGATTGCATGCAAATGGTGTCTTGACAAAGTGTGATTGTAAGATGCGGTGGTCAATGGGACCATACTGAATATATAGGCGGGGACGAAGAGCTTATCCACATTGAAGTGGATCAAATGTCTCTTTCATCATTAGTTGAGTGTGTCAACCATATCATGCGAGCAAATTCCTTGAATTTAGACTATCTATTGTATTATATAGCGGGTTCTCATACCGGCAGAATCATGAAGACCTTTTTCAGTACTAATCAAAATGTCGTACGCTTGTGCGCTCGAGAAGAAGATCTCACTATGTATGTTGTGCACAATACAAGGATTGTTGGTACTACAAGATCCCATCAAGAAACATATGTACCGTCGATAACTGATTATGCGACTAACTACCCTACATGCGAGTCTTCTCTCGATGACATTCAATAATTTTATGCATCATATTGGTTTTTTGAGATGTGTTTTGGTAGTCACACTTTATATCCAAACCCAGTGACTTATAATAATGATGCACAAAATCCGTATGTAAGGGCCTAAGAAGACAATGGTGAAGAAGAAGAAGAAGAAGAAGAAGAAGAAGAAGAAGAAAAAGATAATGGTGATGATGATGATGACTCTTATTATGATGAAGAGGATGATGAGATAGAGAATGAGACTTGGTTTACAAAATACACATTTGCCGAATTTGTCACATGGATCCATGAAGAGGGTGGTTTAAACAAACTTATATCGATGCTCGAACCAAGCCACCATTCATCGATCAATTGTGATACAGAATCTCCAAATATAGATGAAATGAATAATAATTGGTTAATTCCAATTATTACATCAGCTTCATTTGTTGTGAATGATTTGGAACAGATAGAAAACGAGCAATTAAAGCATGGGTCATTGTACTGGACCAAAGATGATCTAAAAATTGCTATCGGAGTGTGGAATATGGAGCAGCGCGCTGAATATAAAGTGCCTATTTCGAGTGGATCGCGAATGAAATCCATATGCAAACATGGTGGTGGATGTCCTTTTGAGTTACTTGCATTGGTGTGAGAGAATTTTTGGATGGTTTACAAGTTCATACCAGAGCATACGTGTTATTTAGATTTTGGACATCTAGACATCTAGCCCTAAGACAGGCACGTGCTAGAGTGATTGTAGCCTACTTTTCTCGCAAGATGCATAACAAGGTGTAATTATGAGGCCAAAAGAGATACAATCTGAGTTATTGTGAGATTTTGAAATCCGAACAAGCTACCACGTGGCATTCCGTGCATGAAATTTTGCAATGGATATGATCTATGGTGGGCACACAGAATCATTCAATATGCTTCCTCGATATTTGCATATGCTCAAACAATATAATTTAGGTACTATTGATGAGTTTGAGACCGACCCCGATGGTCGGTTTAAATACTTATTTGTTGCACTTGGAGCATGTCGCGCAACCTTTACCATGTGTTGCAGATCGGTGATTGTGATCGATGGAACACATCTCAAATGAAAGAATAAGGGCATCATATTCATTGCAGTAACCAAGGATAGCAATGAGTGTTGTTTTCCACTGGTGATTGGGTCCGGTCCCATCGAGAATGATGTATCTTGGATTTGGTTTCTCACACACCTTAGGAGAGCATATGGATGCAATCCAAAAATATTGATTGTATCTGACCAACACATCAGTATAAGTAATGCCATGGAAGAAGTATATCCCGACACACCCCACGGTATCTGCTATTATTATTTGATGAACAAGATCAAGCGATGGGATAAGGGTGTTGTCAAAATGTACCACAAAGCAGCATATGCATATCACCCATCCATCTATGAGAATGCCATGTCAACTATTAAATCGGCAAGTCCTGATGGAGCCTACTCCAAGCTTATGAGTGTTGGTCCAAAGAGGTGGGCTCGATCGAAGTGCTCTGTTTGTCGCTATAATTTTCTCATATCTAATGCGGCCGAGGCATTCAATGGGCATCTGTTATGGGCTAGACGTCTGTCAATTTGTTCACTAATTGAGACTATCAAACATGTAATCGAACAGTGGTTAGATGAAAGAAGAGGTTTGGCAAATACTAGAGTTCATGATCTGACCAAAGAGGCTGTGCGGAAGCTAACTGTGCAAGTGCAAAGATCACATACCAACACACCTATGCTATCGTGAAATGTACACGATTTCAAAGTACATGATGGTAAAAGAAATTTTATGATTGATCTGTCTGCACAACAATGTCAGTGTTGCGAGTTTCAAGAAGACCGTATCCCATGTTCTCACGCTATTGTTGCCATTTAGTATGAATTAATCGTTCTTCTTAGATGTTTGTGGCTAAATTTTGATATGTATTAACATGTCTATTTTAATGATAGGGATAATGGTGAAAATATATGTGACTACGTGGAGAGCTACTACAAGACGACGAATTTACGAGACACGTATGAACTATCGGTGCATCAACTTCCTCATCTAAATGAGTGGATTTTTCCGCCCGACGTTGCATCATTGATAGTAGAACCACCTATCGTGACGCGTCAGGCTGGCCGTCCACTTATGAGGAGACATCGTTCTCATGGTGAGACTTCGATGCGAAGAAAGAAGATGTGCGACATATGTCATGAAGAAGGACATACGCGGAGAATGTGTCCATTTTGAGTTGATGAAGTGAACCAATGAATATTAATATGTCATTTTAATACAATCAATATGTTATGTTATTTTGTAGTGAGATTCAATGTATGTGTATCAATCTAATCTATATTTGTTATGTTATTATGTAGGCAGATTTTTTTTAATTCTGTTTATGTTATTATTTGGTTGTCTTTAATTGCATCATGTTCTGCTTATTATATTGTGTAATAATTTTATATTTTATTTTATTTTAACCTCACACTCTATATTTAAACTACTATTTTTAATTTATATTTTGATTACTTAGCCCATTTATTGTCTAATTAATTTTTGAATAAATATTTAAGTGATTAAATTCTTCCATCAGAAAATTAAAATCACTCTAAAATATTTTCTTTTTATCGAATGGATATAGTGGCTTAAATGCAAATTTCAAACTTTTCATAAATTTTATGCAGTAGTTTCTATCGACAATTATTAATACATGTTTTCCATATAGTTCAAATATTTTAAAGACATCGGCAAATGAAAAATCTCATTATATATTTATTCTATAAATATTTGAACAAAATTTAAATTAAAAAAAAATGAAAAAAATAAGGGTTACCAATTTTTTTCTCTTTTTTCATTTTAATTTTAATCATATTTTAAATTATAGTAAATAATTATAATAAATATTGATTTTACTATAGTCTGATCAAAACTTAATATTATTAAATAATATTAGATTTTATAATGTGTATACATTTTGAAGCTAATGAAGAATTTAAAAAGAAAAGGAAAAAAAGTGTATGTTAATATCCATTTTGGATTTTAGTGGAAAATTATTAAAAGAAATAGACAACCAACTTGAGAGTAAATATCTCTATTTAACTGGGGAGTGAAGGTAATTAAGGTGATGGATGGTATTTAAAAAACAAGGTAGAAGGTGAAAAAAGCCATTCCGATCCGCATGTCGTATTTCCATGGTGAGAAGGCATATGCAATATTTTACAAATTTTTACAACAAAAAAAGGAGAAAATTATGTCAGTCCATGTTTCACAAAACTTTTTCCACTCCCAACTATTTTTGCATATATCTTTGTAAGCCTTTGTCTCCTCAAGGAGTATTAATATCATACACCCCAAATGTGTCCATGGGGTGCAAAGTTTATAAAAGTCTATCTATTTTTGCAAATCAATTTAGCAATTTGAATATTACAATAAGTTCCCCTTAACTTAATGTGTTTCTAGCTGTGAGGTGTATTTTTCTCACATATAACTTATGTGTTTGTAATTGTGAGATGTGTTTTTCTTATATATAATTAATTTATTTTATGTATATCCACTGCTCTTATTTTTTTTTCAACAACCGCATGCACATGTCTCAATCATATAAAAATAAATATAAGTCTAACATGTAAAAGTAAAGCTAACATGATTCGTATGCCTTGTCAATTTATCTATAAAAAATCACATACACATGTCTCATTATGAATTCAAAAAATATATCTAATAAATTAGTTATGATTTTGTAAATATAGTAAAAATTATCATTAATAATATGTTATTAAACAAATAAAATGATAAAAATTTTATATAAATTGGAAGAAAAAAAATAATATTTTATTTGAAAATCAAATTAGATGAGTGTCATTAATAGAGTGCAAATTTTAAAAAATTAGAAGTTGTGGATGTGGAAAAAGGAGGAATTAATATTAGTCTAAAGCACACTATAATTATTTTAAGAAAAAAAATCATTTTCTTTGTTGGACTCACAAATAGAATCTTTAACACTCTTTTCTTTTGCGATCGTATCTTCAAAGACAAATTTGATAATAACTCATAGGTCGTCATTTTTCTCCATTGTGTTCGAACTCTTTTTTTCTGTAACATAATTTATTTATTTAGATTAATAGCTAAATCATCTAAAAAATTTGTTGGATCTATCACATTTAGCAAGTTTAATTTCATCATAATCATAAATAAAATTGATCACGTTAAATATGTAGTGCATGTAACTCTTACTTTCAAATTGACATCGAATAAGGTTAAAGAAATAATTAACATCTAATTGCAATCTCAAAATTTTACACTCCAAAAATAAGTTTCACAAAATATATTGACACATGTAGATAAAAAATCGAAAATCGGTGCGTGACAAATTCAAACTAGTTGGCGCAATCATCATATTAGAGAAGTAATGGAACAGAAAATTAACCAAAGCTAATTCATTCAAAAGATACAAGAAGCTAATTCCTTCATCAACCCTAAACCGAGCATCTATTTACTACCATCATCAAATTCCTCCAACAGAGCCCACAAGGCCTGAACAACTGAAATTACAATCACGCCCTCTCACCCCTAATTCTCCTAGCCAACTGAATGTCCTTGGGCATAATCGTAACTCTCTTTGCATGAATAGCGCAGAGATTAGTATCCTCAAACAACCCAACCAGATAAGCCTCCGCCGCCTCCTGCAGCGCCGCCACGGCGGAGCTCTGGAACCTCAGATCCGTCTTGAAATCCTGCGCTATCTCACGCACGAGCCTCTGGAACGGCAGTTTTCGGATGAGCAACTCGGTGGATTTCTGGTACTTCCTGATCTCCCGGAGAGCGACGGTTCCAGGGCGGAAGCGGTGGGGCTTCTTCACTCCGCCGGTGGCGGGGGCGGACTTCCTAGCGGCCTTGGTGGCGAGCTGCTTACGTGGCGCCTTGCCGCCGGTGGACTTGCGGGCGGTTTGCTTGGTACGAGCCATCGACGAGAGTCTCTAGGGATTTTTTGAAGTGGAAATTGCTTGAGATGGTTGGGAAATTGAGTGAGTGAAGGCGTCATTTGGGGGAAAATTTATAGCTAGGGATTTGAAAATTGTGGCGGGATAATGATTATTGTCAGCCGTAGATTTCCAGTTGCATCGCACGGCTGCCGTTTGTTAATATATTTTAGTTTGGATTGATGACGTGGTTGTAGCTGTGTTGCTATTGCCGAGGATTTTGGGCCGTCGGATTCTTAGTTGAATCAACGACTTCCATTTACTGCAGGGAAGCACTAGCGCAAAAAATTGATGCCTTTTATTTTACAATTGTAGATAAATACATATACTTAGTTAAATACATACGAGAATTTTAAAAAAAATATTTATTATATATCATAATTTTCCATCACAGAGCTGACGACTTCATTAATTTTATTTTTAAAAAATTGTTGCACATACATACCAATAATTTCAACCTCTGATTGTAAAATGTCAATATAATAAAACACTACGAACTATTTTGTTAAGAAATTCGAGACAATTTACTTGAAATAAAAATGGCTACAAAAATTAGGTTGAAAACACTATTAGGCTTGCGCAAGCCAATGGCCCATAGCTGAGCCCAAGTTAGGGTCCATTGTAAATTTTGAAATTTGAGCCGAAACCGTTTCCAAATAAAAATAAATAATGTAGATATAAATGTCTCGTATTAAAAAATTAATACACGGAATGCATAAGAATTATACGATTCGAAATTTGAATATATTTTATTTTTATTATACAAATTACAACTGCAATGATAATGATAGGCAATCTGGTTTGGTTCAGTTAATTTTCAAGTTCGATTTTGGTTCATTCGAAAATATTCAAATCGTTTAGTTTTTATAGTTTCGGTTTGTTTGGTTCGATTCAAATTGATAAATAGCTCTACTCGATTCAGTTTTAAATCTTTGTGCATTTCAATATTTTAATTTTTTCAGTTCGTTTTGAGTTAGGCCCTACATATAAGACTATCACAAATTCTCCTATATAACAGATGCATGAGCAGGTCCATCAGACGTCCCGACCTGATTCGAAACCCGCGACCCGTCATATAAAAACATGTCTCGATCCATCTAACCCATTTTCACCCATTTTGATCTGAAAGTAACCTTAGCCGCCCCATCCCTCTCCTCGATCTCACTCTCTCTCCTGATCTGTCTATCGATATACCGTCTGCTCTGATTCATCTGTCCAACATCGCCGACTGTGCAGTTCTCCCTCGGTGATTCAACCTTCCATATTTTACCCGGTAGCCATGCCCTCTCTCTCTCTCCCGATCTGTCTATCGATATATCATCTTCTCCTATTCATTCGCCCGACATCGCCGACTGTCCAGTTCATCACCGACGATTCCTTCCATCTTTTACTCGGTACGTGATACCCTAGGCGTCCAGCGATTCAATCACTTCTCTCTCCCCCCTCTCTCTCTCGATCTCTTATCAGTTTCTCTAATATTTTCAGACCCGGCGTCAGTGATTTATTAGTTGGCCGCCGGAACTTCAACATGCGCTCTATTCCTCTCTATTCGTCTTTCGATTCAGTTAGGTATTATGTTATTTTCTTATTTCTTGTGTTGAAATTGTGTGTGATTTATGTAAAAATTTAGTCTCTAAGGTTTTTTTTTTTTCATTTTTTATGTTATTTCTGGGTTTTTTATGTATTTGGCCTTTTTGTTCATTTAAGTGATTAGAATTGAGAAAATAGCACTAGAATTTTGTATAAATTTAATATGGATATATAATATATGCTTCTAAATTTATTAAATTTGAATATTTCTTCACGGGTACCACTGGAATTGAAAAGAAATATCAAATTGAAATTGACTTTGTATCTGAATTGTTTTTTATGTGGTTTTTTTCTGTTTTATGTATTCTTTCAATTCAATGTTCAAATATGTTAAATATCTGTTAAATATGAGTAATATGAATTTTTAGTTGTTTTGATTTCAGTTTTATACGTGTAATACGATTTATTATGTTAAGTATCAGTTAACATGATTATGAGTACCACTTGAAGTAGAAACATATATCACATTTTGAAGTGCTATGTTTATATGTCTTAAGGGTTCATCTATTTTTCATATTTAGTTTTGATATTTTTTATTTTTTTATTAATTGAATGTCCAGAGATGCTCATTTTAAGGAGGTGTATTGGATTGAGATTTTATTAGATTTTAAAGGACTTTAAAAAGTCCATGAATTTATAAAATTCATAGACTCCACGTGGAGTCTCTCTGACTTAGGTATGGATTTCGGACCGATTTCGGACGATTTTAATGGATTTGAAATCCTTCTTCTTCCCAGCGAGCGCAAAATATGTAACCCAGCTGCCGTTGGAAGCCAGCGACCGCTGGCTTCCAGCGGCCGCTGGGAATTAGGCATTTGAACGCCTCAGTGGCCGCTGGGGTACACCGCGCGCTGGGATGTCCGAATTTAACTCCTCAGCGGCCGCTGGAGTACACCGTGCGCTGGTTTTACAAATCCATGAAAATCTCGTGTGCAAAGGGCGAATTTTATCCTTTGTATTTTTTACGTGATTTTGAGGTGAAATCCAATAGAATATACTGACTTTTTAAAGTCCATGGAGTTTTGAATACAGTTGGATTTTTATATACATTTTAAAATTTGTATTGAATACCTCTAGATTTTTAAAGACTTTTAAAAGTCTGTATTGAATACACCCGGATTTTAAAAGTCCAACACAATCCTACAGAATCTCAATCTAATACACCCCCTTAGCATTTAATTGAAAAATATATGAGTCATGTTGATTATTTTGTTCTGAATGATTTTTTATTTTGATTTTTAAAATCATAAATGATGTTTCTATACGTGTTTTAGTGAGTTATATGCTATAAAATATATTGAATGTGAATATCTCTTTTTGTGTGCTCGTTGAATTGAAAATAAGTATCAAATTGTAGTCAATTTTGTATCTGATTTATTTTTTATGTGATTTTTTGTGTTTTCTGTTTTTATCAACTATTCAGAGATGTTGACTTGTCTACTTAATTTGAGAGTTTATACAAATAATGTGAATTATTATGTTAAATATCATTTTAGCATGGACAAGCGTACCATTTGAAATAGAAAACAGATATCACATTGTTCATAATATTTGCATCTTATATGTTATTTTACATGGTATGTTTTATGTGTTTATGATTAAGTTTATATTGTTTTGCCTCTAGCATGATTTGACTTGTGTACATTTATGTATGGAGTATCAATGTTAATGTTGATTAGTACAGATACTTGTAAGTATCAGAATTTGGGTTAGATTTTGTTTTGTGTGTTTGTGTGCATTTTTACTTGTGCTTATTGAGTATCACATTAGAAACTCAATGGCACCATTTGATATGTTTGTACACATCAGATTTGAAGTCCTGTGTTGCATATTATGCTGCTTTTGTGTATGCATGTGTGAATTGAGTATCAATTGACATGTTGATTAGTACTAATTTTTAACTTTGTTTTTCAATTTGCAGTCTTATGGTCGAAGAAAGCCCTGAAGATTGTATTGTGCTCGTATCGCTCTTGCAGGCACTAACGAATTGAGATTTGAAGTCCATAAGTCTGTCATTGAATTCATAAATAGAATGAAGAAATGATTGAGAATTGTGAATTTTTATTTGGATAGTTGGAATGTTGTGATTTGTTTTGGATATTTGATAGACTTGAACAATTGTTGGCGTGTTTTCCTTTGGTAGCTGGTGACTTGTTATATGTTGGGATTTAGATATGTCAATATACTGTTTAAACATAAACTTTTTTGTCTTTGAGGATGATTGTATGGGCTAAGTACTTTGGTTGATTTATGTGTGGTTTTGTAATGGTGAATGTATAGGGAGTATTTATTGGAATTAATGAAATGGTGGTTTGTATCATTGTATTTTAAATTTTGTATCATTTAAGATGTTATTTTGTGGAATAAATTTCTTATAAAGTATTCACTGTTTTATTATTGAACAACAATGATTTTAATTTAAGAATCATAAAAATGTTTGAATTGACATACAAAAACATATCATATAATAAACAAATGCAATTTCAGTTTAAGAATCATAAGAACGTATCATGTTCCACCCAATGAGTAGATGTTTATTTTGATATTGGAAAAACTTAAAAAAAAAAATGAATTTCATAAATGAATGTCTAAAAAATGAAATTACATCATAATAATATTCCAAAATCATAAAACTTCAATATAATAAATTCTCATCAACATTCAAGAATCTGCAAAGAGAATTTAAGATAAATAGAAAATGTATCATTCATTTAGCATAAAAGTATCAGTTGTATTGAAGACATGTATCAACCTGATATCTATCTAAAACAAACGAGGGTTGAGAGTTTTGGAGCCAAACTTATTCAACTGAGTTGAGTTTGATGCACTATTGCTCTTCTTCTTTCCACCTTTCTCAAGTTGCCCCTTAATTCGTACATCTCATCAAAGTTGTGTCTTTGAATACCAATCAGAGATACAGACAAACTTAAAGTATCACCTAATGTTCATTAAAGTATTAATTAAAATACTATACAATATCAAACACGGACTGATTATCTGTTTAGCAGTTTATGTGAAAATTTTACCTCCGTATTGTGCTCGTATAAGCATTGGCTCATTCTCAAAACCATCAATTATGATAAGAGCTTCTGTATTATTTTACACATTCTTGTCAATTTCATCCATTATAAGCAATAGCTTCGTCAATTCCATTTTTTCAATGTCGCACAAAAATTCCCCAATTTTTTAACATGCAAGTGTTGGAATACACAAAATTAATTTGAGAACTTAAATCTACATAATTAAAAAGTTTGGATTGAATTTTCGAAACCCACCTTCAAATTTCGAGAGCTGTAGTGAAATCGAATTTGTTGATTTTGACCTCGTCTTTTTCTCTGCTGCGATGTCGACGGTGGTGTTGGCGCTTTGTTGGTGAACGATGGTCATGAGCTGCGGGTGCGGTGGCGATAAAGGAGTCGAATTTGCGAGCTGCGGGTTGTTCCCTTTCAATTTTCCTGCTATTTCAATTTTTTGTATTAGGTTTGGTTGCTGATTGGACCGGCTCCTGATGATGAGCCTAATGGGCCAACCTATCTGATGGGCCGGCTCATCAGTCTTGTGCACAGGAAATCAGCCTTAAGACTATGTATAACAACAATCACCCAACTACTCAAGCACTTTTTCCATTACCACCCAACTACTCAACCACAACATTATATATAATTATTTTATTTTTTTAAGATTAAATATTACTTGTAATATAGACAAATTGGTCTCTATTAACAGAGCAGATCCTTGTTGCATTTTGTGTTGCATAACTAAGTTTTTTTTAAATTTTTTTTTATTTTCTTTAATATACCTTAATTGGGGATGGATGAACCCTAAATATAAAATTTAAACTAAAATAAAAAATCATAATAAATTAAAAAATTAAAAAAATTATTTTTTTTTTGAAAAAATATTGAAGAATTGCAATAGAGAATGCAACAAGATTTGCAACAGGTGATCCCATTTCCTATATTAATAGAGAATGAAAAAAAATATGAATTTTGATATGTTTTTTTATATATTTAAATAAATTTGATTCACCAATAAAATAAAAAAAAATGTCTCAATCTCATTGATAAGAGTGGAGGTTTTGGAAAGACCCTCCATGATCTCATTACAATGGTGGTCGACCACCCTTAACAATCATTAACATTTTTTTTTTTAATATTTTCCACCTATGTGGCGGTCGACCACCATTCTAATGAATCTTATAATTTGCAGGTTGGCGCAAAAAATGACGAAAATTCATAGGTTTTTTTTAGTGGTAATTACTTGTTGGCAATCAAGCCAGGCTAAAGCAGAGATAAAATGGCATGCATGACGCATGCATGTGAGTTTAACTCCCAAATTTCACATTAATAAAACATTACTACTTATTCTCTCATCTCATTAAATGTTCAAATAATTACTTATATTACTAGTACTCAAACATAACAATAAAAAGTATAAGATCATCGTGCAATTAAAACAAGCACAAGTGATCAAATGTCCAATTATAGCATAAATCAAAGTTCGAATATCCAATAAAATCAAATAACCGTTCAAATTAAATACCAAGTAGTTGCATAAAATATGAAAGCTTCACACATCAAGAATCTCTTGATATATCATTCCTATATACAAATACAATTGTTTGTTTGTTTGTTTGTTTTTTTTTAACACTCACACACCCGATCTGTGATATTGAGGGGATTCGAACCCGTGACATTTGATTTCCAAGTAATCTCACTCCACCACTAGGCCATCCCCACTGGGACTTGTTTACATTTGCAAGTCCCTACATCTTTTTTACAACGAATTGCAAAAAAATGATGGATATAGAATACATGAGGTGCATCTCAACTTTTCTTCAAAGGTTTTGAAATGTTTTAAAGATGTTAAAGCAATTAAATATGCTTCTTATCTTTGAATATTAATTGGATGGGCATAATTTCTCCTTTTTAATCTTGTTCGATCCATAGGCATCAAGAGTTAGCATGAGGAATCTTTATAAATGAAGGGGGGCGTAACTCTTTATTCGTTTTTCTTTCTTTTACAAAAAAAGACCCTTTTCAAGTTAGTGGCTCTCGAGAGTTAGCAAAAATGGAAAATAACCCAAACTATTGATCAATTGAATTGATAAATATTTTGTTTGATTTATAAACATATTTACAACTGAATAGGGTAAAACAATTGTAACTTTTTAAAATATGTTATTTCGTATTTTCTTTCGATCTCTTTTATTATTTTTATCTATATTCAATGACTCTCTTATTCTGATAAGATTCTTTCTTTTTCACAATCAATAATCATAATCATACTAATTGTGTCAATTTAGTTATAAGCATCAACTCGAAAACAAAAATCCCAAACATTCTACAAAAATAAAAATAAAAAGTTTATATTAATTAAAAATTTCCCCAATGAAGGGGTAGACCGGTAAAATGACCACGTTAAGCATTTTGCACAGCGTTTGCCGCGTACACAACTACGCATTGTGATTACGTTTTGCATTTTTTCGCTGAGAATTAAATATAAGAGACTGCTGTAATTCACAGGAAAACCCGAGCTACTTTACTCTCCTCAACCCAATTTCTCTCTCTCAACAAGAATTGAACATATATTTGAGACTCCTTTTGTTTTTTGGGAAAAGAAAACATTGGAGACTGCTCTCTCTGCTGTTTTCTGTGTAATTTCCTCAACTATTTCGCTGCTTTCTTTGATGATTGTTCTTGCTTCGTCCTTTTTCTGTAATTTTTGACTGTATTGTTGGACCCATTTGATTTGCTGCCATTATAGGGTGGGCCGCGAGCTATTTTTCCTGTTCATGATGAAATAAAAATTGTGTGATTTCCGGAGTGTGTGTATGTGTTGGGTTTTTTTTTTTAATTATTTTTCTTTTTTACCTTTTCAACTCACAAGTTATTGGAGATTGTTGTAACGTTCACGATCATATTTGCGCGATCTTGGCAGTAGTCTTTGTTTTGTTCCACTGTATTGCTGTTCAAAATTCTTTCTTGCGTTTTATGGCGATTCTTCTAATTAAGATGAAGCAAATTGTGATGATTCCGGCAACCCCTTCTCCCTAAGATGTTATTTTGTGCGACTGTGTGTGTACTGCACTATTTATGTCTGTTGAGTTTTAATGCTGTTTGCTCTTGTTTTGGCAGCCCATTCTTGAGAATTAAGGTTGAGATTTTCTTCATTCTTGCAATTGCTTTGATGGTGAAGGGTATGAAGAGCGGTGCGTGCAAGTCTGCATCGCACCAGCTCTTCAAGGACAGAGCCAAGAATCGTGTTGATGATCTGCAAGGCATATTCAGCGATCTTCAATCAGCCAGGAAGGAGAGCCGCACCATCGATGTGGCTGTGCTCGAAGAGCAAGTTCACCAGATGCTCCGAGAGTGGAAGGCCGAGCTCAATGACCCTTCTCCAGCTACTTCATTGCAGCAGGTGATCATTTCTTATCAATAGTTATCATGGATGTGAATGTGCAAAATTTCATTGTAGTTTGAGTGAAATGGTTGATAGTATTGAACTCTATGAGATTTAGGTGGCTCGAAATTGTAGAGAACTTACTCCGTTGGCCCGTGGCTAATCATCGACTAATGATTCTTGGAAACTCCTAACAAATGAGTTATGTAAATTATGATTGCGTGGTTTTGCTTACTGCAGCTGCTCGGGCTTGTGTTCCCATTCCATTTTTGCTGCATTTAAGCAGAGGGAATTGGTTTTGATTCTATTAAGGCCTAACTTGCTAAAATAAAGTCTACGCAGGCAGGTGTTGGAGAATAGAAATGTACTTTCTGTGTCATAATTTTGGATCAGTTTTGATGGAGCACCCTTCTTTTATGAATATTTTATTCAAAATAGAATAGGCATGTATTTATAATAAAAAAAAAAACTGGAACCTTTGAAGTTTAACTCTTTGGATAATCATTGGTAGGGAGGGAGCCTTGGCTTCTCGTCCGATATTTCTAGGCTGCTGCAGCTTTGTGAGGAGGAAGATGATGCAACTAGTGCATTGGCTGCCCCAAAGCCAGAGCCTGATGCCCCAAAGGCTGTCAATGGATTTACTCAACAGGTTTGTATTTTTCTTCCAAATGCCTATTGTAGCTGTTTTCTCTGTTTACTTTGAAATGGTGGATTCCTATAGTAGTAGTTCTTATAAAATGCAATTTCTCTGATTGTAGTTTGCCATTTAAGCAGCTGCATGTCCTTCTCGGTGCTCATGTTTCCCAGATAAATATTCGCAATTTTGATTTCAGTATGTCTAGGATAAATATCTGTTATTTGGATTTCATTAGATGAAAACTAAACTTGGAGATAGTCTCTTCACTGGGCGTAACTTTGTTTAAATGAAAGATTTTTTCTTTCATTTGCCCAGTGTTTTCTTTACATTTTTTGATTAGTTAAGTTACATTAGCTTTTTTCAGTTCTATGAAATTCCTTTCTTCTTTGTATGCATTTTCTTTTGCCTCTTCTTTTTATTTAGTGCAAGTGTTAAGAAATCATTTACTACTGTAGTTAAGTTTATCGTGCGAACTAGATCTTCTACTTAGGCTTCAATACGGAGTTCTGCAATTATAATTTTGATGGTTCTAGTATATAGATGTGACAAGTGGGTGTTGAATCTTTGAAACAATGAGGTAAATAATGTGAGCTTTATGGCATCATGAAGTTATTCTTTATGACCACAGAGTAACGTTAAGGTCCGGTCTCCTATGCATATGAGGCTGTTTGCCTTCTCTTGTACTGCCAAAATTTGTTGTTACTTGAAAATTGCGTGATTTTTTTGGTGACAGGGTTTCAATATGTCCAACAGTCCTCAGGAACAGGCATTCCCACTGGTTGATCAGTGCAAAAGCACTGGGATGGGAGTTAGCAATGTGGGAATAAATAATATGGCTTTAGCAAGGCAATTAGAATTGCAGTCAGTTGGTTTGCATCATGAGCTTGGGCAGCAGTATTTTGCGGGGTTTGACAGTACCAGCTACGTTGGGGTTGATGGATTGCCTCAGATGCCAGGCTATCAACAGCATATCTACCCTCCACCTTCTGCTTTTTTAGGGGCAAAATGCGCCCTTTGGGACTGTCCCAGACCAGCACTTGGCTTAGGCTGGTCTCAAGAGCCTGATGAGTACTGCAGTGTTTTTCATGCTGGACTTGCACCTGGTGAGGGCTACCCTGGTAGGCCTCCAGTTGTGCGACCCGGAGGCATTGGTTTAAAAGATAACTTACTATTTGCTGCCCTCGGTGCAAAGGCACTAGGGAAAGATGTTGGTATTCCTGAATGTGAGGGTGCCGCTACTGCCAAATCCCCTTGGAATGCACCTGGTAAGTTGGCCGTTTCTTCCTTTGTCTTAACTGCTGGCTTTTGCCCTCATCATGATTTGATTATATATATAAAAATGGATGTGGCTGATATAATTTTTTCTGGTGTCGATAGAGCTCTTTGATCTCACCATTCTGGAAGGTGAAACAATAAGGGAGTGGCTATTTTTTGACAAGCCACGCAGAGCGTTTGAGAGTGGAAACAGAAAGCAACGATCACTTCCAGATTATAATGGAAGGGGTTGGCATGAGTCAAGAAAGCAGGTGATGAATGAATTCGGAGGTTTGAAGAGATCCTACTACATGGACCCCCAGCCGATGGAAAATTTCGAATGGCACCTCTATGAATATGAAATCAACAAATATGATGCTTGTGCATTGTATAGGTTGGAGGTCAAGCGAGTTGACGGGAAGAAGGCTCCCAAAGGGAAATCGGCTAATGACTCAGTTGCTGATCTGCAAAAGCAATTGGGTAGGCTGACTGCTGAATTCCCAAATGATAAGCATCGAGTTATTAAGGGAAGGGGAAAAGCCAATCTGAAGGACGGAACTGGAAGCATCTATCCCCCGTCTAATGCATTGCCAAGTCCCGGTGAAGGGCTTGATTATGCAAGAGGTACGCCGTATGATTATCTTGTTGATAACATTGATGGCTACTATCTGACATGATTGACTGAATATGGAACGAGACTTGAATAAGATACACTGTTGTTGTCATGTTATCTCTCATATTTCACTTTGCCCTTAGGCAAGTGGTCGAGTTGAAACTCTTTTTTTTGCTTTGTTTTCCCCCTGCTTCCCCGTCAGTAGTAGATCTAGGATCCTGACCCTAGATGTTGGTGGGTAGCTTGTCCATAGATCATGTTATCGTCTACTTACAGCGCCCGGCTGACTCATAACATTGGACCAGATGTAACTTCTAGAAAGACTGAGACCATTAGAAAAAGGTGGCTGTTCATTTGGTTCAATCGGTGAATACTACAAAATTTGCAATGCACTTCTGGTGCAAGTTGCTGGAGAGTTTGTTCAAGCATGAAAATTTCAGCCAACTGTAATTATTTCACTGATAATATAGAATGCCTTGATTTCTATTGTAGCATTTTATGGTGTTTCTTCAGCCTTTTAATTATGACCATTGTTATGGTTGTGTGTGCAAGGTTTCTTTGCTATTACTTTGTGCTCTGAAACCATTATCTTGTTCGACAGTAAGTACTGTCGTATGTACGGGTAAGATATATGTTGTGATGAATGTACTTCATTAGGTGTAACATCTACAGTACCCAAGGATGAAAATATCGCGAAATATCGCGGATATTGACATTGCGATACGGATATTGGGGGGAATATCTTTTTTCCCGAGTATCGACGAGAAATCGCAATATATCGCAAGATATCGCAATATATCGCGATTTTTTTAATATATTTTGATTTTTATTTAATACTAATATACTATATATTTTTGTGATCTTTTTTAGGTCTTCAATGTAATTATTTGAGTTGCAATATTCTTTGCTTTATAAAGACATTCACTTTGCAAAAAAATATAAGAGAAAGAAGACCAGAAAATCAACGGATGTCTTAGAAAGAAAAGTGAGATGCACGTGCACCGACTTTATTTTTTCATTTTTTCAGTTAGAGGACATATGGACAAATCACTAAATTTTTTCTCCCCATATATCAAACGAAATTGAAATCTAAGATTGAATATAAATTATTTGACAAATGCCAACTAAAGTCTTTCAACGTTCAACCAATATATCATATGTGTGTTTGAAATCTAACAAAACTTCCAAATGTGAGATAATGCATTGTCTTTTTGTAAAATATAGATGTAGAGATCACATAGTGTCGGATGTGCCTACCAATTATTTCAATTTTTTTATAAATTTTTTATATGATTTTTTTGTCTATAAAATAAACCTAAAGTCTTTCAACTTTCAACCAATATATCATATGTGTGTTTGAAATCTAATAAAGCTTCCAAATGTGTGATAATGCATTGTCTTTTTATAAAATATAGATGTAGAGATCACAAACGGCATCATCTTCTGCACGTGAGAGGAACTGGAGCACTTTTGCCTTAATCTACACAAAGCAAAGGAATCGACTTGCGTATCCAAAACTTCAACAATTGGTCTTTTGCTATTATAATATGAAGTTCATGATACGAGATATGGAAGCTGAAAATGATAAGGTTGCAGAGCAAGAATATCTAGATCTGGTAAATATAACAGCTGATGAAAATGATGAAGAAGGAAATCCACTTTTTCAATGGGTTCGCCCTGCACACTTAGATGATAATGAGGGAAATCCTGATCCAAAAATAGCTGCTATAGCTCGTGATTATGGCATTGATGTGAATCAAGTATTACAGAAAGAAGGGGCTCGTGATTATGGCATTGATGTGAATAAAGTATTACAAAAAGAAGTGGGTAATACTTCTCGTGATTCAAAAACAGATAGCTCAACAGAGGATGAAGGAAATAGTGATGGAGGAAATGATGGAAGTGGTGGAAATGATGATGGTGGTGGAAATGGTGGGAACAATCAAGACGATTATGGTTCAAGTTACACGTTATTGAGTCCATTCAATTGTGAGACCAACTTCACTCATGCAACACAAGATATGGACCACAGAAGTAGAGTTGGAGGTTCTGGAATAGGTGCAATAGGAAAGGAATACATAAGGAGACATGCATGGACTCAAGAATAAAGTCCAAGGACTGATATTGAAGAACTTTCTGCCAATCTTGATTCTATGAATATGGGTGGCATTGATCATAGTGATATGTCCCAAGATTCATATGCTTCTTACACATATGGGAGTTCACAAATTGATTGGACTACTCAAAATGTGTATCAACAAAATAATTGGGTCAGTGGGACATTATCTAATTCATGGTGAAACTGTTGGAAGAAATAAAGAAACATATCAAGCGCATGTGCATAATTATATCCATAATTACTCGAACGTGATAAGTTGGTACCAATATTGTTTAGAACAAGATGACATTCCATCTACTATATTTAAACCTCATAGATCCTCATTTTGGTATTAATTGTACTTTATAATGTTTATTTAGTCATTTTATGTCGTATTGTGTATTATTTTGTCAAATGTATTGTCTCAGACGGTATTTATATAATGTATTATTCATATATTTGCTTTCAAAATACAATTCAATCAAAAAAAATAGTGGAATATGTGCATAATAATATGTCATAATAGTTCCTAAAATTTCATGCTAAATTTCCAAGATTTTAATATGATTTCCGTCATTTTTTTCAATTTTCTGCGATATCGATTTATCCGTAAAATTGAAGTTGCGATATATGTTGCGATAGCGATATTTTCATCCTTGACAGTACCCTTATGGATATTGTTGTTTCCGATTTACATGTTTCCGAATATAAAAAAAGGTGAATAAATAAATATTTAATTCACTTGTATTTTGAAAGAGAGTCACAAATTTAGTAAATATATTATACTTTTCTAGCATATATAACTTCACATTTTAAACGAAATGGGGAAATTTACGTTAGATTATCAAAACACATGCATGTATATGCTTATGTGGTCATGTTATCTAAGAAAAATAAATATGCTATTTCAACCTTATATTTCATCCATGTTCCAACTGTTGGTTTAATGCTACGTGTTTAATTTTTTTAATAGATAATCATTGAATCTTTTAAATAGAGATGACATAGATCTAACGGTTGACACAAAATACAATACAATTAAAGTTGGAATAATGGATCTTGTCCGAGAGACTAGCATGGCCATGCATCTCACCACCTTCAAAAAAAGGCCAAGTTTGAGCGACAATAAAGCTTGATATTTTCCCAAGTAGTTTCAACATAGGAGGAAACCTCGGATATGTATCTCTACCGTTAACCACATATCATAGTTCTTCTCTTCTGCACTAATCCACACAATAACTAAAACCTCAAAGTTTCAGAAATAGTTAAATCTAGTTAGAATTCAGAGTGATCAAAGATTTCCACAATTTTTATTTTAAAAAAAAATGGGTAAGAAAAAGCTCAAGATTGCAATGTATCCATGGTTTGCAATGGGGCATCTCACTACATATCTTCACATATCAAACAAGTTGGCTCAAAAAGGCCACCAAATCTTCTTCATTCTCCCTCCAAAATCACAGTCCAAACTCAACCAATTCAATCTCCACCCCGACCTCATCAAATTCATCCCCATCACCGTCCCTCACGTCCCCGGCCTCCCACCGGGGACCGAGACCACCGGCGACGTCATCTTCCCCATGTACTCGCTCCTCCGCCGCGCCATGGATCTCACCGAGCCCGACATCAACAATCTCCTCCTCCAACTCAAGCCCGATCTCGTCTTCTTCGACTTCACTCAGTGGCTGCCGGCATTGGCGCGGACCCTAGGCATCAAGTCCGTGCTCTACTGCATCATAAGCCCCGCCGCCATGGCCTACCTCTTCCGCGACGAGCCCACCGCCGACGCTTACCTGCTGCCTCCCCCCGGCTTCCCGCCGTCGGCGATCAGGCTCTACGCCCACGAGGCCCGTGTTGTCGATGCCATTAACAAACAGGAGGAGTTCGGGAGCAGCATGAAGTTCGTGCGGCGCGTGATCATGTCGGTGGAAGAGTGCGACGCGATCGGATTCAAATCATGCAGAGAAATGGAGGGCCCGTATCTGGATTTCATCGTGAAGAAATTCAAGAAGCCGGTTCTTCTAGCCGGCCCGGTTTTGCCGACGCCACCTACTTCGGGCTTGGATGAGAGATGGACGAAGTGGCTGGATCAATTCGAGCCGAAATCAGTGATCTTCTGTGCATTTGGAAGTGAGGCCAGGCTTAAAAGGGATCAATTTCAAGAACTGTTGGTGGGATTCGAACTCAGTGGCCTTCCGTTTCTGGCGGCCCTGAAGCCGCCGGTGGGTGCGGAGACGGTGGAAGAGGCATTGCCAGAAGGCTTTGCAAGTAGGACTGGGAAGAGAGGAGTTGTGTATGGGGGTTGGGTTCAACAACAGTTGATATTGTGTCACCCTGCAGTGGGATGCTTCGTCACCCACTGCGGGTGGGGCTCGATTTTCGAGGCGTTGGTGAACGAGTGCCAGTTGGTGCTGATGCCGCATATCGGCGATCAGCTTATCAATGTGAGATTGGTAGGAGGAGATTTGAGGATTGGAGTGGAAGTTGAGAAAGGAGATGAAGATGGGTTGTTTAGTAGAGAGGGTTTGGTGAAGGCAATAGAGGTGGTGATGGATGGGGAGAGTGAGATTGGGAGTGAAATTAGGGCAAATCGTGCTAAGTGGAGTGATTTCATCTTGAGGAAAGGGCTTGAGGATTCTTACGTTGATGAATTTGATCATAAGTTGCATGGCCTTTTGGAGTAATTGTAGTGATATTAATATATTATATATATGTAATGCAGAAATTTATGATTTTTTTTTTAATTTTTTGTGACTTAATCTATGATGTTATGATTGTTAATCATAATTTCCATCTGCGGGAACTGTTTTCCATTTCATCTTACTGCATGGGTATTTGCATGCATCACAGATCAAAGACAAAACAATGAGACCTTTTATTTTGGTTTCATGCTTTGGATCCTATTACATTTGATGATTGCATGTTGTATATTGGGGTATTAATGATACTAAAACTATATGTATTGTGCAAGTAATAGAAATACAATTACAATACTTAGTGAATCTAGAGACATGTTTGAAGCTACAAACAGGCAAAAAGGCACTGTAATTTGAATTCATTTACAAACATCTATAGAGATGTGTATTTAATTTATTCATGTATGTAGATCACGGGCACACCTATGACCTATGCCAATGGCCCAATGTGTGTTATACATGAGTATCACTTGACTAATCAAGTAATCATATAGTTAAATAAGGATCGACAAACCCCAATGAGCTGGCCTAACGAGAGAGTGATCATGAGATGATTTGAAGTTAAATATCTCAAGTTCGAATCTCACCGACACTTTATAATTGCATGTGTTGTCTATCCTCTCCGGTATGATTTGAGCAAGTTCCAACCAAATATGGTACCCATTTACATTTCTAGTGTGATTTGCAAACTCTTAATCGCATATGAGCAAAGTTTACTCAGTTCGCTTTTCATTGGGCAGTAACTGTAAGTTCTCTAGGTATGTAAAAAAAAAAACAGATTTTCAATATCCTATGATAATCTATGGGTCAAACATATTTTAGGGTTTATTTTCTAAAAGGGATTTTCAAAATCTACATTCTCACATATTGAATTTTGTAGCCCCTTTTAATAAAAAAAAATATTTCCACTATATTTTTTTCGTACGATCACCAAAATTGAAGCAATTAGACCACTTAGTAAATTTGCATTCAAAGTAAAAAAATAAAATGACATGATAAAAACATGTATCAGATCTTTTAACGAGTCGCAAATTATTAGACAAGTCAAAATCATCCAAAACCCACCCAGAACCTGTGCAAATGTCAATCTTTTTTTCCCTTTTTTTCCCCCAAAAAATCTTTTATTTCACCCAGTTAAGATTTATATTTAATTCGAAACAATTAATTATCTAGCGCAGTGCATAAATTCATAGGTTGATGTTGGATGCGTGTATTGTGCGAGCCGCATATATTGCCCGGATAAAAAAATAAAATTAATTTACTTTAATTTCAGAATTCAAAGATTCAATTTTATAGTATATATATTTATTTCAAAACAAAAATAATTATGATCACAATGCTTTGTGCATTGTGCCAGTGCATCGCACGGGATGCTAGCAATTCCATTTTAGCCTTTTAGTATAAAAAATATTTTTTTTTTTAAAATGGCAAGAGTGCGACTGTCTCACCATACAGTAACTTCAATAAAATTATTCTCCTTGTACAAGAATGGGTCGTAAATTAACCAAAAAAGTTTATAGTATGGTTAAATTAAAATTTATAAAATACAGTATCATGTTCATTAAAAACAAGTTATTTTTGGGTTCAACGTGTCTTTTAATTTGCACACCTATCATAATTTTTACATTGATGTATATACAAAATTTACTTACATTACTTTAATTTATCTTATAAAAAATATTACTAAATAAATAATTATACGACACGTACAGAGCGCGCACGCGCATAAAATATCAAATATATTACCCTAAAAAAATAACAATATTATAGTGTATTTATACATATTTGTGTAAATGGATAAAAAGAGGCAAAATAAAATAGTAATTGGGAAAAAAAACCAAGATATAAGGCTATACGAGTTATTTGGGCAATTTGGAGTGTAAATGTCTACAATACCCCTATGACACACTTGTCCCCACATTCCAATCATTGTGTAAGTGTACTATTTACACTTTTAATAACTACCTAATAAATGCACACACCTAACATATACAAATCCAATTTCATGAATTTTAGGGTAAGGGTTAGAAAGTGTGAAACTCTAAAATAACGAAATTGTTAAAAATGAAAATAAGCATAACGTATTTTTTAAAAAACTAACGTTAATGCACGTAACGAAAATTATTTAAAAAACTGACCTACCATTAACGTTTTGAAAACGAAAATAACCATAATAATTTTTTATTTAAAAAACTAACGTACATGCACGTAACGATTTTTTTTAAAAAAACTTACGCTCCATTAACGAAATATAAGATAACGATTAATCTTTATTAATAAAGATTAATAAATGTATAACGATTATCATTTATTAATAAATGTATAACGATTATCATTTGTTTTGAATTAATAAATGTATAACGATTATCATTTATAAATGTATAACGATTATCATTTAAAAAAGCCATAACGTTTATTTAAAAAAAACATAACGAAAGTTTGAAAATATTGATAACATTTATTTAAAAAAGGATAACAAAAGCTAAAAGATATTGATAACGATTCTTAAATAAAAAGAATAACGAAGAACCATTAATAGTTATAACGATAAAATAAAAAAGCCATAACATTTATTTAAAAAAATAACGAAAGTTTGAAAATATTGATAACATTTATTTAAAAAAGGATAACGAAAGTTAAAAGATATTGATAACGATTATTGATTAAAAAGATTAACGAATAACGATTAATAGGTTATAACGATTAATTAAATATGATAATGTTTATTTAAAAAAAGAATAACGAAAGTTAAAAAAGTATTGATAACATTTATTTAAAAAATGATAACGAAAGTTAAAAGATATCACAAAGATTATTATAGTTATCACAAAGATAACGCTAATTTAATTAAAAGAATAACGATAATTTAATATGTTTGTGATATAACGATTAAAATTTATAACGATAAAAGATATTGATAACGATTAAAATTTATAACGATAACGATTAAAATCTATACTGATAACTATTGATAATCATTATGGTTATAAAAGCCCATAACGATTGTTTATTTAATTTCTTATAATGATAACTATTGATAATCGTTATGGTTATAAA
Organism: Perilla frutescens; assembly: GCA_026008535.1. Lineage (NCBI taxonomy): Eukaryota > Viridiplantae > Streptophyta > Magnoliopsida > Lamiales > Lamiaceae > Perilla > Perilla frutescens. Next base: position 14,824,465 of record BRKX01000007.1, on the reverse strand, counting down.
AGCCTATAACGATTGTGTATTTAATTATCATTATTCATTATCTTTTTTCTCCTTTTAAATTATCGTTATTCATAAATTAAATTTTCGTTATGTTAATAAGAGAATTTTTGTTATTGGGATCTTTAACTTTCGTTATGGAAACATTAAATGTTCGTTATGTTTAAATTACGTTTTTGTTGTGTTAAAAATTAAATTTTTGTTAATGTAAAATTAAATTTTCGTTATGTTTAAAAAATAAAATTCGTTATTGATAAAATTAAACTTTCGTTATATATAGTTAAATTTCGTTATTGGTGTATCAAGATAGATGGTTTGTTATGCTTATTTTTGAATTTTATGTTATGACAGATGGTTAGACATCATATTATTGTACGACATAGTGGCCGATGGGAGAGAGCTCAATACGTAGATGGTAAACATCAACTAATATCAATAGAACAAATGGTAAACATCAACTAATATCAATAGACTTATATCTATAGAACAAATGGTAAACATCAACTAATATCAATCGAACAAACGTGTCAATAGACTTATATCAATAGAACAAATGATAAACATCAACTAATATCAATCGAACAAACGAGTAACGATAAACATAAACGTATATCAACGTCCCCCACGAAACTGGGGTCGGCGTGAATGGCTGAGTGAGTAGATCCTCACTGCTACAGAATAACGATATCTCTGAATATCATCCTCGGATACAGCTAAGTCAGGAAGTCCGGAAAGCAATCGATCCACATACATCATAGCATAAACGCCACAACTGACCCCGTCGAACTGCACAAAATGATCTGGGATAAACTTGTCCAGCCTCATTGCATAGCAATGGCTAGCTGGCCTAGTCCGACCACTCCAAAAACCAGCCTCGTGCATGAGGCGTGGCAGTAGACGAAGAAGTGGTACCAACTCTCGATCACGCGTCTCAGCAACCTCTATGTCATTTGGGTCGTCCATCTTGAATAATAACGAGTCATATAACTCGACAGTCTAAGTGGTGACCCAATGATGGCCTCCAACATTGCATATCGTGATCACCTGCAAATACAGTAACACTTATGAGATAGATAAATACAAATCCTTATAAATAAAACATGATGTAGACTCGAAGATCACTTACATGCTCAGCCCTATTCCACGGACCCTCAAAGACGCCACCTAATCCCTTGATTATATCCTTCATGCCGTCCGGGGGGAACCACCATAGATATCTATCATCTCCATACGGGTACCGACACTCAATATCATCGGGATGAAGTGATGCCCATGCTCCTTTCAGTGACGTCTACAGAAAACATATTAACATATCAATTAAAATGACACAGAAAGTAATTGAATATGAAAAGAGAAGTTTTAACTCACAAATAAATGGGTAGAGCAAACTACAACGTCAGTCCTCTGCTGTCTATGCAGCTGTCGACCTACTTCAAGAATGAAATTGTCAATGATTTCTGCATCGATCTCCCGTGAGTAATCCTCAATTCTGTCAAAAAGTGACTGGTGGGCTGTAGTGTTGTTCGCGATCAGGAACACATTATCATGAGTCTGCGACTGTCGGAATGCCACGTAACCAGTGACGTACTTCTCTCGATCCTGTCTCTCCAGAAGCTCCATTGTCGCGGACAGTGGACGAACACCCCGTGATGGGCAGACAGCCGCACAAGATCCAGTCAAATCACTAGCAGATGATCGGGCAGCCGAGGATTGAGCAACAGAACTTCCACCTCTACGTCCTCTGCCTCTACCTCTGCCCCCTTTCGTACGAGGAGTCGTGGCCTGTTTGGGGGGAGGAGGGGAGTGAGGTGTGGGCCCTCTGGGGGGTGCTCGAGGTGTGGCATCCTTCACACCCAGTACACTCTCTCCCTCTGAACTCTGAAGGTCCTCTCTAGGGGGCGTGGGTCCTCTGGGAGGGGGCGGCGTGGGCCCTCTAGGGGGCGTGGGCCCTGTGGGGGGAGGTGTGGGCTCTCTGGGGGGCGTGGGCCCCTTGGGGGAGGCGTTGGCCCTCTGGGAGGCGGGGTGGGCGATCTACGCAGTCGATCCTGAATGATGTTCTCTATCCGCGTAGAGAATGTATCAAACATCTGTCCCACACGACACATCACTCGGTCTTCTACAGATCCAGCAATGGCATCAACAAAGCGACCGAACCAGCTATCAGACGACTCCCCCGGATGTTGCCCCGACATCCTCATCTCGGGCTCTTTACTGCTCTCCTCCTCAGTCCTCCTAGGGCGCTTAGGTCGGGATGCTCGAGGAAGGCTCACTCTAGGATCTGATAGACGATCCTCATCCAAGGTCTTCTCACCCACCCCCTGCTCTGAGGGTCCAATACCCTTATCTGGCTCATCAATCAATCGATGCTGCTGTGGAGCCTGCTGTTGAGTAGTCCGGGTACTCCTACGAGGCCGTGATGGGCCCACAACGTCAGAGGACCTAGTGCATGTCTTCGGGATCACACGGCAAGCCATGTTAGTAAGTAACTTCTTCTTCGAGGGCGCTCGAGGTGCGACATACCTCACACCCAGTACACTATCTCTCTCCGAACTCTGAAAGTATGGTCTCTGAAGCTCATCAGCTGATGGCACCATCAGTTGGATATCCAACTGCATCAGAGTATTATCCATGTCAATATTAACACATAAATTTAATATTCTAAATTATTTATATAAAAAATTACCTGTCCATCAAATAATCTAGAGAAATCAGAGCTCCGGGATGAGAATGACCACTTCAAGCAGCGAGGTGTGGTCAACTGGCCTCCAACGACGCCCAACCGACGTCCAAGCTCGGGGAAAACCTCACAGGCCCATGTCTGTAAAACAAATTGTCATATCTTCTGATTCAAATATCAAGTAGATAAAACGTAAATTTAACTAATTACCTAAACGGTCCATACAGGTCCATACCAATGATACGCTCCATCCTTCTCTCCGCCCATAGCCCGTCGAACTCTGGGGATGAGACTGATAAAGTGCATCAGCATCTGAAATGTGTAGCCCCCCCATGGAAAAGAATTCCAAGCATCAGCATCTTCCACCAGGGCCCACACCCAGCCATCGATCGCGCGTGAGGGGTCTATGCAAAATAAGATCCGATACACGACCAAGATGTTCGCAATCTTCACGTAGTCTGGAGGGTGATTGGGTAGCCTCTTATCTGTGAACTTATCATACATCTGTGTCACAGTCGTCTTTTTCCCTTCAAATAATCGGTAAAAGATGCTGTTAGGCGGAATGGGATGAGCCGCATTCGGATCGAAGTTCGACGGGCCGAACTGTAAACCTGACACCAGTGCGAACTCTGAGGGCCCAAAGCGAAGTGTGGTTCCATTAACATAGAACCAACACTCTCTACCCTCACGTGTAGGATCCTCAACACGCACCTCGCGACAGATCAAGGCATGCATCGCCTTGCGTGCTATACTACCCCCCTAAAGTCCAAAAAATGTCCAAAACATCCAGATCTAAACATTTGGATCGTAGCCTGACCGCCAAAATGCTCTAAGACCTCCCTAATATTATCTATTAGCTCCAGCTTTATGTACATCAAAATATTCGGCTTCAGCCTCTGGAGGGGGCGTCTAATCCACTGAATCTAATATTCACAATAGAAAATTAGACTGTTATTAAATTAAATTTGTAACTACATGTATTAAACAATTATTACTATTATTATTATTGTTATTATTATTATTAGATTAATTGTTGTTGTTATTATTATTCTTATTAAATAATTATTACTATTTATATTCACAATAGAAAATTAGACTGTTATTAAATTATTAAATTAAATTTGTAGCTACATGTATTATTATTATTATTATTATTATTAAAAAATAAACCAACTATTTGTATTAATTGTTTTTATTTTATTTTTTTACTAATGGTATTATTTAGACTATTATTATTATTATTATTATTATTATTATTATTATTAAAAAGTATTATTATTTATATTATATATTTTTGTTATTTTTATTTTTTCGTCTAATAGTATTATTTAGACGAATATTATTATTATTATTATTAGATTATTGTTGTTGTTGTTATTATTATTAGAATATTATTATAATTACTTTTATTATTATAATTATTATTATCTGAAAATTATTACAATTTATATTAATTGTTTTTTTATTGTCTTTTTTTACTAATAGTCTTATTTAGACTATTATTATTATTAGATTATTGTTGTTGTTATTATTATTAGAATATTATTATAATTACTTTTATTATTATAATTATTATTATCTGAAAATTATTACTATTTATATTAATTGTTTTTTTATTGTCTTTTTTTTACTAATAGTCTTATTTAGACTATTATTATTATTATTAATAATAAAAAAGTATTATTATTTATATTATATTTTTTTGTTATTTTTATTTCTTACTAATAATATTATTTGGACTACGGTTATCGTTAATGATTACTTTTAATTAAATTAAATTAAATGTCAAAGGCCATAACGATTTATTTAAATTTGGTTATCGATTAATTAAAAAAATCCATAACGATTAATTGAAAAAAGTCCATAACGATTTCATGTAATAAACATAACGATTAATAAAAAAATACATAACGATTAATTAAAAAATACATAACGATTAATTAAAAAATACATAACGATTAATGAAATAAGTCCATAACGATTTCATCAAATAAGCATAATGATTAATAAAAAAATACATAACGATTAATAAAAAATACATAACGATTACTGAAATAAGTCCATAACGATTTCATCAGATAAGCATAACGATTTGTTAAATTTGGCATAACGATTTCATATCAAATTAGCATAAAGATTTATTAAATTAGCTTAACGATTAATTAACAAAAAAATTAGCATAACGATTTATCAAACTAGCATAACGATTTCATATCAAAAAAGTCCATATCGATTTCATCAAATTAACATAACGATTTGAACTAAAAGGCTATAACGATTTATTTAAATCAGAACAACGATTATCAAAAAGGCCATAACGACAAATTAAAGAAGGTCATAATGATTTATTTAAATCAGCATAACAATTTTTAAAACGCTATAACGATAACTTAAATCATAACGATTATCACAAAGGCCATAATGATAAATTAAAGAAGGCCATAACGATTTATTTAAATCAGCATAACGATTTATTTTTTAATACAAAAGGCCATAACGATACTCAAAATTATGCATAACGAGATAATAAAAGTTATGCATAACGATAAAATGTAAACAACTCGACGACAATCGTTAACGCTTAAAAGGATATGAGTCTAACCTCTCCCGACAGTGGGCGTACATCTTCACGTCCTCCTTCTCGTTTTTCCTCCATCCTCTTCAACTCGAATCAATCTCTCAATTTATTATTTTCAAGAGAAGAAAAAAATATGTAATTGAGAGAGAGAGATAGAGTAAAGAGGGTAGTTACTATATTTAAGGCCATAATAAAGAGGATTTGATTCCACGATTTTATTTTTCAAACTGAACTTGAGTTTGGATAAATTTTCTTCCAAAAGATATACTAAGAACGTAATATCGAGAAAGATCATATTCCAAAGAAATATTTTATTCTTTTTCGGAAAAAGTGGGGAATATTCAGCTTTTATGGTCAAATGTTTCAATTACAATTTTCGTTATGGTTAGATGAAATTTTCGTTATTGTTAAATTAAATTTTCGTTATGTTAAAACTTAAATTTTCGTCCTTGATAAAATTAAATTTTCGTTATTGGTAAATTTTAAAATTTCGTTATGTAAAAAATAGAATTTTCGTTATAGGTAACTTTAACTTTCGTTATGGTTAAAATTAAATTTTCGTTATTGTTAAATTACATTTTCGTTGTGTCAAAAATTAAATTTTCGTTCATGTAATATTAAATTTTCGTTATGTTAACCTAATAAAGATTGGTTATTGATAAAATTAAATTTTCGATAGATACATTTAATTTTCATTATTGATGTAACGGAAGTTGGAGAAGTGAACGAAAATAACGATAGTAAAATAAGGCAGATGATAAGTTCCAAAGATTCAAAATCTTTAATGATTTTAGGGTTGAAAGTACACATTTTCAGAATTTTTTTTTTTTAAATTGGAGATTTCTGGGACCCACTCTAAGTAAAGTGTACATAATATAGTATAGATTGCCCATATAACTCCTCCACCCTTAAAACTTGTCCAACTACCCTAATTTTAGAATTAAACTAGCATATCACTCGTGCGATGCACGGTTATTAAATATTGTATTCTATTATCATAACGTATATATATAATATAAGATATTTATCATAAATACAAAAATAATTATATCAATTAAAAATTTAAAATTATAGAAGTTATATTTTGATTCCAAATTGTATATAGATAAATAAATATATTTGCTACTAATAAAATAAATGGAAATAATTTCTTATACCCGTAGTGGTATATGAATTGTTATTATATTCATTACACATTCAAATTTTTAAACGACTACATCTTTTGACCTGGAAATAATAACATAAAGTTAACTCTGATTGAAAATAGATTTCTTCATTAAAAGTCCCATGTGAGACGTGGTACTAATTAATAAATAGACATATTGGATAGCTGATATTCCAACAATTTAGAAAAAATATATACAAAGAAAATTAAAGATGTACATTAATAAATCATTTATAAGAAAAAAAATCTAAAATTAATGAGTAAAAAATCCGAACATCTTCCATACATTTCCAATTATGTGGATCATTCGGTAGTAATCTCGTATCATAGTGCACGAGAAAGCTACAATCATGGAGGGGCGTTTACCCTTGCATTTGTAAAAATATGACAGACAATATTGGAAATTCTATATAAATATCAAATAATAGACAAAGAATAAATTTCAAAAACATCCACAACTTATTTAAAAGTAAAAAAAAAAAAGTGTTCGTGTTGCAAATTTTAACCAACAAATAAGAATCTCAATCACTTGTCTTAGTAAGAAACAATTTTTTTCAAAAAATAAATAAATAAAATAAAATGAATAACCACATTTCCTCCAATAACCATAATAAACGAATTGAATTAATTGCAAATTAAACACGAACCAAATCAATTTACATTAAATATTTATTTCCTTTCAGCTAGAATTCTTCATATGAGCAATTATTCTTAGTGATTCAGTACGCTCGTCGCTGGTGCACATACTGATTAAAAAATATTTAACCTTGGAAAGTTAGTGATCGACCGATGTATATTACACCATTGGAGTGGATTAATTTTTAAGGTCGTGACTTGTCCACGGCGCAACAATGTTTTTCATTCTTATTTCATTTCTATATCTTATTCATATTTTAACCAATAATAAGATCCAATCATATATATTATTGATGAGAAAATTCACATCTCATAGCATAAATAATATTTCACAATTTTACCAAATATTAATAAAAATTCACAGAGAGCTAAAAATTATTAATCCAAATAACATGAAGTCCCACCAAAATATAAATCATGAAACTGAGAAAAGTCTAGCATTTGCAAATAGCTTCCCCAACAATTAATCAATTAGTCTTTTTTTTTTTGCTAAACAATTTGTTGATAATTAACTAATCAAATACCCACACACACTTTCCCTAATCTATTAAGGACATTCAAACATTTGAAACTCTTATGTAAAATTTTCAGAATTCACTTAACATGACTATATATTATCCAAATTTAACTTGTAATATAAGTAAATCTTGGATTGGGAGTATATGTAGTAATTGGACTGACCAATTTGTAATATTGAACTTGTAGGGGTAGTTAAAATTAAAGTGAGAGAAAATGTTATAATAAGATTAACATAATTCAATTTATATATAATTTTAAAAAATAAAGAAATGAAATCCAAAATAAAAATATTTAGCATGAAAAATAAATTAATATAATGTAGTTTTTTAATTGGTTATCATAACTTGCAACAAAAGCAATCACCTTCTTAAAAATAATTTTTCCCCATAATTTCAATGAAAAATATATAATTTTAAGCAAAAAAATAAAATGAAATTTATGTTGGGGTTAAGATAATTATATAGAAAATAAATATATTCTTATGATCGAGTTTGTTTGGTTTTACGAATATTAAATATAATTTTTTTAAAATATGGGTACATGTTGCATGCATCTGTAAGATATGATCGGGAAAAATTAATTTTACTATTAGATATATTATAATAATGGAACATTATTTTCTGTATTGTTTTAGCTTACAATCCACCCAATTAGTCTTAATACATCTATATGGTGAATCTATATATTATACAAATTTATTTGTTGGGGTAATCCATTTTAAATGTACAACTTAATATTACAAATTATGATAAATTTATAGTATAATATATCAATGTAATCTCTCCATGTGTGTTTAACCATGAATTTTAGTGTCATTATTTAAGGGATTTTTTTTTTTTTTTGCAACTGAGCTTATAAATATATTGAAATCAATTATAGAATATTTAAGAAATATTTATCTAGAATTAAGAATAATTTTACATACACATAATTAGGGTATTATAAAATATTCTAAGGAAAATTGCAACTTACCTTATACAGTATATAATGAAATCAATTATCGAGTATTTAAGAAATATTTATCCGCAATTAAAAATAATTATATATACACATAATTAGATAATCATAAAATAGTTTAAAGAAAATTTTAGTCGGATTTTATAGTATTGATTTTATGTAAATTATAACAACTACTAAATTAAATGAACAATTTATTATTAAATTAAATAATGAGATTTTTTAATACTATATAATTAATTTTTAAAACAGAAAAATCAAATAGATGGGAAGAGACGTACTTTTGTGTTTGATGTATGAAACATTGCATTACTTAATATATATTATAAAGATAAAGATTATGATACACAATTATATAGAATAGATTTAGTTTCAAATTAAGATTATGTTTTAATTCATTATTAATTAACTAAATTCTACCTAATACTATATATGTTTGTATAGATGTTAAATTAAAATGATGCGTGTTATATGTGTTATTATATATTTTATGGAATCAACAACATATTTTGTTATTGTTTCTATGATTAATTGATTTTTTATGGATTTAGGAAAACAATTATTCCCAATTGATTGCATGTTATTTATGGAAATTATTAGATATATTTTTGAAAAATTGTTTACTAATAACTTATTTTGATTTCATATTAAATATTTATATATTTAGAAATATATTTTGAGCGGGAAAATTTATGATTTCTATTTTAAGTGACTATCTTACTTTTAGATAATATATAGATTGTCTAGATAAACTTTTCTCCCTACATATTTTATGAATATTATTTATAAAATTTATGATGTTGGAATTTGGAAATATTTAGAAAAACTTCAGTTAATTTGTCTAATCTCACGGACAAGTAACGGTCCCTGTTCATACCCGCTTATATAAGCAATTGGAGAAAACCGGATGAAAGACTACTGTACGCAGAATCACTGCTCATTTATGATCGATCCCTCCGAAATCTTCTTTTCCTGACGACGACACTCCCAAATTTAGGTTTGGGGAATCTGATTCAAGAAAAAGGAGCCCCCAAAAGTATACTCGAATATCTCAATTTCCCCTTTTCTTCGCTATTAGCAGAGGAGAGAGAAACACACACACTAAGTGTTATGGGGAGAGGGAAGTTCAAGGGCAAGCCCACCGGCCGCCGCCAGTTCTCCACTCCGGAGGAGATGCGTACGTTTTTCCAGATTTTTTTGGTTTGTTTGTGATTTAATTGAAACGTAAATATTATAATCAGCTATCCGGAGGAGATGCTGGGTTTTGCTAGTTTATTCTTTTTTGTTGGGTTGGAGATTGGGAATCTGTTTCTCAATTTCAGATTGATTGGTTGTAATAGGTCATGGCAAGTTCTTAGGAATTGGCTAATTTTTTTCTTATTTTTTCGTGGGTAGTTGAACGGGGGTATACTCAAGAATAGGGTTTGTTAATGGCTTAATGTGCAAGTTGGATTTTTGGTCTAATTTGATAACGAATTGTTGTTGTGAATGAGAATGAATTTTGAACTGTCGTTTATTCCTCGTTGCATGCGTGTGCTCAAATTTGTAAAAATCAATGTTTATAAGCACATATGTTAATATATATCAGCAGCTTGCAAATATCTGCATCTAGTTATGTAATTCTACTTTGATGACCTTCGAAAACCAGCGGTGTATTTGAAATGGACTTCTGTTGATTCCAAGTGATTGTTGGGTCATGGGTGAGCAATGCTTAAAGCTCGGATATTTGAACAACCAGTAGTGTTTATCTATTTGGGAGGATCTTGTAATCTAATATTTTAGATGCTATGAAACTGTTTTATTATCATACTCACCAGTCACCAACTTCATTTTTTTTTTCTATCTTTTTTCAAATAACTCAGTGGCTGGTACCTCTTCCCGTCCTCGCACCTTCAAGAAGGTATTTCATACTTCTCTATTCCTGAATTATGATAGTGCATCACTGTGTTGGAATTTTCCACATGCAGAAATGGATTACCTTCTATCAACAGTTTGAAGCATCAACAATATAGTTAATATACATAGATTAATAGATACTTATTTACTGTATTCAATTTCTTCTAGAAATGAAATTGGTCATATTTCTGTTGTCAAGACATTGTGAGATACCATAATATTGAAACCCCTTACATTGTATTTTATTGTATTCGGCTTCTTCTAGAAATGAAATTGGTCTTATCTTCTCTGTCAAGATATTGTAAGATACAGAAATATTAAGAATTCTATCATTATAAGAGCCATTGCAGTCCAAATATGTTCGAACCTGCTCTACAAGGGTAAACAAAGAATGCTTATGGCACTAAAATTTTGTTGATTGGCATGCTATACAAACCAGTATCTTTAACGGCTCAACATTTTATTTATCTTTCTATTGCTCAATTCATATATCTAAGCAGTAGAAGTCCCGTGGGAACATTGCTAGGTTATTAGATTTTTGTAACACAGCTTTCGAGATATCTTATTTCTAGGATAGTTTTTATTCTTGGAAAACGTTAAGGTCATTGTCAGAAATTGGATTCTGGGCTCTAATAATTTGTGATGCACTGATGCTATTTAGACATTTAGGTAATTTTTTTATCTTCATTTTTGTATTATCAGGAAGAAGCTGTAGAGGTAGAAGATGAGATATCTGATGAAGAGTCTGAAGAGGAGTCTGAAGATGAATCTGAGGTCAGTATATTCTGGCCTCTTGTGGCTTAGACAGTGTTTATCATTCAGTTAGGTGTATTTCAGTGAAATGGCTAGACGATTAAACATTTGCTATTTACTTGTCGATGCTGCTGACAGAAGGTGAAAGGACCCCAGGGTATCATTCAGACTGAAAATCCTAACTTGGTGAAGCCAAAGAACTTGAAAGCGCGTGATGTTGATGTAGGTTATTTGACTTAATAATTTTTTTGTGTAGTAGTTTTTGTTCCATAATCCAATACTGGTTGTGTTTTTTGGCAGCTAGAGAAAACAACTGAGCTTTCAAGACGTGAAAGGTTTGTGACTGCTTTCATTTCTTGGTATTCAATCTTTGGAAAGTCATGAGAAAATATTTTTGTCCGACTCTTTATATATATGGGCTTAGACTGAAGTAGCAACACCTGATCTCCCTTGGTTGACTTATTTTTGAACTTTTTAGTTGTTTGATACTCATTATTCATTAATTATAATACAAATTTCGAATAGACATCCTTAAAAATCTAGCCTGCAGACTGACATTTTACTTTCTTTTTCCTCCTATCCTTTCTTCGCCCTGTGGTTGAACTTCTTGATGAGTTTTAGGTTTTAACTGCTATCTACTCTTTTTGTTACTTGTTTATGCTGTTCATAATTTCTAAGAGTTTTGCTGCATATGCACTGGTGGACTGCTCATAAAATTATTTACTTTTTTCATATTAGTGTTTTCCCCCTCCCACTTCCACTGACAAGAAAATTGCTATGTAGTATTATGTTGATATCATACATAGAGAATGGTAGTGATACCGATTGCATTGTTGATATTGATATTATAAGTTTATAGTCTGTGATAACCACTCTGACCTCATTAACTGATAATGCATCATGCTGGTTTTTTATCCAGCTGACTATGTTTATGCTTACTTTTTCATCAATCATCTACATTCTCTTTCTTATAGAGAGGAGATTGAAAAGCAGAGAGCTCACGAAAGGTACATGAGGTTGCAAGAACAGGGCAAGACCGAACAAGCAAGGAAAGATTTAGGTACATATATGAATTTGGTTCTTATCCCCCCTATGCTTGTAATCATTCATGTTTCAAATCTTGGCCTATTGAGAGGCACAAAGCTAATGCGCGTTTAATATATTGTTAATTATAAAACTTGCAGATCGTTTGGCCCTTATACGCCAGGAAAGAGCTGAAGCTGCTAAAAAACGGGAAGAAGAGAAAGCTGGTACCTAACTAAAATTCTGTAGCTGATTTTATTTCCCCTCAAATTCTCCTCAAATGCAGTTCCTACACTCTACTTTTAGCTGATTTTGTGCTACTGCTCTTTCTCTTTGCAGCCAAAGAACATAAGAAGTCGGAAGCTCGCAAATGATTTCGACGTGTTCATAAAATGGGGTTAAATTACGTCCTATGGTTAACGAACCTGATTTTCCCCCCATTGGAAATTGTTAGGTATCCCGTATCCGTACTATCAAATCTAGTTCTTCAATATTTCACTTTCTTGCTGTATTCGAAGGAGACACAACTATGGATTTCTGATATGTTATATCATTTCATTCTGTACACAAGATAGTGTAAATTGAAATTTCGTTACAAAAAAAAGTGGGATATTATTTATGGTGAATCACGTGATGACTGATGGACTAAAAGAATTAGTGGGATATTATTTATGGTGAATCACGTGATGACTGATGGACTAAAAGAATTCACGCGATTATTAATATTTCATAAATTTGCTGGAATGATGTTTGAATGTATTCATTGTAAAATCATGAGATTGTTTATGGATTTAAAAAAAAAAATCAAAATTCATCCTCATTTGCTGGAATGGTGCATTATATTTATACAAGATATCTCGTGGATCACGTGATGTTTATTAATGGACAAAAAAATTCAAATCTCGGTCTTATTAATAGTTGGAACGGTGTATGATTGAATAATTTCTTTTTTTTTTTTAATAAGATTTATTAAATTGCTGTATTTTCCTGACTTGAAATGGGTTGGTTGGTGCTTTGCAACGCTGGTCATTGTTGACTGTCAGTAGTTTCCAGAAACTGATAAGTAAGCTGTTGAAATGTAATTTTCTTGTTTATAATTCATGTTGTTGAAATGTTTTTCTTGTTATAATTGACCCAGCATTCAACAGATCTGATTATAACAAGAATCAAGTCAAATTTAAGGATTCAGAAAGATTAAGCTAGGAACTTCATATTTTGTACTGATTGGTATCCTGCAAGCAACTTCGATTCTTAAGCAATCATAGTCACAATGAATGAAATTTGTCACAGCAAAGCATCAAAATTCTGAGACAAACAATTAATTAAACCACCATCATATATTTCTATCCTTGAGGTCCTTGAAAGGGAAAAAAAAAAAGAAAAAGAAAAAAAAACCCTTATAATAGAACTCTATACATTTCGTAATTCAACAAACCATCAACATGATGCATGCATCTCTCTCAAGATGCAGCAGCAAAGCCAAGCTGTTGATTATGATGTTCACCAAGGAAACTCGCCACAATCACATTCACATCCTCCAATCCTACGCCGATGCACAAAGAATTCGCCGCCGCTGCCGTGGTCGCCGCCGCCCCGGCAACTTCATCAAACGCATTCACAACCTTGACATTAGGGGCATCCCTGCATTTCCCCATGCATTTGCACCCTGAAACTGCACCTTCAATCCCCACCACTCTCTGGAATTCCTCCAGCAGCGCTCCGGCGCCCGATTTCTTGCATTTACCTCCCATACAGACCTCAATCTTCTTCGAGCAAGTTGGAGCAACAAAGCAACTCGGGCTCATTTGGCCTGAACCATCTGCATTCTCTACATTGCTCGAAGAAGTAGGCGGCCGCCGCGTCAGCTCCTTCTCAGGCGAGGCGAAGCTCGGAGAAATAGTCGTCGGATTAGCATCAAAGCCATCAGTTTGGGATGATGTAATGGTTGGAATGATTGGAGTTGGAAGTGGTGAAGTTGTCTCCTCGATTACTTGCTGTAAGCCGATTTTCGAGGCGGTTTGGCGCTTAAGGCTGCTCATATCAACAACTTCTCCACATTCACTGTCGCTTGATTCCGAGGAAGAACTGGATGACATTTCACAGTTGCCACCGTTCTGCATTCGGGCTGCTGCCTTTAATCTTGCTTTCTCTTCTTTCATTTTTCTTTTCAATTCCTTCTCTTCTGCTTTCACCTTCTGTAATTGCTCCAACAAAAGCTGTGTTGCTTCCTGCACAGAGACAGTAAAGAGTTTAAAAATCAACGCAAATTTTGCAATCAAACAGAAATTGAAATAGACATGGAGGCACAAAGAAGCGTTTCAAATACATTAAGAACAAAAAAATCTTGTAGCTCAAGCGCCTTTTCTCTTGGATCCTTAACATACAATGGAACTTAAATTATATGTTAAAAATCTAGTGATTTGATATGCCTATCTAGGATTGAAGAAATTGATTGAAACAATTGTCATGATCTTGATGGAATAAAAGTTGATTACTCCTATGATCTTGGATACTCTGACCATTATAGCACAAATCAGAAAACAAAAATTCAGAAAATCCAAGAAAAAAAAACAAGTTCATACCGTGATCATATTTCCCTTGACTTGATCAAGCAAAGCTCCATCAGAATCCAATCCAAATCCCATCTGAGAGAAGGTAGATAAATCTCTGGACAATCCCTTGAGCAATTTCAACTGCTTCTTCTTCATCTTCTTCGGGGACTTCTCCTTACCGCTATTTACTTCCTTCCCACTCATCACAGTCATCCTCCTCCCGCCCTCCGCCGCCGTCGCGGCGGAGGATTCGATGCTAGACTTATAATACTGCACATGACCCTGATCACAGAACCCAGACGCCAAGATTCCGTTTTTAGGCCTCCTCCTCCCCAATCTCACAAACCCAGAAGAATTTCTCAATTCCTTCGATGACGACGAAGCAACGGCGGCGTAGGTGGCAGTTGGAAAATTAAGCGGCTGGCGCAGAGCCATGGCGGTGGCATCCATTATTCTTTGCGTGGATTGAAAGAATTGAACACGTGATGTGCAAGGAAAGGGAAAAACAAGGTGTTTCAGCAGAAAGGGTGGAGATTATGGTATATAATCTCAGCCCCACCGAAGAAAACCTGTTCAAATAAGGATTAGGTGGCGAAGAATGTGAGGACTTTTTTGAGATTGAATTTGTTAAGAAGAAATCGAGCCAGAGATCGGGGATGAACTTTAGGCCCACGTGGCGGCCGATGATTCGCTCTGAGCAATGACGTGCGCTTGGCGCCATCGCGCGCACGGCAGTTTGAGTTCGCCACGCGCTTTCCTACTCTCCACATGCGCTTAACGGCTGCCACTAGGGTTTGTCTCGTGCCACGTATGATTCCACGTGGCGAACAGTGTCCACGTCATCAGACTATTTTTTTTTTTTTTTTTTGATTGTATATTCCTTTTTTCCTTAGCATAAAGCATATTCTTTGCAAATTAATAATTAAAGGATTAATAGCAACACCATATGCAAATGATATATCCACGTGATGACGTCAAGCAATAGAAATGTCATATAATAAAGTACAATAATTTATAATTTATTTGAATTCAGCAAATTGTATGCCAACAGTATTAATTTAATGATTAAGTGCAAGAGAAAATAAATTGATTATTTCTTAAATATTTGATTTGAGTTTGTGCCATTTGCATTAAGTAATGACAACTTGGGTATAGTTAATGCATGCGATGTGAAATTACCACATATCAATAAATTAAATACTGACATGGAATATGTGTGATAACAAGAACACTAAATAAACTCAAAAGTTAAACATGAAAACTAAAAATTTAATATTTGACCGGATAAATTGATTATAATTTTTATGTCAGTCTAAACTTTATTATTGTTGTTTTATTTTTGGGATAATTGCTAAAAAATTCACCACTTTTGAATGAATTTGTAATTTTAACATGACTTTTGAAACGTTGCAATAATAACTCGATCTCTTAATTTGTAGTAAAATAGACATTTCAATAAATTTTGACTATTAGAAAACTGATGTTGCACAATAAAAATCATTCATATACGTCACTCTAAAATTGAATTAACGTGTACACATGAAAAATATATTGCAACCTCATAATTCAATGATCGAAAAAAATTAGGGATGTCGAATTTACTACAAATTAAAAGAATGGGTTATTATTACAACGTTTTAAAAATCGTGTTTAAATTACAAATTCGTTCAAAGGTGGTGAATTTTTTAGCAATTAACCCTTTATTTTTTAAAAATCAATTGTCAATAATTGGGCCCAATTTAATCAACAAAGACTACACAATAATATAAGGAGCTGATTAACAAAATATTATTTCTTTATCTAGGGAAAGAAATAAAAGGATTTTGTTTCATAAATAATTTGTATTGTTCCTACTACTGTATAAATGAGTTGTCTTTTACTCTTTTGCTTGCATTTTTGGTTCTCCTGCGCATTACACGTAGCCTATCCAATGAACTCGTGGACGTGAGAATTACTTGGTAACGTGACCAATGTAGAGCCAATAATTGTGAGTTTTTTTTTTTTTAAATTTATTTATTTATTATTGCATTTTTGTGATAGTATGATTATATTTGGTTGCGAAATATTCTTTTTATAGTTTATACGTGTAACTAAGTTGTACACACTTGTTTGAAAGAAATGAAGAAAGTTGTCACTGCTCTCATGCATATGTTCTCTCTTTCGGTTCATAAATTTATTTTATCATTGTAGTAGTAATGTTTATATTTATTTGTTATTTGTCAATTATAATACAATTATTTGTTTGCCCTTTTTTAGCTAGGGAACCCTTATACATATATAATTACAACATATTCTTAAATGCATATCAGATCCTTTGGTGTCATTCCATGTTATATTTCATATGCTATAATTAGTTTTTTTTTTTTTCATTTTTTTAAGATACTTTAACTAGGAAGGATGAGTCTAAATAAAAATTTAATATTAAACTAAATCATAATAAATGAAAATAACTAAATAATTATGGCACATGGCCGGATGTAAGATAGAATGACATAGAGAATCCAAATGCCTTAACTGAACACTTACACACTTGAACACTTAAACACTTACATGCTTGCCAAGTGTGGTTTACCTCCCCTGTGTAGGTTTGCAGGCTATTACACAGGGGCGGAGTTTACCCAGTGCGCACCACAGTAGCGGCTGCGGGTTATCCTCGACATCCAAAAAAAAAAGAATGATTTTCGACAAATGAAATCCTCTATCCCACTTTTCTCTATCTTATTTGGTTTCTCATTTTGATTTTTATTCAATTTTCATCAATTTTTTTTTCAATTTCAATTTGTTATGGCTTAATTTAATTTTATAATTATTATTTATGATTCATTCCACCCAATTAGGGTTTATGTTTATTTTTTAATATTTATTTCCTTTTTTAGTTAATATAATGATCAATATGGTTGATTATTCCAAAAGTAGGGTATATATTTTCTAAAAATTTTAATTTTTAACAATAAATGCTGATTATGATTTATAATACTATAATAAAATTTATTTTTATAATAAACATTTTTAAAATATTAAATTTCCTAGAGAATTTTATCCCGACTTTCGATGCTTCAAAACCTACAAATTAAGAATGTGCACTAATGATACCCTTAAATGACGCTTACTATTTGTCTATAAGTGCAAGCTCGATATAAATGAATCAAACTTGTGTATAATTTAAGCTCGACTCAATAAATAAACATATCAATTGAGTGTGATGATACTAGGCTCAACTCATTTGCACTTCTATTTAAGAATGCCTGATGTTTCAAAACCTACCAAGAAAGTGTTTCGATTATTTGGGGCAGATAAATCATAAATCTAGATGAAGAAAATATAAACCTACCAAGATTAATTGGTATTGCATTGTAAAGTACTATAATATGTGTACACAAAGTGCACTCGGCTGCAAAACATTAATGCTAATTTAAGCTGTTATATATAGGAGACGAATAATTACTACAAATGGTGAATGAATGAATCAATCAAGAAACACCACATCCTCTCCTTGCAGAGAAAATGATAATTATCTATCTCTTCTTCTTCCATTTCCGCAATCAAGAACCGAACCAAATAACTAAAGAATTGATATATGTTTAATTTCTACTATACATCTCCCAAGATTGCTTCACTAGCTAATTCCCCTTCACACCACAAAAAAAAAAGATGGTCCGTGCTCGTGCTCATGCTCGTGCTAGCCGGAGCAGCAGCCGCTGCTCTTGACAGCCGATACATCATCCTTGTTTCCAATGTTGATGGTTTGGCCCTTAGGCAGAGCCGAAGGATCATCCCCTATGTCGAGGGCCTTCTTGCTAACGACGTGGTAGATTTGTGTGAGCACCTCGGTGAAGGCACCCTCGACGTTCAAGGCTTCCAAGGCCGAGGTTTCCATGAAGAATGTGCGCTCTTTCTCTGCAAAGGCCTTAGCTTTCTCTGTGGAGATGGCGCGGAGGTGACGGAGATCAGCCTTGTTCCCTACGAGCATCACCACGATGTTGGAGTCCGTGTGCCCTCGAAGCTCCTTCAGCCATCTGTCCACATTTTCGAACGTCACATTGCGTGTGACATCGTACACCAGAAGAGCCCCAACTGCACCTCTGTAGTATGCACTAGTGATTGCACGGTACCTGCATGCAGTTGCAGATACACCAATCAATTCACACATTCCATACATATATTGCATTTGTTGATGTTAGTTGGTGCAAGATTTCAAGATTTCCCCCTTAATCAAAATGACTATATGTATGAAGTCACTCTTAATTAGATTCATGAACAAGTTAAGGAAAGAGCTAGCTTGTGCAAATTCATGTAACTTGTGATATCATTATTTCACCAGCAGCACAAAGTCACAAACACAATGTTTTCAATATTAATGAATTTCATATATATATATATATATATATATATATATATTTGGCTGCAAGAGAAATGATATGAATCACAGGATTTCATATGATTACTGCAGAGATACCAACCAAATCCAAGCATCATATATCCCCTTATAAACATCCTACATTTTTCATTCCTTTAAATTCGACTTTTTGGATATTAAGGAAATCAAATCACAATCATTATATTAATCTTGATCTCTCTTAAACATATATAGAATCTCAGCTCTAAATTAATGATGAACACGTTTGCCATCACATATTAAAACTAGTCCACGAAATCTAGATGACCAATCAAGATCACAACAAACCAAACCAATTAATGATAAAAACAACAGAATTAATTCCCTTTAGATACAAATTAAAACATCTTATCCCACTAAAAAGCAACGCATGAAATCAAACAGCTCATTCCTACAAAATTAAATATTAGCACATAACAATTGACTTCAAGAGAGAGAGAGAGAGAGAGAGAGAGAGAGAGAGAGAGAGAGAGAGAGAGAGAGAGAGAGAGAACGTGAATTGAGCAAAATAAGAAAAATAGAAAAGGGATTGATCGATGGATCACCTCTCTTGGCCGGCGGTATCCCAAATCTGGGCCTTAACAACCTTGTCGTCGACCTGAATAGATCGGGTGGCGAACTCGACGCCGATCGTGGATTTGGACTGCTGGCTGAATTCATTCTTGGTGAACCGAGACAAAAGATTCGATTTTCCGACGCCGGAATCGCCGATCAACACCACCTTGAACAGGTAATCGTAATCCTCGTCGGCCCTGTATGATGATCCCATAATTCGTTGTCGTTTGATCTTCTCTCACTAGCTATGCTATATATGGATATTAATTGATGCCGCAATTACATGTAATTGCGTTGGGTGTTGCTCATGAGATTTGTTGGCATCAAGAAATCTGGGTGTAAAAATCTGGGGAAGAATGAATGAAATGAATCATGTAATGTATTTGGTTGTTTTGATTGTTGTTTCCCTCCACATATTTAGGAAGACCGTTCCGGTTGACGAATTCGGCTTCAATTTTTGCTTTTCTTTAGATTTATTTATTTACTCCTTTTCATTTGGGCTTCGGCCCATTTTATTAAATAGCTTCTTCTTTCTTTCACTTTTTGGTGGGGTTAAATCTTAATGTTTGTATACGCTAAACCATCGTTCACATCCCAAATTATGTTCATTTTCTTAAATTTATCCTAAATTAATATTTTTATCAATTAAATATCTAAACTATTAAAAATCTAATCAAATTTATCTCCAGATACATTCTTAGGCCAAAAATTACCTAACGCTTGGACTAAATATTTGGGTCTTCTTCTTATGTTGTAGCGAAATCGATCATATCTATGATATAATATATAATTATCTTAATTTTTTAAAATTCTTTTTAAGATCTGATTTTGGCCCAAAAATGTATTCGATGATAGATTTGATTAGTTTTTAATAGTTTAGGTATTTAATTGATAAAAATGTTTGTTTGGAATAAATTTAAGAAAACTGAAATAGTTTAGGGTATAAATGATGGTTTAGACAATTAGATATTTAGATGTATTTTCCGGCCAAAATAAGTTTGGCAAGGTAGCAAAACATTAGAGTATTAAAGACGTCATGTCATATATAGATGTGGTCGATTTGGATATTGTACAAGTATTCAGCCGAAGTATGTGGTAATTTTTTACATGAAAATGCATCCAGACTTAAATTTGATTAGTTTTTAGATAGTTTAAGTATTTTACTGTCAAAAATGTTACTTTGAAATAAATTTGAAAAAAAGAAATTATTTGGGATATAAGTAATAGCTTACCCTTTAAAAATTTGAATAGAAATTAAGGATTAGATTCATTTATGATAACTGAAAATTTGAGGATACCAAAGTCCACTCTTATAGTCTTATGTCGCAATTTGTGTCTTCGTGGTAGTAATTTTTTTATATTAGGATTTAAAAAATGATCTATTTTGTAGTGCCGCATGGATTGTCATTGGTATAATTAATATATATTGATATGAGAATATCTTCAACTCTTATTTGAAAAGTGAACATTAGTAACATGATAATTAATTATCTGGCACTGTCATATTATCACCTGATAATATTAATGTACTCATCGTTATCAAATGGTATGTAGGTTATTATTTATGAATTAACAATTGGATTTATCACATTCAGAATTGATTTATTTATTTTTTTTATTGGGACGACGTGGGGCGCAACAATGCATATAATAAGTAGTAGACTCTTGATTTTATTAAAAAAAATTAAGAGACCTTTGATTAAGTCTTAACTATAGACTATAGTACTTAAAAGTCTATATAATTTATTTCAACAAATTAATCAATAATCTCGGTATATTAATGCCAATTAATATTATAAAATTAACAATTTAAGTAATTAAATTATATTAATAAGATAATAAATTAATTTTCAAGAGAATTTATTTGAGTTTAAAATCTCTTTCATATCATACATAGATAACTCCCAAAGATGTAGGTATACAAAAAAAAAAAAAAAGCCTTAGGACAATTTAGTAAACTGCAATTCTATTTTTTCGTAATGAATTAAGTATATATGAAGTTGAGCTAAAACTAGGTTGCAGATCTTAGTTAACATGCATGTTTAATTTTATTTGTTATGTTTAAAACATAAATTTCTAGAATAAATATATCACAGCAATTAAATTAAATTATCTCAAACTATTATCTAATCTAATTTATCTTTCCTTAACCTTTACCATAGTATTTTATGGAAAACAATATCATATCTCTACGTTAACGTAAGCAAGAAACATTTTGGATAAATCATGTTGATCATCAGGGCATATAGATACAATAAAATTTATTGTCTAATTTTTGTTATTTTGTTACACTAGCTACTTGAAAATTAGCTTCTTTAATTGTGTGTGTGTGTATGTTTCAAGGCTGACTCAAAAATCACTTTTAAATATGACACGCAAATTATATCTACAAATTAAATTGCAATCGATGCTCGTGCAAGCATCTACATCTTTTTTTTAAAATTTCTTGATTATCGCGTGTAGTGGATATAATCATTAATTAGTCTAATCTTGTTAACCAACGGTATCATCCGCCCTACCGATTCACAATAAATGTCATTCCAACGCTTTAATTTTATTTCACAAAAAATATCATTCTACACAATCGTTTCACAATAAATACCATTTCAGCACTTTAATTTTATTTCACAAAAAATGTCATTCTAAACAGTCGAGGTAAAAATTTTACATTTTTCTCATATTTATTCTCACTTAATGCATTCAAATCACCATATTTAACTCATTTAATGCATTCACATAAGCGTAGATAAGGTAATTTGATTATCTAATTAATATATTTATTAATATGTATACATTCATTAAGAATGACACTTATTCAGAAACCGAGGGAGTACAACATAAAAAAAAAATAAAGTCGTTAGAATCCATATCTCTTAGCTGGATCGAGATGCCTTCAAAAAGGTCGCATGCATGTACCCCCAACTTTTACTTGATCATGTAACTTGAATTTCATCATTTTTTTTAAAGATATGTATATAAGGATCTCTCCTACACGACGTGAACTAATTAATACACATAATACGATCTCAATATCCTTCTTAATTCAAAACCTTCATTTTCTCCCTCAAAATAATTTGTTGAAATGGGATTTTCTAACTATACTAAATCCCTAAAAAACTTCATCATCTCAAATATCTCTCTCTCAATCTCACAGCCACACACTACAACTACGAGCAACAACGTCGTGGAAGACGATGAATTATTAATCCATCAATCTACTCCACTCGTTCTACTCCCAGATCAATTCTTGAGCAGATCCATCAACAGAGATCGTCTCCCAGTTGTTCAATACTCGACGCGATCACGAGCACTTAACGAGGAGCACGACGAGGACGACGAATATTCTTGCTGCGCAGTTTGCTTGAGTGGAATAGAGGCATGGCATAATGTGAGGGAGCTCGCCAACTGCATCCATGCATTTCATGTAGAGTGTTTGGATTCATGGATGGATCACGGCCATGCCACGTGTCCCGTTTGCCGATCTAAGCTTGTTTCCGGCCATGGAGGAGGAAGAGATTCATGGAGATCGGAAAGAATGGTTTACTTGTTTGGAGAGGATTGCGCCATTGAGGATGCTAACTTTTCTAACTATTAATTCTTCATCCTCGTGTCTCGGGATCCTCTATTCCAGATTTGATGTTTCAATCGGTGTTTCACGATTGAATTTATGATATTTTCTTCCATTTTTTTCGTTAATTTTAATTTATCATTTTTAGTTTAATTTCATGATTGTTTTTAAGGTTCACCCCACCTAATTAGGATTTATAATTATTTTTTAGTATTTGATTTTTAAAGAAATTATTATTATGGTTGATTATTTTAAAAATTATATAAAATATGATATATAATTTTTAAAATTTCAATTTTTTGTTGATAAATGTGACTAGATCGATTATGTTATAATTAATTTTTATTTTTGTAATATCTATTATTAAATTTGTGAATTCAATCATGGAATACGAATTGAAACACCAAATCTGGAATAGAGGATCTAATCACGTGCCTCGGCCGCAGGGTAATTATAGGAATTTTATCGATTCAAGAACAATAATAAATATTATCCATCCATTCATAATATCTTAAAAGATGGAAATTATCCATAATTAAATTATGTATTTTCATCCATTTTCATTTTTATTTATCTCTATATTATCTATTAAATTTAATAAAGAATTTATTAAAAGTAATTTAAAATTAAAAAGATTAATGAATAGAAATACATGAAGTTTAGGAGTCATAGATTGATATAGTTCTCCTTTTTCAGGTCTTAAATTAATAGTTTTTCATCTTTAAAACATATCGAAATTACTATTCATAAAATACTTTATCGCGTTTTTCGCCATTGAGAGTCCATTTGACCTTGGATTGAAAATTCGAGAACACTGCCAAATTCAATGGGTAGTTTCCAAAAATGCGTGCCGTGAAGTCCATTTGGACTTTTTATGAAAAAGATTCTTTTTTTTTTTAACACTATAAATCACGACTTATATCTGTTTTACTCTATTTTTAGCTTCAATTTCTTTCCACAGACTTTAAAATAAAATTTAAAAACTCATAAAAATATATTCTGAAAATTATAGGATTTTACAGACTACACCCCTAAAATATGAAATTTACTACCCCTCAATGGAAGATCTAGAATTATAGGGCTAATTCCAAGATAATTAAATTAATATTCTTGACCAATTTTGCAATTCAGCATAATTTTTAAAATGTTTTAATAATGTCATCTTTTGAATTATGGAAAATTCGACATTCATAAATTGTTGCTAAAAATATTTAAGAAATGCATTAATCTTATAAAAATGACGAAAAATAATTGACATGATCGAATGCATGTGATATGCATTGTATATATATTAATTCATAATTTATATATTATTGGTATGTAAAGATATTAATGAGTTGTCTAGCATATTAAGTAAAAAAGAATATGTTAGTTGAAATTATAAACTTATACACACACACAAATGCACATATCAAATTGAGGCACCAATCGAAATTATAAATGTATTTTTACAATATTATGGTAACTAATAATAATATTTCTTAATTGTTACCCTATATATGTATATCAAATGAATGGCCAATTTTCAAACTAAAAATAAAAATAAAAATGAGTGATTATTTGCAAAAAATCATGCAAGAAATTTTATATCTACCACTATATAATAATAAAAGGAGCATGTAGATTTATTAGATCATCTTATTGTTCTTAATTTAAATATATTATAGGTATATATTAGGTAAATTCAAAATAAAGTTCTTTATATATATATATATATAGATAGATAGATAGATAGATTCATATAGAATCTAATATAGTGCATTAGTTTTACATTATAAATACACACTATATATTATATTATATAATTACCCTTAAATTAAATTTGCAATAGAGATATAATATATAGGTAAAATAATAAATTAAAATTTGTAAAATATCACACTTTTATCACAGTAGTAGTAGATAAAAAGTTTATTTTGGATTCAAATTAATGCATATTGATTTTTGCTCATCATATACATGTGCAAACAAAAAAAATGGAACTCTAGTTCGTATCTATAACATCTGTTTTGCAGCAGTAGCTGCAGCAAACAATTTATAGCCCATGAAATATTAATGTAAGAGCGAGTGATAGATCCGTTTATTTATATTTGTCTTTTGCAAGAAAATGCGAAGGTTTGCTGCCTTCTTCTGTGGAATTACTATACACTGCATCCTTCAAACAGTACTCTCTGCTGATGCCATGCATGCAGAAATTCTTCTGAACGCCTTACACAAATTTCTCTTTATATTTTTACCCTAAAAAAAGTTCTATTTCGTGTTTCATTACATCAGAAAAATTGCGTAGGCGGCTGATTAATCACTTATTTTAAATATTATTTATGCATTATATACTCAAAATATATACATCGAGATAATAAAAGACGAGAAACTCGATCGTTGCTCCTACAGAGAAGTGAATAAAGAGAATTAAATCAGAGGTGAAAAAAGAACAAAAACGACAGCAATAACTATTTTACAGATATATATATAAAGAGTTTTTCGTGTCAACTATACTGTAGTAATGTCGATACATAAAACAAAATTAGAATTTTGTTAATATAATTTGTGTATCGTCCAACTAAAACAAAATTAATAAGAAAAAAGAAGAATTAAAGATAAAAATCACATTCGATCAGATTACTGCCAAAGACATATAACAACGTATCATCCGCTGATCCATGAAACTAAAGTTCACATCACAAACAACTGACCAAAACCGTAGAGCCTCAAATTCTTCGGAATATTAAAAGAAATAACATCAATTACAAACTGGAACATCCAACTAGTTAATTAATTCCCTTCTCTTCATCTTCACTTCAATTCATTAATTCTTCTAAATCTGCAGAAAAATCACCACAAGGCATAAATCATCAAATCCACTCTTCCGAAACAGTATATATATATATATATATATATATATTTCAAAAGAGCACTCGTATATATCTCTAAATATGAAAATAAAACACTATTTGCAATAAATAAAGTACTCGATCGAACGAAAGAAAAAGAAAATAATAATTAAATTAAAATACCAAATCAATAGTTCTGTCGTCTGGCGTTGGCGCGGAGGAGGTAGTAGAAAGCACCATGCTGGAGGGGTTGCAGAGTCACGCCCCATTCATCGGTCGGAACGGGCTGCCCCGACGGCTGTATCAAGACGGCGTCGTCTCCAAATGCTTCTCTGACATTGAAGGGCACTCCTATTACAACCTCAAAACACATTTCATTGATGAAAACCGTTGATTTTGGGGGCGCCGGTTCCACTAAACCTGGGCCTGAAGATGAGGATTCAACGTCGGTTGTTGACGATTTGTTTGTCTTAGTTTAGCAACAGATGTCATAATGCAGGCGTTGTGAGGGACAGTGAGCATGAATTTTGGGATATAGTTAGTTAGTTCTGTTCTTTTCTAGAGAATACTAATATGATCAGTCACATTCACATCATATCTTTGGATTACATTCTTACAATTAAGGACTAAATGAATGTAAGAAGACACATAATTTGTCTAGTGAAATATTCCACCAAATGTAGCACGTTCTGATCATTCTACTTTTGCAAAAAATATACTAAAGTTGATACACATTCTTCCATCTACGATGAATGCACACACACATATATATAATTTCATTTAATCTATGTTTATAAAGATGAGTTAGCTAGATTTCATTTAAACAAATCTAGCTTTCTACTTCAACTAAACACACACTGAAATTGACTGCAACTAAGAAAAGTTCGGCTTAAGATTATAAAAACCCTATTTTTATACCAAATTCAAGAAATTACACAAAAAAAGGGATTAAAAATTGGGGTCAAATACCTAGAAGATTGTGATTAGTTGGAGATGGAGCAGAATGGGAGGGAAGAATGGTAGCATGATCATTAGTTGCAATCTTCTGATCATCTTCACCCTTCTTCGAAGGGCCATGATTCATCTGCAGCAAATCACCGAGCAAAACATTCGAGCAATTCCCTAAATTTTCAGACAAATCCGGAAAGAAAATCCCATGTGTTAAAGCTGCAGAAGAACTCGATCCACCGCCATTTTCTTGCCCAGGAAAAAAGAAGGGTTCAGACAAGAACTGGTTTGAGCCGTGCAAAAATGGCTGATTCACCGAAGTTGTAGGAGAATTCAGCACATCAATGAAAGTAGAAGGGCCGAGAGAGAGAGGTTTTTCGCTCGAAGTATTACAGCTGGGAGAGGACTTATCGGAGGACGACGACGACGAAGCTTGAGCGGCAACAAGGCCGGCTGCGATGGGCGGCGGAGTTGTTTTTGTTGGGCGAGGTTTGCAGTTGTGGAGGTGGCGCTGCTTGTTTTTGCTTCTTGATTTCCTGTTCTGAAACCAGTAGAAAACGTTGGCGTCGCCGACTTGGCCGTATTCTTGGAGCTGAGCCCTAATTCTTCTGATTTCCTCTCGCGGCGGATTCACCATTCCGGAGTTGAAGATGGCTTCGAGAATGCGGATTTGCTCCGGCCGTGGGTTCCACCGCGGCTTCGGCTCCGGATTTCTCTCGTCATCGCATCCTGCAGTGTTGAAATAGGTTGTATTTAGCAAGATTAGTCTTGATTTCATCAATAATTCTTGCACTTAGTTTTTTCTAACCTAGCTAGTAAATTGTTTTGAAAAACTTTATAAGAAAAAAATTACATGTGTGTATATATATATATGTATATGTATATGTACCTTGTGTGAATGGATTTCTGCCAGTTGGGATGTGAGGGTTGTTCAAATCATGGTGCCATTGATTATGACCAGTGTTTGTGGGCTTGGATTTGAACATGCTAGGCCAGTTTCTGTTTGAGGAAGCCATGATTGATAGATGCTAGTATGCTACCAAATTTCACGCACAACACACAGTACTAGTATATGGTTTGATCAATTGAACTATTGAAGTGGTGGTATAATTGATGGAGGGAAGGTTTTTTTACTGGAGAGAAAAAGTGAAGGAAGGTATAGAAAAGACAAAACCCACAACAAGAATCGCCTGCAAAATTTAGCACCAGAAAGGGAAGAACATTTAATATAAAGTGAATAG
Organism: Perilla frutescens; assembly: GCA_026008535.1. NCBI lineage: Eukaryota > Viridiplantae > Streptophyta > Magnoliopsida > Lamiales > Lamiaceae > Perilla > Perilla frutescens. The sequence continues at coordinate 14,796,173 of BRKX01000007.1, read as the reverse complement.
TGAATAGTACAGCCCCATACTATTCCTTACAGATGATATTCATTATGCAATGAAGCGTAGAAGAAGTAATATACCTTCTACTATTCATGACCAAGAAGAATTCTCTCAGATGATGAGAGGGAGAGGAGTGACAGATACAGCCCTTAATGCACGTGGTGTGTGGGGGTGCTGCAGAACTGAACTTCACACACAATGTGTGTGTATGAGAGAGAGAGAGAGAGAGAGAGAGAGAGAGAGGGGCTTTCTAAATATTTCCGATTTATATCTCTATTGTTTGAGTGCAATTTCCGATGGGAGGGGCTTTAGGGTTTATTTATTTATTTATTTTATTTTTCTTGCTTTCGTAAATAGATAGAGGAGAAGAGATGAGATTACACAAATAAATATATTATTAAAATACGAATAGGTTGTTGCAGGGAATAAATGGTGGGGTTGAAAGTCAAGAAGGGGGCACGTACGTAGGGTTTTGGGGAAGCGGTGGAGATAGAGAGCAGCCATTTTATTTATTTTTTTTCACTTTTTCAAGATCAATATTGTCTTAATTTGTATTTTATAAAAAGAAAAAGCAATCAGTTTTTGATTAATTATACGTTTTTTTTAGGTCGGATTTATATTTAAACATTAAAATATAGAATTGATTGAATTGTGTGTGTATTATATATATATATATATAGTACATAGTACCTTTGCATTTTGGATTAAATAATGAGTTTTGATTATATTATGTCTTATTTTGATTAATATCATAAATATCTTATAACGTTTCTCTATCGATATGATTCATGACCCAACCTTAAAAGAGAGCATAATTAATATATATGAAATGTATTTCGTTCATTAAGTAATACGATCCAAATATTTCGTAATTATTAGTAGTAAAATTAATGAAGAGGGATTTAACTAATTTAATTAGCAATCATAAAAAATAGGATGGAAGAGAGTAATTTGTCAAATTAACTTTAATTATCTTTTAATGTTTTGGTCGTTGGTCTTGAATGAATTAATGAGGCCTTCGGACTCCTGGAAAAATGCAATATTTAAGGCAAATATTGTTGAGGAAAGTTGGAAGGGCGTTATACATTTGGCTACAAACGTCTGATTATTCTCTTCGAGAAAACACACACACACACACATGTAGTAGTGTATCTTTTGTAAATATAGTCACATATAGTGTGTAAATTGTGGATAAATTTGGACCGTTAAATCAATTAAATGGACGAATAATTTTTTTCAATTTTTGTCCAGCTATGGATAATAAACCGCAGTATTTCCGGTATATTGTATATTAACATTGTAAATATTGCATTATAAATTAATGACATTTTTAGCATCAAAAATGATTTTTTTAAAAAAAATTATATAATTATGAAAAATCCACTACCTTCTTTTATTGAATCCGAATTAAAAGATCCATTTGATGAATTATGGCCTGTCAAGCGATCTCACATAAATTTTTGTCACAATTCAATTATTGTATGAAATGATTTTTTTCGTGTATTTATGCTACACTCTTCAGGATACATTAATTAAAGTGCGTGTATTTAATTTTTTTTTATGTCTAAGGTAACCTGCAACCGCTACCGATGTGCGCACTAGGTAAACTCCGTCCTTGTGTAATAGTCTACAAACCACACCTGGGAAGTAAATAACGATGTGTGCACTAGGTAAACGCCACCCTTGTGTAGACGTTGGCCATGTGTAATAGCCTGCAAACCACACATGGGAGGTAAACCACACTTAATTGGCAGACTCGGTGTGACAGACTCACACCTAATAGTGTTCGTAGTAGAATTCGAACTTGAGACATTTGACCTTAAGATAACATCAATCCACCACTAGGACATTCCTAAAGGGACAGTGCGTACATGTATTCACTTAATCACATGCACCCACATAAATGTGTTTGAAGTTGTGCACTTGTTAACCTTTATATGATTAGCGAATTAGCTAGCTAGCTAGATTGAATGCGTTTGAAAATATATATATATATGTAGCTCAATTGATATTCTTCTCTTTTGTAAGTATGAGAAATCTCGGTACAAATCACAATTTTTCCATCTCCACTCAAAAAGAAAAAAAAACAATAAAGATAATTAATAATTGAAAATCTAATACCTCGAAGACACAAAAAAATAATAATAATTGAAATCTATTAAGTGTGAATGTATGTTTGTAGCCAATTTTAATTTACAAAATTCTTTTCTAACCAAACATTGTAGAATAGTCTTTCCTAACCAAAATAAATTTTTATGACCATTATGCCCTTGATTGACTTTGAAGCTAATAGGGCACTTGTGAAGGTGTCCTATTTGCATTGATTGATTTTGAATTTAATAAGGCATTTGTAAAGATGTCCTATTTGTCTTTATTTGTTATTTCTTTGATTTATCCTAAGTTTGCCACTTGTGTATGAAAATGGTATCAGAGCCTAGGTAATTTTATTTAGGAATAATAATTTATTTATTATTGAAAGTAATATCCTAACGGAGGAGACACCCAGAAAATATGGATCCGAATAATTGTTCGAGATGTTTTTATTTCAGAAGGTACCTTCAAATTTTGAAGGAACTGGAGGAAAGTCACCAGAAGAGGCTAACCTACTGGAAAGCCCAATACGAAGAGAAATTCCTATCGAAGTCAAGTCTGGAGGAAACAGAGCAGTGTATTTCCCAAAGACAAGCTCAAATGAACTTGTTAATGGTGAATAATCTGCTACAATGCGACTTAATGAACCATCAACAAAGGGCACACCAAAACCACGGTTGATGGAACAAAGAAACTACGAGATAACTCCCAGATTTAAAGAGATCGTGGCAGACACATCTAAAATCTCGGAGGATTTACGAGAGATCCAGAAGACGGAACAAAATTATGGAAATCACACGTATGGAGTACCACAAGAAGTAAGGCGAATTTCTATAAAACAAGATGAAATTCTAACCATCTTGTTAGAACTTCAAAAGAAGATCCAGACACTAGAATTAAACCAGACATGTTCTAGTAGAAGGAAACCCATCAACTTTGGAAAAGTGAATTTCACACCAAAGGCCAAAGAAGAACCCAAGAAATCGTAGGACGAAAGGATTTGCCAATTGTTAAGACAAATCAAAGAATGACGTCCTCCGAAAGGATAGGATTGGAAGATCTACAAGAATTGGCAGAGTCATTTGCCAATATGAAGATGGTAGATCTGAAGATGAATACAGGAGATGGGGCTTTAATTCCCCGAGGATACTATCAGGTGCCCCCGGAACAACAAGTACCGCAGGTGCCACCAGCCCAACAGCAACATGAAGGAGGCCCAGCACAAGACGTTCTCATAAGAGCCCGTGAGGACTTTCATGTTGGAGATCGACATAGGAGAGAAAGGCCCAATATGAACAATCTTACAGGAACTAGGGTGAGGAAACAGATCCCTAAGTTCCGAGATACGCCTCTCAGGAAAACAAGCCTTGATCCCATACATCCGTATGGACTCATGCTCAATATCGATGATATTGACTTCAAGGACATCGATATGATTATTGATGATTGGTCATCATCGATGAGAATAGCGGCAGGAACGTTGGATCTAGAAAATGAGGGATTCATCAAGCTGCTAGAGATGAGTTTGTTGGGTGTAGCCAAAACGTTAGGGTCAAGAGTTGCACCAGCAGTCAAAGAAGAAACTTTGGAGCCAGCCTCATACACGAAGATCGTGGATAGAATGGCTTTCTGGTTTAAGCTCACCTTTTTGGGAGCAGACAATTTCGGAAGTGCAGATTTCGAAAAGAGGAAGAAATATTCTCAGGCTATTTTAAACCTGAGACTGAACAACATGGAAAAGGAGTCAATTGACCAATTCTTCAAGTTGTACCACATCTACCAATGGAATTCAGATGTGGATGAAAGGGTCTGTGTAGAGATTTTCTTCACGAAATTCCCGAGTCCCTGGAAGGAAATGTTCATTAAAGAATACATTCCAGGAGATCCTGACAATGTTGGAAGAAGAATGTCTTTTGTCAAACAAAAGCTAGCTGAATGGTGCGGACAGGCCATTCTACAAAAGAATTACAAGAGATTAAAGAGGATGAATAAATATTCCCCTCTTGACTGCACAACCAATGATCTGCCGACCATCATTGGAGGAGAATCTCAAAGGCCACGGAAGAACAAGAAACACCGAGTTCATCCTTATGCCAAAGAAGAATTCTCGAGGAAAAGGAGCTGGAAACCGAGGAGCAGATGGACCAGGCAAAAAGCCAGATTTTACAAATCTGGACAAAGAAGGGGTCCTTCCAGAGACAGGACATCACAAAGTTCATCAAGTCGAACTCCCGCGAGGAAAACTTTCAGAAGAGCCCATACGAAGGCAAATGAAAGTTTTAAAGATTGCAACTGCTGGACTTGCGGTGCAAGAGGACATATTTCGATAGATTGTCCAGAAAAGAGAGGAGTCAAAAGCTTCGAAGGTGCACCAGACATCGAGGAAGCGGTTTACTACCAAGACTTGGTACAAGTCTACCAATTCGAGGATATACCCTCAGATGAGAGTATATACGAAGAAGAAGAAGTATTTAGCAACGAAAGTATTGATGGGAGATCGGACTCTGAATCCGACTGGAGCTGAGGTTTTTCATCAAGAGCAAGTGGACGAAACTGGATATTCCAGTCAAACCACTATCTCACAAAGCATGATTGACAAAATCATGAACAAGAGCCTTAATATCCAAAGATATCAAGGCTTTTCATCCGGACAGATTGATCAATTGCTCCGCACTTTTAGTCTGAAAAGCAGAAAGCACAATGTAATCTATAAGATTACCAGAAGAGAGATGTCACTTCCTATAGAGCTTACAGGGAATCAAGTTGAGTTACAACTGATTCCATACAGTGACGTTCAAGAAGAGTTGGGAAGGATGAGGCCAGAGATAAGGGATACCATATCCTAGATCTACATCGGGGCTATCCAGATAGTGCTCAAATCCGCACTACCCGCAGGTGTTGATACGCCCATTGATATTGCAATATGCGATAAGCGTATCAAAAATCACAGAGATTCCTTGTTAGGAACTATATCAGGAAATCTCTGTGCCAAGCAGATTATAGGGGTAATCTATCCAAAAATATCCTATAATCTGAAAGATAGAGATTTCAGTCGAGCCCTGACGCTGTACCAAGACTTCAAAAGAAAGAATATCAGCTACGAGGGAAATCGACCGTTTTCTTTAACATATCAGGTGTCTTATGCGCTTTCCAATTCACACGACACAGATTTATTTCTGGGAAAGCAGTTCATAGAGATACCGGATGTATTCTCAAAGGTAGCACAAGCAATCCACCCAGACAGATCAGAAATGCCGCTACCAAGAGAGATAAATATTCGAGTAGGAGACAAACCATTGTTGAAATACAATGAGAGTCTCAAGTTGGAAGGCAAAAGACTGTCATTCCAAGGAGATAAGATTGTGACAGAGCCATGAACTCAGTCCTCAAGAGGAAGCTTCCAAGGAGATCTCAGGCGACCAAGGCAAGTTAAAATAAAAATTAAATGCCCAGAAGGTTGGAGAGAGATCGACACAAGGTTTGACAGTACAAGATGGGAAAATAATTTTCCTTACGACGTCCTGTACTGTTTACAGCAACCAGAAGTCGGCCACTATAAAGGGAACTCTCGATATAGAGGCTATGACAATGGAAGTACGAGAAAGAGCCGGAAGAGAATCAGGAGTCCTAATCTTAGGACTTGACTTCTTAGAAAGGTTCAAGCCATGGGAGCTGAAGGAAGATAGGATGATGATCACCTTTAATGAAAAACAACCGGTGATTATATGACCAGCCCATTCTCCATATACATCTCAGTAGGGATGTTATACGAGAAATATAAGGCTGAATACTTTGCAGCCTATATCGATTTAGGAGCAGGAATTTGTACTGCAAAAAGAGGAATTTTCCCAGAAGAATTGGAAGGAGATTTAAATCCAATTGCAGGAAGAGATTTCTCAAAAAGAGTCTTGCTCCTATCTAAGGGAGTGAAGCAGTCGGAAATCTTGATTGGAGGAGCAGGAGATACACCATGGTATAAGGTGAAAACTCCACCAATCTATTTTCATGATACAGGGGCAGACATTTTGTTAGGAAACAATTTCCTACAAATGTTCAGAAAGTATACGTAGGACAATACCAACCGGAGACTGATCTTTACGACGATTTGTGATCATAAGATCATTGTCCAGCGGCTAAAAGGGGCATTCAATCGACAAATGCCACTACAATTTCGCAGCAAGCGTGGTGATGAAGGACATCTTCGACACCCAAAAATGCAGGACAAAAGAAAATTCGGAGAAGTAGTTCTGAGTTTTTGTAGGGAAAAGGATCTTGAAGAACAGGAAATCCAAATCCTCAAGGCTTCTTTAATATCACATCAAGATATTAAGGAAGAAACAAAGATATCCCTCGAAGATGTCAAGCGGAAAATAGCTAGAAACTATAATGAAAATCCGCTGGCTTGGTGGGGAAAGAACCAACTCAAAGCAACCTTGAAGGTTAAGGCTGAAAAAGAGTTTGAGTTCATTAGATACAAGCCTATCCTGATGAACATCAAAGATCAAAAGGATATGCGAGCAATAATAAAAGAACACCTTGATCTCAAGCTGATTGAACCAGGGAATTCACCATACAGTAGCCCCGGATTCTTAGTAAGGAATCATGGTGAGATTAAAAGAGGTAAACCAAGATTAGTCATTAATTACAAAGGGATTAATGACATTCTTGAGTTTGATGGATATTTTATCCCAAGTAGAGAACATCTTATTAACTGCATACGAAATGCTAGGATATTCTCTAAGTTTGATTGCAAGTCAGGTTTCTACCAGATTCGCATGGAAGAAGAAAGCAAAAGGTTTACGGCCTTTTCAACACCACAAAGGCATTATGTTTGGAATGCAATGCCGATGGGGTTAGCTAACGCACCCCAAATATTTCAGAGGAAGATGGATAATCTTTTTAAAGATTATTTCTCTTTTATGTTTGTCTATATTGATGATATTCTAATCGCATCAAAGAGTATAGAAGAACATCTCAAACATCTGGAGATCATTGCAGATGTTTGTCATAAAGAGGGCCTTGTGCTGTCAGAAAAGAAGACAGTAATAGCTACCCGGAAGATAGAATTTCTGGGAATCGAAGTAGATGAATCAGGAATCATTCTGCAAAATCATATTGTAGAAAAGGTGCAGAAGTTCTCTGATGTCCTTAAAGAAAAGAAGCAACTGCAGAGTTTTCTGGGAGTTGTCAATTTTGCAGAAATCTTTATAAAAAATCTTGCAAAACACAGGAAGGTGTTCAGTAACCTTCTAAAGAAGGATACCCCGTTTGTATGGACAAACGAACATCAACAAGGAATCAAGAAGCTAAAGGAGATATGCAAAAATCTCCCAAAACTGGCTATACCACAAGATGAGGATGAATTGATCCTCTATACAGATGCAAGTGATCATTGGTGGGCAGCCGTACTTACAAAGATCACACCCAACGGAGAGGAGCCCTGTAGATATTGCAGTGGTCTCTTTCCGAATAGCGAGGTCATTCGATGGCATATCAATGAAAAGGAGTTCTTTGCAGTTCGGAAGGCATTTAAAAAATGGCCTCTGTTTCTCTTAGCAAAGAAGTTTACTCTAAAAGTTGATAACACACAAGTTAAAGCTTTCTTGAAAAATAAAATTGAATCTAAACCTGAGAAAGCTAGACTAATAAGATGGCAAGCTGAATGTCAATATTACTTATTTGACATTATTGTGATAAAATCTCATGAAAATATTCTTGCAGATTTCCTAACAAGAGATGGAAGCGATTGAGGTCGATACTATCATGATTGCGCAGAGGCACTTCACTGAAAACATGGAGTTGCTTCAGCGTGAATGGAACGAGCTGGTTCTTCATGCTGAACAAGCAGGAAGAATGCAACAAGCAGACCAGAACAAGGTCAACGAGAGAATACGAGCATGTGTAAAGACTCAGGGGCAACTCTGGTCAGCTATGCATGAACCCCTCCTCCGGACCATCAACTTACCATTGATGAAAGGAGAGTTAGCAGTACCGATCTGTAAAATGGAAGTAGGGGATTCAAATACCCCTAACACGAGCTCTAAGTCGGTGATTTCTAAAGAAACACAGGCCCAAGAGAAAATTGAGGGTCAGGGATCACACTCTGAACCATCAAGTCAACCCAGCACCTCTGGGGTTAAAGAGGGAGAGATTAATCTTAGACCCATGACAGGTACCTCTAAGATTAATACTAACAAGTCTGAAGCTTCACCTTGGCAGGTTTATCAAGCTAACTGAGAGAAGCTCTATACTAGACAGAGAATCAATCCGTCTAAAATAAAGGTTGATATATCTGGAAAGTACCCAAGGGTGTGGATGTTACCAGGAACCAATCCACACGAAGTCAAGCAATGGTATGATTTTGGGGCATTAGCTTCAATTCAGACCATGTCACCAAGCTTCCCATAAATCAAGTATCTGCCAAAGTGGATACAGGAAGCTGTGCAAGAGTCCTGGGCTAACAATGATTTGCTTAGCCGAGGAGATGTTCTTGAGCTATACTTCATCAGTGCTGTTCCGGAACCAACAGGAAAAGGGAATCATGAGGCATTTCACTACATAAGGCTTCAAAGGCCAGATTCCAGGAAATGGGGTGATATTAGAACCTCATCTGAAGAAATCCCACTAATCGTCTCCATTACAGAAGATCAAATATCGACTAGACGAGCATGGAGATTATGGGTCTGTCTCACTGAGATGGACAAAGTCAAGTTCCCATTCAAGTTCTTCCACAATTCTGTGAATGGGTCATTCCTGTTAAATACCATGACAAGTAGAACAACGAGATTTGCTGAAGATCTGTTCGAGAAGAAAAGGTCCTTGATATGGGAGAACAAGCTTGCTATGGGCAAAGAAACCCATCACAAGTACTGCAACATGGCTCATTTTTGGACAATGGGATAATCGAGTATGCTCGGATTGCCAGAACCAGAAGGAGCCAGAGTTTGGAAAAGGGTTCCGTCCAAGGATGGAACGAAAGCGAGCTGGGGAGGATAAGCATCCAATGCCGAAAGCAAGGATGCCAAGAGCCCCACCAAAAAAGTAGTTTCCCGACAAGGGAAGGTGGAGACATGTGATTACAGATCATGTGACCCAAAAGAAGAGGCCACTAGCACCAAACGACAAAGACTGAGTGGTCCAACACAAGTGGCACATGGTGCCATTAATTGTGGGTACCTCCACCCACAACCACTTTCACTTAAGGATAAAGGGAACCGGGCCCGACCACTAATTCAAAAAGAAGTGTCGGCAGAAAGGGCCACTCACGTGAATTGCATAGCTAAATAATGAAGTTGGTGAAATAGAAGGATCCCCCTTCTATAAAACGAGAAACTGGAAGAAGCAGAGATCATCGATCATTCTCTCTTAGCTTTCTTTCAAAAAATTGTAATAGTGATAATAGTTTGAGTGTTGTATGAGAGTTGCGAGCCCAGCTACTATGAGTAGCTAAACGAGTTTGTCTCCTCCCAAAAGGAGATTTACTTATTATAATAAATGTTTTATTATTCCTAAATAAAATCCAGGCTTTTGCTCATCCCTTGTGTTCATCATATATATATTACATACCAGAAAATTACTCTACACCCCGTGTAGGAAACGAATGTGGGTTGCGCTGTGTGTTGCTGAAGGAGTTCGTCGCTGGAAACCATAGGTTGCGATCGTGTGGTTGGCAAGGTCGTAAAATCCCGGTGAAAATACCCGGCAGCATTCCGGTCAAAAAGGTATGAATCCGATTTATAGTATTATGTATTTGATTTACGGAAGCATGATGTGCCTAATATGGTCGTAATGGACTATTTCCGTTTGATTATGAAAGTGGCATATTAAGATAAATAGAAAAGAAAATCATTTAAGGGCATACTAGTCATTTAGCCTTATGTTTGGTTAGAAAAGAAGATTTTAGAATTCTTGGTTAGAAAAGAAGTTGGTATTCTAAAATTGGCTACTTTTGAATTTCACCCATCTATTAATATATCGGAGACACTCAAACATTGAAGACTTCTATATAAAAAAATCTAAAAAATAATAAAAATAATTTAATCATATGCCATCGCTCTCTCCTTCCTCCAACCTAAAAAATCAATTTAATCTTATTCTCAAGGACACCTAATCAGTCAATGGAGACCTCTATTTAAAAATTAAATAAAGATAAATAATTGAAAATCTAAAATATCAGGGACATACCTAAAAGATTGAAAATCGTTTAATCATATTTTCGAGACCCATCACTCGATCTCTCCTTCCCCAACCTAAAAAAAAGTAATAATTTTTTTCGAGTAACACCCAAACAGTTAGTGGAGATCTCTGTGTAAAAAAAAAAGTATCGAGATCTCATCGCTCCTTGCTTCTCAAACCTGAAAAATAAAAATAATTTAATTATACTATCGACACCCATCGCTCTCCCCTTCCCATTTTAAAAAATAATAAAAAAATTAATCATGTTTCAGTTGATGTTTGGCAATCATCGAGAGCGCAGCAAAGTGTCTCAACCTTTTTTTTTTTAATGTTTCAGTAATATAGATAAGGGTTTTCTTGGCCTTAGATTTTGGTGTGAATATTTTTTTCGCACTTGTTTAAATTAACACTATTAAATTCCTAAAAAAAACTTTATTAAATTCCACCCAGAAATTGTAATTTGATTCAATTTGTAATCTCTCAAAAATTATTCAAGGAAAAATTAATTAATTTCCATATTTATGTGAGCTTTTCATCTTCTGCGGCTTCATGCTTCTTCCCTTTTTACCATTTTGTCTGCAACAAAAATGTAGGATGAGTTCAGTCAAAGACTTTTGACAGTTGTTTATGTCCATGTGAATTTATTACCAGAGCTATTTTTCTTTAAAGATTTATTACTTTCTCAAAATTAAACAGGAAATCACATTTTAATTATAATACTTTTCACTAAAGAACACATGGAGTTGAAGCTGATTACTATTTGGTAGAAAATAGATAGGATATATCATATATATTATCGTGATCGATCCAGAGATATATGTTCATCTACAGTGATCTCTTTACTAATTTCATTTTAAATGATTTATCATTCTTTTTCCGTAACATTAATTGATAGTGTATATAGTAAGACAATGTTTGGTATACTGGTACGGATATACCCACATTAATAAAATTTGGATTGCTTTGAAAGATAATTGCGTATTAGCTATTTTAATTGTGTGTTTGGTTATTAAGATAAATATATTAAGATTGTTTCACACATCTGTTTGGTACATTGTTTTATTTGGTAGACTAAGTTCTGGAATGAGTAAATTAGTTTAGGCAATGTTTGGTAGCCTAGATAAAGGCATATATACTAAGATTGCTACGCCAGAAACTGTATTCGAGGGGGGCGTCGGATACATTATCCAGCCGAATCAGTAAATTACACCACGGCCTCGCGTTAAAACTGGGCCTTGCGTGAACGAATAATGGCTACCAAACACACGAGAAGCTGGATACCTATACTAATATGCCTTTATCCAGGCTATCAAACATTGCCTAAGTATATTGATTAATTAAATTTATCCATAAATTCAATTAAACATAATGGCATTTGTATAATGAAATACAAAAGTTTAATTAGGAGGTGTTTAATTTAAGGTATTGATTATACTAGTGATGCCCACGGTTTCGGTTACAAATCGGTGATTACTCGGTTCCGGATGACACAAATTGGAACCGCTCCGCCAACACCGTGACGAGGTTCCCTGTTTTGGTTTGCCAACCGTAACCGGCTGTTTGTGTAATCGCCAGTATGTGGGCGGTTATGTAAACATAATTAAATTGCACGAATCTTAGAACTTCATGATTTTCACATTCAATACATAAATCAGAGTACTAATCTTGATAAGACATAACTTATTTGATGATAAAGAAATTGGTAGGTGAGAGGACACCTTAAGCACATAACACCTTTAGATGATAGAGAAAATATAATTCTGTGTATTCTTTTATCGGTAGGTGAGGGAACCAGTTTCAGATATAGTTATATATTTATACACGTTCTACCAACATGATGGATATCGTAAAACCACTTTAAATAAGTATGACCAATTTATAAGATAAACATTAACTTAGTTAAATCATATAATTAAGATACTTAAATTAATATAAATATCTTAATAACTTAATTATTAATGACACATGTCCATCAATAAATCTTAACAGTAGGTTTTCATTTTTTTTTAAATTTCAAACTTATGAACTATTAAATATTATCACATTAGTCCCGGTAGGGGCGGCTTAGTGGTGGAGTGAGGTTGCTTGGAAACCAAAGATTACGGGTTCGAATCTCCTCAATACCACAGGCCAAGCGTGTGAGTAAAAAAAAAATATCACATTATAATTTACATAATTTAACTAAATTATAAATTTACAATTTAAAAACTAAAAATGATGACAATGACAAGTTTATTTGATATTATTATATGATGGCATTATAATTTACATCTTACAAGAATAAAAATTTATTTGATAAATAATATACATTATAATATTACAAATTACTAATCAAACTTATGAAATTACAAACTTACAAGTTACAACTTAACATTAAATTACAGTTTACAATAACAATTTGACTGATTGAGGTGGGAAAACAAATAATTGAAATTTGGGTTTGCACTTCAAATGAAGCTGCCTACGTATCCCTTAACTTCAAATAAGAGCCCTTATAGTTCATTTTACCTTTTTTTCTTATCGAGTCTAGAATTCGAGGTTGTCGTCCCATTTGTCGTCGGTTTGGCTCTCGCTCCTAGGGGTGAGCATTCGGTTTTTCGGTTCGGTTCGGTCCCAAAAATGTTAAAACCGAAGAAAACTGAATTTTTTAAAAATAGAACCGAACCGAACCGAATTTCTAATCGGAACCGAACCGAATCGGACCGAAATATTTCGGTTCGGTTCGGTTTTGAACCGAAATTTTTCTTAAATTTTATGATTTATTTTTTTTACTTTAAATTCACTTCATTTGATATAATTAAATATGTACAAGTATGAATTAGCTAATTATCAAGATTCAAGTTCAAAAAATACTAATAAACAATTGAATAAAGTCCAAAAATGTGTAAATTACAACAAAGCAAAGCCGAATAAGCTATAACGTACAACAAAGTCGAGTATTTTTATTTCTAATATATATATATATATATATATAAATTCAGTTTTTCGGTTCGATTCGGGTATTTTTCCTCTGGACCGAACCGAAACTGAAAACTGAATTTTTGCTAGAAAAAGAACCGAACCGAACCGAATTTTGAAAAGAACCGAACCGAAAAAACTGAATTAATTCGGTTCAGTTCGGTTCTCAGTTTTTGGTACTTTTTGCTCACCCCTACTTGCTCCCTTCTCCTTCAGTTTCACTCTCCGAGCCAATTAGAATCGGGGAGTCATCCATCAAATCATCTAAGCGGTTCTCTTGCTCTCTTAGACATACTTTTAATTTATCATTCAACATCATTTGTGCTTCAAGATGATCCGGTGTCAAGTTTGATTTCCGTTCGTCCAACATATAACTGGATTCATTGAAAACTTGTTCAACCGCAACCGTTGATGCCGGAATTGCAAAAATCTCCTTTGCCATAGTCGCAAGTAATTAAATGATTCCGTTCTTGATTCTGGGACCACCACTTGAGAACATCAAAATTATTTGGACCTGCATTTTCAATATCTGAATTTGGTATAAAGGGGTCTTGCAAATATATTTCTAATTCATTTTGACTATGCTTTGAACTTCCTCTACTTTAGAAAAAAAATTGAAATTCCTGTAAAACACTACCTTGTGAAGTATTTAATTCTAATGAAAAATTAACTACTACTAGAACTAGAAGAACAACAAGTTTGATTAGGTATAGTATCTCTATATTTTTGCTCATATTCTTTATAAAGTGAATGTAAAGATTTAAAAACATTTATTTTAACTTCATCACTTGTTGACAAATGTAAATTAACACCATCGACACCTGAAAAGACTCATAGAAGATAAAATTTTGCAATACATATTAATCATGTCATTAGTTCCAGAAAGTTTAAATGTGGGATCTAAGATTTTAGCAACCAAAAAAATATTAGGAATATGATCAAAATATTTCAATCATTTTTGTATCATAGCAATAATTATGCCAAGAAAATCTAGTTTATGACTGCAAGAATTAAATTTTACAGCAATTAAACAACAATGATATATAAATTTGCACACAGTGGGGGTAATAAACACCAGATAAATGTATTGCCACAAGTTGAAAAACTTGTAAACATCCCATCAATTCATAACAATCATCCCAATATGAAGATAATAAAATAAATGAATCAACATGTGTAATAAAAAAATCAACTAATAATTCTCGATATTCATATGTTGATGCAAGCATTTCATATGTAGAATTTCACCTATGAGGTACATCCAAGTTAAATATTTTAGGATGTGTACCTTAGTACTTACAGAATCTTTTCTACTTACACCTTAACCGAACCCTACCATGAATATAATCAACATCATCTCGAATAGGTTGAATTGAATTATTTAAAATTTTAAGTCCATCTTGGACGCATAAATTTAAAATATGTGCAATACATCTATTATGAAAAATATTTACCTTGCAAAGTTGGATTACATGCTTGAATTAGTTCTCTTATGCTAGCCGTATTTGCACTTAAATTATCAAGACCAATTGATTTAAAATTTTTATGATAACTATAACAACATTATAAGTAGTATGTTGGCAATTAAATCTCTGAAAAATAATTAAGTGTTTATTTAAACACCATGGATAATCAATTTAATGCATAGTAATAGCGATGTAATGATTACACATATGTTGATCGAACCAAATATACGAACAAATAGCAACCCTAAAGGGCATCTTGCTAATAACACTTTTTAATTTGTTTTTATATCTTATATGCAAATTTTCAAGAGTCCCAGTCATAGTCATTTTAGGTATTCTTTGAGCAACAGGATTATAAGCAGAATTCATATTATCAGCAAATTGAAGTGTTAATGATTCTTCACAAATAAATAACACATATTTTATCTAGCCACAAAAGGATCAAACTTAAAAAGTTGAGAAAAGTATTGCGTACCTCCACCTTAGCTTTCAGCGTCAATATTGCTTACCGGTTGAAAGTTAAGTAGTGTTTGAGCCTCAGCAAGCCTAAGTTTCACTTGATGATGATTGGTGATGTGCGATCACTACGTCCCATAACCTCATCTGGTGCAAAATTTGTATTGCTTCGGACAATAGTTTCAATACAAATAAAAAACCCCGACTTCATCCTTTCTTGGCAACTTTCTGAAATGAATAGTGACGAGAGCGGATTTCAGCGTCAGATTTCTCTATTTATTAGGTACCTCCTCCTCGGTCTCAGGATCGCTAGATGGAATTTCATTAGTGTTGCTGTGAGCACGAGAATCTTGATGTTGTTGTTGTTGTTCTTCAAATTGAATCCATCTTGCTACTTCTTCATTATGTTGGATTTGAGCAACTATTGGATCATGGTAAAAATCGCCAGCGGCTCCACCTTTATAATCTTGTCGTTGTTGTTGCCAAGCAAATATTGTATCATGACTATCAGAAATATGTACTCCATAATGAGTATGACGACGATGACGTGGATCTTCAGAGCCATCAACAACAACTTTGCCTTTGCCCTTATCAGCTCTGCTACCTCGACTAGACATGATGCTTTGTGGATGATAAGAGTAAGATTTAAAAAATTTCAAATTTGAGAAACTTGAGAGAGATAAGTAAGATAGCCTGAGAATAGAGACTTGAGAATTGAGAGGGAGAGAGTACAAAGTAATAATGATATTGATAGAGAAAAAGAGATTAGACAGAGAGATTGAAATTTTGGTGTGAGTGAAAATGGTGTATGAGATGGAGTATTTATAGGTGAAAATAGGGGAGGGGGAATTTTGAAATTTGAATTTGAATTTTTTTGAAAAAAAAAATCACCCGAACAGATAGTTTGGAGCACAAATCGACGGTTTTGGGTACAAACCGGCAATTTGTGCTTCCTAACCTCCAGTTCCACATTATCAATCCGCCCTCGATTGTTTCCAGCCTTTGATCGATATCACACAGATTGTAATCTCAATTGTTGAAAAAAATAGCACAAACCGACGGTTTGACCGCCTAACCATCAATTTCTAACAGCTGGTTTGTCATTTTCGCTACCTCCAAACCATAACCGGATTGGATATTTCCGGTTGACGATTATGGTTTACAAATCGTAACCGTCCTGATGGTTTGGAAACCGCCGAAAACCGGCAAACCGACTATTACAAACTGTCGGTTCGATTACAATTGGGCGTCTCTAGATTATACACATAATTAACTATTTATGGATTATATGAGGGATATGACTAAAATAATCTATCAATCCCACGTTTACTATAAAAGAGTATTATTATGATTAAAACAATGAAAGAATAATCTATCATTTAATATGACAGATTATATATATACACATATAAAGTCATCTTTACTAAATTACCCTTCTATTATCAAAACTAGGAAATTGTGTTCAAACAAAGTATAAAAATTCTCAAATGTACAAGTTATATTTTTTCGATTTCTTAGGCTCGGCTTAGATTTTTTTTTAATTCCTTAATAAAGTATTTACACAATTATGTTAGCTCATAATATTTAATTTGTAAAGTGATTGTACTTTACAAATATAATTGAATAGCTAAAAATAGATGCAGATCTATTTCAAAATTTATGTCATTCACAAAATAAATAAATAAATAAATAATTTGAGGATAACTTTCAAATTCTTCCAAACTCAATCCAACATTGAATAAACAAGTTACAATCCAATCAAATCAAACCAAGAAAGGATCAAACACATCCAAACACAATTACTTACGAAATCAAGCAAGAAAATCAGATTATAAACCTTGCAAAAGCTTAAATTTCGGAATTTCAGCTGCATTAATTTAGCAGATAGCTTCTGCAAAAAAAAAAAAAAAAGAGTCGGAAAAGAAAGAAAAAAAAAACAAAAAGATTTTCCACGAACTTGCAGGACAATGGAGAGGAGATAATGAAAGTCGAACGATGATAAATTTCAATTATCCATCTCTCCACTTCAGAAAAGTCGTCTGCAATTTTTGGGTTAGGATTTTCTAATTCATCAATTGTGATTCAAGGGTAATTTAGTAATTTTTCCATGAAAGGAAGGGTAGGTTGGTGTTTGCAACAATAATTATTAGGCAAATACTTGTATGCACTAGATGTATATAAGCTTATATCAGACGGTCAACACATTTGACCGGGTCAAACGCCGGTCAACGCGCGTTGACCTGGTCAACCCGTAAAAAAGAAAAATGATAAAGTAGATGATACTTTTTAAGAATACAGATGATACTTTTTGAATTTTGAGTGATACTTTTTAGTATTACGGTTGATACTGATTTTGAGGGTTATTTATTTATTTTGGCCGATACTTTTTAAGGATACAGGTGATACTTTTGAGCTTTTGAGTGATACTTTTTAATGTCATAGTTGATACTGATTTTGAGTTGACCGGATCAACGCGTGTTTTCCGTCATTAACCGGTCAACATGTTGACCCAGTCAATGCGCCTGATGGTGCACCTAGTGCACACAGGTGCTTCTCTAATTATTAATACTCAGCTGAAAGATTTCTCCAATCAGAAGCTTTTGGCAGGATATATATATCCTGTAAATAATCTCAAAATTCAATATAATCCCAAATATTTTTCATCCTTCAAAGTAAATAATAGATTACCCTAAACTATTTTTGTCTATCTAAGATAATCAATCAAAGTAAACGCCCAGCCGTACTGAATATAGCTAGCTAGCTGGTGTTCAATGGAGGCATCTCTTCGAATAATTTATAATAAATTTTATTATATTTTATATTTTATTTCATCGTTCTCATAATATATTAATTAAAATAATGGTACAAATATCAATTACACGTAAATATAAGATGAACACAAAATAAAATATCTGAAGAGAGGAAAGTGTATTATTCTCTCTCAAAATAAGTGAAGTGGACTTCAATAATCAGATTACAAAACAAAATGATTTATATTATTTTATAAGAAAAGATACTATAGTTTAAATGCTAAATATGTATAACACATAAAAGACAATAAAAGCTTAATTGGTATATATATAAAAAAAATGTTGTGATGGAATAGGTATGTGTGTCTTGCGTGAAATGCGGCCAACAACCTTCACTAAATGCAAACGTGCTCTAGTAAATGCGATAACAGATCTGATTTAATGGCAAAAAAAAATAAAAAAATCATTCCCACATGTAATAACTATAATCTTATAGATTCATTTTTCCAGTAATTAACCCGTTGAGTTTGAAATGGGATCACCTGTACCATTTCATGATGCAACTCTTCAATATTTTTTTAAAAAAATATTATTTTTTTGTTTTTAAATTTATTATGATTTATTTTAATTTAAATTTTGTATTTAGGGTTCATCCATCTCTAATTAGGATATATTAAAAATAATAATAATAAAAAAAATTAGTTATGCAACACCAAATGTAACACAAATGGCAACAGAGGATCTGTTCTGATTAAGTTTGAGTTCAAATTTTCTGTTACACTTCTATGTGTTGCATTCCGTGTTTCACTATAAAATTTACGATTTTAATAATATTTAATATAAAATAAAAATCAATTCTAACATAAATAATCATAGTCAATATTTATCAACAAAAAAATAAATTTAAAAAGTTTATAAAATTTAATTTTGAATTAATCAACCATAATAATGAATTATTAATTGAAAATAGAAAATTAAATACTAAAAAATAATTATAAACCCTAATTAGGGTATGGTGAATCCTAAAAAAATGTTAAAATTAAACTAAATCACAAAAAATATAATTGAAGAAAAAAAATATAAAAAAATACATAATTTAAAAGTATAACACGAAGTGGAACACGAAGAGTATAATAAGAAATCTCAAATGATTGAGTTTGCATGACACAATCTCCTCCTCGGTTACTTAGTAGGGCCGGGTAGGCTATCCCGTCAACATTTTTTTGATCGAACTATCTAGAGCAATGCACCTATAATTAACGGCCGCGAGTAATTTAAAAAGTAAATCAATATGATACAAACATATTAATTTTTAAATTTAAATCCATTAAGCTTATGCTAAAACAAACAACTCATGTCCTACTACAATATTTGAATATTTGAATTAAGACAAAAAATCCTAAAAGGTGGAGTAATAACTTTTTCCTATTGTTAATTTATTCTATTAGATGTTTTGTGAGTGGAAGCAAATTGCACATGAACTAAACTTCATGCACAGAAAATGTTGAAAATGTAATTTAATTAATCGTTTTAGCAATTATATGTGACAGAAATTGGTGACCTGTTCGATCGCCCTCTTAGCTGGCTTGTTTCTCTCCCGTTTGCACAATTTTGTAATCCTTGTTCAACGTTGAGACCCTAATCGCATTAAATACACTGACATGCATGTAGCGGGCCGGGCCGGACAAATCTTCTTATTTGGGCTTTAGAGTGGCATGAAAATAGAGGTTGCAATATATTTTTCTTTCAAGACTTGAGAGATTGGAGTATTTTATTCCTAAATACAGCCCTCTAAAGTGACTTAGTGCCGCACTATACATGAGAGTCTATAATTGAATCCCAGGATTCGAATTCCACCAACACTTTCTAAATCATGTACACTTGTTATACAATTATATGATTTTTCGATTCACATGTAGCAATGTGGATTTTTTTACATCACAATAAAAATATAATAACAGCGCAACGTCCGGTTATCTATCGGGCGGAAGATATTTAATATGAGACGAGATCCTTTTAGTACATTTTTTATGTTCACTATTAAAGCAATGTTTGGTAGCCTGGATAAAGTTATATTAGTAAAGGTATCCAGCAATAACCGTGTGTTTGGTAGCCACTACAAAAAAATCGCGTTTTAGCGACGGATTTTTCCGTCGTTTAACGACGGATTAACCAACCGAGCCGCCGAGCCATGGGGCATTAGCCGCGGCTCAAGCTGAGCCGCCAAGTCGAGCCGTGGAGCCTGAATTAATTCAGGCGAAATCTGCGCTCCAGAGGATTCGAACACAGGCCAATGGCCTTATACCCTAAGGCTCTAACCAAGTAGGCTAGAAGGTATTTACGTTAAAATATACAACTAGTATATATATATACACACAAAACCTATTTTCATTGATTTTTTATTTTCAAATTAAATAATTATATAATATAAAGTCCTAAAAATTATTAAAATAAAAAATTATTAAAAAGTAATAAATTAGTAATTTAAATATAACAAAAGATATAATATATTAAAAATAATAAAAAAATAAAGATAATAAAATAAAATAAATAAAAATATTAAAAAAAATTCATATTCATAATTGAAAAATAAAAAAATATTAAAAAATAATATAAATATTAAAAAATTAAAAAATAATATAAAATATTAATAAAATTAAAAAATAATATAAAATATTAAAAAAAAAATAAAAAACAAAATAAATCTGAAAAATAAAATAAATAAAAAATTAAAATTTTAAAATAATTAATTTCAAATTCGTAAATTAAGTATTAATTGGGAAATTAAAAATTAAAAAAAATAAAAATTAAAAAAATTAAAAAAAATGGAAAAAAAAAAAAAATAATGACGGAATTATTCCGTCGCTATTCCGTCGTTAAATTTAAAAAAATATTAAAAAAATTAAAAATTAAAAAAAAATTAATTTCTAACGACGGATTTTTCCGTCTTTAATATAGCGACGGAAAAATCCGTCGTTAGTCCGTCGTTATATTAAAAAAATAAAATTAAAAATATTAAATTCAATTTTTAACGACGGATTTTTTCTGTCGTTACGTTAAAGACGGAAAAATCCGTCGTTAAACGTCTCATTCACAATCCGTCGTTAATCTAGCGACGGATTTTATTCCGTCGTTAAATCCGTCACTAAAACGCGATTTTTTTGTAGTGAGCCATTGCTTGTTCACGCAAGGCCCGGGGTATAATTTACTGATTCGGCTGGACAATGTATCCGACCCCCCCTCGGTTACAGTTTCTAGACAAGGTATCCGACGCCCCCCTCAGTCTACCAAATAAAACAATGTACGAAACAGATGTGTGAAGCAATCTAGTATATTTATCTTAATAACCAAACATACAATTAAAATAGCTAATACGCAATTATCTTTCAAAGCAATCCAGATTTTATTAATGTGGGTATATTCGTACCAGTATACCAAACATTGCCTAAGTTTATTACTAAAATAATGTTTATCATACAAATACAAATTATTGTAATAAAATCAATCATAGTTAATATTTTTCGTTAAGTCGTCCTAACATTTTTAGAAATTATATAACCTAATTATGAAATAGTGAACCATAATAATACATTATTAAGTAAAAAAGGAAAAATTAAAAAATAATTATAAACATTAATTGATTGAAATAATTAAATCTCAAATAATAATTTTAAAAATACATAAAACCGCAAGAAGTTGAAAATGAATAAGAAAAAAAATGAAAGATAAACTAATAAAATTAATATTGGAACACATTTGCTAAAATATGTGGCGAATAGTGATGAGATTAGTAATTAGTAAACGTCTCTTAATTTATAGTATAATCGAAGGATTGAAATTTGTGTCATGATCCGCAAAACACGGGTACATCCTTTATTACACATTTAATTTACACCCAATTAATTCGTAATACTAATTCTGGGGAATTGAGGTTTTTGTTTTTTGTTTTCTCATTAACCCACACCCCTGCAGATGTGATCAGACAAAAATTCATATACTAATTTAATTTAATATAATTCACGCGCGAAATTCTAGACATGTTAAGAAAGCCCAGCCCGGCCCAAGTTTTTTAAGGCCCTACTTTCTTTTATTGTAGCCACAAAATCATTTTCTTAACAAATATACATACATAGATGGATACAAATTGGATTCACCCGGTTCAAATTTTTTAGTTAGTTTAATTTGGTGTTATATTGATTTGATTTGACTCTATGATTTTTATATATACATTTATAGTTATTTATTAATGAATTTAATTAAAATGCTACAATATGAAATAATTATTAAAAATTTCCCATCAAATTCTCTTGCGAATTATTTTGATTCAGTGCTTGTTATTCAAGCTTTGACCGACCTTCATCTCGATAGTGTTATTATTGATTCTGATATGATTGAGATGATGATTTTGACTTAACAAAATTTAGTTGTGGATATTTTTCATATTTATGAGTTATGACTATGTAAATGTTGTTGCGCAATCGTTAATTCATCACGTGTTGAGTATTTCTAGTCGAGTCAAGTTGATACTGACATTGTTTTCCTTTATGAGTAATTAATCTACAAAATTGGTGGACTTTGCTGATTCAATAAAATTAGTGGTCGAAAAATATTAGACAATCCGGTTGGACTGGTTCACTCAAAATTATTTTATGTGTCTACTATAGTTAGATAATATATAATTTGTATTTTTATATATTTTATTAAATTTAAAAGGTCTATAGCCCAAGCATACCATACCCTATTTCCATCAATCGACTTAAACAGAGGCCTCTTTTTCTCAACTAGACTAAATATTCAATTCAGGTTTTACAGTTATGTGGGAATGACGAGTTAATATTTCTTATTTCTATCAAAATTTTATAAAGAATAAAACAATTAGAAAAGATAAAAGTAACGAAATTCAACAACATCCTTTTTTTTTGCAAGTTACAATACTATTGGAAATTTTAAGTGGATGTGCTTTGGTACTAGAGGAATTTACATATGCAATTTATTTATTTATCCATTTGAATAAAAGGTAACAAATACATGCTCTTATCGTCGATTTATCTTTCACCATTTTTTCACATCTCTTTAGTCGAAACTTTTTTTTTTTGCGGTAATTAATTACCAAAATGTGAAAAAAAAGAAGGTGAAGAAAGGGTGAAAGATAATCAGATAATAAATTGCAAAATTAAAATTGTATTTCAAAGGAATATGCATCCTCTCCATTGTTGTAGCTTTTTCTTCATTTTTGGAGGTCGCAGAACAACTTTTATTGCAGTATCAAACACGGCCTTCACATTCTGAAAATTTAGTGCAAAAAAATTGAAAATTTTGATTAAGAAAACTGGTTAAATTACGTAGTGGTGTTGGTGATAATAGACTTAATAGTAGTAGTAATATATGATAAATAATGAGCAAATTTAATTTAATTTAAATTTACCTGTTGAGTTTTAGCACTGCACTCAATATATGCCACAGCTCCGATCATCTTCCTCAATTCTTCACCCTGGTTTAAATGAGAGCAAATATATTCACTAATAAGAAACTGTTATTTTCTTTTTTAATAAAGGGCTCACAATTACTACTCAGATAATCAAATATCGTGTGACATGACTAAATTATGTCTTCGTGCGATAGCCATCAAACTATACAGAAGATGTAAATCGTACTAATTAACAAAATGGCATAAATATATGCTCGTAGTCTCGTATACGATTACAAACATAGCTAGATTAAATAACATGAATTAATAATAATGAATATTTTGCAAATAATTAAGAAATCCAATTGAGCAGGACCACATATATACCTGCGCTGCTGTTATAGCAACTGCACTAGGATGATCAATTAGATATTGCTTATCTTCTCTCAAATCTGCATTTATATATAAATGGATGAGCTCGTGAATATTTTGGCAGAAAAAAAAGACTACTTAACTAAAAAAAAAGTGATTAATCACTCTATTTTATAACAGGGAGAAATTAATCTAATTCGAATTCTTACCAGATTTGGTTCCAACAAGAACAATTGGTACATTTCGAGTGTAGTGCCTTAGCTCAGGAACCCACTGCATTCAAATCAAGAGAAAACAAATTAGTTGATATATATATATATATATATATATATGTATATAACATATTGTAGTATTGTTTTTCAATGTACACGACTTTCTTTATTCTCTATCGTGTTTCAAACTCGTGTTTTATTAATTTCAAACACGGCATGCTTCAGACATGCTCGGAGAAAATTTGAATACGAGCAACATAACAGAAGATCCGGACTGATCTTCTATAATGAAGATAACAAGATAAAAAAAAATAAAATACAATGAACTTGGGAAAAAAAATTAAGAAACTATAACCTTCTTGTATATATTCTCATAGCTGGCTTTGCTAGTTATAGAAAATGCCAGTAGAAACACATCAGCTCCTCTGTAACTTAGAGGCCTCAACCGATTATAATCTTCTTGCCCTGAAAATTGCATATATATATCACAAACTGTAACAAAAATATAATCATCACACATAATAATTTCTTCAAATTATTGTACAGAATTTGAATTAATTACCAGCAGTGTCCCAGAGGCCTATATTCACCGTGCTTCCATCAACGATCACGTTGGCGCTGAAGTTGTCGAAAACAGTTGGAACATAATCCTAGATAAGATCCAACATTTGATCCAAATTATTATTTTTCAAAAAATGCTCAATTCACAAACTAGGATCATATCAGAGAGAGAGAGAGAGAGAGAGAGAGAGAGAGAGAGAGAGAGATCAACATCGTGTTATACCGTAGGGAAAGTATTACTCGTGTAAGAAATGAGCATGCATGTCTTCCCCACTGCTCCATCTCCCACAGTCACACACTTGATGAATCTAGCAGTACTCATCTACTTTGTTAGAATGTGATTTTTTTTATTTTTATTTTTGGCTGAGTTAATTTGTAGCTTCTCTACTATCTGGTTTTATAGTACATAGTGTTTCTCAAATATCTAATCTGATGTAAGAAAAATGCATAAAGTGGGGGAATAACAGAGAAGTAATCTTGAGGGAAAACAAATGGTAATTGAGAAGTTTTGGAATTTTTTAACAACCTAGAAAATGATTGCTGCATGACTTTTGTTATATCTTAAAGTTGAAGGACAGGATTGTAGGAAATTAGGTGTAGTGCTGATAGTTTGTTGCTTAAGTGTTGAAAAAGGAAAGAAATTTATGATCAAGAGGGGTTGGATTGCTTCATTTATAACTAATCTACTATGATTATTTGGTCTGTTGATTTAGGAAATTCGTGAAATGTAGGACTTAACTGGTTTATTTGAGGTTATCCTTTTTTGGAAAATAATGATTTTGAAGTTTCATCAAATTCAAATTGGGAGAGTTTTATTGACACTATTGTAGTGTATGTAGTGAGAAAAATCTAAATATTGTAAAATGTGTAATGATTGACAACCTACCAGTTGGCATGTTAATGATCCCATTAGGCTATATGATGGTGATATTAAATACAAAGATAATTGTCATTTAAATCACCACTCTTGACTCATTATTAATATTTAATTTAATTTGCCGTTACTTTTGAAATGCTTCAATAATAATCTGATTTTTCAATTCGTAGCAATTTTGACACTTATAATTTTGTCGACATTCGACCTGGCAGATAATGTGACATGTAATTAAATTGAAATCAGAGGGTTAGGGACTTAATGTGCTTGTCTAAGTGCAACCAAACATGTTGTTTTGAGGATACACAAGGATTATAGGCAATTAAACTTAATAAGTAGTTTTTCTAAAAGCTATGATATATATTTTAATAAAAATTCAATTTATTCATTCAATATTTAATATTATAATTTTTTTCTTCGTTTCCTTTACCCCCTTTTTCTTAGATTAGCATTCGTAACATGGTATACGTCATGTAAGACAATTAATATCGAAAATAGAGAAATCTTGGATTTTCTTATAAAACATATGTAAAAAAAAAATAAAATTGCAAAATCCAAGAGGAGTAGATTCCTTTGCTTGGAGAGATCATGGAGGGCTGTGAGCCTGGGCTGGCCCGTTTGAGGATACTACTTAATTAAGTCCAACTTGAATCTCAGCAAATAAATTCTAAAATCGCCTTTTTTTTATTAATGTGGATTTTAATTTAATAATTTATTATTGATTAAATGATTTGAATTTTAAAAAATGAAAAGAAAAAAAAGATACAAATTCATTTAAATTCGTCTTCCAATTAATGTTCCACCTTGTGAGATGCACATTTTTAGTACAAATTTGCAAAACAACTATATTATATTGTAGTTTGTTGATGCTAGGGAAAATAATTTAGATCTTTAAACACATAATAAGAAGTAAAAAAAAAAGGTTAGCCTTCATTCTCATTATATTATTATCATTATCATACTAATAATAATAACAAATAACAATAATGAATTCTCTAATGCAAGATTTAAATAACATGCTGCAACGCATTTCAATATTGTATGTTGGTACAATATTAATCAAAGTAGACATTATCGATTAACTACTAAGTGAATCAGGCTGAGCCCTTTATTGCCATTTAATAAATGAAGATTCGATGTTGTCCTTAAATGCACTTAAATCAATACCGTTGAAATAGTAGGATATAAAAATAAATATCTCTCATCACATATAATTAATCTCATCTTAATATATATATCTCTTAAAAACATTACAAAAATATGTATTTTGAATTTTTTTTTTTTAAAAATTCGGGTAGTGCAATTAAGGCCGGGCCCATTAATTCTGCGCAACACAATATCGCCCTTTAAGCTACTTGAGCCCAGAAAATGGTGTTTCAATTTAATTTCCAATCTCTATATTAGTGTTCCTTCATTTTCATAGTATAAAATATAGCTACATTTTTTTTTTGTGGGTAGTAGTCGGATTACATAGATACATTATAGATATAAAGGCCATGGATACGAATCCCAACATCTAAGAAATATCCATTGGGTTTTGGTTCATATTAATTAGAAATATTTATTTGTGTGAGAATTGAAATATTGCTTATCTTATTGTAATTTATTATTTATTTATTATAATTTCATTGCATAAATACTTTGTCTCACACGTACAGTGAATTAGTAGTAATTAAGCAATAAAGTAATTAAGCAATGAAATTATAATAATCAAACAGTAAAATACAATAAGATAATAAGTATTATCATTTCTCACACCAAGATATTTTCTCACTAGAACACAACCCATATTCATTTTATACATCATATTTAATTTAAGTAAATTGATATCAAGAATTATATATTATTTGTCTTCGGGAATAATGCTAAGAAGAAACAACCAAATAAAATTAGAAAGTCTATTTCCTCGCAACTAGAACCTCTACTGATTAATTTAATCGCTAGTTAACAGTAGATTGATTTGATATATCCCTCCTCCAATGAAGACGACATTTATTCAAATGAAAAATATATAAGTTTCACAATTGACAGAACTTGACATGAACTTAAATCTGCCCCGGCCCTTTAATATAGCTGATCGAGAAAGCACATAGGAAAAGGTGAAAGAAGATTATTGGAGCTTACAAAAATAATTTCTGCGGCTCCATTTTTAGAAAAAAATGATATATAACGTCTGAACTACCACCTTTTTAAATATAAGGCTGTGTAACAAATAGTCAAGTTTCTTATGTTCTTAACGGTGCTTCGTTACATATTCCGAACTTATAATTAATATATACTATTTGTATGTGTGTGTATATATACATATATATTTAGGATTTGGTTCAAATAAATATTAGTCATCGTGTGAAAATTAGGAACAATACTTATTTATTATAATTTTATAGCTTACTTTATTATATATATATATATATATACATATAATGATCATGTAACATTTTTATTATACTTTTAAATGTTCCACATTATTATAAATAAATAAAATATATACTACTTATAGTAGCACCCTTGGGGTGGACTATTTGTGGAGTGAAAAGATATTTATAACCAAAAGATTTGGAGGTTGAATTTATCAATGGCCGCCAATTTACGTGAAATACCATGCTATCCTAGGGGGTAATGTCTTAAGTGGCACAATAGATCTATTGTAACAAATATCACGATAATTCTATTATGCCACTTGAGATAATATCATTGGGGTAGCATAGACTTAGCTCCAATTTACCACATAAAAAAGGGAAATTAAAATAGCACTTTAGGGAGTTTTTGAGAAAAGCACTACTGCACGAGTGGTTCATTTCGCATTTATTGCCCTACAATTATTGTTAGACCACACAAATTACGAAAATCTAGTCTAATAATGCGGTCACATAATTAGACACATTCACATTCCCATCAATCCATTGTAAATTATACTATTCCCGATTCACAATATTGTTATTCTATACTTTTAATTTTGTTTCATAAAATGTATCATTTTATATAATCGAGATAAAAATTTTATTTTTTTTTATATTTATCCTCATTTAATGCATTCAAACAACTATATGTAATTCATTTAATGCATTCACATAATGGTGTATAAGGTAATTTAATTATCTAATTAATATTTTTATTAACATATGTGCATTCATCCAAAATAATACTTATTTAGAAACTGAAGGAGTAGTATTCAAATATAATTAGTTCTTTAATCATTAATTAACACCCACACATATGGGGTGGTCTTGTATGCACTAAGTGCATATCAGACAGTCAACGTGAACATCAAAATCAGTATTAACTGTAACACTAAAAAATATCACTCAAAAGTTCAAAAGTATCACATGTATCCTTAAAAAGTATCGACTAGAAAAACAAAACCAGTCAAAATCAGTATCGCACGTAACAATAACAAATATTATTCAAATTCAAAAAGTATCACCCGTTTTGATTTTTTTTTTTTGCGCAATGACATAAATTGCGCATGCAATGACATAAATAAATAAATAATGAACATTATATCGGGATTACGTACTAATATATACGATTGTATGAAAACCTAATCCCTTAATTTGATTATTGATATTAATGGAGTTCAGAAAAGTTGTTTAGATGAATGATTACATTAACCAAAGTGGTTAAGTTGTTTTATTCGAATATAATAAACTGTCGGATCAATTCTTGAACACTAAATGCAACGCATACGTACGTATAGATCAATCGATTACAATTTACAGACCTACTTAATTATTATTCAATAATGCTAGCCAGCCAGATTCTGGCCAGCCAGAATCTGATTTTTTAATAATTAATAAAATTGTATTATTAATAAATTAATTATGTTAATTATTAAATATTATGTTTTTATTATGTTGCCCTTCTATCATGAAATTAGTGATTGTAATTGTCCCAAATAATATTGTTGATTTTTTGGGAAATATTTGATCGGTAATATTCATTAGAAGCGGATTTGTTTTTAAGCAGACATTAGAAGTGGATTTTTTTAGCAGACATTAGAAGCGGATTTTTCACCAATAGTTGGAGTAGGACCCACGCATGCTCATGATTAGCGAGCCTTACTTATGAATTAATTAGCATAAATTGTGTTTAATAGATCTGAAAAATAATAAATTTGTTTCATTATGTCCGTGTACTTTTTATTTAATATCAAGAAGTCATTTTCGACAAATTTGTCTAAACCTAACATTGTCTTTTGAAAACGGCCATGTTGATAAAAAAAAAAGAAAGTAAAATTAAGTAGAATCATTTACTAAAACAAAATAAAATGCACAAAGCTATCCAAATAAGCATATAGTTTGATAGTTTACACTCCAAATTAAATCACATATTCCAGTAAAAAATAATTATTAATTTATATAAAATAATTATAACTTGAGATTGCTTATTATATCATGTTAGAAACAAAATTATGAAAGACAATATTTTTATGGTTCAATTCAGTCTGTGTTAGCTACATTCATGGACTAGATATTAAAGAGAAGAATTCTATTAAACGTGCGGATACAAATTACAAAAGGGAAATTTTACACACCACTTCCATTTTATTCTTGACAACCTCCATTATTTTATAAAATATAAAAATAAACATGATAAGACTTTTTTACCCCTAGCCTCCAAAATCTAAAACTATAGAGCCCCATCCTTTTTCATACAACTAAAAAATCGAGATACTCTAGAGAACGTACCAAAAATCATAGTCCCCTCCATCCCAATTTTTTTATAACATGCACACCACCGAGTTGATTAAATGTGCAAAATGGTTTTACGTCAAAAATGATAATAAACAAGGTTGATTTCTTTGCATCCTACATGATCCTTATAATTCATAGTATGAATAATGATTTTCGATTAACTAGATCGTACAAAGTGTAGTGCAGCAATCTCGAACTATGCCACTATGGATACCACATATTAGCTAAAATGTCTCCAAGAACTTGCAATTTATTTCAAGCACACTAATATCTATATTCATTTACCAAAATCAGAAAAAATATCGAAAAACAAAGCGAATTATTTCTCTTATTCATTATTACATGTCGGTGAAAACTATCAGCAATTTTCATCTTGCATTGCCATCAATCACTAGCTAGACTCAATAATCCTCGTTTCGATCTCTATTATGAGTTTTGGTATATCCCAAATATATATATATATATATTTATATTCTCTAGCGTTTCTCTTTTTTTTTTTTAATTATTTTAAAAAGGATGGAGTTATAGTGTAAGGATTATGACAAAGTTTTTGTTTTGGGGGGCCAAGGAGATGAAAAAGCCTTATCATATTTTTTGTTTATAACTTACCATTACAAAATAGGGTAATGTATCCATAACCTTGAAAACCCTAAGGTCCATAACAGATTAGGCTTAAGAAATAAACCCAAAACCATAAAAACGAGCACAAAAATAACATACCCCAAAGCACATATCACATTTAATTTTAGGGCCAGATTATTCAAGGCATCCCAACATATCATACGAAATTGTCTATTGCACATTTGGTGTTGAATTTCCGATTGCACAGTACTCTATTTTTTAATTCTTTTTTTTTTTTAATTTTTCTTTGATTATGCTTTAATTTAATTTTAAACTTGTTATTTAGCGTCCATCCTACCAAATTATAGTTTAATATAATTTTTCTATATTTAATTTTTCAAATAATCAATTAATAACTAAAAATTAAAAATTAAATACTTAAAAATTACAATGCATTCTAATTGGGTAGGATGAATCCTAAATAATAAGTGTAAAATTAAACTAAAGAATAAGAAAAAAAAATTAAATCGAATAAAAAAATTGAAAAAAAAAAATCGAGTGTGCAATAGAGAATGCAACACCGGCCAAATGTGCATGTAATAGAGAAATAAAGTTACCAACATATCGCATTTTCTTAACTTTGATGAAAAAAGACATCAATTAATATATTTACGGGACTTCAAAAGTATATAAAAACAATTCAATTTTTATTTTGGGAAAAAATATATTGTGAATTGAACTAAATAGATAAAGAGTTTATCATTTCAAGCTAAACGGTTAAAAGGTATCATGAGATGCAAAAAGTAGTTCGATCAACGAGTAGCCCTTAAATACTATATATATTGATGAAATTCATGCACTACGTTATCTGCAAATTCCACCTCACCATTAAAATAGTTTTTTTTTTTTTGAGCCAAAATGGGTAATTATATTAGAGCATAAAACGTTTCGTACTCGGAAAGTTAGACAGCAAAAAAACTGGAATATCACCGGTGTGAGAGAAAAAAATAGTTATTATTCTATTAAGAGAGAAAAAAAACCAAAAACAAGAAATAAAAAATAATCCCTTCTTATTCAAACAAGAATGTGGTTTTCCGGTGGGAGGGTTTTCCACCGATTTGAGCTCTCCGTTGTTCATCTTCTGACGCTAGTTTCCCTTGTTGAACCTCGAAATTTGCAGAGAGCTTTCAACAATTCGATTTCGGCAGCTTATGTATTCGGAGATTCGACGGTTGATCCAGGCAATAATAATTTTGTCTTAACTCCTTTCCGAAGCAATTTTCCTCCTTACGGCAGAGACTTCGCCGGCGGCATTCCCACCGGAAGGTTTACACTGATGGTCGGCTCGCTACCGATTTCATAGGCAAGTTCACTTTTTAACGTTGTTTAATTTTCACAAAACATGTATAAAAGCTTTTGTAAGATCAAAATTGGGTACACTATCCATGTCTAGATTCACTTTTGCATTTCGCATACAATTGTATAGGTGCATGAATACTCGTGCAAACGGTCTTACTTAAGAGTCTATCACTTCACAAAATTAATGTTGTTTGTTCATGTATAACTATATATTTATGTATTATTGCAATATGATTTTGGAAGAAATAATGATTTAAGAAATAAAAAAAAAGGTGCATATATTGGTATAAAAGAGTACGTGCCGCCGTATTTGGAGCCGACGCTAAGCCTTGAAGAGTTGAAGAGTGGGGTTAGTTTTGCTTCTGCTGGCTCTGGACTCGACCCGCTCACACCTCAACTACTCGTAAGTTTAAATTAAGAAATCATTTTGTTTTTAGTTTTGTTCTCTCTACTCGTAAGTTTAAATTAAGAAATCATTTTGTTTTTAGTTTTGTTCTCTCTCTCTCTCTCTCTCTCTCTCTCTCTCTCTCTCATATATATATATATATATATGTATATATATTTGGAATATTGACGATTAAATTGATCTTGCTCCCACTACATGAAAACAACCTAATTCCGATGGATAAATTTCGATAGGTATTTAATCCGTTGGAATTTTTGTGGAATGGATTTTACCGGTTGGAACTTATTTTAAACTTTCAAATATTTTTAATTTGGGATACCACTTTTTGGTCTCAACTATTGTGGTTTTGATTTTTTTTTTAATCTCACAACGTTCGATTAATTATAATTTGAGGTATCGCTTAATTTGTAAGAGTTTAGCAAATATGTTATGAAATTCAAATTTAGAAACTGCAACTGTAGCCGAAATGGAAATTCATCATGAAAATGCAAAAGTATTCATGAGAAACATATAATGTATAATAAATGATTTATAATAAAGAGTGTTGAGTTACTATATTTCACATATAAATAATTTGGTCCCATGCGGTTTTAGTGTTGTGAATTGAATGCCAAGGTTGTTTGTGATAGTTAATTTATTGATAATTAATGGATGTACAACTTCTGTAATCATCAAATTAGGCAAATTCATTATTGATTTATTGATGTTAATTATTTTTGGAAAATTTACACTTTGATACCTACATTTTGAATACTTTTTAAAAAATGACCTACTTTATTACTATTAGCAAAACAGTACCCATTTTTTCAAATTTTTTGCAAATCTGACCTCGATCAAATTTTCAGCCTATAATATCTATGTGGCATGCCCAATAAATTTATTTTATTTTTAGTTCATAATTGACATGGAATATCCATGTAATATTTTTTATTAGAGCAAAAAAGCCACACAAGAATTCCAGCGTGCCACATAAATATTTTAAGTTGGAAATTTGATCGAGGTCAGATTTGCAAAAAAATTGAAAAAGTGGGTACTGTTTTGCTAATAGTAATAAAGTGGGTCATTTTTGAAAAAGTATCCAAAATGTAGGTATCAAAGTGTAAATTTCCCATTATTTTTTCCCCTAGAGTATATATATGTTGCAAATTCAATAGGATTTCATCATTGTAGATGTTTTTTTTAAATATCTTATTATAAACATTAATTTTTTTTATTTCTTATTTTAATTCTTCAATTCATTTTGATATATTCTAGAAAAATAATATTACTAACCCATCATTATTTCTAGAAAATTGAAGACATTACGATATATAAATTTTATTTTCAGAGCGTGATTTCTCTGGAAAAGCAACTGGAATATTTCAAAGAGTACAAATTGAGAATGGAAGCAGCGATTGGCAAGGAAGGGACAAAGTCGCTGATCAGCAAAGCCGCTTTTCTAATAAGTGTTGGCACTAACGACATCGTCATTAATTATTATGGCACACCATTTCGCCGAAAAACATACGACATCACGAGCTACCTCCAATTTTTGTTGCAAAATATTGAACAATTTATCCAGGTAATTAATTTTGAGGAAATTTTAGGAAAATTACAATGGCGAATTCGATATATTTAATGGTATTTTCAATATACTCGACACACATTGATCACATGAGATTTCTTGTTGCACTTTCTGCGTTATGTACATGACTCTGTATTGTATTTTCAAATTACGAGTTTTTCTTATATTTGTTTTCTTCAATTTTATTATTTTGTGATTTAATTTAATTTTTTACAATTGTTTATCAGGTTCTCCCACTCTATTAGAGTTTATAATTATTTTTGAGCATTTCATTATCAATTTTCAATTAATAATTCATTATCATGGTTGATTAATTCAAAATTAAATTTTATAATTTTTGTAATTTATTTATTTTGTTGATAAATGTTGACTATAATTATTCATGTTGTAATTAATTTTTATTTTAAAATAATAAATTTGAT
Organism: Perilla frutescens; assembly: GCA_026008535.1. Taxonomy (NCBI): domain Eukaryota; kingdom Viridiplantae; phylum Streptophyta; class Magnoliopsida; order Lamiales; family Lamiaceae; genus Perilla; species Perilla frutescens. The sequence goes on along the minus strand of BRKX01000007.1, from coordinate 14,761,851 downwards.
AATGAAACATGGAGTAAAATACGACGAAGTGCAATAGAAAATTTGAACCGTGTATTGATATTGTTAGAATATAAGATATTAACGCGTATTAATTCTGAAATAAATTAAAAGATTTTAAGTTTGGCCAAGCAGGCCCTAATGAAGGAAGGAGCACAGCTTATAACAGTGGTGGGGATGCCGCCGCTAGGTTGTCTGCCGATCGTCATCACCGCCACCTCCGGTGGTGAAGCCGTAGGCCGCCGGCCTTGCCTCGATTCTCTCTCATCCATAGCTCTGAATTACAATCAGAAGCTCCAAAATATAGTGGCATTAAATATGCGAAATTCTGGCGCCATACTTATTTATGCAGACATATACAAACCCTTAAATGACCTCATCCACAACCCCTCCCACTTTGGTGAGTTAATTTATTTACCATACCATAAATTGTGATTGATTTTTTTTTTTAAGATGTGAGAATATATATATATATATATATATGTGATGTGTTAATATAGAAAGAGGAACAAATTTAATTTGTAGGTTTTGAAGTGGTGAATGCTGGTTGTTGTGGGAGTGGATTGGTGGAAGTAACTTTTTTATGTAATGAAAAATCAGTTGTTTGTGAGAAGCCCTCCAAATATGTGTTTTTCGATTCCGTGCACCCTACTGAAGCGGCCTACAGTTATATCTTCCAGACCTTCCGTCCGCTCATCGATAGCACTATCAAGAAATACGGCTTGTAAGCCGAACGAAATGAAACACTATTTTGGAATAGAGGAACTTAATTCGTCCATTTTAAAACGTTGTATTATATTATATTATATTATATTTTTCTTCTCTCAAACTATATACCAATATGTACAAGATTGTTGTTGTATTTCTTTTTCCTAGCTAGCTATTTCCTTGTCCGATGAATAATGATTTTGTGATTGTATATGAGAAGTACTCGATCAACTTGCTATAGATATATATATTTAATTTGCACGTTTATGAGTGGTGTAAATCAATTGAATCTTTTAGGTAATTAATTTGTTATGTACTACTATATCATGATTTTCAAGGCAGTGATATTTTTATATATGATTACACAAAGTTGGCTTTGTAATTAATTTGGGTTTGGACGGGAACAGTATATACTAATAAGTTCTAGTTCTCGTATATAAGTTTTACTATTTTTTGTACCACAAAAAGGCGATGATATTTTGGTAATCACTCAAAATCGGAAAAATATTAGTTTCTCTATATACTAAAAATATTATTGTTAATATTGAAAAATATTATTTCATGTTGTACTAGTATTAATTATTTTATTTTATGTTTTGCACAAAAGATGGTGCCACCTTTTTATTTACTAAAAAAAAATTAAAATAGACCAAAATAGTAATTAAGATATCTTGAGGTAGGAATTAATCCCGAGATCTTTAATACGAAAATAAAGCGAAAATATAGTAAGTAAAAAATAGTTTGACTACTAGTAGATAAATTGCGTAGAAAAAAATGGAAAGTGGCGCGACTAAAAATGGCGCTAATGTTGGAGCACCTTCGGTACTCTAAAACTACGTTCGACGTCAATTTAGGGTATTTCTGAAGATGCTTTAAATACTTGATGAAACACATCAAATTTTCACCGAAGCAACTCAATAAATCTACTAATTTTTCTCAAAAAAACAAAAAAAAAATCTACTAATTTTTCGCTATAACACACACACACACACGTACTACGATATTCATAAATATATCCATACACAATTTTCTGCCAAAACATGTGGTCTCCCTGCGGTGGAATGTGTCGCGGTCTTTTCCTCGCCGCCGTTGTTTATTTTCCGATGCTGTTTTCAATCGCCGAACCCAGAAGATTACACAAGCCGTTCAATAATACAGTTTCCGCGGTTTTCGTCTTCGGCGATTCGACAGTTGATTCGGGCAACAATAACTACCTCAACACTCTTATGAGAAGCAATTTTCGTCCTTACGGGATAGATTTCTCAGGCCACATTCCGACGGGGAGGTTTACCGATGGCCGCCTCGTCACTGATTTCATAGGCGAGTAATTCTATTAATTGTTTTCTCTATGAAGTTTAGCTTTTCCTATTATGTTCCACGTAGAAGTTATATAAAATTTGTACTTTTTTTTTTTGAGGAAAAACAGCTTCGTATGCTGGGGTGAAAGAGAGCGTGCCGCCGTATTTGCAGCCGGAGCTCTCACTTGAGGAGCTAATGACCGGAGTTTCCTTTGCTTCGGCTGGCTCTGGATTCGACCCGGTTACCGCTAGCATATTTGTAAGTAATATTATTGTTTTCGAATTTAATTAGATGCATGCAGTTGAAGTAATTTGATTCTAGTCTTTAATTAGCTTCTAAATCAAGAAAATCGAGTTTCCATTCAACTGTTTAATTCTATTCACCGATTCATTGTAGGTCGATAAAATGATTTGAGTATTGTATGTTATCAACCCTAATTGACATTTGTTGATGACAAAGAATTATCTTCAGTTTCATAATAATCAATTATTAATTAAAAAAATAATTCTAAATCCTAATTAATTAAATATATAATTAACCTTAATTAAGAACTGTAAAATTAAAGAAAACTACACTAAATTTATATTGAAGAAAACAAGACGGAAGAAACAATTACTCCCTCCGTCCCGATTTAATAGGCTGATTGAAAATTTCACAAAGATTAAGAAAAAAATTGGGAAACACAATTAATCAATAAACTTCCTAATATACCCCTATTTATTTTTTTTGATATTGAATTAATATCTAATGTGAACATATTAAATAGGGGTACATATTAATAAATTAGCTAAATATATACAGAAACATGTCTATATATCGGGACATCCCAAAAAGGAAAACAAGCCTATTAAAATGGGACAGAGGGAGTAAAAAATAAAAATTAATGCGTGTATTCAAATGACCAAATTAAAAGGCAGGGATCGAAGATGTCACGTGTGATGAATTAACTACCAAATAGTATAGTATGCATGCTCAATTAATATTTCAATCATATCGGAGATGACCTACTAGTGGATTGGGCCAACTGTGTCTCAACTCTCAACTTCAAATAACAAGAACATCTTTAGGCGGATGCGGGTTCCTTTGTTTGTTGTTTTTTTTAAAGGCTTATAATACATAAAATAGACGTGACAAATCGATTCTATAGTTGAAAATGTTTAATTTTTCAGAATGTGATTCCGATGAAAAAGCAATTAGAATATTTCAGAGAGTGCAAAACGACGATTGAAGCGAAGATTGGAAAGGAGAAAACGAAGAATTTGATAAGAAATTCGGCATTCGTAGTAAGCGCCGGCACTAATGACCTCTTCATGGGTTATCATATGCCATTTCGAAAAGAGACCTCCAACATCACTACATACCTCAATATGTTGATGGAAACTGCAAAAGAATTTCTTCAGGTATGTTTCCACCTGATCAGATTCTCTATTCCACTTTTTTTGACGTGAATGCGCTCTAATTTTTTTAGTGTGTTTTTTATTATATTTTCTTCAATTTTAATTTATAGTGTTGTATTTCAATTTTACAATTATTGATTAGAGTTGATTATTTTCAATTAGAGTTTATAATAATTTTTTATTTTTAATTTTCAAGCTTTAATTCATAACTGATTATTAGAGATTGAATAATTAAAATTAGGATTTATAATGTTCTTAGTTTAGATAATTAGTTATTAATAGATGCTAACCAAATGTTGATGAATAACTATTATTAAAATAATAAATTTGACGACTGGGTACATGAAAAATGTGGGATAGATGATTTTATCTGAGCACAGTCTATATCCTTTTTGGATAACATAACTGGGGTTTACATGCAGGAATTAAGAAAGGAAGGAGCGCGGAATGTAGCGTTGGTGGGGTTAACTCCGATCGGGTGCGTGCCGGCCGTCTTGACCTTAAACCCCGGTGAAGGTGGCATAGGCGAACGCAATTGCAATGATTCTCTATCATCTGCTGCAAGGGAATTCAATAAGGAGATCCTGAAAGTGGTGAAACCAATGAAGAGTCACAATTTCAGAATTTTGTATGCCGATATATACAAACCCTTAGAAAACATGATCAAGAACCCTTCCGAGTTTGGTGAGTTTCCCTTTATTAATTTTTCGTGGCTCAGCTCAAATGCAGTAGGGCTACATGCTAATGGTACATTTGTTTCTACTTTTAGGGTTCTTATTTGTTTGGAGGACAAACGAGGAGAGAGAGAGAGAGAGAGAGAGAGAGAGAGAGAGAGAGAGAGAGAGAGAGAGAGAGAGAGAGAGAGAGAGAGAGAGAGAGAGAGAGAGAGAGAGAGAGAGAGATAAATAGTAATTGTATTCATATTGTTTCTCGATCGTGTGATACTAATTAATCTCACATTAATTAATTATAACTATATAATTAGCAATAACATTAAACGATGGACAGATGTTGTGTCCACTAGGTGCATATCAGGCGGTCAATGCACGTTGACTCGATCAATGTGTTGATCAAAAAACCCGTTAAAATCAGTATCAATCGTAACGCTAAAGAATATCACTCAAAAACCCAAAAGTATCAGCCAGAAAAAATAAATAAAGAAAAATTTATCAAAATCATTATCAATCGTAACACTAAAAAGTATCACTTGTATCCTTTTGACGATTTTTTTGGTCAGCGCATTGAATGTATGATGTACATCTTATCTTATGTACATGAGAATTTGCGTTAAAAGATTGATGGGTGTAATTTTATGATCATGTAATTTTGCAGGATTCGAGAAAGTGGATGTTGGTTGTTGCGGCACTGGATTATTAGAAATGACATTTTTGTGCAATCCATTGACGAAAATCTGCAGAAATCCCTCCAAATATGTATTTTTCGATTCTGCACACCCAACTGAAGCAACGTACAAACAAATATTCAAGTCATTGCGTCCAACCATCGATGAAGCTATCAACGTTTTTAGCCACTAATCTACATTGATTAGTATTATTTATGTAATAATCTATCAAGATATTTGAGGTTGTCTCCAGATTGACACATGTTTAATTAATACTGTGTATCACAATAATTAATGTACGTGTCCCAGGTTATCCGGATTCTAAATGTTTCGATTTCACATTTATGCAGAATAAAACTTTTGCTGAGTTCTTTAAATTACTTTTTGTCTCATTTTTGTTGTTTGTTACTTAAAAAAAATGGTGTTGGAGGAGGGCAATTATTTGAGGTTGAATTCCAAAGCATGCTTGTACAATGAGAGTGATACAACGTAACTGCAAGTCTGAAACATAAATTTAGCGACACCAATTAATTAATTACCTGCTTCTTAATTTCAATTTCTTATATTCGATTTATAATTATATTTCTAATGTTTGATGAAATGGTGATGTGCGTGTTTATCTCAACTATACAAAATAGATAACGTTGTAATTATTAATTTTCTTAATTATTTTCATGGAAGCACGAGTACTGTTTAATTTTATCCAATTGAAATATATTTTTTAACAGTTTTTCAAAGTAATATTTCACACTTATTTCGACAATGCATACTGTATAACTATCTATTTTTGCTAACAATCAAGAAAAGATATAGATGATGGCTTAATTAATACTCCCCCCATTTCTCAATAAGTGTCATTCTATTGATTTAATTTTATTTTACAAAAAATGTCATTCTACACAATCGAGGTAAGAATTTCATATTTTTTTCATATTTGCCATCATCTTTTTAATACATTCAAACAATCATATTTAACTCATTTAATGTATTCATATAATGGTGTATAATATAATTTGATTATCTAATTAATAGCTTTACTAATATGTGTGCATTCATCCAAAATAACATTTATTCAGAAACGGAGAGAATAAATCATAATAATAAAGTAATTGTGGCTCGACTCGTGTGTATGGGTATGACAAGCTAGCATTAATTAGCACTCATCAACTTTTACCCTGATTTGTAATTAATTTCCATATCAATTTTACATATTGCAATTATCACACCACATTTTAATTTAATATGTAGCATTGATTAAAACATCATAATATCCCTATCTTTTTTCACCATCATCGTGTCCGACAATATTCTCGTTATGAAATGACATCGTTTTATCATGTAATCACGTCAAATATGGATGACCTTTCCGTAACTCCTTTGAATTGAACTTCATTGATGCAATAATTGATATATATATAGAGATGGGATCATGTGAGAACTGAGAACCAATCTCAGCCACAGATAGATCTGATTTGGACGGCCAAGATCAGATTAAAATTTAAAAAAAGCGGTGGCATTATTGTAATTTTTTAGACTTTTTAATGAACTCAGAGTATTTTAGTAATTTAGGAATTCTGTCATATTTAGAATGAATCTATTCTCGGTCTGCAATTCGTTTTCCATTCGAAATATCTTTCCTTGTATATATCAAATTCCTTTTGTGCTTATGTAATCGAAATTATCAGTCGATTGTCTTTGAAATTTATTCAACCTAATCGGTGTTCACGTGATTTTTTGCTGGAGTTTTTGTTGTTCGCTGTTATTTGACGAACATGTCGGGTAAAATTTTTTATTCTGTAGTTTTCATGCGATTTTTTTTATCCGTTTATTTTAGACTTGTTCGACAAGGTTGGGGAAGCTGATTAAGCTGTTATTTTGAGTTTCTCACGATTAGCATGCGTTTTTAGGCTTCATATTGTGTGTTTTGATTTTCTGTATATATGTAGATCTTATTAGCATCACAATATGAATTATTAGCATTGTGAATTTAGTTAACAGATTGAGTATCATAAGAATGTCTCGTTAATAGAGTATTTTTCACGATGAATGCAACATTGTGATAAGAAATGAGTATTATGAAAATTATTTTGTTAACATGTTCTTTAGTACTACTGTGAACTATTTTAGCACTTCTGTAATCTATTTTAGCACTTCTGTGAATTATTTTAGCATTGTTTTAGGTTGACGAAGCTAATAAGCTATTCTTTGCTGTGAACTATTTTAGCACTGCTGTGAACTATATTTAGCACTGTTGTTATCATTGCAAAGTCTACTGTAATATTTTTATGTTTATGTCTTCATGTTTGCTATTATCACATTGCATCCATAAGTGAGTATCTAAACTTTCTGTAGTCATAAAAAACATATTGAATCATGCTTGATGTTGCCATTGATTTCCTTTTTATAGAAATTCATTTAATAGATGGAAGTTTGTTAAAATAATATTTGCATAGAAGTCGATAGGTTAAACTTGAGCATGTTTATGTGAAGAGAACCATTTTTCTAAATTTTGTGTCTTTTTTTACCTGACATAAGCTGTGAACTATATTTTAGCACTATTGTAAACTAGTTTTGCACCGCTCTGAACTATTTTAGCACTATTGTAACCTAGTTTAGCACATTTGTTAGCTAGTTTTACGAGTACTGTGAATTGTTTTTATATGATCTTAGAATAAGTTTTTTATGTATTAATGTGATTTTAGTTGTGAATTGATAAATGTGCAGATTGCGCTTCTTCCAATTTTCGAAGTTTTCGAGCAGTTGAAGTTCTCTTGATACTGGGTCGAAGTTTTCGAGTAGCCAGTAGTTCATCATTTATGGGAAATGATTTATATTCAAGTAAAGAATGCTGCAAAACCCCAGTTGTCTCACTGCTTCTTCTTGTGCTTTATTCATTTGCATCACAGCCTCTGATAGAGTTGATGGCAATGTTGTTGCTTGTAATAATAGATATCTGTTATATCTATCAATAAGTCTATTATTTTCAATCTTCAGGGCAATTTTTGCTCTTTTGTGTGTGTTAGTTTCACCTTCTCCAATCCTTTTGTGTGTGTTAACCCTATATTACTTTGCTCTTGGATACGACAATCACAGATATGTGGAGGCCTTTGCTTGGGTGTTAGTGGATGATCTGGAGGCGTGAAATAGATTCCCTGGAGCTCCTACACCTACACAGTATTGAGGCACTATGTTTCACTGCTGCTGACGATAATGGAATAGTGCGGCAATAGTTATCATTTTTACGGCCCCGTGTGGGCGCTATAGGTATATTTTTATTTTAAAAGTTATATTTACGTTGATTGAGGTTCCAAATTTCTAACTAAATGTAATTGTGTTGTCATTACTTTCTTTGATGATTTTGGCAATGATCATTAAACCACATAATCATTGGCGTAGAGACTCATAGAAAATCATATACCAAGATGAAGCTTTTAAAAGATCGAGGCCAAAAGTGAAAACCATATTACCGTTTGGGTCTATAGTCCCATATTTTATTCTGAAACAATGTTATTGCCTTTAAGATTTGGAGTATTAATACTCATCACGTATAAAATAGATTTTCCATTATTCATTAAACCACATATAATCATTGGTGTAGAGACTCATGAAAATTTATATATCAAGATGAAACATATAAAGAAGTGCAAAAGTGAAAAATCATATTACCGTACGTGTGGGTCTATAGTCCCATATTTTAAACATGTTATTCCCATGAAGAGTCGCAATTTCAGAATTTTGTATGCCGATATATACAAACCCTTAATATGTGATACTAATTATTAATATGAAAGAGCTAATATATATAACTACATTATAATTAAAAGATTGATGTATGTAATTTTATGATCGCGTAATTTTGCAGGATTCGAAAAAGTGGACGTTGGTTGCTACGGTACTGGATTATTGGAAATGACATTTTTGTGTAATTCATTGATGAAAATTTGCAGAAATACCTCAAATATGTATTTTTCGATTCCGTACACCCAACTGGAGCAACGTTCAAACAAATATTCAAGTCATTGCGTCCAACCATTGATGAAGCTATCAAGGTTTTTAGCCACTGATCTACATTTATTAATAATATTAATGTAATAATCTATTAAGATATTTGAGGCTGTCTGCAGATTGACGCATGTTTATTGCTGCGTATCACAATAATGTAAGTGTCCGAGGTTTTAACCGGATTCTAAATGTTTTGATTTTACATTTATGCAGAATAAAACTTTATTGAGTTTATTTAAATTTTTTGTCACATTTTTGTTGTTGTTACTTTTTTTTAAAAAAATATTTGTGTTGGAGGAGGGGAATTATTTGAGGTCGAATTCCAAAGCATGCTTGTATAATGAGAGTGATACAACTGCAAGTCTGAAACATAAATTTAGTGACACTTTAATTAATTAATTAATTATGACCTACTTCTTAATTTCAATTTTTTATATTAGATTTATAATTGTATTTCTAAGAATTGGAAATTAAACTACCCACTTTTCTAAATTTAAATCCCCTTTCACCCAACATAGGGAAAGCATTCAATAAATACCTATTTTTACTTAAATAAACTTGTTTTTTCATTTTCCTATGCAAAAGGACACGACCCCATATCTGAAAGTTTTTTGTGAGAATATTGGAAGACATTTTGCAGGTGTTCTACGATTCTGGAGGCAGTTAGAAACATTTAATATCAAAAGTAATATCCCCACCAACCCCTGCACACGTGTATTAGAAACTAAATCACGATTGTGGGGACACCGTTAGGATAAGAACACTCAATTGTGATTTCGATCGTGAATATTATCATGATTTCAATGGTAAGACCATCGGGTTTTCTAGAGCCTGATCATAAATAGGATTGTGATTTCAGCTGTTATATTGGAATTCACACTGCATCAAAGCCATTCAAGATTTAAATTGAGATCCCCTTACGTACGATCGAGAGACATTCAAATCAAGTGTGAGAATCTTAAAATGCTTTGAAAGTTACCTTTTCAACTTCCAAGACCACGTTCGGCGAGTTTGAATATGTGAGAACGGGTATCATTACTTGTTTTAGAAAAAATATTTACTCTCCTACCAACTCCCCCGAATTCATAATTTACAATTATTCAAAAAACAAAAGTACCCAGAGAAACAAAAAATTAAATGAAAATCTCCAACTGTCGTCGGGATATCTATCGTAAGTCTCCAACTGTCGTCGGGACATCGATCTAAAGACAGCCCGTGAAGAATCGACAACAATGCTCAACCTTCCAACAGTGGCGTCCAACTGTAGTGAAGAGGTTAGAATACTTAATTCTACACATAATGAAACTCCCGATTTTAAAATTTTTGCTTTCTATTATTATTTTTTTCAGAAAATTATATAAACTTAGTTGGTAAATGAAACAGGTAGAGGACTTGATTATTCTGTTTGATAAAATGGGTGATTTTTAATTTTGGCTAAATGTATGTAAATGTCGATATATTTCGTGTCAAATCCCTTATTAAAACTCGATTTATGAATTGTGATATTTTGGTGATTTTTGTGGTATTTCGGAAATTTTGTGGTGACAACAAAAAGACCAAGATAAAAGATTTGTTCAAGAAATTCAAGGACGGAGCTGTGCATGATGTAGATCATGATGATTACTTGAAGGTGGCTAATTTGTTAGCCCTATATTACTTTGCTCTTGGATACGACAATCACAGATATGTGGAGGCCTTTGCTTGGGTGTTAGTGGATGATCTGGAGGCGTGAAATAGATTCCCTGGAGCTCCTACACCTACACAGTATTGAGGCACTATGTTTCACTGCTGCTGACGATAATGGAATAGTGCGGCAATAGTTATCATTTTTACGGCCCCGTGTGGGCGCTATAGGTATATTTTTATTTTAAAAGTTATATTTACGTTGATTGAGGTTCCAAATTTCTAACTAAATGTAATTGTGTTGTCATTACTACATATTTCGGCGTACGAGACCATACCGGATCTTAGCCATGCTGTTGCTAGAAAGGTTGATCCGAATGCATAGCCTCGTCCAGCGAGATGGTTCTTCACTTTGACGAAGGCGGATCATTTTTCACACATTTTTAGATGCGGAGGTAAATGATTAAATCTTATTTTATTCTTTGTTTTGTTAATTTAAAATTGGTTTCACATTCACATGATTTTAAATGAATTACAATGCGAGTATCAAGAAACATTAGGGTTGGAGGATGGTGAAGATGAACGTGATTATTGGATTAGCGTTCAAGACCTTTACCCCCTTGGTGTTTTTTTCCTCACCCCATTTAACACAGTGAAAGCTGTGAAGGACGAGGTTCTATCTAAGTTAATTTTTTTAATACTTTTCATTGCTCTATTATATGCAGCTCATCGATAAGCATATGCTGCTCTGTGGAACATTTTTGTGACACCAACACCTTACTGTGTGAGCCTGTTCAAGAAATAGCAAAGGTTGTGGGATGTGCCTGGAAAAACTTCATTGATATCATTATATACGATGATGTGTTGATCTGAGATAATAAACATTTCTGGATTGTATCCGAATGCACTTCTTACTCAATTGAAAAACCAAGTCTATGAATGATCATTTTTGATCGGGCCGACACCAAACGCTAGCGGAAAGCGCTGCTTGTTGCCATCCTTGGTCACTACTATGAATAAGATGTCTTTGTTCTTCCCCTTTAGATGTGAACTGTCCATAACAATCATCAGTCTAAGAAACATAGAATATGATGCAATAGAAGCTTTGAGAGCAACAAACAAATGTTAGAATTCGCCGTTATGACCAACCTCTAAATCAGTCACTGTACCGGGATTACTCTTCCGTAGCAAGTATATATAGCTATGAAGTATCTTAAATGAATCTTCATGTCCACTGTAAATTATCTCAATTGCAGCATTTCGTGCCCGTAATGCAACACTGTAACTTATTCTAATTCCAAACTCTTGCTGCATCTCCGTCCTCATTTCATTTAGTTTCATGATCGATCTCAAAGAACTCATTTTCTTTGCAAAATAAGCAACAATCACTTTTGCGTAGATGTTTCTCAGTGTGACACTGCCCAAGTTAAGAAGACATGAATGTTGGGCTACGAACTTATGCACAATTCAAAAATCCACCCTACACGATGTGCGCTGGAAAAGGAAAACGATCATCATGCTTACATACGATAATCAAACGATCTGCATCCGAATGAGAAACCCTATATTCAGCATGGTGCTTAATGTTCCACAATCTGAAAGCAATCGATAAAGCCTCTTTATCCCAGAATGTAGCTCCCAGACATATTTTACCGTCTCGTATCCGCTTAAAATCAGTAACCACAAGCGAATCAGATATATCAAGAAGAATCATTGATATTAACCAATTATTCATGTTTGAAGTCAAAACTATATCATTTTTAGATATTGGCGTAGGATTGTCAGACCGTAACATGGATAAAAGTTTATTCATGCCACCTTCTCTATGTATCAGTGCAACAAACTCTGCAAACGTGGATTGTGCAAAGCTATTAGTGAAACCTCCATCTTCATATTCCTTTTCAGACTCCTCATCCTCATCACCATCATCTTCTTCTCCTTCGTTCTACATATAATCTTTATCTTCAACTTCATCTTCATCTTCATCTCCATCTCCATCTCCATCTCTATTTCCATCTCTAGCTCCATCTCCATCTCCATCTCCATCTCCATCTCCATCTCCATATCCATCTTCAACATCGACTTCATCATTATCTTAAACTTCACCCGTATACTGATATGAGTCTGCTGGATCATTATTTGTACCATCAGTGGGTAAATTTCCACTACCACCAGAATACGGATCTCTAAACTAGTCTGATGAAAATGAACCGTTCAATATCTGTGAGTGAAACATCAAACATCGATTGTTGCATCTCAGGAGAGGACAAAAATTATCCCGACATCATTCCGCATGTGAATAATGTAAACCGTTGTCTTCCCTTCTTGAACACACAACCCATAAAGATCTTGATCAGTACTTAGGAGAGACTTCAACATTCTACCAGTGTCAGTACGCGATAAATAATATAGGAGGTAGTCTATACCCAAAAGAATTTATAGACATGATGTAATTGATACTCTGGATTAACGATGCCAATGATATGGATTGAGCCCGAATGTGTGCAAGCTGCTCATCCCTGCCTACATATTCTGAATTATGTCATTGCCCGCCATATCTTATAATTATACGTTACCAATCCATATGTATGTAAAAATAAACTATTAACAAAATCATAGAAAATATCATAAGATAAATTAAATAGTTTTGAAAAAACTTGAATCCTGACCCCATCCTGATCATATCACAATCAAATCCTGATCAGAATCCCAATATATCACAATCTAATCCTGATGATGTTATGATGGCAAAATTTTCAAATATAAGTTTTATTTCTTTTCATAAGTTTTCGATTATAAAATAATGGAAAATTGAGTTAGAAAATATTCAAACATACATCCATTCGTCACAAAGCTTTAGTCGACCTTGCACAAACAAATTCCTATATATTCTCTTTGTTTTGATTGTTTGAAATATGTGTGTGTTACTGTTTGAAAAATAATTATGTATTACTGTGTATAAATAATAGATCAATTTCATGTGAATTGCCAGGTAAGATAAACAGACAAAACCATAAAACATAGAAAATAACAAAAAAAAAAACTAAGATTTTCTCTTAATACTCTACTCATCATTTTCAGAATCAACCTCTGGTGGCCTGAAATCTTCCCCACCGGTATTATTGTCTAAGACCTCTTGTTCACCGACATCAAATAGTACTTTGAGAAAATCCCACGCTCTTTCCCATTTTTCCATTTAAACAAGTACTTTGGTTCAATGCTGAAAAATACAAAATCAAACACAAAATTAAATTTAGTTTGACGACTAGTAAAAAATTATACATTGTTAATTCGAAATAAATTTGACTCATAACCTGTGCAATTTCAATCCATTGGGCAACATCCACATTGATGCATTTGGTGTATAAGTCGAGACGTTCTTCCCCCACATAACTCATTAACCAAGAAAACATTTCATACATATGATGTCAATGATCAACGCGGCGCATATACTCTTCAATGGGTATATCAGGTTCGCGACGCGTTTGGACCTCTTGTTTAACACGTGGAAGACAATTGAGGTTTTGTTGGTCTAGATCGGGAACCCATTGCTTTCGAAAGTGAGTGAAGTGAAGTTCACTAAGACAGATCATGTCGAGATTGTGAGTCCAAAGTGAAGTGTAAAAGACTGCATCTTGTGAGATAGGCCTTGATAATGTCATCTCTCTCTCTCTCTCTCTCTCTCTCTCTCTCTCTTTTTGTGATGTCCCAAAATTTCATAAATAAAAATATCTCATTTATTCAAATAATAGAGTTTAATACAGCGGAAGCAATATTTAAATTAAAATAATATTTAATTAATCTTGACCATCACTCCGTCTCCACGTCATCGCCCGAGCTTCATAAACCTGAAAATATAATAGCTTTGGGGTGAGTGCTATTAACTCAGTGGGGTTACTGCATTTATCCAGATTATACACAATATGAACAATAAATACATAGTATAGAGTATCATTTTCCTGCAGCCCTTAGGCCGAACATGCACCCCGTAGGTTGAGTAACTTTTTCTGCAGCCTGTCGGCTGAACATGCAACCCGTAGGTTGAGTAACTTTTCCTGCAGCCCGTAGGCCGAACATATAATTTCCACATATAAACTGCATAAAATGCATAATAAGGATAAATGAATTATTGCATAACAATCCACGTTGGATTCCCCACCTTAACCGTTTCTTTGAAAAATAACACAATTATAAGTTTATCCATGCGCGATGCCTCTCTAAAAACTAGTGCAAGAAAATCATAAAAGAAGTTCATGACTTTCGAAAGCTAGAGAGAAATAAAGAACTTGCTTTGAATATATATATTTTTTTGTTGTTGTGATGAAATGAGTTTTAGAGTCCCCTTTTATACATTTTCTTTTAACGTAAAAATGGAACCTTTCAAATTAGGGGTTGATTGATTTGATTAAAAATTAATTGCGATTTAATTCCACAAATTTGGTTGAAGATTGAAAGTGTGATTTGCAAGAAATATGCATTTGATTTCTCCATGTGAAGAAGATGGCTTTGGATTGAAAATATTAGTTTGAAAATAATATTGAGTTTTAAACAAATATTGAATTCATTTGGCCCATTAATGAGTCATAATTTTTGCTAAAATTAATAATAAGAAATAAACTTTATAATGTAATATAATGAATAGAATTTGATACACATTTTAATAATAAATAATGCGCGACTTATATAGGACCAACCAATATAATTAACTCATTGAAATCAATATTTTCAGAAAATGGTAACGATTAGTTAAAAATGATTTTTTTCGGGTCGTTACACTTTTTTTTTGGCGGCGCTGGTAACGTAGTGTAAAAAGTTACATATTTTTTTATATTTATAGATACAAAATGCAAATCCGAATACACAGATCAAATCCCGATAAAAGATTTTCGATAATATCCCGATCTAATCCCTATCAGAAACCCGCTCATATTTTTATTAGTTTCTTTTCACTATTGTTAATAGATTTAATAAAAATGACTCCCGATCGACTTCCAAAGGAATCACGATCTAATTCCAATCGAATCCCTATTAGAATATTTTTCATGAGTCGTCAATCGTACCCAGTTCTCTTACTTCAATCATACGGACTTTAATGCAATGACACAAATAAACATCACTTTCGTAGTACACCACGTGTTTCTTTGTATAATTCAAGTACATTTATGTACGGTTCGTGTATGAAAATGTGTAAGTTGCCCACATGTGATCACTTTTTTGGGATATTTGAGATAAAGTTAGTATTTTTTAAATGTTTTTTTATGTTGGATAAAATAAGTTTTTATAATAGAGAAATGAGTACTTTTATACACTTGTATTTTTACCTTTTTATGTCTTTTTTTCTTTTATTTTTGTTTGTTTAGGGAACCAGGATTTTCATTGGTAATTACCAACTTTTCTATCCTCGACGACAGCTCTCATCTGTGATCGATATTTTTCGTTTGATCTGTATCCAAGCAATTGTTGCTGTCATATGTTGTCCGCCAAGTTTTCAACAACGGCAAGATGTAAGTGTTTAATATAATCATTAATAAAATAATATAAATATATTTTTAACTATAAATCCTCCTAATTCTATAGGTCTATCATCAAGGAGGTCCCTCCAGAACTATAGAAATTATTTATATTGGACCAACACCAAATAAATGACATATTTTTCATGAGGCAAGGACAACTCGTAATACGTAACTACCTTTTGGAACTCATGCCATAACTATTGTAGGGTTTGGAAAAGCAAATGGAGTTCAATTTCGCATGGGGTTGAGAACAACGTCCACTATATAATTGCCAATAGCAGCTGAAATGAAGATTGGGGATATGATGGATATATTAAAATTACAACAAACATCGTATATTTTTTTATTGCTATTTTATTTTGCCTTATGATTCGTATATTTGTATTGTTTGATTTGGTTAGACTTTGAAGATAATTATGATTTGTATAAGACATGTATATTTATCAACATTTTTACTTACCGAGTCATATAAATAATTTTTAGATAAATATATTTTATATTTAATAAATTATGATTGAATTAATTTCGATCAAATCCCGATCTGAATATTTAACTTCACAGTAGTTTTATTTGAGAATCCCGGTTGGAAACCAATTTATGTTATTTCCTGTGATTCGTCAATCGTACCCAATTCTCTTATTTCAATCATGCGGACTTTAATACAAGGACCAGTGGCGGATTGGAGAGGGGTCAGGGGGGGCAGTTGACCCCCCCAACATTTTAAAAAAAAAATTTATATATGTCTTATAAATATTTATGTTCGCTCCTTATTCCTTTACTGTTATATATATGTCATATGTGTGTGTGTGTTTGTTGGGCTCAAATGCTCAATGATAATTTGTTGGGCTGGGTTAGCATTAATAGATTAGTATTTAGAATAAAAAAAAAATTAGCCCATTACCCAAATACACAAAGCTCTAGCTTCTGTAGTACCTGTGCCGCTGCTGCAGCTGCCTGCTTGCGAGTTGCAGCTGCTGCTGCTGCTGCTCTGTTCCGACTCCGGACCGGCGACTCCTGACCGACGTCCGGCCGACTTCCGTCCAGGCGTCCAGCCAGGCCCAGCATTCTCTAAAAAGGTATTGTTTAACCATTCTCTAATCTCTAGTTATATACTTATATAGTTATATTTGTATTGTTTATTTAGTATTTCTGGAATTAGAGATTTAGCCATTTAGGGACTATTTCTTGGGATATAAATTGTTGACTTGTTGTGTATTGTAACTCTATTTTGCGATATAATCATATATATTGTTGATTTGTTGTGTATTGTGATATATATTGTTGACTTGTTGTGTATTGCGATATATATTGTAACTCAAATAAGCACAACTACAACCTCACCGAGTGTCAATTTTTAGTACATTTTTAATGTATCAAATATTTATACAGTTCCATCTTATTTAAATTTGTGACTTTTATTTGATTATATATGTGTTAATATATATTTACTTTGATTGTGTGGGGTTTTTTTTTACAATACAATTTCGCCCCCCCAAAAATTTATTTCTGGATCCGCCACTGGCAAGGACACAAATAAACATCACTTTAGTAGTACACCACATGTTTCTTTGTGTAATGCAAGTACATTTATGTACGGTTCGTGTAAGAAAATGTGTAAGTTGCCCACATGTGATCACTTTTTTCGGATATTTTAGATAAAGTTAGTATTTTTTAAATATTTTTTTATGTTGGATAAAATAAGTTTTTATAATAGAGAAACGAGTAATTTTATTCACTTGCATTTTTACTTTTTTATGTCTTTTTTTCTTTTGTTTTTGTTTGTTTAGGGAAGCAGGATTTTCATTCGTAATTACCAACTTTTCTATCCTCGACGGCAGCTCTCATCTGTGATCGATGTTTTTCGTTTGATCTGTATTCAAGCAATTGTTGCTGTCATATGTTGTCCGCCAAGTTTTCAACAGTGGCAAGACGTAAGTGTTTAATATAATCATTAATAAAATAATATAAATATATTTTTAACTATAAATCCTCCTAATTTTATAGGTCCATCATCAAGGAGTTTCCTCCAGAACTACAGAAAGTATTTATATTGGACCAACACCAAATAAATGACATATTTTTCATGAGGCAAGGACAACTCGTAATACGTAACTACCTTTTGGAACTCATGTCATAACCATTGTAGGGTTTGGAAAAGCGAATGGAGTTCAATTTCGCATGGAGTTGAGAACGTCCACTATTTAATTGCCAAGAGCAGCTGGAATGAAGATTAGGGATATGATGGATATATTAAAATAACAACAAATATCATATATTTTTTTTGTTGCTATTTTATTATGCCTTATGATTCATATATTTGTATTGTTTGATTTGGTTAGACTTTGAAGATAATTTTGATTTGTACAAGACATGCATATTTATCAACATTTTTACTTACCGAGTCATATAAATAATTTTTAGATAAATATATTTTATATTTAATAAATTATGATTAAATTAATTTCGATCAAATCCCGATCGGAATATTTAACTTCACAGTAGTTTTATTAGAGAATCCCGGTCGGAAACCAATTTATGTTATTTCCCGTGATTTGTCAATCATACCTAGTTCTCTTACTTCAATCATGCGGACTTTAATGCAATGACACAAATAAACATCCCTTTCGTAGTACACCACGTGTTTCTTTGTGTAATTCAAGTACATTTATGTATGGTTCGTGTATGAAAATGTGTAAGTTGTCCACATGTGATCACTTTTTTGGTATATTTTAGATAAAGTTAGTATTTTTTTATATTTTTTTTTATGTTGGATAAAATAAGTTTTTATAATAGAGAAACGAGTAATTTTATACACTTGCATTTTTAATTTTTTATGTCTTTTTTTCTTTTGTTTTTGTTTATTTAGGAACCAGGATTTTCATTCGTAATTACCAACTTTTCTATCCTCGACGGCAGCTCTCATCTGTGATCGATATTTTTCATTTGATCTGTATTCAAACAATTGTTGCTGTCATATGTTGTCCGCCAAGTTTTCAACAGTGGCAAGACGTAAGTGTTTAATATAATCATTAATAAAATAATATAAATATATTTTTAACTATAAATCCTCCTAATTCTATAGGTCCATCATCAAGGAGGTCCCTCCAGAACTATAGAAATTATTTATATTGGACCAACACCAAATAAATGACATATTTTTCATGAGGCAAGGACAACTCGTAATACGTAACTACCTTTTGGAACTCATGCCATAACTATTGTAGGGTTTGGAAAAGCAAATGGAGTTCAATTTCGCATGGGGTTGAGAACAAAGTCCACTATTTAATTGCCAAGAGCAGCTGGAATGAAGATTGGGGATATGATGGATACATTAAAATTACAATAAACATCATATATTTTTTTTATTGCTATTTTATTATGCCTTATGATTCGTATATTTGTATTGTTTGATTTGGTTAGACTTTGAAGATAATTATGATTTGTATAAGACATGTATATTTATCAACATTTTTACTTACCGAGTCATATAAATAATTTTTAGATAAATATATTTTATATTTAATAAATTATGATTAAATTAATTTTGATCAAATCCCGATCAGAATATTTAACTTCACGGTAGTTTTATTTGAGAATCCCGGTCGGAAACCAATTTATGTTATTTCCCGTGATTCGTCAATCGTACCCAGTTCTCTTACTTTAATCATGCTGACTTTAATACAAGGACACAAATAAACATCACTTTCGTAGTACACCACGTGTTTCTTTATGTAATGCAAGTACAGTTATGTACGGTTCGTGTATGAAAATATGTAACTTGCCCACATGTGATCACTTTTTTGGGATATTTTAGTTAAAGTTAGTATTTTTTAAATATTTTTTTATGTTGGATAAAATAAGTTTTTATAATAGAGAAACGAGTAGTTTTATACACTTGCACTTTTACTTTTTTATGTAATTTTTTTTGTTTTTGTTTGTTTAGGGAACCAGGATTTTCATTCGTAATTACCAACTCTTCTATCCTCGACGGCAGCTCTCATCTGTGATCGATGTTTTTCGTTTGATCTGTATCCAAGCAATTGTTGCTGTCATATGTTGTCCGCCAAGTTTTCAACAGTGGCAAGACGTAAGTGTTTAATATAATCATTAATAAAATAATATAAATATATTTTTAACTATAAATCCTCCTAATTTTATAGGTCCATCATTAAGGAGTTCCCTCCAGAATTATAGAAAATATTTATATTGGACCAACACCAAATAAATGACATATTTTTCATGAGGCAAGAACAACTCGTAATACGTAACTACCTTTTGGAACTCATGCCATAACCATTGTAGGGTTTGGAAAAGCGAATGGAGTTCAATTTCGCATGGGGTTGAGAACAACGTCCACTATTTAATTGCCAAGAGCAGCTGGAATGAAGATTGAGGATATGATGGATACATTAAAATTACAACAAACATCGTATATTTTTTTTATTGCTATTTTATAAGCCTTATGATTCGTATATTTGTATTGTTTGATTTGGTTAGACTTTGAAGATAATTATGATTCGTATAAGACATGCATATTTATCAACATTTTTACTTACCGAGTCATATAAATAATTTTTAGATAAATATATTTTATATTTAATAAATTATGATAAATATATTTTATATTTAATAAATAATGATTAAATTAATTCCGATTAAATCCCGATCAAAATATTTAACTTCACGGTAGTTTTATTTGAGAATCCCGGTCGGAAACCAATTTATGTCATTTCCCGTGAGTCGTCAATCGTACCCACTTCTATTAATTCAATCATGCGGACTTTAATGCAAGGATACAAATAAACATCACTTTCGTAGTACACCACATGTTTCTTTGTCTAAGTCAAGTACTTTGTGTACGGTTGGTATAAGAAAATGTGTAAATTACCCACATGTGATCACTTTTTAAGGACATTTTAGATAAAGTGAGTATTTTTTGAATGTTTTTTCTTATGTAGGGCAAAATAAATTTTTTTAATATAGAAACGAGTAGTTTTATACACCTGCACTTTTACTTTTTTATGTCTTTTTTTTGTTTTTATTTGTTTAGGGAATGAGGATTTTCATTCGTAATTACCAACTTTTCTATCCTCGACGGCAGCTCTCATCTGTGATCGATGTTTTTTTGATCTGTATCCAAGCAATTGTTGTTGTCATACATAACTATCTTTTGGAACTCATGCCATAACCATTGTAGGGTTTGGAAAAGCGAATGGAGTTCAATTTCGCATGGGGTTGAGAACAATGTCCACTATTTAAT
The DNA here is from genome assembly GCA_026008535.1 of Perilla frutescens. Lineage (NCBI taxonomy): Eukaryota > Viridiplantae > Streptophyta > Magnoliopsida > Lamiales > Lamiaceae > Perilla > Perilla frutescens. The sequence goes on along the minus strand of BRKX01000007.1, from coordinate 14,740,710 downwards.
TGCCAAGAACAGCTGGAATGAAGATTGAGGATATGATGGATACATTAAAATTATAACAAACATCATATATTTTTTTTATTGCTATTTTATTATGCCTTATGATTCTTATATTTGGATTGTTTGATTTGGTTAGACTTTGAAGATAATTATGATTTGTATAAGGCATGCATATTTATCCATATTTTTACTTACCGAGTCATATAAATAATTTTTAGATAAATATATTTTATATTTAATAAATTATGATAAATATATTTTATATTAAATAAGTTATGATTAAATTAATTCCGATCAAATCCTGATGGAGGCACGATAAGCAACAAAGAACCAAACTCGGAGCTGCAACTTAGAGGTTTAATTACACGATTTCGAGCCAAGAAATTGCAAGGTTATTTCCAAGTAATTATTCGCATGAAGTTTGAAGAATTAGAAGAAGTTAAATTCAGCCCCAAAATTGTCACTTTGTTAACAATTAAAGATTGGAGATTAAGGTTTGAAGAAGAGAACATGAAGAACAAGCATTCACATGCACGTCGCATGCATGAAGATGGCGACGTGAATCACGTGTGTGCATGGAGCTGATTTCGACCCTTTAATTAATTTAATTAGGGGTTGAATTTTATTTAGACTATAGTATTTATTTAATTAATTTAGACTATAATTTAGATCAGTTTTTATTTAATTCTTATGTTAATTTTCATCCATCTTTGAATAGGTTTGACTAGAATTGTATTTAAGGCAATTTCCTACCTTGAATAGAATTCTAGTTTAGGTATTTTTCTAGTATAGTTAGAAATCCTTTTTGGATCAGTTTTTTAGGCCTTTTTTCTTCTTAATTTCGTCCCCCTTATGTCCTATAAATAGGGGAACCGTGTTACATTGATAGTTTAGACATTATTGATTAAATTTTTCTTTGCATTCAATTTGTGTCTCAAATATTCAAAGGTTTTGATTGTTTTCCTCGAAAATTGTCATTCTTGAAGCCTAGCAATTTCAAGTCTTACTCCAAGGGAACTTTCTAATTCACACGAGGAATTAGGGTGAACTTGCTAACCGAAGAACAACTTTGAGATTCGTTTTCATCGAACAAGAGACGCCGGGGATTAATCGGGTTGTAATTCATTCTACATCAACACCAACACCAAGACGTCTACACCAACATCCATCCAACACCAACGCACGCCTCATCTCAGTCTCAACAAGTCCAGCCGTGTTCAAGTCTAATTCAAGTTCCGTTCGTCGTGTTCTACATCGTTTTCCGTAAGTTATTCTAATCATTATCATATCCTATCTTCCCTAGCCTTTTTTTTACCATAATTCACATTCCAAATACATCCTTTTCCAGCCATAATATTCGCCCAAAACAGCCTCTTTCCGTTGGAGTTTGTGTATCGTTTTTGTGTCATAGTTTAAGTGTCTTAGTTAGGTTTAGTTCTACACCTATAAAAGTTTTGAGTCTTTTGTTTATTAATTCAGTTTATTTTCATTTATTAAATCTTTAGAGTAGGATTGAATCCTTCCTTAGTTGGCGTGTTCGTTCCTAGAAGTCTTCCGCGTCTTATTGTATCCTATACAATTTGTCCGGGTTACGTCACTCATCTTTCAGGTCCTGGATTTAATAATTCTCCTTTTTTAAAAAATAATGTTTCTAGCATTTTAGGATGGGAATATACATCAATAACCTTAGTAATAATATAAATACATTTTAACATTAATTATTTTCTAAAATAAAACACCCTAATATATTAACAAAAAAAATCATAGGCGATGATTTCAGAATCTTTCACTGACGTTCTACGTCAAAGTCTCAGAAGTCACAACTGCCAGATTTTTTATTGTCGTCTTCTATCATTGTTGTTGCCGGAGACGAAAACTACAAGATTCAACCGCCGTCTCCGCCAAGTTTCAAACACCCTCATCGCTGAACAATCATGGACGATGATTTCGAACAATCTCAGCTCATAATGAATACAAGAGTACACGAGTGCGACAACATAAGTAGTCCAAGTCGTGTTCTCGTGCATTAATTTAATAATGGTTTAATACTCGAGTACACAATTAGTTCAATAGGATAGTTCAAAAATAACCCATACACGAAAACACGATTAGAGTCGTTCGCGTACACGTGCAGAAGTTGATCATTAAACTGATACATGATTGCATGAGTATGTCTATTTGTGTACTCGTGCACTAGTTAAAAATGCATAGATACACGAATCAACTCCAATACTTGTGTACCGAAAGAAATTGATTCATGCAATAAAGAACATTCAATTTTTTTCCACTCATTCCAAAGAAAGATTCAAAAAACTTAAATATTTAGATTGATAAAAAGACTACGGATCCGTATCATATACCCTATTTCCGCAAAGAAAACACGCGTGATATCAACGAAACTTCAAAAAATTCTAAATTCGCAATGAATCTCTAATTTTCAATATTGCATCAAATAATTTATTGCTGAAACGAGGATTAGAGAGAGGAAGAATCGTGATAATCTTCCAAAATCATAGCTTGATGATCTTCGCCAAGGGTAGTTTCGTTTCAATTGATAAAACAGAGATTGAAAATGAGAGAAGCAAGAGAACGACGTTTGCATAGGGGGAGAAAAAATCAGATATTTTTCCTAATAGTATTGATATATATATATATATATATCAATTTAATAATAAATATGGAACTAAAGATATTATAATAATTTTTTATAATAATGATTAGAAATATTACTTTTTTAAAACGTAGCTATTTACATTATTTACTAACTAATAATGACTATTTAAAAAATTTCCTCTTTTAAAATATGGGACTATAGACTTGCACCGTAATATGGTCTTCCACTTTTGGCTTCTTTATATGCTTCTTGGCATATAAATTTCCATGAGCCCTTACACCAAATGAGTATGTGGTTTAATGAATACATTTTAATTTATTAATCTGTGGTTTTGATTAAACCATCGACATAATGTCCAATCATAATATCTCTATCTTTTTTACCATCATGTTCGACATTCTCGTTATGAAATGACATCATTTTATCATGTAATCACGTCATGCATCGATGGCCTATCTGTAACTCCTTTGAATTGAACTTCAATGATGCAATATTTGATAGTTAAGTATTTTTAACACATGGCTATATTAAGCTTTTATAACGTGAGTCAAGGGTCTTGAGATCTTTATATATTTTGAATGAAGCATTGCTTTCTTTGATGACATTGATAATATTCATTACAAACTCTCCTTCCAAATACCTACTTAAATTATAGCCAGTCTTCGTTGGAAAGAAGGTTTTTGAAGGAACTTCTTCTTAACTCTTGTGTAAGTTCTTCAACATGATTTAAATGATTAATTAATTAATTAGTTAATTATCTTAGTTGGGGTAAAGGGATGGTAGGTCTCAAACTAGAGATCTTTCATTTTCTCATGAATCTATATTGTTTGAGTGTGTACGTTCCAAGAAAAAAGCTAACCTGTATTTAAAATTGTGGGCTTAGCGTGTTTTCCATGTTTAAGTCGAACTTAATTTAGAACGTGATTGATATTTTGTCTTATTCATGAAACGCAATGTAACTATATTCAATGAAATTATTGATAATCGTCATTTTTATACATGCAAGATGTGTTCATCCTTAATTGTAGATATTTAATTTGGACGCATAGCATATGTTTTCAATGAAAAATAATATATATACAAATAAAAAATACCAATTAATTTACCAATTACATTAACTGTCAAAATATAAATATATATATATATATATATATGTGTGTGTGTGTGTGTGTGTTTTGTAAAAGGAAATATAAGTTATATTTAATCTCATATTTTGCGTATATATGTAATCATTTAACTGGGTCATATATAATATAACATTGACTGAATACAATATCGTTCACGTTTCATATAAGCTTTCCCCTTAACCGAGACAAAGTTGCCTTGTCATGTGGATACGCATTCTCTCGAGGAGAAAAAAAATGTTAGATAAATGAAGGAAATGTTGGTTGTATTACACTCATATATATAGGGAGAGATCTCGAATAAATATAAAATAAATACATTACAAAAGTATAATATAATGAACAGGGAGTTAGGAAGGTTCCAATTCTTCCTCAACACCAAAATTTTATATATGTTACGTTATGCATTTTAATTTTAAATATTTTATATAATTAATAGGGCTGTAAATGAACCAAATCAAGCCGAACACTTTAATGCTCGAGCTCGATTCATTAAGGAATATTCAAGTTTGAGCTTGGCTTAAGCTCAATTTGGCTTGAGCTCGGCTCGTGAAGTACTCAAAAATTTACTAATCGAACCTAAGCTCGAATGCTTGAAAAAATACTCATTTAATTTACATATTCGAGCTCGATCTTGAAAAAAGAGCTTATTTAATTTACTCGTTTGAATTATTTATAATATTAATGAACATGTTCGATTAAGCTTGAGTTCAAACATGTTCATGAGTTGGCTACGCCGAATACTACTATATTCTAGCTCGACTCGTTTAGAAAACGAACGAATTTCGAACGAGCTTTTTTCGAGCCAAGCTCCGAGTAGCTCACGAGCGGCTCTGTTCATTTACAGCCCTAATAATTCCACAACAAATATTTCCTTCACTTTATTTAATATTTTAATTATTTTGAGAGAAAATGTAGTGAGTAATTTATTTTAATTGAGTTATATATGAAGTAAATATAAGAGCACGATAGGGCGTGAGTACAACTATAAATTATTTATGTGGTATTGAAGCCAAACAAAATTAGGAGATGATTTGTATAAAGGACTAGAATTAAAATTAGTGCTGATGCTAAAAATCAAAAACTATTTCATGATATTCGTATATATAAAATCGAAAGGGATAGTAAACACACGACGCAAATGTATATTCACGTGCAGGGAGACAAAATGTATAAAAAAAAATGGAAGAAAGAAAACCACAACAAATTATTTTACCAACAATCATTTTGATGGGCAGTTGATCAGTCGCTATTATACTAAATGAACACTATAAATACTAAATTTAAGGCGGCTGTTTCCTACTGCCAAATTCTGAAATCCCAAGAATTGTTGCTAAAATTGATAATCTTAGTTTATTTAGTGACGGTGTGCCATTAAAAAAAAAACTTTTGGTCGATACTAAAGTAAACTATTAGCAACTTGGTTTATCAAAAAACAGTCTTAACACAGAGAGAGAGAGAGAGAGAGAGTAGGAATATTGAGTTTGAGTGGGGTTAGGTGGATAATTCCTACCAAGGGTTAGTTGGTGCACACACCCCATTTATTTATTTATTTTCTGATCACTCCAGATTAATAATTAAGATTCCGAGCATATATCACACATATTAGCGATCGATTTTCACGTTACAAAAAAATAATTTCCACCATTCCCGATCGATTGACAAATGGAGCAAGTTGATTTAGTTAAGATTAATATTTTTTCAATTTTTTTTTGAGTGTGTGTGGGAGTATGTCTGTGATTTTTTAAAAGTATGTTAGTAACATAAATTATCTAGCCTTATATACTAAAATGTCTCAATTGTGTGTGTGTGTGTGTACACATACGATATAGATGTGGTTTAGACGCTATTGCGCCATGTGAATGTCACATAATATTAATCGTCGTTAATATTGTACTTCATTAATTATGTCAAATTAAACACTCCAATAATTTTGTTTAAGGCAAAACCCCTCCGAGAGTTATGGATGTCATGTGCTTCAGGAACATAACAAAATTTAATGCATGGAATTTGCGTCTTTTTTTATGGGCTCGATCATTAATCTAATCACAGGCCATTATTTATCTTTGACTTTAATTAATTAATGGTTCCCATTTTCATTTGATTTATATATTTATTTATTTTAGGTAACATTTTGCATTTGATATAGAAGTGATTGTGGATGAATATATAATATAGGTATCACTAGGTTTATGAATGAATTAAATAGCTATTCCAACATTGTATATATATAAATATTCTTATGTGCCCAACTCAGCTATATAGTCCAGTTAGATGAAAATAAAAACTAGGAATAGGCACGCTTAGTGCTAACATCATTGAGGGGGGCCAATCTAATATCTACTAATAAAAATATTGATGGGTTAGTTTAGATCTTATTTTGATTAATCATATTGTTCGTACGTTTTATATGACTATTATGCATTATTTTCACGAAAAATTACGTTCGTCGTGAGAACATTATTAATAAAGTAAAATACAAAATTAAATAAAAATATAGTACTGTAGAAAACATATTGGTCATGTGCTCTTAATATTGACTAGCATCCGATGCGCCATATTTGTATGTGTTAGAGTTTCGTATTACATCTTATATTTCATTATTACCACACGTTCAATATAATATATATTAATTAAATGAACGTTAAAATCAAATAATAAAAAAAAATAGAAATCGAAACGATATTTAACATACATCAGAGCTAGCTTTTTTTCTGTTATACAAACGATCCACTGCAAAACCTACTTCACCTTTTCTCATCAAACCCCACGAACATGAAACGCGAATTCCTCGTCGTTTCGTCGTTAATTCTTGTTCTGGCAAGCCACCTAGCTTACAGCCGTTCGATCAGTGATGTTCATCATGTGGAGTTGGTATCCGACGGCGGGGTGGCGGACTCCAGCAGCAGCCGCTCTTTTCTGAGGTGGCGGCTGTCGGCGACGACGGAGACGTGCGAGCCGACATACGGGTTCTTGCCGTGCTCCAGCAACGCATGGGGGCTGCTTTTTATGATCGTGGTGTACGAGATTTTGCTGTCTATCGCCGCACAGTACGTCGCCGCCGGCTCGAATTTATTTTTCCAGATTATTGGGCCCGGTGTCGTCGGAGGCAGCGTCTTTCAATTTCTGGGCACAATCCCACAGCTTGTCTTGGTTCTTGGTCAGTATCAATTCATTTTTCGTGTTTTATTTTAGCACTTAATTGATTAATTATGATCATACTAGTTAGGTTTTTTTTTTCTTGGTTTCTAGGTATTTGTTAATTTGGATTGTTTACTATATATATATATATGTATGTATGTATATAAGAATTTCTATAAGGGGTGAAATGCAGAGAAATTATATACTCTCTACGTCCCTACCACCCATTTATATAATCATTTTTTTACTCACACGTAAATTAAAAATATTTATGAAAAGAATATATAAAAATTAAACTTTCAATATTATCCCTATTTAAGATTTATAACTTTCATAAAAATAATGTTTAGTTTTAAATTTTCAAAATCTAATAAGAGTGTATTTGTACATTACCGTGAAAAATAATATTAATTATAGTAATGAGACTATATAATTAAGCCATTTCAAAATTGTAATAGACGTATATTATATAATTGAGACGGATGGAGTATATATTATAAAGAAAAGAAAAGTAATAGAGAGTAGGTCATTTTGTTTTTGTATGTGGAAATTAAATTTTGAGGAGAAATAGTTGGATTCAAATGAAATTGAATGTGACAAAATTCCTACCACCTTGGAGTTTTGAGGATATGCTTTCAACTTGAATATGATCTCTAATGACTAACTATATTTATGAGAATTATTATTTTAGTTAATTATAAAAATATAAATTTTCAATCACTTTTGGGATTTAATTTGAAAATATATACTTTTATTTTAAATTTGATTTTTTTTTGTTCTTTTCCACTTTATTTTTTATTCTTTTCTGGAAAAAAAATATAATTCGATTTTCAAACATCGTTGATGAGAGCACATGAAATTATCTAAACGATTCAAGGGGGAAATTAGTATCACGATCAAGTAAATTTTATAGTGAGTTATTCAACTAAAGAAGCATGCATATAGGAAAAAATAATGTGGAAATATATAAAATTAGCCGGTCAAACTTTTAAAAAATTTTAATTTAGTCACTAACTTTTAAATATTTTTTTAGCCACAATGACTATTTTACCCCTGCGTCTTGCGCGCAATCCTTGCTCGCAGTGTCCAGCGCGCAACCCTTGTGCGCACAGGGGTATTTTCCTCCAAAGTGACTAAACTAAATATGTTTAAAAGTTACTGGCTAAAATAAGTATGTTTTAAAGTTTAAGTGACTAAAATAGGTTTTGTCTCAAAAATAATTGTATAAGACAACTAAAGTAACCAAAGTGCAACTAAAAAAAAAGTGGCTATTTAAAATTTTGTGTTCACTGCAATAAAAAGTTGAAACTTCGTCAAAAAAACACATTTTAACAAAATTGTATGATTAATGACAATTATTTTCTCTTTAAGGATCCATTAGGTTTATGATCTCTTCTTTACGTATCAAAGAGTTCAAAACACATCAATTATTCTCGTTATCAATTAATTAAAAAAAAATAGTATATCTCTTTTATAACTTAATAGGAAATACCAATCGATGTTTCGTAGTCCAGAAGCTTGAAATATTAATATTCCCTCTTATAACATATATAATATTATAAAAAAAAAAATTGTTGTTTTCATATCCCGATTAGATTGCAATCTCTCTTAAGTGACGAATTATAAAATGAATAGTCGTCGTTGAACAGTTACACGTAATGTAATTATTATTGAAGCAGTAAATAAGTTAATATTTTAATTTAACAATTTTATAAAAAAATATTCGAAGTCAAAATTAATACGTGCCTTTCCAGGTTGGAGGAGGCAATAATATTATATAAAATTCACTCTTACGTTGTAATATGCAATAAAATAATTACTAGTTCCGCAGCCCAGCAAATAACTAATCAGATCTTAATTTGAATTTTTATTCCTAGTGACGCAACTTGGACCCAAAGATAAACGAAATAAAATTGTTAAAAAATGATCATGTCTCATCAATACACACATGATGAACAGTTCTATCAAATCTATATATGCATATGTCCTATTTTTTATGCTTTATTTGTACATTACTATTAATAATAATAAAAAAAAGCTGCATCAAAGATTCGTTAACTTAAGGGGAGACTTTTGGAGTGTAATTAATACACTAATATACACAGGTCCAACTTTGATTAGTATAGGAGTTTGAATAAAACCTCTAAACTACATACAATTCGTGACATATTCAAATATTTACTATTAAAATGGAAATTTTAAATGATGGTTGTAATTTTATATGTATATATTTCATTTTGTTTATTCAATGTCTCTATTTGGTAGTGGGACACGAAAACTTTAAGTAATGATATTATACATATTATAATATGATAAGACTGAATTGAATATGATTATGATTTAAATGTATTATTATGAATTCTTGTAACTACTTATGCAAAACAAAAAAAAACAAAAAATCCTACAAATCGATCAAACTAATATCATATCATTGAAGAAAAATAAAATTCTGAAAACCAATATGATGTTTTTAGATAATTTAATCTATTAATTACTACAAATAATAAAAAAAAACTAATTTATTTTTATAGATTAGCTTCAACAATTTTTTCTTTTCTCTTATTAAAATCTAATAATCGACAGGCATAATTAACCAAGCCTTTCTCATCTTCTCCAAAGTAACTAATTTATAAACACTGGAGTGAAAAGTCCAGATAGATCTCACAATTACCGCTGTAGTAAAAAAAGTAATATCAATGACATAGGTCATATACTAAATAAACAATTTTAGTAGTCGAGATTTTCTGAATAATAATTTGATCATCATATTCATATCTTCAGTATTCCAGTTCCTTTACAGTATTCCTATCTCCCTTCCAGTATTCATTCCACACCTACCCGAACAACATTCCTTCATATCAATCACCTCCTTATAGTTGATGAAATCTTGTATTTTAATGAAGGACCTTTACTTACGGGGTCCGTGGAGGACGCTCAAGAGCGGGCTACAGTGGGGATGTCAATGGTGTTAGGAGGAGTAGCTATGCTTCTCACATTGACATGGGGCCTTTCCGTCATTCTTGGAAGCTATGATCTGTCGGAAGATGCTACAACCGATGATTCCAAATCCCAGGAAACAATAACTGTGAAAGGTGCAGCAAAATTCTCTCTTTCTTAGCCTCTTATTACCTTAAAAAACATCATAGGTCTGATCTAAACAATCACTGCTTGTCACATATCAGGTTCTGGCGTAGTTACAGATATCGAAACTAGCTGGACTGCGAGGTTGATTTTGGTAGCTTCAGTGCCGTTTTTTGTCCTTGAGTTTCAAAATGTTTTCACCTCGTCATCTGGGAGAAGAATTGTTATTCTTATTGCTCTCATCGTCACAGTTGCCTTGCTCTGTGGTTACATTGTGTACCAGGTAATAATAAGATTTCAAGGGCATCACCTGTTGAGTTCAAACCATAAATGTACATTATATCTCTGCAATAACAAGATCAATGGAATCGGGTAAACTCATTCCTAGAAACCAGTTCAAAAGGGTCGAAGCCTAAACATATACACTTATGTTACAACCCCACGGGTAAAGTAGAACTAACCGAAAAAAATAACTTGTAGAGAGAGTGCAGAAGAGGTCATAACTCGTAAGCCACATGCTAAACTCAATGTGAGACTCAAATAGGATCAAAACATACCATGATGCTTCTGATACTCATAGCAGGCGTCTTTAGATCTTCTCTATCTAAGTCACCCCTTCCGCTAGGGTAACCCACTCGGGTGGCCTACTCTAGGTCTCCCCTAAGTTGACCCTTCCCAATTCATCCTTTCAAGACGTGGGCTAAGGATGGAGCCTATTTTGATATCATTTGCTATGGCTTATTAGGCAGAAATCATTCCTAAAAGCTAATTTGCAGCAAAAGGGTTTTAAAGAGGTTATAAACTGCATTCTAAAGCCTAAATCTCATACTTTAGCTATGTGGGACTCAACTAGATCATAATATTATCAACCTAGTACATCAACATTTAGAGACAAATCCAATTGCTAGCACCATGAGTTTATGTTGTTACATTTCTTTCACATGCTTTTCTACATGCAGTCATTCCAACCGTGGATACAGAACAGATGTTTTGAGCATATAATAGATAAATATGCGAAAGACAAGCTACTGAAACTTATATCAACAAATGGTAGGCCTGATACTCAAAAGATACAAAAGTACGTTCGTATCCATTACCTTATTTTTTTTAATCATTTAAAATTGCATAAATTATTCATTAAAAGCTTCCCTAGCTCATGACTTAATGTTCCTTTATACACACAAATAACTAAACAGGCTGTTCAACAAAATTGCTAAGGACAACAATGCATCAGTAACTGCAGCAGAAGTCAGAGTTTTGTTCCTAGGAGTGCATATGGATGATGATAACACAAGCACAGACCTAGATTTAGATAACATCACGACATATTTTGATACCTCTGCTGATGGAGTTATCAATCGGGACGAGTTCATCAAAGGCATGACAAATTTGGCAATTAACCTTTTGGATCAGAAACCAGCACAAACAACAAAAGGTGGAGATAACAATTCCCAGGTAAACAGATTCATCAAAAAAGGATGTCGGTCTAACTGAATCTAAGGAAATATAAATATTAATGTAACTTTACAAAATTAAAATGCAGATTACCAGTCAAGACCAGCAGGGCCTGTTAGCTAGTAGCACGAGCACAAGCCAAACAGCTACTAATTCTTGGTCAATTTACATCAGAGCAACGTTCTTTGTGATATTTGGAACTGTCATCGCATGCGCACTTGCAGAACCATTGATCGGTTCAGTCGTAGATTTTGCAGACGCTGCAAATATATCATCCTTTTGGCTCTCGTACATGATCCTACCTCTTGCTCTTAACTATGATACTCTCATTCAATCAATTGCTTCAGCCACACAGAAAACGCAGAAGTCCAACTCGTTGACACTGTCTTCGGTAAATTCTTCTGTTGGGCATAGTTTTTCACCTTTACTTTGCGTGATCTCTGCATACATGCATATGTCAACAGCTTTTTCATGCATTCACCTCCCAAACTATCACACAATCATATATTTCCAATATCCTTGAAATAAGTCATCAGCTTAACTTCATATCCAAGCATCAGTCATTAGCATATAGATGTACACATGCCATGAGTGCGTGTCTTAAATGACTAAGATCTCTCTTTTCTTTGAACAGCTATATGGTGGCGTGTTCATGAACAATATGATAGGTCTGATGCCATTTCTTGCGCCAGTATACTTTCGCAATTTGTCATCAGATGCCTCTGCTGAACTTCTTGTAGTTCTGTTGATCTGCATCATTATGGGCATATTCACTGGCTTCAACACCACATTTCCACGCTGGACGGGTTATCTTGTGCTGATTCTATACCCAATTTCTCTAGCGATTGTCTATGTTCTTACTTCTGTTCTCGGATGGTCTTAAAAGACCACCATGATATCACTCTGCAGTAATTCATGTATTGTGTGTTTTCAACAAAACAATAAGCAATCATCTTTGTAAGCAGTATCATTTTGTTCAATATGTTCTGTAATCTAAACATTGCATCAACTAGCAGCAATTTAGCATTTGTGGAAAGACATTAAATCCATTCATGTACAAGACCGCCACAAAACAAATCCAAGAATTCCATGAGAAGCCTTAAATAAAATGAATATCATTTAAGTTGATACAATTCTTCACTACATGATATTTGTCGTTTCTTACAGCTGTGAACAGAAACAGAAAAAGGAGGGTTCACGATAGTGACACCACTACCTTCATCGGTTACTTCTGCTCCAAAATACAGGCCTGTGCTCTTCAAAAGCAGGTGGCCGTTGGTAAACAACTGATGCAAACTTAATCAAAATTCCAGCAGTAAGAGCCCATATTACATACAACTCATTCTCAACTTGATGATCAAAGAAATGGAGCAAATATTTATAACCCTTCCATTCTCGCTCTTCTTGTCTTCGATTCTCATCCTGCAACATGCCAATATGCACTTAAACTTGCAGCTTCAACATGGTCATGACTGAAAAGCACGGCCAAAACTCAACTAGACAACCCTACCTTGAGAAACATTTCTAAGGGAGCATCGAATATAGATTCCACTTCAGCTACATTTGGGACAAGGTTGAAGGCCTTCCTGTCCCAAATCACCCCTACCACTGGAACTACAGTAATATTTATCTGCAAACATTGCGGAAATTATAGAACTCGCGAAGCAACGTCACTATATCTCAATGAACAAATCCAGCAAACAAAACCCAACTTTCATTCATGAAAATTTTACAGCTGGTTAATACAAACATATATCTAAGTAGGCCCATCCAATAATTTGTCGACACAGTGTAGTTCATCAAACGTAGCATTGACAAAATGGCCGATTACCTTAGTGTAAAAGGGTTCAAGAACAGTGACAACTTCCACATTAGAAGGGTTCAATCCAATTTCCTCGTGAGCTTCCCTCAACGCCGTCTCCACATCATTAGCATCCTTTTCATCCCTTTTCCCTCCAGGCAAAGCAACTTCACCTGAAATATATGATCCCAAAACAAATTGTGAAATTCCCTCATTTGCAAAACCATTAAATCCCGATTCACAACAATACAACATTTTACCAGAGTGGGATGATAGTGTTGAAGATCTCTTAGTGAGAATCACGCGAAGATCGCCCTTTTCATCTTCAAACAAACAGATCAAAACCGCAGCTCTACTGGATTTGACTCCTTCTCTAGGAATCGATTCAGCTGCAGATTGTTGAATTCTTGAATCTTTAATATTGTCGCTGGCATCAACATTGTGATTGCGGCTTTCATGGCGGAGGCGTTGGGTTAATTTGACTAGGTTTTCTGATCTTCTCAAAATGTCAGAATTCATCGCAAAAAAAGATTTTTGGTTCTGTAAGAAAAAATCAAAGCTAACCACCTCCCAAAACGATCCATCTACAATTTCTGAGAAAATAATGTTTGTTAGTTTGAATGATTTTTCTTTTTCTTTTTTTTTATGATTTTTCCAACTAATTCTAGAAATTGTCGGTAAATGTTTGGGCCTCATATTAAACTTTTATTGGGCTCAATAACAATTTATTTTGGCCCAATATTTACAAATTGAATTTCAGGAAAATTCGATGCTCTCTGTTTGGGCACCAAACCCGACTTTTGCATTTTTTTTAAATATATTTTAAATGCTTTTGCAGAAAATATTTTGGGAACATATATTACTCTTTAATCAGGCCCAGTCATGATGGTAGGCTCAACATGCTTGTGCTAGGGCCCCAAAATTTTCGGGGCCCTTTTTTTAATAGGCATATATAGATGTGGCCTAAAATTAAATATAAAGAAAAAGAAGAAGCAAAAGAGGTCAAATGAAAAGAGAGAAATAGTCATTCACAGTCTCACAGAGTTTATAGTTTCTCTACATAGTCGATCAAGCACGATTTCATTTCTAGAAAACTTTGAGAAATTTAATGAATATGAAACAAATTTTAGATTTCTAATCAAAATAGAAAAGTTAAAGACATAGGCAAATGATAATATGCTGAAGTTAAGTCTTGTATAAATTTTGAGCAACATTTGAAGCACGATGGACTTACACACATTATTGGATTGACTACGTTATTAATTGAAAGAAAAAAATGATTGATCAGTAAAATTACACAAACTTGATAAATATTTTTGTTTCTAAAACTGTGAGACTTGTTATATTTAGATGAAAGAACATTTGTCTCTTTTGAAATATTGTCATCTTGCCAACATATTAGTTTATTAGTTTGTGTTTTGTTTTCTTGATTTAGATTATATTTTTAATAATTTTTTATAATAAGGGCCCATTTTTAAGGTCTCTCTTAGGGCCCTATGTCTCACGGGTCCGGCCCTGTCTTTAATTGAGTAGATAATAATTATATTTATTCTGATTTTTTTTTCACTTTCAATTAGGTAAACGACCATATTGTGCCAAAAGCCAAATTCGAAAAGAGAATGTTTTTGGGTGGGAAGATTAAAAATGAAATGATTAATATTGAAAGAATCTAAACGACAATATTGTGACAAAGCCAAATTAGAAAAGATAATTTTCTTGGGTGGGAAGATTAAAAATGAAATGATTAATATTGAAAAAAATTTATAAACGACTTCTCCCTCAATGAAAAAAAATGTATGAACGACTTGTACAACATGACTATAATTAATAAGTGGAAACGCACGTGAAGTTAGGCTGAATCTGCCTCAATAATCCTTCTTTTCTTTTTTTCTTTTTTGGTGGATTATGTTATATTTATACAAAAATATGAGGTATTTTATTTTCGGAGAATTGTCGATTCAGTACCAGAAAGATGGGTAATCTATAAATTTAGAACCTAAAAGATGAAAACTCTCAATCTAGAACCCGAAAAATGAAAATTTTCAATCCAGGACCTCAAAAATCACGAATTTTAATTTATTTTTATTTTTTAAATTAATTTTATATTGATTTTCAATGAAAATCCCTTCAATAACTATCTATTAAATCTAATAAAGAAATTTTTAAAATTAATTAAAAATAAAAATGAATTAAAATTCGTGATTTTTGAGGTTCTAAATTAAGAATTTTCATCTTTCAGGTCCTGGATTGAGAGTTCTCATCTTTCGGATCCTAAATCGATAAAGTGTGAATGTATGTTTGTAGCCAATTTTAATTTACAAAATTCTTTTCTAACCAAACATTGTAGAATAGTCTTTCCTAACCAAAATAAATTTTTATGACCATTATGCCCTTGATTGACTTTGAAGCTAATAGGGCACTTGTGAAGGTGTCCTATTTGCATTGATTGATTTTGAATTTAATAAGGCATTTGTAAAGATGTCCTATTTGTCTTTATTTGTTATTTCTTTGATTTATCCTAAGTTTCCCACTTGTGTATGAAAATGGTATCAGAGCCTAGGTAATTTTATTTAGGAATAATAATTTATTTATCATTGAAAGTAATATCTTAACGGAGGAGACACCCAGAAAATATGGATCCGAACAATTGTTCGAGATGTTTTTATTTCAGAAGGTACCTTTAAATTTTGAAGGAACTGGAGGAAAGTCACCAGGAGAGGCTAACCTACTGGAAAGCCCAATACGAAGAGAAATTCCTATCGGAGTCAAGTCTGGAGGAAATAGAGCAGTGTATTTCCCAAAGACAAGCTCAAATGAACTTGTTAATGGTGAATAATCTGCTACAATGCGACTTAATGAACCATCAACAAAGAGCACACCAAAACCACGGTTGATGGAACAAAGAAACTACGAGATAACTCCCAGATTTAAAGAGATCGTGGCAGACACATCTAAAATCTCGGAGGATTTACAAGAGATCCAGAAGACGGTACAAAATTACGGAAATCACATGTATGGAGTACCACAAGAAGTAAGACGAATTTCTATAAAACAAGATGAAATTCTAACCATCTTGTTAGAACTTCAAAAGAAGATCCAGACACTAGAATTAAACCAGACATGTTCTAGTATAAGGAAACCCATCAACTTTGGCAAAGTGAATTTCACACCAAAGGCCAAAGAAGAACCCAAGAAATCGAAGGACGAAAGGATTTGCCAATTGTTAAGACAAATCAAAGAATGACGTCCTCCGAAAGGATAGGATTGGAAGATCTACAAGAATTGGCAGAGTCATTTGCCAATATGAAGATGGTAGATCTGAAGATGAATACAGGAGATGGGGATTTAATTCCCCGAGGATACCATCAGGTACCCCCGGAACAACAAGTACCGCAGGTGCCACCAGCCCAACAGCAACATGAAGGAGGCCCAGCACAAGACGTTCTCATGAGAGCCCGCGAGGACTTTCATGTTAGAGATCAACACAGGAGAAAAATGCCCAATATGAACAATCTTACAGGAACTGGGGTGAGGAAACAAATCCCTAAGTTCCGAGATACGCCTCTCGGGAAAACAAGCCTTGATCCTATACATCCGTATGGACTCATGCTCAATATCGATGATATTGACTTCAAGGACATTGATATGATTATTGATGATTGGTCATCATCGATGAGAATAGCAGCAGGAACGTTGGATCTAGAAAAGGAGGGATTCATCAAGCTGCTAGAGATGAGTTTGTTGGGTGTAGCCAAAACGTTATGGTCAAGAGTTGCACCAGCAGTCAAAGAAGAAACCTTGGAGCCAGCCTCATACACGGAGATCGTGGATAGAATGTCTTTCTGGTTTAAGCTCACCTTTTTGGGAGCAGATAATTTCGGAAGTGCAGATTCCAAAAAGAGGAAGAAATATTCTCAGGCTATTTTAAACCTGAGACTGAACAACATGGAGAAGGAGTCAATTGACCAATTCTTCAAGTTGTACCACATCTACCAATGGAATTCAGATGTGGATGAAAGGGTCTGTGTAGAGATTTTTTTCACGAAGTTCCCGAGTCCCTGGAAGGAAATGTTCATTAAAGAATACATTCCAGGAGATCCTGACAATGTTGGGAGGAGAATGTCTTTTGTCAAACAAAAGCTAGCTGAATGGTGCGGACATACCATTCTACAAAAGAATTACAAGAGATTAAAGAGGATGAATAAATATTCCCCTCTTGACTGCACAACCAATGATCTACCGACCATCATTGGAGGAGAATCTCAAAGGCCACGGAAGAACAAGAAACACTGAGTTCATCCTTATGTCAAAGAAGAATTCTCAAGAAAAATGAGCTAGAAATCGAGGAGCAGATGGACCAGGCAAAAGGCCAGATTTTACAAATCTGGACAAAGAAGGGGTCCTTCCAGAGACAGGACATCACAAAGTTCATCAATTCGAACTCCCGCGAGGAAAACTTTCAGAAGAGCCCATACGAGGGCAAATGAAAGTTTTAAAGATTGCAACTGCTGGACTTGCGGTGCAAGAGGACATATTTCGATAGATTGTCCAGAAAAGAGAGGAGTCAAAAGCTTCGAAGATGCACCAGACATCGATGAAGTAGTTTACTACCAAGACTTGGTACAAGTCTACCAATTCGAGGATATACCCTCAGATGAGAGTATATACGAAGAAGAAGAAGTATTTAGCAACGAAAGTATTGATGGGAGATCAGACTCTGAATCCGACTGGAGCTGAGGTTTTTTATCAAGAGCGAGTGGACGAAACTGGATATTCCAGTCAAACCACTATCTCACAAAGCATGATTGACAAAATCATGAACAAGAGCCTTAATATCCAAAGATATCAAGGCTTTTCAGTCGGACAGATTGATCAATTGCTCCGCAATTTTAGTCTGAAAAGCAGGAAACACAATGTAATCTATAAGATTACCAGAAGAGAGATGTCGCTTCCTATAGAGCTTACAGGGAATCAAGTTGAGTTACAACTGATTCCATACAGTGATGTTCAAGAAGTGTTGGGAAGGATGAGGCCAGAGATATGGGATACCATATCCTGGATCTACATCGGGGCTGTCCAGATAGTGCTCAAATCCACACTACCCGCAAGTGTTGATACGCCCATTGATATTGCAATATGCGATAAGCGTATCAGAAATCACAGAGATTCCTTGTTAGGAACTATATCAGGAAATCTCTGTGCCAAGCAGATTATAGGGGTAATCTATCCAAAAATATCCTATAATCTGAAGGATAGAGATTTCAGTCGAGCCCTGACACTGTACCAAGACTTCAAAAGAAAGGATATCAGCTACGAGGGAAATCGACCGTTTTCTTTAACATATCAGGTGTCTTATGCGCTTTCCAATTCACACCACACATATTTATTTCTGGGAAAGCAGTTCATCGAGATACCGGATATATTCTCAAAGGTGGCACAGGCAATCCACCCAGACAGATCAGAAATGACGCTACCAAGAGAGATAAATATTCAAGTAGGAGACAAACCATTGTTGAAATACAATGAGAGTCTCAAGTTGGAAGGCAAAAGACTGTCATTCCAAGGAGATAGGATTGTGACAGAGCCATGGACTCAGTCCTCAAGAGGAAGCTTCCAAGGAGATCTCAGGCGACCAAGGCAAGTTAAAATAAAAATTAAATGCCCAGAAGG
The DNA here is from genome assembly GCA_026008535.1 of Perilla frutescens. Classification (NCBI taxonomy): domain Eukaryota; kingdom Viridiplantae; phylum Streptophyta; class Magnoliopsida; order Lamiales; family Lamiaceae; genus Perilla; species Perilla frutescens. The sequence goes on along the minus strand of BRKX01000007.1, from coordinate 14,721,827 downwards.
TTGGAGAGAGATCGACACAAGATTCGACAGTACAAGATGGGAAAATAATTTTCCTTGCGACGTCCTGTACTGCTTACAGCAACCAGAAGTCAGCCACTATAAGGGAACTCTCGATATAGAGGCTATGACAATGGAAGTACGAGGAAGAGCCGGAAGAGAATCAGGAGTCCTAATCTTAGGACTTGACTTCTTAGAAAGGTTCAAGCCATGGGAGCTGAAGGAAGATGGGATGATGATCACCTTTAATGAAAAACAACTGGTGATTGTATGACTAGCCCATTCTCCATATACATCTCAGTAGGGATATTATACGAGAAATATAAGGCTGAATACTTTGCAGCCTATATCGACTCAGGAGCAGGAATTTGTACTGCAAAAAGAAGAATCTTCCCAGAAGAATTGGAAGAAGATTTAAATCCAATTGCGGGAAGATATTTCTCAAAAAGAGTCTTGCTCCTATCTAAGGGAGTGAAGCAGTCGAAAATTTTGATTGGAGGAGTAGGAGATACACCATGGTATAAGGTGAAAACTCCACCAATCTATTTTCATGATACAGGGGCAGACATCTTGTTAGGAAACAATTTCCTACAAATGTTCAGAAAGTATACGCAAGATAATACCAACCGGACTGATCTTTACCACGATCTGTGATCATAAGAACATTGTCCCGAGGCTAAAAGGAGCATTCAATCGAAAAATGCTACTACAATTTCGCAGCAAGCGTGGTGATGAAGGACATCTTCGACACCCAAAAATGCAGGATAAAAGAAAATTCAGAGAAGTAGTTCTGAGTTTTCATAGGGAAAAGGATCTTGAAGAACAGGAGATCCAAATCCTCAAGACTTCTTTAATATCACATCAAGATATTAAGGAAGAAGCAAAGATATTCCTCGAAGATGTCAAGCGGAAAATAGCTAGAAACTATAATGAAAATCCGCTGGCTTGGTGGGGAAAGAACCAACTCAAAGCAACCTTGAAGGTTAAGGCTGGAAAAAAGTTTGAGTTTGTTAGATACAAGCCTATCCTGATGAACATCAAAGATCAAAAGGATATGCGAGCAATAATCAAAGAACACCTTGATCTCAAGCTGATTGAACCAGGGAATTCACCATACAGCAGCCTCGGATTCTTAGTAAGGAATCATGGTGAGATTAAAAGAGGTAAACCAAGACTAGTCATTAATTACAAAGGGATTAATGACATTCTTGAGTTTGACGGATATTTTATCCCAAGTAGAGAACATCTTATTAACTGCATACGGAATGCTAGGATATTCTCTAAGTTTGATTGCAAGTCAGGTTTCTACCAGATTCGCATGGAAGAGGAAAGCAAAAGGTTTACGGCCTTTTCAACACCACAAGGGCATTATGTTTGGAATGCAATGCCGATGGGGTTAGCCAACGCACCCTAAATATTTCAGAGGAAGATGGATAATCTTTTTAAAGATTATTTCTCTTTTATGTTCGTCTATATTGATGACATTCTAATCGCATCAAAAGGTATAGATGAACATCTCAAACATCTGGAGATCTTTGCAGATGTTTGTCATAAAGAGGGTCTTATGCTGTCAGAAAAGAAGGCAGTAATAGCTACCCGGAAGATGGAATTTCTGGGAATCGAGATGGATGAATCAGGAATCATTCTGCAAAATCATATTGTAGAAAAGGTGCAGAAGTTCTCGGATCTCCTTAAAGAAAAGAAGCAACTACAAAGTTTTCCGGGAGTTGTCAATTTTGCAGGAATCTTTATAAAAAATCTTGCAAAAGACAGGAAGGTGTTCAGTAACCTTCTAAAGAAGGATACCCCGTTTGTATGGACAAATGAACATCAACAAGGAATCAGGAAGCTAAAGGAGATATGCGAAAATCTCCCAAAACTGGCTATACCACAAGATGATGATGAATTGATCCTCTATACAGATGCAAGTGATCATTGGTGGGCAGCCGTGCTTACAAAGATCACACCCAACGGAGAGGAGCTCTGTAGATATTGCAGTGGTCTCTTTTCAGATAGTGACGCCATTCGATGGCATATCAATGAAAAGGAGTTCTTTGCAGTTCGGAAGGCATTTAAAAAATGACCTCTGTTTCTCTTAGCAAAAAAGTTTACTCTAAAAGTTGATAACATACAAGTTAAAGCTTTCTTGAAAAATAAAATTGAATCTAAACCTGAGAAAGCTAGACTAATAAGATGGCAAGCTAAATGTCAATATTATTTATTTGACATTATTGTGATAAAATCTCATGAAAATATTCTTGCAGATTTCCTAACAAGAGATGGAAGCGATTGAGGTCGATGCCATCATGATTGCGCATAGGCACTTCACTGAAAACATGGAGTTGCTTCAGCATGAATGGAACGAGCTGGTTCTTCATGCTGAACAAGTAGGAAGAATGCAACAAGCAAACCAGAACAAGGTCAACGAGAGAATACGAGCATGTGTAAAGACTCAGGGGCAACTCTGGTCAGCTATGCATGAACCCTTCCTCCGGGCCATCAACTTGCCATTGATGAAAGGAGAGTTAGCAGCACTGACCTGTAAAACGGAAGTAGAGGATTCAAATACCCCTAACACGAGCTCTAAGCCAGTGATTTCTAAAGAAACACAGGCCCAAGAGAAAATTGAGGGTCAGGGATCACACTCTGAACCATCAAGTCAACCCAGCACCTCTGGGGTTAAAGAGGGAGAGATTAATCTTAGACCCATGACGGGTACCTCTAAGATTAATACTAACAAGTCTGAAGCTTAGTTTTGGCAGGTTTATCAAGCTAACTAGGAGAAGCTCTATACTAGACAGAGAATCAATCCGTCTAAAACAAAGATTGATATCTCTGGAAAGTACCCAAAGGTGTGGATGTTACCAGGAACCAATCCATACGAAGTCAAGCAATGATATGATTTTAGGGCATTAGCTTCAATTCAGACCATGTCTCCAGGCTTCCCAGAAATCAAGTGTCTACCAAAGTGGATACAGGAAGCCGTGTAAGAGTCCTGGGCTAACAATGATCTGCTTAGCCAAGGAGATGTTCTTGAGCTATACTTCATCAGTGCTGCTCCGGAACCAGCAGGGAAAGGGAATCATGAGGACTTTCACTACATAAGGCTTCAAAGGCCAGATTCCAGAAAATGGGGTGATATCAGAACCTCATCTGAAGAAATCCCACTAATCGCCTCCATTACAGAAGATTAGATATCGACTAGGCGAGCATGGGGATTATGGGTCTGTCTCACTAAGATGGACAAAGTCAAGTTCCCATTTAAGTTTTTCCACAATTCTGCGAATGGGTCATTCCTGTTAAATACTATGACAGGGAGAACAACAAGATTTGCTGAGGATCTGTTCGAGAAGAAAAGGTCCTTGATATGGGAGAACAAGCTTAGTATGGGCAAAGAAACCCATCGCAAGTACTGCAACATGGCTCATTTTGGGCAATGCGACAATCGGGTATGCTCAGATTGCCAGAACCAAAAGGAGCCAGAGTTCGGAAAGAGCTTCCGTCCAAGGATGGAACGAAAGCGAGCTGAGGAGGATAAGCATCCAATGCCGAAAGCAAGGATGCCAAGAGCCCCACCAAAAAAGTAGTTTCCCGACAAGGGAAGGTGGAGACATGTGATCACAGATCATGTGACCCAAAAGAAGATGCCACTAGCACCAAACGACAAAAACTAAGTGGTCCAACACAAGAGGCACATGGTGCCATTATTTGTAGGTTCCTCCACCCACAACCACCTTCATTGGAGGATAAAGGAACCGGGCCCGACCACTAATTCAAAAGAAAATGTCGGCAGAAAGGGCCACTCACATGAATTGTGGAGCTAAATAATGGAGTTGGTGAAATAGAAGGATCCCCCTTCTATAAAATGAGAAACTGAAGGAAGTAGGGATCATCGATCATTCTCTCTTAGCTTTCTTTCAAAATATTGTAATAGTGATAATAGTTTGAGTGTTGTATGAGAGTTGCGAGCCCAGCTACTATGAGTAGCTAAACGAGTTTGTCTCCTCCCAAAAGGAGATTTACTTATTATAATAAATGTTTTATTATTTCTAAATAAAATCCAGGCTTTTGCTCATCCCTTGTGTTCATTATATATATATATATACTATATACCAGAAAATTACTCTACACCCCGTGTAGGAAACGAACGTGGGTTGCGCTGTGTGTTGCTGAAGGAGTTTGTCGCTGGAAACCATAGGTTGCGATCGTGTGGTTGGCAAGGCCGTAAAATCCCGGCGAAAATACCCGGCAGCATTCCGGTAAAAAAAGGTATGAATCCGGTTTATAGTATTATGTATTTGATTTACGGAAGCATGATGGGCCTGATATGGTCGTAATGGACTATTTCCGTTTGATTATGAAAGTGGCATATTAAGATAAATAGAAAAGAAAATCATTTAAGGGCATACTAGTCATTTAGCCTTATGTTTGGTTAGAAAAGAAGATTTTAGAATTCTTGGTTAGAAAAGAAGTTGGTATTCTAAAATTGGCTACTTTTGAATTTCATCGATCGATAAATTACCTATCTTTCAGGTCCTGAATTGATAATTCTCCTTAATTTTTTTAAAATAAAATGAAACTTTGCAGACTGTTAGTAAGTCGCACAGAAAAGCCAGACCACACATTATAAACAAATCCCTTATAACGAATTCGACTTAAAAATATTGATAAAATTCCTGATATTATTATCTTTCGGTCAAACAAAACCAAATCCATAATAGATGAATTCTTGCCGCACTAATATTTTCAATTTTGAATTTCGGTTGAATTTAATCACATAAACATGAATATTAAGATGTTTATCAATGCAAATTAATTAAATCGTTAATCATGAAATTTTCATGTCAAAATTACCGAGACATAGAAAATGAGTTGAACTATAAAAAGTGATGGATCTAGGATTTCAAAACTGGGGCACGATATATAATTGTAAAAATGCATAAATAAATATTCTTCAGTGTTTAAAATACAACAATAAAAATACGAAATTAAGAAAGAAAATAAACACCAATCAAATGAAAATTACAACTTCAACTGGGTCCGACAAAATACACAATATTCAAATAAAAACTATAACTTCAATTAGGCCCAATGAGTCTTTATTTTTTGGAAGCGGTCTATAACATCATCATCACGAACTTGTAGAAAAACATCATTCTCAATGAAAATGACCTAACAGTTATTTAATAATCGATCACTCGTGCTATTTCGCAACTTATTTTTTACATAAGTCATTCCGAAGAACACCTTTTCAACACTTGCAGTGGCAACAGGAAAAATCAAACATCAACTTGAGAAATTTTCGGATAAGTTGCATGCTTCGTTGTTTCATCAAGCATCATCAAAAGTGCACCAAAATCATGTAAATTCTGAAATATGTCATCTCTTTGCATATCTTGAATGAATATATATATATATATATACATATATATATATACATATATATATATATATGTATATATCAAGTTGACACTCTACAGTCATTAAATCAATACTTGAAAATTCACAAGGATAATATGTGGTAAGTGTAAGTACTTTTCAACTTCATTAACAAATGCATCTCCACCCACATTAATTTTAACTTCATTTTGAACAAGTAGCAAACAAAACAAAATGTTGCATCTTTTTCAATACTATACTCAAACCAATCGTATACCTCCAAGGTCTCTTTGAGGGAAGTCGTGCGTTTTTGGTTGACAAGAATTTTAAGAATACATGCTCTCCTCACCACATTTCGTTAATTTGGAGGATAATCTATTATATTATTTTTTCTTTTCCCTCGGATCATGGGGAAGAAGTTTGACGTCATATAAGGATTCTTCCTCCTCTAGTGGTACACTACTAACACTTGAGCTACTCAATCTTATATTATTTTCTTGAGTATGAGAAGAATTAAATGATGGGGGATAAAAAGACTCACTTTTATTGAAAGAGACACCATTATCTTTTGGAATTGGTGAAGAACAAAATGTCTCGTGAAATTTCACTTTCTTAAACAAAAAATCTCGAAGATCGACTTGCTTTGTTATGATCTTGATTTTCTTTGATTTAGATTTGTTAGGAAAAACTATCAAGAAAACCCTAATGATGGTTTTGATGAAATGTCAAAACATGTAGAAATCGTTTTTGAAAAACTGCAAGAGTTCTAAGCTGAAAAAGTAAACTGACCAAGCTCAGTTGAAAGCGAGAATTCAACTGCTTTGGAGCATGGTCAACCTAGCTAAAGGGATGCATCAACCAGTCAGGAAATAACCCAACTGAGGGTTAAAACTCAAAAGTCAATTCAGCTTAAATCAAACTGATAGCTAAGTCAGTCAAGTTAGAAGACGAATCAAGCTGAGTGAAGAAACTGACATCGAGACAATTTAACTAAAGACTGGAATCATCCAACTAATGGCCAAAGATCAAAAATCAGCTGAACTGAAGTCAAGTCAACTGATAAAAGCCAGAACTAGAGTCAGCTAGCTCAGAGCTCAAGAATGACACAAACTGCTGACTAAGTTCAAAATAAGACCAGTCAAGCTGACAAACTATTCATCAGTTTGTGAACAGTGGAACTGGCAAATAAGCTTAAAGTAAGACCAGCCGAACTGACCAACCAGTTAAACAGTTGTGATCAGTCGAACTTGCAAAGAGAGTTCAGAAGATCAGCCAACTGAAGCCATAGCCGAATCAAGTTGTCTAGTCTAGAACTGGAAGATAAGCAGCTGGAGAACTGCCAACTGGACCAATCCAGAACTGAAAGATGAGCAGCTGGAGAACTACCAACTGGGGTCCTGAACTGGAAGATGAGCAACTGTTGAGTCTGCCAAACTGAAGCTTCCCGCAGTTAATGCTCAACCAGAGATATTGGCATTAATGAAGAAGATCTTGGAGTAAATACTCTGCAGAGATCAATTGGCTGAGCAACGGTTAAATTCAAAAAAGACTTCAACGACTACAAGAATTAACTACCATCGGTAGTTCAACAGAATCAACGATCGGTGGAACCCGATGGTCATATAGATCACTCATCTATATAAGAAGAGTGAATCTCATTTGATTCAAGACTTCTGCAAGACTTTCGATTCCAAGAATTTTTCTATACTAATTCTTGCTATACTGCGCTTTCTTTCTTCCCCCCACAGCTCAAAGATCAATCACTGTCAAGCTGCGAAAGTCACAACTGAGAAGAAGATCTGAAAGAGCCAATCAGCTAGCTGTTGAAGAATTCCATCAAGAGCAAGCTTCTCAGTTCACGAAAGTCAACGATCAACTACTCAACTCAATACAAGGAGCACTACAGTTGATACTAGTTTCAAGACTGTATTCTTGAAGATCAAAATAGATCTAAAACCTTGAAAAGACGAGCAATAGCACCTTATCTCTCCAACGAGCAATTGGGGATCGCAAGTGTGAGTTCATCAACACCGGCTGAGGAAACTGCGGATCGACATAACTGTAGTTTCCGGGACAACACTAGTTGAAAAGGAGACCGTAACTCCGTGAAAGTTGTCGTCCACTAGGTTCAACAATTGTCTTCATTGTGTAATTGTAATAAAGGAACTTTACCATTACATAGTGAATTGCCCTTTTCAGTAAGGAAGAGAGGACGTAGAAGTTCAAGCTTCGAACCTCTATAAACTGCTTGTGTGTTGTACTTATCGCTCTATCTGCATATCTTAAACTGCACACTTTACTCACACAAGCTGCACCTTTAAGTCAACTGATCATCTCAACTGACTGTGTACATTGATAAGTCATACGCAAGTCAAGTGCCCTATCTATTCCATATTTAAGTCAAAAGTTTTTGAGTTAGTTTATTCATCCCCTCTAAACTAACTTTGACTCGCCCGGAACCAACAAGATGTATCATCCGTCCCTTGCTAATTGAATTAGAAAATTTAATAAAAATACAATCTTATATAACAATAGCAAAAATGAAATAAATAAAATTATGAATAATAATTACTAATTCCTAAGTTTAAGAATTGTCCCGTGCAAAGTAGAAACTTCACCAAACCATCATCTTCTAATTCCTAATTTTTATTTACTAAAGTCCTAATTCTAAAAGTTGTCAATCTTAAATTTAACTTTTAAATTTGTCAATCCCAAATCCTACGGTTAAACCAATATTATCAATCCTAAAGTCCTATAGTTTAACTTTATATTCACGAAAAGTTATACATCTTAAATTTAACTTTTAAATTTAAATTTATCATTCTTAAATTTCTCATTCATAATTCTTAAGTCCTAATTCAAATTATCATACTTAAATTTTAATTTATAAGTTGAATCTCAATTAAACTTGAACCAATGTACATAAACTCAAATTCTTAATTCAAAACTTAAATTTCTAATATTTAATTAAAATTTTAATTAGTCACAAAAAATAAATACATAAAAAAACACTAAACATCAACAATAAATCTAATTAATAGTATACAAAAAAAAAGAATGAAAAGAAAAAATATCCTCGATTGATAGTGGTGGTGTTGGGCACTTTTCAATTTAAAATCCTGATGTATTTTTTAGATTTCTTATGAGAGTATTTTGAAGACTTGAATAGTTGTACAATGTACATGTATTGTTTATATATTTATAAATGTAGGAGATTTAAAAAGGGTAAGATGGAGAGTTACAAATTAATGCTTAATTGATTGAATATTGGTTAATATTATTGAGGAGTAAGATGGAGATTCACCATTTTATTCTCTTTTTCTCGCGATTTTAGGACTTCTCCAATATATTTATATCTACTAAAAATATTACAATAAAATTTGGGGATACAATTTTATGTGTGTATATATATATATGTATCTACTATTTTTTTTATATATAACTACTTTTTTTTTTCTTTTTTTTTTTTTTGCGGGGGATACATCTGTACCCCCTTGTTACAAAGTGGCAGATACCATCATTTGGAGATCATAACTTTATAATTGTGTGTGTGTGTGTGTGATTTTCAATTTAGTCTCTCAATAAATTGAATATTTTTTATGGTATTTACGTAGCAATTCTATGATTATTTAATATATTTAATAGTACAAAATTAAAATTTAATAGATCACTTTAATTAGACTTTAAATAAAAGAATTATACATATTTTATTATATACATATAAGTTCACCGTATTGGAATATTTCCAACAGTTTCTTCTGAGAAAAGATTTTCCCGAAGCAAATAATTTAATTCGAAATATTATACGAAAAATAAAATATTGTGATGGGGATTGGTCGGATTAGTCACCACGACTACATGCAAGAACTGAGGGACTAATCATCTCGAGTGGGGTTCCGTCCACATGCTTTTTTGCTTTACGCACACCACGCTTCACTTGTCTCCTATATATATCATTTTATTTTTTTTATTCTATTCAGATTTTTCCATACAACTTTGATAATATACATAATATCTTTTATATTGATAGTTGATGTGGGCTTCGAATTTATTCAGTTTTGTCTCCCAAGAGTTATTTACATGCCATAATTTAGATTTTTTTTACCGTTCGTCCTAATGAATCTATATATAATCACATTGCAAAATTTGATGGAAGAAGATTTTTGGGACTTCGAATTTCGGTCGGTCACATACAAAAGGGTGCGTATCTTTATCTTGGAGGTCTTGTGTGCACTAGATGCATATCAGAACGTTAATGTATTGACCGGGTTAATCCGCGTTGATCAAATATCACTCAAAAGAGCAAAATTATCACTTGTATCATTAAAAAGTATATATTGACCAGAAAAAAAAGTAAAAAAGCTGTTAAAATCAATATCAACCGTAACAGTAAAATATATCACTAAAAAGTAAAAATTCAAAAAATATAACTTTTATCCCTAAAAAGTATCACATATTTTGACGATTTTTTGATTAACGTATTGACCGTATGATATACATCTTATGTACAGGAGAATTTCTGCTTTATCTTTTATTGACTTGAAAAAAAAAGTGTGATTTCTTATTTTATTATTTCATTAATATAATATATATGTAATTCAATCTTAGGGAAAATAAATAAATGTATAATTAAGTAACTACATATACAAGTTCAAAAAAGAAAAAAGGAAAAAAGGTCCGAATCTCCTTCGGTAGGGATAAAATCATCTAGTCCACATTTCATGTCCCACTATGAAATTTAATATTTTAAAAATGTTTATTACAAAAATAAATTTTATTATAGTATTACAATTCATAATCAACATTTATTGCTAAAAATTGAATTTTTAAAAAATTATATACCCGAAATAATCAACCATATTAATCAGTTATATTAACTAAAAAACGTCTCGGTGGGGATAGTCTAGTGGTGGAGTGAGATTGCTTGGAGACCAAAGGTCACGGGCTCGAATCTCCTCAATACCACATGTCGTGTGTGTGAGTTAAAAAAAAAATATTAAAAAATAAATATAAACCCTAATTGGGTGGAATGGACCCTAAATAATAATTATAAAATTAAACTAAGACATAACAAATTGAAATATAATTGAAGAAAAGAATTGATGAAAATCAAATAAAAATCAAAATGAAACACCAAATGGGATAGAGAAAAGTGGGATAGAACATTTCATTTGCCTTGGCTAATGATTTGGAAGATCAAAAACCAAAATCTCTCTTAAATCAAATTAGTGACTAGGATTTTTTCAATAATGAGTAATTTGTAGCCGTTATTTTATACACATAAGCTTCTTATATAACGTATAATAATTAATTTCCAAACTTCAAAAGAAAAATATATTGCATCATGTACGAATTACGATATGATCAACCTAAAAAGTATTTATTATAAGATTAATCTCATTACCTTTTAATCACAAAATTCATCCACTCCAATAGCTATGAATATAAGAATATATACAAGAGACTTGCTCAATGCCTCAATCTATGAAAAACTCTTTGTAACTAAAACTCTCTCTCTCTCCCTCTCTCTCTCTCTCTCTCTCTCTCTCTCTCTCTCTCTCTCTCTCTCTCATTATTGATCAATTAAGTTACCAAACAAATAAATTAAATAATGACAATAACTTAGATACATTAACAGCTGCCAATTTCTGTGGTTATCCCAAACAAATTAAAGTTACTAACAACACAATGCAATGCACTTTCCCCCAAAAAAAATCACCTCACCAGCGAAATCGATGGTGACGCGTTAGAAATGTCCAAGTAGTTGTTCTTCTCCTTTTTCTTTGTTTTGTTTTTTTATTTGCGATTGCTTTTAGGCGATTCATCTCGATGAAGAAAAAAAAGAGTAAAATCAGTGGAACAAAACATTTGTACTTTGGAAGAGATGATTCAGCTGAATAGCAGATGTCACGGAAAGTGAAATGTGCATATCCCCACTTCCACAATGAAAAAAGACTCGTCCCATTTAATTTTTTCTCTTATTTATTTATTATTATCCATTATTCATCATTCATGTACTACCCCTCACTCCTCTCTGGACACACTGCCTCATTATTTATATATATATAGGGCCCCTCTCAGATTTTCATCGCTCTCAACATGCATGCATCATCATTATTTTAATTACATGTATATATCCAAATTTTTTTAATTTGATTTCTCTACTTTTTTTTTAATTATTATTTGTTCGTCCAATTATTTGACTAGCTAGGTGTTATTGTTTTCAGGATAAAACTTATCTTCCAAGGTTTCTTACGACGGTTTGGATAATTAAGCATACCAAATTAATTATATGATCTGTTACACCATTAATGCCGCTTGTGGTGTTGTTAATTAGTCTTTATTTTCTTTATTCTCTAACCTGTATAAATTGATGGATTTGAATTTTGATCCTCTCCCCTAGATGTGTCTCTTTCTACCTAAACCAATTATTCATTTATGCTTGGGAATTCTCCAATCTTGTCGTTGGAGAAATTATGATTGTTTGTTGGGGAATAAAATATATTTATGAGCCAGTCTGAATGCTCAAATTTAGTATATATATTTATTTTATTTTTCAATTTCAATACCAATTGAAGATTCATCCTCGATCCGTAAATTTTACTAGCTCTCAATCTTATCTCGACACATGTGAATATATGCACTTATATTTTTCACTGTGTGCTATTGTATTGAATTATGAAAATGATGACACAAATGTACCAATTTGTCGTATGATAATTCGTAAGTATTTAATCAAGTACTATGAATATGCATAAGCGTGTTCGAAATTAATATGTATTTGGAATGGAAGGCTTTATTGGCTTGTGAGCTGCACTTTTTAAGGGCCCAAAAAACGACACCTAAAATAAAAGCCAAACCAGAAGCAGCTAAAAGCTACAACAGAAAAGTTAGAAGAGAAGCAAAAAAATTGAAGCAAAAAAAAAAAAAAAAATTCAAAAATGTATGCTCCAAATCCAATCAATCAAATCCAATCACCTGATGATGGAGATGAAGATCAAACTGAAGATCGACATGACGTCGTCGAAGACTGCAAGAACGACATAGATTCATCAATCAAACCGCCTGCAGTTCAAGAATCATTCCTCAGTTATTACAACCATAATTTCGGACATGCTCAAGATTTTACGATGAAATCCCATAATTTTGGAGCAGTTTCCTCCGCCTCAAATCCCATGAAAATCACCTACGAGAGACTGATCCAAGAGGGTTATGATTTAGCTTCACCGAAAGCGAATGCAAAGAAAAGAAAAGCGGAAGTGGTTGACGGCGGCGGCGGCGGCGGCGGACGTGTAGTTCGGGCCGCAGGCAGAAAAGATAGGCACAGCAAAGTCCGCACCGCCCGGGGGCCGAGGGACCGCCGCGTGCGGCTGTCGCCGAGGACTGCGATTCAGTTCTACGACGTTCAAGATCGCCTCGGCTACGACCGCCCGAGCAAAGCCATTGATTGGCTCATCAACGAAGCTAAGTCCGCTATTGATGCGCTTGAGGAGCAGCAGATTATTAAGTTTAGCGATTCAAATGCGGCGGAAATTCCAAATCATGGAGTGTTCTCTCTCTCTCAGCGTGGGATGAGAGAGAAACGGGAGCATTGGGATAACGAGGATGAGAGTCTTGTTTCGGGTTTTAGTTGCTTTGTTGATGAGGCAGCGGCGGCGCCGTCGTCCGCCACCGGGTTGGAGGCGTACCTCGGTCAAGATTTGAGCTCGTCGAGAAACAGAAGTGAAATTTATCCAAGTTACTGCTCTCCCTTGAATTCATCAACTCCGCAGGTGTTGGAAACAAATTGGGAAATGGCTAGATTGCAGAAAATGGTAACTTGGAATGGTGGATGTGGCGGCGGAGGTGGAGGAGGAGGAGCGGAGTACTCCTCAAGCAACTCTCTGCCGCCACATGCGGCGGCGCAGCCGATTTCAGGCCACATGAATTTGTTTTCTCAAAGGGAACCCCTTCAGTCCAGCGTTATTAACTATAATTCTCCGATGAACAATGATTTTGCAGGATTTAATTTCTCGAATGAATTGTCGAAAATCGCAGCTTCTGCTACGCCCAAACACGATGAAAATTTGAAGAAGCTGGTTTTCAGCTTGCCATCCACCACAACTCACTATCAAGGCTAGCACCACTGCACAATTTTGTTAATTTCTGCATGCTGCAATAGTTCTTAATTAAATCGTGATCATATCGATTTAAAATATTGCAGGAATTTGATGATTGTTGAATTATTATCTATTTTGCAATTTTTTTTTTTATTTGGTTGATTCCAACTACAAGGGCGCAAGGAGCCGGAATTCGTAACATTCGATGTAATGTCTCTATATGGTCGATTTTGAGCGTATCGTCCAATTTTCTTGTAATATCTATATATAATTTGTTTTAGTTAACTGCAATCTGTATGTGCTAAAGTTTCATATTGCATTTTTTTCATTTTTCACTCTTACATTTATAATTTTAATAATATTTATTATAAAATAAAAATTAATTATAACATAAATAATCATAGTCAACATTTATTAACAATAAAATGAATTAAAAATTATAAAATTTAATTATGAAATAATCAAGAATAATAATGAATTATTAATTAAAAACTGACAATTAAATACTAAAACATAAATATAAACCCTAATTAGGGTGGGTGAACCCTGATAAAGAATTGTAAAATTAAACTACATAACAAAAAAAAAGTAAAATATATAAAAAAAAAATACAAGAAAAACTCAACCAAGAATGCAACATGAAATCTCATGTTTTTATACCTATACATTAATGGGGTTGAAATTTCCTGTTACACTTTAATTCTTGTGTTTCACTTCGTGTTTCATTATCAAATTTATGGTTTCAATAATATTTATTATAAAATAAAAATTAATTATAACATAAATAATCATATTCAACATTTATCAACAAAAAAAATGAATTAAAAAATTATAAAACATAATTTTTAAAAAATAAACCATATTAATGAATTATTAATTAGAAATTGAAAATTAAATATTAAAAAATAATTATAAACCCTAATTGGGTGGGGTGAACCCTAAAAATAATCTTAAAACTAAACTAAATCACAAAAAAATAAAATTGAAGAAAAAAAATACAAGAAAAACTCGTAATTTGAAAGTGTAACATGGAGTGTAACAAGAAATTTCAATCCTACATTAATTTACCTTTATATATTAGGATGGAAACTAATTAACAATTTCATGGATTTAATTTCTTACAAATATGGCTAGTATATAGTTACCTTATGGGGGAATTATATAAAAAAACAACAAAAATTATAATAATTACAAAACTCTCTCTCTCTCTCTCTCTCACTGTTAGAATAGAATTAAGCTTTCCATGTTTGGGAGTAAGCCAGTGAAGAAACTAGAAATAATGGCAATGTTGGTTGTTTTCCGCCACATTCCATCAAATCAAGTAAAATGGCAAGTGAGCAGCAAAACCAGTTCTGTATTCATAATCCGAAACTGTCTTTCTTAAGAAAATGACAACTCATTCCATCTTTTTCACATGCTACAACAACACATTCTTTCGATATGCCATTGTGAACCCAAAAGCTGCACAATTTAATTGAGCGTGCATGCATCTCATGAATTTAGGAAGGAATTACATACTGCTAAATTCGAACTGATCAAATATTTCAATTTTAATTCTTATACATGTCAAGTGTATATTAATTATGATACGATCACACACACACACACACACAAGGTAGTTAACGAGAATTAATGTGAAAATCCGATCGATTTGCATGATATATATCCCAATATGTGCAGGCCTACAGTGGGATCAACTAGATGATTTTGAGTGATTTTTAAGTTTATTAATTAATCTACTTTTGTGTTGGTAGCCCAATTCTTGATCGTGCTGTTCATTTCTGGAGCACATCATTCTCTAAACTGCTTAAAGCGAGTCAAAAAGATGGAGTTTGACATTAATTTTTGTTCATCTTTTTAAACTTATCAATCATTAAATACTGTAAAGCAAGCTTTTCATGCATGTGACACTTTTAAAGGGTGAAGAAGAAAGGAAGAAAAAAAAAGGCAGCCAATATATTAAAAAGTATGAGAAACAACCTTGGCTTTTGCAACTGATTTATGATGTCTTAAATATTTATGATTGGATATTATAAACATCAACTCAACAAGAAAGAATCATAGGCAGCAGCAAGTAGAGGATTAGTGACACTGACAGCCATATGGGAAGATTCAGAGCTGCATGTTTCTATAGGCCTTTATGCTTCATGAGTTGTCAGGGTTTCTTTTATTTTTTTGTATTTTTTTTCCTTTTAAATGGAATATATATCCCCCATTTTTGGGGTCTATGAATATTGAAAATTAGCATTGGCAGCCATGTGAAGATGTGAAAAAGGGGACAATTTTCTTTAATTTATTTATTATTTTAATTAAATTGAGTGTTCGAGTTTTGTCTCATTAATTTTTGGAGTATAAGTTGTATTTTTTTTCGGGAACATTCATTTTCAAATTGAATCCTAATTAATTAGTGTTGCATGCCTTTAATTAGATATCGATTAATAAGTTTCAAAGCGAGTAAACTAATTATTAAGTGGGGGAGATAAGAGAGAGATGTGCAATTATTGGTTCCACTTACACCCGTTACAAATTTAGCAAAATTATATTTAAATGCTTTGAGTTTATTCCTAGCTAACTAGTGGTGATTTTTCAACTTTTTGCACGTGAGATGTCACATTTATATATGTTTATATTATTTTTAAGACAATAATATCATCGTACTATAAAAGCAGCGATAGAAGGTAATCAAATAAAATAAGAGAATATATGAAGAACAAATATCCAAACCAAATATGTTGTTTCAGGTATTGGATTTATATATTAATGGCGGTGAACTTAATAAAAAAAGTTGAGCAACGCTTTTGGTTTTAATTATAATTTTCACGAGGTTCAGTCATATAGAATTATACTTAATTAATTACTTATATATCATTTATCCTCATTGCTTACATTTCATTCATTGTGTTTTTCATAACGGCTTGCAAAAATTATAGATATATATGTTTGGATAATGTACAAGTTTTGGCTTCATTTAATTGTAAGCTCCAAACTTTTAAGATATAATTACTTTTCTTTGGCGCAAGATATAATTTCTAGAGGTAAATTGTTAAATATAATGATCATTTTGATTTAGTAATGCTTCTCACCACTATTTAAAAAAAATGTTTCTAGTCATTTGGACAATATAACCCTCTGTCGTGTACTCTAATCGTGAAACAATGTAAAATTATAATACTATATAAGTACATTTAGTTGTGTAACTCCAGTCATGTAATAGTAAATTTGAATTGTTGTACGATTACGCTCTATCGTGTACCATCAATTCGTACAGCAGTATATAAATTTATAATATTGCATGAATGGACTTAATCGTGCATCTCACTCATGTAGCAATATTAATTTGTAGTGTTACATGATCATATCTCATTTGTGCACCCAAATAGTGTACTTTCCTCGTGCAGCTCACAATTTTAATGAAGGATAAGTAAGTATTTTCACCGAAAAAGTGGCTATAAATAATTTTTTTAGAAGTGGCTAAAAACATAATTAATTACTAAATGCAAACGGCTATTTTTATATATGCGTGCAGTGTATATTTCTACTGGTCTCATATATATATGTTCAGTGTATATTATCATCAAATTGTGTTCTTTTTTTTTTTTATCAGATCAAATTATTAATTACTTCACTTATTACAAACACCAAAATATAATAAAAAAATTTGGTGGAAATTAACCAAAATATAAAACTTAATATGCAATAATAAGTTAGTAAACTTAATGAAAAAGATGAACTCTCAACATCTCTTCTATCTTAGTTCAAAATTTCACCACATAGCTTCTCTAATTCCAAAAATAAAATAAAAATACAAAAATCAAACTTATAAAAAAAAGGATAACAAATATTAGTCTATATCACATATACATAGTATTTAATTTCACAAGCACGTCAAATGTGCAGTATGACACATGCAACTGCTATACACTTGATCAACATGTACTGATAAAATAAAATACGAGATTGAAGCACGACGTACGTAAATAAATAGTAGTAAATGTGTGATTCCATTCCACATAAGGAGAAGACAGGCAATAAATGACGAGGCTAAGATCTTAGGTGGAAGAACATGCAATGTAATTCTAGGATGGGAACACAAAAAGAGATTGCAGTTGAAAGCTAAACACAGCACACAGCTTTCAAAAGCAGATGTGCTGTAATACAATATATATGCATATGTATATATATATATATGTATATGCCCCCCCTGCAAAACAGAATGCCTTCACCTTCGATCACATTATACGTTATAACAGACACTCTGCAAAACAGAATGCCTTTATTGTGAAAACTGCACACTCAAATTTAAGACTGCAAGTAAATGAAATTCAATGTTTTGGAAAAACAATGAATATGAATATCTATTTACGGTGGAAAGGGTGAAAATATTTTATTTATGAAATTAGGTTCAAGAAAGCGACATGCTGCCAATCTAGGTATGTTGTAGTAGATTTTTGTGATCTTATTTCGTGAAATATTGTAACATAATTCATAAGAATTAGACTAAAATTTAATAAAAAGGTAAAATTTTGGTGAAAAATACATAATATTATAATGGTCCCGGCGGGGCTCGAACCCGCGACCTTCGGCTCATAAGACCAACGCTCTAACCAACTGAGCTACGGGACCGGATGTTTGATGATTTTTCGTTAATTTTTAATAACTATATTTTAATTGGTGTAAATTAAATGAAAAAATTAATGAATATTAATTGAAATTGAATCAAATTCCATTATTAGGTGAGTTGGCATTGGCCAAAGATTTAAATCAGTTTAATATATTCTTGTCAAATGATTTGTGCTTTTAGATCAAATGAATGAATAATAAATTAAATTATAAACTGTACATATTGAAGTCATGGTACGATGAAAAATGAATGTAGGACTCAAAACTCTTTAAAATCTTGTTTTAGAAGTAATATAATTAATTTTCATTAGCATGATTGTATGGCTAGTTAAATAAATTAAATTTGTTGATATGTTTCACTTCATTGTTCAATTGAAGGCATATATGATATATTTAAGCAGCCAACTGTATATTATAGTCTGTATGCTTTAATTTCAAGAACATAAAAATAATAAGAAGCAAAGTATATATATAGTTAAATCATATTCCTCAAGAGAATCACAACAATTATCAGAACATAAACCCCAAACTTCAAAATCTAATACAGAAATTGATAAGTAGAAGTTAAATAACAGAAGAAATGACTCCATGAGGTAATTCTTTAGTTCAATTGACCATATTATGATTAACATAACTACAAAAAAGAAGCTTGATCTTTCTTCTGCCTCCATAGCTGAACACTCGAGTGCTTAAATCAGATCAGAAAAAAGAAAAAAACATCGGTAGTATAAATCGTGCTACATTACATATGCAACGTGAAAGAAGCATCAGGTGAAGTTCGTTCAGTTAAAAACCTCGTAAAACTTTTCAATCACGAGCACACCTGAGTCGATGGACTCCAATGGATCTTTGCGAAGTCTATGTCTCAAGCAGTTAGGGATGACAGTGGCTATATCATCTGCTGTCACTTTATCTCTTCCTTTTAGAGCAGCCAAGGCTCTTGCTGCCCTATTTGTAACTATATCGCCTCTCAATCCATCAACATTCAGCTCAGCACAAACCTTCGAGATCTTCACTCTGAGATCATGATCCAAGGTGACAGATGAAAGGGTACTCCTAGCTGATGAAATCTGTTGTTGGAGCTTCTCTTGCTCCGCCAAGTAAGACTCCCGGAATTCTTTGGGATTTCTGTCGAATCTAGCTCTCTCCTCGACTATTTTCACCCGGAGCTCAGCATCCCTCACAGTTCCAACTTGTGCATGCATCCCAAAACGGTCAAGAAGTTGTGGCCTAAGCTCTCCCTCTTCTGGATTGCCTGAGCCAATGAGTATGAACCGGGCTGGATGGGAAATCGAGATCCCTTCTCTTTCTACAGTGTTCCAACCGGATGCAGCAGAATCCAAGAGAACATCTACTAGATGATCATCTAAAAGATTCACCTCATCAACATAGAGAATCCCTCTATTAGCCTTTGCTAAGAGACCAGGCTCGAAAGCCTTCACACCTTCTGTGAGCGCCTTCTCAATGTCAATTGTACCACAAACTCGATCCTCTGTAGCACCTAAAGGCAAATCAACCATGTTGATTTTAGTCGATACCACAGAGAGATCTTCACCTCTCACAATCTTCTCCCTCACTTCAGGACCCTGCACTTCTGCATCCTCAGGATCTGAATTGAATGGATCACCATAAACTACTGTGATTTCAGGAAGTAAATCCACCAAAGACCTAACAGTTGTAGATTTCCCTGTGCCCCTATCACCCATTATCATCACACCTCCTATCTTTGGGTCAATCACATTCAGCAGAAGACACAGTTTCATCTCATCTTGTCCAACTATAGCTGCAAATGGGTAAACTGGCCTCTGGCTCTCCTTAGAAGCAGCGAGTTTCTGCACTCAGAAATCCACATATCATAAGCACATGATCCACATAAACCTTCAATCTTTCACCTCAAGTCCTCAACTACCATATCCTACCCACATAAGTTGAACAAAATATACGTAACTAGACACTGCATTACATTGGCATGAAATATCCACACAACACAACCATTACTATACCTTAAACCTCATTCTTTACAATCTCACAGCTAAACTAAATGGCATTGATTTCCACCGCAAGGCATAAAGCATTTTTTAGCTTCAACTAACACTATAGAGGAATCATTTCATTTCAGCTCAGAGCATCTATGTAAATCAGAGCATAACAACCCATTGTCCGATTCAACTACAAATTGCTTAAATTTTACAAATGCACCAAAAACAAGGGCAATAAATTAGTACCTCTTTCTGAGCAGGACTAACTTCAGTGGCAACATTAGAAATCGAGACACGAAATCGAGACCGTCCTTTACTCAGGGGAACACCCATTCCTCCATAGAACTGCCTCCCGGAACTGACCCCTGCATCATCAAACAGAAAAGCGATCAGCTTTAAAGACCCCTTATCACAAATATTTGTAATTCTCATCACCCTCAACTAAAATCAAGAAAGATTCAAACTTTAAGCACGCAATACCAATATGGAAAAAATCCAGCGCAGAAGTATCATAGTGTAACATTATCAAGAGAATCAAACAAATCGATAACAACTGCACTATCAAATAGAAACAGAGTAACCAACTTAAAAGACCCATTCGCAAGCACATTTCTAATTCTCATCACCCCCAACTAATATCAAGAAACATTCAAACTTTAAGCACCCTAACACCAAATCAACGGAAAAAACTCGGCCAATCAACATCATATTGCAACATTATTATTGGACCCAATTCCAAGAAAGAAAACAGATACCCAACGCCACCCTATCTGCGTGTGTGTGTGTGTTTTATGTTTACCTGATGATGGGGGAAGAAAGGAAGACGATGAATTGGAAGAGTGAGAAGGGAAAATTCTAGAAGGCAAGATTGCAGCTGCCGGCGCAGTTCCGAGAAGGGCCGCCATATGTTCGCAGATTGTGATGTCGTTAGAGTGAGAGTGGTCGAGTTCGCAGAGGTTGTGTTTGGTTGCTCCTCACTAGCTTGTGTTGCGTCTGGATTGGATGGATAAGACGATCAGATTTCCATGACCCCATTCTATTTCTTACGTGGTTTGTGGGCCATTAATTAATTATACGGTACTTCAAGGTTTGCACATTAAAAATCTTAAATTACCAAAAGGAGAAAAGGGCCTCGTAGGTCCCTGAACTTTTTGGCGGAACCTTGCAGGTCCTGTACTTTTTTTTGGTTTAATTAAGTCCCTGAATTTTTTTTTTCCGGATTTATTGGGCCCCTCCGTGAAGCCCCTGTTGACGGGGCCGTTAGTTCGACCTAAAACGACGTCGTTTTAGGGTTTATTCGAATTAAAAAAAATATTAATTCAATTAAAAATGCTCCCGACCCATTTTAAAAATATACCCGACCCGCCAATCACCTCCTGCAACCTCCAGCAGCCCCTGCCCAAACCAGTCCCTCTGCACCCCAAAAACAAACCCAGAAATCCACCAATCACCTCCTGCAACCTCCAGCAGCCAACGTCATAACTCTTGCCTCCCATCAGTCAACAAATCCCATCACCTATCTTCTTTTCCCTTAGCCTCCCACATTTAATCTCAGCCCAAAATCCATAAAAGCCAAAGAAATCTCAATCTTAAACCAAGCAGAAGAGGGAGCAGAGATAGATAGGGAGGAAGAACAATCTGCCCTTAAGGCGGTGGCCTCGCTTCTCGCAGACCAGACATTATCGCTGCCGGAAGTTGCTCGCCAAAACCGGTCGCCATCGTCCTCGTCTGAAGCCTGCGCGACCCTCGAAGAAGCGCCGGAAATGGAAGAGGGTCATGCTAAATGGGGCGGGTTTAAAATGGATCGGGAGCATTTTTAATTGAATTTAGAATTTTTTTTAATTCGAATAAACCCTAAAACGACGTCGTTTTAGATCGAACTAACGACCCCATCAAGAGGGGCTTGACGGAGGGGCCCAATAGATCTGAAAAAAAAAGTTCAGGAGCTTAATTGAGCCAAAAATAGTACAGGGGCCTGCGAGGTCCCGGCCAAAAAGTTCAGAGGCCTACGAGACCCTTTTCCCTTACCAAAAGTATCATGTATTATTAGATCTTATCTCTAGATTTTCAGATTAATTAGTTATAATTGATCTGATGTATTATTAGATCTTATCTCTTTATTATTCCCATGTTTCTAATTGATTTAATCTAAAGGGATAAAGAGATAAGCTTCAAACTTTTAGGGTTTTGACTTTGTCAAAACAATTCCTAATTTTAAGGAGCATTTCTCCACTATTTTTGTGTTCTAACGTGTTCTGCAGGTTGAAGATTTAGTGGACAGTTATAAGAGTAGTGGTGAGTGGATGCATTCCATGACGTGGAGACATGTTACATCGAGTGTTGAACTTATTTTCATAACATCGACTGTAACATCAATCAGTGGATCTAAAATTTAGGATCAATTTATTTTAATTGATCTCATTATTTGATTTATATTAATCATTTAAATATATCCACATGATTAGATTTTAATTATTGGATATAAGTGGTTAAAATCGTGGATTAACTTGATTTTGAAGTAGTCAAAGTTAGTTCATATTTTTCAGGGACCATGATGTCTCACTCCTCCTTTGTCTAACTGACACTGTCTGGTAGTGGGTTACTGGAGCAGTTGTGCAGAGCTGGAGATCGTGTGTCAACGTGGACGTTGTGCTGGAAGCAATTAACACTGATCCACTACTGAAGAGAAATCATGGAACTGTTGGAGCTTGAAGAGCAATATAAATATCATTTCCCATTTCTGAAGACTTTATGCATGCAGAGAAAATATCATCTTGAGTAGTGAGAAAACCTGAAGCTTGCATCTGTGTCTACTAGAGCTCTGTCAACATTCAATTCGACGTAAGATCTATTATCTGGATCAACTATAGATAAGTTTTATCTTAATTGTGTTTGTAAGTACTGATTAGATTGAGTGTTAGTAGTTCTCAGAGTAGATACATTGTTTAGCTATCTAGATGTTAGATAGTGATTTTGAGAGAAATTATTCGAGTGAGTGAAGCTAGAATAGGTTTCTTGTATGTTTCATGCAGTGTTGTCAATGGAACCGAGACAACATATGTGCTGTGTTTTATCGCTTGTGATAGTGAATTTCGCTCTGAGACAATGACATATCGAATGTGATTTAAAATTAATTTTTGTGCAAGTTGTTCTTTAAATTTCCGCTGCGTGTTGAAGACACAGTGGTAACACTAGCTTCAACATTAACTCTATTATTTGCACGTTGATGTTTTTCACAAGTTATTTCTGCTTGTGTTTATAAAGTTATTTCCGTGCAAACCGTTCTTTAAATTCTCGTGACAATGTTGTTGGTAATGTGAGTAACACTGACTACAATATTATCTATAACTTTGCATGTGTTTTCTGTTTTTCAAAGTATTTGAGGCAACAAATTCTAACAATATATATATATATATATATATAATATAGAATATGGAGAGTATTTTTTAGAATATTAATAGAAGTGCAACTTCCTCATCTTCGTGTGTACCTATTGCTAATGAATTAGAAAAAATAATTTTGGATACAAGTAGAACTAAATTGAATCAATATTGTTAGTGATTCGGGATTATGAAAACTAATTAAGGAGTTTGATGTTTCTATTCGAAATCAAGTATGAGAGAAAACTTAAATAAAGGAGCTTGTCAATCAACTTATCATGTGTATCTGAAAATAACCTTGTATGAATTTATCAATTTTCAGATCATTTTTAATGTACGGAATATTTATACATTTATATCTCACTTAAATTTATGGTTTTTATATAATAATATGTTCTTAATATTTATTTATTTATTTATTTTAATGATGTCCCCTAAGATTTTTGTCCGGATTCGTTACTGGGTCGAGTGATGATGATAAGTTTGCCCAAGATTTGAGTGTAAGGAGTTGGGTTGAAAGCTCTATTTCAAGAGTTCTAGCATAAAGTTGTAGATGCCTAGTCACTGCAGAAATCAGAATGTGGAGGAGAGACAATTCAACAAGACAATCCAATGCGTATCATCCCCAGTTGTGTAAGAACTTGCAAAATTCAAACTGACGGTTAGCCGGTTCCAAATGGTACAAACCGGAACTGCACTGTCCTAGGAAGGTTCACGGTTTGCAAACCGTAACCGCCGGTTAGACAAATAACAATAACCATATATAGTACTATAGTACGTAGTAGCAACAACAACGGATCGGAATAAAAAAAATAAAGACAAAATAATTTGGAAAACTCAGCAAAGTTTTATTATCTGCGTAAACATTGAATTGCAACATTTAGAACCCGGATAGGCCTCGGACACATTATTGTGATACGCAGCAATAAACATGTGTCAATTAGACAGCCTCAAAAATCATATTCTAACTAAGGAATCACCTCATCTTATAAACATAGAAAAAAAATGGACAAGATAAATTAATAATTACCGGCTAAATTTCTTGATAGCTTCATCGATGGTTGGACGCAACTCCTTGAAAATCTGTTTGTATGATGCTTCAGATGGGTGTACGGAATCGAAGAATGCGTATTTGGAAGGATTGTTGCAAACATGCGTCGTTGGATTGCACAAAAATGTCACTTCCAAAAATCCAGTGCCGCAGCAACCACTGTCCACATTTCCGAATCCTGCAAAATTATAACATCATAAAATTAATTACATCCAATCTTGTAATTATATTGCTTATCATCAACTCGTTCCACTCGCGAACACCCAAACGGTAAAGATTAATGTTCTCTTTTTTGTGGAAATATATAAAACTAGCCGGTCAAATTTAAAAAAAAAATTAATTTAGCCACTAACTTTTAAATATATTTATTTTAGCCAGAATGACAAATTTGCCCCTGCGTGTAACGCACATTACCAGCGCACACAAGGACATTTTCGTCCAAAGTGATTAAAATAAATATGTTTTAAAGTTACTGGCTAAAATAAGTATGTCTTAAAGTTCAATATGGCTAAAATAGTTTTTGCCTCTTCTTTTTTTTTTCTCGGTAGTTACGTTATTTTCCAATTTTAGGTATGTCATTAGAAAAAAATGCATGAACTCACCAAACTTGCTAGGGTTATTGATAATGTTTTCCAAAGGTTTGTATAAATCGGCATAAACAACTCTAAAATTGGGACTCTTCATTGGCTCCAGTACTTTCAGGAGCCTCTGATTGAATTTTGCGGCAACGGCCGATAGCGTTTCGTTGCACATGCGATCACCAAAGATGGCGTCGCTGGTGACGACGAGCGGCACGCAACCGATCTTCGATACCCCCACCACCGCTACATTCTGTGCTCCTTCGTTCTTTAGTTCCTGTATGTAAACCCCATCTATGTGTACATTAATAGACTGGAAGAAAAAATACCAAGTATCGAATAATTATCGAAATAATTTTGATATCCCAACATTTTGAGAAGCAAAATCATCAAATAAGATTATTAATTTTTATTTTTTTTCAATTATTTTATTTTCAATGCTTAAAATAACTAGACCATTTAACATATCTTTAGACACGGTCGGGCATGAATATATTTAATTAATTTAAAAAACTTATTTATGTTGATGCTACAATAACAAAAATAGTTAATAATATTATTCTATATGAAATATAAATATTAGGAAATCAGTCCAAAATTTTAATAAACTCGCTCAAGAATTTCAACGAGTGAATTTATTTTTATCGGTTATAATTAAACACATCTACGGCGCTTGCAATTTTTTAAAATAATAATTCATGAGAATGAATATGATCAAATTTATACATATGTATGTATATATACCTGAAGGAATAGTTTTGCATTTCCAATCAAGATGTCGATGTAAGTGGACATGTCCATGCTTGAATTTCGAAATCGCAACGCATAATAACTAATGATGATGTCATTAGTGCCGGCGCTTATTATAAATGTGGAATTATTTACCAAATTTTTGGTTTTCTCCCTTCCAATCTTCGATGCAAGCTTCGTTTTATACTTTCTGAAATATTCTATTTGTTCCATCATTGGAATCGTACGCTGAAAAATAAAACACATACAGCATAAAGTAAAATTATTAAACAATATTTTTTGGGTTCAACTATGACGTTGCATTTGTTCATGTTTTACTCCATATTTCATTATCAAATTTATGATTTTAATAATATTTATTATAAAATAAAAATTAATTATAACGTAAATAATCAGAGTCATCATATATCAATAAAAAATGAATTAAAAAATTATAAAATTTAATTATAAAATAATTAACTGTAATAGTGAATTATTAATTAAAAATTGAAAAATAAACATTAAAAAATAATTATAAACCCTAACAAATAATTGTAAAATTAAACTAAATAACAATAAAAAAAATTAAATTGAAGAAAAATACAAAAAAAAAAAAACTTCTAATTTAAAAGTGCAACATAGAGTGAAACACCGATAATATAACAATAAATCTGACGTGCATGGTACGTACTTTTTAATGTAGGTAACAAATTATATATGGTAGAAAGTTGCTGGTTAAAGACTACAATCAAATTCTAGAAATTTTTAAAACAACAATATTGCTTCATCCGTCTCAATTATATTGACTCTATTTAATTCGCACGTAAATTAAAAATATTTATTAAAATAAGAAATAAAATCTAAACTTCCAACATTACCTATATTTAAGATCTATAACGTAAATAAATCGAAGTTGTTAGTTTTTAATTTTCAAAATCTAACAAGGGAATATATGTACATTATTATGAAAAATAATATTAATTATATATAGTGATGATACTATATAATAGAAATACCTCAAAATAATAATATGACTATATGATTGGGATCAATGGGACGAGATCCTCTATTGCAAATTTGACATTCCAACCAGTATTCCACGATTGAATTCACAAGTTTAATAATAGATATTACAAAAAATAAAAATTAATTATAACATAATCGATCTAGTCACACTTATCAACAAAAGATTGAAATTCTAAAAATTATAAATCATATTTTTAATAATCAACCATAATAATCATTTTTTTGAAAATTAAATACTAAAAAATAATTATAAACCCTAATTGAGTGGGGTAAACCCTAAAAACAATCATAAAATTAAATTAAAACAGAATAAATTAAAATTAAAGAAAAAAAAATGGAAGAAAACTTCATAAATTTAACAGTAGAACATGGATTGAAACACCAAATGTGGAATAGATCCCATCCGGGGATCAATGGAGTACTTACAAGAAAGGTGGTAGTAAACTCGTCGAATCCAGAGCCGGCGGAAGCAAAGGAAACTCCGGTCATTAGGTCCTTATGTTCGAGATCCGGCTTCAAATACGGCGGCACCAACTCTTTGATCCCAACATAAGAAGCTGTTTTCCGATCAGCGGGAGAAAAGTACAATTTTTTTTATAAGTTGTAGGTCGAATAGGAAGAGATAAACTACATCACCAGAAAAATAAATTGAAACTCGCCTATGAAATCAGTGACGAGGCGGCCGTCGGTAAACCTCCCGGTGGGAGCGTGGTCGGGGAAATCTATCCCGTAAGGAGGAAAATTGCTTTTGAAAAAAGTGGCGATGTAATTATTGTTACCCGGATCAACTGTCGAATCGCCGAATACGAAAATCGCCGGAATTGTGTTATTGAACGGCCTGTACAATTTTTTGGGTTCGGCGATGGAAAATAGCGTCTGAAAAACAAAAAGGGCGGCGAGGGAAAAACGACGCCGCATTACACGTGAGGGAGACCACATTTTTGGCAGAAAAAATAAGAGCTAAGAGAAGAAAATTGTAAGGATATATGTATATATTATGGAGAAAATTGAGAATTTGACGTATTTCATGAGGTATTCCAGTAACACTCTACACTACGCAATTTTAGAGTATGCAAGGTACTCCAACATTAGCGCCATTTTTAGTCGCATCACTTTTCATTTTTGTACCACGTAATTTATAGATCTATTAGTACGTAGTCTAACATATTTTGAGTTACTATATATTTATTATTTATTTTCGTATTGAAGGTCATGAGATTTGATACCTGATCAATATTTCTCAATTACTTATATTTTGCTCCTTTTCATTTAACTAGCAAAATTCGTATATACAGAGCCATCTTGAATATTTGCGGGCTCTCGTGCTCAATATAAAATTTGGGGCCCAGAAAAATTCAAAATATTTTATAAATATTATTGATAATATCCGAATACAATCTCAACTAATATAAATAAATTAAATAGAGGGTGTAAGGTTGACCATCTTTTGAAAGGACAAAAAGAAAGGAGTACACACACACTGATATAAATAAATTAAACAGAGTGTTATGTCGATCATCTTTTGAAAGAACAAAAGGAAAGGAATATATATATATATACACATATATATATAGAGGTGGGTTAAAATGAAGACCACTCCCCCCTGTAGGAAATATGAACAAATATTAACTATAGATATGTTCCAAATCAACGACATAGATTCAATTTTACATCTAGGGATCAAATTGCAATTGTTTTCCTTTTTATTCATATATCTGAATTTCAAGGGGTAAAAAAGGGTAAAAATATTTCACTAAAATCACGTCCCTAAAATGTAGGCATGTAATTATGGCATGATTCCCATCAAAAGACTCCAAATTGAATTAGATTTGACATCGATTCTTTTCCAAAATCAAATCTAGGGTTAGTTAATAGCAAAATTTACCACTCCAGTTGAACCTTTGAAACGACGATTCTTATCCCATTTTCTCCCAAAAATTCGGCAATCCAGTAGGCCATTTCCTTACTTTACCAGTGACGGTGTTTCATTCTACTACACATCGAAAACCGATTACAATAGCAGATGACGAGGAGACGTTCATCAAGAAGAACTCCAGGTATTCAAGCATCGATTTTTTTTTCCATTTGGTTTGATTTCTTTGATGACAGATGTGATTTTTTTCAAATATGTAGAATGGTGTACTTCATATTTGAATATTTGTGTTCTTACTAATGCTTACATTTTGGGGTTTTTCTTTTCTGGATTTTTTTTTTGTTTTTGGGCTGTGTAATATTTGCAATTTTTTTTAATGATATAACTTGAAACTGAAAAAATCTGGGTGAAAGCAATGTTAATAAAAAATTTGGATGTTGATGGGGTTTGATTTTGTATTTTTTTGGTTATTAGCAAATAATTATGACGAAATAGCATATGTTAGCATTTCCGTTAGCAAATATGTTTAGCGAACTACATGCTAGTACTGTTATTATGAAAATATGTTAATTAGCAAATAATATTCTTTTCAGCATATATGGTGAACAATTTCAGCATAAAATATTATATTGCAATTGGTTGATTTGGGAAGGCTAGATATGATGTGTGATTTAATTTTATATGTTTGGTTTGCATGACTTGGAATGTTTTTCCAACTTAGCAAATGATAATGATATAACTAGCATTTAGAATATGGACTAATAGCAAATGACAGATTATTATAATTTTGTATGGTTGGGTTTTGTTTTTGGTTAGCTGTTATTTCTCAAGTTAGCAAATGCTAAAGATATATATAGCATTTAAAATATGGGTTGTTAGCAACTGATTTGTACTATGATAGTCCATATTTCGATGAACGATATCAATTATGATTATTAATTAGCAAATATTTATGCGCAGAGTAGAAAATATTATCATTCTTGTTAGCAAATATGTTTATCATACTGTATGTTGGTGATTGCATTGTGAAAATATGTTAATTATCAAATAATAAAATACTTTTTAGCATAGATGGTGAATAATTTTGTCAGACTAAATCATCTTGCAATTATTTGATTTTGGAAGGTTATATATAATGTATGTTTAGTTGTATATTATGAAATGTTTTTCAAGTTAGCAAAAGCTAATGATATCATTAGCAATTAAAATACGGATTGCTAGCAAATGAGATATGATTGTAATTTTGACTAGTTGTGTTGTGTATTGTAATTTTGACTAGTTGTGTTGAATATATTTCCAACTTAGCAAATGATAATGATATCACTAGCTTTTAGAATATGGCCTGATAGAAAATGAGAGATTATTATAATTTTGTATGGTTGGGTTTAGTTTTTGATTAGCTGTTATTTCTCAAGTTAGCAAATGCTAAAGATCTATTTAGCATTTAAAATATGGGCTGTTAGCAACTAATTTGTACCATGATATATAGTCAATATTTGGATGAACGATATCAATTATGATTATTAGCTAAACTTAATGGAATAGTTAGAATTATTCAAAGTGATTCTATTATAAACTGATTGGTGAAAATTATTTTTGATAGTATGCAATGTGCATGTACTTCTAAGAAATTCACCAAAGTGCCACGTGGACAAAGACAAATATCTTAAAGCTTATAGTTTTGATGTTACGTTGTTACGCACACTAATGTTCATATTTCTTTGTCAATTTTGACATGCGAAGGGCAAATGCAGGATGGGTGAAGAAAAGGAAAAAGAGCATTGTTATGCACTTTAATGTTATTTCTTCACTTAGTTTGATTATAGCCTTTCACATTATATTTTCGTGTTTATCTATACTTGTCTTAAAGAACTAGGATTCTAATATTTTGATGTACATATACTTTATACGATTTTGTGCATATCTGTAGGGTTTTGAAATGTTTGACTGTAAGAACAACATGTTAATTAGATGTATGATAGTTTTAGACTCCTAATTTCATTTGTAAAATATTTATTTCATTTGTTGAGTACATATTAGCAAATGTCATAAGTGATTTTATCATAAATTCTCATTTTACATTTTATATTTGCATTTCCCCATAGTATGCTTGGAATTAACGATTGTAATAAGTTTTTCAAATCTTCCCCTCGATACAATGAGTATGTTATTTATACTAATCGATTGTATGTTATGAATGTTATAGATATTTTGTAATCATAATATCATCTATGAAGAATCAAAATATTATACCTTAGAAAATAATTGATTACCTCTTAGCATATGTTATGATTAATGCTAGAAAAAAAATACTTACGTTTCACATTTTGAAAATATGCTTGTTAGCAAATAATGAAATAAGTTTTAGCAAATATTATGAAAAATGATAGCAAAAAATATTTAAATCATTGCTATTAATGCTCGCATTTTGAAAAGATATTTATTAGCAACATATTACATATGTATTAACATAATTATGGCCATTATTAGTCAAAATATTTATTTTGTCTTTGTTTGATTTTTAATATTATGACCATTGTTAAAAATTATATTATGTTTATTATGAGATGATTTAATTAGAAATTATATTGTTATTGATTATAGATAGTGGTCTGAAATGGTCGGCTTTACATAAAAAAAAAAAATCGAAGCACAAATTTGATGCTTTGTAGCATTTTTTTAGTTTCATATTATTAATTCTTCTAGCAAATGTGTGTTTAAAGTGTTGTATCCAAAAAACTGATGAAAATCGTATAAGTAATTGTTAGCAACATATGCTAATGTTTATAGCAAATTATGTATGTGTTAATATATAGCAATTTTTTTTTATGAATTGTGCTTCTTTTGTTGTTCGACTGATTCTTGAACGATTTCGACATGTTGGCCATTTATTGTAGGCAATGGTCTGCAATGGTAGTCTTTAATTGAAAAAAATTGAAGCACATATTTGCTTTTTCGTGGCACATCTTAGTTTCATATTAATAATATTTTTAGCAACTCGTGCATTTATTTATAGAAAATTATGCATATGTTTATAGCAATAATTCTATGAGTATGCTTAACACAAAAATATGCTGACAAATCATTTGCTAACAGTTCATATTTTACATGCTAATGATATAGTTAGCATTTGCTAACTTTGAAATTAAGACCTAACCAAAATAGAACACATCTAAACAAAACTACAATCATTCCCCATTTGCTAACAATCCATACTTTAAATGTTAATTATATAATTAACATTTGCTTACTTAGAAAAAAATTCAACAGTATGCCAACAAATATGTAAGATTAAAACATACATCATATGTAGCCTTCCAAAATAAATCAATTGCAACGTAACATTTTCTGCTAAAATAATTCACGATATATGCTAAAAAGAATATTATTATTTGCTAATTAACATATTTTCACTATGCAAGCACCAA
The DNA here is from genome assembly GCA_026008535.1 of Perilla frutescens. Classification (NCBI taxonomy): domain Eukaryota; kingdom Viridiplantae; phylum Streptophyta; class Magnoliopsida; order Lamiales; family Lamiaceae; genus Perilla; species Perilla frutescens. The sequence continues at coordinate 14,689,688 of BRKX01000007.1, read as the reverse complement.
CATACAATATGCTAACAGATTTGCTAACAAGGATGATAATCTATGCTATTCCGTGTATAATTATTTGCTAATAATCATAATTGTTATCAGCCATCCAAAACTTGACTAACAAAGTATAAATCTTTTGTTAACAATATATATTTTAAATGCTAATGATATTGTTAGCATTTGCTAACTTGAATCCGGTTAATCCAATTCGGTCTGATCTTCAACACTCTTCGGGAAGAACTAGCGGCTCTTTCCAGGAAGACTAGCTTTCTTTTATTATAAATTTTCTTCTTAGAAAAAATCCACTAAAGAAATAAGATAATCAATAACTTCAATAGCAGGTATAGGGGTATCCAAGGAATTAGGAGCTTTATCAACGAAATCATCATCCACTTCTCCGATGTTCGGAGGATCCTATTGATGAGAAACATGAAGTGCCACATGAGCAATATAAGTTAGGAGAATGAGATAAAGTAAGTTAGTCATGCACAATCTCTTGAACAATATTAATAGCTTTTGACGTCTGCAATACAAGGTTGCACACATAATAAACATATAAGATTAAAACTTACATCAATAATATTTTATTTTAAATACATACTCATAAATTGTTATTTTCTTACATAAGTAATTTTTGCTAAAAATGTAGGAATAAGTTTCTGCTATACAGGTGCTAATTTGACACAAATGTATGCTAATATGGACTACCGAATTTGCTATAACACCAAATAATATTTGCTAAAATTAAATAATCATCAATTTATTCACAATTTAACACAATTCCACAAATAAATTATCAAGAATCATCAGAAATCAACATAATTCATAAACCCTAGTTTTATTAAAATGAAAATCATACAATACGAAAACATCAAACATCAAAACACCATTAGACAAACTTTATATACAAATATCAGACATCAAAACACCATTAGAGTACCTTCAAATCTCTTCGATTGATCTTTTCCCGCCATCTGTGATTGTCATCTCTCTTTTTCGCATTTAATAATATCTATAATTAGATGTCGTAAAACTCGAGAAATTAATTGAAGATGTTGAAATCTCTAGTTGTATCTTTGTTCGCAGATGATGAGATGATATCGATCTTACTTCTGCGAAATGATGATCTGGGAATTGATGATAATCAATGTATGAGTAGTTTCTCTACTTTGGAGAAGGAAGATGGATGCTGAATTTTGATATGAACGATTAATGAAAAAAAATAACCGTCCAAAAATAAAATTCCAAGAATATAGGAAACTTCCACAATATATGCGATCTGATTTTCCATGTTAATTCGAAATTACATCTGTACCATTCACTTAAAATAATTGTTAAAAAATTGCATTTCCAATCCCATTTTCGTAGATGAATCTTGACCATACAAATTAAATGAATCAAAGGTCTAGATTTGTTCCTATTTCCTACATAGGAATAGTGTTCCTATTTAAACTCGGATGTGTATATATATATATATAAACAAATTAAACAGAGGGTGTGATGAGTGCATATACTGCACTCATTTGCACTCTCACTTATGAGTGCATTTGCACTAGGATTTTCTATATTTATTTGTTAATAATATAAATATTGTCTTTAATCTTTAATTTTGTTATAAGTGGCCAATCCAGGATATTTTGGGTTAACATAGTACAAATCAAAGTTGAATTGAGATTTCGATCATCAAAGGCCGTTCAACACTTGAAAAGATGAAGAAAGCCAAGTGTTGCACTCAATTGTACTCCATTGCACTCACAATGCATGCTGACACGGTCTCGGAGTGCGACCCAGCAGGGGTCGTGTTGCAGACCCCTCCGGGCGCGGCCTCCGGGCTCAAGCGCAGGGCAGGTCGTGCCTTAGGGCCTCTACAACACGGCCTCCAGGCTCAGACAGTCTGCCCACTTTTCAGTCACTTCAGAGATGTGTTTTCCTTTGTTCCAAACTCGACCTCCGGGCATGAACGGAGGGCAGGTCGCGCCCCAGGGCCTCTGCAACATGACCTCTGGGCGCGACTGGTCTACCCGTTTTTTAGCAACTTCAGAGATGTTATTTCCTTTGTTCCAAACTCGACCTCTAGGCGCGAGCTTGACGGGGTCGCGTTCGGGACTAACGAATCCGCTTTTTAACTTTTGGCACTCCATTATTGGTCCACTATATCATATAACTCTTGGAGAGTTCAAATGATGCATTTTCCACTCGAAAATACACTTAGAAACTCTCTCCATTTGGGATTTTTGAAGATCAAGAACAACAAGAAGAAGAGAAAGATACAAGCCAAGGGATTGAAGGAGATTGTTCAACATTGGGTTTTATCTTCTCCTTCCCTCTTTTACTCTTGTACTTAGAATGGATTTTGGTTTTTCCTTTTGTATTCTTGATTTTGTTGTAAATATGGTTGGCTAGCCTTAGGGCTCTAGGATGTGGAAAAACAATGTGAATCTTGTTCTTGACTAGGGTTTAATCTATGGGTGTGTTTTGTCAAGATTTCAATCTTTGCTAGTTCTTGTATGATATTGTTTGAAGTGGCATTCATTTAACATCAAATGTTTGAATCACATGCATCTAGTCAATCTTGTGATCATAAGCATGTATGGATTGAGTCTATGTATTTTTCTTCTTAGTCGAATGTCGAATATGTGGAAGTAAATTTGACCCCTTTATGCTTTTAGTAGGTGTGATCTTGGAATGTATTAGAGATAATCATCCTTATCACATACGCAATTTAAGAGATATTCGAGAGATGCTCTTATTATCTTCGTGGTCTTCCTATCGTTGAACAAAGCATGATTGTAGTGATAACCCTTGTTATGTGTTCAAGAGAAGCATTGTGTATACATGTCCTAGAGTCTTGTTTTTAACTTGTTATTCAAACCGTTTTCTTCAAGTCTTTGATATCTTGCATTCGTTAGAATTTGTTTTCTTTATTTAAACTAGTTTAAGTTTTGGTATTTGATCATTTGGTTTATGTTTGGATTTCTTTGATTGAAATCAACCCTTACTTAATTGAAGTCTAGATAATCCGTGCATCTTTAGTTGTGGTACTTGTGTTATCAAATTTTAGTTCTCATTCTTTATGGACCAACCTCGTTTCATCCTATCTACAAATATGCTTTTATACTTGTAAGCATGACATGAGCATAAATGTAAAACAAGCAAAGATAGTAAATCTATGCTATCATGTTTTTGGCGCCGTTGCCGGGGAATAGAAAACTAATTTGATATATGCAATATTGTGATAACGATTGTGTGGATTAGTTTAGACATTTTATTTTGTTTTGTTAAGATTTGCATTGAGTTCTTGGTTCTTTGATAGGTAGTGTATGCACACTCGATCTAGAGGTGAGACACCCATCGACTTGGATCCAGAAATTGAAGCAACGGTTCACCACAACAATGCACGTAGACGGAGGAGAATGGCGGATATACCTCCACCGGTTCAAGATCCTATGCTTGCCCAAATGCAAAGGCAATTAGAGGTTATGCAAGGGCAATTGAGAACCCAAGAAGAATTACAATATAGAAATGTGGAGACCCCAATCCGAAATCTTTTTCAACCCGTCGTGAACCAAGGGGTGGCGAGGGCTGGGGAAACATACTATCATACCGTCATACCATACTTACCGTACCGGAAAAAAAAACCGTAATATCAAACTTTAAGGTATACCGGCATTTTCGGTAAGGTATGACACCGTACCGAGATTTTTCGGTAAGGTAACGGTATAGAATTTTAAAAACCAAGGTATACCGGCGTATACCGATACCGATGGTATACCGAATTTTTAAGGTATATACCGTTAGTTCAACATATATCGCTGTACCGGTATATACCGTTGGAACGGTATATATCGTTGTATCGGTATATACCTTTGGTACGGTATATACCATTATAACGATATATACCGCATCAACGATATATACCTTTGCTACGGTATACCGCACCAATGATATATACCGATATACCTTTAGTAAGTTTTTAATATTTTATACAATTTATATTAATTATAAAACCATGATCGATATATAATACTTAGTAAATATGTTATACATTTATAAATATCTAGTAAATTTACAATATCAGACACTTATAATTAATCTTATATTATACTTAATGTATAGTAATTCTAAATATGTTCTTAATTAATAATTATTAATTAGTAAATAATTCTTACGATTTCTAAGTAAACGATTTGAAATTTGTAATATATAGTAAGTTTTTAATATTTTATACAATTTATATTAATTATAAAAACATGATTGATATATAATACTTAGTAAATATGTTCTACATTTATAAATATATAGTAAATTTATAATATCAAACACTTATAATTAATCTTATGTTATACGTAATGTATAGTAATTCTAAATATGTTCTTAATTAATAATTAGTAAATAATTCTTACAATTTCTAAGTAAACGATTTGAAATTTGTAATATATAGTAAGTTTTTAATATTTTATACAATTTATATTAATTATAAAAACATGATTGATATATAATATTTAGTAAATATGTTCTACATTTATAAATATCTAGTAAATTTACAATATCAAACACTTATAATTAATCTTATATTATACTTAATGTATAGTAATTCTAAATATGTTCTTAAATAATAATTAGTAAATAATTCTTACGATTTCTAAGTAAATGATTTGAAATTTGTAATATATAGTAAGTTTTTAATATTTTATACAATTTATATTAATTATAAAAACATGATTCGATATATAATACTTAGTAAATATGTTCTACATTTATAAATATCTAGTAAATTTACAATATCAAACACTTATAATTAATCTTATGTTATACGTAATGTATAGTAATTCTAAATATGTTCTTAATTAATAATTAGTAAATAATTCTTTCAATTTCTAAGTAAACGATTTGAAATTTGTAATATATAGTAAGTTTTTAATATTTTATACAATTTATATTAATTATAAAAACATGATTGATACATAATACTTAGTAAATATGTTCTACATTTATAAATATCTAGTAAATTTACAATATCAAACATTTATAATTAATCTTATATTATACTTAATTGTATAGTAATTCTAAATATGTTCTTAAATAATAATTAGTAAATAATTCTTACGATTTCTAAGTAAACGATTTGAAATTTGTAATATATAGTAAGTTTTTAATATTTTATACAATTTATATTAATTATAAAAACATGATTGATATATAATACTTAGTAAATATGTTCTACATTTATAAATATCTAGTAAATTTACAATATCAAACACTTATAATTAATCTTATGTTATACGTAATGTATAGTATTTCTAAAGGCATTAGTGTGTACTAGTGATTGGCTAAAGGCAGAGGACTTCAACTTTTATAAAGATCCAACCGACGATGACCTTGAATTATATGAGGAAATTGAAGAAATTGAAAAGCGTAAGAGTTTCTTTATTTATTAAATTTTAAATTTATATATTGTATATTTAATTATATTAATCTAAAATAAAGTGGTGTACTAATTTTTAATGATTCTTTTACAGATGCAAATGGTAATCAAGATGGCACTCAAACTTTCTCTACCGTTTCCAGTTAGTCTTTGGTGTAACTTGAAAAGTAAGATTATGTTCTTATATACTTTACTTTTTCATTTTATATGTTGTAATTTGTAACCAAAGTACTAATATAATTTTTAATTTTGCAGGTTTCTTGAGATTCAAATTTGAAGATTGTATTAATTTTTGAGAAATATTATAGACTCCATTTATTTTTATTTCTAGTATTTGTTGGGATATCATATGGTTGTTTTTATTTTAATTGTGTTGTTGGAGTGTTAAATTTGAATTATTATATATTTTTTATTTTATTGGAGTTTAATTATCGTGGTATGAAATTTTTTATTTTATTTTATTGAATTTTGATCGTTATTATGGGTGTTTTATATATTTAGTAAATATATGAGATAATAGGATAAGGTATACCGATGTCGGTAAGATATACCGAAATAAAGGTACGGTAAATGTATGCCATTTCTTCATACCGAACTTAAGGTATACCGTTGGAAGGTATACCGATCCTTAAGGTAAGGTAACGGTATGGATTTTCTCCATACCGTACAAGTAAGGTAAGGTAAATGTATGGTGAAAAAAGTAAGGTATACATTACCGTCCCACCCCTAGGCGAATGGACCACCCATTCAAGCCAACAATTTCGAGTTCAAGATGTCCCTTATACTCATGATCCAACAACACCCGTTCCGAGGAACGCTAATGGAAGATCCAAATGAGCACATATGCAAGTTTCTTGAGTATAGTGGGACGATAAAGGCGAATGGAGTCCCGGATGATGCAATCCGAATACGGCTATTCCCATTTTCTTTGAGTGACAAGGCGGAAACTTGGTGGTTGAGCCAAGCCCAAGGATCATTCCAAACATGGGATGCATTGGTGACAAAGTTCCTTCATAAGTTTTTCCCACCTGGAAAAACTCTCAAACTTAAAGGCGACATCACCGTGTTCAAGCAATGAGATGAGGAAAGCATGTATGAGGCGTGGGAACGCTTTAGAGAGATGCTAAGAAAGTGCCCCTGGCATGGGTTTGAAACCGATCACCAAGTATGTATCTTCTATGGTGAAAGTAAACCCGAGGTGAGAACACTAATGGATGCGGCCGCGGGAAGATCCTTATTAGCAAGAGGCCCGGATAAAGCTATGAGAATCATAGAGGAAATGACCTCTAATTCATTTCAATGGCCGGTTGCAAGAGAAGGTGTTCAAATAATGAAGAAAGTTCCATCTACCTCAAATTCGGATGCACTTGAGCTATTGGCGGCTCAAGTATCAACTCTAAACTCAAGAATCGAAGCCTTCACCAATCCAAAAGCCGAGACTTCTCAAAGTCAATTTGAGGAAGTTATGTAACGCCCCGATCCCGAGAGAATAGTGACAAGGGACCGGTGCGCTACTGGGGGAAGGGGGAAAGGGTTGTTGCATAAAGATAATTAAATGAAATAGCTACATTTGGGCAACATAACCTTTGTAACTGAAATAGAACCACCCACGAGAGTGTTCAGAAGGAATAAGGTTAGTGCCCCAAACATTTGGGCAGCATAACCTCTGTAACTGTAATAGAACCACGCACTAAGGCGTTTAGAAAGAACCTAAATAAAATACTAATCATCAAAGGGAACTTATCCCGCCAACAATTATAAAGGAACATTATAGCAAAATGCTGAAATCATAACATGCTTCAAACAATTGAAGACAAGCTGTATCAGAGTGAACGGAACAAGCGCGGAGCACAATTCAAGTAAAATTATTTGCAAGCACTTAATTGATATTAAGTATCTAAGATTTCTGAACAACACAAAAAGAGCAAGCATATAACAACAAGTAAGCCCTCGCCCCAGCTCCGTCATCTTCCGGCCTGCCTCTCAACCTGAAAATATTTAGAAAAGATTTGGGCTGAGTACTAGCGTACCCAGTGGGCAGATTTTGATAAACAATTCACAAACATTTTATAAATATGAATATCGTATCCACACAAGTATAACAATGGAAAGGTTTCAAATCTCAAAAGCATTCCATGTATACAAAGCTTCTTTTAATCTTACACGCTCTGTCTCAACTGTCCCTTCTTACAGTGTCTTAACTTATATACACGTCCTCCAGCCCAGCTGTCTAATAAAGGATAGTGTATACGGTCCCAAAGCTTAAAGGATCCGAACTCGAGTCTAGTTAAGCACTCAATGTTTTCGTAGGATACTGGCGAACGTGAACAGTGAGCTAAATCATTTTGATACAGATATTCATGTTATACGGTTGATAAACAGTTGAGCTTAATAGCTGAACATAAATTTGAGAAAAATATAGCCCACCTGGATGACGAGCACATGACGACACAATAACTTCGAAAATAGTTTCATTAATCCTACCAGGCTCTGCAGGTCCTACAAGGGTCGATCTTCGACTCAGAATAATCGCTATATTTTCGGGAATTAATATACTATAATTCGAGCTATTATTTAAATTTTATTCTTTTCAAAAATATACTACGCGACTCTAGAGACCTCGTGTACATTTAACGCAGAAGGAAATAAATTCTAAAATATTATTCTTGATTTATTGGGACCAACCGCTTTGACAGAGGTCTCTTTTCAAAACTTGCCATTTTAATCGATTTTTATCAGATTTGTGCCACGGCACTTTTTAACCGTTCAAAAATTACGAAAATATTCAAGGACCATCCTATATATGCCAAGACTATATTTTGAGAGTTTTAGAATTTTTCAATAACACATGCTCCCGGTACAAATATAACTGTTTAAATTAAATAATCGAGATTTTTTAAAACTCGTCCAAAAATTACGAAATTCGACGGGTATATAGGAAATATTATTTCGAGCAACTTTCGAGAAGAAACATTTTTGATTTGACGATCAGAAACGGGTCAATACGGTGAAAAACGTGACTGATCGGCGACGTTTGAATTTTCTGTTTTCCAGCGATTTCGCCGGATTCCGACCGTCGGATGGCAACGAGTTCAACATAAGAAACGTAGAACATATTTAAATACACGACATATTAAAATTTGGGCTAAAACGGACGAGAAATGGATCGATACGATAGCCGCGCGACGTGGAAACAACGTTGCCACTTTCCGGCGCATGACAGCAACTCCGGCGACAGCTGTGGCGCTCCGGTGATGACGGCGGCGGCGGCGGCAGAGTGGTGGTGGTGGTGGTTGCCTGCTCCAGCCCCCCCTCCCTTTCTTTCTCTCTTTCACGCTCAACTCTCTCTCTCGGATAACTCTCTCTCCCTCTTCTCACTCTTTCTTTCTTCCCTTCTCTTTCTTTCCTTTTCTTCTTTTTTTTTTTAGACGGCAAAAGCTATTTCAGGAGGTGGGGGGGGGGGGATTGCCTTGGATCCAAAAGGGGAACATGATAAGGATGGGGAAAAAATTATAGATATTTAGATAGGATATTTTTAATATAATATTGACAAATAATTTTTTTACTCGATTTAAAAATTGCTTTATTTTATCGGGAGTTCAATTGATCTCGCATCGAAAATCTAAAAATATCGGGGTGTTCTTTGACTCATTTTCTATTTAGACAACTTAAAATGGTATGTCGAAAATGTAATTTGATAATCGAATGAGAAAATATTCCTTTACAAATTAATTAGAAATCACTATTTATTTTACCAAAAATATTGTCAGGAGTTCATTTGACCTCTAATTAAAATTTTAAAAGTATCGTTGAAATTCTCAGGTCGTTTCTATTTACAAAAATCATTATTGACCACGCGTCAAAAATATTTGAAATATAATTTTTTTTTCAATCTTAAATAATACCTAAAGTCGCCTATTTTATCTATTTTACTTTATTTTAGCTCCAATAATTTTTTTTGTAGCCTTTTAAATAAATTTAGAAAACTTTTAACTATAATCTAAAAATACGGGGTGTTATAAGTTAATTATATGAATCAAGGAGGAGGCTACTCGAATCAACAAAGGCCATATAATCCGGGGTACAAGCCCCAATACGGAGGTCAATATGGTGGAAACTAAGGTTACCAAAATAAGGCTCAACATCCAAACTTGTCTTATAGTAACCCAAATAATGCTATCCAACCACCTCCAAATTTTTCAGTTACAAATGACATGATTGATGAGGCGAAGAAGCCAAAGATTGATGATCTTTTGATGGCTTTCATGGAAAAGACGGAAAAATACATGGGTGAGACACAAACTCGCTTTGAAAATTTGGACAATCATATAGGATTGATTGGCACCCAAGTGAATATACTAGAGAAGCAAATGAGCCAACTTGCTACAATCATAGGGAATCAACACCAACAAGGCAAGTTCCCAAGCAATACAACCATCAACCCAAAAGAGCAATGTAAAGCTATACATGTGTTGAATATTGGATCAGTGGAAAAATTGGAGGTTTCTTGTGTAAATCTTGATGAACGAGAAGTTGAAAATGGATTGAAAGCTAAGGATGGTGAAATTGGAATTGAGAAGAAATCAATGGAGAAAACTTCAAGTAAGTCACTACCATTAACTTTGCCTCCCTTCCATGTTGTTGTTCTATATCCTGAAAGGTTGCAAAAGAATGAGCAAGATGAACAATTCAAGAAATTCTCGGAGGTGTTTCAAAAAGTCCACATCAACCTCCTTCATGTGAATTTGTTGCAAAGAATTCCAAACTACGCAAAATTCTTTAAGGAAATGTTTTCAAAAAAGAAAAAGTTGAGGACGTGTGAAGTATTGAGCCTCATGGGGGAGTGTAGTACCTTCCTTCAATAGAAGTTGCCACCAAAGTTAAAAGATCTGGGGAGTTTTGTTATCTCATGTGATATTGGCGAAAAGTTGATTTTGAATGCACTTTGTGATCTTGGAGCAAGTGTGAACCTTATGCCCATTTCTTTCTTTCATAAGCTAAAAGTTGGGAAGTTGAAGCCGAGAAATGTTTGCTTACAATTAGTAGACCATTCTGTTACTCATCCTAAGAGGATCATTGAGAATGTTCTTGTGCGAGTAGGCGGATTTATTTTTCCGATTGATTTCTTGGTACTCGATATGGAGGAGAATGAAGAGTTACCACTCATCCTGGGAAGACCATTCTTGAATACCGCAAGGGCCCTAATTGATATGGAAAAAGGTGAACTTACTCTCAGGGTTCATAATTTGTCGATTGTGTATCAGTTAAAGGAGAGTAGAGAAGTTCCTAAAAAAGATGGGTCTAAGGACCCGGAGGAGTGCAAGGTGATTCAAAAAATCAAAATGAGCAAGATGGTTTATCAAGAGAAGAGTGAAGAAGACATTCCTAATGAGTACTTTAGAATCTTTGAACCGGACTTGATTGCAATGCCTTGGAGAATTCAAGAAGGTGCTCTTGTGTGGTATAGGAAACCATCATATCTTCTTGGTTGACTATTAGGCATTGATATCCCGTTGAACTCATGACGTTAAATTAAGCGCTTGTTGGGAGGTAACCCAACGGTTTTTATGTTGTTTTGATTTGTTGTCTTCTTTTGTTTATCTTGATTAGTTTAGATTTGTTTATAAGGGTGATGTTTTGATTGGGAATTGATAATTCTTCAAGACTCAAGGTACGTGTTCTAGACCATAATTCCATCAACACAATCATGAATCATGAAAGAGGGGTAGTGATGAGCATAAAGAGAAAAAAGAGAAATTGATGTGGCACATATATAATGTTATCATTTCACTTTTGATATTGTCATATTTGATTAAAGCCCCTTTTTGTCTAATTTTTCAACTTATTTTTGCCTTGTGTTGATGGTGTCTTGAGCTTCTTGAATTCATGAAAGAGAGGCAATGAGCATTGTTGATAAGCTTTTGGTATTGAACACACATTGTTACGTCCTCATGTTTTGGATATTGTCATATATGATATGAGGCCCTTTTGTCAAAGGGAATTATACTCCAATTTTATCTTGTCTTGTGTTTATACAATCATGAATTTTGCTCGTCCAAATGATATGAAATGGTTGTATGCCCTTTAATGGAATTGGATTTTGCTCAAAGTTAATTATGGCCATTGATTTTGGATTTTGTCATATTTATGTAAGAACCACAATTAACTTTGTTGCAATGTTGCTATAAACTTCCTCTCGTGTTTGATTATTTTCCAAACTTTTGTTTTAGGTACCACTTTTGATAAAACATAGAAATGTCACGAAGAGGAAGGAAATCTTCTAGACAAGTCGAGCCCGACTCTGATCCTGAGATCGAAAACCAAGATAATGAGAAATCAGATGAGGGTGAATTTACTTAGAGGTGCAATTCTCATTTTTAGACCTCCCAGTTCATGTCGTCATCATCCACACAGCCATTTCCACCGCACTAGCCTTAGCCGCCTCATTGAGCTATTAATGAGCCTTGCCATCACCATCTTGCCTCCAAACTTATTTCCTCTCATGGAACAAAATAAGTTTGGGGGAGGGGGAGAGAGTATGGTGGCAAAGATCTTTTCTGCTCATTTTATCGCTTTCTTTCTTTGAACAATTTCCTAGTTTAGTTTGTTTATTTTATCGGATATTTAAGCATGTTTATGTTTTGGATTATGCTAGGATATTTTTAGTTTTTATGGATTGATTGGATGAAGGCATGTATGGATATTCAATTGCATGTCATTTTGTTTCATGGGCATGTGATGCTTTATCTATATTTTTGCTCAAATGCCTTATGATATGTGGCTTGGGGTTGTTTAAATTTAAATAATTGTATGTCTTTGAAGCATGATAGGAGTCATGAACATGTTTTTGATTGAATTGGAATCTTTGATGATGATGTGCTTATGATGAAATTTTTTTGAAAATGTTGATAAAAGACAAGATATTATAGCATGATGATTTAAACAAGTTCTCTTTGTGTTTCAAAAGTACAATTATTGAAGGAAAGCTTACCTTGGAAAATTTTTGATCCTAAGATTACACCAATGTAATCTTTTCTTTGATGAGTGATTAATGGTCTTCTTTGGTGCATTTGTTTTCCTCTAGAACTTGCATTGTGACTTAAATTGAGGCTACAATTGTGTGTTTGATCACTTGAAAAGGATTTAAGGCCATTTGTTAATTAATCTCATTTTATCCAAACACTTACCTTTTGAAATCTGTCAAATCCCTTGTGAGCCCATTTTGAGCCTTGAAACGTCTTTTTGATTATCTTGGGTTGGGAATGAAATCATTAAAAGATTTGTGTTAATTCTTTCATTTGATCTTTTGAGAAACCTTGTAGTTGGAAAAAGGTAAAATGTTGAAATACTCTTGTGATGAAAAAGAACAAAAATTAAGAAGTGAATTATCTTGTTTTGAATTGAAAATGCTGAAGTGAAGAAAAGAAGATATAGGTTCACATTAAGATCACAAACAAAAAGAGTAAGAAATGATGAAAAATTTAGAAAAATCTCAAAGAAATTGGGTTGTGAAATAACAAAGGGTAGAAGAGAACTTGTTTAGTTCTTCTTGATTGGTAATGAAATGAATTTGGTATTTTTGGGAAGCCACTTAGCCAAATATATACCTACTCTTCCGAAAAGCCTTCACTACAACCCAAAAAGCCCTTAATAATTCTTGTTTGAGAACACATGTGGAGTAGTGGAGATTGTAGTCACTTTACAAGCATATGGTAGGATCCTAGTACACTCATGACCTTGAGCGAAAACACATTTAGCCTATACACTCGAGAGTGAGCGTTTTGATCCTTGTGAGAGCTTCTACTTCAATAATTGTATCATGATGATTTTATTGTACTTGTTTATGTGTGATTGCCAATATCATCTATGCAATGCTCGTCTTTTGGTTTTGAAGCAAATTATCATCTTGTTTCTACTTAAATCAAAATCCTTGCCTTGTTACTCTTGTTTTTGTTTGGGGACAAACAAATATTTATGTTTTGGGGAGTTGATGAGTGCATATATTGCACTCATTTGCACTCACTTATGAGTGCATTTGCACTAGGATTTTCTATATTTGTTTGTTAATAATGTAAATATTATCTTTAATCTTTAATTTTATTATAAGTGGCCAATCCAGGGTATTTTGGGTTAATATAGTACAAATCAAAGTTGAATTGAGATTTCGATCATCAAAGGCCGCTCAAGACTTGAAAAGATGAAGAAAACCAAGTGTTGTACTCCATTGCACTCACAATGCATGCTGACACGGCCTTGGGACGCGACCCAGCAGGGGTCTTGTTGCAGACCCCTCCGGGCGCGGCCTCCGGGCTCAGGCGCAGGGCAGGTCGTGCCTCAGGGCCTCTGTAACACGGCCTCCAGGCTCAGGCGGTCTGCCCGCTTTTCAACCACTTCAGAGGCGTGTTTTCCTTTGTTTCAAACTCGAACTCCGGGCGCGAGTGCAGGGCAAGTCGCGCCCCAGGGCCTCTGCAACACGACCTCTGGACGAGACCGGTCTGCCCATTTTTCAGCCACTTCAGAGACGTGATTTCCTTTGTTCCAAACTCGACCTTTAGGCGCGAACCTGACGGGGTCGCGTTCGGGACTGACGAATCCACTTTTTAACTTTTGGCACTCCATTATTGGTCCACTATATCACATAACTCTTGGAGAGTTCAAACGATACATCTTCCACTCGAAAATACACTTAGAAACTCTCTCCATTTGGGATTTTTGAAGATCAAAAACAACAAGAGGAGGAGGAAGATTCAACCATCCATTTGAAGATTTAAGCCAAGGGATTGAAGAGATTGTTCAACATTGGGTTTTATCTTCTCCTTCCCTATTTTACTCTTGTACTTAGAATGGATTTTGTTTCTTCATTTTATATTCTTGATTTTGTTATCAATATGGTTGGCTAGAGCTTTAGGGCTCTTGGATGTGGAAAAATAATGTGAATCTTGTTCTTGACTAGGGTTTAATCTATGGGTGTGTTTTGTCAAGATTTCAATCTTTGCTAGTTCTTGTATGATGTTGTTTGAAGTGGCATTCATTTAACATCAAATGTTTGAATCACATGCATCTAGTCAGTCTTGTGATCATAAGCATATATGGATTGAGTTTATGTATTTATCTTCTTAGTCGAATGTCGAATATGTGGAAGGAAATTTGACCCCTTTGTGCTTTTGGTTGGTGTGATCTTGGAATGTATTAGAGATAATCATCCTATCACATACGCAATTTAAGAGATATTCGAGAGATGCTCTTATTATCTTCATGGGCATCCTATCGTTGAACGAAGCATGATTGTAGTGATAACCCTTATTGTGTGTTCAAGAGAAGCATTGTGTATCCATGTCCTAGAGTCTTGTTTTTAACTTGTTATTTAAACCGTTTTCTTCAAGCCTTTGATATCTTGCATTCGTTAGAACTTATTTTCTTTATTTAAACTAGTTTATGTTTTGGTATTTGATCATTTGGTTTATGTTTGGATTTCTTTGATTGAAATCAACCCTTACTTAATTGAAGTCTAGATAATCTGTGCATCTTTAGTTGTGGTACTTGTGTTATTAAATTTTAGTTCCCATTCCTTGTGGACCGACCTCGTTTCATCCTATCTACAAATATGCTTTTATACTTGTAAGCATGACATGAGCATAAATGTAAAACAAGCAGAGAGAGTAAATCTATGCTACCAGGGTGTTATGTCGATCATCTTTTGAAAGAACAAAAAGAAAAGAGTATATATATATATACATGTGTGTGTGTGTGTGTGGAGGGGAGTAGATCAAACATCATCTTTTTCCTAACTAGGGTGAGGAGTATGACACATCTCCACCATCCAATTTAATGATTTAATGGTTGAGATTTAATAGAAAATATGATGCCAATTTTGTAAATAATAGGACAATTAATAAAGGAAAGAGAGATATTTTCGACCAAACTTATGATTGCCAGCAATTTTAAAAAAAATCTTAAAAACTTTAATCAACCATAACTTGCTCGTTTTTAATTCAATGCACTCAAAAAATATATCAAATTAAAGTTCTCTTCGTGCTCTTTCATTTAAGATGTCGAAAGACCATATTTAAATGAAAAATATGGATGAAAAATGCAAAATATAAATTTTTACTCATATCCACTTTTAAATGCTTTCATTAGTTGATAATAATGCTTCATCATCATTATGCTAATGAAGCATTTAACATATGCTAACATAATGTATTCACTGTGCTAACGAAGAATTATCATAATGCTATTGTTGTACATATTTATTAGAGTTTATTCAATCTTAATTATGATTTATTTAATCTCAATTAGGATTTATTCCATCCCAATTATGGTTTATTCCGTCTAATTATGGTTAATAATTACTTTCTTTTTTAATTTAATTTTCTTTTTTTAGTCCCTAATTGATTATTAAGCTTTATTCCATCTAATTATGGTTTATAACATATGTTGGCAGAGTACTGTCATATGCTAACATAGTGTATTTGCCATACCATCTTAATATTACTTGTAAACATAATTTTTCATGTAAAAATGTAGTTGAAATATTAACCTCTAAACGTAAAACTATATATCCCTAATTTTATAAACACTTTATGTGTTCTTTCTAATGTTAATTATTAAAAATAATAAAACTTAAAAATATATTCATTTTTTAATTTCTAAGACTAATATACATTCACGTTATAAAATGTATTATATTTATTGTTATCTTTTCTCCTTTTAACTAATCTTATGTTCTAATAAATTTGAATCGTGAATAAATCATTTAATTGAATTGAAATTATTTGGATGAATTTATGAAGTCGATGCTTTAGATTATTTCTTCCTCTATAATATTAGATCATAATTTTCTCCATTTATCTTTATTTGTCTTTATTTAATTATTTATCTTTAGTAAATAAAAAAAACCTTGAATGCGCTACCTAGCTATTACTTAGACGATTGACGTTGCAGTACTCATATTATGATTAAGTTTTTAATCTTTGTGGAATACGATCTTGTTCAACATTTTAATACAGTTACTTCGTATACTTGTGAATAACTAATGAAAAGTTGAATAATTGTAATGTAATACATAAATATTTGATTGAGAAGTACAATAAATGATATTTAAAAAATAAATGTTATATTTGTCCAAATTTGGCAAGTAAAGTCTACATTTTTAATTATAACATTTGTATGTGCTATTATAAAAGTAGCATTATGATCTAATATAATAATGTAATTAAGCTAAGCTTTTCCCTAGTTAAAATAATATTGGAAAAATTAGTAGTTTTCTAAAATGAATTATTATATACAAGGTAGCTTGTCAGGGTCGTATTGACACAATATGGGGCCTGAGGCGAAATAATAAAGATGTTTAAACAATTTTTTTAAAAGGATAATACACTAATATGTTTTAAAGAAATTCATTTATTATTTCTCATTTTATCAACAATAAAACCATTTTTTAAATATTTTAAATCACAAACTGTGACATATTACTAAACTTTAAAACTTACGTGAACAAAGATAATTCTTATAATTAGCATATCCAATAATATTTTATAGGTAATTAATATATGCATTAGGGAATGAAATATTTATTTATATAATATAATATCTCAATATATAATTTTATATTTAATTTTATGTCCTAGATTCTATTAACATGTACTTTAATTTTGAAAATAAACAAAATCTATTAATATATATCTAAGTGTTTTTCAAATGTTAAATAATTAGTTATTAGGAGTGAAGACATAATTTGTTAGAGATTAAGACATGATAAACTTTATTCAGAAATCATAGGTTGATCCTTTATATATATTTATAATACGTGACTTCAAAAAAATTATTAGTCAAATATGGATAATAATATATTTATTTATCTAACTATTTTAATGAAAATAATAGGGCCTGATAGGTGATCAAATCGTTTGCCTCATAGTACGTAGAAAAAACATAGTGTTATATGTGTGTGTGTGTGTGTGTGTTAATTGAATTACTTGTGATAAAATTTAAATTAATATATTCACGCATGAATAATATCTTTTTTCTCCAATTTATATATTTGAAATTAGCCTCTATAATTTTACATTAATATAAAAAAAATCTTTAGATTGATGAGTAATTGTGAAGTTTATTTTGATAAAATATGAAAAATAAAATAAAATTATTTTTATGGCTCGGAGGGCATGACATAATTTATACAACTTAATTATTTTCAAAATATCAATTAACTTGTCTTTAATAAAAATAGATAAGTGATAAAAATAACATTTCATTATATATACTATAATTGACATGGATGCATGTAATATGTTAAGCAAAACAATGTAGAAAAAGTTTTGATGGATGTCAAAAAGCCAACAAGTTCAAAGTAAGAGAGAATTGAGTCTTTCTGGAACTTAACCGAAGAAAACCAATGAAGATAAGGTTTCAATGGAATGCCGAAAATCAAGTTTAGTCTGTAGCTCAACTAAACTGAAGCAGAGACATCAAGTTCAGTTTGCAGCTAAACCAAATTGAAGCAGAGACATCAAGTTTAGTTTATAGCTCAACCAAATTGAAGCTCCCTGAACTGAAGAAGAGCCGTCAAACAAGTTCGCAGATAAACCGAACTGAATAAAGTCAAATGATCAGGCAACTGAGAGAGATCACAAAAGTCAACTCAGACTTTAATGCTAAGAAGAGCTCAATTTCTCAAACGGCTCTCTGCACCAATAGGATAACATACCTTCACTCAAAGCTAAAATGATCAATGGTCATATAGATGAATCAAAATTTCTGAGAGAGACTTTTTCCGAGCATTCAAAAAAGACATTTTGCAAACATTTTGAGTGCACTATCTAAATCTTTGCTATACAATCTATTTCTTGCTAGATGGACCATTTTGATTGTAACCTTCAAACTACGCCAATTAAACTGATCAAATCTATTCAGTTTATTCATTTTAAAGTGAAGAGAAGCTTACAAAATTGTAATAGCTAGATATAGAGGAAAGCTATAAGTTATCTGAAAAAGTCCACACGAGAAGAAAAGAACCTCACATCTCTAAGTCAAATCCAGCTTACGATCAAGCTCCGACTAAGGTTTTTCTAAAAAATCCACATAAGCATCAGCACCCACTCAATTCAAGGAGGTCATCTAGTTGATAACCCAAGTTCAAGACCAACCCTCTTGAAGATCGAAAGAGATCTAAAATCTTGTAAAGACGTCAATAGTACTTAACTCTCCGACTAAGTGTGTGAGTCGCCGCTAACGAAACTGCCACCGCAATAGCTACCTACCGGAGACTGTAAGTGTGAGCCGTCGACCCAGCTAAGATAACTCTGTAAAGTAACTCATTGTTACCTGGTTCAGCTAACCATTTCTTATTGTATAATTTGTAAAGTGAACTCAAGTTATATAGTGAATTTATCCTTTCTAAGGAAGGAAAAGAGGACGTAGAAGTTTTAAGGTTTCGAACCTCTATAAACCGATTGTGTGTTGTACTTTATCTTTGCACGCTTTGTTTATCTTTAAAGGTTAACACACCACAACTGATATTATTTTGTGAAAACTGAAAATAGATGAGTAACCTAAGCGGGCCCCAAAGAGTTTCGTACTTATTTATCAGTTCGAAAAACACTTTATTCATCTCCCCTCTAAACTGAACACGACTCGTCCGGGATCATCATGATATGCATTGTATATATATTAATTTATAATTTATATCTTATTGGTATATAAATATATTAATGAATTGTCTAGCATGTTAATTATAAAAAAATATATTAGTTGATATTATAAACTTATGCACACTTGCAAATATTAAATTGAGACATCAATCGAAATTATATATGTATTTTAATATAATATTATGGAAGCCAATAATAATATTTTTTTATTGTTACCATATATATGCATAATCAAATGAATGACCATTTGCATAAAAATCGCGCAAGAAATTCTATACCTACTACTATATGATAATAACAAGTGCATGCAGTTTAATTTAAATATATTATTGGTATATATATATATATTTATATATTAGGTAAATTCAATTTTATAAAATAAGACTCTTTATTGGTGAATAAACGTTCCTCCTCGGACACGTTCAATTTGCAAACCAAGACAAAATTTTGTCTTTCCCAAATCTTTCATCTCAAATTCTTTCTTCAAATATTCAGCAGTTTTATTGAGCTCTTCAAGAGTCCCAATTAAATTCAAATCATCGACATAAACTGCTATAATTGCAAATCCACTTTTGGTTTTCTTTATGAAAACACAAGGGCATATATCATCATTCTTGTATCCTTCTTTTAACAGATACTCGCTCAATCTATTATACCACATACGTCCAGACTGTTTCAGCCCGTACAACGATTTTTGCAGTTTAATCGAAAACATGCTTTTGGGTTTTGACTTTAATGCTTCAGGCATTTTAAATCCTTCAAGGATTTTCATATATATGTCATTATCTAATGACCCATATAGATAGGCAGTTACTACATCCATAAGGCGCATAGCAAGCCTTTGTGACACTGCCAGACTAATCAGAAATCTGAAAGTAATCGCATCCATTACTGGAGAGTATGTTTCCTCATAATCAATTCCTGGTCTTTGAGAGAAACCTTGCGCTACGAGTCTTGCTCTATATCTCGTAACTTCATTTTTCTCGTTTCTCTTTCTAACGAATATGCATCTATACCCAACAGGGGTTTCAGATTCAGGAGTTAGGACTATAGGTCCAAATACTTTCCGGTTATCACAGGAATTTAATTCCATTTCCATAGCTCTTTTCCACATTGGCCAATCATTTCTCTGTTTACATTCTGTAACAGAGTTTGGTTCAGGATCCTCATTTAAAATTTGATGAGCTATATGAAATGAGAATATATCATCTACAATGATATGTTCTCTCTCCAGTATCTGATTTGAAGATAAATAATTTATTGAGATCTCATGATTTTCAGATACTTGTAATTCTTCAGGAATTACATCACTTTCATTTGATTGATTAGTCATTTTCGTCATTGTTTGGTTTCCATCTTGCCCCTTTCTTTTCCTAGGCACAGAATCTTTGGAACCAATTGATCGACCACGTTTTTGATGAATTTTAGACTCATTTGTTGCCAACGCTATTTGTCCTTCAGGGACATCAATTTTCGCTGGAGTATTTGCAGCATGTATGTGAGATTGTGTCACTTTTCTTGTATCTACAAAAGCATCAGGAAGTTGGTTTGCAATCTTTTGCAAATGAATAATCTTTTCAACTTCTTGTTCACATTGATTAGTTCGAGAATCAAAATGTGACAAGCTTTTCTCATTCCAAGATATTTCCTTGTGTTTTTCTGGATGTAGATTTGTTCCACCTAATGTTGGAAATGTCATTTCATCAAAATGACAATCTGCAAAACGTGCAGTAAATAAATCACCCGTTAAAGGTTCAATATACCTTATAATCGAAGGTGAGTCAAATCCAACATATATCCCAATCCTTCGTTGGGGACCCATTTTTGTTCGTTGTGGGGGTGCAATTGGGACTTGAACAGCACAACCAAAAGTTCGTAAGTGAGAAACATCTGGTTCTCGACCAAGAATAATTTGCATTGGGGAGTATTCATGGTTAGCCGATGGTCTAATACGAACTAATGTTGCCGCATGTAATATGGCATGACCCCAAGCAGTAGTTGGGAGTTTTGACTTCATAAGTAATGGTCTAGCAATAAGTTGAAGACGTTTAATAAACGATTCTGCTAAACCATTTTGAGTATGGACATGAGCGACTGAATGTTCAATCTCAATTCCAATAGCCATACAATAGTTTTCAAATGCTTGAGACGTAAACTCACTAGCATTGTCAAGACGAATTCTTTTAATTGAATTGTCAGGGAATTGAGCTCGTAATTTTATAATTTGAGCAAGTAGTGTAGCAAATGCTGCATTTCTAGTAGAAATCAAGCATACATGTGACCATCTAGAGGAAGCATCAATCAATACCATAAAGTATCGAAAAGGACCACATGGTGGATGTATAGGTCCACAAATATCTCCTTGAATTCTCTCTAAGAAAGATGGAGATTCAATATTAACCTTCGTATATGAAGGTCTAATAACTAACTTGCCTTGCGCACAAGCATCACATGGGAATTCATTTGTCATAAGAATCTTTTGATTCTTTATGTTGTGCCCATATGAATTATTGATTATTCGGCGCATCATAGTTGCTCCAGGATGTCCAAGCCTATCATGCCAAAGCATAAAGCTTTTTGTGTCATTGAACTTCAGGTTCATGACATAGTTTGTCTCAATTGCCTTTATGAATGTGTAATACATCCCAGAAGGTAGTGTTAATAATTTTTCTTTCGTTTGCTTATGGCCGGAGACAAAAGAATTTATGTAAAGATATTCTTTTGCACCTTCTGATATAGTCTCGATATGGTATCCATTATAGCGGATATCTTTGAAACTTAGTAAGTTTCTTTTGGACTTACTAGAATACAGGGCATTTTTAATATCTAATTTAGTATCATTTGATAAAATGATACAAACTCTTCCGGAGCCTTCAATGATGTTTGATGCACCTGATATTGTGTTAACATTATCCTGAGCTAATGTCAACTTAAGAAAATATTTCTTATTTTGGAGAATGGTGTGTGTAGTGGCACTATCAGCAAGACAAATATCACAAGATTCCATTTGAATGTCTAAGACGTTTTTAAAAGAAGATCAATTATTATTGAGTAAAAATACGAAAGGAAAATAAGTAATTGTTTTTAACGAAAAAAAAAACAACGATGTGAAAGTAAATAAGCAATGTCTTTTTATCAACTAGGAATAAATGATAAAGTACTAAACAATGTCCATATGATCGTCTTCAAGCACACCACCACCAATCAACTGATCTATATTATCTCCTTTTGGGTCATCAAAGAAGTCGGAGACATCTAAGTGAGTAGTATCAATTGGGCCGTCAAAGTCAACGACATTGGTTTCTTTTTTATCTTTTCCCTTGATCGAATCTTGATATAGATCTGCAAGATGTTTTTCCGTTCGGCAAGTACGTGACCAATGTCCATTCATGCCACATCTATGACATGCAGCTTCCTTTTTGGATGAATTGTGCTCGTTGGATGTTTTCTGCCTTTTGTTGCTAGAGGTTGCATCATTTGGTTTACCGCGTCCACGACCGCGACCATATCCACGTCCACGTCCACGCCCACGTCCATGTTGGTTCCCACGACCACGTCTATTGTCATGGTTGAAAGTTGCATTGACTTCAGGCAATGCAGCGGAACCAGTGGGGCGGAGTTCGTGATTTTTCAAGAGCAATTCATTATTTTGCTCGGCAACCAACAAACAAGATATTAGTTCAGAGTACTTTTTGAAACCACGCTCCCTATATTGTTGCTGTAACAGCACATTAGAAGCATGAAAAGTGGAGAATGTTTTCTCAAGCATGTCAGTATCAGTGATACTTTCTCCACAAAGTTTCAATTTTGAAATAATTCTAAATAATTCAGAATTATAAGCACTCACAGACTTAAAGTCTTGCAGTCTAAGATGCATCCACTCGTAACGAGCTTTAGGAAGGACGACAGTCTTTTGATAATCAAACCTTTCTTTCAGGTTTGTCCACAACTCACTCGGATCTTTGACGGTCAAATATTCCGTCTTTAGATCATCATGAAGATGATGACGAAGGAAAATCAGCGCCTTAGCGCAATCTTGTTGAGATGCTTTATTTCCTTCTTTGATTGTCTCCCCTAGACCCCTTGAGATCAGGTGAACATCACCATCAAGAGTCCATGACATATAATTCTTGCCCGATATGTCAAGGGCGATGAACTCAAGTTTGGCTATGTTTGCCATTGGTGCAATTCTGCACAAAGAATCAAGGATATATTATCCACATGTTTAATTTATTTGCTCTTTAGAGCATGTAATATTCTTCGGGAATATTACTTGTGCTACTTTAATAGCATCAATTTATGATCTTGAATGTAATATTCTTCATGAATATTACTTGTGCTACTCGAATAGCATCATATTTAATTTTTTTTTTCAAGATTAAATAAAAAAAAAGACTGATTATTATAACAATAAAAAAAACAGAAACTCGTGCATGCTGAATCGGCAAAACCAATAATAACGAGACTTAAAAAAAATAAAACCATGATAATTCTCGAACTGTGTGCATGCAATATATGCAATTGAATCCACTGAATTTACGATTTATAAATTCATATAAATGCCATATTCCAAAGTTGTTCTCGATTTGCATGAATACATAATATTCAATATATCAATCCTTCAATCCATATAAAAGTTCACGCATTCAAAAACTAAATAATTAGGCAAAACAATTTAATGAAATCGCCGAGAGTCAAAAGCACTAGAATTTATACGAACAATTCCTCAATTCTCACAATTCAGTCTCGATTTCAATCGCATGAAACACAATTAATATCGTATCATATGAATCCATAACTGAATTTCAATATTAATAAAATTCATTCATAAATTAATGTGTCGTTCAATTCTCACATATCATAATTGTTAAACCCATGCACACACTGAACAATATTATTTGGGGTAGAGAAAAGAAAATTAAAGAATGTACCTTCTAGGATCGATGGACTTCTAGATTTAAAGGAGAGGGTAGAACAATCGTGCTGATAACATGTTGTAAACTAGAGAGAGACGAGAGAAAATATGAATTGTGTGTGTATTTAATATGAGGACCAAATGCCTCTATTTATAATAGTATAAGAGATAGAGTTTTAGAGTTAATAACTTGGTCATCACTCATATCATATATATCTATTAGATATATTTACAACATATATTAAATTTTACATAATAAATACATATTATGTATTCCCTCCGTCCCAATAGCAAGGTCCCTCTTGCCTTTTTGGGACGCCCCAATACCAAAGTCTCATACCCAAAATGGAAAAAATTAGGAAGTGGACCCCATTCTCAATACCCACTTACTGTACCCTACTCCTTAATGAAGTGGACCTCACTTACTTTACCCATTAATTTTACTCACTAATCTACTCCTCTTTAATTTATGTGCCTAATAGAAAGGGGACCTTACTATTAAAATGGAGGGAGTATTATATTACACAATTATCCTTAAATTAAAATTGTAATAGAGATAAAGTAAGTAAATCAAAATTTCTAAAAATCACACTTTCATTAGTAGTAGTAGATTAAAAAAAAAATGGTCAACATTGGCTGGCTTATCATCACAAAATATCAGTCGTGCTAATCATTAGTCTCCAACTAGAGAGCAGAATTCCAATCTCATTGTTAAGTGGACCACTTCTGAATAGTGGCCCAATTGTTTATTTTTTTTTTTAATTTTAATTTTAATTTTTTATATTAAATTTGATTTTACAACCGGCAATTAGGGTTCATTATACATTATTTATATCCAACTAAAACTTATAATTATTTTTTAGCATTTAATATTTTTTTATAAGTTAGTAATGGATGATTATGATTGAATAGTTCATAATTAGAATTTATGGAATTTATAATTCAATTATTTATAGATAAATATTGATTAGAGTCTATTATTTTATAATTAATTTTTATTTTTATAATAACTACTATTAAAATAATAAATTTTATAGTAGAACATAAAAAACTAAACTACAGGATCTCATCCCATCTTGTTGCCTCATGGGATCATTCACAACAAATATAATCATGTCTATTTCACCTTCGCATTACACGCTTCACCTGCACCAACCATACACTTGCAACTGTAAATATGAGTGTTTATACTCCAATTATGTGTTTGTAATATTATTTTAAAGTATCTATTTTTAAGGAAAGATAGATATATACTAGAGCTATGAATTTTTTTATTACGTTAACAAGATGGGTAATTTCTATCCTGCACCATGGTGCATTGCACTAAGTGTCATGCTAAATGGTAAAGTGTCACAATAAATACTTAATATAATACTTAAATGTCATAATATGTCCAAAATGCAATATGCACCATGGTGCATGATAGAAATTACCGGCAAGATGGATTGGAAAATTGTAGATCGATCCATTATATTGTCAACAAAAATCAGAAACATGCATTATTGAAGTGTGCATGCATCACTCCGTGATCACAATGGAATAATTAATTCATTGCTTGATTAAACAAATATATAAACTAAATCCCGTTAATCTTATCAGAATTAATCCAGTATAAATAAGTCACCTTGGCACAACGCACTCCATGCACCAACCATACAACTGCAAATTGCAAGCATGGGAAATACTCACTTAGCCTTGTTGATGAAAGTCCTAGTAGTAGTAATAAGCTGCAACCAATTACTGATGTGTTGCGTAGCTATAGCCAAAACTACATCTACCAACCTCACAACTGATCAATCTGCTCTTCTTGATTTTAAAGCTCATATAATTACTTCAGAGCCATATCACAATATTCTTACAACAAATTGGAGCAATTCAACCTCTGTTTGTAGCTGGTTTGGTATCACTTGTGGTGTGCGCCACCGTAGAGTGATCTCGCTGAACATTTCCGGTATGGGGCTTTCAGGCACCATTTCACCGCAACTAGGAAATCTGTCATTCCTTGCGGCACTCCACCTCGGATACAATAATTTCAGTGGAACTTTGCCGCAAGAGCTGTCACACCTCCGTCGATTGAAGTTTATTTCTATCATGTTTAACAACTTCATCGGAGAGATTCCGTCGTGGTTGGGGGTTTTGCCTAGACTTGAGCATCTAAATCTCATAAACAACAGTTTCACGGGATCCATCCCGGTGCAACTCTCCAACCTTTCAAATCTAGAGTATCTTGATATTTCTTACAATCCACTAGATGATGGCATAATCCCAGAAGAGTTGGGGAGGCTTCATAATCTGCAGGTGCTGAGCATGCAAGGCAATCGTCTTTCTGGTGTTATACCATCATCCATATTCAACATGACTTCCCTCAAAATTATAGCTTTCAGAGCAAATGAATTGAGTGGGAGTCTTCCAAATGAGTTGTGCAAAAATCTCCCATACAATTGCAAATTGCAAGCATGGGAAATACTCATTGTTATATCTTAGCCTTGTTGATGAAAGTCGTAGTAGTAGTAATAACCTGCAACCAATTACTGATGTGTTGCATAGCTTTAGCCAAAACTACACCTACCAACCTCACCACTGATCAATCTGCTCTTCTTGATTCCAAAGCTCATATAATTACTTCAAACCCATATCACAATATTCTTACAACAAATTGGAGCAATTCAACCTCTGTTTGTAGCTGGATTGGTGTCACTTGTGGTGTCCGCCCTCATAGAGTGATCTCCTTGAATGTTTCCAATATGGGGCTTTTAGGCACCATTTCACCGCAACTAGGAAATCTGTCATTCCTTGCTGCGCTCGACCTCGGATACAATAATTTGAGTGGAGCTTTGCCTTTGGAGCTGTCTCTCCTCCGTCGATTGAAGTTTATTTCCATCAAGTTCAACAACTTGGTAGGACAGATTCCGTGGTGGTTGGGGGTTTTGGGCAGACTTGAGTACCTAAATCTGAGAAATAATAGCTTCACGGGTTCTATCCCGATGCATCTCTCCAACGTTTCAAATTTAGAGTATCTTGATATTTCTTACAATCCACTAGATTATGATGGGATAATCCCAGAAGAGTTGGGGAGGATACATAATCTGCAGGTGCTGGAAATGCAAGGCAATCGTCTTTCTGGTGTCATACCATCCGCCATATTTAACATCTCCACCCTCAAAATCATATCTTTCTTCGAAAATGAATTGAGTGGTGGTCTTCCTAATGAGTTGTGCAAAAATCTCCCATTTCTGGAAGAGCTTGACCTTGGTGATAATAAGCTGAGCGGTCAAATCCCATCAAATCTGTCTCAATGTGGGATCCATCTTCAATTTCTGAGCTTGTCTTACAACAAGTTTAATGGAGGGATACCCACAGCAATTGGGAAGCTAACAACTCTTCAGTTTTTAGCACTTGGGGGTAACAATTTACCAGGTATATAAATAGTATCGCTCAAATTCTAGCTAATTGTGATTTCCAATTGACTATTTACAAGTTGAAAATCATACAAAAATTCTGATTTTATGGCAGGAAGCGTACCGCAGGAGATTGGCAATCTTGAGAACTTGAACGAACTTGGTCTAGAGAGGAATCAGTTGAGTGGTGGAGTGCCCATCAATATTTTGAATATTTCTTCGCTGCACATTTTGTATATGCACCATAATAAATTAGTGGGAAAGCTACCAAGAGAAATCAGCAATCTCACCGCTCTTAAAGACTTGATTCTCTCCTTTAACTACTTTACAGGTGCGTGCAACTGAATAACAAAATGAACAACCTAAACTATATATATTTTCAGTTTTTATTTTATTTATTCTTTTGTTTAAGAAATATCAAATAGTGAAATCTGAACCATGCATACATATCTCCACCGATATAGTTCTACTTCTTGCCTTCTCGCGGTGACCTCTGTCAATAACTAGGAGTATTTAATTGGTCAATCCTATTATCAATCTCAAATAATGTATGATTTTTTTTTTTTTTTATGTAATCTCAAATGTATGATTGATATGTTTTTTAATCCCTATTTTCAATTATGAGGGAATGATATACTTTCCTCCACCCGCATGATTTTTAGCTCTTCCAATTGATTTTTTACATAGTAGACAAAACACATTCGTATGTTTCTATATAAATATAGTTTTATATTTTGTTTCAATAGGTCCTTATACAATTATTTTATTTTTCTAATTCCTTCTACTTTGATAATACCTTTTCAGGTCCTACTACTTTTTTAATTATATTTTATTTTGATAGTTTCTTGTACAATTTTTTTTTATTAGTAAGTTCTTGTGCTTGTATATTTGATATAATTAAGTCTTTATTCAATAAACGAACATAAAATTATTTTTATGTTATTTATTTATACATTTACATGTGTAGTAATATTTTCAAAATACGAAAGAACGATTGTTTTCCAATATAGTAGTGATTGGCATATGAATATTTTTGCCTTTACGTATTTTTATGAGCATTTAATTATTTTTAATTTTAAAAAAACTATTATAAAATTATAAATTTAATAGTGTAACATGAAGATGTTTGGCAGGTGTTTTACCGAGAGAAATCGGGCATTTGAATTTATTATCCGTGAACTTCAACAAGTTGAGGGGCATAATTCCGGTGGAGCTTTTCAACATCTCAACTCTTCAAGTTCTTTCACTTGAAGGCAATCCTCTGTCAGGTGCTCTTCCGACCAATATGTGGAGTGATACCGGATTCTCTCTCTAACTGCTCTCATCTCAAGATACTCGATTTTAGTGATAACAAATTCAGTGCTTTTCAACCTCATATTTTCAGCAACCTACCATTTTTGGATTATTTGAATCTGTTTGGCAATAATCTAAAGATTGAATCATCTTCTTTGATTATATCCTTGAGTAATTGCAGATATTTAACTACTTTGGCTATAGGTGAAAGTCCTGCATGTGGCATCATACGGCCTTCTGTTGGGAACTTATCTTCGTCGTTCCAACAACTCTTTGCTTACAACTGTAAAATGAAGGGCATTGTTCCTCCTGAAATCGGAAATTTGAGCAACTTGATCACACTCTCTTTATTCGGCAATGAGTTATCCGGTAGTATTCCACCCACAATCAAACATTTGTATAACCTTCAAGCATTAGATCAACATGACAACAATATCAGAGGTCTCATCCCCGAGGGTCTGTGTGGTTTAAGTCACTTGAATTACCTATACTTATTCCAAAATCAATTCTCAGGACCAATTTCTGAATGTTTAGGAAATGTGACTTCTTTGAGAGAACTAATTCTAGATTCCAACAAGCTTTATTCAAGCATACCCTCAACCTTGTGTGGGCTCAAAGATTTGTTGTGGCTAAATTTGTCCTCAAATTTTTTGAATGGGTCGTTACCTCTGCAGATACAAAATTTAGTGGCAGCCATCAATATTGATTTCTCCAACAATCACTTGTCCGGGCCAATCCCTAACAGTATTGGGAATTTACAAAACTTGGCCAATTTGTCTATGGCACAAAATAGACTACAAGGCTCTGTTCCGGCGTCTATGGGGAGCATGCTCAGTTTGGTATCTCTTGACTTGTCTCACAACAACCTCTCTGGTTTCATGCCTAAATCTTTGGAGGGACTTCGATACCTCGAATACTTTAATGATTCATTCAATGATTTAAGCGGAGAAATCCCCACCGGTGGCCCTTTCAAAAACTTCATTGTGGAGTCTTTTCAGTTTAATGGGGCACTTTGTGGACCTCCAAGGTTTCATGTCCCACCTGGCCATAATGCATTCCTTCACACATCAACAAAGAAGAAGGTGGGATTTGCTCTGTTTACTGTTGCAGGGGCCGTTGTGCTTATTGCCATTGTTTCTTTGGCCATCATCTTCACAGGGTGTAGAAGCAAACAAAACAGAGAAGAACGTGGAGTTCATGAATTCGATTTTGTTGAACGAGAAAGAATTTCCTACTAAGAAATCTTGCAGGCAACTCAATGATTTGACGAAAGCAATTTACTAGGCCTCGGGAGTTTTGGCTCTGTTTACAGAGGGATTCTTAGAGATGGGGAGACTGTTGCTGTGAAGGTGTTCAGCTTGCAACCAGAGGTTTCTTTACGGAGCTTTGATGTTGAATGTGATGTACTGCGAAATATTCGCCACAGAAATCTCATCAAAGTCGTTAGCAGTTGCTCAAATTTAGATTTCAAGGCATTAGTACTTGAATATATGCCCAATGGAAGCCTTGAGAAATGGTTATATTCTCACAACTATTGCTTGGATGTGATGCAAAGATTGAACATTATGATTGATGTGGCATCAGCATTGGAGTATCTTCATCATGGCTATTCCACTCCCATTGTTCATTGTGACTTAAAGCCTAGCAATGTGTTGTTAGATGAAGAGATGGTTGGCCACATAAGTGATTTCGGGATAGCAAAACTGTTCGTCAATGAGGAGAGCAACATCGTAACCAACACCTTGGCAACACTTGGTTACATTGCTCCAGGTAATCAATCTTCTCGCTTCCCCAGTGAACTATCATGTAACAATTTAATTTCCTTGTATGTAATAGTGATATTTTTAGTGTTGTAGAATATGGTTTGGAAGGGGTAGTTTCTACAAAGTGTGATGTGTACAGTTACGGGATCATTTTGATGGAAACGTTCACAAGAAAGAGGCCGAGTGATGATATGTTTGGTGGTGATTTGAGCTTAAGGAGTTGGGTTGAAAGCTCGTTTCCTCAATCGTCAAATGAAGTTATAGATGCCAACTTAGTGAACCTTGAGGAACGACACATGGAAAAGAATATGAAATGTGTATCATCTGTAATGAAGTTGGGGTTGAAGGGCGCTGCAGAATCCCCTCGGGACAGGATAACCATGAAAGATGCTCTAGCCGAGCTGCTCAAAATCAAGCATCAATTTTCGCATTGATACCTCGTGGCACTTGCGGAAGGATAAACTTGTTATTTTTCATCTTCAGCTTTTAAAACAAGACTTCGAAACTGGAGCAGAAGATACTAGCTACTATGAACTATGAATGGAACTTAATGATCACTCAGATTTGCAATAAAATCTTGATTAAGGAAGTGTTTTTACAGTTGCGTAACTGATTCTTTTGTTTCTAGATTTTCCAATTAATGTAAAATGCGTTTAGTTAATGCATCATCTAGTGTATTCCCTTTATCCCAATACAATACAATACAATTTCAATTTTACTCTATTTTCTTCAATTTTACAAGGAAATTGCTCTGAGAACAACATAACCACAAAAGAGATATCCCTTTTTGAAACCATAGTGATTTTTATTTGATAATATAATGCATGAAAAGTTCTTCGATCAACATAGGTTCGTCAAAAAATCCTTAGTAAAAAAGCATTGACAATATGTTCAATTTAATTTATATAAAAATATATTAATTCAAGAAGAAGTTTAAATGGATGTTGATAGTAAATGAAAAAATTGATTATTGTGTATTCACACACACACACACACACACACACATATATATATATGAGAATCTACAATCACCCAATATACATATTTTTTAATTTAGATCAATTTAAATATTATTCTTTTGTTATTTGTTATGCACACACTTTTATTCTATTTCACACATATACTTAATTTGTACTTTAGAAGATATACATATGATATTTAACATATATACAATTTAACGCAATGATAGATTACTTATTTTTTTTTAGATAAAAGAATTTATTTTAATTTTATTAATATATTCATGTTCTAATTATTTATTATATATTTATTAATATTTTCTAATTATAATATAACTTATCACTTTTAATTTTACACTTTCAAAAGAACTTTTAATTTTATATATTATAATATTTTTTAATTAGTAAAAAATTAAACAAATTGCACATGATCTCCGCTAGTAATAATTTAAAAGGCTAGCATATGGAAAAACTTTACTATAAATATACGAAACTTACTCATTATTGGCGAAATTAGGGATGGCAATGGGTAGGGTATGAGTAGGGTACTATGATACCTGTCCCCATACCCGCGTTTAAAAAAAATACTCGTACCCGTCCCCATACCCGCATGGGTAGCAATTATTGTACCCATCCCCATACCATCTGGGTACCTAACTGCCCATACCCGTACACATCACCCACAATTTAAATAAATATAAAAAATTATAAATTTAAAAATATTAAAAAACTAAAATCATAATAACCATTTGATTAATACAATCGTTATAAAAAATTATATTAAATAAATAATTCTACAAACATTATAATACTATGAATAACAAAAAAAATGAAAGACATTTATGTGAACCTGTAGCAGAAAATCAATTAATTTTCTTTATTTCTTATATTATGTGTTTCAATTAAAAAAACTAACTTGAAAAAAAAACACGAAATAAATCATCTTCAATGAACTACTCTAAAATTATAATTACGTAGACTAATGAATACAAAATGTCTACAAATTAGGCTGTGGCCATATACAGGTATATTGTTGCCTTATTTTCAATTATCAATAAATATTTTCAAATTTTATAATATGTATGTATGTATGTATAATTAATTTTTCTGTAAAAAGTAAAAACTAGGAAACAAACTAAAACATAATATATATGAAATAAAATGCAAAATAAAATCAAATTTAAATATTTATTATTTTCTGATTTATAATTGTAATATTAATAATTTCCATAAACACAATTATATATAAAATTATATGTATAAATCCACATATGGGTATGGGGCGGGTTGGGTACTAAGGTACCCATATCCGCACCCGTACCCATAAAAAAATGCCGGTAATTACTCGTACCCGTGCCCGTCCCCATTGATTGGGTAATTACCCAATCCATCATCGATAATTTTTACGGGTACTCATAGGGTCTGTTACCCATTGCCATCCCTAGGCGAAATATTTACTAAAATTATGATATTCAAATTTTCACATGTCAAATTACATTCACATCTCATTATATTCCTTGGAGATAAATAACATAAAATTATAATATTTATGCTTTTCCTTTCTCATTATCAACCAATTTCTACGTTTATAATTTTATTCACTCCTAATTCTCATTTCCAACCTATATCAAACCATAATATATTGGGGCAGATTTGGGTGAGACCGTCTCATACATGAGACGAGTCAATACTCAGATGCGGGGATCATTATTTATGGGTGAAGTATCATTAACTCACATGTGAGTATCATTATTTATACCCGCATGTGAGTATCATTATTTATGGGTGAAGTATCATTAACTCACATGTATCATTATTTATGGGTGAAGTATCATTAACTCACATGTATTGATCCATCTCATACAAGTTTTTGTCTAATATATTTTGGTTTTTCTTTTCTGATCATCATTTGACTTAAAATACACAAACTAAGCTATAACAAGTGCAGAGTTTCATAATTCGACCAATAATCCAAAAATGTATTTCTCCTTAAAGAAACTTCAATACAGCACGCGATATCTATTTTTATATTTTGGCAAACACTTGCATGTATCATGATGCAAATAACACTATATGAGACGGGTCGGTCAAACCCGCTTTTGACCCGGTCAACGCGAGTCAACTCGCTTTGACTGGGTCAACCCATAAAAAAAAACTGTCCAA
The DNA here is from genome assembly GCA_026008535.1 of Perilla frutescens. Classification (NCBI taxonomy): domain Eukaryota; kingdom Viridiplantae; phylum Streptophyta; class Magnoliopsida; order Lamiales; family Lamiaceae; genus Perilla; species Perilla frutescens. The sequence goes on along the minus strand of BRKX01000007.1, from coordinate 14,656,132 downwards.
AGTGAGTATCAACCTTCCTATTAAAAAGTATTACAAAACATTCGAAAAGTACGATCTGTATCATTAAAAAGTAAGGGGTCTACTAGTTATTTTATACTAGTTTATTTAGTTCAAATTCTGATTTTTTTCTCAGTTTTTATATTGTATGTGTTGAGATTAATCTTAAACAATCATCATTCCAAGAATTTACAAAGGAAAGCAAAACACGAGTTCGGTAAAATAAAAAGTACCATGTGGTAAAAAGAAAAGTATCAAGTACGATAAAGATAGGTATCAACCTGAGATTAATACTATCATCATTCCAACTACAATAAAAAGTACCATGTGGTAAGAAAAAATGTATCAAATATGATAAAAACAGGTATAAAAAAAAATTAAAAAATCGCAAAAAAAAAAAGACTGGCGCGTGGGCGCCAAGTGGCACGCCCGCCTGAAATTGCTGGAAATAAGAGGTGCTGCATGCAAGTGCACCTCTTATATTTTTAGTACTTTAACCATAGTTTACATTCCATACAAATTTTGGTCATTTTCTAGCCAACTTATGTCCAATTAAGAAGGCATGATCAGTATCTTCCAAAACATTCTTAACACCACACTAACACAATAGGGCTCTTTAATTCCAATTTCCATGATCTCTCTTTATTCACCAAGGTGATAATTGCATAATTGTTGATGCGTTCTCGTCACTCACCCAAAATAAAATTATTCTTCCAAATGCCCAAATGGGATAATAGATGAAAAGTACATGGTAAATCCTCAGGGAACGATGTAATTCTTCTTTATACTGTAACTTTAGGGGTTTTGAAAGAGTTATTGTTTAACTAATTAATGTACTGAAATAAAATGAGAGTAATCAATAGAATAAAAGCAGGATTAATTGAAATTATAATTAATAGTGGTATGCCTCATTTCGATCGTTGGTGCAATGATTATCAATACAAACATCAAATAAACTAGTTATGGAATACTGGAACTCATGTCATATTCTTCATTTCTTCTTAAGTGTTGTTGAACAAAAGAACCCTTATTTTTTCAAACTCTTATTGATTAACAACCCGTAAGAACATTAACAGATTTAATTAATCAACAACATTAAGAATTAGAGAAACCCAACTATATTACAGGCATACTGACCCGTATGGCAATAATATCCCTTTATGTCCACTGATACAGAAAATCAACCTTACCACTTATCAAACTGATTAGACAATTACAGACCCATTGAATTTGATTGGTTTTAATCCTTAATTAACTAGTTGTGTATTGGCCTCTACACAATTAATCAATTCAGAATTTGAACTTGCTATCTCAGAACACAAAAAATATCAGTGTGTGAATAGTGTAAATACAATTAGACCTCACAAATTGCACATACTAAAATCATGATAATCTCATTCCAGAATATAAATTAGCCACGACTCATATTGAAAATAATACATGCGGTGAGAAGTAAAATTGCATTACAAAATTGAAATAAACTTACAAAAAATATAAACTTGTCAATAAACTAGAACTGGAATAAACCAACAATAAATGATCAAATGTAATAATGAATTTATCTAGGAAACTGTAGAGAACCCAAATGCCCCTTTAGAATGAGATGACACAAATTATTTAGGCAAAACGTCTCATTCACCATAAAATTTCATTCATGACATATTAATTATGATTCGTCCCTTTCATCATCTTTTAATTATTTTCATGATTCTTCCACTAATGTGAATCACATCCTTCCTGCAATAACTACAACAATATTAATAATTTAAATCTCAAAGATATAGAAATATAGATAATTAATATGTAATATTTGAAACTTATCAATTGTAGATGCACTTAATGACAAATATATCAAATCCCAATTTTTATTTTCTAAGAGCATCTTAAATGTGAAAAATAATTAAGAAATAATAAATTAAACATTTTGAAATGTAAAAATAGCGCATAACAATATATTTTCTCATCATTCTGTTCAAATTAAAATACAAGCATTTTAGATGTGAAAGAAAACATTACGAAATAACAAAACTTAAACATTCTTAAACGTCATATATATATTAAATGGGTTTTGATTAATTGACTTATACGAAGAGTTAGAAAACATGAGATGGTGGTGTGAAGCCATTTTATGAGGGTCCACTTGGAAAATACATCTGGTGAAGAAGAAGATTTAGAAGATAGGGGTCCATTTTATGAAGGGTCCATTTTATGATGGCGTGTGAAGCCAATAAATATATGAAGGGGAGTAGGGGACTATACCTGTTGACGAAGAAGACTTAGAAAATAAGAGTCAACTTGAAATCGACATTCCAATGTCCAATAAAATAATTAAAAGTAAGAAATTAAAATATGCCTTGTTCTTGTATCTCTATTTTTTTTTATTTAGAACATGTAATGAAAAATTTGAAAGAAAGGTATATATGTTTGTGCATGAAGGAGTGTTAGTATATTTGAAAAAAATGTACGTTCTAGTCGAGGGGTGTTAACGGAATTGCTAACGTTGGTTGGATGAGAGATTATAAGTGTCATATTTAAAAGTGGAGGAAGTCAAATAAGAAATAATCAAATCAGTTGATAGACACCTTGAGAAATAGTCAATGGTGCAATCTACCTTTGCTCTCTGTTAAGTACTAGTATTATTTTAGTATTAATAACGAAATAGATTAATTTTGGGAAAATTAGATACTAGAATTGAATATGATTGTTAGGGAAGCTGTTATTGTTGTAAGTAATTCTTGGAATCAGAAATGGACTAAATTAAAACACTTCGCTGTGAAAATTAATTTTGATAATATGATACTGCACTTCATTTGGACAATAATTTCTTTTCATATTTTTGTTGGTGTTTGATTCGGTGAGTTACATATTTTGATACAAAGAATCATTAAATTTTATCACGTATATGGCATAGAAAACTCATCAAAATTGAGAAAGCTCATAAAGTTTTCACCGACTATTCTATTTGTTATCTAAATTATTGGGTACTTTATTTAGTCAATCATATTGATATTCACTCTTAATTAGAATATGTTTAATTTTATGATGAAAAGCTAGGTTATTAAATAGTTTTAAAATAGTCAATAAACTATCAAATCATTAATGTAAGTAGTTTTTACACCACAAAAAAATTATATAATTATTTAAATACAGTTTGTGAATCTCGTACGTCTTACACGATGTTTAGTACTAATAAATACGGACGAAAGTCTCCTTGGGATGGCCTAGTGGTAGAGTGGTATTTTTTGAGGCCAAAGGTCTCAAGTTCGACCCACCACCAATATCACTAGGTGTGAGCCTGTCACACCTGGTCTGCCAAGTGTGGTTTACCTCTCCTGTGTAGGTTTGCAGGCTATTACACAGGGGCGGGGTTTACCCAGTTCGTATCACGGTAGTGGCTGTGGGTTATCCTCGATATCAAAAAAAAAAAATGAACGAAATCATTTACTACACTTTGTGCAGCACTTGATGCTAAACAATAAAATTTATTAATTTTTCTTCGATTTTTAATTCGATTTCAATTTATTATGCTTTATTTTAATTTTACACTTACTATTTAGGGTTTATCTGTTGAATTTTGCATTCCATGCAGCCATGCAGCAGCAACTACACCATGCAGTAGCAAACCCTCATCCATGCAAACAAGCTGCAGTGATATATCCACGTGTACAATGTCTCCGCAGCTTAAGGAAGGACCACACAATAACTAGCTCATGGCCGTAGGGTCACATCTACACTCAGATCAAGCATAATAACTGTAGATTCAATAGCGTAGTTAGCAAGCATGAGTTGTGTATATAAATAAGAAAATATATGTATTTACAACGAATGTTGGTTAATTGAATGAACACTCTGAAAACAAAATATCTTTCTTCTCTCGCACATATGCTTTCTGCATTATTTCTTCATGGTATCTAGAGTGAGTTGAGTGATTATTTCACAATCAAATTGTGAATTGCTTGATTCTTGGCATAATAATCGATTGAATTGATTCAAATTTGTATCAATGACTAAGAAAATCATCATTTTTCCTGGAGAGCGGCGCGCGATGAAGAGCTCGGATTTGCTGTAAATACAGATCCACACTTCCATGCTGAATCTAGTGGTGCACGGGAAGAGAGGAGGACTTATTCTCATCCATATGAAAGCTTGGTTACACCGCCAAACATGCGAATAAATGGAGGAAGGTAGGATGTACTCTTGATTGGATATACACAACCTGAAATCAACAGCAACAGGCTTCTTGCCAATGATACGTTCTACATTAATTAGAGTGAGCATCCGGGTATGTTTTTTACAGCGATTTGTTTGATGGAAACAACTTCCATAACCGGTGTAGAACAATTAAATGTTGATTGGTCTAGGAACAAATTGAGCACGATAGATGGTAGTTTAACTAAGCTATAAATAGGATCGATTGATTACATGCAGTGGATGATGGTTGACTATTTGGTTTTCAATTGAATAAGTAATTCAATGGTGAAGGAAATTTCTAGGGGTTTTCAGAATTTGGAAATATCCACAGAATTATAGGAAGAGTTACATAGAAGATTTGGAAAGAAAAATGAACCAAGGATATACAAATTACGGAGGAAGATTGCTACATATGCTCAGCGGTCACAATCTGTTATGGCCTATTTTAATAACTTGAATGGTTTGTGGGATGATTTGTCATTACTAAAGACTACTAAGACATGCACATGTGATGCTTCTGAGGAAAATCAGAAAGAAGTTAAAGAGGAACATATGATGTAGTTCCTTATGGGCCTTAATGACTTCTATAGAGCATTAGACAACAGATCCTGATCCTAAATCTTTTACCTAATGTAAGCCAAGCCTATGCCATGGTTCTTCAGGTAGAAGAACAGATAAATGTTTCTACACATTTTGCATAAACTCCAGATCAAAGTGACATGTACTCTAATCAAAGAGGGAATTACAAAGACCAATACAAGAAGAGAATGACCAAAAGAAGAAAAGGCAAGGTTAAAGTGTGAGCATTGTGGAGGAACTGGACACCTCAAGAATGATTGTTTTGAGTTGATTGGTATTCCTGAATGGTATAAGAAATTTAAGGCAGACAAAATTAAAGGAAGAGATCATTGTGTAATGAACCATGAAGAAGAATCTCATGTTTCTGCAGACTGTTCCAAAGGGAGTTCTAAAGGTACTACAGATACTGACTCCTTGGGAGATGTTAGCAAGATAATTCAAGCAGAGATGGCCAGGCATATGGCTTCCTATTTCAAGAAAGGGTTGAGGCCAAATACTGATCCACTTACAACACACCTAGCAGAGGTTGACTTGAGTTCTTCTGCTGTTAATCTTACAGGACACTATGTCTTTGGTATTGCTAATGCTATTAAAAAAGATAGGTGGATTGTGGACTCAGGTGCCAGCAACCATATGTGCTGCCACATGGGTCTACTTACTGAACTGAAGAGATTGAAACAACCTTTACAGATATTTCTGCCTGATGGCAATAGCTTATGGGCTTTCTTAACAGAGAAAACTAGAATTAATGATTGTATTGTTTTGGAAAATGTCATCTTTACTCCAGAATTTACCCATAATTTACTATTTGTAGGACAATTGGCACAGGACATTAATAGCATTGTTCGGTTTCTATCAACACATTGCATAGTGTAGCAGGAACACACATCTAAAGTGCTTGGTATTTGTAGTATGAATGGATCCTTATATGTTTTTCCACAAGGATCACAGAAGGAGATGTTAGCATGTGCTCTGCAGCATTCACTTTCTATTCATGATTTACACACCTTGTTAGGTCATCCTTCAATTACTACAATGCAGCATATCTCAGAAGCCTATAAAAAGGGCAGATCAAAAGATTATGATGAGCTGAGAAATTGTAGAGTCTATCATAAAGCTAAACAACAAAAGAATCTTTTTCCCTTACTATAGAGAAGGAATCTTACCTTGTTTGCTCTAGCGCATATGGATGTTTGGGGTCCATGTAAAGAAATCTCCATCTCAGACACAACTTATTTCCTCACCATAGTGGAGGCCCACTCCAGGGCTACCTAGACCTTCTTGTTCAAACACAAATCACATGTTTGGCACACTGTCAAGAGCTTCCTTATACTGGTGAAAACATAATTTCATGTGGGGATACAATCTATTCGAACTGACAATGAGAGTGAATTTCTTAATACACGGATGAAGCAATTGTTTACTGATCATGGGATTTTTCATCAACATTCTTGCCCTTACTCCCCTCAACAAAATGACACTGTTGAAAGAAAACATAAACATCTTCTACATGTGGCTAGAGCTCTGATGTTTCAAAGCAGGCTTCCTACTGATTTCTGGTGTTATTCTATTCTTCATGCTACCTGGATTATCAATAGATTACCTTTAGTGGTTGTACAATGGAAATCACCCTTTGAGATTCTCTTTAGGAAATCTTTAGATTATACTACTCTTAAACCTTTTGGTTATCTAGTTTACAAAGCTAATCCTTTACCACATGTTTAGTGTTTATTTGTGATGTTTTTCTTATTGTAATTCTATATCTTTAGTGTGTGTGTTTTATTATTTTCGTGTTTATAGCTTCATATTTGATCCCTTGGTGAGTTATGTCTGTGTTGCGTAGACTTTGAGCTTTTGCTCCAAAAATAGGTATTTTATGGCACAAAAGGTGAAAAACCGGAAGCCCAGCTGAAGAGGGCAAACTGAAGACCACAACTAAGGACACACCCAAACTGAAGCTCCAAACTAATGGCCAACTGGTTCTAATCGGTGGCCAAGATGCTAAACTGATGACCAATTGGAGCCAACTGAAGTGTCAACTGATTTCATCAGCTGAATATCTGAACTGAAGGCTCCGACTGAAGGAGCCAACAGATGGCTAAACTGACGCCTAACTGAGGCCAAACAGAGCCAACCATCCAGCTAGAGAGTCGAACTGAGCAAGGAAATGAAGCCCCAAGTTGAACTGAGTCCGCACTGTGCATGAACTGAAGCATTAATACCGGAGCTGGATCACGAACTGAAGCACCCAACCGGCGCGGGACCTTCAAAACTGAAGGATTGAACTAAGCGGGACTGAACTGAAGCGCCAAACCAGAACCGAGCGCAAACCAAGCCCAACCGCTGTGGGTACCCCAACCGCCGCTGGGGGGACTCTTCGGCCAAAAGACCCCGCGAGCGCGGAGTGCCTCACCGGTGTGGGATTTCTCGATTTCTACTTCAGTCAGCGTTGTGACCTCCAGTTTTACTGTCCCAAACCGACACTACTATCCAACTGCTGGGTAGAGTTTTTATCTTACTCGAGGGCATTCTCAACATTCTTGGCAGGTTTCTTTTGGTATTTGGTTCTTAATACTCTATCAACTGTCAACCACCAACCATCCACATTCAATTAACGCGGAGAAAGATGGGGAGAATATCTCCCTATAAATGGAGCAGAAAAGAGAAAAAGAAAGGAGGCTCCCAGGGGGGGACCTCCCAACTAGTTTGAAGGAGTGAGACCCTTAGACCAGTTTAGGAGGGTCCGTTCCATTCACTCCATCATCTTCACCACATAGAAAGGGAGAGAGAGATGATCAGTTTGGGGGACGTGACACCCTCAAACTGATCAGTTGGGAGAAGAGGAAGTTGGCAACCAGTTGAAGGCTAGAGAGGGAAATGGATGATCAGTTTGAGGGACGTGACACCCTCAAACTGATCAGCTTGGAGGTTTGGAGATTCTGGAGCATAGAGGGAGAAGACACGGAAGAGAGGTCCAAGCTCGAGCCGAGGTGGAAGCTAGGCTTGCTCGAAGATCTCCATTTCTTTGGTATTCCTTTTCAGTTTCAGTTTCTTGTGGGGATTTGTCCCAAATCTTATCGAGATAAATAAGATTTATATAAGTTTGTATTTTATTTAGCTCTGGTATTTACAATAAAGAACTTATGTGATTCTTGTTTGTTGTCTCTCACGATGAGGGGCTAATTCCTCACATTAAGGGTAGATAATCAACTTGGTTTTAATCCTTGCTTGTGATTGTTAATTTCTCGTCGATTGAACTGAGCTTATTCATGTTGGGTACTTGATCAATATTCAACATTACTAGGAAATAGATGAGACCGAGAGGAGATTCTATTGCCCGACTAGGTTCTTTGGTCATCTTAATCATATAATTTAACCAATGGGGGTTTAATGGATTGACGGTGACAGTAAATGAAGTTAAGTCTCTTGAAGGAGTCTATTGTATGCTTAGGAAGTGTTAATCTTACTCATATAATCTAGCTGATAGGGGTTTAATGGATTAGCGGTGAGAGTAAATGAAGTTAATCTTCTTGAAGGAGTCTATTGTACGTTTAAGGGTAACCAAATCAACTTGAATCGAGCTAGGAGAGAAACCAAGAAGATAATCTATGCTCTAATGTCCGTATATATTAGTTTAGTTTATTTTATTTGTTAGCTTGTTTACTTTCTTGTCTTTCTCTCTCTTTGGTTTAGTAGATTTTAGTTTAATCTCCTCAAACTCGGAACACAATCACCACATAAACCTAAATTTATTGTTAGAAGCATGCAATCAATATATTTAGGTATTTCTTCTCATTATAAAGGTTACCTTTTATATGGTTTGGTCACTAAATCTGTCTCTGTGAGTAGGGATGTTGAATTTTATCCTACTATTTTTCCTTTGCAAATTGACACTTTTCCTTCTTTACCTTTTCATTCCTTTGATTCTTTACCATCTTTGTCACCTATTGTTTCTTTTCCTGATACCTCAGCCACTGCAGATCCCTACTTACACCAATTTGTTCAACAGGATACTACAGATTCTTCACCTAAAGAAGATAGAGGCAGATATTCTACTTCAGGTGATACCTGGGAAGCAACTGATAGAAAGAGCAGTTCACAGGGTGAACAGAGAGAGATAGTTGATCCTTTAGATACACAGGTACTCAGAAGTAGTACAAGAGTTAGCAAACTTCCTACTTATATGAAGGATTATGTGTGTCACAATACCTTAAAAAAGGATTTTACACCATTGACTTATCCATACAGTGTTTCAAGATCTTTAACTCCTACTTATTAGGATTTCCTAATGAGCGTGCAGTCATTGAAGGAGCCAACAATCTATAAAGAAGCTTGTCAGTACAAGGAGTGGATGGAAGCCATGGAAAGATAGCTGAATGCACTTGAAGAGAACCAAACTTGAGAGATAGTGCCACTGCCTGAAGGAAAGCATGCCATTGGTTCAAAATGGGTATATAAGGTGAAGTTAAAGGCAGATGGGACTGTTGAGAGATATAAGGCCAGGCTAGTGGCCAAAGGCTATAATCAAGAATTTGGAATTGATTATAGTGAAGTGTTTTCTCCTGTAGCTAAATCAGTTACAGTGAGATTATTTTTTGCACTTGCTGCTCAATTTTCATGGTGTATACATCAAGTGGATATAAACAATGCATTTTTTCTTGGTCAATTAACTGATGAGATCTATATGAATATTCCATAGGGATCTAACAAGGGGAGGACTGGAGAAGTGTACAGACTGAAAAAAAGCTTATATGGCTTGAAACAAGCTTCAAGAGAGTGGAATCATGAATTCAGTAAGCATTTGTTCAGTCTTGGTTTTCTACAGTCAGAGAATGACAATTGCTTGTTTACTAAAGGCACAGAGGCTTCTTTCATAGCACTCTTAGTATATGTTGATGATATACTTCTGCTAGGGCCCTCTATTGATATTATTACTCAAGTAAAGTCATCCTTGCACCAGAAGTTCACTATTAAAGATCTAGGAGAGGCACATTATTTCCTAGGCATGGAAATCGCAAGATCACAGTCAGGAATATACTTATGTCAAAGAAAATATGTTCTGGACCTTTTATCTACAACAGGCCTTTAGGGTAGTAAGCCTGCAAGTACACCTCTACCTCATGGATTATCTCTTTCTCATCAAAAGGGAGAAGTATTGCAGCAGCCTGACTCCTTTAGGAAAATCATTGGGAAACTGCTCTACCTTAACTTGACTAGACCTGACATATCCTTTGCAATTCAACAACTCAGCCAGTTTGTCAATTCTCTCACTAAGGTACATTGGGAGGCTGCCATGCATGTGCTTAGGTATTTGAAAGGTTCACCTTCTCTGGGATTATTTTATATAAGTTCTACCCAATTCCACCTAGAGGCCTATTGTGATGCAGACCCGGGCACATGCATTGATTCTAGGAAGTCTGTTTCAAGGTATTGCATTTCTTTGGGAAAATGTATGATTTCATAGAGATGTAAGAAGCAGTCAACAGTTGCACTCTCCACAGCATAAGCTGAATACAGAAGCTTAAGCTTCACAGTTAGGGATTTGTTGTGGGTTTCTTACATGTTGCATGACTTAAGAATTACAGTTCCTCAACCCATTGAAGTTTTTTGTGACAACAAAGCTGCAATACAAATAACACAAAACCATATGTTCCATGAGAGAACTAAGCATTTGGATCTAGATTGTCATTTTGCCAATAACACTTTCTAAAAGAGTTTATTACACCAGTGTACATTAAGCTTAAGGAAGGACCACACAATAACTAGCTCATGGCCGTAGGATCACATCTACACTCGGATCAAGCATAATAACCGTAGATTCAATAGTGTAGTTAGCAAGCATGGGTTGTGTATATAAATAAGAAAATATCAGTATTTCCAACGGATTTTGGATAATTGAATGAACACTCTGAAAACAAAATATCTTTCTTTTCTCGCACATATGCTTTCTGCGTTATTTCTTCACCATCCTACTCAATTAGGGTATATAATTAATTTTTCAATAATAAATTTCATTTTCTAATTAATAATTGATTATTTCTTAAAGACATAATTATATACCCTAATTAGGTATATAATGAATTTTATTTTCTAATTAATCAATTTAATTGTGTAGGACCAAATGTTGCGGAGGGTGTAGCAGATGATTTGATCCAAAATAAATGGACTTATCTAACATTAAACAAAACAAAGTCTTCTTTGTTCCTTGAGAATGATCTTGCGGTGAACTGTTTTAAGCTTAAGACTAAATATCTTGAATTTAAATTTTACGAACATCATTATAGTAAGTCTGTCACGCAGACTCCGCTGATGAGGTACCGTCAACACTGGAGGCTTAAGTTGGCACATCTGGAAATCCCCTATATATTACACTCACGCTGCAGGCATTATACACTTGAGCCACCATACGATTTCAAGCATGGATAAAATTTGTTACATTTTAGCCTTCATCATAGTAACCTGCTGCAAAATGATCTGTTGCGTAGCTATAGCCAAAACTACATCTACCAACCTCACAACTGATCAATCTGCTCTTCTTGATTTTAAAGCTCATATAATTACTTCAGAGCCATATCACAATATTCTTACAACAAATTGGAGCAATTCAACCTCTGTTTGTAGCTGGTTTGGTATCACTTGTGGTGTGCGCCACCGTAGAGTGATCTCGCTGAACATTTCCGGTATGGGGCTTTCAGGCACCATTTCACCGCAACTAGGAAATCTGTCATTCCTTGCGGCACTCCACCTCGGATACAATAATTTCAGTGGAACTTTGCCGCAAGAGCTGTCACACCTCCGTCGATTGAAGTTTATTTCTATCATGTTTAACAACTTCATCGGAGAGATTCCGTCGTGGTTGGGGGTTTTGCCTAGACTTGAGCATCTAAATCTCATAAACAACAGTTTCACGGGATCCATCCCGGTGCAACTCTCCAACCTTTCAAATCTAGAGTATCTTGATATTTCTTACAATCCACTAGATGATGGCATAATCCCAGAAGAGTTGGGGAGGCTTCATAATCTGCAGGTGCTGAGCATGCAAGGCAATCGTCTTTCTGGTGTTATACCATCATCCATATTCAACATGACTTCCCTCAAAATTATAGCTTTCAGAGCAAATGAATTGAGTGGGAGTCTTCCAAATGAGTTGTGCAAAAATCTACCATTTCTTGAAGAGATTTACCTTTCGTTGAATAAGCTGAGCGGGCAAATTCCATCAAATATATCCCAATGTGGGACCCATCTTCAATTTCTGGGCTTGTCTTACAACATGTTTATTGGAGGGATACCCGCAACAATTGGGGAGCTCACAGCTCTTGAGCAGTTAGCACTTGGTGGTAACAATTTAAATGGTATATGAATAATATTGCTCAAATTCTAGCTACTTGTGATTTCCAATTTACTATTTTATAACTTGAAAATCATACAAAAATTCTGATTTTATGATAGGAGCCATACCACAGGAGATTGGTAATCTTCAGAGCCTGATTGCACTTGGTCTAGAGAGAAATCAGTTGAGTGGTGGACTGCCCACAAATATTTTTAATATTTCTTCGCTACAAATTTTATATCTGCATATGAATAAATTAGGGGGGAACCTACCAACAGAAATCAGCAATCTCACAGCTCTTACAGACTTGGATCTCTCCTATAACTATTTTACAGGTACGAGCAGGCAGCTGACCTATGCTATATTTTTAGTTTTATATGACAGAAGTAAATTTATATTTACTGTGTTTCATTTTGTGGGCATAACATTTAATCAAACGTACGAAATGTCATTTTGCATTCTAAAATTCACTCAATTCATACCTGATTTCATGTGTTCCTATCAATCACGAAAAATTCAATGCTACCCATCTCAGCACGGTGCCGGATGAGGAATTTTATTTTATTTTTAATTTTTTGTAAAAAGTTTTTGAAAATTAATTTTAGAGATATAAATGGCAACACATCAGTAGATATTAATTATGTTCGTCAAGATATTTATTTATTTTTTGGCCTTTTGTAATATAAAAACATAGGTGTATCTTTTTAACAATATCGTGTAAAAAAAATCACAATATTGTTGTTTATATAGGAAGAGACGAATAATTTGGAACCAACATACATCTACAAAGAGTAAGATATATTCCAAAGATATTTTTTCAAAATCTTTTTACAAAAATTAAAAAAAAATCACCGCGGAGTAGCATCGAATTTTCCTACCAATCACTTTTTTATGGATAATAATTGCCCATATCTGATATCACATCTATCACCGTGATTTTATTTTAGGGTAATACATTTTACTAGTTTTCTTCTTTAACTTCTACTAGTTTCTAAATCCTAGAAGCTGCCAGATATGCAGAATACATTGATTGAATAAATATACATAGAATTTTGACTCTTTGTATCTGTCCTTTGTCACTGCCTAAAAAATAATCAATCATTTTCCTTTTATTTTTATTTTTTGTCACAATTAGATTTAATGGTTTAAGAATTTGGTTTTGCTAGGTGTTTTACCGAGAGAAATCGGGCAGCTGGATATTTTATATGCTTTTTTATTCTCTTAGGAGTTAATTAGAAGTAGGTGGAATTAATGGTTTGTTCCTTTGATCATCTTCGTATTAGGTGTTTTACCGAGAGGACTAATGGATCATAATTAATTGGCGTAAAAGCCAAAATTGTTATATTGTTATTTAATGATATATTTTTATCTAAATTATTGGGTACTTTATTTAGTCATTCATATTGATATTCACTCTTAATTAAAATATGTTTAATTTTATAATGAAAATGTTATTAAATAGTTTTAAAATAGTCACTAAACTATCAAATCATTAATGTAAGTATTTTTTACACAACAAAAAAAAATTATATAATTATATAAATATAGTTTGTGAATCTGGTACGTCTTACACGATGTTTAGTATGAATAAATGGACTTATCAAACGTGTGACAAAACAAAGTCTTCTTTGTTCCTTGAGAATGATCCGGCGGTGAACTATTATAAACTTGAGAATTTCTTTTTAAATTCTATTTTTTTTATGGTCAACTATGACCCCAAAAAAGTGTGACAAAATAAAGTCTTCTTTGTTCCTTGAGCATGATCTTGCGGCTATTATAAGCTTGAGAATTTCTCTTAAAATTCTAAAGTTTTTATGGTCAACTTTGACCACAAAAAATAAAACCTAAAAACATATTTTCTTTCAAGTGTTATACCATCGTCCATATTCAACATGTCTTCCCTCAAATTTATATCTTTCTTCTAAAATGAATTGAGTGGGAGCCTTTCAAAATCATAGCATTTACAAACAATGAAATTGAGTGGGGTCTTCCAAATGAATGGTGCAAAAATCTTCCATTTTTGGAAGAGCTTTACCTTGGTGATAATAAGTTGAGCGGCCAAATCCCATTAAATCTGTCTCAATGTGGGACTCATCTTCAATTTATAGGCTTGTCTTAGACTATCTCTAACAGTTTGTTTCATTTTACTGTTCCTCCAGTTCTAGAATTTGTATTTCATCTCTAATATTTTGTTCTAAATTCTGCACTAAAAAGAAATATTCCATAATATTCATTTTTATATATTTATTTAATCTTGATTTTGCAAAATCACATTAAAATTTATAAAACATAATATTGCAACATATATACGAAAAAATCATAATAATATTGCAATGGAAAAAAACAAAAATTAAATCATTATATATTGACTATTTCTGATTTATCATTTTTGCTTTTTTTCCCCCCTACAACTAGACATGGCATTATCGTATTAATGCATTTAGAATTTCATTTTCGTAGGTGTTTTACGTTCACCAAGAACAATCGGACAACTGGAGGTTTTAGAATTAAGTTTCAACTATCTGACAGGTATAATTCCACCTGAGGTTTTCAACATCTCAACTCTTCAAGTTATTGGACTTGTTGGAAATAATCTATCTGGCACTCTTCCAACGAGTATGTGCTACGGTTCAACCCTTCTCGAGAGACTAGTTCTCGGCCAAAACCACCTCGTCGGAGTGATACCAATTTCTCTTTCTAACTGCTCTCATCTCAAAGTCCTCAGTCTTTATGGTAACAAATTTACTGGTTTCGAACCTCATATTTTCGGCAACCTACCATTTCTTGAGGCTTTGCAGCTGTTTGACAACAATCTAAGGATTGAATCATCTTCTTTGATTACATCCTTGAGTAATTGCAGATCTTTAACCCGTTTGAGTATTGGTGAAAATCCTGCATGTGGCATGATACCACCTTCTGTTGGGAACTTATCTTACTCTCTACAATTCTTCTTTGCCTACAATTGCAATATCAAGGGGAATATTCCTCAAGAAATCGGTAATTTAAGCAACTTGGTGACACTTTCTTTATTGGCCAATCAGTTGTCTGGTAATATTCCACCTACAATCAAGCATTTGTATAGGCTTCAAGCATTAGATCTGCAAAACAACAATATCGGAGGTCCCATCCCGGAGGGTCTGTGTAGTTTAAATAGCTTGACTGTGCTAATTTTGAGCCGAAATCAGATATCAGGAACAATTCTTGAATGTTTAGGCAATGTCACGTCTTTGAGAAGTCTTTATCTAGATTCCAACAAACTTTCTTCAAACATACCGTCGAGCTTATGGCTCCTCAAAGACCTACTAAACCTAGACTTGTCCACAAATTATTTGAGTGGGTCGTTACCTCTTGAGATACAAAATTTAATGGCAGCCACCTACATAAATATGTCCATGAATCAGTTGTCTGAGTCTATCCCTACCACCATTGAGAATTTACATAATCTGGTGAATCTATCTTTGGCACATAATAGACTACAAGGTTCTATTCCGGCATCTATGGGAAGTATGATTAGCTTGGTATCTCTTGACTTCTCTCATAATAACCTCTCTGGTTTCATCCCTAAATCTCTAGAAAAGCTTCAATACCTCAAAAGCTTCAACGTTTCTTTCAATGATTTAGAAGGCGAAGTCCCCACTCGTGGCCCTTTTGTAAACTTCACCATGGAGTCTTTTAAGTCCAATAAGGCACTCTGTGGAGCTCCAAGAATCAATGTTCCACCTTGTCGTACTGTTTCCCATCACACATCAAAAAGGAAGAAAGTGGAATATGCTTTGTTTATTGTTGCAGGGGTGGTGGTGCTTATTGCAATTGCTTCGTTGGCCATTATCCTCACAAGATGTAGAAGAAAACAAAACAGAGCAGGTGGAGTTGATGAACTGTCATCTATTCTACCTAAAAGAATTTCCTACTACGAAATCTTGCAAGCAACTCAACGATTTGACGAGACCAATTTACTAGGCCTTGGGAGTTTTGGCTCTGTCTACAGAGGACTTCTTCGAGATGGAGAGACCATTGCAGTGAAGGTATTTAGTTTGCAAGGAGAGGCTGCTTTACGGAGCTTTGATGTTGAATGCGAGGTACTACGTAACATTCGTCACAGAAACCTCATCAAAGTCATAAGCAGTTGCTCTAATGAAGATTTCAAGGCATTAGTACTTGAATATATGCCCAATGGAAACCTTGAGAAATGGCTATATTCTCACAACTATTGCTTGGATGTGATGCAAAGATTGAACATAATGATTGATGTGGCGTCAGCGTTGGAGTATCTTCATCATGGAGATTCCACTCCCATTGTTCACTGTGATTTGAAGCCTAGTAATGTGTTATTAGATGAAGATATGATTGCCCATGTTAGTGATTTCGGGATAGCAAAGCTATTGGCCAAAGAGGAGAGCAACATCATGACCAACACCTTAGCAACACTTGGTTACATTGCTCCAGGTGATCAATCTCCTCACTTTCAATTTAATTTCTCTCTACTGTATGTAATAATATATAAGGTCCGTTAATTTTTTCCTTTCTTTCGTGCAGAATATGGTCTGGAAGGGGTAGTTTCAACAAAGTGTGACGTGTATAGTTATGGGATCATGTTGATGGAAACCTTTACAAGAAAGAGGCCGAGTGATGACATGTTTGCTGGAGATTTGAGTTTAAGGAGTTGGGTCGAAAGCTCGTTTCCAGAGTCATTAGATGAAGTTATAGATGCCAACTTACTCAACCATGAGGAAAGAAACTTGGAGAAGAAGGTGGTATGTGTATCATCCATACTGGAGTTGGCCTTGAGTTGCACTGCGGAATCGCCTAGGGAGAGGATGACCATGAAAGAAGCTGCATCAAAGCTGCAGAAAATCAAACATCAGTTTTCCATATGAATGCAACAAATACTATGGTAAGGGCTTGCAAAATTTAATACTATGATTATTTGATCCTCACATGCTCATAAACCTTTTCTTTTACAGCTTCACATTTTGAAAACTAGATTTTGGGGTGTACTGGTGCAGAAGTTACTAGAAATTAATGCTTCAGTTGTACAAAATCAAATTGAAGGGAGAAATGTTGTCTTTTGTAGTATGCTCAGATGTTTATATATAGGTTGTCATGCGTGAAATCGTCAATTGCTTTGTCATTTCAATGAAATTGCTTTCTACATGCTATATATTTGAAATTTAATTAATAAACTATCATGATTAATTCAAAAAGAAAAAAGAAAGAACCGCAATACTCTGTTTTTTTAGTCGTCTTAAATCATATATTAATAATTTTCATAACAATAACTTAATTCCACCAATCTTGGTCCTATTTCATTTTGGGATCAAGAACGCAGAAAATCTCAAGTAAATTAATGTTGCTAGCAAAATAAATCATATTTACCTCGTATATGCTAAAATAGGATTAATGAACCCCTAAAATGAGATTGTCGGTGGCTTGCGCGGGTTCGTGCACCGCTCCCATTAATTTTTTTCAGAATAAATTAAATATACACGTTAAAATAGAATTAATTTGTGAATTATAAAATTAAAGTGAATTAATTTAGTTTTTTTTATCCAAAGCGCGCAGTGCACTCATCCGACGCTAACAGATAGACTCATGCACTACATTCAACAATTAATTTTAATTAATAAACCGTAATTTGGATAAAATAAAATAAAAATGGAAAATAAAAAAAATGAAATTGTTGGCTCGTGTGCACGTGGTCCAGGTCTCCGGTTTGGGGTTTTGGGCCGGTTTGACCCGTCAAAAACGTATTGTGATCTGTTAGACCGCCTCATATTAATTTTTGTTATTTTGTAGTGTAGAATTTTTATTTTTATTTTTAGTTGGAATGAGGAGATTAAGATTGGCTAATTACATTGGTTTTTTTTTTTTTTCGAAGGTAACCCGCAGCCGCTACCGAGGTGCGCACTGGGTAAACCCCGCCCCTGTGTAATAGCCTGCAAACCACACAGGGGAGATAAACCACACTTGGCAAGCCAGGTGTGACAAGCTCACACCTAGTGGTGTTGGTGGGATTCAAACTTGAGACCTTTGGCCTCAAGTTATCTAGTGGTGTTGGTGGGATTCGAACTTGAGACCTTTGGCCTCAAGTTATCATCGCTCCATCACTAGGTCATCTCCAAGGGGACAATTAAATTGGTTTTTACCCTTACAAGTTGGAGAATGTCGTTAAACTATGTACATACTTGTCGTTTTTTTAATGAACTTAAGCCATCTCCAACAGTCTTAAGTTTCCCTCCTTATTTGACTACTCTTTTAGTGGGAAGATACTTGTGGCAATTTTCATATTAACATTAATTTCTCAATAGTTTGTTTTATACATGGTATTAGAATGATGGAATGTGAAAACAAGATATTTCTTCCTTGAAAGATTTTTTATTTTTCTTTTTACAGAAGCTGATGATGCAGGGGAACTTTTCATCCACCACTAGAAAATGCCATATCTACTACTATATAAAAAGATCCTTGTTTTACAAAATTTGATCTACCTATTATGTCCAAATTATAACTTTAATTTAAGGGTATTAATGTAATATGATATGATATGATATAATATAATATAATATATTTATTTTAGTATGATATTATACCATATTAATTTCCATATATATAATAATAGAAAAAATTATTCAACAGTCATAGACAAAATTTATTAAACAAACTCCGGCAAAACAAAGAATTCTATTCTATTATATTATAATTTTAAAAAATAATTAAATGTGGCTTCATATTCACCAATTCTTATAAAAAAAACCTAGAATATTGAAAAAAAAAGCAAATTAAACCAATGATTATTTTATTTGTTTTTTGGCTTCCCTTACTTCGAAGATGTGTATCCATGTATATTAATTTTATCAAGTAGTAAAACTAATGATTTTTTTCATACTTAGAAGAGATGTACGTGTGTATTCATGTATATGAATTTTATAAGGTAGGAAATCTTAAAAAAAAGTTTCAATTTTTTTCTTCGATTTTAATTTCTCATGCTTTAGTTTAATTTTATACTTATTATTTAGGATTCATCCTACCCAATTAGAATGCATTATAATTTTTTAGTATTTAATTTTCAATTTTTAGTTATTACTTGATTATTTGAAAAATTAAATACTAAAAAATTATATTAAACTCTAATTGGGTAAGATGAACCCTAATTAATAAGTGTAAAATTAAACTAAAATATAATAAATTGACATCAAAGAAATAAAATTGAAAAAAAAAAAAATAGAGTGTGCAATAGGAATTACAACACCAAATGTCCAAGAGACGATTTCATATGGTAAATTTTGATCTCAGCTTAATTAAAGCCTCCTTGTCGAACAAAAGCCTTTTAAAACTGATCTTTAATTTCTTCATGGACACTATACAAATTTCTACGAAAGTGCCTCGAAATCGTGATCGTTGATGGAGTACGTGATTATTTTATTACTAATATGTGATCATTGAATCAATCCAGCTATTCATTGATTACGAATGTTCACAAAAATATTTTGCAAATTTCTACCAGGTTAGTAAAATATGTCTTATTATTTAAATTTTAATTTGCATTTTGTACTCAGTTATGATTTTCCTTAAAAATTAATCTTGCATTGATATTTTTCCTTATTGTGGTATATCATGGATGTTGTTTATTCATTATATATTGTATATTTTTCTGTTTAAAAATTATTTTTTCTTGCAGAATAATAATTTTGTACAAGGTCAAGTGATGTAAAACAAACAATAAATACTTTAAAAATAGGTGACAAACCACGTTAGTTTTAGTTGACTGGAATTTGAAAATATGTGAAAAATCAAACAAGTGCTAAATTTATGTTATTAAAACTACATTTTTTTAAAACATGTGAAATACCGAAAACACCTCAAAATTTATGTATTTTAAGGCAATTAACCCAAAAAAATTATGTATCTAATAATAATATTTATTAATAATCTGAACCAAATTCGGCCAACCATCAATCTCTAAATTAATAATTTGATTTCAATTAATTCTTAATTAATCTAGATTGATTTTAGTTCATTCTTTTTTAATTGTAATAAACAAGGAAAAATAAGAAGCCAATGACAGTATGTAATATATAATTCACTCGTGTGCCTATTTAATATTCTTATCTTTAACAAATTTTAGGATGACCCTATTCTTGTACGGAAATTTAAATGCAATGACTTTTTGCAGTATATAATATGAAAAATTCCATTTTGATGCTTTGGGAATGTTTGGAATATTTTCGAAAAATATTAGAAATTTGATAACTAGAATGTTGCAGGAAAATGTGTTTTATTTTCTTTGTGAAAATAGTGGAAATTTCGCGTTCAATCTATATGTGTGTAAAAGTGTGTTAATGTGTGAAATAATCTAAGTATGTGAGAAAAGTGTGTCTTAAGTTGTTAACGTTCGTTCGTAAAAGAGCAACGTAGGAATCAAATTGAGCTTTTTGAAATAGTTGTAGCATCAATTTGGATTAAAAAGATACACCAACCAAACTCCTAGATAAATAGTTATAGGATTAAAATGAACATTTTCCCGTATATAATATTGTGTGTTTTACTTTATCTTTAGTTTTTAAAGTAATATAAGTATATAACTATAAATAAAAGGCAACTTTCGAACTTTAATTTATCTTATTTTTTAAATTAATAAAACTATAAATAAATACAACTTTCAATGTGAGTGTCCAAATAGTTAGTATATTTAAAAACAACCACATTATTGTACATGCATACCAGAGCCGACCCTGAGGGGTGGCTAGGTGGGCCACCCCTGGGCCCCCATTTTGTTGGGGTCCCCAATTTTTATTTTTGTTATAATACTATATTTTTTAAAAAAGAATTTTTTAAATATTTAATACAAGACCTAATAAAAAAATATATGTATGATCACTCTATCTATTTTTCGAGCCATTACTATCCAAGTATAACAATTTTCATACTTCGAATATCATCAACAAAATATCGGCCAACAACAACAAAATATTTTGTATCATATTTAAAATTATAAAGTCTATTTATATACTGCCTTTTTATCTCATATTTTATCAGATAAGTCAAAATTTAATTAAATCAACAAAGAACTAAATTGAAGTATTTTGATTTTATTTAATAAAAAAAAACTAATCAACATATCAATTTTTTTATTATTCTTATTCTTATTATTTTTTTCAAAAATTAGATATTAGGAAAAAAATGATTATGATGAACTTATGGATAATTTTGCTTCTCAAAAGCTCGAGGATCTAAATGATTTTGATAATTATTCGATACTTGTATACTTTCTTATAATTTTATAAGTATTCATTACACTTTTTAAAAATTTAGAATGAAAACAATATCGAAAAAATTTTCAAAATGCTTGTATTATATATATATATATATATATATATATATATATATATAAGTGCCCGAAATGTTAGGACCAGCCCTAATGCATACTTACAAATATTTTTTAAAAGATAAATGAAACCTAGCATGTAGCTTATTACATCATCATTAAAAAATCTTCTCTTTTTGGTCTTTTCTTACTCTATTTACTTGCTTTCATTGATTATTTTATAATTATAATATGTTTGGATTACATATTCAATAAAATTATTTTTTTATAGATTTTATAGTACTAAATAATAGACAACATGTGCAACGCACATAATCTTCACTAGTTTTCTAAAATGTTAGAAAACCCTACTCTGTCTCGAACTCTTTCACACTTAGGTACCACATTTTTTGCAACTTAAATTTCCCGAAGCTCCTTTGGTATAAAATCTTTGACAAACAAAGATGATTATATATATTTATATATGAATCATGGATTGACATGCTTTACGGTTGAAATGATTTAACAGAATTCACTTCACCAATTATTGTATACATGGCTATTCATAGGTTCTTAGTGAAGAAGACTTCATCGGAGTCGACTTGCATGGAATCAATCAACCCAATGATGGATGACTTATTATTCATTTTTATATATAAATAATTTATTTCATTGTTCTTAATCTAATCTTGTTCTCACTTATTGCGTATTTAATTTATATTTCTAAATAAGTATATCTTATAACTTTTAATTTTATCCTTTCAAAATAACTTTTTACATATAATAATACTTTTTAGAAAATAGAGAAATTAATTACGTGCGTGACATGTGACAATTCAATAAAAATGCCACAATTTAGTCAATTGTTTAGTCAAAGTAAGGTGACAAACTTATAATAGATGAAAAATCTTAATGAATGCGAGGTTATTTTCGTAAGTTTGAAATTATGTTATATTTTCTGAATTTTGGGCTTAATTTTCAAAATCAAATAGATAACACTTTAAAATCACTATCTTTTTTAGGCATTGTATTGAGTCTTAGTCAACCCAACATAGGTTGTCCACCAAAAAATTAAGGGAGTTCAATTCCCTTAGCTTTCTTCTATGTCACGAATTTCTAGCTCAACCAATAAGAAACTCGATCTCACGATTTTACTACATGAACCAAGACATACGGTTAATTCGAGTTTCATATGTATTTTCACTGGAATATACGGAAGAGATTTTTCGGTGATTACCTACGACTCAACGAAACTTTTCATCACCATTCGATGGAGTCCCACAACGAGACATAGTATGATGTCTTCAGGCGCATATATTGATTAAATGTGAATAACGATTTTCTAATATGTCAGTAACATATTACTAACATGTGAACGACTTGCTGACATAATTGATAATTGATATGTTTATATTAATAACATAAATATAAGATATTAATACGGCATATGATGAATTTGGACAACTAAATATTACAACTTATTTATGCACAAAAAATGTTTTTTTTTATTGTATTTCTCACCTATATTGTTCAGATAAAAATATGTAATAGGGCTCAGAAAAGTTTGAAAATAGGAGTTAGTTGATTACGGAGCGTGAAGCCAATTAATATGTGAAGCGTTTCTTTGAAGAAAAAAGAAATAAATACAGTAATTATTATATGGAGGGGTCTATACCAGTTGACGAAGAAGACTTGGAAAATAAGAGCGGACTTGGATTCGACATCCCATTGTGAACTGGAATAATTAAAAATAAGAAAATAAGCCTCATGCATGTGCATCTCTATTTAAAAAAAAATATATGTTTTGTGTGTGAAGTAGTGTTAGGTATGTAATGTTTTAATTAAGAAATATAGATTATAAAGGGTAGCGAACTGTGTAGGTACCTGTAAAAATTATCCATGTTAAGTATTAAATATCCTACATTGATTTGGGAAAGTGGCATGTGTCACTGATTAAGGTGAGGGCAACCCTTCCCTTACAAGTCGGTTTTGTGAGGGTGAGTTAGGCCCAATACCCATTTCTAATATGGTATTAGAGCCAATCCCAATTTCAATATTGGAGCCCCAATATCGAATTCTTAGTGATTTGTGGCTTAGTCTGGGTGAATTAGGACCGATATCTATTTCTAATATGGTATCAGAGTCAACCCCAATATCGAGCGATTTGTGGCTTAGTCCGGGTGAATTAGGTCCGATATCTATTTCTAATATGGTATCAGAGCCAACCTCAATATCGAGTTCTCAGCGATTTGTGGCTTAGTCCGGGACAATATGGTATTAGAGCCAACCCCAGTATCGAGTTCTCAGGGATTTGTGGCTTAGTCCGGGTGAAATAGACTCGATATCCATTTATAATATGGTATCAGAGCCAACCCTAGAAACCACCAATATCAAGTTCTCAGCAATTTGTGTTTTAGTTCGTTGACATCCATTTCTAATATGGTATCAGAGCCAACCCCAATATCGAGCTATTTGTGGCTTAGTCCGGGTGAATTAGACTCGATATTCATTTTCCAATATGGCATCAAAGTCAACCCCAATATCGAGTTCTCAACGATTTGTGGCTTAGTTCGTTCCACACAGGTACGGGTACCTTAGTACCCAACCTGCCTCATACTCATATATATATATATATATATGTATGTATAGGGATGAAATCTGGTGAGAGCCAATCATCAGGTGGGAACTAGGAACCAATCCCATCCCTCCATTCCAAAATCTGAACGATCCAGATTAATCAAGATTTTCGGTGATAATTTTGTAATTAAAATGAAAATCTTTAATTCGCGCGTCTCATTAAGGGCAAAATCGGAACTGAACTCAGAAATTGCCCAGATTTAATTTTAACCTCCCACTTCGCTCATTTTAGCCTTATGCATTTCTCATTTTAGCATGTGTTGATAAACAAAAATGGAACGATGATTTCATTGGAATGAAATGCAATACACCCTATTTGGGGACAGTGAACCCTAATGAGAATCTCATAATTACTAGTTGGGATCAGATGAGCCCTAATCGGAACGTAATAAACTCTAATTGGGAACGGTGAACCCTAGTGGAAAATGTCACATCAATTTTAGCCACCTACTTCGATCATTTTAGCCTCATGCGATTCTCATTTTAGCCTCAGAACAAAAGGGAAGAATTATTGAATTACTATATTACCCCTCCTCCCACAAAGTTGCCGAAAATTACAGGAATGCCACCGCTCATCCACTTAAATCTGATTTAATCTGGGTTGTCTAGATTGAGTCAAATAAAGGCTAGGATTGGTTCCTAGTTCCCACCTGGGGAAAGGGTTCTCATTTGATCATTTCCCTATATATATATATATATATATATATTGTTATTGTGGTTGTTATTACGTTGTCTGCATTAAATTATATTATGATAATTGTTATGTTTGTAGTTTTTGTTATATAATGTCTCATTTTTACGAAGAGTGTTTGTATTATATTTTAATAGATTTATAATTTAGTTTTAATCAATATTTTATAAAATATAATTTATTTATTTTTTATTTTTTTTACTATAAATAATAATTATTAAATTAAATATTCAATAAATAATCCTTGATGAATATTGATGGCACGTGTTCTCACGCGCCAACGGGTCTCTGGGTTTTTGGCAGGTTTTTGGTATGTTTAACCAGACCAAGGTTTTATGACCGTTAGATGGTTAGATTTAAGTTATTTGTCTAATAAAATTGTCACCCCGGTTGATGTAACGTTAATTTTTAAGTCGACTATTGGAAGTTTCAACTAATTAAAACTCCCTCTGGTGAAGAAGAAACTTATAAGTCTAGTAAGTATGGCCTAAATGACCATCATATCCATTTGGAATTATTTGTGTACTATTAATGATCATTTGTCGTGGCAGAAAAATAAAAAGATCTTAGTCTAGAGTGTGGACTGTGGAGCACGAAACGTCTGGTTGGTTGGTTGTTATTATTATTATTATTATTATTATTATTATTATTATTATTATTATTATTATTATTATTACTGCTGCTCCTGCTCCTGCTCCTGCTGTTGCTACTACTACTACTACTACTGACTTTGGCTCGGACGATCCAATTTACTACTACAACTGGCTTTGGCTCGGACGATCCAATTTTCCACCCTTAGAGTAGAGAAAATAACTTTATATTTAAAAAATTAGATGTGACAGACTCAAATCTATTCACATTTTTTAAAAATAAATTTATAGCGTTTTCTTTATTTTTTTTTACTTCTTTTAGTTGGGAGAAAGAAATTTCAAACCGAGAGATTTTCCTTTTATTTATGACCTGTTCTGTTTTTCAAATAACGTGGGAAGACCGTTAAGCAAATATAAGCCTTTAAAAAAAAGGCTATAATCTCCCATTAGAAAAATTACAATTAAGTTCTCCTTTAATTTGTTACCAACGACTACTTTTGGTCTCTGAAGTGGTCTAATAAATTTAAATTTAAATTTTCTATATAATTTTATACTATTGAAGAGATCTTCCAGTATATTTTTCTATCTCATCTGGCTCTTATTATCAAATTCATTATGTTAATAATGTTTTTTATAGAAATAAAAGTTATTATAATATAATCAATTATAATTAACATTTATTAATAAAAATAAAAAATTTAAAAATATATATACCTTAATTATAGAATAATCAATTATTAACTATTGAAATAAAAATTAAACAGTAAAAATAATTATAAACTCTAATTTGTAGGAATAAACTTTAAATAATAATTGTAAAAATAACCTAAATCATAAAAAAAAAATTAAATTGATTAAAAAAATGAAAGGAAAACTAATAAATTAAAAGTGAGATAGCATATGTAATATGAGAAGTGAACTAAAGGGTCTGGAGTGCGGAAACAATTAACACCCCATTGTCATATTCAATCAACATACTTACTTTGTTACCAACGAAAATCATACACATCAATAAATGATCTATCTATCAATGATCAACTCGGTCACTAGAATTGTATAAATTATAGTGGATGCTTAATTGAACAAATCAAATATAATCCGCTTAGCTCCCATCAAATTACAGCCATGGGTAATACTCATTGTTATATCTTTGCCTTGTTCATGAAAGTCGTAGTAGTAGTAGTAACCTGCAACCAATTACTGATGTGTTGTCTAGCTATAGCCAAAACTACATCTACCAACCTCACAACTGATCAATCTGCTCTTCTTGATTTTAAATCCCATATATATACTTCAGAGCCATATCACAATATTCTTGTAACAAATTGGAGCAATTCAAGCTCTGTTTGTAGCTGGATTGGTGTCACTTGTGGTGTCCGCCGCCGTAGAGTGATCTCCTTGAATGTTTCCAATATGGGGCTTTTAGGCACCATTTCACCCCAACTAGGAAAACTCTCATTTCTTGTCGACCTCAACCTTGGATTCAATAATTTCAGTGGAACTTTGCCTCAAGAGCTGTCACACCTCCGTCGATTGAAGTTTATTTCTATCATGTTTAACAACTTGGTAGGAGAGATTCCATCGTGGTTAGGTCTTTTGCCTAGACTTGAACACCTAAATCTGAGAAACAACAGCCTCACAGGTTCTATCCCCAGGCAGCTCTCCAACCTTTCAAATCTTCAAATTCTTGAATTATCTTACAATTCAGTAGATGGGGAAATCCCAGAAGAGTTGGGGAGGCTACATAATCTGCAGGTGCTGAGCATGCAAGGCAATCGTCTTTCAGGTGTTATACCATCATCCATATTCAACATGTCTTCCCTCAAAATTATAGCTTTCAGAGTAAATGAATTGAGTGGGGGTCTTCCAAATGAGTTGTGCAAAAATCTCCCATTTCTGGAAGGGCTTTACCTCTCTTCGAATAAGCTGAGCGGCCAAATTCCTTCAAATCTATCTCAATGTGGGACACATCTGCAATTTATGGGCTTATCTTACAACATGTTTAATGGAGGGATACCTGCAGCAATTGGGGAGTTAACAGCTCTTCAGAATTTACAACTTGGTGGCAACTATTTAAATGGTATTTCTCAAATTCTAGGGTGAATTCCCTTTAGATTTTATTACAAATTAAGAATCTGGAAACCGTTAGTAACTTGTCAACTTTTGACAGGAGTTGTACCTCAGGAGATTGCAAATCTTCAGAACTTGATCATACTTTCTCTTGAGAGGAATCAGATTACCGGTGGATTGCCCACCAATATTTTTAATCTTTCTTCGCTGCAACATTTACTTCTATACATGAATAAATTAGAAGGGAATATACCAAGAGATATCAGGAATCTTACAGCGCTTACAATCTTCGAGCTATCGCTTAACTACTTCACAGGTGAATTTAAATAAAATAAACAACTTAACATTTGTTTTTGCCTCTTTTTTCTTCTAGTTTGTACTAATAGTTGGATTAGAAGTGGTTTTGTATTAATCCACTCAGAATTTCTTCGTCGTAGGCGTTTTACCGAGAGAAATCTGGCAACTGGAGATTTTAGGATTAAATTTTAACTACATGACGGGTATAATTCCACCGGAGCTTTTCAACATCTCAACTCTTCAAACTCTTGGACTTGTTGGCAATGCTCTGTCCGGAACTCTTCCAACGAGTATGTGCTATGGTTCACCCCTTCTCGAGACTCTAGTTCTCGGTGAAAACCACCTCGTGGGAGTGATACCGGTTTCTCTCTCTAACTGCTCTCATCTCAAAGTCATCAGTCTTTATGGTAACAAATTCACTGGTTTCGAACCTCATGTTTTCAGCAATCTACGATTTCTTGAGGCTTTGCAGCTGTTTGACAACAATCTAAGGATTGAATTGTCTTCTCTGATTGCATCCTTGAGTAATTGCAGATTTTTAACTCGTTTGCATATTGGTGAAAATCCTGCATGTGGCATAATACCACCTTCTGTTGGGAACTTATCTTCCTCGCTCCAATCATTCCATGCCTACAATTGTAGAATTAAGGGAAACATTCCTCTGCAAATCGGCAATTTAAGCAAAATGGTGGGACTTTCTCTGTTCGGAAATGAGTTGTCTGGTAGTATTCCACCTACAATCAAACATCTGTATAACCTTCAAGCATTAGATCTAAACAACAACAATATCTTAGGTTCCATTCCGGAGGGTCTGTGTGGTTTAAATAGCTTGACCACACTACTTTTGAGCCAAAATCAGATGCCAGGATCAATTCCTGACTGTCTAGGCAATGTCACATCTTTGAGAAATCTTTATCTAAATTCCAACAACCTTTCTTCAAACATACCGTCAAGCTTGTGGTTTCTCAAAGATCTGCTAAACCTAGACTTGTCCTCAAATTCTTTGAGTGGGCAGTTACCTCTGCAGATAGAAAATTTAGCGGCAGCCATCTATATAAATATGTCCATGAATCAGTTGTCAGAGTCTATTCCTAGCACCATTGGGAATTTACAAAATTTGGTGAATCTCTCTTTGGCACAAAATAGACTAGAAGGTTCTATCCCGGCATCTGTGGGGAGCATGATCAGTTTGGTAACTCTGGACCTGTCTCATAATAACCTTTCTGGTTTCATCCCTAAATCTTTGGAAACGCTTCACTACCTAAAAAGCTTCAACGTTTCTTTCAATGATTTAAGCGGAGAAATCCCCACTGGTGGCCCTTTTGTAAACTTCACTATGGAGTCTTTTAAGTACAATGAGGCACTATGTGGAGCTCCAAGGTTCAATGTCCCATCTTGTCCTACTACACATCATGGATCAAAAAAGAAGCTGGAAATTGCTTTGTTTACTGTTGCAGGGGTGGTTGTGCTTACTGCTATTGTTTGTTCGGCCATTATCTACACAAGATGTAGAAGAAAACAAAACAGAGCAGGTGGTGGAGTTGAAGAATTGGTATCTATTCTACCTAAAAGAATTTCGTACTACGAAATCCTGCATGCAACTGAGCAATTAAACGAAAGCAATTTACTAGGCATTGGGAGCTTTGGGTCTGTTTACAAAGGAGTTCTTAGAGATGGGGAGACTATTGCTGTGAAAGTGTTTACTTTGCAATCGGAAGCTGGTTTTAGGAGCTTCGATGTTGAATGTGAGGTACTACGTGGTATTCGTCACAGAAATCTCATCAAAGTCATAAGCAGTTGCTCTAACGAAGACTTCAAGGCATTGGTACTTGAATATATGCCCAAGGGAAGCCTTGAGAAATGGCTGTATTCTCACAACTGTTACTTGGATGTGATGCAAAGATTGAACATAATGATTGATGTGGCGTCAGCGTTGGAGTATCTTCACCATGGCGATTCCACTCCCATTGTTCATTGTGACTTGAAGCCTAGTAATGTGTTGTTAGATGAAGATATGACTGCCCATGTTAGTGATTTTGGGATGGCAAAGCTATTGGCCAAAGAGGAGAGCAAAGTCTTAACTAACACCTTAGCAACACTTGGTTACATTGCTCCAGGTGATCAATATCTTATTTCTTATCATACTACCATATATCAATTTAATTTCCTTCCCCCATAATATCATGATGTGGTTTTTGGTCTTGTAGAATATGGTCTGGAAGGGGTAGTTTCCACAAAGTGTGATGTCTATAGTTATGGGATCCTGCTGATGGAAACCTTCACAAGAAAGAGACCGAGTGATGATATGTTTGGTGGAGATTTCAGTTTAAGAAGTTGGGTAGAAAGATCAATTCCACAGTCATCAGATCAAGTAATAGATGCAAACTTACTGAATCCGGAGGCGAAACAAGCCAACAATATGCTCCAATGTTTATCATCTATACTGGAGTTAGGCTTGAAGTGCGCTGCAGAATCCCCTGGGGACAGGATAAACATGAAAGAGGCTGTGGCAGAGCTGCACAAAATCAAACATCAATTTTCATATTGAAACCTCAAACAATTGTATATGGACTTGCAAAATGAAGGGCGTGTTTTGTAGTACTAGCTTAGGAAACGTGCGTTGCACGTGGTTTTAATATTTGTTGTTATACTGTGTACTTCTAACATGCCTATGGTGTGTATATATGTATATGTACATATAGATATAGATAGCAATTAATATCAAATAAATATATATAAATATCATATAGTAAGAGGTATATGAGTATGTAACGTTCCTAAAAAAAGTATTTAATGTTACAAGAATTTAAAAAAATATACTATTCATAAAATGCAAAAATAAAAGGTGTATGTCTTCTTGTTGATACTATATTTTTTCTTGTTTGATCTTGGTGAGTGATGACTTTTTATACTTCTTTTTAATGGTCTTATATATAAATTTATCCAATGTTTAATCATCGTCGCTTGGAATTTGAATGCATTCCTCAACCTTTTTTCTTGACATTTTTCAGTTTTTCTGTACTTGGCCTTTAGTAGAATTCAACTCAATAATTGAACGTTGTTTTTGTCCCACTTTAGTTGTACTTGAATCTTCTTTGTCCACCACTTTACTCTTTTTGGTCTTTTTGATTGAAGTCTTCTTTCCTCCACTTTGATTTAACTTCGAGTCTTCAATTATGTCACTTTTTTTTTATTGCAGTTGCTACAATATTCAAATTTCCTCTTTCATCATTTTTTGCGTTCCTTAGATTTGTCATGAAGCGAATTTCTGTTGATGTTTTTAAGCTCAATCCTCTTTAATAAGCAATCATTTTTCCTTGAAGAAATACGAAAAGTTTAATTATGCAA
This sequence comes from Perilla frutescens, assembly GCA_026008535.1. Taxonomy (NCBI): domain Eukaryota; kingdom Viridiplantae; phylum Streptophyta; class Magnoliopsida; order Lamiales; family Lamiaceae; genus Perilla; species Perilla frutescens. The sequence goes on along the minus strand of BRKX01000007.1, from coordinate 14,625,098 downwards.
AGTGAATTATATAGATTAGTTAGAATACAAATATAATATAAAATATTAAATAATATAAACTTTACATTCACGTAAACTTATTGAAGTCCAATAGATTAAGGTTTATTACGAAAAGTTTAATTATGGAAAGTCAATCATATAGATTAGTTGGAATGTCAATCATATAGATTAGTTAGAATACAAATATAATAATAAAATATTAAATAATATAAGATGATTACATTGATGCAACTTTTTCGAACATTGTAACACGTGCATTGTAATCGCCTTGTATTACATTAAGAGTGATTCTGTATCTGCATACACAAAATAATAGTTAATTGATATGCATGTTTGAATGAATTGTTTATTTGTTTCTATTTTGATTATATTACCTCGGTATGCTTTCAACATTTTTGGCCTTGCAAGCTAAGCATATTCTAACATGGCATGCTTTATAGCATGTTTTACAAGCATCATAATATACTGAAGATTTATTTTCGATTGTATCAATAGTTCCCGTAAAACAATAAGAATTTTCCTGATATATTTGTCATAAGAGTGAAAATAATTAAACTTTGGATAAATATATAATATTATTATCTATACTAATATAAAAAGTGGCTTATCTTACAATTTTGAGTTTACCTATTATAAATCCATTTTTTATTTTATTTAAGGGCAATAATGTAATCTTGAATTTTTCTATTATTATATTATATTATATTATATTATATTATATTATATTATATTATATTATATTATATTATATTATAACTTTAACTCTATCCCTAACTTTACTATACGATTCTATTAAGAATATTTAATAGTTTAAGTTCTACGATTTCTTAAAGTTTGAAATCATTATTTTGCTTTTTATTTTTCCTTTTAATTTAAATGTATATGTAAAAAGTGGCTTATCTTACAATTTTGAGTTTACCTATTACAAATAATGATTTCAAACTTTAAGAAATCGTAGAACTTAAACTATCAAATATTCTTAATAGAATCGTATAGTAAAGTTAGGGATAGAGTTAAAGTTATAATACAATATAATATAATATAATATAATATGAAATAATAATAGAAAAATTCAAGATTACATTATTGCCCTTAAATAAAATAAAAAATGGGGTTATAATAGGTAAACTCAAAATTGTAAGATAACCCACATTTTATATTAGTATAGATTTAAGGGCAATAATGTAATCTTGAATTTTTCTATTATTATTTCATATTATATTATATTATATTATATTATAACTTTAACTCCATCCCTAACTTTACTATTGGATTCTATTAAGAATATTTAATAATTTAAGTTCTACGATTTCTTAAAGTTTGAAATCATTATTATGCTTTTTATTTTTTCTTTTAATTTAAATGTATATTGTTCGACTTTTTTTATTCGACTAAAATTTAACCGCAAGTGTACGGTGCAATTATAGTATATATAGCGAGCAAGAGTATCGTATCCACAGAGACTAATTAGACCTAATTGTGTGTACTACAATATCGGACCTCAATCGTTATCTAGACGATAAGAAAATGGAAAGATAGTTAACTAATCTAAAACTAAAGAAAGCATAAATAAACGGGAAAAATAAATGGAGAATGGGACAAGAAGGTAAATGTACTTTTAGGATTGATTTCTTCGGTACTTGGCACTAAAGATCCTATTGAATGTCTATTTGTGGTGCTAAATTTCACTAGGAAAATCTCGTCTAAGCTCTCTCTCGAGACACTTAAGTTTGGAGGGTACATGCTAGGTTCACCGTCTCCGAACGAATCTTACACATGTACTTACCAAAAACTCCTAAGATTTCTAGCCCTCACACTAAGCCTCAATTCTCTCGAATTTATCGACATAGGTGTCTCGTGCCTAGGGTTCGTCTATTGAGACTCATCTCTCGATTCATGAATCAATAGATAAAATCGTGCAAATTAGTGATCAATTAATCAACACTCATACATAGCATAAGCACGAGAAATAAAATCGAGTCATAAACAATTAATAGAAAAATATATGCATAAATACCCAAATTGTCTCAATCCATTTATACAAGATAATCTAACCTAACATCAATACAAATGCAAGGATTTAATTATCTCAAAGAAAATCAAAGATAAAAATAAGAACAAAAACTAAGAACAACCCGGAAGTTGGCCTCAACTCCACTCTTGCTCCCGTTCATCTTCTCTTTGCTCCATCTTTGGGCCATGACTTCCTTATTCATCCTAGCTAGGTGGAAATCCTAGCTAGGGTGTGGGTTTGAAGGGTGAGGGTTGAAGATGAGAGGTGAGATAAGGGTTTGGTGTTGGGGGAAATTTGGGGATTTTTGGAGAAAAATGTGTTGTGTGTTTTGTGTGAATGTTGTGGAGAGGAATCACCAAATAAGAAGAAGAAGAAGCTCAGATCCGAAAATTTGGACTGAGGGTGCGACACGGGCACAATCGCGGCCCTGGTCTCGCCCAGATTGAAGAAAATCTTGTCTCTAGCGCGAGTGCAGGCAGGTTGCGCCTCCGGTCGCGCTGCCACTCGCGCCAGCAACTCTGCACCGACACCTTTCACGGTTTTACTCCGTTCTCCCTCATTTCTTATCTGATTGAGGTGATTCAACTTGCAGCGCATTCCTCATTCGATTATCTATCTTCTCATGGCTTTGGATCACTCAAATATTCATTGATTAATTCTACATTTCCTGTGAAAGTCAAACAACAAACAAAACTTCCAAATCGGGAGGTTAAAAGTGCAATTTGGGTTAAAGCACATGCAAAACTCTTCAATTCACTTCATTTCAACCTCAAAATGTTGTGCAAAAATACCACTTATCATATATGTTTTTTTATAAATTATTAATCTTTCCTTTTCTTTTTGTAGCTATATATGTTGTAATTGAATTTATTTGAATTTTATTTATTTATCTAGAATGTTGATAAGTTGCATATTTGCACCTATTTTTAGGTGATTTTCCCTTGTTTTACTAAGCTTTGTTGTGCATTTATTGGGATTTGATGATCTTTTGAGTTTTGCAAGGGAATAAAGGTGTTTTGTAGGAAAGAAGGCTATAATTATCATTTTGGAAGCAAAAGTTTTGAAGAGTTTCGAGTAGGAAGAGTCCAGGAGCTTCTGGTAGATAAGGCATGGCCACGCCCCAGTCTGCAGACGGGAATTAATTCATAAAATCACGAGTGGGACCCAGCAGAGATATAGATGGACGAAATTCTTGCTTCCAATCTGCGATTTTTCACAAGGAAAGAGCCTTAGAGTCCAAGAAGGAGTAGAAAACTTACCATTGGGGAGAGAGGAGATAGGGAATACAATATCTAGAAGACACATATATATCCGGAATCAATTTTTCTCTCTGGAGACTCACGCCATTCACGAGAAGAACGTCGTTTTCATCTTTTTCATATTTTTCTAGACTTTGTTCTTATTCGAGTATGATGTTCTAAATACTTTTCTAGCGAGAGGATAATCGAGACTCGGATTCTACACATTTGTGAGATCGAATTGGTTTTATCATAATTTATTTCTCTCCTTATTTATAAATCTTCTGTTTGTGATTTCCGTTATTGTTTTAATGATTATGCAAAGTGCACGTTGTATGATTGTTGGAATGATTTCTAGCTAGTGAATAATCTAGATCCGTAATTGTTTAGATTATTTGCCTAAGTAGCGCAATTGGATAGATTGGGGGTAAACAGTCCCGCTTTCGACACTTTGGGGATTTATAATCTTATCTGAACGGGTCATCGTATGATTTTCATGGGTTTGAATTGGTGTTTCTCTGGTTCTTAATGTTGTTAGTAGATTTAATTCTATGGTCGTACCTAAGATTGTTTATTAATTAGAGAAGTAGTTAACGGTCGTACCTTGGCTGCCGAATAATTAAGGAGAAACGAGGTTGTTAGGTCGTACTAATAGCCATAGCCAATTTAGAGAGAGAAGTGAATTATATCTGTGCATCTGTGATCAAATTGTGTAGTCCGTTGTCGAGATTATTCTTGAGCTAGATATTTTTCTTATTTGATCTTCGTTTGTCATTTTATTTCTTTACCATTTAATTGATTTCGTTGAATTATTTTAATTCCAGTATTCAAAACTCCCCCCATTTAGTTTTAGGATTTTAGGTAAAAAGATTAATATTTAATTTACCAGTCTCTGTGGTTCGGCCCTGCTTGCTACTATTACAATTTATTTGGATATTGAAAAGCAGGTTTATTTTTGTTGGTTTCGACACCCATCAAATTTTGGCGCCGTTGCTGGGGACTGGTGTCAAGTTAAATTTATTCTTTTTGTCTAATTTATGTCAATTGTCCTAACAGGTAAATTGCTATACGATCCGGAAATTGAGAAGGCTGCTAAGAGATTGAGGAAGAAGACTAAGTTGAGAAAACAGTAGCTTGCCAGTTTGCCGTCGAGTTCGAGCACGGAGGACAAGTTGACAGAACAGTCTATTGCTGAGGAAGACGAAGTAGACGGAATGGCGAATAACAGAGAAAGAACTCTTCGTGAGTTAGTCGTTCAAGATGTGAATCAACCTCCGTTGTGCATTGAGTATCCGGAGATGGAGGTCGATTTTGAGCTGAAGTCTGGTCTTATTCACTTACTCCCGAAGTTTCATGGTCTTGAGAATGAAGATCTGCACAAACATCTGAAGGAATTTCATGTGGTGTGTAGCACAATGAAGCCAAAAGGAGTCACAGAGGACCAAATCAAGTTGAGAGCTTTCCCGTTTTCTTTGGAAGATAGAGCCAAAGATTGGTTACTGTATCTACCTTCTAACACAGTAACAACTTGGGAAGAGATGGGGAGGCTGTTCTTGGAGAGATTCTTCCCGACCACCAGAGCTACCTCACTCAGAAAAGAGATTACCGGGGTCAGACAGAAGGATTCGGAGACCCTCTACGAGTATTGGGAGAGATTTAAGAGGTTGTGCGCCAGCTGTCCGCAACACGGGATTTCTGAGCTATTGTTAGTCAATTATTTGTACGAAGGACTGTTGCCTGCTGAGAGAAAGTGGATAGATACATCGTGTGGAGGCACAATCAGTGAGAAGACGCCTACACAGATTAGAAAGATCATCTCTGATATGGCTGAAGCATCACAATAATATGGCCGCAGACAAGAGACTACCATCCGAAGAGTGAATGAAGTTAGCTCATCTTCTATCGAAAGTCAGCTATTTGAGCTGACGTCTCTAGTGAAACAGCTAGCCACGAGAGATCTGCCATAGGCTAGAGCATGTGAAATTTGCCTTGCACCAAATCACCCTACTGATGCGTGTCCTACTCTTCAGGAAGACGCGGGTGAACAGGTGAATGCTACAGGAGGTTTTCCAGGCCTACCACGTAGGAACTACGACCCATATTCGAATACCTATAATCCTGGATGGCGAGATCACCCGAATCTCAGATATGGCAATAATCCACAATCCTAGCAGTATCAGCCGAAGCAGACAGCTCCCCCAGAGAGCAACTCCGTCAATAACTCCATTAAGGTGCTTGGATCACTTGTTCAGCAATTTATAGCAAAGCAAGATGCTGTTAATTCCAAAACTGAGGTAAGTATTCAGGAACTACGTGATCAAATATCTCGAATGGCTTCGTCGATGAGCCAATTGGAGTCTCAAGGGAAACTACCTTCTCAAACTGTAGTTAATCCTAGGCAGAATGCGAGTGCAATCACTTTACGGAGTGGGAAAGAATTGGCCGAGCCAGCCAGAGAAAAGAAGCAGACAGCTAGAAGGGAAGTTGAGAATGAGGCTAAAGTGGCACCTCAAGATGGTGATCCAAGTATATCCAAGACAGATAGGCAGTCTGAGGCCTATGTAGTAAAGCCACCATTCCCATCTCGGCTTAACAAATCAAAGAAGGAAGAAGCTGAGAAAGAGATACTCGAGACCTTTCGAAAGGTGGAGGTGAACATTCCTTTGATTGATGCCATCAAACAGGTACCTCGATATGCAAAATTCCTAAAGGACCTGTGCACGAACAAGAGGAAGCTGAAAGGTAATGAAAAGGTAAGCATGGGCGAGAATATTTCTGCAGTCATTCAAAAGAAATTGCCACCCAAATGCAAAGATCCAGGTATGTTTACTATCCCTTGCAAAGTTGGTAATTTAAAGATCAAGAGAGCTATGCTAGATCTAGGGGCCTCGATTAATGTCATGTCTCTGTCTGTTTATTCCGCTCTGAATGCTGGACCTCTGAAAGAAACTGGTGTAATAATTCAACTTGCTGATAGGTCTAATGTCTATCCTGAAGGAGTGTTAGAGGATGTTTTGGTGCAAGTGGATGAGTTAGTTTTTCCTGCTGATTTTTATGTGCTAAATATGGCTGAAGAAGGATATTCTAACTCTGCATCTATTTTGTTAGGAAGGCCATTTCTCAAGACCTCTAGAACTAAGATTGATGTGCATGATGGTACCCTTTCTATGGAGTTTGATGGAAATCTGATTAGGTTCCATATTTTTGAGGCTATGAAATATCCTAATGAGGTTTCTAGTGTTTTTATGCTAGATGTGATAGATCCTTTAGTCAAGAAAGTGTTTGAGGTTTCTGACTCTGATTTTCTGAAGACAACTTTGACTAAGGCCTTTGATCTAAAAGAATTACAGATTCTTGACAGCATGTTTGGAGTGGACGAACATTTACATGACGCTGTTCAAGAACTGGAAACTTTGAAGCCTGAAGTGCAGCCCGTTTTCAAATTAGAGTTGTATGTTTCTCATGTGAAATTTCTTCCTTCAATTGTGCAGGCACCCAAGCTGGATGTGAAGCCACTCCCTACGCATCTTAAATATGCATTTTTAGGAGACAAAGACACTCTACCAGTCATCATTTCAAGCAAGCTTCAACCAGTAGAGGAGGAGAGATTGATTCGAGTGCTACGAGAGTACAAAGAAGCTATTGGCTGGACCATAGCAGACATCAAGGGACTAAGCCCTTCAACTTGCATGCACCGAATCTTGTTGGAGGAAAATAGCAAACCATGTCGTGATCCTCAATGGAGACTCAATCTAGCGATGACTAAAGTGGTAAAGAAAGAAATACTAAAACTTCTCGATGCATGTATTATCTTTCCGATCTCTGACTCTAAATGGGTAAGTCCAGTTCAAGTCGTTTCGAAGAAATCTGGTTTTACTGTGGTTGAAAATGTAGAGGGTGAGTTAGTCCCGACACGAGTGCAAAATGGTTGGAGGATGTGTTCTGATTATAGAAAATTAAATGCCGTAACAAGAAAAGACCATTTTCATTTTTCTTTTTGATAAGTCCATTTATTTCGTGTTTTTATGGGCATTTTATCCTCTATAAATGTTCTTTTGAGTGTGTTTTGAGTCAAAAAGAACCAGGTTGCGGTCAAAGGGCATTCCAAGAGTCGAGTCTGGCGGAAGGGGCATTTTATGCCTAAATATTCACGATTATCTCGCACATATGTTCATTAGAGGCACAGGGGACTTCTCCAGTATCCATCCCATATTCGGTCGGCAAAGTGGGCATATCAGATACGGATGGAACTGACAGATGATGCCGTACCCACAGTACTCGCACGGACTCGACCATAGATCAGAATGGGCATTCCCGTAAAACTCATAAATCAGTTGGAAGAGAGATGGTGAAAGATAGCTACACGTCCGATGGAGAGTTGGAACGAAGCTGGACTCCTAGAAAGCGCTGCAACAAAGAGATAAGCTCAATCAAAGGAGATAAGAGCAATCCTTAAAAAATAGGGATTTGATAAAGCTGAAGCTTATCCAGTCAAGGTCGGAGAGGGCACGCCGTTCCGGAAATTCAGCAGAAAACCCCCACTTGTGGGGGAAACTCCACTCGGAAATATAGTTAATTAAACAAGTTTAGTCTCTGGAAAAACAATATCTTTAGACAGTCAGAAACATTTTCACATTTACATTTCTGCATTTTTACTTTCAGTACGCTGCTTAGGCAGCCAAACAATCCGAAAGGTCTTAAACCTTCAGGATCTAGGTTATGTTCATATTTTCCAACGTTGGAGTCGAGGTTTTGCTAAATTAATTCAGTAAGTTCTTGTTTATTTTGATATCTTTAAATTCTGCAGTTTTAATTATGTCTAGCCTTCTTGGCTAGATCTTTAATTCTGGCATTTGAACGATGAAATTGGTTTGAGCATAAATCTGGACTCATGAGGCCAAAATGGGCATAGTAATGCATGATTAGTTTCCGTTAATTCTTGTGCCTTGTTCCACGTGAGTGTGTGTCTGAAGTGCCCAATGTGGCTGATCGCTCGTTAGGTAAAGAGGGCACACCACTATTAATTGGATGGGCGAATCGTGACTGTGTGTCGGTTCATATAGTAATTAGAGAATTAATGGGGTGTTGTGGGCATAAGAGAAATCAGTTGAACACAACAGATCTGGGTCCGTCTAGGGCACACTGCTGCTTGTTTGCTTACATCTCTTAGAGGAATCGGGAGGTGGGTAACTGGTTAGGGACTTAATCGAAGAGGAATCACTTTTAAACCTAAAATGAAAAGATGGATGAGGAGACGCAGAGAGGAATCCGGCCACCATAACTAGATGACCTATCATGTATGAAAATCGGTGTGCCCATGATTGAATTGTTTTATGTTTAAATCAAATTCTAATTCAAATGCCAGAATCTTTTGTTATTTGATATTTTTTTTAGTTTCTTTCGCAGATTTAAATTCAGTGTAGTGACAACAACAAAACCCCCTTTGTGATTGGTTACTTGAAGATAGAATCGCAACAGCTCTCTGTAGGATCGACCCATACTCATTGGCTAGCTACGCTTGTTGTGGGCACAGGAGTTTATAAAGCGAAACGACCGCGCGTCAAAATTGGCGCCGTTGTCGGGGAGCTGGTTTCTAGTGATTTTATCTTCCACAATTGGTGAGCCTGGAAGTTGATGCCTAGGGGCTCTTCAAAGGAGACTTTATTGTACGATCCGTAGATAGAGAAGACTTCAAGAAAAAACATGGCAGTAGTGAAGAGGGCACGCCAAGCAGCAAATAGACCTCGTGAACCCACACCACCACCAGAGGATTAAGAAGATCAAGGAGACGAAGGGCACGAGGAGGAAGGACAGTTTGAGAACGGCCACAACATCAACATGGCCGCAAATGGAAATGCCGCGAATGGAAATACGGATGATAACAGGACTTTAAGGCAGTTGGTCTTCCCGACCAACATGAATTTACGCCCAATGGGCATTACACGCCCAGCTGTGACTCAGAACTGAGATATTCATGCAAACTTTATCCAGATCTTGCCGAAGTTCCACGGAATGCCTGGAGAGGATCCACAAAGGCATTTGCAAGATTTTGAGATGGTTTGCCAGACTCAACCATCCGACCATGGATGAGAAGAGTATGTGCAGTTGGTCTCGTTCCCTTTCACTCTTCAAGATGGGGCACGGGATTGGCTGTACACACTACCCACTGGCGCTGTGACCACATGGAGACAACTTCAACAGAAGTTTTTGGAGAAATATTTTCCAGCATCCAGAGTGCAATAAATGAGAAGAAGAATAGGGAGCCTGAAGATGGGAACTAACGAAAGTTTCTATGACTATTGGGGAAGATTCCAGGCGATGCTGGCAAAATGCCCATAGCACCAGATTACTAAATACGATTTGATTCAGTACTTCGTCGGAGGATTGAGACCACATGAGAGGACGATCGTGAATGCCTCATGTGGAGGATCCATTTTGAACAAACAGCCTATTGAAGCATTCAGAATTCTCACAGAAATGGCTGAAGACAACCGAGATTTCGGTGGAGAGGGCATTCGAGTTGTAAGTGAAACAGAAAGGGCACCGGACCAGGACAACAGGATTGATAGATTGTGCAACAAGATCGAAAAAATCTTGTCCGGTGCAAGCATGGCGATGAAGCCCAGACCTTGTGGGGTATGCAAAAGCATATCTCACTTTACGGATAAATGCCCTACTCTACAAGACAAAATGGAAGAAGTGAATGCCATAGGGGGCCAGAATGGGCATTCTAGAAGATATGATCCCCATTCCCAGACTTATAATCCTGGCTGAAGAGACCATGAAATTTTTAGATGGAGAAGGCTAGAGGATGGGCATCCTGCACGCCCATTGCCACCACCAGAGGAGAAAAAGAAGCAGAGGCTGGAAGATCTTGTGTTTGCTATGGCTGAGGAGAATGAGAAGTTTAAGCAAGAGACTCGAGCTGGTCTCTCGCATATGAGCAAGCAAATCAATCAATTGGCTCAATCCATGCACAAGATGGAGGAGAAAAATGGGAAGTTGCCTTCCCAGGTCGAAAATCTAAGAGAACAAGTGAATGCAGTAGCATTGAGGAGTGGAAAAGAGCTTCCGGAGATGATCAGGCCGAGAGAAGAGAAGGACGATGTGCCCTTGAAGGAAGAAGTGGAAAAAATTCCCACAGAAGACAAGGCACAAGAGGCTGAGCAGACTGATACTGTGCCCATTCCGGAAGTGAAGCAATCTGCCAAGATCCCATTCCAGAAAGACGGGAACCTCCCTTTCCAGGGAGATTGGCACAGAATAGAAAAGAAGAAGAAACTAGAGAGATGCTAAAAGTATTCAGCAAAGTGGAGATCAACATTCCACTGATCGAGGTAATAAAACAAGTGTCACGGTATGCCCGGTTTCTAAAGGAACTTTGTACCAGAAAGGTACGATTCAATGACGACGCAAGGTTCCTAGTTGGGGAGAATGTATCAGCTGTGATACAAAGGAAGTTACCCTAGAAGTGTGATGATCTATGGATGTTCATGATCCCTTGCATAATTGGAGATAGAAAAGTTGAAAAGGCCATGCTGGATTTGGGGGCATCAATCAATGTAATGCCCCTGTCGGTGTTCAAAAAATTAAAGATTGGACCTTTAAAGGAGAGTCGTGTGGTCATTCAGCTTGCTGACAGGTCCAATGTATATCCAGAAGGCCTCATCGAAGATGTATTAGTCAAGGTGGACGAGCTTATCTTCCCAGCAGATTTTTATGTGCTTAACATGGTTACAGCGACTTCAAAATCTTCAGTCTTGTTGCTGGGAAGGCCTTTCATGAAGACAGCTCGAACCAAGATTGATGTGGACAAGGGCACACTGACGTGTGAGTTTCATGAGGAGAAGGTGACGTTCAACATTTTTGAAGCCATAAAGCACCTTCCGGATACAGAAAATTGTAATTTTTTGAACACATTTCATTCCCCGAGCCGTTCTACTTTATCCATGGTGAGCAACAGAGAACCACTAGAGTGGGCATTGTGGGATGGACTGATTGGCCATGATGCCCTGGACGAGGATGATGGCATAAGGGATGGAATTATGATGTTGTATTCATTAGAAGAAATGTCACACGGATGTGTGGACTATGGTGTGCCCATTCGGAGAAATGATGACAAGCTGATGTCTTCTATTATCAAAGCTCTCACGCTGGAGTTGAAGGCATTGCCAAGGCATTTGAAGTGTGCCTACTTGGGAGATAATGGGACACTTCCAGTGATCATAAGTGTGGGGTTGAATCAAGTTGATGAGGATCGCCTTTTGAGATTGTTGAGGCTGTACAAAGAGGCACTCAGATGGACTTTGGCAGATATAAAGGGCATTAGCCTAGCGGTTTGTATCCACAAAATATTGTTGGAAGATGATGCAAAACCCCTTCGTGATCCACAAAGAAAGCTCAATCCAGTGATGAAGGATGTGGTGCTAAAAGAGATAATTAAGCTTCTGGACCAGGGCATTATATACCCAATTTCAGACAGCAAATGGGTCAGTCCAATCCATGTTGTGCCCAAGAAGTCGGGCATTCAAGTTGTGAAAAATGATAAAGGAGAGCTTGTGCCCACATGACTGCAAACTGGCTGGAGAGTTTGCATTGATTACCGGAAGCTGAACACGGTCACGCGGAAGGATCATTTCCCACTTCCGTTCATTGACCAGATGCTGGAAAGACTCGCAGGAAACAAGTTCTTTTGTTTCTTGGATAGATACTCAGGATACATGCAGATTGCAGTAAGTTAAGAGGACCAGGAGAAAACAACATTCACGTGCCCATTCGGCACATTTGCCTATCGCAAAATGCCCTTTGGCCTCTGCAATGCTCATGGCACATTTCAGCGATGTATGATGAGCATATTCTCTGATTTGCTAGAGAAGTGCATTGAAGTATTCATGGATGACTTCACAGTGTATAAGAGCTACTTTGATCGATGTTTAGATAATCTGGAAAAGGTGTTGCAGCGTTGTGTGGACAAATGCCTAGTGCTGAACTATGAAAAATGTCATTTCATGGTCAGAGAGGGCATTGTACTGGGACATGTGATTTCTGAGAGGGGCATTGAGGTTGATAAAGCCAAAGTGGACATAATCGAGAAATTTCCATACCCCACTTCTGTGAAGCAAGTGAGAGGATTTCTAGGGCACGCTGGATTCTACAGGAGATTCATAAAGGATTTTGCAAAAATTGCTCATCCTATTACTCACTTATTGAAGCAAGATGTTCCCTTTGAATTCGATGAAGAGTGTAAGAAGGCATTCAATTTTCTGAAGAAGCAACTGGTCACGGCACCAGTTATCCAACCACCAGATTGGGGAATGCCCTTTGAGATTATGTGTGACGCCAGTGGCTACGTTGTGGACGCTGTACTGGGTCAAAAGAGAGGAAAAGAAAGTTATGTAATTTACTATGCCTCCAAAACTCTGAATGAGGCACAGTGTAATTACACCACTACTGGAAAGGAGCTATTGGCAGTAGGGTTTGCATTTGAGAAGTTTCGATCTTATCTCTTGGGAGCAAAGAGCATTGTCTATACAGATCATGGTGCCCTGAGGCACTTGATGGCCAAGAAGGAGACGAAACCAAGAATAATTATGTGGATCCTGCTTTTACAAGAGTTTGATGTCGAAATAAAAGATAAGAGTGGGGCACAAAACTTGGTGGTTGACCATCTGAGCCAGGTGCTGAATGAAAAAGGCGACGAAATGCCCATTGCCGATCATTTTCCTGATGAGCATTTATATTCAGCAAGGGGCACACTAGCACCTTGGTATGCGGATATAATAAACTACCTTGAATCTGGGAAAATGCCTATTGGGTACTCAAGGTACCAGAAAAATAAACTAAAGTATGAGAGCAGGTTCTATGCATGGGATTGCCCTATTCTATGGAGAAGATACGCTAATCAAATCATCAGAAGATGTGTCCTTGATGAAGAGATAAATGAAATTCTAAAGCATTGTCACAGTTATGCTTGCGGAGGGCATGTCGGACCAAACCGAACAGCGAGGAGAATTTTGGATTGTGGGTTCTTTTGGCCCACAATATTCAAGGATGCCGACAACGTCTGCAGAAAGTGTGACCAGTGCCAGAGGGTAGGAAACATCACAAGAAGAAATGAAATGCCCATGACACCAATCATGCCAGTGGAGATTTTCGATATTTGGGGAATGGATTTTATGGGACCCTTTCCAAATTCGAGAGGGAACCAATACATTATCCTAGCAGTTGATTACATGTCCAAATGGGTAAAAGCAAAGGCTACTCTTACCAATTATGCAAGAGTAGTAGCCGCATTTCTGAAATCCCACATTTTCAGTCGGTTTGGTGTGCCTAGGTCCATCATCAGTGATCAAGGGACCCATTTTTGCAACCAAACGCTAGAAAGATTGTTGAAGAAGTATGGGGTTCACCATAGGGTCACCACACCTTACCACCCTCAAGGAAATGGCCAAGCTGAAGTCTCAAATCAAGAAATTAAAGCCATTCTTGGAAAGGTTGTGGCTCTGAACCAAAAAGATTGGAGTGTTCATCTGGAAGATGCCCTGTGGGCATACCGAACTGCATTCAAGACTCCAATTGTGATGTCCCCATACAGGATGTTATTTGAAAAGTGTTATCATCTGCCAGTCGAGTTAGAACATAAAGCACGATGGGCACTTCAGAAGCTGAATATGGACCCTGGCACCGCTGGGCATTTCAGGAAATTTAAAATTCAAGAGCTGGAAGAAATGAGAATGGAGGCCTACGATAATTCGGTGCTGTACAAGGAAAAAATGAAAAGGCTCCATGATCAAGTAATTCGGAGGAAGAGATTCATCCCAGGACAGAAGGTACTCTTGTACCACTCAAGATTCAAGCTTATGGGAGGAGGACTGAGGACCAAGTAGGTAGGTCCATTTGAAGTATACGCAGAATGCCCAAATGGGACAATTGAGCTGATAAATCCTGATACTGGAGGGCGCTTCAAAGTAAATGGTCACCGTGTGAAAGCTTACATTGGGCACTTTGATAAAGACGTCATAGTGATCTGGCTCGCCGAGCCCACTTACGCCTGATCTGGGGTAATATCGTGCCCACGACAATAACTAGGGCGCTACTAGGAGGCAACCCAGGTGTTTTCTTGTTTTAATCCATTTTTATTTATTTTTAATAAGTTTTCCAGTTGATTAACCTAGTTTAGGGAGCAATTTTACGCTTGTTTTGGATAAGTATGGTGTTTGCAGGTTTAGATAATGAGAGAGAAAGAAGAAGATAAAATAAATCCCTTAGAAATAGGGATTCTGAAGTGAGGCACTCTAAGGAGATAAAGTTTGTTCCGATTTTTCAGGGGATAAGGCTTATCCATTAGCATAGGGCATACTGATCCAGGAGACTCTTAAGGAATTTGGAGAGTCACAAGTTAAATCATAAATAGTGATACCCTTAATATAAAAGCCTTACCCCATAAAATCTCCACTATCACTTTCACTCGCCTTTTGCAAAAATCAGAATCTTCTCTCTCAATTTTTCTGCAACCCTAATTTCCAAAAAACTTCAAAAATCCAACAATGGCGAAGACAAGAGGCAAGAAGGTCGCACCAAAAACTGGACCTAAGGCACGTTTGGATTTTGAAACCCCCACTGTCTCTGAAGAGCCCTCTCCAACCAAGGTCGTGAAGAAACCCTTTGTCAAACCCAAAGGGAAAGTTGCATCTGAAGCAGCCGCTTTGAGTAAGCTTCCGAAGGAGACCCCACCGGAAAAGGAATCTGCGCCTGAGGTTGAGGCGACGGAAGAAAGCTCCGCAACCCCGACTCAAACGGAGCAGCAAGATGATGAGGCGACTGCAGAGGGCATGCAAGAGGAAGAGGCTACTGAAGAGCCTGCGCCAAAGTCTAAAAAAGGGGCTGAAAAGAAGAAAGCTAAACAGTCAGTTAAGGCTCTGACCCCTGTGCCATTGGTAGAGATCGAGGACGAGGAAGATGATGAGGAAGGAGAGGAAGTTGAAGGACGAGAAGAAGTTGAAGAAGAAGGAGATAGAGATATTGAGCTAGATAAATACTTAACTGAAATAGAAGACATTGGAGCTGAAGCCCCACCGGAGAAGGTACCGCTATTTGAAGAAGAGGACGAGGCACCCGCTGACATCAAGAAGCGGGCATTGGAGAAGGCGAAAGGGAAAAGAAAGGTTGGAGAGCCCATTCCAGAGCCAACCGAGCCAGAGGTGTCCCAGCAAGGAGATACCGAAGAAGAGAAAGAGCAGCAGGAAACCAGTGCGACCTCTCAAACTTAGGCAGGCTCTGAAGAGCCCTCGGAGGACTCCTCACCCAGGCAAAGGGTGGGGAAATAAGTGAGTGTGAAAGCAGGAACCAAGCTAGCTGGAGAGGCCTCTTCACGGAAGAGGAAGACTGAAGAGGGCATTTCAGCCCCTGTGCCTTAGAGAGGCGGAGGGGTGGGGAGCCCCACACTAAGTAAGCCCAGCAATGGCCCGCCACCAGTCAGGGGCATCATCAATTCAAAAGGAGTCCACCGTGAGACGCCGCAGCTCTTGGTATAGAGCATGAGGTAAGGGACTTATTTTCTGCAATTGGTTGGGAATGCTTTCTAGATATGGAGTGTGTAATTTTTCCATCGATGTCTCGTGATTTTGTCCAAAACTTAAAAATTAAAGCTGTAAACAAGCCTGCTACATCCACTAGGGTTTTATCTTTTAAACTGATGGGTAGAAGTTACTCTGTGTCTGCTGATGACTTGAATATGTTACTGGGCATCGTGACATACTTGGACCTCCAGAAGGAGGAGTATGTCGATGTCGTGACTGTAGTGTCCGACTCTGCAGAATGAGTCGATGCAAAATGGGTAGATATTAGGGATGGATCTGTTTTTCAAAGTGGATCCACCAAGGGATATTGTTTAAACAATGATGCTTTGAGATTCTGCCATAGGGTGTTGGCCTATAATTTTTTCGGCCATAAGGATAGCTCTAATTCAATCACTAATCAAGAGCTGTTCATTTTATGGTGTATGGTTCATAAAATTAAAATCAATTTTGGTTCTGTGGCCATTGCACACTTTCGGGAAATTAAAACACACCCTAAGCATCGTATCTCTTATGCCCAATTGATCACCCAGATTGCGGTTAGATATAGGCTCCTTGACTTGCATGATACTGATTTAACCCCCTTTCCCCGTGAATATTTTGATCTTAACTGCCTAAGAAGAATGCAAGATGTGGTTGACGATGAGGATGGAAATCCTGTTTTCTTTGTACCGGGGGCAGACCCCTCGAGCATGCTTTTAGCTATGGCAGGTACATCGAAGAAACCACCAGCAGGGAAGGCACTGTAGAGGGAGCACCCAGTCGCAGTGATCATGAGGAGACTTGAGTTGATTGAGAATGCCCAGTTCCAAACCAATGAGAAGCTGACCCGAATCGAAGCAGCCTTGAAGGCCTATTTCAAACATGTTGGGTTCTCTTACCCAACGCCTGCAACCGGCTAGCCTGGTTCTTTCTGTTCTTTTAGACTAGGTTTTATTTTGTTTTGTTCTTTTTTCTGTTTTCTTTGTTGTCATGTTGTTTGAGTCTGTGTCCACACTTTGCAAGTTGCAAAGTGTGTGGGTGGGTAGTTGAGTCAAAGCATGCTATTCTGTGAGTCTGTTTAGGCATTTCACGTGATGATCCAACTTTAATTGCTTTACAGAAAAATCAGCATGCCCATTTAAGATAGGGATGACGAACGAGTTTTAGCATGTCCTGTGAGATTTGAGTCTATATGTTGTATGCTTCATTCTGCAGTTTTCTTTCATTCATGAGTGTGCATAATTTTGTGTTTATGATGTTCTAGAATTTGCCTCTGTTCTGTGTTTAACTCTTGGAACTATTGATGCACATGTAGATGAAATAGGCCATATTTTGCTAAACCACTGAAATAAAATAACTCCCTCCAATGACACAGCTCCTGCAGCCCCTTTGAGCCTATGAAATGCCCTGGTTGATTTTGTTTTGGGAGGGTTTATACTTAGCCAGGGCATTATAAAACCTGAAAAAATGGGGAAGGCAGAGTTGTCTCTGGGAAGGCATAGATATGAAGGGCCAGGAAAGATAGGGGGAAGAATTAAATTAAAAAAAAATGAATAGAAAAAAAAAAGAAAAAGAAAAAAAAAGAGTCTGAATAAAAACCCCTCGAGTTCTAAGTGTTTAGAATGCCCAAAATAAGAAAAATTCAGTGCCTGAACAGGGCACAGAAGGGTAGTGAATAGAAAGGAGTTGGGGAGGGATCTGTACAATCAATAAAAACCCCTCCCACTTAAAATACCCAACTATAGCCTAAAAAGCTCTATTGATACTAATGCATCATGGTTTCTCGAGAATGAACAACAGAACTTTGGCAAACTTATGGGACGAATTTGCATAGAATTACAGCCGAAATGAGAGTATACACTGAGTGAAGAGAGTCTGTGAGGAACACCAAGCTAATACTCATTTTTTACCTATTTTTGGTATGCTGAAACTTTGCATTTTTGTTGGATTATATCTCTGATGTGCCCACACTGAGAAACAGTTTGCATGTTCGTGTCTTGAGTCTGTTTCGTTTCTCTTTTATTTTCTTTTGTTTTTCTGGATGCGTTGCACCCCATGCTTGAGGACAATCATGCTTAAAGTGTGTGGGTGTGATAAGTCCATTTATTTCATGTTTTTATGGGCATTTTATCCTCTATAAATGTCCTTTTTAGTGTGTCTTGAGTCAAAAGGAACCAGGTTGCGGTCAAAGGGCATTCCAAGAGTCGAGTCTGGCGGAAGGGGCATTTTATGCCCAAATATTCATGATTATCTAGCATATATATTCATCAGAGGCACATGGGACTTCTCCAGTATCCATCCCACATTCGGTCGGAGAAAGTGGGCATATCAGATACGGATGGAACTGACAGATGATGCCGTGCCCACAGTACTCACACAGACTCGACCACAGGTCAGAATGGGCATTCCTGTGAAACTCGGAAATCAGTTGGAAGAGAGATGGTGGAAGATAGCTACACGTCCGATGGAGAGTTGGAACTAAGCTGGACTCCTAGAAGACGCTGCAACAAAGAGATAAGCTCGATCAAAGGAGATAAGAGCAATCCCTAAAAAATAGGGATTTGATAAAGCTGAAGCTTATCCAGTCAAGGTCAGAGAGGGCACGCCGTTCTGAAAATTCAGCAGAAGACCACCGCTTGTGGGGGAAACTCCACTCGAAAATGTAGTTATTTAAACAAGTTTAGTCTCTGGAAAAACAATATCTTTAGACAGTCAGAAACATTTTCACATTTACATTTCTGCATTTTTTACTTTCAGTATGCTGCTTAGGCAGCCAAACAATCCGAAAGGTCTTAAACCTTCGGGATCTAGGTTATGTTCATATTTTCTGACGTTGGAGTCGAGTTTTTGCTAAATTAATTCAGTAAGTTCTTGTTTATTTTGATGTCTTTAAATTCTGCAGTTTTAATTATGTCTAGCCTTCTTGGCTAGATCTTTAATTCTGGCATTTGAACGATGAAATTGGTTTGAGCATAAATCTGGACTCGTGAGGCCAAAATGGGCATAGTAATGTATGATTAGTTTCCGTTAATTCTTGTGCCTTGTTCCACGTGAGTGTGTCTGAAGTGCCCAATGTGACTGATCACTCGTTAGGTAAAGAGGGCACACCACTATTAATTGAATGGGTGAATCGTGACTGTGTGTCGGTTCATATAGTAATTAGGGAATTAATGGGGTGTTGTGGGCACAAGAGGAATCAGTTGAACACAATAGATCTGGGTCTGTCTAGGGTACACTGCTGCTTGTTTGCTTACATCTCTTAGAGGAATCGGGAGGTGGGTAACTGGTTAGGGGTTTAATCGAAGAGGAATCACTTTTAAACCTAAAATGAAAGGATGGATGAGGAGACGCAGAGAGGAATCCGGTCACCATAACTAGATGACCTATCATGTATGAAAATCGGTGTGCCCATAATCGAGTTGTTTTATGTTTAAATCAAATTCTAATTCAAATGCCAGAATCTTTTGTTATTTGATATTTTCTTTAGTTTCTTTCGCAGATTTAAATTCAGTGTAGTGACAACACCAAAACTCCCTTTGTGATTGGTTACTTGAAGATAGAATCGCAACAGCTCTCTGTGGGATCGACCCGTACTCATTGGCTAGCTACGCTCGCTGTGGGCAAAGGAGTTTATAAATATATTTTTAAGCGCGAAACGACCGCGCGTCACTTTTATTGACCAAATGCTTGAGCGCTTGGCAGTTCGTTCCCACTATTGCTGTCTAAACGGATATTCGGGTTTTTATCAAATCTCGATTGCTCAAGAAGATCAAGAGAAAACTGCCTTTACCTGTCCTTTTGGTGTTTTTGCTTGCAGGAGGATGCCTTTCGGTCTATGTAACGCGTCTGCAACGTTCCAAAGGTGTCTGGTTAGCATTTTTTCTGATTTTGTAGAGAACATTATTGAGGTCTTTATGGACGATTTCACTGTGTATGGAGATTCGTTTGATGCATGCTTGATTAATCTTACTAAAGTATTGCAGAGATGTGTGGAAACCAATTTGGTTTTAAATTTTAAAAAATTAATGTCACTTTATGGTTGATCAAGGAATGATTTTGGGTCATATAGTGTCATCTAGAGGCATAGAAGTCGATAAGGCTGAGATTGATGTTATCAAATCGTTGCCTTACCCTACCTCTGTTAGGGAAGTTTGTTCTTTTCTTGGACATGCAGGTTTCTATCGACGTTTTGTCAAGAATTTTTCCAAAATTGCTCAGCCTTTGAGTAAGTTGTTGCAAAAAGAGGTAGAATTTAATTTTGATGATGCCTGCAAGAATGCCTTTGATTTGTTGAAAAATATGCTCATCTCTGCACCTATTATTCAATCACCTAATTGGGAACTTCCTTTTGAAATTATGTGTGATGCGAGTAATTATGCAGTTGGTGCTGTTTTAGGCCAAAAGGTGGCTCAAGCTCATCATGTTATCTATTATGCATCTAGAACCCTTGATCCTGCACAAGTAAATTATACTACCACAGAAAATAAACTTTTAACGGTTGTTTTTGCTCTAGAAAAGTTCCGGTCTTATTTGTTGGGTTCCAAAGTAATCATTTTTTCTGACAATTCTGCTCTCAAGTATTTGTTCTCCAAGAAGGATGCTAAACCGAGACTCATTCGTTGGATTCTTTTGCTTCAAGAATTCGACATTGAGATAAATGATAAGAAAGGCTCTGAGAATCTAGTTGCTGACCATCTTAGCCGGTTGCCCACAAGTGAAGCACCGCGACCGTTGCAAGATGCATTCCCAGATGAGTGTCTCTACTCTGTGCAGACTTTTACACCCTGGTACGCTGATATATAGTTAACTATCTTGTAACTAAGGCTTTACCAAGTGATTTGTCGAGAGCTCAAAGAGATAAAATCAAAAGTGATGCCAAATTTTATGTCTGGGATGAGCCTTACTTGTGGAAGTTTTGTTCTGACCAAATCATTAGGAGATGTGTTGATGAGCATGAAATTCCTTCCATCTTGATGTTTTGTCATTCCTATGCATGTGGTGGACACTTTGGTCCTAAAAGAACTGCTAGGAAAGTCTTGGAGAGTGGGTTGTTTTGGCCTAATATTTTTCGTGATTCATATTTGTTTTGCAAATCTTGTGAAAGGTGTTAAAAGACTGGAAGCATAGGCCATAGAGATCAAATGCCCCTTAATCCTATCCTTGTTTGTGAAATTTTCGATATTTGGTGCATCGATTTTATGGGGCCTTTTCCCAAGTCTAATAACTATGTCTACATCATTCTTGTTGTTGACTATGTTTCTAAGTGGGTTGAAGCACAGGCTACTCATACTGACGATGCTAATACTATTGTTAAGTTTGTCAAGTCCCACATCTTTGATAGATATGGCACACCTCGAGCCATTATCAGTGATCGTGGTACTCACTTCTGCAACAAAGTGGTAGGCGCATTATTCAAGAAGTACAACATAACCCACCGGACCTCTACTGCTTACCACCCACAGACAAGCGGCCAAGCCGAGGTTTCTAATAGAGAGGTGAAAGCAATTCTTGAGAAGACTGTGAGACCTGATCGAAAGGATTGGAGTTTGAAGCTCAATGACGCGCTTTGGGCGTACAGAACGGCTTTCAAAACCCCTATAGGTATGTCTCATTTTCGGTTGCTTTTTGGTAAACCATGTCACTTACCCGTCGAGCTTGAGCATAAGGCTTTCTGGGTCGTTAAGCAACTCAACATGAGTGTGGATGAAGCTGGAACTCATAGGAAATTGCAGCTGCAAGAGTTGGAGGAAATCCGAAATGATGCCTATGAAAGCTCCAAGATCTATAAAGAAAAGACAAAGCGCTTTCATGACCAAGTTCTCACTAGAAAGACTTTCACTGTTGGTCAAAAAAAAATTTCTTTACCATTCCAAGCTGAAATTGTTTTCTGGAAAATTGCGTTCTAAATGGTTAGGGCCTTTTGTTGTCACTAACGTGTTTTCACATGGTGCAGTTGAGATTAAGAGTTTTGATTCGAGAAAAATTTTCAAGGTGAATGGACATCATTTGAAGCCGTTCTATAAGGGATTTCAAGTGCAAAGCGTTGATTGCATTGGGCTACAAGAGCCCCATTACTCACCTTGAGGAGTGGGAACGTCGGGCATAACGACGATAACCAAATGCGCTTGGGGGGAGGCAACCCACCTTGTTTCTCTTTGTTTTTAGTTTTTGTTTTGTTCCCTTTATTTTCTTGGTTGTTTATGAGGCACTAACAAGCTAACAAGTGATTATTAGAATCTTTGTGGCTGTTTTGAGTGAATATAGGTACCCATTTTTTTTGGAGAAATTTCGTGCTGAAGGAAGCTGCTAATAAGGCATGGCCATGCCTTATTTTGCAGAAGCTCCTGTTTAGATTTAGTGAAGAGAGACGTGTGATGGCTTTGTTCCACTTAGGAGGGGTTGTATTTATTTTTTAAAAACAAAAAAATTAAAATAAAATAAAATAAAATCAAAAAATCAGAAATAGTGTTTAGTTGATAGTTTTTTTTTACTTTATCTTATTAGAATAGGAATATAGTCAAAGTCTTTGGAATAAGTCAAAATTCCCCAATCCCCAAATTGAATAACCCTAAACATCGAGACTCATCTTCATCGCCTCTCAATTGCCAGTCCGGCGAACCTCCATAGCCACCGCAGCTCTCCGCCTCTGAACCATAGCCGTCCGCCGCCCACTCCCCGGAACCTCCTCTGCCACTGTCCCCCATCTCTCACAGCCCTCTTCCTCTTGTGCTAAGTGTGAGGGGGAAGCTCTCGTTCTTTTCTCCATGGTACCGAAGAAGAAGACACCGAAGAAGCCGTCTGTAGTCCGAGCAACACCATCCCGTACCTATACCGATGAGCTACCAGAAAGAAAAAGATCCCGACTAGGATGAGGACTCAACACACTCCCACCGCAAGAATCAGATTTGAATGGGTGTTTGAATTTCTCCTCAAGGTCTGACAAGAGCAAATATGACGATATTCGGACTCGCGATATCGTCCCTTGTAAGTGCATTCATGTCCCCACTTTGGACACTCTTGGTATTCTAGATGAAGTTAGGAAATTGATTGCTGGTATTGGTTGGGATGCTTATTTTGGTATTGATTGTCCGGCATATGTTAAGCTCATTCGTGAATTCTATACCACATTTTCCTTTAACAAGTCAGAGAACATGTCACTTGATACACCAGGGGTATTACAGTTTCGGTTGATGGGGAATGTGTTCAAGTTGTCTATTACACAGTTCAATATTTCATTTGGTTTTGTTGACGAGCATGAGGCGCAAGTGGAGCCTTATTTGAGCAGTGCGTGTGATTATGATCGAGGTTTCCACCCTTAGTGTTTGTATAGACAATGGTCCTCTAGTGACTACTACAACCCGAGCTCTTCCAAAGCATGTTTCCTCCATAGTGTGGCATTCGGTACATTCACAAATTCTTGGCTTTCACCTTCTCGGGACGCAAGGATGGCGCTAATGTGTTGAACAAGGCAGAATTCTTCTTTCTTTGGTGTATGATAGAGAAGAAGAAAGTAAATCTTGGATGCTGGCTTGCAAGTCAATTCTCGAATGCACAAGCACAAGGCCGTAAATTGATTTTAAGCTCTCTTATCACACACTTGGCCACTAAGTTGGGTGTCTTCGACCCAGATGATCATGACTTGCACGAGGCTTGTGCAATGTAGCCTCTTAACTTGGATACTTTAGAGGTGATGGGTATGATTTCAAGGAAAGACGGGAATATTACCTATCCGCAGCATCCACAGCCTCCTAGAAGGCGCTTCTACCGATCCGATTTCACCTCCGGTGATGAGGATCCGCATCATGATGAGGCTTTTAGTTCCTCAGGTCCGTCCATCCATGCAAGCCTAATTGAATGCAATGCAGCAAGACATTAGCTCCTTCCGAGCCGATTTCCATACTATGCAGTCATAGCTAGCCGCCTACTTTGCTAGTGTTGGGTTCACTCCGCCTCCTCAGTAGCCGATTTCAGGGCAGTCCTCTTTTCTCTCTTTTGCAAATACATTGAGGACAATGCATTTCTTAAGTGTTCTATTTTCAATTGTTGATTGTTGGTGTTGTTTTTGTCTTTGTTATTTGCTTTTTGTATTTTCTGTTTAGTTTTTATTTGCTTTTTGTTGAAAAAAAAAGAAAAAAAATGTCTTTTTCTAATTGGTAGTTCTTGTCCCTTGCTATGATTTAAATTGTGATGCTTCGTTGAGATGAATTGATGTACAGTTGAGTATTGGCATGATTTGATTGAGTTTACATTCTCTACACCTTGATCTTTTGCTTTTGATGATGAATTGAATGAAAAGTATGTGGAATGATACGCCAATGACCTTAATTTTGGTGAGTTTTTGATCTTGAGCATCACTAAATTTAAATGTTCATTCTTTCCATGTGCGAATGTCATGCATAGTCGATATCTTCTAGAACTTGCATTGTTATACATGTTAGATTACCTTAGTGAGGTGAAATGTGAAAAGGGCAATTAGGAAAAACCGATTTTAGCCTTCTATTTGAGTCTACCTATGAAGAAAAATCCCTAGATAGCCATCTTGAGCCTTGGCCTATTTTTATTGAATTTTAACCGCATTACTAGCCATATTTATCCTTCTTTGTTTTGATTGCTATGATTTGATCCCTCTTAAATTGAAGGAATGTGCATACTTGTTCATTTGGGTTGGTATTGTAAGTTAATGAAAATTGGGAAATAGAAGTGAAGTGCTTGGGATTGATTAAAAAAAAAAAGGAAAGTTGGGAGCTATGATTTGGGAAGTTATAAAAAAAGGGAGATTGTTGAAAAACGAGAAAAAAATAATAATAATAATAATGAAAAAAAAGAGGATGAAAGGTTTGGAGAAGGTTGAAAGAAAAGAAAAAAATTTGTTTTGATTAGAACCTTCTTGTGTGAAAGAAGAAGGATGGGAAATTAGTGC
Source organism: Perilla frutescens (assembly GCA_026008535.1). Classification (NCBI taxonomy): domain Eukaryota; kingdom Viridiplantae; phylum Streptophyta; class Magnoliopsida; order Lamiales; family Lamiaceae; genus Perilla; species Perilla frutescens. The sequence goes on along the minus strand of BRKX01000007.1, from coordinate 14,600,369 downwards.
TATCTTGATGTCTCTTGGAAAATGTATTGTCATTCCTTCAATTTTGAAGCCTAAATATCCTTGTTTATCCACCCCGACCTGAAGCCCCGTTACAACCAAATTTGAAATCCCTAATTTTTCATTTTTGATCACTGTTTGGTGCCTACTTGATATATTTGCAAGCTTATGGAAGGGTCTTCTATGTTTTTGACTTGAGAGTTCAGATATTTGAGCCTTAAACACATTTGGGCGATTTTGAGTGAATCTTGGTGAGGGTGTTGAATTCCACTGCACTTGGATTTTGATGAATCATGGAAGTATTTGATTATTGGTATTAGTGGTATAAATTCATTCTTTTCATTGTTGGCGCTTAATTTGTATATTGGTTCATTTATTTGGAGCATTATGACTTGGGTTGTGAAAGGGCATTGAAGTTGTTTTTGTTTTGGTTTTATTCTCTTGCTTGAGGACAAGCAAAGCTTAAGTGTGAGGGGGTTTGATAAGTTGCATATTTGCACCTATTTTTAGGTGATTTTCCCTTGTTTTACTAAGCTTTGTTGTGTGTTTATTGGGATTTGATGATCTTTTGAGTTTTGCAATGGAATAAAGGTGTTTTGTAGGAAAGAATGCTATAATTATCATTTTGGAAGCAAAAGTTTTGAAGAGTTTTGAGTAGGAAGAGTCCAGGAGCTTCTGGAAGATAAAGCATGGCCACGCCCCAGTCTGCAGGCGGGAATTAATTCATAAAATCACCAGTGGGACCCAGCAGAGATATATAGATAGACGAAATTCTTGCTTCCAATCTGTGATTTTTCAAAAGGAAAGAGCCTTAGAGTCCAAGAAGGAGTAGAAAACTTACCATTGGGGAGAGAGGAGAGAGGGAATACAATATCTAGAAGACACATATATATCCGGAATCAATTTTTCATATTTTTCCAGACTTTGTTCTTATTCGAGTATGATGTTCTAAATATTTTTCTAGCGAGAGGATAATCGAGACTCGGATTCTACACATTTGTGAGATCGAATTGGTTTTATCATAATTTATTTCTCTCCTTATTTATAAATCTTCTGTTTGTGATTTCCGTTATTGTTTTAATGATTATGCAAAGTGCACGTTGTATGATTGTTGGAATGATTTCTTGCTAGTGAATAATCTAGATCCGTAATTATTTAGATTATTTGCCTAAGTAGCGCAATTGGATAGATTGGGGGTAAACAGTCCCGCTTTCGACACTTTGGGGATTTATTATCTTATCTGAACGGGTCATCGTATGATTTTCGTGGGTTTGAATTGGTGTTTCTCTGGTTCTTAATGCTGTTAGTAGATTTAATTCTATGGTCGTACCTAGGATTATTTATTAATTAGAGAAGTAGTTAACGGTCGTACCTTGGCTGCCGAATAATTAAGGAGAAACGAGGTTGTTAGGTCGTACCAATAGCCATAGCCAATTTAGATAGAGAAGTGAATTATATCTTTGCATCTGTGATTAAATTGTGTAGTCCGTTGTCGAGATTATTCTTTGAGCTAGATATTTCTCTTATTTGGTCTTTGTTAGTCATTTTATTTCTTTGCCATTTAATTGATTTCGTTGAATTATTTTAATTCCAGTATTCAACCCCCTCCCCCCATTTAGTTTTAGGATTTTAGGTAAAAAGATTAATATTTAATTTATCAGTCTCTGTGGTTCGACCCTACTTGCTACTATTGCAATTTATTTGGATATTGAAAAGCAGGTTTATTTTTGTTGGTTTCAACAACCATCAAATGTGGAGAATTTTGTAGTCTAAAAAATAACATATTAAATAATGATATTAATAAAGATCTTATAAATCCATTGACTATTAATAAAGAGGTCAAACATATCATACTAAAATAATCATTTTTCTAAACAAAAAAAGAATTGTGGTTAATTCTACCGCTGACTATTAATAAAGATCTTATAAATCCAACTCAGCTCGTCATTGTCGCTTTGCAAGGCTGCTTACTAAGAAGAACAATTTACCAAAACTAAGAAATCAATAAATTAATAATTTGCTAACATTTTTAATATAAAATATTGCAGATTATTAATAAATTAAGTTATTCATTTATTGATTTCTTATTTTTGGTAATTTTTTAAACATGGTCCTCAAACTTTCATTCAGTTAAATTATTCATGATGAATGGAAGGCTTTTTTATTATCAAATAAAAAAATAAATAAGATAATTTCTGATAAATAAAATATATTAATATATAGGTAATAAAAAATAAGTGATATCGTTATATTGATGAAGACAAAAAAATGATCAATCTTATACATTTTTTTCCCAATAAAGAGTTGCATTGTTGTGTGACAAATCATTCGACTCCTTCATGTGTTCATGCATGCTTGTGCAACATAAAGAGAACAATGAGATGTTTCGGGCTGTAAAATTGACTAAATGTTAGATTTGTAATTTTTTAAAAAAAGTGAGTACTGTTTTGTTAATTTTGAAAAAGTTGAGCATTTTCGAAAAAAATGCACAAAATGTAGGTATCAAAGTGTAATTTATCCTTATATTCCTAACTAATATATGAGAATAATATATTATTATAATATTATTACTATTATAATTAATTTATATTGAATTGTTAGGGTATTTGAAAAATAAGATCGACATACATAAAAAAATATTGTACACTTTTGCTTATAAGCTTAAAGTTTCGACACACTCTTTACATAGTTTTTCAATCTAGATTCCAAGATGACCATCTATATATAAGCAAATAACAATGAACATAATTGGAAAATTATTTTTTTTTAACAATTTATTTAAGTGAAACAACTACAGTTGTAATCTAATACTGAATTCATAGTTTATGATTTAAATAAAAAAAGTTCTTATATGATTTAATATTATCTCTCTAGAATAGAACAAATTTCTACGTGCATATGTCATGAGTCAAAATGGCTACTCATAATTAGTAACAGTTATAGCTCATGAATATTGGTTAATTGATTAAATTTAAAAAATTGATGAATATTATATAAAATATTACAATTTTTTTTCTATTGATAGCTTGGAGAATGGTTGTAGACTTATAGGAAGTAGAACTATATGATTTACAATAGAATACTAAATTAATTTAGGTAAAAGATTCTATGGTCTTGCAACTATACCCGAAATCTTTGTTTGGTCCTAAAATAAAATTTCAACCAAAATTGATCCCTCAACTTTTTAAAAGGTATCACATTAGTCCTTTCGTTAGTCTCTAAACTATTTTCCGTAAACTTCCATCATTAACGATGTTAATTTACGGGGAAATGTCTAATTTGGTCAACTTTACCCAAAATCTTAATTTGGTCCCCAAATAAAATTTCAGCCCAAATTGCACATTTTCCCTTAATTTAAAACAAACAATTGCAATTTGACCCCTCAACTCTTAATTTTACGTGAAAAACATCCCAAATTGAAGAATTCCCCAAAGTGAAAAAATCCCCAACTTCGATTTTTCAATTCCACTCCACCAAATTGTTCATTAATATGGAAGAATCATCAAATGAGAACAAAATTTGACTATTAGAAATTTCTCCCATCTTATATAAACTAACTTGAATATTTAATAAAGTTATAAACACACACACACTTACATGTATTAAATTGAAGTATTGATCTCTATAATTGAAAAGAAGAATAACATATTTAGTGTGTGTGTATAACATAGAAGCTTCATATATTTTAATGAGATCCATATTTTAACTATATATAAATATTAGAATTTTATTGTATTCTGTTATTTATTTGAACAAATCTTTTTGGAGTATATTTTATTATTGAAGTTTACCAAGCTTACGTTGGATTCATTTCATAGTATTTTAGATGGTGAAATTTACTACGATTGAAATTAAGCTTACAAGAATATCCATGGTGACTTTACCTTTCAAATTATTTTAAATTTTCTCATATATTAAATTTTAATAGTTAATTATAACATAAATAAATTATTTAGCTAGCCCCATAAATGCTAGATCTCGGTGGCTTTACTTGCATCCTTTATAACTAATTAAAGTTGAACTTAATTGCACTTAAACAAAGAATAGGGATGATTCACAATGGAATGTAAACTTTGGGGTTGATTTCACATTTTCTCTTGCATTAATGATGAATTTTTTTTCAAAGTTATTAATTTTAAAAATTATATCGCAACTTATATCATGTGACTTAAATAATAAAAAATTTGTGCAAAATTTACTTATATTTTATCAAAAATATGATTCACGGCCTATGAAACTAAAGACAAATTAAATGATTTGATATAATTATAAACACATAGAGGTTAATATTCAAATATAAACACTGATGAAAAGATAATTATTTAGCTATTATTTATAAGATAATATTTCAACTTTAATTTTACGCTTACAAGTAAGTTTAAGATATATATATATATATATATAGCATGTAAATCAAGAAAATATATTTTTTGTGGTACATTTAACACTACAATGCCAATAGTGACAACCAATAAATACTAATTAATTAATTAATGATGAGACAATAATATATCTAAGTATTAATGTATTTGTTGATATTAAATTAATTTAGATCATAAGCATACCCGTTCATATAGTTTAGGATAGATTTAAAGATTACTAAACTGAATGGATTTTAAATAATTGATGCATTTCTATCATTCCAATTCAGGAAAAAAAAAACAATATATATAATAGGTGTATCTTTTATAACTTGAACATATAAGAGCCTCAGATATAAAAAATGAATATATATATATATATAAACTTTATTATTTTCAATAATTAATATTAGAAAGAATACATTAAGTACTAATATAAATTAAGTTTTCGTGATTATTCACCCCCTCTCTAATTACTAAGATAATCTTTTTAGGAGCAATACTTTGTACACTACATTTACTAAATTCACCATAATCTTGAAAAAATAGTGTTTATACTTTATACAACCACACATTTTTCTCCATTTTTATCCAAATTTTTAAAAAATTAATTTTAACCAATTAAAAGAAAAGAAAAGAAAAGAAAACCATATATACTGAAATATTGACTATGTAAAATAGATTTGTCTTCACATATATCCATAATAATTATATGAAAGAAAAGAAAAAAAAAACTTTGATTTTTTTTAGAATATTTTACCGATCATTGGGTTGGACAAATTATCCAAAGATGATTGTTTATAACTCAAAAAATATTTAGTATTTAATATTATATATTAATTACAAACTTGGTCTCTTGAGCACACCCAAATGGTGATGACACGGAAGAAGTTTGTGATTCAAGACCCACAAATAATAAATTTCGATAAAATATTTACAAGTACACACACACACACACACACACACACACACACATATATATAGTATCATAACAGATCATCAAAATTAAAATCATTCTACAATTACTTTAAATTCGTATTTTGTATTTTTTTTATTTTTTTTTTGTAGATTTGAGAGAGTGGAGACTTATGGAGAATGTACGAAATTGAGGTTTGTTTTGATAAATAGATATGGAATTAGATTCATATGTTGGTAAGTAATATAATGATATAGTATGAGATTTATAGATTAGTATTCATACTATAACATAATATAATAATTCGACCTGCTAAATACCAGAAAGTAAAAAAGCCGCAAAGAACATATATGAATTGAAGCAAACAAAAGCAATCAAAGAACTTTGAAGACCATAATTTGTCAAGAAAATTGCACACTAGAAATTCGGATTGACAATTATCATCATTTTGCTCTGCCCTCCAATGAACAAAAATATCAAAAATTAATGTTTTGGTAAAACAAAATAGAATTTGAATAGTCAAAAAACCGATATAATAATATAATATGAGATTTATTTATAGATTAGTTAGAATACAAATATAATAATAAAATATTAGAAAATATAAGATCATTACACAATTATCCTTGCATAAAATTTAAAATAGAGTTATAATAGATAAAGTTAAAATTATAAAATAAAATATTAAATAATATTATATAATTACATTATTACTCTTAAAATAATATATAAAAGAAGGCTAAAATAGGCGAACCCAAAATTGTAAGATAAGCCACTTTTTATATTAGTATAGATTTTCAAATAGTTGGTCAACTTTTTCTTATGTTTTTTAATTTTACAATTAATGGAACTTAGTAATTTCTTTAAGGAGGCATTTACTCTCGCGGATGGATTAGCTAGATTAGATTGATAAAAATAATATATAATCTAATTAATCACATATTTTGATAGATTGAACTATTTTAAAACTATGCTCGAATTCTTCAAATACTTAATTTCATACACTGTCAATTCAATCTATTTAATATATCATTCAAACTAAACGCCCACTCAGCGAATACAAAAAAAAGATCAATACTTGTCTAGTTATTTTTTCTTGTAGAGGTACCTACGATTCCGGTTTGTGCCAGTTCCGGTTACAAACCGCAGGTTAGGCGGTTCCGAACGGCACAAATCGGAACCGCATCATCCGGAGGAGGCCACCGGTTATGGTTTGGAACCTTAATTGCTGGTTTGGCCAACCGTCGATTTTTCCCGGTTAACCGGTGGTTACCCGGTTAAACACCGATTTCTGATTTTTATTTTTTTAATCGAACAGACGAAATATTAACCATTATCACGTTATAATTTGCATAAATCAACTAGATTATAAATTTATGAGTTAAAAACTATAAAGTATGACAAAATTATTTTGCTAAATAAAATTAACTTTATAGTTTATATCTTACAATTTACAACATACAACTTACAAGAATATTGAAAATACAAATTTATTTGATAAATAAAATGACATTAAAAAATTACAAATTGTAAATCAAACTATGAAATTACAATTTTACAAGTTATAATTTAATTATTTAACATTAAATTACAATTTACAAATTAGGGGGAAAAATAAATAATTGAAATTTGGCTTGCACTTCAAATGAAGCTGCCTACGTATCTCTTACCTTGGAATCAAAGCCCTCGTAGTTCATTTTACTTTTTTCCTTGGCGAGTCTAGAATTAAATATACACGTAGAATTAATTTGTGAATTATAAAATTAAAGTGAATTAATTCATTTTTTTTATCCAAAGTGTGCAGTACACTCGTCCGACGCTAACAGATAGACTCATGCACTACATTTAACAATTAATTTTGATTAATAAACCATATTTAGGATAAAATAAAATAAAAATGGAAAATAAAAATAATGAAATTGTTGGCTCATGTGCGCGTGGTTCAGGTCTCATGTTTGGGGTTTTGGGCCGATTTGACCTGTCAAAAACGTATTGTGATCCGTTAGACTGTCTCATATTATTTATTGTTATTTTATATAGTTTAGAATATTATTTTTTTTAGTTGGAATGAGGAGATTAACTAAGATTGGTTAATTACATTGGTCTTTTACCCTTACAAACTTGTTGAATGTCGTTAAACTACGTAAATACTTGTGGTATTTTTAATAAACTTATTATGTTTCAGCTTCAGCTTTTTAAACAAGATACATAATTGAAGATACTAGCAACTATGAAGAAAACTTAATGAGAATCATGTAGATTTGTAAGAACTTGATGAAGGATGTGTTTTACAGAATTACAGTATGTTCGAATAGTTTGTATAACTCTTTCTTATGTTTCTTGATTTTCCAATCAATGTAATTTCACTTGGTTTATTAGAAATTAAACAAATCAAACTTTCCAGTTCATTAGTATTCACAACTGAAGGTTATGTGCTTGTTTGACTGTACTATCTTTTAGTGGGAAGGTACTTGCAGCGATTTTCATATTAACATTAATTTCTCAATGGTTTGTATCTTGATTTATAACCTTTTAAAAGGTAAGGTTTGAGTTTAGGTTGAACTTATTCGTTCACTCGTCTCTTATGAATTATATATTTGCATTATGGTGATAAGATTTCATTAATAAACGAAAAATGGAAATTTATATGCATGCTATTGAGATGAATTGATAACTGACTTGAGCTTCTTTTCATGCATGGTATTAGAATGATGAGATAGATGTGAAAACAATATATATACCTGGTGATGCAGGGAAAGTTTTCATCCACCACTAGAAAATGTCATATTTTCTGTGTTAGTGTTACTATTTTGTACTAAGTTTGTTTTGGCGAAATATGTTCGATAATGTGTTTGAGGGTATGTACCTGAAGTTAACTGTTGATTCTGCTATGTAAACTTGAAGAACAGTTGGTGAACTGTTCATTCTGATGTTCCAGACATACCCCGGAACAATTTTATTATGACAGTTTCTATGTTTAGAAGATCTTGCGCCAATCGTGTTTGAGGGGTCAAGATACGTTCATTTGACTACCTTATGAAATAGATACCGTGTTGAAATTAACCCTCATACACAAGGAAATCATCTACAATCATTTGGAAAGATCACAAACCCTAATTCACTTACCATGTTGCCGAAGATTGGTGATCGATGTCAACTAAGGAGTGAAACTATAAGAAGACCGATTCCTTACAGCAATCGGTGGGCGTTTTATTAGATTCTCTAAGCATATTATTTGAGAGTCACTTGGTTTGTGATTTATGTAACAGCTAGAAGTTGTTTTCTAAACTGTTTAACATGATGGTCTAACATTTAGTCTTTTAAGTGAAACACGTGAGGGGTTTGTTTAATCCTTTTTGTACGCAATCTCGGGAGAGATTGTAAGTTGAAGTCATGGGTAGCTAGAGGGAGTCTAGTGTCACGGTTTTGAGGGGATCTCACAACTTTCGTTCAGTGAAAGAGTTCGTGAAGAAGAATGGACGGTATAAGGAGGGAGTCATGTATGTGTAAGTTCCTCAATACACTTCATGAAGGAGTAGTGAACGAATCTTCAAGTTTGGGCGAAGTCCCCCGTAGTAGGTTGATTAACCGAATTGGATTGCTAATCTCGTGTTACTTTTTATTTATTGTTCTTGCGTCTGTTCCCAACACATCCAAGAACACTTGCATACAGTATACTTAAAACACACTTTGCACAGATTGAAGTTTTTTAATTGGCACCAGAGCGGGTCACCAGTTATACAGGTGTGATCTTGGGTTTATTAATCTGTGTTTTATGTTTGTTTTGCCGAGATAGACACGATGAAAGAAGAAGCGTCGACAGTGCGACCCCCGCTCCTTGATGGCAATAATTTTACCTACTGGAATACCAGAATGACTGCATTCATTCGCTCTATCGATGAACGTGCCTGGAAGATGGTGACTGATGGCTGGAATCCTCCTACGAAGAAAGATGAGAAAGGAAAAATTGTTAAGAAGCCGGAAGAAGAGTGGGACAATGATGACTAACAGATCATGGGATTGAATGCAAAAGCCATGAATGCCATTTTTTCGGTTGTTAACATGAATGTCTTCAAACTTATCTCCATATATGACAAAGCTAAGGATGCGTGGGACATTCTGCAGAGCACTTATGAAGGAACAAGTAGTGTTCATGCCTCACGAATACAGTTACCATAGCAGATTCGAGAATCTACAGATGGATGAAGCAAAAAAAACTTGGAGATTTCAATGTCAAAATTTGTGACATTACAAATGAAAGCTTTGCTCTAGGAGATGTCATTTCTAAAGAAAAACTTGTTTGAAAAGTTCTTCGTTCCCTGCCCAAAAGATTTACCTACAAAGTCAAGGCCATTGAAGAAGCCAAAGACGTGAGCAAGATGAAGCTGCAAGAACTGATGGGGTCCTTGCGTACCTTTGAAATGGAACTGACAGAAGAAGCAACTGTGTAGAAGAAAAGCATTGCTTTTCAGGCAGGTTCCAGTGCTGATGTTCCCAATGATGTTCCTGACAGAACTAACCTAGCAGAATCAATTGCTTTATTGTCTAAAAACTTTTCTAAGTTTGCAAGATGCTTTGAGAAGTCTTCTCAAAAAATAATCCTAGCAAGAATAGGTTTTCCAAACCTCGAAGAACCAAGGACGAAGATCCAAATGAAGACAAGCATAAAGAAGTGAAGTGTAGAGAATACAGTGGTTTTGGTCATTACCAAGCTGAATGTGTTAACACTCTTAAAAAGAAGAACAAGTATTACAGTTCTACCTTAAGTGAAAGCGATGATCCTGAAGATAGTAAAAGTGATGAAGAATGTGTATGCAATCATATTGCCTTTATGAAACATTCTTTCAAGGAGTTTGTGCATTCATCTGTTCCTGATAATGAGGTCGAGAAGACATCTGAATGCAGTGATGATGAAGAATTTACTGAAGAATCTACTATGGAGGCGTATAAAAAACTGCATTCAAGTTGGATCATGGTGGTTAAAGTCAATGAAGATCTGCTTAAGGAAAATTCCGATCTCACAAAAGAAAGAGATATTCTCTCCATTCATCTCAAGGAGCAAGATGAACTGTTGCATTCCAAAAATAGTACTCAATCACAGAACGGTGAACTTCAATATTTAAAGAAGCTTGTCAAAATGATGAACTCTGGATCATCTCAGCTAGATGAAATTATCTCTAAGGAGAAGAGCCCTCAGGATCATACTGGCTTTGGATACAATGGTGGTCAGACCTATGACAAGTTCTGTCACGGACAGACTTCTGGAACAAAAGAATCGACAGTTCCAGAATCAAATGTTGAATCAAAGAATAGTCAGCAATCCCGTCAGAAGGAGTCACCTCGAAGGACACGTGTTGTTTGTCATTACTGCGAAAAACCTAGTCACATTTGACCGCATTGCAGAAATTACATTGATGATCTTAGAAGAATGAAAAGAAGAGGTTTGTCCCAACCAAATCAATACTCCAGAAGAAACAACAGCAGGAACAGATCGAGGAACAACCACAGAAACTATGTGGTTTATACTACTCTCAACATTTATACAAAGAGCAGTTGGTATTTCGACAGCGGATGTTCGCGACACATGACCGGAGATGCAAGCATGTTAAACAATATTCAAAAAGATTATTTATATCAATCTGTTACCTTTGGAGATGGAGTCAAAGGAAGAGTGCTTGGACGTGGTCAGTTGAATGTTCCGGGCATGCCTCACCTGGAAGATGTTTTGCTTGTGGAAGGACTAAAAGCTAATCTAATAAGCATTAGCCAGTTGTGCGATCAAGGGCTTTTTGTTCACTTTACAAGAGACAAGTGTCTGATCAAAGATAAAGAAAGTGTTCTGCTAATGGATGGGGACAGTTGCTATCTTCTCAATATGAAGGGAATGGGCTTCAGATCTCAGTTGAGTGAAGCAAATTTATGGCATGAAAAGCTCGGTCACATCAGTTATCGGAATCTTCCTAAAACCCTAAAATTTTTGAAAATATTTCTCTTTTAGGGAAGGGTGATTTCAAAATTTGTGGTGTGCTAGGGTTTTTAATCTCCCTTCAACAGATATAAGTAATGTTACAACAAGGATCTAGAAGGACTTTTTATTAGAGTTTTTTCAAATTAAACCACCACATGATCTATTTGGTTGCTCATTAATCCTATGTTCATGTATATCATATTTTTATGCATATAATGTAAATAATTAAACATAGTGAATTAACATGCAAGTCCAATTTTCAATTCTACTAAAAGCGGAAACATAAAAACTGAAAATTAACTTACAAATTCATATCAGGTTGAGGACAAGATTAAAGGACTAATCTTGTTGTTGAAACTATGTATGATCGGCGGCCCTTAGACAGTGCAATTCCACTTCTTGATCTTCTACTATGTTCTTCGACCACGTCTAGCTACAGAGTTATAGATTTTATATATATCTACATCTTTTCAACGGTGTCTCTCCGATTGCTAGGTAATCGATAATCTCATTTTTTCATTGCACATGAGATTTGAATTCGGTTTTAGCATGCAATAGGATGTAGGATCGTTTTGATCAAAATATTTTATTCAAACAACACGCATCTAAAGAATCCCGAGTTCCATTAGAAAGACGAAAGAATAAATGTTGCGGCTGCCTATAATTGGTTTATGAATTAGAGACTTCCCCTAAATTATTTTTCTATTTATATATAGTTATGTCTTCTTCGGTCGGGTTGGTGTGGCCGATGATTTTCGACCACACCACCAATAACCGACTGAATTTGCTTCATTTTTCCTAGTGGCTACCAACCACTGAACAGTCTCATCTCTCCACCGAACCAAACCGACCAAATCATGTCAGTTGGTTGGTCGGGTCAGGTCAGGTACGAGCTCAAGTTTGCTCATCCCTATTAAGCACTTATGATCTGCATAGACAGATAAAAAAATTGTGAAATTGAGGATCATTGGAGTATTGGGGATCGATCAGACTCTAGCGATCAAGTTAGATATTGGAGTTCAAAAAAATGAAATAAAAAAGGAAAGGCAATATGATAAAAAAAAAAAAGATTAATTAGAAGTCACTGTCCTCATTCCCCATTCAAGCTCCTCATTTTCTTTTTTATATAGTCATTATACCCTCGCTCTCTCTTCTCAAGGTCAGGGAATCTCAGTCATTTGTAGGCTAAGTCCTCTATCGAAAAAAGAGATTCAACCCCTTTCAATATTTGATTAGTTCTCTCATAAGGTTAAACCGATGGGACGATACTAATCTTTTATTAGGCAACCTCTTTAGCACTTAAATGGGCTAAGTTATAACAATTATAAATCATAATTGAGTGGAATAAATCTTAATTAATAATTATAAAATTAAACTAAGGGTTAAGGCCCAAATAGGCCCCTGAACTTATTTAGGGGGACCAATTAGGCCCTCCAACTTTTTTTGGTCTCAATTGAGCCCCTAAACTTTTAATTTGGGCTCAATCAAGCCCTTCTATCAAGCACCTCACAAGCGGACGTTAGTTGTTGGTGTGTCGTTTTGCACCAAAAATAAATGTTCCGACAGCAGTCGGTTTGCCCACACTGCACAGTACAGTGATGAGCGATATCGTCTACCAAAGGACCGGCGAGAATTATTCTATACTTCCAATCTGCAGAAACCAACTTTAAAAGGGGGGAAATTTATGGGTATAAACTGTAGTGCACGAAAATAATTAAATAACAAGGAATTAAAATACACACCCGAGCAACGGGTTTAAACAATTAATTAGAAATATTCCGGATATCAACTACTCCACTCTGGCACAATTATACTAATCCTCGATTCAAGAATACAATTAATTATCACATGTAAATCAGTTGCGGATGCCGAAGACACTTACTGACACATCCTTATTTCTCCGTATTTTCTCGAATGGCAGGAAGACACTTCACTACACATTTTTTCTAATCAACTAACAACCCAAAAGAGACACTCTTATAGATTTAATTAGCCGATTACTTTATGCTCGAGAGAAACCCGATTCTAATCTAGCAAACTCTGACACAGGATCACCGAACCAAATTATTATCCCCACGGTATTAGCTACTGATTTTACCACTAATTAATCCTAAACCACGATTACGTATGGCCGAATTAATTGGCTAGTGATTAATTCTTATACTTCGAATATTTGCGACTACTCGGTTTAATCGAAACAATCACGACTCGACTTACGAAGGATAATAAATACACATGCATGAATTAATCGAGAAAAAACGTTTAGATCTCACAAATTTAATTGGCCAGAGCTTCGTGAGTTAATCTCGGAATGGAGAAAGTCTAGCTCGAATTCATAATTAAATTCGAACACCAAAATATCGTGTAGCAGAATACCATAGAAAAGTGAAGAAGATGAATAAAATCTGCAGCAGCGTCTCTCGTTGCTGTTGCTGCGTTTTTGAGATGGAATCTCCTCTAGTCAAAATAAAATCCTAATATATCAAAAGCTATCCCTAAAATTAAGCATCCAACAAGGAAATAAATCATCTATATCTAGACTAGGAAGTTTCCAAGGATAGGACTCCTTTTATGCTATGAAGATCATAAATCCGCGTCTAGAACTTGGACTGGATCAGATTTTCGCACAAAACAGGCCCAAGTCGCGCACAGCTTCAGTTCTGGAATTTTCTCGGCCCATGCCTCTGGCGGTATGCCCATACCGACTGTATTGCGAGCTGCTTGCTTGCATTCTTCAAAAGATGGAGCATTTCTTCACTTCATTCCTTCCACCTGCACATCTCCTAAAAACACATCAAATCTTTCCAAAACATGTAGTGAACGAGTGGTTAAGGCGTGAAATAGCATAAATGAGAACAAGTAGAATAAGCCCGATCAAACCCCCCCCCCCCACACTTAGACAATGCTCGTCCTCGAGCATATGTAAACAAATAACATACTCTAAAATAAAAACAGAAAATGACACGTCAAGTATCGGCTGCCTTAAACTGAACACAATCAAAGTTAGGATTACAACACAACCATCCATAATCCACTAACCCTTCTCTTATTTCATGAAACTATACACATGCTCTCCATTCAAGTAAAAAAAATATGCAAACTCAATCCTGTCTCACCAAGGTTCGCTCAATTTCTCTCAAAAGAAAGTAAGGACAGAATTTAATTCACACAAGTCACGACTTGATACCTTCAAACATAGATTTGCCCATATGTCAAAACCATTACCAACAAGTGAGAGCTATGCACAAATCAAAAGGTCTTTGAAACAGGTTGTAATGGGGCTAGGGTGCACATAGGTAGGATAATTTGGGTAAAGTGGCTCAAATATGTGAAAACATGTAAGCACATCAAAATACAATCTTCAAAGTCGGCTATAACTTATCAAATAGCTCAATGAATTCCAAGTTGAGTGCTGGTCTTCAAAAACAATATAGGGCAACAAAAATTAACATCAATCGGGTGCAACCCTATTTCTTCCACGTCCAGTATGGGCATACTGCCCTTTTTTTTTCTTTCTTTCTCATTGAGTACTCTTTTTTTTTATGGAATAGAACATGACTTTACATTTTTTTTTTTCAATCTTCCAGCACTAACTGTCTTCAAGTAAATTTCGAACTCATCTCAACACAATCCAATATAACTTACATGCTTTCAAGGGACAAGAGCAGGCCAAAACAAGCTAAGGCTGAAATATTTAGTGGCTATCAAGAAAGAGAGGATTCAGGCACAAACGAGCTCACTAAGGGTTAGTGTCGGGTACGGATAATTTATTCAGGCCAAAGCAAGGGGTAATCCTACATGCCTTTATCATTTTCATGCAAAAGAAAACTCACAAGCAGTATGACCATGGCAACAAGGTAAATCAGAAATTCAGCATTCAAATCCGACACACCCATCAAAAGAATGAAATTGAGCTTTCAATATATATAACATGCTCAAAAGGCTCAAATCTTACGTTTATAAGCTCATCAAAAGTTGATCAAGTTGCATATTTCGTCTTTCAAGAATACATACGAGCATTAGCACAATTTAATCACAAGAGAATCAATCAAACAAACCAAGACAATCCATACTATAACCCGTCCTCCTTGTATAATTCAATCTCAGGCAGCCAATACTAAACAAAAACAAGCAAAACAATTTTTTATTTTTTTTCGAAAAGAACCAGACACAAAATAGCAACTTCCTCCCCCCCCCCCACACTTAGACAACACAGTGTCCTCATTGTGCAGAGAAGAGAGTCAACAAAACGAACACAACATGAATGAAAGAAAATAAAAACAAAGGGAGAGAGAAGGAGAGCAAACTGGCAATCAATGGGGGAGACGGTCAGTAAGGGCATACAGACAACGCTCAAGTGTAGTAGCTCAGCTTGGTGTGTAATGGTCAAACAACTCTATGAGCTTGGCAAGGTTAGGGGCAGCGCTAGAAGAGGTACCTGCACGAAAAAGCTGGACTAGATTTTTTTTTTATTATTATTTTTTTTTATTTTTTTTTAAAGACAAATAAGCAACTAAATTAAATAAGAAAAACGAAATAAAGCAAGAAAAGCTCGGTGGCACACCGTCGTTTTAGTGTGCAAAATACACTTGCGGGCAAATAGTCCACAAATGCTTAATCTGCCATCAACGACTAGTATAGCTGGTGAAGACGAATGTCGATCCCACGAGGAGTGTTTATAACCTTCTGTCCTTTCTTAGTTTTAGTTTGGGTCTTCAGTGTCACTCTAAAAACCTTGCTAATAAACTTAAACTAACTAAATGCTGAAAAGGAAATTACAAGAGAAAATATCAGTAATAAAAGTGTTCAAGTCAAAGCATCAAGTCATTCGGTAGATATGTGCAATCCCGGGTAAAACACATGTAATTACCACTACCACTCGTTATGCCTACACTAGCAGAAAGGTCAAAAACCGAATCCCTATGGCCAAATATGGGTAATTGTCACTTTGAGGGTTAACCGGTTATAGGAAATGGATACGATCGGCCACTCCCCAATCACTTCTTACATTATATCGTCTAGATAATACGATCGGCACCTAGGGACCTAACTATACAGGAACCTAAGGAGAGAATCACACAAAGGTTTTGCAAGCATAGCAGCTTTGAGGGCAAAAGCGACCTGATTCTAGTAGGTTTGACACGGTCTTGTGTCTGCATATACTACTCAATCTTAACTACCAAGGCTGTCACCCCCGGATTTGTTACTATGTGGGTATCAAGGCATGGGTCACCTATACACTCCCACATAACTAACACTAGTACCAGTTAATCAGAAATGCACACTTTCATCTCCAACCACCCTTTACCTATGTCTAAGTGAAAAACAAGTTAAAATTGTGAACCCTTAAGGCGTTAAAGTCCGATTATCTCATGCACATATTCTACCCTTAGACCATTACTTTGACTTGAACAGTGGGTACTTAGCCACTAAACATAAAAACAAAAGTAAAAGAAATGATAAAAGACATCTTACTTGGAAAGGAAATAATTCGATTAACTCCTGGGCCCAACCCCAGTTTTGCCAACAAAACAACTGAACTACCTTTCTGCGGGCAAACCGCCAGCTTCAGGCAGACAGAATTATCCAGGAAATAAACTAAGTACGAAAACAGTAAATTGTATCTTGAGGTGCGAAAAAACGTCACTTCCTAATATGAAAGCAGATAAAATTATTTATAGCCAATGAATTAAGGCTTCAAGCAGCCCAGATTTCACCCACGCAGGGGTTTTTGCACTCCTCCACTTTCTCCTATTCATGCTCCATGTTCTTCCTTATTTTTAGGAGTGGTAGCAACAAACCCTAGCGTCTCCAATAGCTTTCTGATGTCCCCACTTCCTTCCCAACGTGCTTAGACCTCCCCAAGACTCGAAACTGACCGCCACATCACCTCCACGTGCATATAGGAGCTGGCCCGGGATTCTGTTGCGCAATTCTCGCAACAACTTTGACTGGGTCCTCGGCAGGCAAATCAGTCCTTTGTGCCCTCAGCATAAATAGCACCTGTCTGTGCCTATTGTGGTGGTTTTGTGCCCTCAGCCTCCTACAATCAGCTTTACCCCCAAAACTAGACTAGACTATATACTAAACACTTAAAAAGGGTGTAAAAAGATAAAGGGAAAAAACACGAATTTGAGTCTTCATCACTCGGGTTGCCTCCTGAGAAGCGCCATTATTTAATGTCTGAGGCTCGACACAAGTATTACTCGATCACAAGGCAATTTCACAGGTAGCAGATCTACCCCTATCAAAAGGAATCGTTTCCATCCCCACTCTTTTTAGTTTCTTCAAAAGCTCGACCAACCTTGCTTCTTGCCCCTTCAGCTCCAATACGGGGGCCTTCACATGAGATGGTAAAAACAGCTTTGAGTTGGTCAGTAAGGGCATACGGCCTGCCAGGTTCTGAGTTGGAAATTCATTGGTGGTATACAGCTGCATGATGACATCTCGAATCTCCTCGTCTTCATCTGTTATTGCAGCGGTTTCAGTCAGCCCACCAAAAGGTACCTTCTTGAATAGCTCGAGGATCTCCTTCTCATCATCCTCTTTCTTGTTTCGAATCAACCTGGATGGAAAAGGTGCTGCAACCAGAGAGTTAGAAATTTTGGATTCAGATTTCACCTCAGTAAGGGCAGACTCGGCAGCTGGTTGTTCTTCTTCTGCACTGGATTTGTTTTCAGTCTGTGCAGTATGCCCATACTGCGGGTTCTTTTCCTTCTTAGCCTTCAACTCAACTAACTCCTCTGCACTTCTCAAAGTGATAGCGCAAACATGCGCTCTTGGATTCATTTCAGTTTGGAAGGGGAGTTTGCCTTGATTCGCCTGCATCTTGTTCAATTGAGTGGCAAGCTGAGTGATCTGTGTGCCCATACTGCCTAGGGCGGCTTGTGTTTCTTGCTGGAAAGCCTTCTGACTTTGTGCTAAATTGTTCACCAGGGCACTGCTTTTCTCCAGACACTTCATGATATCTGTCATGCTCGGTGCAGATCGGTCAATATGGGCATACTGACTGCCCTGCGGCTGCCTCCAGCCGAAGTTCGAATGGTCTCTCTCACCTGGATCATATGTGTCATGTGTCTGCACCATAGCTAGACCTCGGACAAGAGAAGTCAGAGCATCAATCTTCTCATTAACTCCGGAATTTTCTACTCTCTCAACTCCCTTCACAGACCAGTATCTGTCATCATCATCATCCTCATATTGCTGGCCACCGGAGACCATGTCGATGATGAGCTGTTTCGCCTCTAATAGAGTCTTGTTGGTGAGAGACCCTCCGCTAGCAGCATCCACGATCTTCCTATCAAAAGTTGACATACCACGGTAAAAATAGTTAGTGAATAACTGATAATCAGAGAACCCGTGGTCTGGGTATCTTCGGCACAACTGCTGAAATCGCGCCCAATAATTAGCTAAACTTTCATTAGATTTTTGCTTGATGCTGCTGATGGCCATTCTAAGATTCGCAGCTCGTGACTCTGGGAAAAATTTACATAGGAACTGCTCCTCCATCTCATCCCATATAGTAATCAAAGCTGGTGGGAGATCAAAAAGCCATTCCCTTGCTCGGCCTTGCAATGTGTGTGAGAAAGTTAACAAGCGCAGGTTGTCGTCCGTAAAGCCTTGAGGACGCAGGGTAGAGCAAATCCAGTCGAACTCTGCTAAATGCGTGTGCGTACTCTCTCCAGGTGCGTCACTGAATTTGGGTAGCACTTGTATGAACCCCGGCCAAATCTCTGCATTATGGGCGATGGTAAGTAGAACGATGCAAATAGGCTTATTGTTTTGATGACGGCCCAACTCTCGGATCAAGGGAGCAGGTTCAGCCATGTTTCCTGCGAATAAAGAAAAACCAAGAAAAGAAAAAATTGCAAACTGAAAATATTAGAATAATAACTGCTTAAAACCGATCCCCGGTAATGGCGCCAAAATTTTGTGTGTCGTTTTGCACCAAAAATAAATGTTCCGACAGCAGTCGGTTTGCCCACACTGCACAGTACAGCGATGAGCGAGATCGTCTCCCAAAGGACCGGCGAGAATTATTCTATACTTCCAATCTGCAGAAACCAACTTTAAAAGGGGGGAAATTTATGGGTATAAACTGTAGTGCACGAAAATAATTAAATAACAAGGAATTAAAATACACACACGAGCAACGGGTTTAAACAATTAATTAGAAATATTCCGGATATCAACTACTCCACTCTGGCACAATTATACTGATCCTCGATTCAAGAATACAATTAATTATCACATGTAAATCAGTTGCGGATGCCAATGACACTTACTGACACATCCCTATTTCTCCGTATTTTCTCGAATGGTAGGAAGACACTTCACCACACATTTTCTCTAATCAACTAACAACCCAAAAGAGACACTCTTATAGATTTAATTAGCCGATTGCTTTATGCTCGAGAGAAACCCGATTCTAATCTAGTGAACTCTGACACAGGATCACCGAACCAGATTATTATCCCCACGGTATTAGCTACTGATTTTACCACTAATTAATCCTAAACCACGATTACGTATGGCCGAATTAATTGGCTAGTGATTAATTCCTATACTCCGAATATTCGTGACTACTCGGTTTAATCGAAACAATCACGACTCGACTTACAGAGGATAATAAATACACATGCATGAATTAATCGAGAAAAAACGTTTAGATCTCACAGATTTAATTGGCCAGAGCTTCGTGAGTTGATCCCGGAATGGAGAAAGTCTAGCTCGAATTCATAATTAAATTCGAACACCAAAATATCGTGTAGCAGAATACCATAGAAAAGTGAAGAAGATGAATAAAATCTGCAGCAGCGTCTCTCGCTGCTGTTGCTGCATTTTTGAGATGGAATCTCCTCTAGTCAAAATAAAATCCTAATATATCAAAAGTTATCCCTAAAATTAAGTATCCAACAAGGAAATAAATCATCTAAATCTAGACTAGGAAGTTTCCAAGGATATGACTCCTTTTAGGCTATGAAGATCATAAATCTGCGTCTAGAACTTGGACTGGATCAGATTTTCGCACAAAACAGGCCCAAGTCGTGCACAGCTTCAGTTCTGGAATTTTCTCGGCCCATGCCTCTGGCGGTATGCCCATACCGACTGTATTGCGATCTGCATGCTTGCATTCTTCAAAAGATGGAGCATTTCTTCACTTCATTCCTTCCACCTGCACATCTCCTAAAAACACATCAAATCTTTCCAAAACATGCAGTGAACGAGTGGCTAAGGCGTGAAATAGCATAAATGAGAACAAGTAGAATAAGCCCAATCAGTTGTCACACAAAACGACGTCATTTTATACAAAACGACGTCGTTTTGTATTTCTTCCTAATATCAAAATCACCAGTCGAGCAAGAAATCCGGAAATGGGGTCTCTTTCTCTCCCATTCTCAAACTCACAAGATCAAGAAATGAATTTATCACAAAAATTGGACAAAACCCATATGCTCAATCTCTTCAAAGGCCAGCAGAATTACCTCAACCATTTCTTCCAAAATCTCGATCTTTCAGATCCTCTTGAAAGCCGAGGGCACCATTTTCTTCTCCGACGTCAGGAAATCAGGATTCGTGGCCCAGAAGATCTCGCAAACACCGGTGTCCCTCGGCATCAAATCCGGCTTCTTGTCGCTGGTCGACGTGCTTCACGGCGACATTGGCATTCTGTCAACGAAGGATTTGCTTATTTTGTTCAGTAATTTTTTTAGACAAACACAAAACGATATCGTTTTGTATAAAACGACGTCGTTTTGTGTGACAACTAATGTCCGTTTGTGAGGTGCTTGACGGAAGGGCTTGATTGAGCCCAAATTAAAAGTTCGGGAACTCAATTGAGACCAAAAAAAAGTTGGAGGGCCTAATTGGTCCCCCAAATAAGTTCAGGGGCCTATTTGGGCCTTAACCCTTAAATTGAACCACAAAAAAAAATGATTGAAAAACTATTAAATTCGAAGTGGGACACCAAGTGAGATACGAATAGTGGATGATAGAATCTCAAGTGATTGTTTTAGCGTACTAGCAGACTAGCTAGATCAATGCACTACATCAGTAGATGATCCATATATTTTATACAGTATTAACTTACAAAATAACATACACAGTCCTAAAAAATAATAATATGTTAATATATAATAATTTTGATAAACTTTTCATATTTTTTTCTAAATTACATTTCAACAATAAAAATTTAATTAGTTACAAAATTGCGTACATTCTTTTTTTATAACCTACAATTAGAACTGTCAAAATCGGCCCGGCCCGATGGGCCGGGCCGGGCTATAATTTTATAGGCCAGATTTGATTTCAAGTCGGGCCGGCCCAACCCGAAACAAATTGGTCCAGATGGACCGGACTGGCCCAGTGAAAAAACTAGAATTTAGCCTTAGGCCCACGGGCGGCCCGACCCGGCCCGAATTTCAGGCCGGGCTGGGCCCATAGTTTTTAGGCCTGATTTTGGTTCGGACCGGACCGACCCGACCCGAAAAATTTTTCAGCTCGTGGTCTCATGCCAGACCGGGCCGGCCCGACCCATTTGACAGCTATACGGCCCGATGGGTCGGGCCGGACTATAATTTTATAGGCCCGATTTGATTTCAGGTCAAGCCGGCCCAACCCGAAAAAAATTGGTCCAGATGGACCGGACCGGCCCAGTGAAAAAACTGAAATTTAGCCTTAGGCCCACGGGCGGCCCGACCCGACCCGAATTTCAGGTCGGGCTGGGCCCATAGTTTTTAGGCCTGATTTTGGTTCGGACCGACCCGACCCATTTGACAGTTATACCTACAATTAATTGTGTATCCCAATAAAATATTCGCATTAAATTGGTGGTGTGTCATAATATATTGCTCTTCTAATTAGAGCATATAACTAAATAAATTTAATAAAAAAATAAACTATGAGTTGCAAATGAAAATAAATAAAATTTAAAATACTCAAATTTAGAATGCGAAAAACTATATAGAAAAGCACACGTAGAACTAAAAAAATGAAAGAAACGAGAGATTACGTAAAATTATATTTGACTTTCAAGTGAGTATATGTAAATTTTAGGGGGGTCTATTCGTTTGGGATTTTGATGGATTTTAATGGACTTTTAAAATCCGGGTGTATTCAATTCAGACTTTTAAAAGTCCTTTAAAATCCGGAGGTATTCAATCCAGACTTTTAAAAGTCCTTTAAAATCCAGAGGTATTCAATCCTTAAAAGTCTTTTAAAATCTGGAGGTATTCAAAAATCTATGGACTTTAAAAAGTCATTGACTTCGTTGGATTTCAACTCGATTTCACGTTAAAAATGTGAAGGATGAAATCCGACCCCTAGACAGGAGAGTTTAATGGATTTGAAAAATCCCGCGCCCGGTGCAGGATAGCAGCCGCTGGAATCCGAACTCGGGCACCCCAGCGACCGCTGGCATCCAGCGGCCGCTGGAGTAGTATATGGGTTCTCTCGGATAGCCTCCCAGCGGCCGCTGGATTCCAACGGTCGCTGGGTTCTCTCGACTCGACTTCCCAGCGGCTGCTCAATTCAAGCGGTCGCTGGATTCAATTTTTTTTCGGGTCCACCGATCGTTGTGTTCCATCGAGCGCTGGCAAGAAGGATTTGAAATCCATTGAAATCATTCAAAATCGGTCCGAAATCCATGCACGAAATCCGCCAGACTCTGCGTGGAGTTGGGAGACTCCATGTGGAGTCTATGGATTTTATAAATCCATAGACATTTAAAAGTCTATCAAAATTCATCAAAATCCCAAACGAATACACCCCCCTTAAATAAATTTTAATTAATTTTTAAATATATATGATAAAGATAATACAAAATACATGATTTTTGAGTCTTAGATTGATAATTATCATCTTTTATATTCTTAATTGATAATTTTCATTTTTCAGGTCGTGGATTAATTGATTATTCATCTCCACCCTCACTTTCTCTCCTCCGCTCCATGCCCGTTGTCGTCCCCTAGCATTTATTTTTAAGGCAATTTTCTTCCATTCACCATCGCTGCCCCTTTCTTCCCTAAACTTGTTGCCTAAGCCATTCTTTCATACCAGCCGCTCAACGCCACTGCTCTTGCTTCCAACTCTATGGTTCAGAAAAAGTTTTTTTTTCAAGTTTGGGGAAGAAGATAATTGTTGGCACTGCTATGTAAATTTTTTGTCATTTTTGTTTTATTTTTTTCAATGATTTTATTTTTTTATTTAATAAAGGTATGTAAGTAATTTTATAAACAATCACTTTTAATTATCTTATTAGTGATGTCATGTTGTATACAAAAAAATAAAAAAAAATTGATTATACATTTAGAATCACCCTTAAATTAATTCTATTTTTTATTACAAAAAAAAAAAATTGAGCCTTGACCTTTACACGGATCTACTCTGAGCTCTTATCACTAGAAACCAAACAAGACCTTAGATTAGATTGTTCGGCCACTTCGCAAAAAAAAATCTGATATTTAAGCCAAAAGCAATTCCATAACTCAAATGGATTAATTAGTTGGGTAATATTCTTGAATTTTTTAATTTTTTTTTTTAACTTTGGGTGATATGTTAACTTTGAATTTAACTAATACGTACGTGTTATTGTGTGCATGATTGTATACTATATTTTGTATGGAATTTAAAAATATGCGAAGAAATTGCATATATATAGAACCATCAATTTATGAATTCGATGCAAGTTTGCGAAGAAATAATTGCCTCATTCCTTTCATGTCTATATTTTTGGCACGAGTATTTATAAGGACCTGTTTACTTTAAAAATTTATAACTAGATGGATAGATATGTTAGAGGATGAGATGATGGATAAATCATATTCCACCTTTTAGTGGGATATATAAGGGAAATTTTTGTACGCATGTTGGGGTAGTGGCACAAATGTCACAATAGATGTATTGGGACACTTCCATGTGTCCTAATAGATCTATTAGGACGCATGAAAGTGTCCCAATACATCTATTGTGATAAATGTGGTAGTGTGTGTTAGTGCATACAAGAATTTCCCAATATATAATATCTCAGTGTAAACGAGCCGAGTCGAGTATCACTGAGTTCGAGCTCGACTCGTTTAACTGCTCGTGAGCTCGAGCTCGACTCGAGCTTTATACTCGAACTCGAGCTCGGCTCGAGAAGAAAATTATGTACTCGAGCTCGACTCGTTTATTTGTTATTCGAGCCTAACTCGAGCTCGAGCTCGATACTCGACTCGAGTTTGAGCTCGAACATCGACTCGAGCTCGAACTCGATTACTCGACTCGAGTTTGAGCTCGAACTCGATTACTCGACTCGAGTTTGGCTCGTTAATGATATATTCGAGTCCAACTCGAGCTCGACTCGTTTATATATTCGAGTCCGACTCGAAATTAAGCTCAGCTTGTTTATCTGGAACTAAAAAAAATCAACAATAATAACCCCACATATTAATAAAATTCCTAAAATATAATACACTCCAAATCAACACGAAATCCAAAAAAAAAAAAAATTATGGCAAAGTTTCACAAATATATGATAGAAATATGAAGTAATGTTTCAACTTCAAGTCTTCAAGTCTCCACCAAAAATATCAAAAAGTCTACATTATATTAGTTAAAAATATAATTTTATTTTATATTTATTTCTTAATGGATTGAAGAATGAACAATATTAATTTGTGAATATTAGTCTTGATTTTTGTCATTTTATTTTTTTTCATTATTACTTAAGAAGGTATAATAATTTAAAATGTAGTTAAGAAATATTATATATATATATATAAATATTTTGAGTATATAGTATCTCGATTCTTGGATATGTAAAATAGAGTAATATAAATATATAAATTACTATATATTTACAAATTATATGATATATTACTAATGTATTTCGATACATTAGTATTGTTAGTTGTTACTAACTTATATTGACTTTGATCAACTAATTGATTTTATTAATATAGGATAGAATAATATTACTAATTACTATGTATATATAATATTGATATATGATATAACTTTGAAAATATTAGTTAAGAAATAACAATTATTGATTTCAATTAATATTTCAGTTAAGTATAATTTAAAAGTTAATATTAGTCATTGTTTCCATTATATTAGTTAAAAATATAATTTTATTTTATATTTATTTCTTAATGGATTGAAGAATGAAGAATATTAATTTGTGAATATTAGTCTTGATTTTTGTCATTTTATTTTTTTTCATTATTACTTAAGAAGGTATAATAATTTAAAATCTAGTTAAGAAATATTATATATATATAAATATTTTGAGTATATAGTATCTCGATTCTCGGATATATAAAATAGAGTAATATAAATATATAAATTACTATATATTTACAAATTATATGATATATTACTATTGATTTCGATACATTAGTATTGTTAGTTGTTACTAACTTATATTGACTTTGATCAACTAATTGATTTTATTAATTTCATTTAATATTTCATGTAAAGTATTATTTTTCATAATATTTGGTTAATATTAATATTTATTTTGATAATATAGTATTAATTAAAACTATTATTTTATTTTATATTTATTATTTAATCCACCTTGATCGATGCACACATATCAAATTTTCAATGAATTGAAATATTATTTCATTTCATAGTTTTTATTTAATTAATTAAGAAGTTTTAAATCTAATACCAGTAATGTATATTAATTACCATTGATTCCATTTTATTATTAATTAGAAATTTTAACAAAAATAAATTTTATTTTAAAAACATTGGAAAAAGCTCGATTAACTGCTCGTGAGACAGCTCGATTAACTACTCGTGAGACAGCTCGTTTAACTACTCGCGAGACAGCTCGATTAACTACTCGTGAGATAGCTCGTTTAACTACTCGCGAGACAGCTCTATAACTACTCGTGAGACAGCTCGATTAACTACTCGCGAGACAGCTCGTTTAACTACTCGTGAGACAGCTCGATTAACTACTCGCGAGCTTCACGAGCCGAGTAAGCTCGCGAGCTTCTCGAGCCGAGCACCCCCAAGCTCGAGCTCGGCTCGACAAAAAGCTCGAGCTCGTTTAGCGAGCTCGAGCTCGACTCGTTTACGAGTCGAGTCACGTTCGAGCGAGTTTTTTTCGAGTCGATCTCCGAGTATCTCACGAGTAGCTTGGCTCTTTTACAGCCCTAAGTGTAAGCATTCAGAGCTCATTTATATATCGTGGGTTTTGAATTATCCAGCATTTTATTATCATGCTAAGTAAACATAGGATATAATTGAATAATTTATTAATCCATCATTATCCATCAAATAAACACAAGGTCATACAATACACGACTGTTTCTTTAGACAATTTAAAATACAAAGTAATTCTAAGTAGAATACATTAATATTTTTGGTCCGCTAGTATAAAGTATAAAGGGCCGGGGTAGTTTTTAATTTCGTAGATAAAGTGGTAGTAATTTATTCCAAAAAGTTTTAGAATGGTGGGATTTCCACGAGACATATTGAAGGTTTCAATCTTTTTTTTTTCCCGTGGAATTCTCGCAAGAAAAAAGCTTGAAATTGTGAACAACTATAACAATTTCAAGATATTATTGTGTGAATATTAATTTATGAGAGTTTATTATTATTATTATTATTATTATTATTATTATTATTATTTATTTATTTGCCTTTCTCACTCAAAATCCTGACCATTATTTGCCGAAACCCCTCAAATTTGGGGGGTTTTCAAATTAGGGGGAAAAAGAAAAAAAAAGGTTAGAATGACTGAAATTGCATTTTATTAAATAACAAAAAATATGACTCCCCCATTAATTACACGGGTACTGAAAGTAATCTCCGAACTAACTTCAATTAGAGTATTTACGATTACATTCAACTCGATTTGAGTTAAAATTAAGTCATACACAGTGAAAATTTAAAAATGTATATTTTTTCTAGTTAAAAAATATCTGTGAGATTGAAAGGTACAATTTTGAGTAACGGTAATCTAAATCAAAATTTTCTAGTTTGATTAATACATAAATCAAATTACCACTGGTTATCGAAAACAAAGCAATTAAAATAGTATTATTTGATCCCGTTATGAGTTGAGTTAATTTTTTTCGTATATATATTATATTAAATTACATCTAAGTATTACTGAATTGGGTTTAACTATATAAAATAGATGTAATTAATCGATTAAATTGGATAGTGCAGAGTCGGATATTTTCAGATATATTTGAAAGCGGCGGAAATTTTATAAGGAAACTTTCCAAACCAAACCATTCACATCTATGAATCAAATCTAATTTCCATATATATTCTTGTGAAGCGCTTATATAAACCTGCAATACTCATTCTTGTGCAAATCATTCTTACTATTTGATAGGAACTCAAGCATTAATTCGATTCATCAAGTGCAATGGTTGTAGTTAGGCAGGTTTGGCAAAACAATCTGGTCGAAGAATTCCGTCTAATTCAACGATGCGCCGATGAATTCCGTTTCGTATCAATGGATACAGAATTCCCAGGCACCGTGTTCAGTCTCGACTTGCCCAAACACGCCTTCTCCTCCCTCTCCCCCGCCCACCACTACTCGCAGATGAAAGAAAATGTCGACGCCCTCAACATAATCCAACTCGGCCTCACCCTCTCCGACTCCAATGGAAATCTCCCGCGCTTGGGCACCCGATTTCAGCAGGTGTGGGAATTCAATTTCTGCGACTTCGACGCCGACCGCGACCTCTGCAACCGGGACTCCATCTCTCTACTCCGGAGCCAGGGCATCGACTTCTCCAAGAACAAGCGAAGGGGCATCCACTCGCGGGACTTCGCCTGGTGTTTCCTAAAATCCAAACTCGGGCCGAGATCAACGGGCCGGGCTTGGGTCACTTTCCACGGGCTCTACGATTTCGGGTTCCTCGTCAAGATTCTCACGGGGAAGCCACTGCCCCACAGTTTGAGGGATTTCATGATGCTGCTGCGGTTTTATTTTGGGGCGCAGGTCTACGATTTGAAGCCCATTGCACACGCGTTCGGGCACCGCGGCGGGCTTGAGAAGCTGGCGACCAGTTTGGGTTTGGGCCGGGCTGCCGGGAAGAGCCATCAGGCGGGCTCGGATAGTCTGCTTACGATGCATGCTTTCTTGCGACTGGTGATGAAGAATTGTAATGTGGTGCTGCGTTTCAATTACATTCTGTATGGATTGACATGTAAAATTTGAGATGGATGTTTTATTCCAATCATGCACATTATGTATGAAATTAAAGCTACTGTTTATATGTTAATCAAACTAGCAGAATTTGGTGTATTTATGTTTTTGAAATAATGACTGCTGGAGTGGTTCCCATCCTCACACAGTTATGCAAACAATTTTATCTGATATTATTTAAAAAATAAAATAATATTGTAATAATCAACAAATAAATCCAATTTTTAACACAAGCTTCAAATATTAAAAGACGTGCAGTTAAGCACATGATAACACCATAAGAGAATTCCCTTCCGAATTAAATTATAAGGGATATGTAAAACTGACAATAAATTTATTTCTTCTCATAGGTCTATTAATTAAGTGCAAAGCAAAGCAAATTAAAAAAGGCAAGTCTTGGATAGAATCGTAATGCAAAGCAGAGCAACACAAAAGAGTAGGTAATTGTAATTCAATCTCCCCAGACAACCAAATTGCTTCTGATTTTCAATTCTTTAAGCCTCAGTCAGATATATATTTACCCACATTTGGATCATGTTCAAAAGAGAAAACCAGTGCATATTCAATTCAAATGTTTTTACAGAAATATAACTGGATATTTTTCTTTTACAACAGGATCAAGAAAGCATAGAAAGAACACGTGGTAACAACATGAAGTACTCCTTTAGAAATGAGCATCATTGCATCAGATGGTGCGCTAAGAAGTTGCTCCACCTGAAACATTCAAGAAAGCATGGGATTAGATTGCTAGCATAATTCAAGAAAGCCCCATTTGAAATGAAATCCTTACATCAACAGGCTGTTTCCAGTTCTTTTGGATTCCTGGTAGGTGTGCCCTTCCCACAACTGCTACCACCGAATTATGCTCACGCGCTACTCTTAGTAACTTGGCCGACATATATCTATATGCCGCAAATTTAGAATGAATATAATCGAACAAGCAATATTATGAGGACAAGAAGCCTAGAATAGCATACTCATAAGTTGATTCAGAAGGATAAGAACACTAACTGGTCACGCTCATTCACCATTGTTTCCACAAAGCCAGGAAACTCCTTAGACTCGCTTACCACTTGATCGACAGATCGCTCATTATCTTCTTCAATTTCCTTTATCTACACAAAGGACCAACATCATGAAAAACTGAATTCCCCAGCTATACTGCTGATAACATCTTTCAGTCTTATAAGGTTAGGAAGCATACCATCTTGGTGGGATCTTGACAAGTTAATTCTTCTTCAACTGGATACGAGTGCATAAATTTTATCTTGAGAACATATTTGCAAGATGAGGCATGCAGAAGAGTAGGGGTGGCAGTTTTTGACATGACACGATAACACGAATTGCCAACCCTGCAAAAGAGTTCAGATTGATACAACAAAAAGAGCTTAAAAAATGAAGGGTTCAAACTAAATCTGTTGGAATTATTTTCTGCCTAATGGCAATGTTAATGAATGATGTACCTTGCTGCTCTTAATTAAATGGAAAATATTATTGTACAGAAAGCTCAATAGCAAAAGAACGAGTGGAACGCTTTTCAAAATACAAAAATGGTATGATTATGCAGGAAATGTGCCCAAATTAGACTTGTGTTACTTTTAATAGTAGAAACAAGAGGAAAAATAGCTTACTTCATCAGGCCGATCACCAAGTATAACCTTGGCACCATATTTCATTGCTTCCTCATATGCCACATGAAACTCTGCACCGTTCAGAGCTTCGAATGCACCAATCTAGAAAGAGAGACTACGGATGAGACTATCATGTTGCAAAATTTATTTATCCATTATTTGTTGAAGAACCCAAAAAGGTAATTCTCTTGTAAGTTAGCATCACTGAAAAATAGGATCATGACTTAGCAAGAAACCAGCAGTAAAGTATCCTAAAAATATATTGATTTTTCTACCACAAGTTGAGTTTACAGTTCTTAATCAAGACTCAAGAGCATAACAAAGAAACATTATCAGGGCCCGAATAAGGTATTATAAACTCAGAGACGAAGTGATCCAAGTAGGTCAAGTCAAGATCATTAGCTGCGGTTCAGAAAGTCGAAGAAACAGCAAAGCCCTACTCCCTGCCTGTTTTCTCCTGACACTGGTTCAGCTACAGAATAAATAGCAAGTAGAGGGAACTGAAGCATAACAGATATAAAAAGTTTAGTATCCGCATAGAGTATGTCCTTATAGTATCTATTCACTATCATGGAGTTGAAACTGAAGTTCACAAGAATTTGTTTTTGCTCGCAGAGACTAATGTGTGGTCATGCAAATCCGTTTCCCGGACTCATATGCATGCATATCTTAAAGAAGTGATGTAAGAACAGAATATGTGGTTCTACCGCTTACCATTTCAAGTTTATTTATGACTAATTGCTGCTACTACTAAATGCAATAAAAATAATTCTAGAGCAATAGAAAATAAATACAAATAAAGGCCAACCTTTAATTTTTCAGAAGGAAGAATCGCATCGCGACGACTGGGGCACAATTCTAAGAAAACAACCTGCAATAGGCACATAATTAAGCATAACATTCGCTATATCCGGCTAGTATAATATAATTTAATCAATCTAGCATGCCTTACAACTCAATAAAGAAAAGCACCTGTGGTTTCAAGAATCCAATCACAGCTTTAACTTGTTGGGCAGATTTCTGAAAATGAAACAACAATTAACTTAACCTGTTGTGTTCAAATAACGATTCCTGTCTGAACAATGCAATTCTCAGCATTAACCAAAAGAGGATTAAATAATTGAAAAAAACGAGCTCCTTCAACTCTAGAAATGACGTTGCACCAGAAATGTATAATATAATCATGAACAGTTGAAAAGAAAAATAACAGAAAGTTACCGCAGAAATATGATTGGTTCCGACCAAATAAACATCGCAGACGCCGCCGTCCGCAGCGGACTCGCACGTGAGCATCGCCGTATGCCTCGAGAGCTCCGGGGGCAGCACTTTCCTCTTATAAGTTTTGTTCCTGTCATTCCTCCTGCTCTGATTTTCAATCAGAGACTGGACGAAGATCTTACCCCTCTCTCCAACGAACACAAAATCATCGATTGCGGCGGAAGAGGAGTGTTTAGAGGGAATAGATCTGAACAGAGAACTGAAGCGAAATAACCGTTTCTGATAGGTGGCGGCGGCGGGGCTGACGGCGAAGAGAGCCACGAGGTGGTTGGCCGATTTGAGACGGTTTAATCCGTACATATTTGTGTACTTCCGATTTTGGATTTAATATTGAATAATGCCGAGATCAAATGTGTCAATTGTTATTCGAATTTTCAATCAAACTCTTAAAACTTGTTTGTGATCGTCAGAATCCCAGACAAAATCAAATAGATCCAAAAATCAGCTCCAAATTCGGATAAAATACGATAAAGTGGCAATTCTGTTAGTTGGGGAATTCTATCTATTTACTAAGTAAGCTTTTCTTTTCCCGCCCTACAAAAAAATGCAAAAGTAATTATTTTTAAGATTATTAAAATGTCATTTTTTTTACTTTAACACACTAACGGAGATCACGTGCATTGCACGTAATTTATAGGAGTTTTTACTAATTAAAAAATATTATAATATATAAAATTAAAAAAAAAATGAAAGTGTAAAATTTAAAGTTATGAACTATATTATAATTAGAAAATATTAATAAATATCTAATAATAATAAGAATATATTTATAATAACATTAAAATAAGGGTTAATTACCTTAAAATACACAAACAAGTGCTAAGTTCATGTTATTAAAATTACATTTTTAAAATGTGTGAAAAACAAAAACACCACAAAGTTTATGTATTTTAAGACAATTAACACTTAAAATAAATTCTTTTACCTTAAAATAATAATAAAAATATATATGTAATCTATCATTGTGTTAAATTATATGTTGAATATTATATATATATATATATATATTATAGAGGTAATTTTTCATAAGGCCTAAAGTAACACGACCCAATAGACATGGGGTCGAACAATACGATCTCGAGCACGAGGTCGAATGTAAATAAGGAATGTAAAATCGAGGAGGTCTCAGATAAACATCCGCAAGGAAGGGAGACTGAGTCAAAGTTCTAGAAGAGACCCAGTCAAAACCTTTCAACGGATAAGGCTGGACCTGCTCTCAATAAAAATAACCCCGAAAATGGGGGAAATCGGTTGAAAGCTTCTTATAAAGGACTTGATCGATCACAACCAAGGGAGGGGCGAACACCCACATCCAACTTCAACTTTTGACCTCTACTGTAGAGGCCTCCTTTTTGAAGGCCCAGAACCCAGGCCCATATTCATCCGAGTTCGAGAGTTCGGGAGATCGGGAGGTCGGGAGGTCGAGAGGTCGAAGGCTCTATAGCCGAAGTCAAGGGATCGAGGGGCAGAAGTCAAGATCAGGCAGAATTCAAACTGGACGATCGGGTCAAAGTCCGTTACAGATAAGGGGAAGACTCTTTCAAAAACCTTAAAAGGGATAAATGTTATCCCCAAAATATCGGAAAGGGGGTTGGAAGCTCTCTATATATATCATTAAATGAAGCCTTGACAGGGGATATATGAAAAACAGCAGAAACATACTAGAACTAGATTGCATCACCCTCTTCAACTCAATAGCTTTATTTAATTTAATCGTTTTCTTCAATTCGTCCGTTTTTCCCAATCTCAATTCTGACTTGAGCGTCGGAGTCCGTTCAATCGTCAACCCCCTGAGGGTCCTTCAGCTTCACGATTTTGTCTTTGTTTTGTAGATCCTCGGAGCCCGGATCCAAATGAAATTAATTGCAGAATTTTGGTTCTACAATTTAGCGCCCACCGTGGGGCTCCGATTGATACTATAAGGTAAAAGACTCCTTTTCCGGCAACGAGCGACAAAGATTGAGGGGCGCGGGAGTCCTCTCTTCTTTGGGAATAGTCTTCCCGTTCACGGCGCTGGAGCTCTCTAAAAAACGGCGATTGGGTGTCCTGCTCTGCGGCGACGTGAAATGGAGTTCAGAATCGTTACCACATCGACTGACCTGTGCCGACCCCAGGGCTCTTGAGTTCAAATAAAACTGAGGTACACTGTTGATTTCGTGACTAAATCAAGGTATGTCCTTCGTTTAATCAATTTTAGCTGTTTAATGGCATGTATTAAAATTGTAGCAAGATTAGAAGATTACTCCAACAATATCGGAAAAAGGGAATCAACTAAGCTTGAATAAAAATAACTCAGATAATTTGCCTCCCCGATGATGATCGGAAAAGGAGAGTAGACGAAGATCCTATCTGTTATTATGTGCTGCAAAAATTTAGTATTTGGATGCCCTGTTCCATCTTTTGCATGTTTTGTATTATGTGATAATGATTATCTCCCAGAGGCAGCCCTTAGATTAGTCACGTGTTCTTGTTTTGGTGATTGAGATGTCATGGAATCATATGACTCGTCTGTCTAATCACTGTTGCTCCAGTGCACCTACTTCTTATGTTAAATAGCAGGAATTTGAATAAGAATTGCTATAAAATTGCTGCTCTGAAATAGGGTTAAAAAGGTTTAATATGCTTAAGCTACTGTAATCTGTGCATAATTTATGTGAAAGGGCATAATGAGATTAACAAAACTGTTATTTGTGCCCTGCCATCTCTTAATGCAAATTCTGACTGAATGTTGTTGCTTAAATCAGATGTATCCCTTAGCAGGCTTGAGTTGCCCTGAGTTTGTGACTAAAACCCTAAAATACACTTTTGTGTCGAAAACCTACTACTTTACTATATCTACTCCTCTAGTCTGCCATATTGTTGTTACATTAGTGGTGATATGGTTTAGTGGTGCTGTGTTTTTAGTAAAGAGTTGCTATAAACCTGCTACATTCGTTCAGTGAAAAAAAGGGGGGGTGCTGATAAACTCTTGATTTTTATATAATTCATTCTAGTTTGAGGTCTAGTTTGATGGGAGTTCATGTGCATTGCATGCGTTTATTGAGAAGTTGCGCATAGTTTTTCATATTTTATGCAGTGTCACGTATTTGCTCATTTTGAAGGGATTTGATGCCATTTATTTTATGAGACTCAATTGATCTTGAAAAGTACCTAAGAAGATAGAGGATCGAGTGAGGAGTGCGTTGCAACTTGAATCGGGTCAATCGGATGAGAAATGAGTGAGAACGGAGCAAAACGGCAAAGCGTATCGGGAGGCTGCAAAGGGCACGGACCGTGCTGCTGACAGCACGGACCGTGCCATGAAGCGAACATGTTTTCGGAGCCTCAGTACCAACGGCACAGTCCATGCTACTGACAGCACGGCCCGTGCCCCTTGTCGAGCCAACATTGGCGAGTTTTGTCATCCGGCACGGCCCGTGCCGTCTGTTTCCGAAAAATTAGTATTTTTCCTTGTTTGGACTCTGTATTTCCTCAACTATATAAGGCTTTGCTTTGTACGAAAATTCAATAACTTTTACCCTATAGAAGACAGCAGAGACAGCTTGGAACATCCAGAGAAGAGACAACAGAGAGATTGAAGAAGCACATCATAGACTAAGTTTTATTTTATGCTTTATTCTTTCCGGACTATCATGATAGCTATTTATTCGTATTTATTTTCCATGGATTTTGAATACGCTATGAGTAGCTAAACATCTATAGATCCTAGGGTTGTTGACTGTGTTTATGGATTTATGAATTGAAGTAATTTATTGTTCCTTTCTATTTCTTGTTTATGCACCCTGGATTTCTGTTGTCTTTTGTGAATGAATTGATCAGCATTTACAATTGTGGAGTTAATTTATTATTCACTCGTGAGAGGTTAATAGATTAACGGATTAGGATTGTATAACACGAGTCTGCTAGATCGAGAGATTGGTAGGTATCGTGAGAAGAATAAATTTGAGGTGCTAATTGGAGTTATCTAATCATTCGAGATCGAGAGATAAGAATTAGAATCTAATCTACTTTCATAACTTACTCGAGAGAGAGAATGTGATTAATTTAGTGATTCTCCTACAAAATTTAGAATTAAATTGGTTTAATAAATTATCTGAAATTCGATAAATTCATTTAGCATCAACACCCTAGGATCCGTCTTTCTATCTGTTGATCCAGTTATCTCTGTTTGCTTTATTTATTTTATTTCCAGCATTTTAGTTAATTAAAATCAAACTTTTAATTTGGTTCTCTAGATAAAGTAAAACAACTGAATTGGGTAATTAGCTGCTTTGCATTGTCAGTCTCTGTGGATACGACCTTGCTTCCATTGTTTTGCTATAAATTACCTCGTACACTTGCGAGTAGTATTTTAGGTGAAATAAAATACCGATCAGGTGCTATATGCTGAATCTGCTATTACTTGAAGACATATGCTGTAGTAGTTGTGTCTGTGAAGAATTGATTTAATTCTGCCTATTCTAAAAAATAATGTGTTCAAGCATTTTATGTGTGATTAAGCATGAAAGCCTGCTGTTAACTGTTGCTAGTTCCTCCTACTGCTCAGTTTTGTAATCTAAGTTAAGCATGACTCTTCACCACAAGTCTTAACTGCCTTCTACTCCTTATGGGCTTAATCTGCTATATCTATGTTTGATTAATCCACACCTGCAATCTGCAGAGGATCTGTTAAGTTTTCTTGTCGCTGCTCTAAAATGAGATTTATATACATCTCTTACTTGAGATAACAGTAATTTCTAATCTATGTTCAAGCATGACAGTGTATTCAAACACGAAAATGTGCCGCCTCACTTCCTGCAGGAGATCTACCCGTTAAAACTACCTGTTTTCTGCACTTAAAAACTTGTATGAAATGTGCTGCTATAACTATCTACATATCTTTGACTTGGATTAAGTTATCTCTAGTCTACTCTATCTAGAGGGTCTCCTGTTGCTGTTTGCTGCTCAAAAATGTCTTATATAAATTCTGAGTTGCTGCAAACAGGCTTTGAAATAGTGTTAATATGCTCAGAATTGATCTATTTACTAAGCATGCAAAATCTGTCGTTTACTTCTATGCTGCTAGCTATGTTTGCATATCTCTGATCTATTTTTGCAGCTATGAATGCTCTTTACCTGAATTAAATATGTATTGTTCATAAAGGTTCAAAATGCATATTTATGTTTGCAGTTATGAATGCTCTTTTGATTCTCCCCTTGTACAATTAATTTTTTTGAAGTATGTTGCTAATATACCTCATAAGGCATGTTAATTGGATAAAAATTCAGACATTAACCGACTTCTGAGACGCGGAATCATAAGGAAGAATAAGAGATTTACAAACATTATGCTCGAGACTCTAAGTAATTGTCTTCATATTGCATCATCTTCAATATGTTCAATCACGGGCTATTAGGTCGGACTTCATGAGCTTCGGATGTGTTAACCAGCCCTCCGTCATGATTTCAATCTTCTTTTTGTATCTGAAGCTTTGAACTCCTTACAAGCATGCTTTCAAGGCTTCGAGTTCTTTGCACATTTGCTTTCAAGGCTTCGAGTTACTTATGTGTCTGCTCTCAAGGCTTTGAACTCTTTACAAGCTTGTTCTCAAGGCTTTGAGCTCCCCTGGACTCGCCTTCGAGTCTGGAGCTCCCCAAGGCTTGCTCTCAAAGCCTCGAGCTCCCACAGACCTGCCTTCAGGTCAGGAGCTCCACGAGGTCTGCTTTCACGACTTCGAGCTCCCCCAGGACCTGCCTTCAGGTCTGGAGCTCCGCGAGGTCTGCTCTCATGACCTCAGAAGCTCTCTTAGGACCTGCCTTCAGGTTTGGAGCTCCGCAAGGTCTGCTCCTCGCAAGCTCCCCTAGGACCTGCCTTCAGGTCTGCAGCTCCGCGAGGCCTGCTCTCACGGCCTCAAAATCTTTTTAGGTCTGCTTTCAAGACCTTGACATCATTTCAGGCCTGCTCTCACGGCCTCAAAGTCTTTTTAGGTCTGCTTTTAAGACCTGGACGTCATTTCAGGCCTGCTCTCACGGTCTCAAATTCTTTTTTGGTCTGCTTTTAAGACCTTGACATCATTTCAGGCCTGCTCTCACGGCCTCAAAGTCTTTTTAGGTCTGCTTTCAAGACCTTGACGTCATTTCAGGCCTGCTCTCACGATCTCAAATTCTTTTTAGGTCTGCTTTCAAGACCTTGACATCATTTCAGGCCTGCTCTCGCGGCCTTCATTAGAGGCTTGCTCTCAGAGCGTCGAGCTCCCCCGGACCTGCCTTCAGGTCTGGAGCTCCATGAAGTCTTCTTTCAAAGTCATGAGCTTCGTTAGACCTGCCTTCAGGATTTGATGCTTCCCAACGCTTGCTCTCAAGGCCTTGAACTCATTTTTGAGTTTGCTTTCGAAACATAGAACTCTCTCGGAGTGAGAAGCGGCTTACACAGTGGTAGCTATGAAATATCTCCTAGTGTTGTCATCTCTCTATTTGAAAATGCCCCCATACCTTATCGACAAAACAATGAAGAACCACCAAACAAATGTTTTCTTTTGTTTGAATCTTATCTAGTTAAACGAAAGTAACGACACACCTATGTTTTAGTGTTTTACACATTTGAATGCCTTTTATTTTGGTGGGAAGAAACAAGAGGTGGGAAATGGAAAAGACAGAATGAAGTGGTGGAAATTAAATAGTGGTGGGTTTGCAGAAATGGAGGAGAGAGAATAAAGCTAAGGGGTGGAAATTGGAAGAAAGAAGGTGTGTGGTGGTGGTTTCACTAAGTCTTACCGATTCAACTATTCGATCGATGGGAAATTTTATGCTAGTGTTACATTAGGTCTACTGTAGCACATGGCACGCTACAATCTCACGCGTCATAAAATTTCTCTCAATCTACATAGTTCACTGACAATGTCAGGTGCTGCGCACTGCGCAGAAATCCGAGTATCAACCATTTACGAAGTCAACTGAAATTTTTAAAAATAAGAAATGCTCTATCTTTGGCTTTTTATCATCATAAACCTCCTTTCCGTTTTGTCAACGATTACACGCGTCTGGTGACTAGAGCAATAATTATTCTCCAAACAAAATTCTTACAATTTAATTTAGGCAAAAAAAGTGGGATTTAAATTTCTTGCAGCACCCTTTTTATTTATTGTAATTTACTATTAAATTTATTATTTTAATAATATTTATTATAAAAAAATTAATTATAATATAAATAATCATGTAGTCAATATTTATAAATAAAAGATATAAACTCTAACTATTATGAAATAACAATCATAATAATGAATTATTAATTGAAAATTTAAAATTGAATACTAAAAAATAATTATAAACACTAATTTGATGGGATGAAATCTTAGTTAACAATTTGTAAAATTAAACTAAAGTACAAAAAATAAAATTGAAGTAAAAAAATACAAAAAAAAAATCATAATTCAAAAGTGTAACCTGGAGTTAAAATACAAAGAATACAACATCAAATGTGTGTGTGTGTTTATGAGAGAGAGAGAGAGAGAGAGAGAGATAGTGAAGTTGGCATTAAACGGTCCACTAATTACAAGCACTATATATGTGTGTGTGAAGTTGTTGGCATTACACGGTCCACCAATTAACCATGGGAAAAACTTGCTACATTTTTTGTTACACCATCCTGCTAGTAATTACCAGCTGCTGCGAAATGATGTGTTGCGTAGCTATACCCAAAACTACATCTACCAACCTCGCCACTGATGAATCTGCTCTTCTTGATTTTAAAGCTCATATAATTAGTTCAAACCCATATCACAATATTCTTACAACAAATTGGAGCAATTCAAGCTCTGTGTGTAGCTGGTTTGGTGTGACTTGTGGTGTGCATCACCGTAGAGTGATCTCGTTGATTATTCCGGATATGGGTCTTTCAGGCACCATTTCACCGCAAGTAGGAAACCTCTCATTCCTTGCGGCGCTCGACCTTGGATTCAATAATTTGAGTGGAACTTTGCCTCTGGAGCTGGCTCTCCTCCATCGATTGAAGTTTATTTCCATCAAGTTTAACAACTTGGTAGGAGAGATTCCGTCGTGGTTGGGGTTTCTGCCTAGACTTGAGTACCTAAATCTGAGAAATAATAGCTTCACAGGTTGTGTACCCATGCAGCTCTCCAACCTTTCAAATCTACAGTTTCTTGAATTATCTTACAATCCACTAGATGAATATGGGATAATCCCAGAAGATTTGGGGAGGCTGCATAATCTGCAGGTGCTGAGCATGCAAGGCAATCGTCTTTCAGGTGTTATACCATCATCCATATTCAACATGTCTTCACTCAAAATTATAGCTTTCAGAGTAAATGAATTGAGAGGGAGTCTTCCAAATGAGTTGTGCAAAAATCTCCCATTTCTTGAAGAGCTTTACCTTGGTGATAATAAGCTGAGCGGTCAAATCCCATCAAATCTGTCTCAGTGTGGAACCCATCTTCGAATTCTGGGATTGTCTTACAACATGTTTAGTGGAGGGATTCCCCCAACAATTGAGGAGTTAACAACTCTTCAGATTTTAGAACTTGGGGGTAACAATTTAAACGGTATATATATATATTGCTCAAATTCTTCTGTATTTTTTCCATTGTATATTAATATAATACAATATATTGCTCAAATTCATTAGCAAATTTTTTACAGGAGTTGTTCCGCAGGAGATTGGCAATCTTCAGATCATGATCGCACTTGGTGTTGAAAGGAATGAATTTTCCGGTGGAGTGCCCACCAATATTTTCAATATTTCTTCGATGCAAACTCTATTTCTGTTCGATAATAAATTAGTTGGGGATATTCCAAGAGATATGAATAACCTTACATCGCTTAGAACCGTGGATATTTCGGATAACTACTTAACAGGTGCAATGTTTATGCAAGTGATCAGTAAACTATATATGTTATTTATAACTAATAAACTAAATTTTATAATTTATTTAATTAACTAATTATTAATCTCGATGGGTAGGTGTTTTGCCGAGAGAATTCGGCCAACTGGAGCATTTACGATTAGACTTCAACAGCGTGAGGGGAATAATTCCACCCGAGTTTTTCAACATCTCAACTCGACTTCGATCTCTCTCACTTGTTGGCAACTCTCTTTCAGGTGCTCTTCCGACAAATATGTGCAACGGCGGCTCACCCGTTCTCGAAGAACTCTTTCTTGGTCAAAATAACATAAATGGAGTGATACCGGATTCTCTCTCTAACTGCTCTCATCTCAACATACTCGCTCTTAGTGATAACAAATTCACCGGTTTTCGACCTCATATTTTTGGCAATCTACCATTTCTTCAAGCCTTGCAGCTGTTTCACAACGATATAAGGACTGAATCATCTTCTTTCATTACTTCGTTAACTAATTGCAGATCATTAACTCATTTAGCTTTTGGTGATAATCCTTTGTATGGCATCATACCAGCTTCTGTTGGCAACTTATCTTCCTCGCTTCAAACCCTCATGGCCTCCAATTGCAAACTCGAGGGCAACATTCCTCCTCATATCGGCAATTTAAGCAACTTGTCGGTACTAACATTGGCCGGCAATGACTTATCCGGTAATATTCCATCTACAATCAAACATTTGAATGAACTTCAAGGTGTAGATCTACACACCAACAATATCAGAGGTCCCATACCAGAGGGTATGTGTGGTTTAAATAGCTTGAACTTTCTATTTTTAGGCCAAAATAAATTATCAGGGCCAATACCTGAATGTTTAGGAAATGTAACAGCTTTGAGAGGTATTGATCTATCTTGGAACAAGCTTTCTTCAAACATACCAACAACCTTGTGGGGCCTCAAAGATTTGTTGCAGCTAGACTTGTCCAAAAATTATTTGACTGGACCGTTACCTGTCCAGATACAAAATTTAAGGGCAGCCATCTATATAAATCTGTCCATGAATCAGTTGTCCGAGTCAATTCCTAGCACCATTGGGAATTTACAAAACTTGGTCAATCTGTCATTGGCACGAAATAGACTGCAAGGCTCTATTCCGGAATCAATGGGAAGCATGCTCAGTTTGGTATCTCTCGACTTTTCTAATAATAAACTCTCTGGTTTCATCCCGAAATCTTTGGAGGCCCTTGGGTACCTCAAGTACTTGAACCTTTCTTTCAATGATTTAAGTGGAGAAATCCCCACGGGTGGCCCTTTCAAAAACCTCACTATTGAGTGTTTTCAGTTTAATGAGGCACTATGTGGAGCTCCAAGGTTCAATGTCCCACCTTGCAGTGCTGTTTCCCATCACACATCAAAAAGGAAGAAGGTGGAATATGCTTTGTTCATTGTTCCTGGGGTAGTGCTGCTTATTGTGATTGTTCCTTTGGCCATTATCTTCACAAGATGTAGAAGAAAAGAAAACAGAGCAGGTGGAGTTGATGAATTGCCATCTATTCTACAAGAAAGAATTTCATACTACCAAATCTTGCAGGCAACTCAACGATTTGATGAAAGCAATTTACTAGGCCTTGGGAGTTTTGGCTCTGTTTACAGAGGAATTCTTAAAGATGGGGAGACTATTGCTGTGAAGGTGTTCAATTTGCAATCAGAAGCTGTTTCACGGAGCTTTGATGTTGAATGTGAGGTACTGCGCAATACTCGCCACAGAAATCTGATCAAAGTGATAGGCAGTTGCTCCAACTTAGATTTCAAGGCATTAGTACTTGAATATATGCCCAATGGAAACCTTGACCAATGGTTATATTCTCACAACTATTGCCTGGATGTCTTGCAAAGATTGAACATTATGATTGATGTGGCATCAGCGTTGGAGTATCTTCATCATGGCTGTTCGATGCCCATTGTTCACTGTGACTTGAAGCCTAGCAATGTGTTGTTAGATGATGAGATGGTTAGCCACGTAAGTGATTTCGGCATAGCAAAACTATTCACCAACGAGGAAAGCAACATCATAACCAACACCTTAGCAACACTTGGTTACATTGCACCAGGTAATCAATC
This sequence comes from Perilla frutescens, assembly GCA_026008535.1. Taxonomy (NCBI): domain Eukaryota; kingdom Viridiplantae; phylum Streptophyta; class Magnoliopsida; order Lamiales; family Lamiaceae; genus Perilla; species Perilla frutescens. The sequence continues at coordinate 14,558,102 of BRKX01000007.1, read as the reverse complement.
GTCTCCCTTTCCTACTGAACTATAATATATCAATTTACTTTCCTTCTCCTATGTAATAATAATATTTGTACTGTTGTAGAATATGGTCTGCAAGGGGTAGTGTCTACAAAGTGTGATGTGTATAGTTATGGAATCATGTTGATGGAAACCTTCACCAGAAAGAGGCCGAGTGATGATATGTTTGCTGGTGATTTAAGCTTAAGGAGTTGGGTCGAAAACTCATTTCCAGAGTCATCAGATCAAGTTATAGATGTCAATTTATTGAACCCTGAGGAAAGGAACTTGGAAAAGAAGGTGGAATGTGTATCATCTGTACTGAAGCTGGGGTTGAAATGCACTTCAGAATTTTCTGGGGAAAGGATAAATATGAAAGAAGCTCTAGCAGAGCTGCATAAAATCAAACATCAATTTTCACATTGAAACCTCATGACATCTGTGTAAGGGCTAAGAACTAATTGCAAAATTCAATTTTCTCCTGAATTAGCTGATTATTTCTCTCATCACATGCTGACTAACTTGTTTTTTTTTTTCAGCTTTTTATACAAGATTTTAGAACTGGAGCAGAAGATACTTGCTACGATGAAGGAAACTTACTGAGAATCCTGTAGATTTGAAATAAGAACTTGATTAAAGAAGTGTTTTATAGTTGCATAACTGTTTCTTCTGCTTCTTGATTTTTCCAATTAATGTAAAATTTGTTTAATTAATACATTATCTAGTATTTCCTATAGCCCAATACAATTTTAATTTGTTTACGAGAAACAAATAAAACTAGCTTGTCCAGTTAAGTAGTCTTGTATTCCAAGATTTTGCATGCCATGAAGATGATAATTTGCTTGGGCTTCTTTTTGTGCATGTTTTTATGATGGGATGTGATTCATGTGAAAAGAAGAGGATTTCTTCTTTTCTTTTCTTTTTTTTGATGTTGAGGGTAACCCGCAGCCGCTACCGTGGTGCGCACTGGACCCCGCTACCGTGGTGCGCACTGGGTAAACCCCGCCCCTGTGTAATAGCCTGCAAACCTACACAGGGGAGGTAAACCACACTTGGCAAGCCAGGTGTGACAGGCTCACACCTAGTGGTGTTGGTGGTGGGTCGAACTTGAGACCTTTGGCCTTAAGAAACATCACTCCACCACTAGGCCATTCCCAAAGGGACGAGGATTTCTTCTTTTGAAAATATGATTTTTTTACTGAAGCAGATTATCTGATTTTCATCCACCACAATAAAATGTGGTATTTATAGTTTTTTAAAAACAAAATTTGTGTTAAACCATCAAACAAGTCAAAATCCGTTAGATGAGACAAATATACCAAAACGGCCCAAAAATTGCCCCACCCGAGCTCCATCTCGCCAGGCGCGTAAAGCCCTCGCGCACGGCTTCACACGCCTATGCACATCCACGTTTTTTTTTAAACTTTTATTTTGTATCGAGCGCAGTGTATGAGCGCACGCGTTAATATCGGACGAGTACATTGTGCGAGATATCGTATAAAAATAAATAAATAAATTCAATTGAATTTTAGGGCTAATTCCATTTTAGGTTATATCTTTATTTAAAAAAATTAATTATCGAGCGCGTCGGCCGAGTGTACTGCGCAAGAAGTCGGATAAAAAGTTAAATTAATTCAATTTAATTTAATTTTAGAATTCACTGATTACATTTTAAGGTATATATATTTATTTAAAAAATTAAATATTGATCGTAGTTCACGAGTCCCACATGTTCGCTTCGGGCTAGTACACTACGCGAGACGCTAGATAAAAAAAATGATGTGTGTGTGTGTAAAAAAAAGAATTAAAAATTAAAAAAAAAAACACCGGAAATAAAAAGGAAAAAGGGAAGAAGGGATGACTAAAAAAAAAAGGGGTGCACTCCTGTGAGACCGTCTAACGGATACCCTTACGTTAGACGGATATTATTTGAACCACAAAGTGGTCCCTCTCCTTTTCCCTTTTCTTTTTGACAAAAACTTGTATGAGATTGTCTAACGGATCTCTTACGTTAGACGGGTCAAATAATATCCAAACTCACTCAAAAACCCGCCCAACCACCCCCATACAGCTGGGTTGTGATGATTTTTAAAAAAGTTAAAAATTCGGGCGCCCACATCAAGCCCAATGTTGTGTTTGTATCATTTGTGTATTTGGGCAATAATATCCATGCCCTGCGCACATGCAACGTATCTTTTTTCCTTTTTGTTTTTTGTTTTTTGCTTTTTCTTTTTTTCTTGTTGTTTTTTTTATATTTTTTAAATCATTATTTTAATTTTTTTTTCCGGCTCGGTGGCTGTTGCGGCTTGTTGCCCGCTTCCTTTTTTTTTTTCTTTTTTCTTCTTATTTTTTTTCTTTTTTTCTTTCTTCTCATTTTTGTTCGTTTCTTTTTGTTCTTTCTTTTCTCCTTTTGTTTTAATAATTATTATATATCAAGCGCAATACACAAGTTCACGCGTTAGCGTTGGGTGAGATGTCGAATAAAAAATGATAAATTAATTCAATTTAATTTTAAGGTTATATATTTATTTCAAAAAAATTAATTCTCGAGAGATTGCACTGCGCGAGATGCCGGATAATAAAATACATTTTATTTAAAAAATTAAATTAATTCAATTCAATTTCAGTGTTCACTAATTCTATTTTAGGATATACATTTGTTTTTAAGAATTTTTTTTTTCTGGAGGTTGACTAATTATTAAGAAAAAAAAGAAGTATCATTAAATATAAGGTAAAGTATCATTATCTATGATATGAAGTATCAGTAGCTCTGAGGTTAATTAAACATTAATTATCAAACCAATAACAAGATGTATGAGTAACATTAGCTATGAAATGAAGTATCATTAACTATGAAGTTAAGTATCATTATATATAAATTTGACAAAATATCATTAACTATTAAGTGAAGTAACATTAGATATATATCTGGTGAAGTATCATTAACTGTGTGTGAAGTATCATTAATTAGGGATGAAGTATCATTAACTCGGAAGTGGAGTATAATATGATATTATTGATGATTAAACATTAATTATCAAATGAAGAATATACAAATATCATTAACTCAAGTATCATTATTTATGAGGTGAAGTATCACTAATTAGAAAGAAAAGTATCACTAATTGCAGAAGAAAGTATCACTAATTAGAAAGAAAAGTATCACTAATTGCAGAAGAAAGTATCACTAATTGTAGAAGAAAGTATCACAAAAGTATCACTAATTGCAGAAGAAAGTATCACTAATTGCAGAAGAAAGTATCACTAATTAGAAAGGAAAATATCACTAATTAGAAAGAAAAGTATCACTAATTGCAGAAGAAAGTATCACTAATTAGAAGAAAAGTATCACTAATTGTAGAAGAAAGTATCACTATTAGTGATGCTTCATTTTTTATTACTAGTGATACTTACTTCATAATTAATGATACTTCTTTGTTGTTAATTTAATAATTAATGCTTAATCATCAGTAATTTTCATTTTAATGAAAATATAACTTTTATCTTGTGAAGTATCATTAACATTGATGTGAAGTATCATTAATAAAATCATTACAAAAAAACACACAACTTCTAATTTTTCGTAGTGAAGCGTAAATTGGAGCTGAAAAAAAAATTATAAAAAAAAAATAAAAAAAGTGTATAGATGTGCTGCCAAAAAAAAAGATAAGAAAAAAAGGGGTCCATACGTGTTAGGGAGTGGGGGTGAAGCTGGCGAAACGAGAAAAAAAAAAGATGAAAATGTCCAACGTGTTAGAGAAAGGGAGAGGGGGTGGGGGTGGGGTGGGGCTGCGAGAAAAAAAAAAAGAAAAGAGAGATAAAAGGGCCAGCGAGAGGGAGTTGGGCTGGGGGTGGGGTGGGGTTGGGATGGGACTGCCGAAACAAACAAAAAAAAAAAAAATAGATCCGGGTCGGATTAGGATCCGTCTAACGGAAGCGACCCGTTAGACCGTCCTACAGGAGTGTGCCTCTTTCTTTTTTATTTTTTTTAATGTCCCCTCTTCCCTCTTTTCTTTAATATTCAATTTTTAATTTTTTTTTACTTTTTTTTTCTTTTTTCGGCAGTTTTCTGCCCACCCCCACCCCACCCTACCCTACCCTACCCTACCCTACCCCCACTCTCTCTCTAACACAAATTGACGCATGGTTTTTTTTTTCTTCAGCAAAAACTGCCCCCACCCCCACCCCCTCTCTCTAACACAAAACTGACACACAACTCAACACTTTTTTTTCCGACTCCAATTCACGCTTCACTACGAAGAGTTAGAAGTTGTGTGTTTTTTATAATGATTTTATTAATAATATTTCATCCATAATTAATGATATTTCATCAATAATTAGTGATACTTCACATCAATGTTAATGATACTTTAAAATAAAAATTACCGATGATTAAGTATTAATTATTAAATTAACAACAAAGAAGTATCATTAATTATGAAGTAAGTATTACTAGTAATAAAGATTGAAGCATCACTAATAGTGATACTTTCTTCTGCAATTAGTGATACTTTTTTTTCTAATTAGTGATACTTTTTTCTGCAATTAGTTATACTTTTGTGATACTTTCTTCTGCAATTAGTGATACTTTTCTTCTAATTAGTGATATTTTCTTCTGCAATTAGTGATACTTTTCTTTGTAATTAGTGATACCTTCTTCTGCAATTAGTGATACTTTTCTTCAATTAGTGATACTTTCTTCTGTAATTAGTGATACTTTTCTTCTAATTAGTGATACTTTCTTCTGTAATTAGTGATACTTTTCTTCAATTAGTGATACTTTCTTCTGCAATTAGTGATACTTTTTTCCATAGTAATGAGACTCCACTTCACCCCATAAATAATGATACTCATATGTGAGTTAATAATACTTCACCTCATAAATAATGATACTTTGATTAATTAATGATACTTCTTTTTTTGGCACAATAATTAGTCAACCGTCAGGAAAATATATATATATTTTTTAAAAATAAATGTATATCCTGAGAAGACTATATTATAATTATTAAATAAAAAGAAAAAAAACAAGACCAAGAAAGAAAAAAGGAAAGAAGAAATAAGAAAAAAAAAGAAGAAGAAAGTGAAAAAGAGATGAAAGAAACAAACAAGAAGAAAAAAGAAGAAAAAAAGAAGAAAGGCTGCCAGCCGCAGCAAAAAAAAAAATTCAGCAGCAGGTGCGTGAGCTACACCCGCGTGCAGCTCACGTGCATGCGCGTGGGGTGCGGGTCTGGGGCGGGTTTTGACCCTTCTAACGTAAGGGGATCCGTTAGATCCGTTATACGGTCTCATACAAATTTTTGTCAAAAGAAAATTAAGAAAGAAAATAAAAAATGAGGGACTACCTTACTGGGTCAAATAAGATCGGTCTAACGGCATATTTTTAAAACCCAACCATTTCGCAAACTTCTATAAAGTTATAGTCATATCTATCTCTTCTAACAATTTCATTGGTTTTGTTCGTTAACGAGAAAATTTTAATTTTGATTCCACAGGACACATCTCAGTCTGCTTTTAAAAAACTAGATTGCAAATTGTAATTATCTTCTCAGTCCGCTTTTAAAAAACTAGATCGTAATTATGTTACTCCGAATTTGTTGAGTGTTGGAAAAGTGCCTTACTTTATGTGAATATTGTGCTATTGCTTCATGTTGAAGCATATGTTTTCTCTTTCCTGTACATCCCTCACAAATCTGTGCAGATGTGTTGATTTTATTTGAATCTCAGAAGGGTGTATTAGCTTTGTCACTGCTTCAAACATGCTTTGTTGTTTTGAGAAGGTTACGAGTATGTAAAATCTTATTGCATAGGCCTCTGGTGTATTTGTTATCATAAACTAACAATGACATACGACCTTGTGGATAAAGGTAATAAATATGTCACGCCATCGTTTTATCCAATGATAGAGTTAGAGTTTTTTTAAGGACAACAACTTAGGCCGATTTGAAAAAGTGGACAAATTTATTGCGGGCCAAAATTTAAGGACATTAACATTTAAGTATTACATCAGTAGGTTAATTTTCAGCCCGAACGGGCTATGGAGGCCAATTTTCAGCCCGAATGGGCCGAAATTTTAGGACATTAACATTTAAGTGTTGCGTCCGTAGCCCGTTCGAGCTGAAAATTGGCCTACGGATGTAACACTTAAATGTTAATGTCCTCAAATTTCGGTCCGCAATAAATTTGTCCTCTTTTCCAAATCGGTCTAAGTTGTTGTCCTTAAAAAAACTCTAACTCTCCAATGATATTATCAGTGCATATATCATGGGACGTGGTTGCCTGTGAAGATGATGATATTAGAGCAAGTGGAGTAATGTATTTGGTAGAGGTTTGGTGGAGGTTGTGGTAATAAATGAAGACTATATTGTTACCTATAAATAGCTTGGGATACAGACCTGTTAGAAGAGACACCGAACGATTGACTACACATAAGTTATCTATTTGCACAAGAGCTCTAAAGTATTTAAGAGCCATATAGGTTTCGGTTGTCATTGTTAGGCTATAAATTAGTGTTCTAGTCAGAGTGTGTTGAATCTCTTTTCATACACTGTCAAAGGGTTCTCAAGAGAGAATACATGTGGGAACTAGATAGGTTGAAATCAAGGGTTCTCATAGTTCAATCCATCGAAAGAGGGTGTTCGGGTAGAAAGGGTTTACCAATCTGTTGTGTACGTGCTTTACATTGTACAGTTAACATTAAGTTTATTATAACGTTCGTGAATATTATAGTGAAAATTGTCTTACAATATTCTTGAACATTGTTCAGAACATTTGCAGACAGATACAATCACATGAGGTGTGCAATTTCAGTTGGGATTGGCGTAGGAAAAGTTTGAATGATTCCTATTATTAGGATGATACATTGCTACTCTAATTCCTTTAATTCACAAAGTTAATAGCTTCAACTAGAATTGAATTTGGACTATTTCGTACTGCATTTACTTCCATCTGTACACTTGTCTCCTCAAGAACTTGCTTCCTCAGAAGCTCGACCTCAGTAACTAAATCATCCATTCTAGAATTAGAAACTGCTGCTACTGGCCTTGTCATCTTCATCTCCATAGGCCATTGATAGCTAGTAGCAACCATCTCCTCGATAATCCTCAATGTTTCGGCTGCAGTCCAATTCACCAAACAACCTCTAGTTGAGGCATCCACAAGTCTATTTATGTTATTTGTGAGGCCACTGTAGAATTTTGTGATTTGTTGATCAGCACTGAACGTGTTGTGGGCATGTCCGGAGCAAGTCTCTATATCTCGCCCAGGCCTCATAAATTGATTTGTCACCCATCTGCGCAAACTGGGTGATCTTAGCAATGATCTTTTTGGCATTTGAAGGAGGGAAGTACTTGGCGAGGAATGCTTGACACATCCCATCCCAAGTGATGATAGAGCTCGATCAAGGCTCTTAAACCACTCATTTGCTCGATCCCTCAAGGAGAAACCAAACATCTTTATCCGAATTATGTCATCAGTGACACTATTTATCTTAATTGTATCACAAATATCCAAAAATACATCTAGGTGAGCATTTGGATTTTCTAGCCAACGCCTCAACATCTTGATTCTCATTGCTTGTCGTCGTCTCTTTCTCTTTTCTTCTTTGCTCTTTATTCCGTTGTCGATAAGGTCGATCGAGGGACGTGGGAACATGATCTACATGTGGTTGTGTAGACTTTGTTCTCATAAACTACCTGAAGTAATAAAGCACTGTTAGTAATAATATTAATGTAAAATCTAATTTAGTCCCTGACAACGGTGCTAAAAAGTTGATTCGCTATTTTGTATGTAATTAACTGCAACTAACATAGATCAATGCAATAAAGCTAGCAAATCGAGTATCGTACCCACAGGGACTGCAATCATGACTAACACCAAGTACTAAGATAATAGATTCTTATTATCCAGGCTACCCAATTTCTTATGTGTACTATTCTTAGGTAAATAATTAAAATTAAACTACTTAACTCAATTATCAAATCGAATGCAAATTAAACAAGACTAAAAACGTGAACTATCAAATAATGAAACTAATTAATCCTAGAGAATGCAAACACATGAATCCATTATATATTAATTCAATTCTATCAACTTCCAAGTTTATAGTTGATTGGCAACTGTTGTTATAAAAAAACTCCACCAAGGGTAAAATATTTTCCCAGCTTGTGTTTCCATCCAACACAACTCATCGGAGCATGTCCTCCAGAATCTATATCGTTCTCTATGATTGGCCCATTTGTTTGAGGATGAAAAGCGGTACTGAAGTTCAGTTTCGTTCCCATTACTTCTTGAAGACTCTTCCAAAACCTTGATGTGAAACGAGTATCATGATCCGACATGATAGAAACTTGAATTCCGTGCAAACGAACAATTTCTTTTACATAAATCTGTGCTAATTTGCTTAATTTCGTTGTTGTTTCGATCGACATGAAGTGTGTTGATTTGGTCAATCGATCCACGATGACCTACACTGTTGAATTCCCTTTCACTGATCTCGCTAAGCCTACCACAAAATCCATCGTTATATGCTCTCATTTTCACTCTGGAATTTTCAACGACTGCAATAATTCCGAAGATCATTGATGTACGACTTTCACTTGTTGGCATGTTAAACATCTCTCTACAAATGCTGTTATCTCTCCTTTTATATTATCCACCAGAAATATTGTTTCAAGTCCTTTTATAGCTTTATGCTGCCTGGATGTGCGACATAAGGAGTATTATGAGTCTCTCTCATAATTTCCTACTTCAACGTGCCATCACTGGGAATGCATAGTCTGTCGTGGAACATTAAAGATCCGTCGTTAGCTTTCTTAAATTCTTTCCGTTCGCCCACTTTGACTATTTGTCTTATCTTCTCCAATCGTTCATCTTTTTGGTTGAGCTTCTATGATTTTTGACCGTAGTTCTGGTTTAGCTACTACTGCAACTATCACACTTGCTGTAGAGCTTGGTGAAAACGCCAACTCTAATTCCATATTTTCTATTTCTCTCACAAGTTCCTTCTTATCTGTGAGAAGATATTCCGGCACTCCTTGTTTATTTCTGCTCAATGCTTCGGTTACTACATTTGCTTTATGAGAAGATAGTGTATTGTGCAATCATAATCTTTCACTAACTCCAACCATTTTCTTTGTCTCGTATTAAGCTCTTTATATTCGAAGATATACTTCAAACTCTTATGGTCAGTGTAGATCTCGCATTTCACCCCATAAAGATAATGTCTCCAAATCTTGAGTGCATATATGACGGCGGCAAGCTCCAAATCGTGGGTTGGGTAGTTCAGTTCGTGAAGTCTTAATTGTCGCGAAGCATAAGCTATCACCTTCCCGTTTTGCATCAGCACGCATCCTAAACCCAATTTAGACGCGTCAGTGTATATCACAAATCCTTCCATTCCTTCTGACAAGGTTAAGATTGGTGCAATAGTTAATCTCGTCTTGAATTCCTGAAAAATGATGAGCAATGCTTCTATGAGTCATGTTTGTATAACAACTCCTGCCCCGTTCCCCCACGCCACGCACTGATCTCCAGGAGCGTTCCGGCGTCTCAGGATCGGGGCATGACATTTTTATTAATTGTATTTTCTAATATTTTTCTTAATTCTTGAGAAAATCTCAGTATATTTTATTAGGACGAAGAGTATAAATTATAATTATGAAAATATGTCATATGTCTTCGTTACAAAGAGGGTGGGCAAGGTAGAATGCCGAAGGAGTTGTGGCATGATAAATGTACGATCATGTTGTATTTGTGGAATTTCCGAATTCTTCAAGGTGCATCTTGGCAGTCAGTTTCAGAAATTAAAGAGGAACCATCGGAGTTTATATTTTCCCTAGAAGAACAAAATTGAGTTTATATCCATTTATAGTACTCAGAAGTTATCATTCTTGAAATTCAGTCAAGCAGTGATTAGATTTGTTGGAGTCGATATTGTTGTTCTAATCTGGGCTTCACTTCTCCTACAAATGCGCTCCCACTTAGCTATTCCTGGTATTTCCTGGTTGTGTGTGTTCCCCTATATTCACTTTCTAGCGCACAAAGATTAGATTAGATTAGATTCCAGTGGATAAACACACATTCTGTTCTGCCATGCACCTTCTTTTACTAAATAAATACTATCTATTTTTACTGATTGGCAATAAAAGATAAGAATTTCGCTTCGAGGGAGACGGTTAACTGACAGTTTGGGGGAAAAAAGATAGATCGGAATTTGCAGGCGCGGACATGTCGGGAGTTTGGAGATGGAGAAGATTGAGAGAGGTGGCATTGGAGACATCGAAGCAAGGTAAAGGTCGTTCGCAAAAGCGCGGTTTGGTGAATTGCTTGCACGCGGCTTCTTATGTGAAGCGGAGGGAATCCTTGATCGGAGTGCAGGCCAGATACAAGTGGGACCACGGCGGCGGCGGCGGCGATGAGGTCCGCCCCTCTACTAGGAGAATTAGGGCGGAGGCTAACTGCCCTCGTTGCTCCAAGCAAATGGATCTCCTCTTCACTAACCGCCCTAACCACCTCATTCCTCCCAATTCCGATGCACCCGATTCCAATTCCGATGCACCCGATGCTGCTAGGATTGCTTCCGATCCCAATAGCAAGAAAGATGGAGGTGGTGGTACCGATGGTGGAGGAGGGAATGTGAATGGGAATGGGAATGCTTTGCAGGCTGTCAATCTTTGCCCCAACTGTAAGACGGCGTATTACTTCCGGCCATTCAAGATGTCTCCCCTTCAGGGAAGTTTCATTGAGATTGGCAGGGTCAGAAGCAAGAACTCCAACTCTGACAAGAAGTTGGCTGATCCACAGGAATATGGCAAGCGTTTTCGACCCTCCTTCTGGGAGACCTTGAGGTCCTATGGCAGTGAGCCACCAGAAAACTGGCCCCCGCCCCCGCCCCCACCTTCATCAGGAAATGGGATTGCCGTTCATACCCCTCCCGGTCCACCCTTTGCGCCTGGTGTCAATGTCATTCGAGCTTCCGGCCCTGGAGGCAGTGGCAATCGCACTGGTGCTAACAATGGAGAGAAAACCACCTGGGGTGGGTCTAATCTTGGTAAAAAGTTCCCAACACCAAAGGAGATCTGCAAGGGACTAGACAAATTTGTCATTGGTCAGGAGCGTGCCAAAAAGGTACTTTTCTTATCATGAGTACTCTTGCAATTCGTGGGTTTTGCTTCTCACTTGATTTGATTCTACATTACCACTGAGCATCCCTATAACCATAGTTATTGTGCTAACTCCAGCATCAATACCCTTGTAGTGTTATCTAAAGTAATCGATCTAATTTGGTTCTGAAATAATTGAGCTTAATAAACATCTATTCATGTTATCTTATTTTCGGGATCCATATGGTCACTTTCATACAGTGAATGTTCCTCGTATGGTTTATGAGAACTTATCCATTAAATTTGCACCCGTCTTGTTTTTACATTGATCTAATTTTATTTTTGGTTTGATCTTTACAGAAAAGATTTTATTTTTTGTTTGATGTTAATATTGGCAGGTGCTTTCAGTGGCTGTGTACAACCACTACAAAAGAATCCATCATGCCTCCTTACCAAAGGGGTTAGTGATTATTATTGCCGTCTTTTTTATATTCTCATTTTTTTGGTACATAGGAGATTAGGAAAAAACGAAGTTAATGCTTGTAGAAGGGAACTTCTGTCCTTTCCGCTTAAAGTGCTCTTGTTTTCTGGACATGACCTCCAATGTCACTGAATTCCAGTCTCTAAGAATCCATGCCTCTCAACAAGTTTCTGAAGGCTTAGATGTCTTTCATTCTTAGAACATGTTAAAAGGTTCTATGTGGAACCTGTTACTTCCTTCAACAACTGAAGGGGGGAATAAAATATTTTAGAGTCACCTGCCAACTTATATGTCATCGGCAGAGAACAAGATTGATGGAAATCCAATTACAAATCTTGTGGCATGTACTAGGTCGGAAGGGGAACCATCCAGATTAGATGATGACGAAAATGTAGACTTGGAAAAAAGTAATGTGTTATTGATGGGCCCAACAGGCTCAGGTATGATTACTATGTACAAAAGCTTACACCTAACACTATTCTTTGGTTCAGTGTGAGTATAAGAGTGTCTTCAAAGTTCATACCTTTTTATCTCAAGTAAGTTGCTAAATTGGTTATTGCTGGTAATCAGGGAAAACGCTACTTGCAAAAACTCTTGCTCGTTTTGTCAATGTACCTTTTGTCATCGCGGATGCAACTACTTTGACGCAGGTTGGTGGTTAATTTTACATGTTAGCTTTTCCCCAGTATATCAACTGCATGTAGTTAGGTGGCACAAGAATGTGGTGGGACAGGGGTTTGTGTTTGACTGGGATCTTACCACATATCTTAAAAGCAATTTATCTTGAAAAATTAAGATGCATTTACATGCACGTCCTTCATGACAAATCACCAATAATGACAGAAATTTAAGAATTATCCACTTGTTTTATTCCTGAAATTAATACTATTCCTGTAGGACTGATGCTGCAAAGGAAGGTTTTTGGGTTTGTTTGTAGATTGCATGAAATTCAGATCTTAAGATCAATTGTGCCTTTTGATTTTGAAGAGCCTAATCTCAGTCTTGACCATACTCCTTGAAATCAATAATGCTGCTATAAATATTAACAAAACGGACAATGCAACTCGATATATAAATTGATTTACTCTTTGCTGTTGCATTTCACTTAATGTGACGAGGACTCAAAATGAATTACATGTTGTAAAAACATAACTCACCATCAATTTAGATGTAATTTCTCTTCATTAAGCTTTTGACGGAAGGATCCCTGAATCCAAGTTTATTGCAGTTTCTCACGTAGCATAAATTTCTCTGTAAAATGAACTTACTGCAAATTAAGTTAAAATTGAGCTTAGGAGACAGGTGGGTAAGGCATTGGCTGCAGGTTTTCACATGCAAAGTTGTGAGCTGGTGAGCCCTGATTGTGTGCTATCTCAACTAATTTTTACCTTATGATATCTTTGCAATAATAGTGTTGAAACCAAATTTCAATCGTCTTTTTGTAGGTTTAGTGATACAATTGACATGCTCACTGAGCTTGCATGCTGCCCAAAAGTGGCCTCTAGGAGTTTATTGCTTACTTTTCTCTTTATCCATGAACATTTTTCTAGAAGAGACTTATGAAGGATGCAAAGACTATGAGGTTTCAATTGAGCTATGTGTATTTTCTTAGAGTGTCTGTGTGTGTGTGTGTGTGATTTCTTATTTTATTTTTTATAATAATAATCTTTTGAGCCTTGGTATATTGGATCCTACTGGCTATTGTAATGCCCCAACCTCTATATGGGAAGATTCATCACATAATGACGCAAGCTTAATAGTTTTATATGAGGTAAAAATTAAAAGAATAAGCTAAATAAAGTAAAACCCTTAATTTAAATGAAAACGAGTAGCTTCTCGTTTAATTTATGCCTACCATGCTCAATCGTAAGCAACAATAACCATAAATATATAAGATAAAGGCCAGCAAGGTTAAGTGTACAGCCGCATGTACATTCTACTGCAAAATGAAATTTTAGATGACTATTACTGACCAATAAAATAAAATATTCTAATTCCTCAATTTATCTCTAAATAATTGCTTCTAGTTTCCCAAACTTCAAGAAATTTTCATCCATAAATTTGAATATTAAGTCTTAGATTCTTGGGTGTTTCTCCTAAGGAGTTGTGAATTAATTAGCGAAAATATTGACTCTTTCCTTTTTATTTTTATTTTCTCTTCTTTCTCTTGTCATTCTCTCCCAAATATCTAAAACTTAAGTATTTTGTTTTGCAGGCTGGGTATGTTGGTGAAGATGTTGAATCAATATTGTACAAATTACTTATGGTATTCCAATCATTTCTTCATTAAGTGCTTGCCGGTATTCAGATTATTCTAATCCAAGCCATGATGAGGACTTATTTACTTATGAGACATGCATGTTTTCGAGATTCCCACAAGGTCTACAAAAAGAATCTAGGAGTTGCCGTACGTATATAATTATGATCATTTATGTCTGTAACACAAAGCTTAAGAGGTGGGTTCACCTCTAATTTTCACTAAAAACTGAGGCTGCTAATGTTTTTCGTGGAAGATGTATAGAAAACAGCTGCTTTTTTTGTAAGAAAATAGAAGGAAAAGTAATTTATGTCTGCCTATACATATTTTCTGTGTAAAATATGGTGTATACACAGAGGTGTTTAGTACTGACCTTTTATTTTTATATATGGAACTGAATGAACATTAGTGGAGGATTGGCCGAAATTATAAAATAGTTTGTGATCGTATCTGTGATAGATTTCCATTTTCAGTTATATAACTTTCTGATCTTCTTTTTCATCATTGGTGGGGGAGGTATGAGAAGAGTTATATCTGCATTTTGAAGGAAAAGAGAGTCCATGTTTTCTTCACACTTGCCTATGATTGATGCTTAACTCTTTCTTGTTTCAAATTGACTTCAAATGATTGAGGCTTACTATTTCATTTTTCACATTTGCTTCAAGGCTGCTGAGTTTAATGTGCAAGCTGCACAACAGGGAATAGTCTACATTGACGAAGTTGATAAGATAACTAAGAAGGTTCTCATCTTTCCCGTGTTTTTCTTTGAGCTTCGTCTTATTTCTGAATGCAGTTCTAAGTATAATATTATCCTATCCTTTTGGTGCTATTAAGGCTGAGAGCTTGAACATCAGCAGAGATGTTTCCGGTGAAGGTGTTCAGCAGGCATTACTGAAAATGCTGGAAGGGACTGTGAGTAATAGTCCTCTGAGATGTGACATTGTTTTCTTTTCGTGATTATACATGACTCATTTTTAACCATTATGACTGCCTCTGGAAGAAATTATGCATGTCTTTTTTTTTTCTTTTTTCTTTTTTACTATTGGGGTATATATTGTGTTTGATTTCTCATGAGTCATGAATGCCTTCCATTTATATGGAGATCACTTCTTTGTATACAAATAATATACTATAAATCAACTAATCAAGTTCCAACAAAAAATAAATAAATATTGAGGGCACTTCAGCTAGCAAAATTTTCAATAGATCAGATGTATGTAAGTATTGGAACTAATATTCTTAAGTTAAAATATTTAATTAGGGGTAATTGGATGGTAAATCACAAGTTTTGACTGAATTTGCAAATTGAATGTAAAGTTTTGACTGAATTTGCAAATTGAATGCAAAGTTTCAAAATCACAATGTTAATCGCTACTATGATTCTTCACTATCATAACTCTTTCAAATTTCCAAGTCAATAATCTGCATTATTCTTGTACTTGAATGTAAACTCATACTTTTTTTTTATCACTTATGAACATCATCAATTATAGAATCCATTAAAATGTGTAAGTAGTTTAAAGTGAATAAGATTTCTTGTATAATATAATATTATTTGCAAATAGCAAAACAAAGTTCATGCTCATGTAATTGATTTCATAACTTGAGATGAGCGTTTCAATTCATATTTCTGACTTTGAATGACAGATAGTCAATGTTCCAGAAAAAGGAGCAAGGAAGCACCCTCGGGGTGATAACATTCAGGTAATGTGGTCCTAATGGTCTTGTATTTTTCCTAAATGTCTATTTGTTGATTTCTATGCTGGATCTTCTCCTTTTAAGTGAAGTGTGCATATGTAGTATCTAATCTGTAAAATGTGCATTCAAATAAAAGTATCAAGGAAAACTGTCTAAAACAGAAGAAAAGAAAAGAAGAAAATAAAACCACCGCTAGCCTTCTTATATTGCTTGCTAAACAAAAGCTGTGCCCTTTTGTTCCTCATCTTGTAGGCATCTTGTTCTCTGAAAATAGTGCTTCTAAGTTAGTAGGCATCTACTGTACAGGAACACTTAAGAAGCCACTAATACTCACATCTCTAGAATGTACTTCTGGAAATGCTAGCAGACCATCCAAAATCATTCTTTAACCATTCAACATCTGTTCCAATGGACTAATAAAACATGCATCTTCTATTGCTCCAGATAGATACTAAAGACATCCTATTCATATGTGGAGGAGCATTTATTGATTTAGAGAAAACCATTTCTGAAAGGTAATTTCCCTTATCCCTAGCTACTCAATCACCACAGAAAATACTCGTTTCAAACTGTGCTGCTAGTTGTGTTTGTTTGTACTTGACGATCTGAACAACATATCTAATTGTTTTTGCAGAAGACAGGACTCGTCAATTGGGTTTGGAGCTCCAGTGCGTGCTAACATGAGAACAGGTGGAGTGATTGATGCTGTTGTGACTTCATCCCTACTAGAATCTGTAAGAATACTGAAGTTGGGATATTGAAGATATATTGTTGGCTTGCCTGGAATAGTGAGAATTATAATAATTTTCTCTTAGCTGTATATGAAGTCTGAAGAGGTGAACTTTTCCAGGTCGAAAGTAGTGATCTTATAGCATATGGCCTAATTCCAGAATTTATTGGGCGTTTCCCCATTTTGGTCAGTCTGACAGCCCTCACAGAAGATCAACTTGTTCAGGTAATAACGGTTGCTCCATTTTACTATTTGCCTTTTCTTCTACTTATCTCATTCTGTGCATGTAACAATTTGTTAAGTCTGAATTAAAGAAGGTTATCATAAATATCATTAATGTAGCTAACATGCGTTTCTAGCAGATGAAGCGACCCAGCAGATTTTTTTTGGTTTCCGTAGGACTTGCAAAGTTGCAATGGTTTTCTTGAAAATGCCACTGCAATTCTGTTAGTTCAGTCAGCTGCTGATGTGTTCAATGAAATAAGGATATTAGTGTTGTATGTCTGGACTAATCACCTTTTAGTAATTGTGGAAACAGTTATGCTATCAATAATATAAGGAAGCGCTTAAGTAATAACGTATTAATTTTCCCCATTATATTTTTCTGTTCACCTCTTTATTTTCCTCCTCTAGCCCGCTTCTCTTTTCTCTCCCCCCCCTCCCCCCCTCCCCTCTTAATTTCACGTTTTGGTTAATTTACATGAAGTTCAAATGTCAAACTTCAATTTATTTAGAAAAGCAAGGAACTGGAAAACATCTGTCTCTGTATAAATCACTTTTACTACATTGTGTTATTTGTGCACACATGCATGCATATACGTTAAATATCTTTGTTTTACATATTTGACTAAAGCATCTCAGAGGCATGTTGTGTATTTTGGTTATATACTTATATGTTCTCTCCCGATATTTATTGATGTCTTCATTTCTTTTGCAGGTCTTGACAGAACCCAAAAATGCTCTTGGCAAGCAGTACAAGAAGTTATTTGACATGAATAATGTAAGCCCTTTTTATCCCTCTTTTCATGAAACTTGAGCTCATGTCCTTGATCCACTGAAAATTGTGGCATTGAAGGAAATGACTTGTTTAATATGCTTTACGGGATTTTTAGGTTCTTGTCACTTTTCTTTTCTTTTCTTTTATATACATTTTATCAGTGACTTGTTTAATATGCATAAATTTCAGGTTAAGTTACACTTTACCGAGAAAGCCCTACGGCTGATTGCCAATAAAGCAATGACAAAAAATACAGGTGCTAGAGGATTAAGAGCTATACTGGAAGGCCTCCTAACCGATGTTATGTATGAGGTAACCTGGTAATTTTGCATCTCCGGTCTAGCGATGAATGCCTTTCTTTTAACCTGTAGCCCATAAGCATTGCTTCTCCTGTTTAGATTCCAGATGCCAAGATTGGAGAAGATAGGGTAGATGCTGTTGTGGTCGACGAAGAGTCAATAGGAACGACAGACGTACCTGGTTGCGGGGGGAAATTACTTCGTGGTGATGGTGCTCTGGAGAGATACCGAGCAGAGGCCAGCACCAAAGATCGCATGGTATGATATAATTAATACACTCGTAGTAGATGATGCTTTCGATTGGCTTTTACCAACACTAGAGCGTGACTTGTGTTTCCAGGAAGGAAAAGCCGCGGCTGAAGCTGAGCTGCAGGAAGGTGAATTGGAAGTCGCGTCGAGAGCAATGAACATGTAGCGTTTTAGCTTGAAAGAAGGAACTTTGATTTATATTGTAATACTTATTTTTTCTTCACCATCTGTAGTTGTCAACTTCTCATCATACATAGGGTCAAGTTGATTGGGGATAGAAAATAAGAGGGATTACAGTAGCTAGGCGGTTCGACATAGATGCTTCAAAGGGAGTCTGTTGTACACTAAAATGGTGTTTACATTTTTGTAATTATTAATCAAAGAAATAGCTAATTTTACCATGCATTGTTTCACTTCAAGGTCAATCTTTATATTAGTGTATTGTATGAAAGATGTTAGGATTGTTCATCAATGGGCAATGAGTTGTGGTAATAAATGCCAAATCATGCAAGAAAGAGAGCAGCTTAAAACCAAACCAAGCAGTTATTCATCAGAATTTCCAAGAGGAGGTCTCTGCTTAATTGAAATGTCACAACCTACAACCAAAGCCCAAATAAAACAAGAGTTAAGGTTGAATTATGAGATAGTCTCAATCAAACTGGTAATGCTTGTCAACAGCTTCAGAGACATCCCAGGTGCAGCTCATGCCTTTGGGGAACACGACCAAATCGCCTGCCCCGATCTCAACCGCCTCCTTGGATCCATCGGGGTAGACTTTCACCTTTCCCTTCAACAGATAGCACGTCTCTTTGGCAGAGTATGTCCACGGGAAGTTGCTCGGAGGGCATCCCCACCTATTCGAGAAAAACCATCAAATTTGAACGAAGCACAACAAGAAAACGTAAGTTCTCCTTCAAGGCTTGTTATGTTCTTCTTGCTCTCATGACAAACCATCTATAAGTTAGAAAGCAAGTTAATTGATAGTAGAAAATATATATTGTAGCTCAGTTCATTTCTGAAAAATCTCTGTAGATCCCCTCTTCTTTTTATTTGAGTTTATAATTTTCATTTGCAGCTACTGTAGATTGGATAGCTTTACCACTAATTCAAAAGCCCAGCCTATGAAGTTGAAAAGGCTTGTTTAATTCTTACAATTTCAAGTCTCTGAAGATCAACAAAACAAATAGCTGCGATAAAACAATCATGCAGATTGCAGATATTTTATCCTACTTTACCATTCTAGGAGTAGGCAAGTATGATCTAGTGATCATTAAAACAATAATGCAATAAATAAACACACTGCAATCTCTGCAACAAATGGTCTGTAGAGAGAGAGAGAGACCATAGATATGGTTTTGACACAAAAAGCCAGCAGCCCTATCCTCAAAAACTCATCATCTCAATATTGAGCAACCATAATAAAGAAGATTGTGATTTTGTGAGCAGGCATGGATGGGAGGGGAATTGGATTATGAACTAGTTAACAATTAGATTTATACGTAAGAATTTGTAAACCCTAATCGAAAAGAGGAGATACGACACGATACTTACTTAGGCCAAGAGCGAACTCCGAGGTCGGAGAGTTTAGATTCGGGAGGATTTCTGACGATCTTAATTCCCAATTTCTCAGTTTCTTGTGTCGCCATCACAATTGTGGATTTTGATGAAGAAGAAGAAGAAGCTGGAGTGAAGAATAAACGGCTTGTTTTTGCTTTTGCTTTGAATGAGCAGAAAGGGGCGTGTTTGGCTGCGGGATTACTAATATTGTAAGTATAACTAATCCCAATCCCAATCCCGAGTGCTGCAGTTGCTGCCATGAATGATTGAATGATGACTGTTTGATTATATGTTTTCCTTTTTCCTTGCAAATGTTTCTTCTACCTCACTACAACACCACAACTCCACAATTCCTTCCTCTTTCTTACACACCACACATTTCTCCTCCAATCAATATTGGCCAAATAATATATATATTTTTTATTTATATTGATTTTTTTAGATTGAATTAAAAAAAGTTTTGCAATGGTTGGTGCTTGATCATTTCTTGGAATCATGCAACACACATAAGATGTGCATGTCCATAAATTCAAATATTTTCATTACGAGGAAGCCTTGGGCCAGATCGTCATACGAGTCAAAATTAATAAAACGGGTCAAAATTCAGATCCAAATACAATTAAACACCAACAAAATTACAAATATGTCATTGAACATCCATCTGTACAAACGGATTCCTTTTTTACATACTAATATCCACCACCAACATACAAACAAACAAGCAAAAAATTACAACCATCAAGTATCATTATTTCATTTGCCCTAACTAGTATGAAGAAAAGGTATGTATGCACATGACTATTCCTCATTGAATTGTTGTGACATAATCAATCTGCTAAGCTCTGCAAATAAGTTCGTAGCTCAACTTTTAGACTATATATCATGCCGTATCTCAATCAAGCGCCAAGAAATGGCGGTTTCAGTCATCACTTTTCCATCTCTCGATCACAACCTTTAATTGTTTATCCCGGCGCCTTACCTACAAATCTCAAAGGCATTAGAATCTTGTGGTCTTAGCTTTCTTTACTTTCAATTTGGTATACTAATCTCACAACCATTCATTCTTGTCTTCCTTAACTTCACATCCAAACTCCAAATTTGAAATTTAAACCATAGTTCAACAGCATAATTACCTCAACCAATGGCTTTTTTCCACGAAGCAACTCATCCACACTCTTGTCAGTCTGACAAGGCAATACAAAGTGGCAAAGATTTAGAATCTTATCATGTCTCCTCAAGCAATCACAAGTTATCATCTATTTCCACTATTATATCAAATTCAAAGCAGAAAACACAGGAACCTGAAAAATATCAAGCTGTACATTGATGTGTTGACACTAAGAAAAAAGCACAGAAAAAGGAGTATGATCAGTTAATTCAAGGATAGCTGAGAAATCCAGACAAAATTGATGATATATGCAGATAGCAGAATTGACGTGCATTAGGACGTAGTTGTCTCGGTTGCAAGCTAGTGTTGCTGATCTCTGCATAAGTATAAGCAAGGTGAAAACTACTATGTATCCTACAACAAAGCTCAGAATGTATGCCACAAGATTCAAGAATGGTACTTCAATTGTACAAATAGATAGTGGAAAATACTACAACAATATATTCACAATATTGTTCCATCCAGAAGCTTAATGACAAAAGGTAGACCAACTAACCCGATGTGCCACCCAGTAATGCCTTTCCCTCATTTCAATCAGAAAAGGAAATGTTGGAGCAGCTCTTCTCTCAAGAATGCTTTTCTTGGAATTTCGGGTCCTAGCTTCTTGATCACCCAAAATGACTGTTTCTAACCCTCCAATCTGCATGTATTTTAATAGCAGGAAAAAAAGAAAAACATAAATGCCAAGAAGTATTATTTTTTCCTGTGTCAAATATCCATTGACCAGTTTTAAATAATAAGCCGTAAACTTTACATCACATTTGAACATTAAATGGCCCTAAGAATTCCATGTTCTTGTGAAGTCACGCAGGATCAATGCTTCTGATTTTCACCCAATTTGACACATTTCATAAAGACTACAATAATATGATGAAAGGTATAATAACAGTGAACAAATTTTTCAGTAAGAAGTGTAAGATGTCGGATATTCTACATGAGAAAATATTATAGTCAACTACTTTTAGCTGCTAAAGTTGAAGAAACAAAAGTTAGGTCCAAGAGTAAATTCAAAGAAGCTCCACAAGACTTGATGAAAATTAATGGAAACATCCCCATAAGCATGATCAGATTTGTCTAGGCAGGGACAAATGGATAAATTCAAAATCCCTTGATTAAAGGCTAAACTGTAAAAGCTCCTTGCTTGAAGTTCATAAGTTTCAGTGCGAGTCTCTAAGGGGAAGTGTGCCTATCTTTCCTAACCAGCAGGCTCTGCCAAGAGGGGAGGCCCATCCATCCCAACCAACCCAAATGAGTGTGAAACCTTAAAACTGAGCAGCAAGCATACCTTTCCCACTAGGCTACACCTTGTTCTAATACAACAATACACGGTTATAGGAGTGAAGCTAGAAATCTATAGCAAAAAGAGGCCCCTTAACAACCAAACAATGTTTATACATATATTTCTATTTTGAACATCAGAATTATCTTAAATATAAGAAGAATTGCAGACTTGAAATCAGTTTTAGTTGCAGAATTTCCAGTTTGAGTTACATAGATGTTTAAGAAAGATCGGACAAAGAATACATTTATGCTTATATTGTAATGAAACAAATTGACACGAACCAAATCAGAAAGAGTGGGATTTTTTATAACATCCTCAAGCCGCTTGCCATGAGCACTACCGATAAGCATTACTCCTCTCTGTGCAATAGTGCGGCAAGCATTAACTTCAGCTTCTGTGCCAATCTCATCAACAATTATCACCTCAGGCATGTGATTTTCTACTGCCTCAATCATCACTTTGTGCTGCATGCGTGGTTCAGAAACTTGCAATCTCCGTGCCCTTCCAATTGCTGGATGGGGAATATCCCCATCACCTCCAATTTCATTGCTTGTATCAACAATAACCTAGCTGATTGGAAAAGTGAAGATAACACTTAATTGAAATTCAAATTATAAGAGGAATGGGATGCTCCACAAAGCCACTAAAGCACAAACCACTCTCTTATGATGCTCATCTGACAATACACGAGATATCCCTCGCATGACTGTAGTTTTTCCAACACCAGGCCTGCTGGAGTCAGATACGATCAATTACACAAGAAAAAAGTTTCTCGGATAGCAGCAAAAGGAAAACAAATTAGCTGCGATGCTACTTATGACTTCATGTGATTTCTTTTGGTTCTTTTGACCTAAAGTTTAATTTTTAGGAGATGAAAACAAGCATTCCATATATGAATAGCATACATACTTCTGAAAATGGCATCATGAGCAGTTGTTCCAAGGAGGATAATAATAAAGACACCGACTGTCCTTGAAGAGGACAGTGCTTCTGCATCGCTCTTTAGATTTCATAGCTTCTTTACGAATACTTTGCTATTAAATTTTACAAACATATAATCAATATGACAAATATAATGGCCCCCATCCGCTTCAAAGCAGGCTACTACCTCATCATCTCAGCACTAAAGAGAGATGATGAGGTACAAAGTAAGATAGACATGGTCCTATCATCTAAGCACTAGATGATCTTAAATGGGCCTTGATGAATGAACTCCAATTTGATGAGTAGCAGCCTCAGCCCATTCACGAGATATCAACCACATTATATTTATCAGATAATTTTTAAAGGTAATTTTTTTCCTTTTATAGAACTCATTCTCCGGTTCAGCGCACTCACTAACTTGAAAAATGCATTCTTTTATGTTCCAAACATCAAATGGCAAGAGATTTACTGATCAAGTAAAAAAAATAAAGTCAATTAAGATGCAAGATAATATGCTTGCTTGCCTTCCCAGAAACAAGATGCTTTTACCATACTCAAGCAAATCCCGGACCATGTCCATATTCTCTCTATGTGGCCGGCCCACTCTGCAAGTTAAACCAATAACTTTCCCACTCCTATTCCTGATAGCAGATATCCGGTGCAAAGTGCCAACAATTCCAGCTCTATTATCACCTCCAAGTTCTCCAATCACATTTTGAGCATGTTCCAGTTCTTCCATTGACACCTGCCAAAATTATCTTACTAATGAATTATCAGAAAAGATAGCCGTGAATCGAGTTTACGTCCTCAACTAATTGTTGATCACCTATTACTGAAAGTATACAGCAACATAAGACCTACCTCCATCTTCCTAAGGCACCGCCTGCCAAGATCACCAAAATAACATGCTTGTGGCGGCCGGCCCACATCCAATATCACCTATGACAATTGACACAGCAATATGAGAAAATTAATATGAAAAATAATTTAAATTGGTATGCCGAAGATGACATTAACAAGTAAATTCGACTAGCAATGGAAGGATTTTAAAGTTGGAAGCACATCAAATTAGAATACTGTAATTTGTACAAGTGCAATTCAGTATAATTCTCAAACGAATTTGCAAGTTGTTCATTCTCCTTAGCTGTTCTAACGGACTTGTATTCGTAATTCTCAATCTAAACCGGCATCACCATAGAGTTCTCATACATGGCAATGTCCAGTATATAACTTGTTATTACAGCATTAATAAAGTAGGATGAAATCAACAAATTTTAAGCATAGGAAAAGTCCCCTTGAGATATTTTGCATCAAGTGAAAATGGCAGATTGAAATTAAGAGTCACAAAAGTAAGGCACAAAGAGCAGCATACAACACCTCATACTGCCATAAATCCATACACCAGTTACAGAAATTATTGCAAGAATTTCACAGCTATCAAAAAGGCCATAGCAAGCATAATGATTAGGAATTTGAATTGACAAGTAGGGATTTAGAGCAGAAAAATGCAGAGTTGGTGTTCCTCAAAGCAGCCTATTTATTACCTCCAAAAGGTGATGGCGATTAGAGTCGCACAACAGATTGTGGCGCACATCATGTGGAAGAATCTGCATTCAGACGAAGAAAAGCGTGAAATACGAGCATGAAAAAGATAAGCAGAGAAATCAAATTAGCTCACCTGCAAGAGCGCATGGATATCGTGGTCATCTGCAGCCCCAAGAGTAAGAGGGTCCACAATCCTTGCACAACTGGTAACAAATCTGCTCCTGCTCGGAGAAATTGGCTGAGAGATTGAATTACGATGACGATGTAGTTGTATCGATAGACTTGTTAAACAAGCTGAAGCAGCCATCACTCACTCACAATATTCATTCATTTGATTTCCCAAATTTATTTATAAAGATTGCAATTTTATGTTTTTCTAGGTCCGTTTCGATAAAAGATTGTAATTTTATGGGTCATCAAGTTCAATTTGTTATTTTTTCAGGCCCTAATCAGAAAAACTAATTATTTTTTCACGTGAGAAAGATATCGATAAATGGCGATTTGGGCAAGAGTCAAATATCAGTTCCTTCCCGAAACAAACAACTCGAACTCGTAAGTTGCAGAGTTGAGTTGAATTGAAATTTGAAATTTGAAAATTGAGTTGCGATGAACGGCGGCAGTAGCAGTGGCAGAGACGTAGAAGAGAAGGGGTTGTTGTGGAAGCTGCCACCACTTAAATCCCATAAATTGGGGAAGCTGGGGCCTGGCTTCGGCGTCGGCGCCGGCTGCGGCGTTGGTTTTGCCTTGGGACTCCTTGGAGGTGTGTATGTATTAAACTATTAATTGTATAATAATGTATTTTCCGTTGAATTGGATTGATAAAAACTGTGAGTCTTTAGGTGCGGGGTTTGGACCAGGAATTCCTGGTTTGCAGGTAGGGTTTGGGATCGGAGTTGGATGCGGCGTTGGTGTGGGTTTTGGGTATGGAGTGGGGCGAGGGATCGCATACGATGACAATCGCAAATACTCTAATGTTTCCATTGCCAATGCTAAATGGGGGGCTTTTCCTGAAAAGTAAGTCTCTCATCAATTCCATTCCTTTCCATACCAATCACTCTTAATTTGCTTTAACTAATAACTACTACTATTCATCTCTGGATATTTAAAAAAAAAAATCTGTTTTTTCAATAAAAAAAATGAAGCTGTCCTAGACTAATATCTGATACTCATGGCTTTTAAGCATGAACTGATTTATTGTGAAAAATATGGCTTTTTTTCCTCATTTGTGATGATAACTATCGGTTTGAAATTTGAATCTAGAATACAATGGAAAAGTAGTCCCCAAGTGTTGGTGATGGTGATGAGCTTTTAAGCAATGAGCTAGTGAAGCTTGTGGTGCTGGAATAATATATAGTATTTTCGATGGTTGCTTTGTTTTGTGACTTGTTCAAATGATTTCGACCACATTTTATGTCTTACTTTTGAGATTGTTCTCACAATTTGCTTTGAGATTTTGAATTTGGGCGGTTTTATTTGCTCTGACTAGAGATTATGACTGACTAGTGACAGACAGAAGAACTTTTAAGCTATTTGATGCTAAGAGTTCAGAGTGGGAACAAGAAAATTCAATTCCGTATCTCACATCCCTTGGGTAACCTTTTTTAAGTTTACAGTCATTATCATCAGGCTTCTGAGCTCTTCAATATTTACCTAGAAATCTAATTTGCATCATCATTTCTAGAATTACATAGAAATCACACTGTCCCACGACTTATGCTTGATGAGTTTTTTCAGTGAAATCTAGGTTAATTAAGTTCTGAAACTGTAGTGTTGTTGTATTCACATCCTTGCTGAAATGTGCACAAACTTACTTGTGATTTGATAGAATTAAGGTCTTACTTTGCAAGAGATTATGTTAAAATAGAAAATGTATCTGCTCTCTTATCTAGGCAATCTGGGTTCATTCGGGAAATGTTAAAACCAAAAAAAGAAAAGAAAATATACTGTGTTTCAGCTGCTGGCAAGCTAGAAACCTTAAGTCTTAGTTTTCCTTTGTTCACTTACAAATAATCTGGCTGTTTATGGCAGGGATGAAATTGGCGCACTTGTTGACGAGCTAGTTCTGAATACGAAAGAGCTAATTCGAGCAACTTCCAAGGAGGTGAATAAGTGGAGAGGACACGGAGGTCGTTGAGT
Source organism: Perilla frutescens (assembly GCA_026008535.1). NCBI lineage: Eukaryota > Viridiplantae > Streptophyta > Magnoliopsida > Lamiales > Lamiaceae > Perilla > Perilla frutescens. The sequence goes on along the minus strand of BRKX01000007.1, from coordinate 14,531,683 downwards.
ATTTGCTAGATAGCACATCATTAGGTTGAAATATTGATGGAGTTGATGAACTTAATTGGCTGGAATGTATATATAATATTTGTATGTGTATCAACAGGTCAATGTAGGAGGATTCAATTCCTTGATATACTTGTTAATTTTACACCAGCTTGCATTAGCAATTTAAGCCTGCAAATCAGAAGTATATTCCAAACTCTTGAGCTTTGTGAGAAGCATATGTTTTGGATTAACATTTGTTCATTAGATTCTGATGGAGAAGTGCAGTTAGCATGTGATGGAACTAGAGCAAAGTGATGGTAGTTATTAATGCACTAGTTATGCATTCCTATTTTCACCTGAGTTAAAATATGCAGGATCAATTTTTAATCTTGATAACTAACATTCTATGCAAATCTTGGTCCTAGACAAACATTAGGCTGTGAAAAATTTAACTTGGTAGGAGTAAGGTCAATTAGTGGGAGTAAGAAGATTAGAAGAAGAAGAAATTGGCCGTTAAAAGTTGATATATATTTGGATTTGACAGTTGGTAGGAGGAGAATATAAAAGGGATAGGAGATGTTATCCAATCCAAATAGAAAGGTAAGTAAGAATCCAAGTCAGCAGAATGCAATCTGCAACCTCATCACCCCCACCCAATCAAAGAGCTCTATTAGATTTCCAAACGATATCTGAGGTGGCAAGTCTACATCCACAAATGCCACCTTTTTAGCTACTCCTAGCTTGGCTGCAACTGCAACAACAATTGAATCTTGCATATTTGTTAGCTTCAACCAAATTGAATGGCTTCTCTGGCATCCTCCTCCCTGCTTGGAAACAAGCTGAGCCTCTCGGGCGGCGCAACTAGGGCCGCCCCGTCTCCGTCCAGCGCGGCCACCTTCAAGACGGTGGCCCTCTTCTCGAAGAAGAAGGCTGCACCCAAGTCCAAGGCTGCTGTTGTGTCCCCAGCCGACGAGGAGCTCGCCAAGTGGTACGGTAAGTGTTAGAAATGATATTGAGCCTAACTCACCCTCGTAAAACCGGCTCTGTGAGTGTAAATTATAAATTATAGTTACATATATGTGGAATTAATCCTGGTGGGGTGGGGTGCAGGACCTGACAGGAGAATTTTCTTGCCTGAGGGGCTATTGGCCAAATCTGAAATCCCTGAATACCTCACTGGAGAAGTTCCTGGAGAGTGAGTAGTAGTCATTATTATTATTATTATTATATATATATATATATGTGCATATCTTAATTCTCTCTCATCATCATCTCATATGTATATATGTCTATCAATTGCAGCTATGGATATGATCCATTTGGCCTCAGCAAGAAACCTGAAGACTTCGCCAAGTAACTAATTCCTTATTAATTTCATTATATCATATCATAGATTCATAGTCATAGGTATTTGTGTAATTGATTTTGATTCTTGATTTAGATATCAAGCCTATGAGCTGATCCACGCTCGATGGGCCATGCTTGGTGCTGCTGGTTTTATCATTCCTGAGGCATTCAACAAATTTGGAGCCAACTGTGGCCCCGAGGCTGTTTGGTTCAAGGTTCGTACACACACACACACGCACATGGACAGTTGTTAATTAGTCTAATTAGTCCTCAATCGAAGAAAATCAATTTATGTATGCATATGTTTATAGACCGGTGCTCTGCTTCTTGATGGCAACACACTGAACTATTTCGGCAAGAACATCCCCATCAACCTTATTCTTGCCGTGGCTGCTGAGGTTGTGCTGGTCGGTGGTGCAGAGTATTACAGAATTATAAATGGTTTGGTGAGTCCATCTCTCTCTCTCTCTCTCTCAATCTCTCTCTCGATCTCTCGATCTTATATATACATGTGTTGTGCGTAGGATCTGGAGGACAAGCTTCACCCCGGTGGTCCCTTCGATCCATTGGGTCTGGCTAAGGATCCGGACCAAGCTGCATTGTTGAAGGTGAAGGAGATCAAGAACGGGCGGCTAGCCATGTTCTCCATGCTCGGTTTCTTCATCCAAGCGTACGTCACCGGGCAAGGTCCGGTCGAGAACCTTGCAGCACACTTGAGCGACCCTTTTGGCAACAACTTGCTCACTGTTATTGCCGGATCAGCTGAAAGAGCTCCAACTCTTTAATTTTGTTTTATATATCTACATGTATGTACATCTATCTATGTATGCCACTTTTCTTCATTATCATTAACACATGATGCATGCATGCACGACGAATTGAACCAGAGCTTGTACAATTAATTCAATGATCGAGATATTATTTCATGCCATGAAGTACTTCACAGAATTCATCAATCATCAGATATATACACACACACACACACACACACACACACACACATTAATTATTTTACTTTATAAGGAGCTAGCTAGGTCAGAATATAATTTGAATGAAATGACTGAGTAATATAATTGTCTTAAAAGAATTTGAGTACAACTTAAGAGATCAGATCAATCGACAAGCAATATAAATTATATTCAATTACCAAATGATGTATGTATGGATTAATTGAGTAGCAATTAATTAAAGAAAATGAAAGTGGATGATGGGATGATTATTTGCCGTAGGCCCAAAAGTCCATCTCGCTTCTGAGAGACAAGTGATTGATTTGGTTGATGGAGGTTGGATTTGAAACCGCATGATCAAGTCGATCATCCCAGTGTTGATCATGATCATCTGATCTGAGCTGCAGCTGCATGGGATTCGAATTCGGATTCGGATTCGGTGGTTGAGACGAGGAGTGATCTGCATCGTCACATTCCAACCTTGCAGCAGCGTCGCAGTCGGTGTCTCTGGACATGAACTGCTTGACCTGCAGCATGTTGCTGATGAGTGGCGGTGGTGGTGGCTGGTGGTGATCATAGTTATCCGAGGCGGAGGCGGAGGCTGGCGGTGGCTGGTGGTGGTGATCATAAGCAGTCAATGGCTTGATGAGATGGTAGCTGAGGGGTGGTGCTTGATCAACTGATGATGATGATGGATAGTGGTGATGATGATGATGAAGTGGGATATTGTGGGAGTAGTTGAGGTCGTCATCGTCGCCCAAATTATAGTGATTATTGATGGAATCATTATTGTTAATATTAATGCTTCTTTGTGTGAAGCCATTAATTGGATCGCAGCTGCTCATCATCATCTGCATATTGTTGTTGCTCATCACTCCTCCTCCTCCTCCTTCACCGTTATTATTATTATGGCTAACCTTGAACAGATTCTTCTTCTTGAATACGCGACAAATAACCCACCCGTCCTCCTAAGAGAGAGAGAGGAGAGAGAAGAGAAAAAGATAACAGTAAATAAACATCTCACATTAAGAAGAACCAATACCATGAGAGAGAGAGAGAATGTGATCGTATTAAATAAGAATTGTTCGTAGTTCTCCACCAATATCTAATACGCGTTATAAACTTACATTTGGGGGAGGGTCGTTCTGAGAATCCTCGAGCCTGTACTCGTGCATGATCCAATCGGACTTGTGGCCGTGGGGGGCTCTACCACGGTAGAAGACGAGAGTCTTCCTCATCCCGATCTTGTTGAAGCTGTTGCGGATGCACTTGTCACGCCCCGTTGCTTTCCAAAATCCGGCACTCGTAGCTCTGTTTGTCCGAGACCCCGTTGGATATTTCCTATCCTTATGGCTGAAAAAGTACCACTCATTTTGTGGGGTCGATCCTATCTTACACCTCTCTAATTAACAAAAATTCAATATTAATTTCAATCATCACTCGTGACCATGCACATATGTATTATTAAAACATATGTATATGTGGATTACGTACCTTGCAGCTCCCATGGCTCAATCTTGTTGAGATCGACCTCCCTTATGACCTCCATATCGAACTTCTGAAACGAAACTTTCTTCTTCAAGTAGAAGTGGAGAAGCTCCTCATCCGTTGGGTGAAACCGGAATCCGGGCGGAACTCCGCCACCGCCACCTCCACCTCCACCTCCACCTCCTCCTGATGATGATGTCCCCGCCATATATGATATATATACCACCGCCTACCTACCTACCGATATGATTTGCATGCAGCTCGATGATCGATAGAATGAATACTAATGCTATATGTGATTCACCACGACTTTCTCCCTCTCCCTCTCTCTCTCTTCTGTCCCTATCTCTGCTATTATCGAATTATGAATGATTGCAGACACAGCAAAGCGTAGGCAAATGCACGCATCGTATCTGGTTTCATATATACATGAATGGGTAATTTAGAGTCAACGAGAGAGAGAGAGAGATGATACAGTTGACGGCCGGAGACGCCGCAGCCGGGACTGCATGCTTAAAGCTAACGTCGAAGTTAAGTTAAAGCTAGTATTACTAGCTAGCAAGCTACAATTCCCACGCGCATGCAAATTCAATTCCTATCATATCATATATAATAAAAGATTAATTAATGATTGATTGATTATGTAATCTTAATTGATTTATTCCTATTATATCATATATAATAAAAGATTTATTAATGATTGATTGATTATGTAACCCTAATTGATTTATTCCTTCCAATCCCAACTGCAATAAACAGTTAATTATAAATTGAGAAACTAATCGAAACCTCGATCGAATTGAAACTTGAAAATCTTTAGTTAATTTGTTTGTGTGTGTGTGTGAGACTGAGTACATTGAATATATATAATTAAAAAGAAAATAAAAGAAAACTCTTCTTTCGTAAATATTAATTGCATTCGATTAATCCAAATTATTTGAGAGTTTACACATGCATGCATGCACTAGATCTCCTCACGATCGATCGTTCGATTAAGTATACATGATGAAAAGAATAAATACAAGTACATTAAATTGGAAAACAAAAAAGTAACCAAACAAAAGAAAATTAAGATGAGTTTGATTAAAATAAATAAATAAAAAAAAGTCAAAGGCTAGTAGGCCGTATATGGTGGCATTTGATTCCGAAAAAAGAAAAAGAATTGTAGTATAGTGGGAAGGGTTATTATTAAATGCAAGGAAACAATCCCAAGGAAATAATAATACATATTTCGTATTTGATCGCTCGTAAAGCAAGCTACACCAAGAAAAAAAAAACTAAAAGAGAAACTAATAATTAAGTCTAGGGATTGCCATAGTTTAATAGTAGTATATAATTAATGAACAGTCTTCGTCCAATAAACATGCTTCCTTACGTCTCAATTATATAGTTCATTTTCTAATCGTACGTAAATTAAAATATTTATAAAAAATAAGATATTAAAGCTAAATTTTCAATTATATTCTTATTTAATATTTATAATTTTTAAAATTTAAGTGATTAGTATTTTAATTTTCAAGAATTAATAAGGGTGTACGTATTAGTATATTAATATAAAAATTAATGCTACTTTTAGTAATGAGACTATATAAATGGGACACCCAAAATAATAATAGAGACTATAATCGGGATGGAGGGCGTATTAATTTATTTATTTTTTGCTTGTCCCAATAGTATATTCCATTTTCCTTTTCATATATCCGTGATATAATCACATTTAATTAGTCCTTGAAATTGACAATATTGATTATATCCGTGATTCGTTTTGGACGAGTGAAGTGGATAGTTACAAACAAATTATATTTGTCCCGGTGGGATGAGATTGTTTGGAAATCAAAGGTCTCGGGTTAAAATCTCCTCAATACCACATGTCGAGTGTGAGGGGAAAAAAATAAAATAAAATTATATTTAAAATTTTATATTAGGAAAAATATATATTGGAAGTATTTTTAGGGAATGGAGAAATTAAATGATGAATTAAATGGGGTTTTTAGGTGTTAATTAATGATTAAGAGTTGTAGATGCATTCGGCATAGGGATGTGCACATGCATGCGAAATACCACCTTTTTGATTCACAAACACGTCTCCCAATCTCACATATACATATACATATATACATATATGACTTAGTCCTTTGTATTTCATTTATTACGTTTCACGCTTTCCTTTCCTTTAACTTCTACATTATATATTAATAAGTAAATAAATAATAATGATGATGATGATTACTCATATTAAGCTGTATCTTCTAAATTCTAAGTAATTATATATATTATCCTGAGTTGCAGTTGCTATGTAATCAACTAACGAAAATCAATTTTATATGATTATTTTATTAAGCAGCTACTTATACTCACTTAAATGTAATTCCCATGTTTCCTAAATCACTTAAATGGACATATATATATATATATATATATATATATATATATTTCTGCCCCCCCCCCCCCCCCCACACACACACACACACACACACACATATATATATATATATATATATATATAACCTCCTAGTCTACCATATATATTGGTTTGGCATGTATCACTAACTTTTGAAGCAATTATAAATTTACAAATTTATGGTTGGTTCTTTAATTCAAAGTCGTGGATTGAGATACTATTTGTGCAATTGGTTGCAAGTTTGGGGTAAATTAAATCTAGTTAAAACTTAAAAGTAAGTGGCTGGTGAAATCTCATTACACATATAATTAGCTACACATGTATATATATATATATATATACCTCAATTAATTAGCCAATATTAGTGAAAGTAACATGCTAGGTTTGGAAATGGTAATACTCCATTTATTGCTGCAGATAAACTTTATGAAGTGCAGGTAGATTATATACATATAGTATATATTAATATATATAATATAATATAGATGGGCAGTACGTTTAGTTTGATGTGCATAAGTAGATAGCTAACAATTAATATATATATTCCAAATGAAGAAGAGAAGCAGCAGCAGGTAGCAAGAGTGAAATTGGTTATTGGAAGCGATCGAAATTAATTGTAATTGTGAATAAATGATATGGATATAGAGTATTAATTTGAATGAAAATACAAGGAAATTAAATTAATTGGGGTTAATTAAGATTAACGCTCCAAATAGCTTCATCTCCTTCCCCACATGCAGTATGCACTTTCTTCATCCTATCCACTGATTTGCAGATCCCACTGCACTGCCAATCAAATGATGCCACGCACAAACTCCCCGCGTGTGATTTAAACTCGCAATCTAATTAATTTTAATATATATATATAATCACAATTAAATATATCATTAATAATTTATATCTATCTATCTATCTATATATATGTAAATTAATTAATTAAGATAATTACCCGGAGGTGTTCCACAGCACATAGAGTGATCGTCAACATGCTGGACTTCCAATCCAATCAACCAAGCACCCAAAGAGACATCCTCATTCGCAAAACGGTGCAAGATTCCTCTGCACATTAAATTACATAAATTATATTTCATTTCATTTACATACATATACATAATTAATTGAATTAACTTACGAATTTATTGAAATATAATTGGCAAGGTCCTTGGATATTGCATAAATTTGGCCTGTTGCATGCCTAAAATACTTATTCCCTTGCTCCCCAAATTTCCAGTACTCTGGCTCATGATATTTCACCCCCCTGCATATTAAAAGTTAATGAAGACGAAGACGAAGACGAAGATGAAGATGAAGATACTGACTTTTGAGATAGCACTGGTCCAGACTTCATGCAGCCAATATAAACCCTGGGTTTGGCTCTGTGCTTGGCGAGGGTGGTGATGAGCACCCCCAGATTCAGATGAATGTCGTCATCGACCTTCACGTAGAACTCGGCGTCCCATTTCTCCACCGCCGTCGAGAAGAACAGCCGCGTCTTCGTCGACAGCCGGTGGTAGCCCTCCACGTGGTTGAGGCGGAGGAAGTCTCTGTGCTCGGCTTCCTCCGCATCAATGCCCCGGTCCAGAACCCCTCCCCGGGCGGCGCTGTGCCCGATCACGAACCGGATCACCACCCCTTTCTCCCTCTCCGCCTTCTCCAGCTGCTCCCCTTTCAGCATCCACGTCTCCCGCAGCGACTCCCTCCGCCGGCGGCTGCTCAACGCCGTGTTTATCCCGATCACTACGAATGCTCTGCTTCCTCTGCTGCTGCTGCTGCTGTTCCATGCTCCTCCTTCTTCCTTTCTCCGCGGAGAAAGCGAAGATACTGTTCTATCCAGTGATCTGACCCACCCATCCACATATATGTTTTGTTAGAGCTACTATATATATATATATGTATGTATGTATGTATGTATATTGATGGCCTGGCCTTACTCGATAGCTTCGCGTGTCTTCATCACTTCCCCCATAATGTCTCTCCCATTCTGTTCTCCCAATTTCTATCAAAATATACATATCAAGATTATGTATATATATGTTATCTAATATCAAAAAGTTTGGCCTACTTACACGCTTGTGATCACATTCGAGCTGCTGCTGCTGCAAATGTTGGGGGATGTAGTCATCGTCGTATGATTGAGGCACACTACTCCTTGTTGTGAAAAGGGACCCTGCAACAAAGCATGCTACACATAGCCCTACTATAACCTTCAATGGAACTGATTTTCCTCGCATTCTCATATACATATATGTGTGTATATATATATGCCAATTGATGATCACACCTCAATCCCTCTTTTTTCTTGTGGATTTCCTGTATGAACAACACTAACAACAGATCAATGCTTGTGGTAGATCATATATGTGCAAATCTCTAATGTTGTCTCTTCTTGATTATAAATAAAGAGGGATGGTGAAAAAATGGCAATCTATATATGCCTATACATATTAATGACTTGTGCTTTAATAGCCACATAATTAATATAATGGATGTATATATGCATGCATATTTTCTCAAAGCATGTCACGTCTGAGGATGTGGGATGTTGGTTGGCTAATTAGTTTTAATTGTGTATGCTTCTGCAAGTAATCAACAATCACAATTTTCCATTTTCCATTTCTGGTGTGCACAAAGAAGGAGCCAACTTTCTGGTCAAATTATTCAAAAGGAAATAACTTGCTGCTAATTTGCTACAACCAGAGAATGTATCACTGAATTTTTATGTTCCACCTCAATTTCAACTGCTTTGTGTTTAATGCTCTCCCAATATCAACCACTACCACTATGAGTTCTAGATTTAAATCTACAGATGCAATGTCACGGGCCGGGATTCAGTCGAGCTAGCACGAATTCATGGGACTAGTTAAATTAATGCATAACCATATATGTTAACTACCTAGTAAATGAAAAAGGGTAAAAGAAAAAAGAAGACAGAAGATAGAAAACCAAATTGCAAAATAATGATAATAATAATGGAATAAAGGGAACTAGTGAATTTCAGTACCTGACGATGATGATGATTTGAGAAATTATTAGAATCTGCAAAAAGATTGATTAGAAATATCAGTGGAAGAAAAACTTGTTTACTTCATTCAGAACTACTTAGATGCCATGGCTGGTTTTTATTGGATGACAATGAGATGATTTTTTTGCTTGCTTTGGAGGCAGTTTGATCATGTGCTTTTCATGTTTCAACAAACTGTCTACTTAAAACTACTGTGTGATTTCAAATTAACCTTTAGTTTTACACTAAAATCATGCATACTCTAGGGGCAGATCACAGGGAAGTTTTAGCATTCCACATAATATGGAGATCGAACACTGCCCGAATATTTGAAGCCCGGGTTGTTTGTGATGGCACGAAACCAAGACTCAGCGTGAGAACTCAAGTGTTAAAGCATGACAGAGGCAGATTCTTGATATTAGTTGATTTTGTTCAACCAACTAGTATTCTAACCTTAAGAATTATATATATAGCTCAGATGAGATCCTTTTTTTTTGTCATCAATACCCACAAATTAAGTTTTTGAATCAAGAAAATAAGGACTAAATTGTTCCTCAGCCTCAACTTAATTTAAGAGCTGATTCCTCTCTATCTTGTGTAAACTTAGATGTCTAAAGATAATGTTGAGATGCATACACTCTACACAATTTTGAGGGCATGATCGTAATATATCAGTACACACTCGACACATGCAACCTGTATATATATTCCAGCAAGCAAACTATTTTTCATGATCTAGTTTGCAGCTGATCAACTTGAGGAGTTCTGATCCATCATTTTTATTTAGTTTTTTGCTATCCCGGAAGATGATTCTATGACGCGTTTCAGAAACTAAAGCTGTTTATCACCAAAATTGAGAATTGGCCTAGTTCAGAGGTACTAGATAAAGTGTCAGTCCATCATCTGCCCTTAGAATCATAGCTGGAAAACAAGGCATGTATAAAAGCATTCAAAACAAATGAGGCGAGGGAGGAGATGAAAACCAGAAAAAAAATTTAACAGTGGTTCCCTTTCCATGAATGAATCAAGCATCAGTTGATGATCTGTGAGAATAGTAGTAGCACCATAACATTAATATTCGGAAAAAGGAAAGAAAAAATGAACATTATGGAACATGTGTGAGACATGTTTGATTGTGGAGGTTAGGAGTGATGGTGAAAGAGTGAAATGAAGGGGGACACAATGTGGATATCCCAATAATATATTCATTCCCTGTCATTTTCTTTTTCAACCTAAGCTACTTTACCCCCAACTCCAACAGCAACCAACAACATCAACATACATATGTGTTTTCAATATGGTCATTACAAATGCTTTACTAAATCAAATCAACACTCTGCTTTAATTTTACCTAAAGCACATTACCCCACCACTCACAAAGTCACAATCACATACTATATCAATGAAAATTCCATATCAGAAGACGCGTGAGACGTATGCTACAAGGACCATACCATTATCGCCATACAGATACACAGGCTACAGCTAATTAACATTATTATTAGATTAGGCTGCAAATGCAATGAATCCGATTGTTCATCCCTACCTAACTTCACTCTAATCTCGGGACCCTTAAATGAGAAGATATATACAATATGCATAAAGTTGAGGCCTAGCATCAAGCTGGGATTACAATATATATATGCATCCATATAAGTAATCTTTTTTTTTTCAATTATGTGGCTTCCTTTCCTGGTCCACTAGTCATCATCAATGGCTATCACTATTAGTACAAAAAGAAGAGCAAAAAAAAGAGTGTTATATTACTAACAACTAGTGTTGTTGTAGTTTAAATTAGTAGTCTGTTTCTCTAAGTCTTGTCCCAATTCATGAGCCTCAGCATTCAACATTGCTACAGAGGGATTGGAGGAATACCATCTTGACCAGAAGAGGTAATTGAAGAAGTTGATGAGGCTGAGTGCAGCCAGCAACCAATAAAACAGGTCCAATCTATCCTTGTTCAGATCATTGTTGCTGAGCCAACCTCCTCCTGAGCCCGTTGAGGTAACTCTGTTCACTAAAGAAACCAAAAGGGAGCTCAGATAAAACCCGAACGAGTAAGAGCAGTATGTCATGGCAGTTAGGAAGGACTGCATCCCCTGTATGGACTGTTTGTAGAAGAATTCAATGAGCCCCACAGCAGTGAACATCTCTGAGAGGCCGAATATCAGAAACTGTGGTGCTATCCAGAAAATGGAGAGTGTGGTGTTGGAGTTCAATGCAGAGAGCCTCCTCTTGTGCTCGATGAGTGCAGCTGAGACCATGGAGAAGGTGGCGATGAACAGGCCCGTCCCGACTCTCTGCAGAGGGGAGATCCCGGAGGCATTGGCCGTGAAACGCCTTGCAAGGGGGACGAATGCAGTCTCGTAGAGGGGGACGACGAAGATAAGCATGATGTAGGGTATGGACTGCAGAGAGGCCGGAGGGATGCGGAAGTTTGGAGTGAGGTGAGTGTTCATGGAGACTCCTTGCTGGACTGAGAAGGTCTGGAGCTGAGCCAAGATGGTGTTGAAGATGATGGTGCAGGCAAATATTGGCACCACAGAGAGGAGTATCTTCACTTGCTCAACCTGCCACACACTGCACAGCCTCCATGGACTCTCCATCATCTCACCATCACTCCCATTTTCAACTTTGATGCAAGCTTTGTCCAAGAATCTGATATATCATCACCAATATATCAAAATCTGATCTTGATCATGCATGTTGTAATTGAGCTTAATTAAAAAAAAAAAAAGGAATAAATTACATTTTTGGTCACATGCGAATAGGGTCTAAACACTTTTAGTCTCAAAATGTACAGTTTTGGTCCCACAAGTTTATACTTCAACACTTTCGATCCCGAAACTAACGGCCTATACTTAACATCCGTTAAGCACCTATTTTGGATTGAAATTTTAAGTAGGTAGTGCAACCAAGATCAACAAAATAGGTACTTAACAAATGTTAAGTATAGTTTGTTAGTTTTTTGGACCAAAACAGTTGAAACATAAACTATGGAACCAAAAATGTCAGAAAAAATTAAATCTTAAACCAGAATTGTATATTTTTGGACTAAAAGTGTTGGGATTATATTCTTAGGGCATCAAAATGTAATTTACTCATTAAAAAAAAAAACTAATTACCTGAACTTTTCAGTGTGAATGAGTGTGACAACATTAACATTGTTTGATGGTGTTACTGTTATCTGGTGGTGGTGGAGCATCTGGGGATTTGAAGGGCATATCTGCTTCCTCTTTGAAATCGCTGCAACAAAAACCTGAGCAATCGGAGTGAATATGGTTCCACGCGGGGGGCTATTTCTGTACACGAATGAGCCGGAGATCAAGCAGATTAGTCCCACCGCCATGGCGGCGGCGGAGACTCCGAACCCGACGTCCATGCCGGAATGGGTCTGGACCCAGACGAGGACGGTGAGGGCGACGAGCTCGCCGGAGCAGAAGGCGAAGTAGGCGCAGTTGAAGAAGGTGGAGAGCTTCTTCGACTGTGAACGGCGCTTGGAGAACTGATCGGCGCCGTGAGAGATGATGTTGGGCTTCAAGCAGCCGCTGCCGAGAGCGACGAGGTAGAGCGCGCCGTAGAAGATCGAGGCTTGGTAGCCGTGGGCGGGTTGCGGCGGCGGAGGGCGGAGCTGGGGCACGTGGGCTTGGACGGAGAGGAGGATGAAGCCGGAGAGCTCGATGAAGCCGAAGATGAGCATGGTCCAGAAGCTTCCGAGGTAGGAGTCGGAGAGGAAGCCGCCGAGGAGGGAGAGGAGGAAGACGGTGCCGACGAAGTTGGTGACGGTGTTGGCGGCTTTGGAGAGCGGGAAATGCATCTCGTTCAACACGTATGTTATTAGGTTATTCCCCACCGCAGCTACCGCCATCATCTCGAAACCTTGAAGCCCTGCACCATCATCATCGATTTCCATTGTATTACATGCATCATCATCTTTCTTATTATAATAAACAATTTCTTCCAACAATGCTACCTAATCCAGTAAATTACACTTTTGGTTAAGTACAAACATTTTTAGTATCAAACCGTACAATTTTGGTCCCAAATTTTTTTTTCGATAATTTTGATTTCACAGTTTATATTTCAATATTTTTGATCCCAAAATTAATGGACTATACTTAACGTCTATTAAATTCATATTTTGGACTACATTCCCTCTATCTTTCACCCGTGCACGAAGATTAAAAAAAATAGGTATTGTTTTGACTCTAAAATAAGTACTTAACGGTATTAATTTTGGAACTAAAAGTGTCGAAAAATTAAATTTGAGATCAAAATTGTACATTGTAAGATTAAAAGCGTTTGTACCCTATTCTTATCAGACCAAAATCTAATTTATGTTGCTACCTAATACTTCATTAATTAATTAACGTAGTGCTGAATAAATTAAGATTGATTAGTATTGCCTTTAGTTTCTTTTGCTCGAGCGTACTGCAGGAAATGCAGCTGCTGATCATCATCCAACTAATATATAATATGTTTATTAGTGTGTGTGTGTGTGTGTGTGTGTGAGAGAGAGAGAGAGAGAGAGGTACCTAAGACGAAGAGAGCAGCAGTCATGCCGCCATGTTGAGTAGGTTTGGAAGGCCTCCCTCTCCAGTCAACAGAGTCTGATGAGTAGTCGTCGTCTTTGCCATCTTCTTCTCTATCCCTATCCATGCAAATAATTTTTAGAGAGAGAGAGAGAGAGAGAGTATAGGGATGAAATTAGTAAGTTTGTGATATTGATGAATGTATTTGTGAAATTGTGGGTTAGGTCAGGGTATTTATAATGTCGTAGCTAGCTTGACTCGATCGGATTATCAGTCACAGTTGACTTTTACTCTAGTGGGAGGGCCCCACTGCCCACCAAATTAAACTCACCGGCCCCACCACCATCCTTAATTCTTCATCGCTAACTTTCTTTTTTCTTCCTATTTTCTTTTACTCCCTTTTTGTTTTTTAAATAAAAAATAAAAAATAAAAATCCTACTTCAATATCCGATATAGATATGATTTAACACATTTCACGTGTGTGGGCTTTGCTACACCAACATCAAAGGCATAGATGAATCATATCTCATCGCTTCAGATGGGATGGAATTCATTTCATTATGAAGTAACCCGAGCTCAAATTAATCAATGAATTTATGTCAATTAATATATAGTTTGATTTTTATTATTATTTTTTTTATTATTAAATAAAGTCAAATACTTTCTAACTATATATATTCACATTTTTATTCACCAAAATAAACGAGGTCATATGTACGTATAGGGTATTGTACGATAGGATTTTGTTGTCGTCCCAAGTTTAAGAGCAGAGTCGGTCCTAATGATAGGCTCAACATGCTTGTGCTGAGAGTCCCAAAATTTTGGAGGCCCATTTTTTCAATTAGCTTGTATAGATGTGGCACAAAATTAAATATTCCCTCCCCGTCCCGATTATATAGTCCACATTTCTATTTTGAGGTGTCCCGATTATATAATCCAATTATTATAAGTAGTGTTATTTTTAATAGAAATTTACAATTATATCCTTATTAGGTTTTGGAAATTAAAAAAATTAAACATTTAAGTTTGTGAAAATTATAAATCTTAAATGTTATTTTTTCAAAAAAAGAGAAATATTAATTAAAATTGACCAACTTAATTAGTTTGCATGTACTTGAATTTGATCAATTCTATTGATATTCATTGTATTTATATTTCATTAATTGTATATTTTCTTTGTTTCAAAAAATTAATACATTAAAGTTGAGCTAAAATTTATGTTTTATTAATTTTCATTAAATAAGGTTAAAGTTGGAAGTTTAGCTTTTGTTTCTTGTTTTCATAAATATTTTTAATCTGCGTACGAGTAGAAAATTGACTATATAATCAGGACGGAGGGAGTATTAAGAAGAAGAAGAAGAAGAAGAAGAGGTCAAAGGAAAAAGAGAGGAAGAGATTCACGGGGTTGATATATAGTTTCTCTACATAGTCGATCAAACACGATTTTTATTTCTAGAAAACTTTGAGAAATTTAATGAATATAAAACAAATTTTAGATTTCTAATTAAAGTGGAAAAGTTAGACATGGCAGATGATAGTATGATGAAGTTAAGTCTTGTATAAATTTTAAGCAACATTTGAAGCACGATGGGTTTGCACATATTATTGGATTGACTACGTTATTAATTGAAAGAAGAAAAAAAAAAAAGCTGATCAGCAAGATTATACAAACTTGATAAATATTTTTGTCTCTAAAACTATGAGATATGTTATATTTAGATGAAAGAATATTTGCCTCGTTTGAAATATTGTCATCTTGTCAATATATTAATTTGTATTTGTTTTCTATATTTAATTAGATTGTTTTTTTTTTAATAATTTTTCACTATAAGGGCACATTTTTAAACTCCCACTTAGGGTCTCGTATCTCACAAGTCTGGCCTATTTAAGAGCAACTCCAACCGCACATTACAATTGTGCGTGGTCGCCGCTCCATTTCACCAAAATTCATCCTCCAACCCACACCACCATATGTCCGGCTATTGTGAGGGGACGAACAGCACTTCTTTCACATGTGAAGGGGTACTGTTCATAACATATATATTGAATGATATAGATATAAAGAAAATGAATTAAAATGAAATGTGTTCATTCAATCTTTTTTATTTTTATATAGGATAAGGATTGAATGATGCAGATGTAAATGAAATCAAAATTAACAGTGGTTATTCAATCTTTCTTATTTTATTTCAGATACGATAAAGAATATTGTAGTAATAACATTATTTAGAAAACATATATGCTTCATAAATACATTTAAAAATATTAATATTAATAATCAAATCTGAATCTGCATAGTTTGGGGAACCATCAAACTGAACTTGTCACTGTCCCCCAATTCCTCGACCCGTAGCACTATATATGTATCCTTTCTTCTTTCTTTTCTTTTTATTTATTTTCTTTAATTTAATTTGAAGAGAGAGAGAGAGAGAGAGAGAGAGTAAATGATATTAATCGATGGGGTGGCCATGGCGGGTGGAGCGTCAACTCCACCCACTAATTAAAATTTGATATATCATTATAAACACCTTGAAAATTTTCTGCATTTCTTTTACCACCACTGCAGTACTGCTTCTTCCATTGCCTATCGATACGTCATTTTCATGCATATCTATCAAGATCTCTACCTTCGCCCCTCCTAAATTTCTCATGCACTACCTATCTATAAATTTTATCTTTTCTTTTCTTATATATATATATATATATATATATATATATATATATAAGCAATAGAGATGAATTAATTTATAAGTTGGATATATACTCAAAGCAAAGATCATTGGGCATGTAGAAGTGTAGCGCGCCGTAAATTTTAAAGCATTTTACTAGTTTTAACTGATTCTTAAATAGTAGTATTATATTATCGAATCCTATAAGTCGCGCCAAATAATTAAAGTTATATTTTACGTATATTAATTTTATTTTGGGCCAATGTCATGATAATTATTTTATTTTGTTAAGCCCAGTTTGTAAGTTCTTTAGTTGAGCCCATTACACCATAAACCCTAAACCTAGTTTTCATATTCAAGTAATTGGATTATGGAAAGAAATCAACACAAAATTTCAATATTACCATGTTTAAATTCCCAACTTCTAGTATAAATAGATGAGTTTTCATTCACAATAGTCATACCAACTCAAGCAATAATCTATTATCTTCATACATTTTGAGCGACTCTCTCTTACGAGCTTCATTTAGGGAGAGTCATGAAAGTTCTCTTTCTATCATTTTATTATTTTAAATCTCTGGCTTTCGTTGAGCAAATTGATGATTTTTATTTCTATAAAGATTGCTACAAATATTATTTTGAGTTGGGCTAGTTAATTTTGTCTATCTTTTCTTTATGTTTTCTTGTAACACACACTCTCACTCTCAATTATATATCACGCGCACACACATGTAAACATATATGTAAATAGAGCAAGTCTTTTGTATATAAGATGTACATCAGACGGTCAATATATTGACCGTGTCAATAAATGCTTTGACAAAAAAATCCGTCAAAATTAGTATCATTTATAATACTGAAAAGTATCATTTCAAAGGCCCAAAAATATCATTTGTATCAATAAAAAGTATTAGCCAGAAAAAAAATAAAGAAAAAAACTGTTAAGATCAGTATCAATTGAAACACTAAAAAGTATCATTCAAAATTAAAAAAAAATCAGTTTTATCCCTAAAAAGTATCACCAATTTTCACGATTTTTTTGGTCAACGTTTTGTTCGAGTCAACGCGCGTTGGTCGTCTGATGTACATCTTATGTACAGGAGTATTTGCGATGTAAATAAATATATATATATAGAGAGAGAGAGATGATAGATCATTTGTGAATCATAGCCTAGTGTGTTAAAATGTGAATAATGTTATTTTTTCTAATTCTAAATGCTTATATTCATACTTTGCAATGCTATTTTTATGTGACCAATTGAATAATGTTGCTTTCCAATGATCTAGTGTGAATGCTATTATTTCTATTTATAAGGCTTAAATCCATCATTGTAATGCTATTTTTTGAATTCAAATCTTAACACATCAGACTTCATTTACACCATAACTGGATCATATATATATATACATATATATATATATATATCACACATGCACACGTACATATATACATATATTGTCACGCACACACATACGTAACTATATATATATATATACACACACAAATATAATATATATATATATTGATTATCAACTTAAAGCTATGTTATTTTAAAGCATTAAGTTATTTAAGCATCATATTAATTTATTATTAATATTATTATGTTAGGCGGCGCGCACAAATCTAATTAATTCTTTATTTCAAGATCAAGGTCAATGTGGGGTTTTATATTGAAAATTGTATTGCTATCATCTCTATATGTTTGTTCAGTAGTTGTGTGACATTTCAATATCGAGTCTTCTACTATAAAGTATAAAGTCTTTTAGACTATAAAGTACCGAGTCTTCTAGACTATAAAGTACCGAATCTTTTAAACTATAAAGTACCGAATCTAAGTGTTGATGTAAAAGTACAAGTTACATGAATCAAGTCTTTTCACAAGCTTCTCTATTAAATTTATAGTTTGAATAACAGTCACTCCTCATTGAATTTAAAGGAACTCACCCCAAATCTTTTATTTCCTTTCATACAAGAGCTCGAGCGGTGTGTGAACGGACAAGATGTAATGGTGGTAGTCAAATGGTCAAGCATGATTAAATGAGATTTTTATTTTATTTTTAACTTTATTTATGTAATAAATATCAATTTATGATATAAACTTCCGTTATATTTCAAATAAATTACTTTATTAATGAAAAGCACGAGTAACATGTCATTTTTCTATTAAAAGTGAAATTGAGGCTTTACGAGCCATATATAATTCAATCTTCCTTAATTATGTATTGGTAAGGTAATAGATGCAGTTAAACATGCACTTCATGAGCTAATTTGCACCAAAGCTAGCTAGCATATTATATATATATATATATATATATATATATATACCTTGATCGATTAATTAATTAGTGAGTTAATTAGCCTTATATATATATATATATATATATATATATATGAGTATGTATATATATAGCTTGGTGATATGAGGGTACAGTGCAGTGGTGTAGGTAATGATGATGGATGAGAGTGCCAAATATATAGCAATCCAAAGAATCATGATTGATACTCAGTGGCGAGGGTTGACTAATTAATTAATAATCCTTCTTTTTTTAATTAATTACTACTATAATTACTATTATTTTACCAATTCTCATATTTTAATTTATTAAGTCAAAGTGGCCTATAATTACTACAACCACATTGGAAAACCCATCAACAGAATCTATCGATCTCTTGCGTGAGATTCAATATATATTTAATTATTAATCATATATCGTAGTTCATAATGGTAGTTAATGTTCAAAAAATAAAGGAAGCTAGAAATTGAATTATAATAAACATGCATTCTCTAGTAGACAAAAGCACACAACACGAACAATTTACAACGCAAACTAAAATCAAATACGTACAAATTAATTTGAAATTAGAATACAGTGTTTTATTTTAAAGATAATTGGATACATATATCATTTAATTTAACCCGATTAATTAATCATATATATTTGATATATAAAAAAATGATCTCTCATAATTAACCTAACTATATATATCTAATTATTTAATATTTGTCACATATATGTTAATTATCTAGTATTATTTTGCAAGGAAATCGAATTAACTATATAATTATCTAATTAATTACCAGTTTTCTAGCTAGGTACCCTAGATATATATAGCTAGGAATCTACAAATTGGGCCAACAGTAAGTTGTAGTCCTTTTTGTGGGTTAGATGTGTAGCCAAATGGGAGACAACAACCAAATTAAAGTACGAAAAGCTAGAGTAATATAAAATTAAATGAAGAATATACATACATAAGCATCAACAAATTAATATATAGTCTCGATCTAGCTATTATATATATATATATAGGCTTTTGATAATGGTTTCTTCAACATATATATATTTGACCAGATAATGACCCCTTTTACTTAATCCAAAAATTATTTGGTAGATGATGACCGATATTTAATACAAGTGGAAATTAACTGAGTTTTACCATCTAATTCTCAAATATAATAATTAATTTAACTCAACTGGAAAATCACCATTGTTTCCTAAAAAAATCACCATATATAGTCTTCTTAGGTCACACACCCTTGTAAACACCGTTAATGAGCAAGGAGAACATGACAAGATATTATATATTTATTTACAATAATTTTATTGGTTATTTTAGTGGTAATATAATTAATTGGTACTAAATATTCTATGATGATGTAGTAGTAGTAGTAGTACCAAGGTTGGAAAAAGATTGTATTTTATATATATGGAAAATTAACTAGGTAGCTGGCAATTGTAGAGAAGTAATTAAATGGGGAAATATCTATCAAATATGCATGTGATGTATGGGTTGGAAATTAAAGAGATTGTTAATTAATTAAAGCAAGGATTGCGTAATAAGAAAAATATACATAAAAAAAAGGAAATGAAATGTTTAGTTTGGAATTAATGTTGATGGGGAAAATGGATATAATTGATTTGGTTCACATGAATTTTGGTGTAGAGAT
Source organism: Perilla frutescens (assembly GCA_026008535.1). Taxonomy (NCBI): domain Eukaryota; kingdom Viridiplantae; phylum Streptophyta; class Magnoliopsida; order Lamiales; family Lamiaceae; genus Perilla; species Perilla frutescens. The sequence continues at coordinate 14,511,371 of BRKX01000007.1, read as the reverse complement.
GTAGTTTGTTAAAAATGGATGCATGGAAGGTGATGGACGTTAGAAAAGGCGTACTAAAATTGGGAAAAGTTGAGGAGAAGAACAAGCTAAATAAGGAGAGCACAATTAAGCACCTGTGTTGCGTCCCGTAACTCCACTCGGTTTATTTTCATTTCTCTCCCTCTCTCTCTCTCTATATATATATACATACATACATATACCACTATCATATCCCTTTAATTTGGTTTACTCTATCAATCTAGAAATTAAGAGAACATAAGAAAGAGCTAGCTAGGTAGAGTGAGTGAATTTATATATTGTAATACCAATGTGTGGATCAATATTATTAGTGTTGTGGATGGAGATTTTATTAGTAGTGTTGTCATTAGTAGTATTGTCATCATCCATTCACGTTACTAGTAGTAGTCATAGTAGTAGTAACGTTAGCGATAATGCGCAGGCGAGCGCACTGTTCGTGTTCGGCGACTCATTGGTGGATAATGGGAACAATAATTTCCTAAGCTCCATCGCCAAATCCAATTACTATCCCTACGGCATCGATTCCCCTAGGGGTGTCGCCACCGGAAAATTCTCCAACGGCGATACTTTCATCGACTACCTCGGTACCTATGTATTCATATTCATTCTTAATTCTTAATTAACTAATCTTAATTATATCATCATCAATTAATTTACATGGAATTTTATGTTATACACCTTGTTACACTTTTAAATTAAGAGTTTTGTTTTATATTTTTTCCTTCAATTTTATTTTTTTGTTATTTAATTTAATTTTATAATTTTTTAGGATTCACCTCACCTAGTTAGGGTTTATAATTTTTTTTAATATTTGATTTTTTATTTTTAATTAAGAATTCATCAGTATGGTTGATTTTTTCAAAATTATGTTTTAATTTTTTAATTCATCTTTATATTTTTTTTATAAATATTGACTATGATTATTTATATTATAATTAATTTTAATTTCATAATAATTATTATTAAAATCATAAATTCACTAATGAAACATAAAAAAAATGTAATAGCAAATTTCAACCTTAATTAATTAAACCTGACTATTAATTAATTAATTTTGCTGCTGCAGGAGCTTGGTTGGGTCTTCCCGCGCCGCCTCCCTTCGCCGATACCACCACAACCGGAGCTAGAATTCTCGGCGGCGTTAATTACGCCTCTGCCGCTGCCGGCATCCTCGACGAAACCGGCCAGCACTATGTACGATCCACGACTTACCCTAATCTCTCTCTCTCTCTCTCTCTCTCTCTCTCTCTCTCTCTCTCTCTCTCTCTCTCATTAGTATATGCGGGCTATATCCAGGGGCAAAGGTATTCCCTTAGCCAACAGGTAATGAATTTCGAGACGACGGTGAGGCAGCTCCGGCCGATGATCCCAAACTTGAGCAGATACCTCTCCAAATCCATCGCCGTGCTCGTATTCGGCAGCAACGACTACATCAACAACTACCTGCTACCGACGCTCTACCCCTCCCGCTTCTTCTACAACTCCACCCAATTCGCCACCCTCCTCCTCTACCACTACGAGCGCCAGCTGCTCGCCCTCCACGCCGTCGGTCTCCGCAAGTTCGTGCTGCCGGGGGTGGGCCCTCTGGGCTGCATCCCCAACCAGCTGGCCACGGCGTCGCCGCCGCCACTCCCGGGGCGCTGCGTGGACTCCGTGAACCAGATGCTGGGGGACTTCAACCGGGGGCTGGTCTCCCTCGTCGACAACATGAACAACGGGAGCCTCCCCGGATCCATGTTCGTCTACGGCAACACCTACTCCGCCCTCGGCGACATCCTCAACAATCCGGCGAGGTACGGCTTCGCCGTCGTCGACAGGGGGTGCTGCGGGATCGGGCGGCAGATCACGTGCCTGCCGTGGACGCCGCCGTGCGCGAATAGGAATGAGTATGTTTTCTGGGATGCATTCCATCCGACGCAGGGCGTCGACGCCTTCCTTGCTCAGCGGGCTTACGCCGGCCCTCCTTCCGATTGCCACCCCATTAATGTGCAACAGCTCGCTCTCATCAACTTCGCTTGATTAATTATATATTTTCAATTTCTTATGCAATAAATAATTGTAATATTATCAAATGATATTCTGTTTTTATTTAAATTTCAAAAATTCAAATGCAAAAAAGACAAAAGAAATAAAATAAAAATGTAAAGTGGTAATTAGAATATTGATTTTTTTTTTTTCATAAAATGAAATATTATTGTAAAATATTTGAAAGAGTAAAAATTGGATCATCTTGTATCACAAATCCAAACTAGCGGCCCAATTGAGAGTTCTGATATCAAAAATTAAAAAAGGTGGGCCTCTAGCATCCCAGCTCTTGATCCACCAATAAAACAAAGATGCATCCACCAACCTTATAAGGAAATAAATATGGTTTATCCGCCGGATAATCTAAAGGTGGATTGGGTGTAAGTTCGACGCAAATATCTCAAGTTTGAATTTTATCAATACTCTTATATATGAAGTCGGTTTCGGTTCATTATGTTGTTGTGAACCCAAATGGCAAGATGGAAGGAAATGAACCAAATATGCCGACCGACGGTGATGGCAGAATGGCGGGAGAGAGACTGGAGTTGGCAAATATCGTATTTTTAGGATTGATGGTTAATTGGGAGATATTGGGGAAATTGAAGAACTCAATTGACGGGTCGGGTGTAGTGATTGGATCAGTGGCAATGGGTTAATTTTAGGGATAAGGGTCAAATAGGTCACTAAACTAATTTGGGAGCTCAATTGAGCCACTGTAATTTTTTTGGCTCAATTGGGTCACCGCGTTTTTAAAATCGTGTCAATTGAGTCATTCTATAATGAAGCCCTAACGGAGGACATTAACTCGTCTCGAAATGACATCGTTTTCTTTAAGTTTTTACCCTAACCCATAATCCAACCCACTCGTCCAAACTACACAAAATCTTCCTCCGACTCTTCATTCTCCGAGGAAGATGCCGACGACAGCAAGTCCAGTGAGATGATACCAGATAGATTTTCTTCATTTAAATCTGTTTCGACCTCTGTCGACACCTCACCAATGTCTAAATCGAGGGAGGAGAATTTGTGGGGTTCAGTATTGTGATTTTTTGAATCTAGGTTCTGATTTTGTTCAATATGATTGGGATTTTTGGGAACAGAACTAGCTATGTGATTTGTTGATTTTTTGAGTTTAGAGAGGGAAGATAAGGATGTGGAGTCAGAAGGAGATGAGCTATCAGATTCTAGAAGAGGGGCGGAAATGGTAGGGGGAGGTGTTTGTGATTTTTTGGCAGCTTTGCTGCGAGTGATAGTTCCCGTCGGCTGTTGCTCTGTGGCTGGACCGGAGGATGGGCTGGGAATGTGATGATAGATGAGAAGAGGACGATGGGCTGGGAGGTTGAGGATCTGAGATATGTGTATTTTGGTTCTGTTGTGTTTTTTGAAATTCGGAGAATTGAACAGATTTTTTGATTTTTTTGTTGCAGATTTGGAAGAAGAACGATGAGCAATCTTTGATAATTTTTTCTGAGATTTCTTTGAAGGAGACGGAGCTGCTGGAATCTGGACAGGTTGCCCAGAACTTTGTTTTTTCAACCCCACAACAGAAAAACCAAGGAGTTGAAGACCAAAACATGACCAGAATATGAGTTTCGACACAAAAACAGAAAAATAAAGAAAAGGAAAATTAAAGGAAGAAAATCTAGAAAAATAAAAAATTAAAGGAAAAATGACACTAAAATGGATCTAAGAAGGGAAAATGACATGAACATGGATGATCTTCATAGTTTGTGTAGTTTGGACGAGTGGGTCGGGTTATGGATTAGGGTAAAAACTTAAAGAAAACGACGTCATTTCGAGCCGAGTTAACGTCCTCTGTTAGGGCTCCATTATACAATGGCTCAATTGACACTATTTTAAAAACGTTGTGGCCCAATTGAGCTAAAAAAATTTACAGTGGCTCAATTGAGCCCCCAAATTAGTTTAGTGGCCTATTTGACCCTTATCCCGATAATTTTATAATGCTTGGGCTGTTGTTTTTGGCTTTAGTATTTTATTAAATTAAGGAAATAAGTCCAAGTTGCTATGGTTATTTTATATTGTGATTGTAAGATTTAAATACCAACTTTTTCCATAAGGAATGCAAGAAAAGAAATATATCAATTCTTCCCTTTCGTTCTCCTCTATCTGTCTTTCATTTCTTCTATAATATCCTCAATTTATGTTACTTAAATTGATAAAGATTGCAACTTTGTATATCATCTAGTCAATACTATAGTTTCCAGTACAAGATCTATCAAAATAGGAAGGAAGAAAATAAAAAATTCTAGAACAGGACTGGAGATCATAACAAAATTTCCTTCGATTTGATTTATGTTAAACCGTTTCTCCTTTTTTTTTTTTCTATGTTGCATACATCATTTTGCCAATGAACTATTAAGTTCTATTACAATTAGGGCTAAATGAACATAATCATTTGCGAGCTATTTGAAGCTTATTTCGAAAAAAACTCGTTCGAAATTCATTTATTTTCTAAACGAGTCGAGCTTAAACAAAGTAGTATTCGGCTTGATCAGCTCGCGAATATGTTCGAGCTTGATCTTAATCGAACATGTTCATAAATATTATGAATATTTCAAACAGGTAAAGTAAATAAGTTCTTTTTTTCGAGTTCGAGCTCGAAAATGTAAATTAAACCTGCCTTTTTTCGAGCATTTGATCTCGAAATCTATTAGTAAATTTTTGAGCATTTCACAAGCTGAACTCAAATTCAATTTGAACATGACAACTATTTATCGAGTCGAGCTTGAACAAGAGATGAAAAGCTCGAATCGAGCTCAAGCTTGAATATTACTTAACTAACCGAGCTCGAATATCAGGGTGTTTGGCTCGATTCGGTTCGTTTACTACCCTAGTTACAATCTGATCATATTAACAAATTTGAACTTTTATTATTATTATTATTATTATTATTATTATTATTATTATTATCTCCTAATAAGTTTTATATTTTAAAAGTTACAAAAAATACATATATTATTATTAATATATTTGGGTTCTCAACAAACATAGGGCTATAAATGAACCGCATCGAGCCGAGCACCCTGCTGTTCGAGCTCGACTCGTTAAGGAATATTCAAGTTCGAACTCGACTCAAGCTCAATTTGAGTTTTTCCCCTCTTGTTCAAACTCAACTCGATAAATATTTGTCATGTTCGAATTTGGTTTGAGATCGACTCGTGAAATATTCAAACATTTACTAATCGAACTTGAGCTCGAATGCTAAAAAAAAACTCGTTTAATATACATATTCGAGCTCGAACTCGAAAAAAAAAGAGCTAAATACCCATTTGCAATATTTATAATATTAATAAACATGTTCGCAAGAATGCTTGATTAAGCTTAAGCTTAAACATATCTGTGAATCGACCGAACTAAAATGAACGAACTTCGAAAGAATTTTTTTCGAATTGAACCCCAAATAGCTCGTGAGCATTTACATCCCTAAAACAAATACAAATATACAATTGGTGAATTTTGAAGAAAATACTTGGTGCTAATTTAAACTTGGAAAATATAGTAAAATAGTTTATGACACAAACACTGCAAAGTGTAGACTAGAAGACCTAAAGCGGTCCTCCTCTCCTCGGAAGTTGAAACAGCACAGCATACAACTCCGTCACCGTCTCCGGTGGCGGTGAGAGATCAAAGATGGGCGGCAGAAGTTACTTGTCAAAGCTCGCTCAAGCTTACCGCTTTCAGTTGCAACATCGTCGTTTCTCCCCCAAACCGGGAAAACAAATAAATTTCGGCAGCGAAGACGACGGCGACGCCGTTCCCACCGCCGGAATTAGCCGCCCCCTTTCCGACATTCTCAAGGACTTGAACAAGAAAGTGCCCGATTCCCTTCTCAAAGGCCGCACCGAACCCTCTGGCTTCTCTCTTAAATACATTCCCTGGTAATTCATTACCCATCCCTTTTCGTTCAATTCTTCAACTGCAGCTAGTATAATTAAGTTACTGTCTATTGTTTAATTTTTTGTTGTGATGCTAATTGGATTTGGAGGCCATTGATATTTTATTACCAACTAGTAATTTTGTTGTTTCTTTTACTAGGAATACAAAATTTGAAAATTTTGAATCTCAAAAATGATGTCTTGCCTCCTATTCATATTGCAAGAACAATTTGATTTGATGAATATGAATTCTGAGATGATATATTGATATGGTTGTGTGATTGTGTCAAGTTCAGGCACACATTGAATCGGATTTTGAACCTACATGCACCAGGTATGTTATAGCACCTACAAATTAAGTTACTTTTGTATTGATAATTGGTAATTGTTGATTGTTAAGCACTTATGAACCTAACCTGATTGCAAGAAATACTTGTATGTATGTATGTGTATTTGTAGAGTGGTCGGGTGAGGTCCGCAGCATCTCTTATTCGCCTGATGCCACGTTCGTGTCTGTTGTCTATCGTGTCACTCTTTATGGGACTGATGCAGAGGTATGCATTGTATTGTATTGTCTTTGTTAATTCTTATTCTTGCATCAATCCAGATTAGGCAATGTTTAGAACTTTCACACCGTTATTACTTATTAGACGAGCAATCGCATTCCTTTGCACTTTAGTGTTAAAGGCCCGTGCCCTGTTTTTCATCTTTCCTGGCTTCTCAATAATCAACATTAGCTACTACTAAGACTCCTTTTGGTGCAGTGTGTGTGAATTGTGATTAGTCGATGGATCTTTATTGCTCTTACTCAATGAATAGGCAAACGGATGAATTTAGAGTACCTTGTTTTGTAACTTGAACCAGACATACATTTTAGTCTAACTATTGTCCATTTACTGGCGAATATATTTTACTCAAGTTGTCAGCTTTTTTTTTTTTTTGGTCTTTGCAAAATCTTTATCCTAGTCAATATGTTTAAGCTAGCTGTACCATGTGTAACCCGCAAACCTGCTCGTCCCCCGGGTTCCACAATTAGAAGTTGGGTTTCATTTTAGTGAATTTTGTACCTGAGGCTCGTACGTAGCTGATGTTTGGACAAGTTTGTGTCTTGTTTCATCCTAATCCTAAAACTTGTAGAGCAGCAACAATTATTGGGCAAACATAATATTCACATGATTGTTTCGTATGAACTAGATCTTCCGAGAATCAACAGGGACTGCTTCGCTTAGCGACACCAGCTATGGGGGTCCTGTGCAAAAGGCAGAAGCAATGGCATTTCGTCGAGCTTGTTCGCGTCTAGGGCTGGGACTTCATCTTTATCATGAAGACCAAGAATAGTGCAGTTATAAGTCGGGTCATTGAAGCACTTACATTGGTGTATTTCAGCTACTTGATTTTGTACTTGTGGGGGGTTTTTTGGTTAGACTTAGAAGTCATTTTGGAAAAAATGGAGAAGTTTTCCTAGTTGTAAATTAAGACCTACTTTATTTTGACGGAGTTTATATGACATTCCATGTTGATCTAGTTGTGGCTGTCAAAATGAGCTAGGTCCGCTCGGCCGGCTCATCCCCACCTAAAAAAGAGGCGGGTTGGGTAGCTAGTTTAGAGGCCCGCCAAAACAGGGTTTTTTTTTTAATATTTTTTTTCATAATTTTAAATTTATGTTTATTTTGAGAAATAAATCAACAAATAGTGAAATCATAAGTTAATTTAATGATAATTAATTATGATTGGAATTAAAAATATCAAATAATGGTGATCATTTGTGTTTGTGATCATTATAAAATTTGAAAAGATTGAAATTGGTGTAATGTTAATTGTAGTTTGGACTTTGGGTTGTTCATATTCATATCTAAATATTATTATATAAATATAAAAAATATTGATTCAAAAATAAATATAAGTTTCGATTTTTTTTTTAGAAAGGCCCGCGGGCAAGCCTGTCAACCCGTAGTAGGGGCAGGTTGGGTTGGAGGGTTTTAGGCCCATGTCCGTTAGGCCCGTTGGTTAGCCCGTTTTGACAGTTCTAAATCTACTTAGTCGGTTTATGTTATAGATGAATTTATTCGTTGTATGTCCATTCCCGAGTTTCGAAAAAATAAAAAAGAATTAAGTATATACATGGTTACATTACCAAATATAGAAGCAGCATGTGTATATATCTGTGAAGAATGAAGATGATATAGAAAGAGAATGGGATGAATGATGGGAATTGGCAGAGAGAGAGAGAGAGAGACTCACTTTATGGTCAAAGGAACACATACAAGTTGGAGGCAGCTTTGGCTCTTATATACATTATATATGTACATATCTCTATACTTAAAAAGTCTAAAGATGAAACTAAATAACTGCTTTTTTTCTGAAATTAAAGATTCCACTTTGGATATTCAATTATGCTGCTACTTCCATCTTTTTCTCAAATAATTACTCCCATGTCCATATCTTCAACTACAAAACTACCCAACTTTTTCTTGTTTAAAATTTGCATAGGTCAAAAATTAAGAATTACATGATGTTTCTAATTCCCCACAGCGATTGCGAAATAGTAACTAAACAAACACAGCACAGGGCCTCTCTCTCTCTCCAATCAGAAGGAAGAATCAAATGCAGTAGTGTGGGGACAGTAGGAATGAGTATTAGGTCGACTTTTGGTGAAAAGAAATACTAGTAATTAGTTAGCAATTAGTATTTGAATATTATAGTCTTTGTATGGTAATGGGAAACTGGAAGAGGCAGTAAGCAGTAATTAGTTGACTGTGTTGCATTGCAACTCTAAATCTAAATCTAATTAAATCCGGCTGACGTGGCAATGACAGCACGCCTACCATAGAATGCCACTCCATAAAGCAAAAAAAGATGCCAACCCCAACCCCATCACTCACCCATATTATTTGTCCCACCATATATGTATATCTATATATATATATATATATATATATATATATATTATTACATGCTTTCACTATTTCACAATGCCCCTCCCCTTAACTTAATTACTAATATATTTTTGTAGTAGATCGATGCATAATTCAAGGAGTATACTCCATATTTAGCAATACTACTAGCTATGTTATGACTAACAATATATATATATAAACGATTGTGTGCCTATCATACTAATACCCACTACATAGATAAATATTTGACCAGCCGGTTTTCTAATTAGTTTGTTGAGAATTTAATTCCATTTAAGTTTTGTTGCCTCAACAACTCCTAAACCACCGCATGCATGCCTATTTCACTCCCTTCCTCAATCCTAATTACCCATCACTTCTTTTACTTGCCCTAAATAAATGTTTAGATGAATTTACCACCACTGTCGCAATTTACTACTCCCTCTATTTCTGTTTAAATGACATTCTGGATGAATACACACAAATTAATAAATTAATTAATTTACCTCATACACTCTACTAAACGAGTTAAATATATATGTTTGAATGTATTAAATAAGGGCAAATGTAAGAAAAATATGAACTTTATGTGTTGAATTTATAAAATGATATTTTTTGTGAAATAAAATTAAAATGTTAGTACGAGCTCCGAATTTTTAACAGGGAGGTCTCCTGTGCACCGCCCCCCACTGTCGCATATTAGATGGGCACGTGTGCGCCACGCGCCCGTCATTGTTCAATTTTTTATGTTTTTATTTTTTTTTTTCTGGGCGGATTTTTCATTTTTTTTTTCTGATTTTCTATTTTCTTCTTTTGTTTTCTAAAATAAATTGATTTATATCCTAAAAATAAAGTTAGTGAATCCTAAAATTCAAATAAATTGATTTAATTTATTTGAAATCAATATGAATTTATATCTTAAAATGGAACTAATAAACATTTAAAAATACAAAATAAACCTTAAAAACACTCCTAAAAAACCCTAAAAAACACAAATAAACCCCTAAACCCGTCCCCCCCCCCAAAAAAAAATATCATAAAAAACACAAAATAAACCCTAAAACATTCCTAAAAAACCCCTAAAAACACAAATAAACCCCTAAACCCCCTCAAAAATAATCATAAAAAACAAAAAATAAACTCCTAAAAGCACTCCAAAAAACCCCTAAAAATACAAAATAAATCCCTAAAAACACCTAAATAAACCAAAAAAAAAAACCGTAAAAAACACAAAATAAATACGAAATGGTACTATTTAGCGTTCAAAATGGTATTATTGGTGGTGAAATTTTTTTTTATTTGGCGGATCACGGACCGGTCAGATCGGGTCGGAGTGAGTCGTATGATAGGCCGGCCCATACATCATGATGCACAAGAGATTTGCGATTTTTAATTACTAAAATATCAAATATGGAAAATGAAATATCGAGACCCTCACCCTCAACCATGGCAAACACAATAATGGGCGCCCACAACATCCATCAACCTCCTTCGCCAGCGCGTGCCATCTAAACTTTTCATTACCCCTCTATTTTAATTTCATATATAGTAAATTACCAATTTACCACTACCCATATATAACTATTTATATGTATGTATATAACTAGTTATCAATAATACAGGCGGACCCTCAGCAGCAGTTGTGTTGTGTGGTGTCTCTTCATCATGATAAATAATCTCCTCAAATTATATGTAAAAGAGATTCTATATATGTTTTGAGTTTTAGTTTTCTTTCGTTTTAAAGTTTTATTTTTATTAAATATAGATATAAATGGCCTATCAAAGGAAGCGGCCCTTTGCTTATATAATACCAAAAATTTAGTGCATTTTTGTTAAAGAAAACGTGGAGTAAATTTCACTTTTAATCCCATTAGAATATGGTCAAAACACTTTTAGTCCCAAATGTTACATTTTTGGTCCGAAATGAATTTTTTTCGATAATTTTGGTCCCATAAGATATTTTTATGACAATTTTAGTCCCATAAGAAAATTTCCCAATAATTTTACACTACAAGAATTTTGCTTATTAACGACGGAATTAACGACGGTAATTTTTCGATTTTTCGACACTTACGACGGACATGATCCGTCGTTAATGATATTCTGTATTTATTTTATTAAAAATATTTAAAATTAATGATGGACTTCAAAGTCCGACAGGAGTTACGAGCCGAGCACGAGCACCGACACCGGGCACGGGCGCGCGTGTGGGCTCATGGCCCACTTCCTTGTGCACTTAATTACTTCACTTAAGTGTTAATACACTTAAATACACTTCTTAACTTGATTAAGAAATCAATGTGGGATCATTTAATGTGTCTTAAACACATAATCCCACACACCATAAATGCTCAATCATGTGATCAACTTCAACAACTTATTTCTCACTCACCGAAAATCGAATTTGAGCAAATAAAAATACTACGATTATCTACTAAAATCACAGAACAACGGTATTTAATTCCTCCAAAATTAAATAATCCGGTCACAAAAAATCAAATAAAATGAATAAAAATTGAATTTAACAAATCAAATTTTCCAACAATTTTTACATAAATGTAAACAACTATAAATTAATCATATAAGGAACGAAGAAACACTATGAATAGTTTATTCAAAATGTGTTGGACAATCTAGATGAGCATATATATATATATATATATATATATCAATACATATATCCAGCAGCATATTTATAATTTACTAGCATTTCAATTTGAACAGGAAAGGAAATTTTGTTTGAGAAGATGGGCCCATAATTAAAATTGAACGGTGAAAAAATGAAAAATAATAAGATCGAGTTAGATATTAGTAGTTGAAGGTGTGGTGGCAATGCAAAAATTGAATGAAAAGGGAGGGAGAAGGAAATATTAAAGCGCGTGAGGAGTGGATGTTAAAAGAGGTGGGGGCTAATATGTATCTATATCTATATCTATATAATTCATGTCCGTATTATTGGTCATCGTTTCTTCTCTTTTAACCTTTTTTTTATTATTTTCTCTTCCCTCCATCTCTCTCTCTCTCTCTCTCTCTCTCCTAATCTTTTTTTCCCTCCCTCCCTGCTGTCTCTGACCTAATTGTCTCTTCACCCCAACAACACTAGCACCACTACCACCAGGCTTGAACGCATAATAATAATTCAGCCACGATCTGCATCCACTTCTCCCAGTAAGTTGTGCAGAATTGATATTATTGGTGGTTTTATTGTTTGCAGCAGAAAATAGAAATACAAATACTAACTAAGTTTGCAGATCGATCAATCGATCGAGTTGATCATCATCATCAGATTACTAGCTAGTGAAGATGACGGCGGCGGCAGCGAACATCGCCGGACAGTTCGGAGATACGACGTACACCAAGGTGTTCGTTGGTGGTCTGGCATGGGAGACTCAGAAGGATACCATGAAGAAGTACTTCGAGCAGTTCGGTGAGATATTGGAGGCCGTCGTCATCACCGACAAGACTACCGGCAGATCCAAGGGCTACGGATTTGTATACATATTCTTCTCTCTCTCTCTCTCTCTAATTTCTGCTTAAATCCTTGCGACGACTTTTGTTTATTCTTCTCTCTCTTACTGAATATACTATACACTATGAGAGAGAGAGAGAGAGATCGTGATGACGATGTGTGTGTAGAAGTAGGAAATAGGTAGATCGTGAGAGAGAATTGATCGAAGGGAATTAAAATAGATGAGATTTATGATTGATGATTGTTGACGCAGGTGACTTTCCGTGAGCCAGATGCGGCAATGAGAGCGTGTGTTGATGCAGCTCCGGTGATTGATGGAAGGAGGGCTAACTGCAATCTTGCTTCCTTGGGCGTTCAGAGATCTAAGCCTTCTACTCCCAAGCATGGTATAGTACCTATCAATTTTCATGAATTAATGATTTTTTCTTCTTCAATTTCTCATCTCTTAATATTACTAGCTTGTTATTTTATGCATGCTATTGCTACCTTCCATTTAACTAGACTTTATGAGATTAATTATACCACTTTATGATATAATTAAATGTGAATGCGAATGTGAATGCAGCACCCCTTCAACAATATTGGAATGGCACATGAAGTGTGAAACTAGATCCATTTAAAACAAAAAAAAAACAAAAAAACAAAAAAATTGTGGTTGGGAAATGGGAATTGGGGTTTGAATGAATTAGGAATGAGTTAGTTAGTGACCACAACACACACACACAAACAGTAGTGATTTGTGTGTGTGTGTGGTTAATTTGCCAGAGAAAGCGCACAGGATATGTTTAACAAAAGCATGACAGCTCATTTCTTCTGTGAAAGACACAACACGCTTTAGCTTTTGTGCTATTAAATTTCTTTACCTTTGCTTTCGGACTTACCTTACATCTACATTCCTACTTCTGCTTCACTCAACTTTCATTTTTAATCTAATTAATTACTTCTTATTTTTTTCAATTTAATTCATATATTAATTGTATCTTCCTGATTAATAATATTTATTTAGGTGGAGGAGGGAGGAACATAAGGGTGATGGGAGGTGGTTTTCATCAGGGAGGATTTCAGGCGGCGGCCGCAGCGGGTGGAGTCACCGCTGCGGCGGCCGCGGCCGCATTCGCTTCCGCTGCAGCCTTCCCTCATTATTCCATTCAACAGGGCATTCCTTACAATCTTTATGGGTGTGTAATGCTCTTCATCATTTCTCTTTCAACCCCATCTGCACGTGCATTGCCAACTCACGCCAACCACCCTTTTCCTCTTTTTTTTTTTTCTTTTTTTTTCTCTTATAAAAAAAATAATATTTCTATTTTTCTTCCCTCATATCTCGTACCATGATATTACACATATGCATGTGCATTCATACATTACCACCATTTGAGTTTTAAGGTTTTCCCTACCACCTTCCATCATCATCATCATCATCGACATCTCTCTCTCTCTCACACACACACAAACACATGCTGAAACGAAATGATAATATTTCTTGCTGAAGACACTACTATAGCATCATTCTGCGTTTTCTTTTTACTCTCTTGATAAAAACATGTACACCAGACAGGCAGTGTGTAGTTGGACCACTCAAATTATATTGTTGCTTCCACTGTTATTATTTTTGTCCGAGGCATGTTCAGTCTTTCGACCACCATCATTCTTCTCTCTCTCTCTCTCTCTCTCTCTCTCTCTCTCTCTCTCTCTCTCTCTCTCTCTCTCTCTCTCTCTCTCTCACACACACACACACACACACACACCAGCTGTAGGAAACTCATTTAACTAGTTGGCTCGATATATATATATATATATATATATATATATACTAGCTAGAGTAGATGAACATGAAATGGTCGTTAATTATTGATGCATGTTTAAGTTGTCACGTATAATTTCACTACCTTAGAGAATATTAAAAATAATTGATGAGAGCATGCGATTCTGATGCCTTGTTTTTGTTTGGCAAAATCCCCAGGTTTTCTCCATACTCGGCTGAATATGCTTACCCCACGGTTTGTACATATATGCCTCTCCTTTTTCTCGCATTCTAATAAAATGATTCATTGCTATAGATACATACATACATATATATATATATATATGAAGTCTAGCTAGCCACATATAATTCACAACCTTTTAAATTAAATTAATTTGTCTTACTAATGAATAAACATTCAGACGAGTTACAATTTAGACAATCCTAGCTCATGAATTAATGCCATAGTTCTATATATGGACGACACAATCAATATTGAGCAAGGACTGGATACGTACCTTCCTACATGTCTACTATGGACAAATGGACAGTGTAATGTTTGACTGAGAACCTTAAAAACAAATAGAAATCACCGATTTTTACTGAACAAATTAAGTTTTACATGGAACTATATATATATTTTCAATTCTAGGAAAATTAAATCTCATGTAATAGTTAATGTTTATCATGATCTGCATGCATATATGTATTCATCTGAAATCGATATTAAGCCTATGCATGCAAGACTAGGGAGACATATACAATAGATTGCCCCACATATGTATTTAACTTAAAACAATAAAAACTTGTATTTATATGTGTATGAAAAAGATAGATACAATATTAATTTTATACTTTTATGTAATGAATCTTATATATAGAAATAATGAATGAAATTTTTACTTATTGGATATCTATATTATATAGAGCTACTATGGTGTGTATGGAGGAGCAAGTGCACAGTATCCATTGTATGGATCCGGGAGCAGCGGAGTAGGAGTTGGTGGCGGTGGTGCTTACTACCCTTATCTGAACTTGAGCGAGGGGAGCGGAGGAGGAGCAACGGGGTACTCGGGCAGCCAGGGTTACGGTGTTCAGTACCCCCACGGCCACCTCTTCCAGTATTCGACAATCAACTCATCAACTGGGATTTACCCCCCGCATTATGGCACGCCTGTATCCCTTGCTCCACAAACTCCACTTCAATCTGCAGGTTAATTAATTAGTTTCTAGCTCCATATACGTATACATCTTCATTTATTTTTTTTGAATTAATCTTGATGCATGGGTACTAATATCTTTGGCAGTGTGTTTTGCTGTGCCGCAGGCGTGAACATGGCTCTGCACGCACCAATACCTCATCGTTAATTGCATTCATGAGAGACTCGTAATGATCAAGCAAGATTCATTCTTTCACTTCATCACTTCACTTCACTTCATCCTGAAGTACGTACCTTTGGCCTAACCATGGTTATCTTTCTACCCTCCGTCTCTCTCTTTCTCTCTCTATCTCTCTCTCCCTCTCTCTCGAGGGCTACATATGCCCGCGCATGGAGAAGCCCCCCATAGGGGTTACATCCAGAATGAAGCAAGCAAGCACGCCTTAGCTTCTTCATCCACATACACTTGCCTCAGTATGTAGGAAAGGTTCCTACGGGAGCTGAGTGCAAATGTATGCATGCATTCATGCATCAGTACCCCCCCAACTCAGAGCCTCACTTGGAAAGGAAGGCGGAGTTGGCCGGGGTAGCTTCAGCCTCGGAAAGGCTAAGCAACACCAAATCTTAAGCTCTTTCAATGCCCCTCAAGGGCCGAACAAACAGTCTTTTTATTCATGTTTGTCAGACACATATATATATATATTAATAACTTTTTAATCTCAAACTATATATATATATATATGTGCTTTCTTCCATTTTTCAAATTAATGTTGATTAGCTAGACGAACGGCAGTACTAGCTAGTAGATTAGGAAATTGGGGCAGGGGATGCCCCAGATTTTGTTGTTGTCACAAATCTAGTCTCAGGATTTCGGAAACTCTGACTAGTGTGATAGTTTTGTTGTGGTAAAAAACTATGTTTAGTTAACAAGTATGGATATATCTTCTCTTCTTAGGGGAAGGGAGATGGTCTGATCAGTGTTTTCTTTTTTTTTCTTTTTTTTTTTAATGATGTAAAAATATGGATTGGATTATGGGAATGATGCATCGCACAGGGGCGAAACTATGGGAGTTGGAGCCCTTGTGACGACGTAATATATAGTGCTTGCTTGGTATATTTTGGGTTTTTTTTTTTTTTTGAATTTAGGTAGCTATAAATATTGCCCACTTAATTAGCTTGTAAGAAACTCCATGAATGAGTTTCTGTGCATTGGAAGTTACCCTTGGATATTTTTGGTCTCTCTGGGTTCTTCTCTCTCTACCCTAACACACGCCAACCATGGTTAGGACTCAGGTCATCTTCATCCTTGTATTGTAAGCCACCCTACCAATATCTCTCTCTCTCTCTCTCTCTCTCTCTCTCTGGAACTTGACGCACTTTACATTAAGTCTATCTATGCATGCATGGTTTGTAATTCATGTAAACTAGGAAGACTTGTCGTTTCTGTTGGAGCAATATTTAGTGACTGCTTGTTGTTATTAATTAATATTCCAGTACGTACTGATATGATGGATTGATTATGTAACATAATGCCTAGTTTGCTTTGCTTGAGACAACAATCTATTACTATATTGTTGCGGAGATCGATCGAGATCGATCTTCATTAAATGATGATGATCGATCGATATGATGCATGTCGCATCGTATATTTATATATGTTCACGTGAAATTTCTCCCCATTACAAAATATATATAGTCATGGCAACTACTAGCAATCAACAAAAAGCTTTCTAAATCCTAATTAATTTGTTGCTTATTTTCTGAATTTTAATATTCAAGAAAACAATTAAAACAATATATGTCATGTGGAGAGAAGCTGCATCATCTTCAACTGTCAATTCCTCAGAATTAATAAGGCTCCCAAAATCGGACATTTATAGTGACACGCACACAAGTGAAAAATATTATTCAATATAATGTCCACTTTTCCCTTCCAACTTCCATTTCTCTCGGTCACCCTCGATCACAATGTTCTTCAAGAGACCAGATCTCCTGTTATATTTTGTATCACTCATCGTGTTCCACTATCATTAATACATGTCATTTGTACGTACATTTATGATGCCATGGTGTGAACACGAGATGTCATTTTATTAATGATAGTGAAACACGAGACGTAACACGAAATGTAATAGGAGATCTGATGTACATGTGTAACACCCCAATTCCTGAACTCTGAGGCGCTAAACAAAATTAAATAAAATTCCTAATTTCATAATCATTTCACCTTTAAAAAGAAAATATTTTTATGGTAATTTCTTTAAAAATAAAATCCACCAATCATCATTTGGAAATACTTTTCAAATAACCAATCACCAACATATTTCACAAATGACTGATCAATGTTGAAAGTCAAATATTTAAATCAGTCCACAATAATGACGGGACATGCAAGATTTTAATATTCTTAATTATTAAAAACATTCAGCGAAAGCATATTACGATAAAATATTGAC
The DNA here is from genome assembly GCA_026008535.1 of Perilla frutescens. Taxonomy (NCBI): domain Eukaryota; kingdom Viridiplantae; phylum Streptophyta; class Magnoliopsida; order Lamiales; family Lamiaceae; genus Perilla; species Perilla frutescens. Next base: position 14,493,709 of record BRKX01000007.1, on the reverse strand, counting down.
CAAAGTCAACATTCAAAATTCAATTTTAATCAAAAGTTTGAAGAACCTATATGTCCACGTCAGCTGCCTGCATCATCTCGTACCTGAAAAATATTTAAGAAAACATGGGCTGAGTGCCAGAAAACACTCAGTGGGTTTATCGTGTTCCTCCAAACACATGCAAGGATTTTTCATGTCAAAATCCAATAATCCAATATTTATGACCATGTTCATGCGTTTAAGATTATTTATTCAAAAGCCGATAAATCAATATCCATTCAAATACACACGCGCTTAAGAATAATTATTCAAAAGCGAGCAATTCAGTATCAATTCTCATGTCAATGCGCTTAAGAATATATTTATTCAAAAGCGAACAATTCAATCAAAAACTAGTGCGCTCAAAAGACCATGCGTGGATACAGACCTTATGTGATCACATACTATGTTACAATATAATTGACCATGCCAAAATTCATTATACAAGTCAAATCATATTCACGATGAGCAGAAATAGTTGTAAATCATTTATGGACGAAAATATTTTAAAACATAAGTTTTAGTTAGCAAAAACCCACCTTATAGCTAAAATAGCTGGAGCTTTACACATCTCTTGCAAATCCTAATTAATTCCGGGTCTGGGGTTCAGCCTACAAATGAGAAACTACTTATTAATATCATGCTAAGCCCTAAAACTATAACATAAGGTAAGTTTGGGCTTAATGAATGAGTTCTCGAAATTTGAGCTCAAACGGACATCTCTCGAAAACTGTTTAGATTTAAATCAACCTAAAAGGCCCAATTGAAGTCTTGGCCAATTTAAACATTAATTTAAGGATGAACTTTTGAAATAAATTGAAATTATCCAAGATTAAACAATATTCTTCGTTAAAAATTTATAGTTATTTTATTAACCTGTTTATAATAATAACAATAATATTAATATTAATATTAAAATTATAAAATCATATTCCTATAAATAAATTGACTCAAACATACGATAATACAAAATATAAGTTCTAGGTATTACAACATGGTTCTTCAAAATCCTAAAATCTTAGTATCATGCATATATCTCCCCATATATACCTATATATACATAATCGAACCACCCTTCAAAAAATTCCAACTTAATTTCCTAATAAATTTGATCGATTTTTTTTCTTCTTCTGAATTTGTTGCGGTGAAACGAATTCCGTAGCATCATATATTCTTGCACTTTCAAAGAATGAAGATCATCAATGGCACTCAAAGATCATATATTCTTGCACTTTCAAATAATGAAGATCATCAATGGCACTCAAAGATCTTTATATCCAATATCTCTCATAATAGGCGCCCATCTTGGTTGTACAACATATCTATCTATACCCTCTAAATATATATTACAATGATAATGATCTATTGATCTTATTCCAATCAATCGATCATCCGAGTTGAATATATGAGATATGAGATATGCTTTCTCTTTTCCTTTCATTTCCTCAACGATTGTAATGAATAGAAAAGGAATTAAATAAAATATTTAGATTGCATTTGATATTATTTAAAGATGCAAGCAAGTGTTAGGCGGGGTGAGAGAGGAAAAATCGATGCTACCCTGCCCGGATAGATGGGGCTTTTTTTATTATTTTGGGAATATAAATGTCAACATTAGTAGATGTTAATTATGCTCCTTATAATTTTTTGATCTCCTACCATGTAAACGATATATGCATGTTTTTTAACGATATCGTGTGAAAGAAAATCACAACATTGTAGGAGGCGAAAAAATTTAGAATCAACATAATTAACATCTACTTAAGAAGCAATTACATCCCCAAAATATTTTCTTCAAAACCTTTGTACAAATTATTTTTTCAAAACAAAAAAGGCAAACACTTCCACGCACCTGTTGTAAATAGTGCTATTTAAGACGGGTCGGGTCAAACCCGCGCTTTGACCCAGTCAACGCGGTCAAACCTGCGTTTTGACCCGGGTCAACCCGCAAAAAAGTAGAAAAAAACGATTAAATCAGTATCAACAGTCCCACTAAAAAGTATCACCAAAAATTTGAAAAGTATCATCTGTCATTAAAAAGTAAGGGGTCTGCTAGTTATTTTATACTTATTTATTTAGTTCAAATTGTGATTTTTTCCATTCGAATTAATGTCTAGAGCTTAGTAGTTTAGAGTTTTTTTAGGGTTCATGGTTTTTTAAAGGGTTCATGTTTTTAGGGGGTTTTTTTAGGGTTCATGGTTTTTTAGGGGGGTTTTTTTAGTTTTTTTAGGGGGTTTTTTTAGGGTATATTTTGTGTTTTTTACGGTTTTTTTAGGGATTTATTTTGTGTTTTTTAGGATTTTTTGGGGGATCTTTTATGAGTTTATTTTGTGTTTTTTAGAGTTTTTGTAGGGTGAAATCTGATAAAAAAAAATGAAAAAAAAAAGTAAAAGAATTGCCAGAAAAAAAAAAAAAAAAAAAGGCACGTGGGCCCCACGCGCCGCGCGTGGAGCCATACACCATCTGAAACAGCACCTGCTGCATGGAATACCTTCTCAACAAAAAAATGCCACATCTGATCACGATGTTTGGATGGGTAGCATCAAATTTTCTGATTAAAGATAGAGAGGCCGGCCCAATAAAAATAGGTCCGGGTAAGTGACCTGATAATAATATAGTCCATTAAAAAGGTCAAGGGAAGGAGCGGGAAACCAAGATGGGTCGGGTCGGGTCTTTTTTTCAAGTAGAATAGAATTAGAAACCGATGGCAGCTCTACTCTGGTAGTCACTCACTGTCACTGGTCAAGAAACTCTCTCTCTCTCTCTCTCTCTCTCTCTCTCTCTGCTTTGAAGACTTGTAGTAGTTGTAGACGATGTTGAAGCTGTCGAGGCTGCTTCTGAAATCCTCAAGGTGAAGTTCTATTCCTCTGCTCTGCTTGCAATTTTAAAACCCTCGTCGTTCAATTTCAAAATCCCAAAGTTAACGCCGCTCATGTTTCTTGCTTCCTCTTTTTTACTGACTGCTAGAATTTATGATGCCTTACAAAAGCTGGGGATTTCGATGTTTCTCTGGCATATGCGTGTTGTTGGTTGTTGTTGTTGACTAGTTCATCACTTTCACTTGATAAATCGATAAATAGATGTAGCTGCTGCTTCTTTGATTGTCGCAGGGATCATATGCTTGGTGTAGCAGCTGCTAATGAATTCAAATTACTGCGTAGCATTTCCACACAGCCAAATTTCCAGCCCGCCGGTATAACACTCTTCCACCATCAATCTCCACTTTCATTCCCCTCTAGTTTATATGTTTTTCTAATTATTTTGAGTTTTGGGAAATCTGCAGCTAAAATATTTGCGCCTTACTCAATTTACAAGGGTAAAGCTGCATTATCTGCTGATCCTCTTCTTCCCAAGTTTACTAAATTGGAAGTATGATATTTTAATATCAACAAAGCTCACTTCTTTGCATGATTTATATATATATATATCTTCCCCTTTTTTCCCCAATAAAGATTGTTGACATTGCTGTAATTTGAAACCCTCATTTGTAGTCTGGAGATTATAAGGTCGAACGCCGTGGTGTCATTATGTTGACATTCTGGCCTGCTATTGGTGAGCGCAAATACGATTGGGACAAAAGGCAGGTAACATTTCACTAATTTTCCAGGACTTTTTATTACAGCGTGAGCATTTTTTCCTTGAACTATATTTTTCATGGATTGATCCGTGGGTTGTCTATATATTCTCGTCTACACTGCAGAAGTTTGCACTTTCAGCAACAGAGGTTGGGTCCCTGATCAATTTGGGGGCTAAAGATTCATGTGAATTCTTCCATGACCCATCAATGCTATCTAGGTTCATTTTCTATATGCTTCTCTTTGTTTGCTTTTTGAGTTTTCTGCAAACTGTTGTTCCCAACTTCTCGTATTTTTCCTGAGTTTAGTTTAGTTGTGAATTTAACTGAAATTTAATCTGCAGTAATGCAGGTCAAGTTAGAAAGAGTCTATCAATTAAGGCACATGCTGATGGCAGTGGTTACTTCGTTTCTCTGAGTAAGTACTCCTTTGTTATGTAAATATGTGCTAATGAATCATCAAGTGAACCATGATGACCATAGCCAAATAACTCATTGCCTCAAAGTAGAAACTTAGGTGTTATAGTCAGTACCATAGTTGATAGTTCTGTCTTCTGCGCTCCTTCAATCTTTAATTTTGAACTAAATGCAATAGGAGAACCTAAGTTACTGAGTAAATATATATACATGCTTTGCAGGTGTCGTCAACAATGTTCTCCACTCAAATGATCGGTTTGTTGTTCCAGTCACTGCTGCTGAGTTTGCTGTCATGCGAACTGCTTTCTCTGTACGGCATTATCTACTATTCTATGTTTTTTGTTGTTTTCTAGTTATTTGAGAATTTGTAGGGAGTGTGCATTGCTTGTTGACTGGCACATGTCTTTGCATTTCGTGAAGGCTAGTAGATTAGTGGTAGACGTACTCAAAATAGAGTAACTTCTTATCAGCAGTTAATTTGGTAGTAAATTATATTTGGCATCCGTCCATTTTCAACCAAGCTTTGGCTGTTAGTTGATCTCGCTAGTATACTACAAATATAAGCATTCTTATGCTTCAACACTTGGTGAAGTTCATTACATCAGATCAAAATGGATATTGTATATATATTAACTATAGAGAGTGGCTCGAAGAAGGTCCGATTGTAAAGAGTTTACGTGTGTGTAATTGTTGTAGAGAAATTCTGGATGCTTGGTTACTGCAGCCTAGTAGCATGACCTGTAGATAGATGGTTGATCATGAAATTAGCCAGTATGTTGCAAAATGATTTCATTTATGCAAGTTTTGCATTGATGGATTTGAATTCTGCTTATATGTTTGTATTCTGGGTGCAGTTTGCTCTGCCTCACATCATGGGTTGGGACCACACCGTCTCTAAGATCCCGATTCACAGCAACGAAGGTTCATTTATTCGCATCAATGGAGGTTCGTCACCTAGGGCGGTTCCTGAACCTCAGAGCTCCGAGTGGGATCGATGAATTTATGCTGGAATGATATCCATTTTGCTGATTACCCAAGCTGGGGTTTGAATGTGTAGGTAACTCATTTCAGTTTTGCTCTGTAAACAGCTGGTAACTTCCTGTTTCTGGATTCTATAACTAATTGCCGAAATTAAGCTTTGAATTCTGGTTTTTGTCTGTGTTTCTCATTTCAGTAGAGGCAACATCCATTTTATATTTGAGAGAAACACACATACAAGATAATATTGGTATATATTCATTCAGATGCATAAATAAAGCCTCAATCAAATATTAACGGATGCACTCTATACCATGGCATATAACTAACCAAATTATAAAGAGAAGAAGGCAAACTGCAGCATCAATGGCCAGAACTATCCTCACTTGTCGACACCACTTGTCCCTTGACTTCACCCGAGATGCCGGTGTCGTCCCTTGCCCGTCGTCCGTCCTATGCCTCCCTTGCCCGTCGTCTGTCCTATGCTCCCCCGTCTCGACATCTCTCTCAACAACTGCATGATCATCCTTCATCTTCTTCTTCTTCTTCCTATCCTGTTTGCTCGGCCTTGCTAGAAGAGGAGCCTTCGTGGAACTACCTGCTTCGCCATCCCCGTTCCCATTGCTCATGGCGGGCCACGCAGTTGCAGAGACACGCTCTAACGAAGCCACCAAGCGATGGACCACCGGCAAGAACTGCTCCTCGCCTCCTCCCCTTGTGGCGGTGAATTCATCCCGGAATTTACGGAGGAAGCCGAGCAGGTGCGAGTTGCCGAGACTGTGGCGTAGGATGGCGAAATACACGAAGGCACCGTCGATGAAGAAGGCGAAAGTGAAAGGATGAATGGTTTCGGTGTAGCATCGGTGATAAGAAGGGATCATCTCCAAGCACAAGGCGGCCATGTTATCGATCTCGTGGTTTCCGATGGTGTACTTGTACACAACTTTACCCTCCTTCCATACGCAGCAGTAACAAACATTATTACTGTTACTGTTACTATTTCCCACCGGAGAAGAAGAATCCATTCACCACGATTGTTGCCGGCTATTTCTAACTTGAGAAGAAGAAGAAGAAGAAGAAGAAGAAGAAGAAGAAGAAGAAGAAGAAGAAGAAGAAGAAGAAGAAGAAGAAGAAGAAGAAGAAGAAGATTTAGATGACGATGAAACCATTGGAAGTGTACCTTAATTGCAGAGACACCTATTCTATTATTCCAACTGAGCTTTCTCTCCCACTGCCAACCTGTTAGAGAGAGAAAGGTCAACAGAGAGAGAGAGAGAGAGAGAGAGAGAGAGAGAATAGATAAGAGAAGTTGTCAGTCATCACGGCATAGATAGTTGACTCAGTCCTAAATGAAATTTCAAGATTTCAACTAATAAAATAACAGCTCAGCATGTGGAGTTGTGGTTGGTAGTTTTGGTTCACCCCAACTCAAATCATGGTGAAAACAACGATTGATCTCACATTTCACTTCCCAAGTTTTCAGAAAAATACACAACTAGTAAATTTGCTATGATACAGAGGCACAGACTTCCCCAGAAAATAGGGGGGGAAATCAAATCAGGATCCATTTGACTTCACGAACACACGATGATCACGGTTTGGCAGCCTCCACGCCCCTTTCGGCCTCATCACAATCGCACCGTGCATCTGCTGAAACGGCCCGCTCATCTCCCTCCCCGCCCTCTGAAGGCGGTTCGCTACTTTGAGGGTCTTCTTCATTAGTTTGGTCATGAGACGCTTCGTCAACATTAGAGGCTCCGTTGCTGCTGGAAGCAAGGAGGGATTGGCGGCACAGTGGGCACGTGGTGTGCGTGGTGAGCCAGAGGTCGATGCAATCCATGTGAAACGTGTGCCCGCAGGCGGGTATCTGCTGCAGCCTATCCTCCGCTTGGTATTCCCCGAGGCAGACCGAGCATCTACCAATACGAACGACGAGAGTTTTAACAACACATACAAAAGTAAAAAACTAGAGAAACTTGCATTTGAAAGAACACTCTTTCAAATAGCTAGAATGCTGTAATGAGGCAATCATACATTCACAACGACGATGAAGATGTGATGTTTAAACTATTTAGATGAGAGCTTGAGCGCTTCCACAAACAACCAATATAGTTTCTAACAAGTTTTGATTAGTGAATTTAAGTGTTTGATTTGAGCATCATTATGCATTGGAAATGATACAAAGGAAAAGATGCATCACCATTCACCATAACGTTTTCCTTTTGGTTATTTTCGGTTTTCACCATCGTAGTTTTAATATCATAAACTTAAGCCTTGTTTGATTTTTCACACATTTTCAAAGTTCGACCAATTGAAAAAATAAAACCAATCTAAAATTTGTGTATTTTACAATAATTTAGTGTCCGCCTAGATGTACACGTAGTAGACTCCAACTTCCACGTCAAATTCAATTGGCCTAAATTTGAAAATATGTGAAAAAGCAAACAAAGAATAAGTTGATGTGATTAAAACTACTTTTTTTTAAAATGTGTGAAAAATAAAAAACACCATAAATTAACCCTAAATTAAACGGCTCTTTTCCAACTTGAGATAGATATAGAACAAACAAAAGAATCAGAAATATATTATCTGTGCAATAGAAAAAGGAGATCCCATTTCCCATATAGTTATTAGTCAAATCCCTCTGCTATTTTCAGCTCAAATGATATATCTCAATAATTCTCAACCTTCAAAAAAAAAAAAAAAAAAGAAACACACACACACACACTCACAGTGTGTCTTTGACAGAAAAGCTCTCATTGAACACAACAATCGGTAGCATCTCCCTCAGCTCCTTCTTCAGTCCAAGTTCACACTACAACCAATAAATCAAAAATTAAATTAAATTAAATTAGCACACATACATACATACATACATACCATGGAGATATCATCGGAAACTAGGACGGAATTATTAGCCCTCATTCTGAGAGAAGACCAGTCAGCTCGCCGGCGGCGGAGATAGAACCAATAAAAGAAGAAGAGGAGTATGAAAGTGAAGAAAATTGGGACTGAAAAAATGAAAGCTTGGTAGATTTTCAACTGAGATGAAGCGGTGGAGCAACAATTGCTACTCCCACTCCCATTGTTGCCGCCGGTTTCTTGCTCTGAAATGCTGTTTCTCACACTATAAAACGACATCACAAACACTCAGATCGCATCGGTTCAACCCCACTGCCAAGATTCGATTTTTATTTTATATTTTTAGTAGATTTACAGATTTGGATGAAAGAAAAGGAACAAGGAAGATAAATCTTGGAGCCCAGATAAGATCTGGAGGAATTAGTTTTGCCCAGAAGAGAAGTGAGTCTGATAGAGACAGAGATCTTCACAATTATTGCTTCACAAACACAAACTAATAAAATAAAGCTGACAGAGAGAGAGAGAGAGAGAGAGAGAAGGAAGATTTGAGCTGTCTTGAGTGGTGCAAGTTTCTCTCTCATAAACTCCTCTCTACTCTCCTAGATATAACATAACATCTGTTTTTTTCTTGTTAATCTTCAACAAGTAGTCGTTTCAACTTTGTTGTGATGAATATAAGTAGTCGTTGATCTTTAACAATCAAGAAGAAACACAAAGCCATCAGCCATCAGCAAATCAATGCGGCGAACAGTCATCTCCCACAATCAAAATCAACCTTTTAACATGGGCCAACCCCACATAATAATTTAATTAGAGTGATGAAGAAGATTTTATTAGCATTAATCGTTTTCAACCTCACGTTTCATGCATCGTTTTTCTTGTTAATCTATTATTATTATGACTGAAGAAGGTTGGATTAGCATTAATCACGACCGTCGCGACTACTTTTTTGTTTTCTAGTACAGCTAACTAATGCATGTTCAAATTTATACATCGTTTTTTTAATAATATGCCTATCTTTCCTGTTCACGATGGATGAGCCTTGCAAAGAGTAACTAGACAAGAAAATTGCAGAACAAAAAAAGAAAGGATTTTATATGAATGTTTCAGCACGTAGGCCAAATTGGGATACAACATTTATATGTACAGAATGTTGGAAGGGAAGCAGTTACATCTCAGCCTCAGCTGCGCCATAGAATCGAGCAGGACGCTCAGGGACGGAGTTCATCCTTACCCGGGGTCATACGTCCCTTACTTTTAGCCTCACTTCGGTGGGGGAGTTGAGAGACTTTCTGGGGCTTGAAATGGCGCTGAGCGGGCTTGAAATCGAGCTCAGTGGCTTTTTCGGGCTTGAAGGAACACTCGAAAACTTGCTAACCAACATCTTGAAACATGGCAAACACAACACGTACAGCCCTCCTAAAATAAATGGTGCAGCAACAAGCCACCCCAACAGCTGCACATAAGTAAATCCAAAATTGATAAGAGTTCTAGCTAAAAGTGAGGAGTTTCCCATTTTCATACAATTATGGCTTGAATGAATGTAAAAAAGAAAGTGCAGAGCAACAGATGCATATATATGAATATAAATGCAAACTTTGGTTACATACCGCATGCAGAATGCTCTGCAAGACTTCCCATGAAGCTTGTCCAGTAAAGACCTTCTTAAGAGCATCTGAAGATAGAGGGAAATGAGGCCCACCAGTAACGAATTCACCAAATCGTAGAAATGGAATCATCAGACTGTTAGAAGAGAAATAGACAAACATCACGTTTCTGAGACTGAGATTGGTCGTTCAAAATCTCTGCTGCTTGGACAAGAATCATCAGCAGAATTATTAAAATAACTAGCTAATCACATTCACAGCCACTGTAAACAAGTATCAACCGTAGTAAATGGAATGTTACCCCCCATTGTACTGACTAAAGTATTGCAAGATTACATTTGTGCATACATTCCCACTTCCCATAAGTGGACAATCACCAGAACATCTAAAATCATGCACTTTGGCAGTTCCAACCAAATCAAATACTTAAAAAAAGAAAAAAGACACCATTTTGATGGTAAGGGCACAGAAAGAGAGCATCACAATTCACAACATTCAAGAAGTATGAATCGAAGGTGAAAACCAAAGAGCGGGCAATGAACTAACACAGTACCACTCATTGATCCATGAAGTGCCAGCTGAAAATTGAAGCAAAATCAACTTGAGCTTGAAAAAAAGATTACCTCAACTCAATAGGAGTAGCAATAAAGTTAGCCAGCATTACAGTCGGAGCATGGCAACGGGATCCAAGCAGCGCAATAACTAAGCCGCATAGAAACACAGTAACCCCTAGTAAAGATGACAAAACTCCAAATTTAAGGTGGCTATCCATATCATTCAATAAAAATCCACGAACACATAACATCAGATATTTAGCATAAGTGATATAACCGCGAAAAGGGGGTCACGAGACAGCATAATCTAGCAGAAAGTTAATAAAAGATATCCAATCACGAGACAAATTAGGCAGAAACTTGAAAACTGGTGTAAAGGCATGATATTTAATGGATAACGAAATCAAACACAATATAGTTCCCAAGAATAAATGAAGTAAACAACAAAAAGGGGTAGTAAACAGTAATGAGCTGAATCAGTGAGAGCATCAGTTGATGATGAAAGAGAATATATATGTGAAGAATGAAGATACCGCAGATGGGAAAGAGTCCTAAGGTAATCCCCAACGCAGCGGAGAATGCCAGTTGCTTGGGCTCGGCTCCCCTAATAAGCAATAAACATCAAAATCAATCAAATTAGTTGTGAGAAATAAATGCGTGAAAGAAAAGGTGTGAATTTGGGGAAACAGAATCACCGGCGAAGGATCTGGTGAAGAGGCTCCACGACTTTCCTACGAAACCATGACGCAAGAAACCCAAATCCGAAGCGTTTCCCCATTATTCTCAAGCTTGAGGAACTATCAATTCGTTTTTGATAAATCAATTTCTTAAGGATTCCTGCTGCCTGCGCTTGAATCAAGATCACTTTTTTTTTCTTTTTTCTGTGAAATTCTTGGATGTATGCCTAACCCAGTGGTGTTCGGAAAAAAAAAATTAAAAAATTAGTAGCTCTGGGTTGATAAATTGGGGAATCTGATAAATTGATAATCAAATTGAAGAGAGCAGAAGCAGTTGCATATGGAGATGAAGGTGGGGGCCACCATATCCAAACGACGTCGTGCTGAGCTACTTCCCTACCAGCGGTTATTCCTTTCACCAACCCTTCCACTCAACACTCTCACGCTTCTCCTCTTTCTTTTCTTTTGGATCCAAAATCCAAATCAATTAATGGGAAAATTACATAAATACGTAAATTTCTTTCGGGATGTTTGATATTTTACAAGTTTAAAAAAATATAGTTTTAATAATATGAGTTTAACACTTGTTTGATTTATTACATTACTAGATTTACCCGAGTGATGTTATTTGATTAATATTTTTCTCTTAATTTATGGAAGTAATTAATAATCTACCATAAGTACATTTGCGCACATGTTAAGTGTTAATACTAATATATTATACTCAATATTTAAAAAAGAATTATCATAAATTTAATATTTTTACATTAAAATGTCAATAATACATGATTTCAAAAATTAATTATTCAAGATTTTAAATGATTAATTATAAATTAATTAGTTAATGAATTTAAGAATTTAAGTCAATTATTGTAAGAACTTATAAAATATTTCATAACCAAATTGAGAATTAATAATACTATATTCTGCTTTGATTAAATTCAAAAGGTAGCGCATTATTTGAATTTATGTTATACGCCTATGTTTTGTTAATATTTATTTTATAGGGTATAGTAATTGCATACAAATATATTTCACACATTCATTTCTAAATTTATTTAAGAAAATCATAGGTTATATAATAATTTTTTGTTTAGGAGTTAAAAAGTGCATAAGTGAATTTAGTTGTGAATTGGTTATATTGAAATTGAATACATGATTATATTTATTATTTAGGAATTGTAGACATGAACAACAATAATTTACTATTACTACTTTACTTTTATATAGAGTATAGATTTAGGAATTGTAGACATGAACCACAGTAATTTATATTTTTGGGCTTTTTATGTAATACATTTGACTCTTTTTTTGGTTTTTGGAGGGAAAATCTTTTTTTTTTTACTATTACTATTTTACTTTTATATATAGTATAGATTTTCAAATTTCAATTAAACGTGTTGTAGGGGATTTCAACATGTTTGGTTTATCACACGATTTTTAAATTCTGATCAAGTTGACGTGTTGCAGGAGATTTTCACTTGTACATCTACGTGGACAATAAATTGTCTTAGATACATGAACTTTTGATCGATTATCGTCGGATTAGAGTACCAGAATTTGAAAATCATGAGAAAAATCAAATAAGTGATAAGCTCATGTTATTAAAATTACGTTTTTTAAAATGTGTGAAAAAACACCCGAATTTTGTGTATTTTAAGACAATTGACCCTTAATAAAAGAGGCAAAAACTATTTTAGCCACTTGAACTTTAAAACATACTTATTTTAGCCAGTAACTTTAAAACATACTTATTTTAACCACTTTGGACGAAAATGCCCCTGTGCGCGATGGCATTGCGCGCAACACGCAGGGGCAAAATTGTCATTCTGGTTAAAATAAATATATTTAAAAGCTAGTGGCTAAATTAAATTTTTTTTAAGTTTGACTGGCTAGTTTTATACATTTCCACTTAATAAAATACTATCTACAACTCCATGTAAATTAAAATAATCTATCATGACTCTAATTTTTGATACCTGAAAATACATAGGACCGTCATAATTTTCTAATGTAGAGAGTAATTTTTCATCTCAATGAACATTTATAATAACATGTCATGGTTCGTATGTATATCGAAAATGAAATTTTGGGATAGAGTCAACTTGTTAAAATTGTATAAATAGTTAAAAGTTGAAACTTTTTTTTTTTATTAAAAGTCTCAAAGTCTAGATATCAAAGTATAAATTTAACCTAAATAAAAAAAAATTACGTTCGAATTTCCATCATGTTATAGAATTTATTTATTGCTCGCGAATAGTGATTGAATATTTCCATTCGTCAAGAAAAACAAAGGCTTTAAAAAGAAAGCCTCATCTACTATTTTGCCTTTCTATGACAAAAATCCATCTCATTTATCAGTTTTAGATACATTGTTTTATGTAATGCACCATATACATATGAAATTATGGAGTCAAAATGCACATTGATAGCTCTCTAAGTTGTGCATATTCATAGAGTCGAGCAGACAAGAGTTATTGGTCGACGAACGTGGACTAAAGGATCTCAACTCGAACTCGAGCAGCTGGGACATTAAACCTAAGAAGTCAATGAAAAGCCATCCTCAAAGCATTGCTTCCTCACATCTTGCATTACTTGTTGTAGCAGAGAAGGATTGCTCGTCACCACCGCATCCACACGCTCCAGCAACATTTTATGCATCCACTACTCATTATCAACCGTCCATGCGTAAACCTTCTTATTCCTCCTGTTATATTCATTGCTTATGCACCACAGAGACTACACATAAATGTAATGCAACTATTTACTCGTTATGTCACTTGAGGTTCTTACCCGTGGAGGATTTTCACGAGATTTTCATCGATTAATGGGTGGTAAACACCAACCACACCGGCACCTCTCATCCTCAACAGTCTCATCCTAGTTCCAGTTGATGGATCCATCATTACGATGTAGCCCACCTTCATAAACAATCAGAAGCAGGGATCAACCTCAGAAATAACAGAAAATCCAAATCTTATAACCAGTTTCGTGAGGATAGCAACACAAACCAGCTGTAAATGGAGTTAGAGTAAGAACAACTAGTTTATTGTGAGGTGAAGCTTTGTTTTGCTGCACATTTACCATCTCAAAAACAATCACAAGAGAGTATATCTCACAAGAAATTAGAGTAAATCCAGAATGAAACCTGCATAGTTTATGGCAAGCACATGACTCTCTCTCTCTCTCTCTCTCTCTAAAACACACACACACACACACAGTAGTCATCCCTTTTTTGTCTCTTAGCCTTTCTCTGAATTCCATTTACCGAAATCTAGCCTCTATACCCTTTCATATACGTACTCATTTTCAGATAATCCAAAAATAAGGAAAAGTATGGCCAAGTTGAAAATTCCATAAGAATTGACTTTAACAGATAAGAATGTCAATGCAATGAAAATCAGGGGGAAGCACAACCGTGTAACCTTCTTTTACCATTGTATCTCGGGATAATCTAATTAGTTCCCTTGCTAGGCTGTCACTTTTCGCCCAGACAAGGCAGTTCTTGCACGTGGATCTTTCTACCTGTAAAAGTATCATATTAGGTCAGCAATCATTTTACAAGATATGATTCACATTTTCACTAGGGAAGGCAGAGCAGGAAGAATAGTTGGATGTTATGCAATTGCACTTAGAAGTTGCACTTTGTTCTTGGATAGTTGGATTGGAAGCTAATTTCTTGCTATCAAACAAACAACAAACTTAAACTAACAACCCTCAAGATGACACTTCAAAACCATAATTGTGCAGTCAAGCTTATTTTCCTCAATTGAATTAGTAACTCAGTACACAAACAAATACAGCTCTTTGGCAACAATTAAAAGAACTTACAACAGAGAGGATATCCTTTGCTAGTCCCTTCTCATAAAATGGAGGCCCAACTTTAGCATCGAGAATCACTTGCTTAACTGAACCTGATATTGACTAAATACACAATAAAATCAAGCTTAAAATACTTAAAGACTTTCCAGGAGCAAGTAATATTTCACTAGTGGAGATGCTTAGAAGAATAATGGAAGAAATTTGGCTTCAATCCATCTGAATAGGGTTTTAGTTATCTCTGGATGGCTCTGAATGAAGATTAATTGTGTGGTGGCATTTAAAATATGCAAGTCTTGTTCTATTTGGAAGATCAAGAAAAGATCAAGTTGGCAAGTTTTTTTTTAGGTCAAGATCACTTCTAAAAGCTTGTCCGATCTTTTCTTATTAGACAGAGACAAAGTGCTCCATCTTACCCTCAATGCATCTTCAATGGTTGGAATATTTACATCACCGAACTCCAGGGATTGCTGATTGCGGGAACCCAGATCTGCAATCTACAGCCATGCAGTACATCAAGATCCCAGTGTTTTATTGATAACCAAACATGCTCAAGTATTTTACATTCTGGAGGGAAGCCCACCTCTTTCATGCTCAAATAACCGACTTTAGAAGAACTATTTCCAGATAGTCGCTGCAGATCCCTGCCTGTAATATGTGAGAATCAACATTCCAGCACATCCTTAAAAACAAAACACAATTCAAAGTAGTGAAACTCAAGTAAAGAATTGGAGAACATCCTCTATCTTTAGGTTGTCAAATAATTCAGTGCCAGTTTTTAGTGCGAAATGACAGCTATCCCAAGTCCCGTCACTTTCTACTTAGTAGCACCCTGGAGAGCAATGTTGACAACTGAAATAAACAGGCAGAAATAGAGATCTTTTTGTGGGAAATCACCAACCAATTCTAAATGTTTCCCATCGCCAAGCCTTGCTAACTAAAAAATATCTAGATTGTTAATTGCAAGTCTAGGAGCTAAGCTACACAAATTTACAATATTAACTGATATGAGCTATAGATGTTTTGGAATATTTAATTAGCTAGGCACCGACTTAGGAAATCTATAGATAGGCGATGGGTTGTTAATTGTAAAGTAAGGTGAGTAATCATCTCTCCCTCTCATGTATGTACGTGTATTGTGTTGTAAAGTCTTTCTATTGATTTGGTTATAATATTAGTTCATTTGTTTGTGAGTAAGTTAATTGTTGAGTATGTTATTTTATTGTGCGGTTAATTAAGTTATACACTTCTGACTCACCTGAAGCAGATCTCTTATCTTATTTTGAGATATTGTAAATCAGTGTTCGTCTTAAAACATGAAGAGATTATAGAATAAAAACATAGTCAAAAGAGATACACTAATAAATGTTCGAATTGGGCATATGATACCTATCATGAAGAGCAAACAATAATCCATCTGAAGAACGAGACACATCAATCTCAATGCAATCTGCTTGAGATTTTAAAGCGATGCTATAGGCATCCATCTGCGATAGAAAAGTAACATTTAAAAATGAAGCCAATTCAATCATTGCAATGCATGCCATTCTAGACTGATTTCTGAATTTATTTTGGCTCCCTCACTTTTCTTTATTAGCGTTTTGATACAAAAACTAACAGTTATAAAACATGCAAATCACCAATTCACCATTTTGATTGGAAAAGAAAATCTAACAATGCATCATTGCAATGTATCAGTACCCAACCAAAGACTTGACTCACTCTAATCAACAAAAGATCATATTTTTCTTGTATTATACTCCAATTAATATCTAGTGAATCATCAGACACCTCTTTCTACCTTAACTTCCAAAAGTTATTCTGTCCTTAACTTTCATCACACGAAACGTGCTCTACAATATACCATTGATTGCAAACTAAGGAAGGAAGCTTCTGGTGCACATTCTGGAGTGAATTAAGTGCAGAAAGAAACAAGCCAAGTGAAAATAAATGAGATGCCTACAGTATTGGGAAAAGCCTTAGTTGAATCACCCCCATGAGCACACACTAAAGGTGGACTCGACATCCAACTGCACTTTCGTAATTGCATCTGCATATAGATGGCAAAAATAAGACAAAAACATAATAACATGCACTGAAAAAGATCTTTTAGAAAGGTATTCCACATTGCAGCTGAGATCAGTTAACTTTTCACTAGCATTCCAAATCTATGATTAGACACAATTAAGACAATTGCAAAGTAGAAACAGTTATCCAAAAACAAACAGTTATAAACGCATTCAAAGCATCGTAAACACGGTGCTCATTTATACAAGCATATAATCCTATTCGACCTTTCGTCAATCAAATTAAAAACAAAAAATAAAAAAAAATTGACAAATGCAGAAAGAAACAGACCTGGCGGAAGCGACGGAGGCTGAAATGGAAGTAAAGAGGGGGAATAATTGCAATAATAGCGAGGGAAATCAGTAGAAATCGAAAGAGATTCCTCCTCGATGAAAACAAGCCAAGTTTTCGCGGAAAAATGCTGCGTCTTTGGTCGCGGAGCTGCCGCTGTTGCCGATCCCATCGCGAGATCAGCGCCGCCATTTCTCCTCCTCCAAATCCCACTGCTAATTGCTAATTCAATCGTTGTTGGTTAATGCTTTGTTATTGTTAATGACGCTGCCATCTCTCTTTTTGTTTTTAATTTAGAAATTAATTTAATTAAATTCATAAAATAGAAATCAATGATATAATTTTGATATTTAATTCATCGTGAAATTTCATTTATCTACGTGCAAAAGACGTCTATACCCCCCGTTCCCTCCAAATTCCGAAACCGCTCCCCGCGGCGGCTATATAAATATTCACAACCTTCCCCAATTTTAAATCTCTCTCTCTCTCTCTCTCTCACACACACACACACACAGAGACTAAAGGTAGTAAATTTTGCTTCGCAACTGAATCTATTTCCATAGATAGATTAGCAGCGTCAATGGAGGAATTGTTTCAGTACATGAAGACGCTCCGCTCTCAGATCAACGGTGAGCTCCTCTTCCTTTCTCTCGCTATCGATAATTTTTAAATCGATCGTCTACTTATCGTTAAACAAGCTTGAGTTCTATTGGAAAATGATATTACTTAATGACGTTTAGTAGCTGGATTGCTTTCGACAATGTGAGATTGAAAGTAGTTTTTGATCCACTGAATTGCAGATGTGGCGGATCAAGCAGCTAAAATGTCAGTGGAAGAGCATATGCAGAGCACCACTATTGAGACTCTCCGGAAGGATCTTGATTCAGGTTGTATGCAGGAACAAAACTTCTTCCATTTTTGGAGTATTTTACAATTTGGTTTTGGAGTTGTTTTTCTTCTTTTGAATAGTATATAGTGCAACGAGTGCTTGTATTTTTAAATGTGTATTATTTTAATAAAATGCAGTGAAGAATGAAATTAGGCAAGTCAAGGAGGAATCTGACCGGATAACTAAAGCCAAGGGACAAATCTGTTCGCTGATTCTGGAAAAGCAGAGGAAAATCGCTTCCGTTGAATCTGATTCTTACACTCTCAGTAAGGTACAAGATTTTGTTTGTGCACGTATGACTGATGGTTGCACCTGTATATCGCAATTCTCAAGGAAGGACACGCGACTTTGATATATTTTCTCTTTCCTAGTTTTAAGAAGTAATTCAACATTCTGTTGATGATTTGTGTAATTGTGCGGTTTCTGTGAATGTGCATCGAATTGCCAAAACCATATCTCTGCTTTCTGTGGTCCTTGTTTATGCCAGTTGGATCCTTGTCACGAGGTGCTGATGGTGATTGCGCAACTGCAATGATTTTTTAGCTATCTGAGCATCACTCATAACGAGCTTGCCGTACACAGTAGTTGTAAAACAGTTTTGGTGTGGGTTTAAAATGATGGATGGCAGTATCTGTTTCTCTATGTAGTAGAGAAGCTTTGTCGACTTCAACACCAGTGTTGTCCTAAACATAGATCCTATGATGAGTCAATCACTTGGATGGCAACTTGTCTTATATGCTAAAAGTTATATTGTCCTTAGAATTTCAAAACATCCAAAGTCAAAAAGAACTATTAATTCTTCTTGCATAAATAATCGTTTTGGTTATATACATGTCATGTGGTATAGAAATTGAAAGGCACAACAAACATGGTATGCAGTTTAGTGCAGCTATGGATCAACAGCTGGCTGTGAGGTTGGTGGTGGGATTGGATGGATATTCAGTTTCTTAGCAAGTCATGTAGCTTTGTTTTCTCGGCATGCAGACTTTGGAGCTTATGCAACAGGGAAGACTAAGCCTGTCAGCAAAACTAGTGGACCAAAGGTAATAAGTGGATCATATACCAAGAAGCTATGAAATATCACATAACAATATGTTTCACTCCTACACAGTGCATATTATAAGAAGGTTACTGAGGATATCAGCGGCCAGCTTAAAGAACAACAGGTCTGAGATCTTTTGTAACCATCCAGATTGTCCATGTAGTATTCATCAGTAATCTTGGACTTGTATTTAATTATGCAGGAATGGATCAAAACTCAGAATTTTAGTGCAAAAACCAGAGAGGACTTGGTAATTTCTCTTAACTTTTTCCATCACGCATGTATTTTAGGTATGATGACTGCATGCTCTTTTCGGGCAGCATTACAAATCCATGAAGGTTCAATTACTTTTTTTCTTGTTTTGTTTTCTTCGTCTGAAAGATGTTTTCGCAATCACCACTAATTAATCATGCAGGTAAATGAGAAAAGTGATGGTATAAAAGGTACAAAATACATATTCCCTTTCGAAGATATAGTATGACTTCCTATTATTCCATACCATTTGATGGATCTAATTGACTAAGCTATTGTTGTCTTATTATGGGGATTGATCTAATTTAAATAACAAAGCCTTAATGACTTCCAGATTTCCCAGATGCCATGGATCAAAGCATGATGATGGATTTTCAAACTGCTCAAGCCAAATTTGATGAAATGAAGCGACTAAAATCAAATCTCATTTTGGAGAATGCCAGGGTTTGTATAAGCATCTTCTTATTAGATATATATTTTTTTTTTACTTTCCAACTTGGAAAATCATACTTCAGAACAAAGATAATCATATCATTGGAATGCATATTAGTAGTTGATTATGGCTTTGGGTAAAGATCATTCCTCCAATTGGAATCCATTCTCTGCAATCCAATAGTGATCTGTAAATGTGTTGGGCTCTGTTTGTTGAAAAAGATTTGTAACAGAAATGAACATTCATTTTAGCTCAAGTGATGCCACTAAAGTCAGTCAACAAAATGAGTGTGATGACTACAATAACATCTGACATTTTCTATAACTATTCCGGTGTTACAGCTGAGGCAGTCTGTTGAGCTAGTGAAGACTAAAATGACCCACTTTAAGGTGACTTCCAATATATATTATTTTTATCTCTTCTACAGTTCTACTTGATATGTGCCTACTTTTCTGGGATGTAATGTGCTTTCTTCCTTTGGCTAATGAAGTTATTTGAGTTTCAGTGGTATATGAACAAACAAAGAAACTGATATATTCTCCTTTTATAATATCGAATGATGATGAATTTGCAGCCAGAACTTAGGGAGATGGATGAGAAAAGCTTGAAAGAGGAGCTTGAGGCACTCTTATCTGATAAAGCTGGAGAAGCTGAGTATGTGCAATCCCTGCAACTTCAGATTATGAGATTGAAAGTGAGCTTCATACTCTATTTTTTAGGTTTTCAGTCGATTTAAGAGAGCAAGCTAGCCACATATGATTCTTCTCTGATACTTTTATCGTACCATTATCTACTATCATGACTTCAAAACTTGGAAAGCTGATTCTGTTGTTTAAAAGAAGGATCAGCCCTCCGATATCTGGCTAATTATTTTGTTTATGCATCTGTACTAGTGTTTCATCGACCAAACATTTTTTCATTTTCTTCAGGAAATCTTTCACACAGTTAGGTGCTCTTGTGGTGAGGAATACAACGTTATGTTGGATTAATGAGTTCGGGGCAGGAGATGCAGAGGAAGAAGGAATGTAGCAGGAAATTTTAATATGTAGATTTCGACATCTTCTTACCATGCATACATATATGTAAAACTATCAAGATGCTACATGGTTGGCGCTGACAAATAAAGAAGACGAGGTATCAAATATCATTGTATCTAGGCTTGATTCAAGTAATAAGTTACATAGAGCAGCACCAGTATCAGATATCATGAATCACATTTGATTCTGAAAAAGAATCCAAGGCTTTGGAGATGTCATGAACTTCAAATCCCCCTGCCACGGCTACTTTCGTGTTATCCTGAGAGATGACCGTCTCGTCTTTCTTGAAGTCATCCTCACTACAAGAAGCAACAGAATCTCTGAGGATAACAGTTTTGTGAACCCCTCCGAGCAAGTCTTCATAGTCCGAGTCTCCTCTTTCCCCTGTGAATAGAATCACTTTTCGCAGCTCTATGCTCCATCTTACAGATAAATATCTGCATAAAATGGAAAAGGTAAATAAAGAGATATTGGGTGCTAAAAAATGAGGTTTGAAAAATGAAAGAAACCTCAGTGCTTGAGCTCTTGATGCAAACAATGGTATGACATTCAATCTCGATGCAGCATGGGTATAGACCAGGTTGCACCGCAGGCCTCTCATACGCAGCCTCTGTCGTAGATCATCAATCTTCTGAGCCTGTGACAATCACACAATGTGAGTCAAGTATTTCCTTTTTAGATCCATTTTATATGTTTCCATCAAACAATGTGGGTAAAACTCTACCTTGGCTCCTGATTTAATGCTATATGAGTAGCATCTTGAGCTGCATCGACTTAGCTGCACATCATTGGCAAGCCTCGTTACTATTGATCTCACGTTTTCACCTGGCCAACGGTACTCAACATGGGATTCGTAGTCTTCATCTACGACCAAATCCCTCCATGGATAGCACATTTCACTTCCACTGCTGCAAACCAATGCATCAAAATCTTCTAGTTTTACATGGCTACAACTCCCCAGCATTTCCTTGGTCTCCTGCAAACTCAAACCCGTTGATAGCACGAAACCTATCTCACTGGACTTTGATCCCGAAACCTGCATAACATTCTTGATGATCAGTGGTAATTCCTCAGCAGGGCATCCATTACTGTTGTAACTGTCAACGGCTATCACATACAGCCGTTGCCTTCTCCCCGGACAGTAAATATTGACAGATTTTCCGACAGAAGTTGCCTTTTTCAGTAGAACATCAATGATTTTCTGTTGGCTGCTAGCTGCTGGATCAGGCTCCCCATTAGCCTTCACATCCACATCAATGGAGAATTTCAAAGAAAGGTCTTCAACACCACGGAGTGATTCACTGAGCGGTTCCTCAGGAATCGGCATGACAGAGAGATGATTTGTTGGGTGGTAAATTCTGCAGTGCTCAATGTGGGAGAGGTAGTTACGACAGTGCTCCGGCCATGAGAACTTGTGGATATTTTTCAGGCCATTTCTCCGGCAGTCTTGCCATAGGTTTTTGTCAGCAACGAGCTTTAGAAGGGCATCTGAAATGGCTTTCTGATCATGTGGATCGACAAGCAGACCATTATTGAGTGCCTGGTCCATCAGTACAACAGATTAGTACCTCAAACTTGTCAGAAACCAAGTTCTTTGGTTAAATCACATGGAAACTTGGTATTCTTGCTTTGAGCTCTTATGAAAATGTTACCTTTAATATGTCCACAGGTCCACCATTTTTCGTGGCGACAATGGGTAGTCCATAAGCAGCAGCCTGCAGAGAAGCATGACTTATTAACTGTGACTGTGACTGTGATATTAGCTTAGCTTGTTATGAAAAGAAAAGCAGCTCGTAAATTGACCTCTATGAGAGTGAGACCAAATGGTTCGACTAGAGCTGGATTGATGAAAACTCCCTTCGAGAAAAAAAAAAAACCCATCAAATCAATAATCAGTGGAGCCATAGGAACTGCCTTATGCATCATTAGATAACATACCTTGGTTTTAGCTGCCAGACGATATATTTCAGGAACATCCGGTTGCTTATGATGCTTTGGATAAGCAACGTGACCATACAAATCGTACTTGTCAACCAGCTTGAGTGCTGTTGTAAGTACAGATGAGCTGCTGTTCGACATTTCTTCAATGTCGTCTCTGTTACCTAATACAAGTGTCTGCAAGATTAGGAGTTGATATTAGATTGCTGCTAGTACTTGTGATTTGCTGTTGATGAATTGTGAAGCTACGCTACCAAGTTTGCCAGTTCTCGGAGGGCTTGGCATTCTCCGAAAGCCTTGAGTAAAGTAGTTATGTTTTTCTTTGGATCTGGACGGGATAACGCTAGTATCATGGGCTTATGAGGATTAGAGAAAAAACGCATAATCTGCATTGCAAACAAGTTGACAACACCATCATCAAAATCTGCATTCATTATATTGATTGGCATGCTTCTGAAGCAATGCAGATAGTGCATTTGTCATGATTTATAGAACCGAACCTCAGACCATATCGAAGGTATTGGCTGTTTGTGGATCCTGTGAGTATCAATCATCGACTTGAGATCTCCTTCGCTGTCTAATGATAGCTGTTCCGCCACACTGCTGAAGTCCATACCTGGTGGTATAACCTATATACATACATACATACATCCCAAATATATATAATTAAGCATTTTGATGCAACTGTAGTCTGTAGCAGAACAGCAAGAAAAGATTCAACACAGTTTCTTAGCATCACTATTTTTTGAACTGCATGTAGCAAATATGAAAAGATAGATATGATGTCCATACCACCATCCTTGGCATGTATCTTCCGAGGCAGCTCACTCCTCTCCGTCTCCTTATCCTTAGCTTCCTCTCCATCTGTATATCGAACCCATCATACAAACCCCACTGCTCTTCAATCTCTTGTTTGGTGCTCGTCACTACCATCTCAGCCGAATCCAACCCCAACTCCTCAGCTTCAATTCTCCTCATTATTTTGTAGGTGGTGTTAATGTCCTCCCTAGTTAGCCTCCCCTGCTGAAGTAACTGCTCCAGTTTGTTCCTTCCCAACGAGTGCCCCGTTAACACCATGGGCACATTTAGAACAGCAGACAAACGTGCTGCAACCTCCCCTGCATCTGCATAGTGTCCATGAATAACATAAGGCCATGCCAGTTTTCCAGCATTGACCTCCTCTCCTAAAGCTCTTGCCATGTGCACAACGTGGGTGAGAGCTCCGTCAACAAACTCCGGTATGTGAGGCCAGAGAGACTCTTTTGCTATATATCTATCAGACGGGCCACAAGGGATCCGAACAATGTAGGCGCCACAGCTGCCAAATCCATCAGAGGGGCACGAAAGCATCTCGATGGGTTCACCATAGGTGTGGTCAACCTCCGGTGAAGTGATTTGTCGAGTGAGGAGATCCACCCTATGCACCCCTTCCATGTTGGCCAAAGCTCTAGCCAATTCCACAACATATTTTACCTGAATATTTGGAAACAGAAGTAACAATAATGTGAACCCGAGTAACATCTCCTTCATTTCAACAACTCTAGAGACCAGTTATCAGAATTTACCTGGCCACCGGTATCAGAGTCCCGTCCCAGCTCCATATTTTCTCCCCGAACCAACCCGTGAAGACTACACGATATATGCATAAACATCATCAATCAAACATTACATGAATAACTGAATAACTAACTAATTCATACTGCTTTACTTACCTTATCAGAACAATATACAGTTGCCTAGATTTGTCATCTGACCAAAGCTGAGTATTGGAACTAATTCTTGTGATGTCGTCTGTTAGATTAGACGAGTACTCTCCTTTCTCTCTGTGACTCTCACCTTCAGAGAGATCAGAAAGATCCTTTGCAGCTTTCTCTCTCTCAAATCTCCGGTGCACTAGTTTTCGTGCTGCATCCCACGCTATCTGCAACTAGAATTATCTCAGAAATCAATCTTTTCTACCAAACATATATGTTTGTTAAACCAATCAGTCAGAAATCACCTGTTTCTTTCTGCGAGAGAGATGCCAAATGCGCCAGCACATATTCTCTAGCCTGTTATTGCGGTCACGAGAATTCCTAGTAGCTATCATCTGCATATATACATGTCCATCCATATATCTCACAACACAACACAACTAGTAACACTTTACATTAATGCTACTTTACACAACTTTTTTTTTCTTAACAGATATATGATTATATAGTATATACTAACAGTAGCAGTCTTAACAGATCTTGGTTGCATGAACTAATGTATGTACGTACCTTAACCCAAGTCCTGTGGAGATCAGCCTCGTCAAAGCCATTGATGACTTCTTCAACAAAGTACCTGGTTGGAGTGAATTGCAGCCTATCTTCCTTATGCTTCTCCATTTCTATCTTTTCCAACTTCAACAACATCAACATCTCTTCTTCATCAACTTTCTTCCTTGTACTACTGGTCTTCTTCTTGCTGCTTCTATCACTGCTCTCTGCATCTCTTTTCCCATTCCTTGCACTTCCAATGTCCAATATCGCCTCCAAATACCCGTTCACCCATTCGTTTTCTCCCATCTTCACCATCTGCAGCACTCTACACTGCACTTAATTTGTTACTATGTGTGTGTGCGTGTGCGCGCCTTTTGGGAAGGCTCAGCTCAGGCTGGCTATTATACTTTTTTGAGGTAAAAAGAGAGGAAGCAGGGACAACCTTATATATAAAGGCCAAATTAAAGATACCAAAATCTTGCATGATTTCTTCATTTTATTTCAAAATAGAATCATGGGCACACCCCTTTTTCTTCACTTTGATTTAATTCTCAGCCCTCTTTGCCTTAGCTTGCGTGCATGCATGGGATTTACTAATTTTAATTTCATATCTGATTCTTTAAATGATATCAAAATTCATAACATCATCGTGTGTTGTGTTTATGCTACTTTGAAAAGATTAAACATAATTTTTTTTTCTTTTTTTCTTATTGTCATACAGAATTGACATTAACGAATAAAAAATCACCAGAATTATTCGAGCACAAAGGCATATATGTATATGAAGTAGTAATTTTGAAAAGCAGATGCCATCCAAAAGTTGTAGTTTGTTCGCATCAGAATATATATATAGCTACACACGTATTGGCATTATTTTCATGTGCCTGTCGACGACGGCGGAAAAGGGTAGTTGGAGCAACAAATTCTTGCAGCATCGGATACCTCTAGCTACCAACTAGGATTCCCCAAAACAGTTGCTGCTGCAAAGAGAGAACAAATAATTGTACTAAACTGGATATTTGGAGGAATATCCAAACATGGATCAACATTCCATTCCATTCCCTCCTTAATTTCCTCTACTTTTCTATCACTAATAACTCACCCAACACCAAGACCAACTTGAGCTAACTTAATATCATATGCAAGGCCAATAAATTTCAAACATTTTGCTAAATACAAAAATCCATGTTATTTCAACAGTTCTTTAGAGTGGGGGAAGAGTGGGAGTTGTGAAACAACATCAGGACGATGCCTGAGCTTAGCATAACCTCGATCACGATCACTCAACCATGGAATCAACATGTTCCGTAGCTTGCCCGTAAACATATAACATCAACTGTCGCGAATATAAACATTACAAATTTCATTGAGCTAGTTTAGTTCCCAAGTCTGAAATCCAAAAAGTATTCTAGCACTCCAGTTTGCATATGTTGATATGGCATGTCCTTGGAAATATGACAACTGATTCTTTAAGTAATAATAGTCTGCAGATGAACTTTGGAACATGAGGGTTACCCATTTCTTACATTATATGAGTTAGTTTCACAATTTTTTTTAAAAAAAAAAAAAAAAAAAAAAAAAAAAAAAAAAAAAAAAAAAACTAACCTCAATACTTATTTTTTGGTCTTGTCAAAAACCTCAATGTATCTCTTCTGCACACCATATTGTTCAACAAGATGTCTTCCAACATCATCAATGACACCGCCTTGGATCAAAACTTCGAGCCCCTTTTTCCCTTTTCGTACAAAAAAAAAAATTGATTAGATTCAATGAACAAGAGCAGGAAGCCCTATTCAATAATTAACATAATGGAAAATCACTGATGAAAATTAATAATAATTTTCTTGAACATTGTCACATGAGAGAGTGCAGTTAGGCACCAGAGTTTCTCAGCACATACCAAAACACAGAAACATACTCGTAGACTCGGAGAACAGAAAGAAAATTTCAACACAAGTAAAAGTACGACTGTATGACACAGTAGTATTAAGCCATACCGGGAAGTTCTGATATTGTTGTACTGCAAGCAAACTTCTTCTGAAGCTCTGAAGCCAATGCCTCTGCATCTATCAAAAAAGACTCTAGACCAGAAAGCTTTGTAACCTTTTTGTTCCCCTGTCTTCGTTCTGTAAGTATCTGGAGCGGCTTAAGTGCACCTTTCCGCACAACAGTATCATTGCCCCTTCTCACTTCATGATGAGCTTGCATTCGATTGATAAAGGTTGCCCCCAAATCTTTTTTATGAATTTCAGTAGGATACGTTGAACCCTTTTTGATAGCGCCCTTAAACAAGGCATCACACAAAATTGCGTCTACAACTACAATGGATTTGTTCGCTTGTTTCACCAGATTTTCCTTCTCAACGTATCCAAAAACAATTTCAGTAGCTTCTGAAGCAGTATAGAGTTTCCCAGTATCTGCTCCAACAGCAGCAAATATAGGGTTGACGTGTGTACTTGGCTTATAAAGCTCCACCACATCAAGTGATCTCTGTGACTGTCCTTCAGAAGAGACGTTTTTAGCAGATTGTTCGTTTTTGTCCACTTTCATCTTCTCTGGCTTGAAAGATGTGTAGTCCAAGTGCTTCCGGTTAACAGAGAATAGTGTCACCTCTTTTTTATGTTTATCCTCTTTAACTGAAATCTGCCATGCAAAATATATATAAGATAAAAGTATTAATCACTCGAAACCATATACACTAACAAAGTAAAATTGGAAAATCAAGTGACTTCAGAATGAGCATGACGAAAAAGATCTGTAGTTCAGCGAACAAAATGGAACTGGTAAATTTAGTCATTGAAAATGAAATTGAAAGCTGACCAGTCCACCAACAGCTTTCGACTGTAGCCACTTGGACAGCTTCTTGTAAGAAGATTTTTTGATGTCTAAAGTAACACCTGAAGGCCTGCATGGTAGCACATGACTAGACCTGCAACAGCACAAATAACCAACATCAGTATGAATTATCGTACAATGAGCATGAAAAACAACACATATTTTGTTAAAAAGAGCACGAAGGACATAAGGATATAAGATAAGAAAAAAAGAAAACGTAATAGGCTTCTGACTTCACTCTGCCTCATGAGCCACGACACAGATCATATGAGTAGCACAGCCCTGCATCAGCATTTGATCATTTCATACTATTTTTTACATTTCAAGCAATTTATTCATCGGAATATATAAATTAATTATATTAGCATATCTCTTTTGACCTAATTATGGTAACATAACACTCATTTCAATTTTCAACTGAATAAATGTTATGGGCATTGAAAACTGCAAACATTCTTAGTTCATGTTTGTAATCAACCCAAGCACCCATTGGCCTATTTTGATTAGCATAAACATATAAAAACTTATATATTCGTGGGATCATTAATGAACAGTAACTAGAAATGTGCAAGCCATAACCAAAATAAATCATAATATAGGAAATATTATCACATAACCTGCAAATTGAACTGGAGTAAACAAATTTGACAACACCACCAGGTAAAATATTGAAATGGAATATTTAACTCATGTATTCAAGTTAAGAAATGAGAATTATGGCAAAAACAACTACCAATAGGTTTTGTCTCCCTTACCATAATATACTTCCTAGAATGGGAAGATCTTTATCCTTGACAGTTGTATGAAGGGCTTGCAAAAGGCACTTATCTAGTAGTGAATCGACATCCTCAACAGATAATGGATGTTGATCATCCACATTAGATTCACTCCCTGATGCATTTTCCACAACCTGCAAATCAACCATGGCTCTGGTTATCTGTTCACTAGTTTCATTGGCTATAGTGGGCTCTTCATTAGGAGCAGCGCCGTCAGCTGGACAAGCATCCCCCTTATACTCATTGTTGATAGCACTCGTTTGGCCAACTGAGGAATCATCTTCACATGAATCAGAAGTTGGGCCAGCAGAAAATAAAGCAGGGTCTTCAAACACAACATCTTCCAAAAATCCAGCATTTGGAATACAAAGATTGTCGGCCGACTCCCTGAAGAAAACAACCAAATTCAAACAAAGAAAAAAGAAAGGAACTATTATGAAGGCAACCCATGCAATATATTTCTATTTATCGGAAAGTTTTAGAGAGTAAATACAATTTCAAGCTGCCTTTACCAAAGTGTATCACGGTAGTAGTGACATATTTTTAATGCCTTTCCACGCAGGCCAGCCTTCAATGCCTCTGTGTTACTCATGGTGGTACTCCCTACCTGAGTATAGAAATTTCATGTCATATTTGATTAAAAAACATTAAGCGCATTTAATCTGACCAAATGACAACTTTATATTACTTACAGCTATTGGAGCCGGATTGCCAGGAACTTTGACAGACCACGGCTCACCGGCAGAAAATGATGGAAGACCTTCAGAGGGAATATATATGCCAGGAAACATCAAGTCAGCCCCGCCAAGCACATATCTAGAAACCTCACCCCCTTTCAGCATGAAAGCTGGCAGAAGATCAGGAACCTTCCACAAAGCATAAACTGCCATCAAATAGATGGATTAGTTTGTGAATTAGCTAGCAATTAATGAAGTCAACTAAAGCACACTGAGAGAGAGAGAGAGAGAGAGAAGGAATCATAAAGTTGAAAAGAAGCAAGGTTTTAGATGCTATTAGAAAATCATCTGCCATGGCTCTGGATCAAACTCTTGAGAAATCAACACTTCAAAAGATACCCTTTTCCTAAGCAGACTTTTGTAATATATGATAATAGAAAGCTAGCCTGACCATATGTTGGATTTTTCTTTCTGAAATTCTCAAAAGGAAATATATTAACCACCCAGAATTTCTAAGGACCTTATCACTTAGTTCTTTTACTAAAAAATGGACTCGCCATTATTGCATTCCATTAGGTGGTAAATTACATAAATTTCCATGAAAGAAAAATGCGTTCAATTACATCATTCTCCTTATTATTCTGTTCTTCTTTCGTAGATCAATCTAACACAAGTAACAAGAAACCATATGATTCGATTATGCATGCCATGAGCCAAAGATAATTGAGGAGGATACAGTTAATGAAAGGTATACATACAAGCAGAACCATCATTGTCCCATCTAATAGTCAATTATGTGAGTCCCACTACATTGTTCAGCATTACTTAGTACCCCTAAATCTATAAGCAAGTGAATAAGACATAATTCATATAAGGTTAAGCTTCTCAATACCTGTAGGGAATATCTCTGAGCCCCGTCCATCGCCATCAAAAAACATGGGACAGTCACCTTCTAGACCATACACAAGAACTCGGTTCGGATACTTTGCTACTGTAATTTCTACCTGAAAAATAATTGATCATGTCACTTGAGATCGAACATGGGACTCTTCACTCTTGTATGCCTCAAAAATACAAACTTTAATATGGTAAAAGTGAAAACTTTGTGCATATGTATATATAAAACATCCGGTCTCCACTCTCAATAGCAGTGAACTTTTAGAAACTGTTCGGCATTTGGTATTCTCCACACTTATTCAGATAAGCACTACCTACGGGCTACACTACACCAGATAAAATTCACTTGACATTGAACATTGAACAGGGCACTCTTAATCTCTTATATGGCTCAAAAATACGAGCTTTATATGGTAAAAGAGACAACTTTAAAAAATTGCAGAGGCATAGTTTCAATAGAAAAAATCCCAGCTCACCAAACCAATGTGCAAAAAGATAGCATAAAAAAAAAACATTAAAAGCAATAAGGAATTTCACCTTGGGAGGAAGTAGAAGGTCGATATCAGCATCAGAAACACGAGGAAATCGGTCTCTGACGGTGCGTTTCAGTTTCTTGCGGTCGGCCCCCGATAGCCGCTGCTGTGATTTAGCGTCTACTGCCTTCTTGAACATTCTATCAAACACCTTTCGTTCTTCCGTTTCCTGATTGAATATCTATTACAGCTGCTGATTATGAGCTTATTAATCGAATTAATTAATTCAGATTTCTTAGAGACTGCAATCTGCAATTGCCGATAGCTGCCTGTAACATCACGACGGAGGAGGATTCTACTCTTTGAGCTTAAGCCTTAAAGCGGCGGCGGAGGTAATTACTCGAGGCAAAGGCGGTGGCTGCAACCCAAAAAATAAAATAATAATAATAATAATAAACTTTTTATTTATTATATAATCCATTTTCTACTCTCGTAACTAGATTAAAAATAGGGAGTTTCTAAATGCACGACCGATTTTACTCTTTGCATCATAAAAGAAAAAATAAGAAAATAGATTTTTTTTTAAATTACTTAAATATCCTTTAATAAAATTAAGTATGAACACATCCAAGGTGTTCGAATGTCAAAGTTCGAACACAAGGAGGATGTTCGAACTTCAATTTTCGAACTATCTCCATATTTTTCTAAGTATAGGAGTCGTTCGAATTAATATTGTCGAACAACTTGAACTTGTTCGAAATTATTTTTCCAAACAAGTTTTTTTTGTTTTAAAGTTGTGTTCGAAAATCGAAGTTCGAACATAGTGAGGATGTTCGAACTTC
Source organism: Perilla frutescens (assembly GCA_026008535.1). Lineage (NCBI taxonomy): Eukaryota > Viridiplantae > Streptophyta > Magnoliopsida > Lamiales > Lamiaceae > Perilla > Perilla frutescens. The sequence continues at coordinate 14,462,508 of BRKX01000007.1, read as the reverse complement.
AATTTTCGAACCAGCCCCATAGCAAGTGTCATTCGAATTAATATTCTCGAACAAATTTGATGTATTCGAAATTGTGTTTCCGAACATATTTTTTTAGGCTGAAGGGCATTGATGTAAATGTGCGTTGCAAAGAGTAAAAATAGTAGTGCATAGAGTAAGTGTAGTGCAAAGAGTAATTTTAGTGGTGCATTTAAAGACTCCCTTAAAAATATTTATGAAAACAAGAAACAAGAGCTAAACTTCTAACTTTACTCTTAATTAATGAAAATTAATAAAATTTCTATTTTAACTTGACTTTAATGTATTTTTTTTAACAAACAAAATATACAATTAATGAATCAAAACTAACAATATCTAAACGATTTTATACTATTGAAACTCGAAAAAAAAAATAGATTCTCTAAAAATCACATGGTCACTCACATGCTACAAAATTTCTATAAAGTTCAATTTAAATTTTTATAAATTTTAAGCCAAAATTTCATTAGTTTTCTTTAAAAAAAATTGCACCAAAAACCATGCATGCATGAAAGACGAAAGGAAAAAAGTTTTTTTTCTTTTATTATTTTCATAAAGTGCAAATACAATGAATATCACTAGAATTGATCTAATTCAATTTACATGCAAATTAAGTTAGTCAATTTTAATTAATGTTCCTCTTTTTTTTTTTTGAAAAAATAACATTTAAGATTTTACAACTTTCAAAAACTTAAATATTTAATTTTTTAAATTTCCAAAACCTAAAAAGGGTATAATTGTGCATTCCTATTAAAATAATACTACTTATAGTAATGAGACTATATAATCAAGTACCTCAAAATAGAAATGAGAACTATATAGTCAGAACGGATGGAGTAAGTTAAAACATTAAATTTTACTTAAATTCATTAATTTATTAGAATAAAATTACGATAATATAAGTTAAATAATCAAATTAATAATTTTTATATTTTTAAATTAGCTCGTGGATATACTAATGAATTTACTTATGAGTTATGAGCTAACGCGTGTTCAATATTTGCTAATCAGAACTTTCAAAGAATAAAGTAATGTGTAATTCGACTCATATATATGCAACCTATTTGAAATATTATTTTGAATTTTTTGATTTGAACAAATTAAAGTCTAAAATATCATAACATTAATTGCATGTTGTGTGGAATATAAATAGGTTTAATTAGATAATTCCATATTTATATTGAGTAAAAATATAAAAATCATAAATTAGATAGTTTTATAATATTTTACAACCTAATTCATGAAACTATTAATAATAAATATATTAAACAAATAATATAAAAAAAATGTAAATCCCTTATATTTTATGGTTCGAAGCAAAAAATTTGTATATAACTAGTATTTCTCTCGTGCGATGCACAAATAATTATTATTTTTTAAAATTTGTAATATTATGATTATTTTTGAATTCTATATGGTGTGCTTAATTTTTAAAATTAATAAAATGATATGCACGTGTGTTAATTAATTAGATAAGAAGACCAATTTTGGGTAATTACGACAAACAAAAAGAAAATTAAATTTTAGAAACTAAATGAATATCCATGTTAGAAAGACCGAATTGAAATATTTCAAACGATACAATTTTATGAAAAGTAATGTATAATTGTCCAAGATTAAAGAACATTTGATTTCTTTGAATATATGATAGGTATAAAAATATAATTATTTAATTATTTTAAATGATGAAATTGAAATAGAAAAATAACAAATTACTGTATTATTATTATTATTATTATTATTATTATTATTATTATTATAGTGCAACATAAGTGAAATCTATTTTTTTATGCGATAAATGTAGAGTACTATACAAATCATCCATATATGTATAAAAAAAATAAAAAATATTATAAATCTCAAATTTCCAAGTAAAAAATAATAAATAAGATTGCAAAAATTTGTTAACATACAACGGTTATAATGTAAACCGTCATGAAAAATGTAAAAAGAGTTAAAGAAAAATTTACAACAACAAATGTCATTACTGTTGTCTATTTACTCAAAACGGTTGTCTATAACTCGGAACCGTTGTCTATTATATAAAAAGTATTGTCTATCACATGATTCTTAAATCGTGTGATAGACGACGATTTATAGTAGAACCATTGTTTATCACACGATTTTGCCTTATTATATGTATGAATTATTTAATATTTACTCAAATTACGTAATAATAAATAATATAATCATTTGAAAAATTAAAATTAAATAATGAATATGTACTTGCACCATGAATCTCTATTTTCAACATATATTTATGGATGTATTTGTCCTTTTCATTATTGCTAGATTTTTATATATTTTATGTGTTTTCTTTTTCTTGATGCAATAAGTATCACTAAAGAAATTCCCGATGATTGAACATTGATCGTGTATTCAAAGTAAAAAACGTGTGACTTGTAATAAGAAATATTCTAGTTAGAGGTGGCTATTCAAGCGGCTAGGCCCGTCGGGCCAGAGTAAAAAATTGAGGCCGACCGACCTGAAATTTTCTAAACTTATTTTCTTTAGGCCCGACCAGCCCGAGAGCTGGACGTAGTGTAATTTTTATTTTTTGGGCCAAACAACTTGGCCCATTTGGATCTCTATTTCAGTTTGGGTCTAATTTTGTTAGCCCAACTCAGCTTGAAAAAACGGCCATGTCGAAATTGCCAACCCTAATTCTAGTAAAAATGAAACGTATATTTAATTTGGAGTCCAGTATATGCATGATATTATTTAAAATAATTTTATTTCTTTTGTCTCGCGAGTTTGTTCAAAGATACTGACGAGTCACGTGATTTTGAAGTCTTTAGAAATGCAAATTAACTTGTGTGGATTTGAACATTTCAAACAAATGTTATGCATAAATATTTTATTTCGGCTCATTTTATATGCATTTTGAATCTTTTATTTTATTAAAATCGGGACACAATTTATAATGTTCGTACAGACCCTCAAAAATTTCAAAATTGGCCCCGATTAAAGGGTCTTGAGAGTTCCACAACGATAGAGACAAACACATTTATATGGAATTGAACCGGTATCGCAGTAGATACCAGTTAAATTTGGAAATGATATACAATTCTTGCATGCTTTAATTCCTTCAACACCGCATGATGGACTAGCATAACCAACCGAGCAATTGTAGGCATCAACCAACATCATTAATCCTCTTTCATCTACACACCAACAATAATATATATATATATATAATTACCAAATATATATCATGAATTTGAATTAAATTTACTAGCTAGCACCATCTAAATCGAGATAACTAAATATAGATTCAATTGTAATTAAATTAATTAAAGGGAAGTTATGTATGTATGTGTGTGTGTGTGTGTGTGTGTGTGTGTGTGTGTGTGTGTATATATATATATATATATATATATATAGAGAGAGAGAGAGAGAGAGAGAGAGAGAGAGAGAGAGAGAGAGAGAGAGAGAGAGAGAGAAACTTAAACCTGGAACGAGAAAGCATAGAACAACCATAAACAAAACCATAAACAAAATTTTTGCAAAAAGCTTTTGATCCATCTTTGAAGGCAACTTATCATTGCATAATATGTTTATGTTTATATATATAGTCCTACACAAAATTTTGATTTGTAGCCGATAGTTAATAGTGGGTTTCTCATATAATTGAAGCAATATTACTATGATAATTATGGGTAAATTATATTTAATATATCCATGCAAGGTCTGCAATTTACCATATACCAACTTATGCTTAATATCAATTTTACCACAACATTTCATTTTTGTAACAATTCTTCCCTTTGTAAGATTTTTCAAGATCCAACCCGAAACTATCATCAATGTTTAGTTCTTTAAAGAGTTTCTCGAAGACTCGGCTTTGCCACAAAACTTACAAAGAGTAGGATTGTTATAAAAAATGAAATACTGTGGTAAAATTATTATTAAGTATACGTTGTGGTAGTATTATTATAAATTACAAATATTGGGTATTAAGTATAATTTACCCAATAATTATTGTGAAGTACTCTAACAATTATTCGAGATCTACATAAACTCCCTTTATACTAAATTAAAAATTACTGTAATATTTCACAACCTAATTCATGATACTATTAATAATAAATCTATTAAACAAATAGTATATGAAAAATGTTACCCCTTAGATTTTATAATAATGAATCTAATAAACATATATTTGGACCAATTATCTCTATGTCATATATATTTTCAACATATTTTATATATAGATGTATTTGTCCTTTTTTTATTTTTGATAGATTTTTATATATTTTATTTGTTTATCTTTTTTTAGGTATATATCATTTTTATATAAAAAAAATATAGATTATGAAGTATTTTTCGTTCATCACACATGGGGCACACTACATATGAATAAATTCGAAAATTTTAGTAGCAATATGGAAAAATGCATATAAAAAATGGGCTTGTTTGGTAGGGTTAATAGGTGGATATATTATAAAATCCATGCATGAGTTTGTTTAGTTTGAGGTTGTAATTTACTTAAAAAGCGATATTAAATAGTTTGAGGTTGTAATTTGTAATTAAAGTACTAATTGGAGGGTGTCGAATGATAATTTTTTGCTTTAGGGTATGCATTGTGGAAAATGAATGTAATTTAAGGTTGCAACTTGTCAATTACGTACTACAAAATCCAAAAATTTTAACACGTTAAAAATACTCAATCCACCAATTAAATAAAGAAAAAAAATATGATTTTATATCATATCATTTTATTTTCACAAATAAGTCTCATCATTTGATTAATTACAAATTAGTACCAATCATTTTTTCTTCTTTTTTTCTTTGTCAAATCTAACATTTGATAAAATTTCAAGTTAGTTCTTATTGGTCGGATCGACACTTGGACTAGTCGGGAACACATGTGGATATTCCATATATAGGTCATAGGTGTAAATAAGGCATTGAAAAATATGGCTGGAAGAGTTTTTGTCCAAATCATTGACGTTTCATATTCTAGTGTTAATTAAGAGAAGTTTTACTTGAAGTGGTTTGAAGTGAAAACAAAGCAGGTGATTTGAGGTATCGTGAAAATACTTCAGCAACCCTTCATGTTGGAATATTTGAATTTTTAATATTCATGATATGTGTGTGTGCGCGTTGTTAACTTAGTTAGGCAATGTTTGGTATACTGGTACGAATATACCTACATTAATAAAATATGGATTGCTTTGAAAGATAATTGCGTATTAGCTATTTTAATTGTGTGTTTGGTTATTAAGATAAATATACTAGATTGCTTCACATATCTGTTTGGTACATTGTTTTATTTGGTAGACTGAGGGAGGCGTCGGATACTTTGTCTAAAAACTGTAATCGAAGGGGGGCGTCGGATACATTATCCAGCTGAATCAGTAAATTACACCCCGGACCTCGCGTTAGGACCGGGCCTCGCGCGAACAAACAATGGCTACCGAACACACGGTTCTTGCTGAATACCTTTACTAATATGCCTTTATCCAGGCTACCAAACAATGTCTTAGTAAAAATTTATAATATGATGATATGTTTATTGATATTGCAATTAAGAAAGTGAAATGATCAATTGCATTCTTTGAAAAATATAGAGAAATTGGCTCATGTATTAACTATTGCGAATGAAATTGCCAAAGAAATGAAAATTAATCATGTATTTGAAGAAAGACCTGCGATTCGCAGAAAGAAACATTTTGGTAAAAATGAAACATATATATATTTGGAGTCTCGTGCATGATATTGTGTTAAACTATTTTGTTTCTTTTGTTTCAAGTTTGTCCACAAATTAGTAAACTGACGAATCACATAATTTTGAAGTCTTCAAGTATGCAAACTTTGTGTAGATTTGAACATATCAAACAAATTTTGTAATTTGGAAGAATAAACATTTTTATCTAGGCGCATTTTATGTATTTTGAATTGTTTATCTTATTAAATTAGGGACACAAGTTATAATGTTCTCACGAGCCCTCAAAATCTCAAGATCAGTCCCGATTAAAGGATTTTGATAGAGTTCAACAATTATAATGCTCTCACAAGCCCTCGAAATCTCAAGATTGCCTCCGATTAAAGTGTTTTGAGAGTTCAACAATTATAACGACAAACACATTTGTATGGAATTGAACTGGTGTCGCAGTTAATACCGGTTAAACTTGGAAATGATCTGCAGTTAACGCATGCTGCAATTCCTTCAACACCGCATGATGGATTAGCATAATCAATCGTGCAAGTCTTGGCATCAGCCAATCCTCTTTCATCTACACACCAACAATAATATATATATAATTATCAAATATCACGAGTTTGGATTTGTTACCACCTTCAAAATTGAGATAATTGAATATAGATTCAATCGTAATTAAATTAATTAAAGGTAAGTAAGTATTTATATTAATAAAACATCGACTTAAACCTGGAATGAGAAAGCATAGAACAACCAGAAACAAAATTTTTGCAGAAAGCTTTTGATCCATCTTTGAAGTGTTGGCAACTTAATTTATGATATATAGCATAATAATATGTTTATGTTTATATATATAGTCATAAACAAAATTTTGATTTGCCAACAATTAATAGTGGGTTCCTCATATAATTGAAGCAATACTATGATAATTATGGGTAAATTATATTTAATACCCATAACCACCATATACTAATTAACTTATGCTTAATAACAATATATTTATCTCAATATTTCATTTTTGTAACAATTCTTCCCCTTCGTACGTTTTTTAGCAACTTAAAACCAGTCATATGTATTAAGTATAATTTACCTAATAATTATTGTGAAGCACTCTCATAAGTATTGGAGATCTACATAAATTCTCTTTATACTAAGATAATTAAGAAGAAATATATTTAATGTCGTACTATATATTATCTTCCAAAATTTAATTATTCCATCTTTAAATCCCCTTTGGATGTGAATTAGACATTGTCTGTTAAGTAAATATATATTTTTTGGGGGGTTTTCTTATCATTGCACGTGACGATCAATCTTCTAACAGATTTTATTGAAGAACTGCATTGAAATAATTTGGATTATACTCATCTTATGACAAATTTAATATTAATTTTGTCATTTTTAGTTGCAGCTTTTAGAGAAGTGTGAATGATGTATTAATGAAATCAGCATGATATGAACTGATAATCTCCTCATCAAATTAATTTATACATACATTTACATATACATATATGTATGTATATATATATATATAATTCCATTTTAATTAGTTCCGTCAAATTTATTTAATTGATATACAAATATACAATGCGATTAATTTGGCAAACGATATATATGATGAATTAATTAATTATCCGTATGTATCCGAGTGAAGCTTGGTTAAATATATATAATATTGAATTGAATTAATAGAAAAGAAAATACAATAGCTAGCTAGCGGATGATTTAATTTTAATGAAATATATATATATATATATATATATATAATTGAAGACAATTAAATTTTTTAGTTCATTGAAATGGTAAATTATTATGAGTTACATGAGAGCTGTCAAATGGGCTCGACACGGTCAGGTCAGCCAAATATGATGAGGCATCTCGGAAGAGTATTTCATGACCCATCTTGACCCGCTCATGGGCCAAATGTTTACTCTTTTTTATTTTTCACCGGGCAGCCTCACCCGACCTAAAAGTGCTTCGTGTCTATAGAATCATGACCCGACCTGATCCGAAATCATAATTGCCCGGACGGGCCAATTTTGCCACCTCCAGTCACATCATTAGGCGGTTGTTGGCACGTGTAGATACACACACATTTGAAGGGAAAGGAAGTTGTGTTGCAGCGAACACCGGTAAGGTGAGGAAATGGTCTACATTTGGTGCATACACCAATCCCTTTTTTCTGGCATAAGGGTTCATCATAAGCAACCGAGCAATCTCTCGCATCAACCATCAATCCTCTTCCTCTTTCATCTGCATATATATACACACACATGCGAAAGCTCGTGAATTCGAATCTATCATCGAAAATATTAATTAAGTAACACATGCATATATGTGTTACAAATTAAATTATTTTTTTAATTTCTCGAACCTGGAATAAGGAAGCATAGAACAAGAACCACGAACACAATCTTTGCAGAAAGCTTTTGCGCCATCTTAATTAATTTATTAATGTTGCAAATTATCGCATAAATATTTGTGTTTATATAGGCCTCTAAACAAATCAAATTGTATTTTTAGTGTTGATTTATTTACTTAATTAACCTGATGAGATTCATCAAATCGCATATTTGCCAAGTGAGTATTATATATTTATATGGTATGTATGTATATATAGGGTAAATTATACTTAATAATATCATAATTTATATTTAATACCAAATTTACTCTAGATAAGATCATCTGCTGGGCGGAAAACATCGTAGGCCACGTTGTGGTTCAAAACCACGCCGTTTTGACATCATATACAATTTTTTATACTTAGTTTGGTTTTTCAATTTCTATACATTTTAATTTGACAGATACTTGTGTAAGATCGTTTAACGGATATCTTATATTAGATGAATCTTAATTTGACCCATTAGATGATCCACTCTTTTTTTTTCTTTTTTAGTGTTTCCCTTTATCTCTTCATCCCCTTTTTCTTTTCTATTTTTTTTAATTTTTCTTTTAACTTTTTAATTTTTTTCATTTTTTTGTAAATGTATATTTAATTTTTTTGAATTAATTTATTTTTTTAAAATAAATATATAGCCTAAAATGAAATTAGTAAACTCTAAAATTGAATTGAATTAATTTAATTTTTGTATCCGGCATGTAGCGCAATGCATTTGCCTGATGCGAACTCGTGGGCTAATGCATTGGATTCGATATAAAATGAAGATTTTAAAGAAAACTGAAAAAATGCAAAAAAATGAAAAATTGGGAAAATAAATAAAGAAAATGGCGGCTATCAAATGCTTAATGATATTTTCCTTCATTGTTAGTGACATTTTACTTCATACATAGTGATACTTATTGTTTGGAGTATCAACAAAAATATTAAAAAATATATAAATGAATCAACTAAATTAAGAGTCCACATTATGATTTATGTATAAAATAATTCATTTTTCCTAAACCCTAAATAAATAAAGAAAATGGCGGCTATCAAATGCTTAATGATATTTTCCTTCATTGTTAGTGACATTTTACTTGATACATAGTGATACTTATTGTTTGGAGCATCAACAAAAATATTAAAAAAATATATAAATGAATCAACTAAATTAAGAGTCCACATTATGATTTATGTATAAAATAATTCATTTTTTAGCATGTGAAAACACTTCATAGTTGATTATACTTTAATTCATATTAAGTGATACTTTGACACATAATTAGTGATACTTTACTTAATGCATAGTGATACGTGATGTCTAGAGAATCAACAAACATATCCAAAAAAAGAAGATAAATGTCAACTAAATTAAAACCCCAGATTATGATTTATGCAAATAATAATTCATTTATTTTCTCATTAGCATGTGAAAATACTTCATAGTTGATGATACTATAATTTATATTAAGTGATATTTCAACATATAATTAGTGATACTTTATTTTATACATAGTGATACTTTATTTCATACCCAATGATACGCGTGTGGCCGCGCCTGGACGGGCAGGTGGAGCTCATGCACCTGATTATTTTTGCGGATTTGGAAGGATTTTTTGGGTGGATTTAATTTGGATCTTATTTGACCCGTTAAACGATCCCATACAAATTTTTATCTTTTAATTTTAGTTGGCCATCGTTAATTTATTTTTATTTTTTATATAGGGGTTTAGATTAATTTTGGTTTATAGATAATTACTTAAATTAGAGTTAATTAAGTATTCTATGATTAAGTTTTATATATACTTATAATTATCAATTAAGTATTTAACTTAATTTATAAGATTAATTAGGGTTTATCATCCCATAGGTTTTATAATTTAAAATTTTCATTTTGGTTAATTAATCATATTAATTATAATTTATTATTCTACATTAGGTTTTATAATGTAAATTTTGAAATTAGAGTTCAGAAAGGAAAAAAACAATCCTTATTTGGAAATTAATACTACCTCCGTTTCATAATGTTTGTTGTTTAAGGTTTTTTTTTTAGTTTCAAAATGTTTGTTGTTTTATATAATTTGACATCCTCTCTCCCAATTTTAACCCTTTCAAATCCTACAAGATTTTTTGATTATAACTTACCTATAATATATGAAGAGAGAAAAATATATGGAGAGAGAAAATATTGTTATTTTTTAGGAAAATATAGATGAATTAGATTTTATGGCATATATAAGGGATGAGTATATTTGTCCACAAAATTAATTCTTAATTCCAGATAAAAAAAACAAAACAACAAACATTATGAAACGGAGGTAGTATATTGTAACGTAAAGTTTGTGCCCATTGAAGAATTATATTCAAACTAGTATGTCTTTTGTGCGATGTATAAATAATTATTATTTTTTAAATTTTTTGTAATATTATGATTATTTTTTTAATTTTATATGTTGTGCTTAATTTTTAAAATTAATAAAACGATATGCACATGTGTTAATTAATTAGATAAGAAGACCAATTTTGTGTAGTTATGACAAACAAAGAAGAAAATTAAATTTTAGGAACTAAATGAAAATCCATGTAAGAAAGACCGAATTGAAATATTTCAAACGACATAATTTTATAAAAGCAATGTATAATTGTCCAAGATTAAAGAACATTTGATTTCTTTGAATATATGATAGATATAAAAAAATATAACTATTTAATTATTTTAAATGATGAACTTGAAATAGAAAAATAATAAATTATTATTATTATTATTATTATTATTATTATTATTATTATTATTATGCAACATAAATGAAATCTATTTTTTATGTGACAAATATTGTAGAGTATTATACAAATCATCCACCTATGCATAAAAAAATAAAATAAAAAATATTATAAATCTCAAATTTTCAAGTAAAAAAAATAAATAAATAAGATTATAAAAAATTGTTAAAATACAACGAAAAATGCGAAAAAGGAAGAAGAAAAATTTACAGCAATGAATATCACTATATCACTATTGCTGTCTATTAACTCAAAACTGTTGTGTATTAACTCAGAACTGTTATCTATTATTTAAGAAGTGTTGTCTAAATATGACTATTAAATCATGTGATAGACAACTGTTGTAACATAATCATTGTCTATTACACGATCTTGCCTTAATATGTGTATAGATAATTTGGAAATTGATCATCTTGTGACAAAATTTTTATATAAATCTCATTTCGAGTCCCAACTTTAGAGAATTATATATATATAATGTAATGAAATCAACATGATATTGATATGGAGTGACAATTAATTAATCTCCCGATCCAATTAATTTATGTAATTCCATTTTAATTAGTTGGGGCAAATTTATTAATTTTATATGCAATATTGTGATTTGGAAAGTTGAATTAAAATACCAATAAAGACATCGTATCCGATTGATCGAGTGAATTGAAGCTAATTAATTGGTTAAATATAGATGTTTGAATGCATTAAATAATAGTAAATCTGAGAAAAATGCGATTTTTTTATCTCGAATTTATAGAATGATACTTTTTTAAAACAAAATTAAAATATTAGAATAACATTTATTCAAAAACGGAGGAAGTAGTATAGAATATGAGACATATATATATATATATATATATATTAGTAAAATTGATTGAATAAAATATTAATGTTATTACAAGATGAATTTATGATCAGGTGGTGTTTGGCACGTGTATATACAAACACATTTGGTGGGAGTGGAAGTGAGATTGCAGCGAATACCGGTGAGATGAGGAAATGGCCTACATTTTGTGCATACGTTAAATCCTTTTGTTTTGCATAATGGTTCGTCATAAGCAACAAAGCAATCTCGTGCATCGACCCTCGTCATCAGTCCTCTCTCATCTGCATATATATACATTTACGAATGAGAGTTCATGAGTTTGAATCCATTAACTACGTCGTACGTACGTTGGAAACTAATGAAATGAAATTGTGTATTAACATATTAATTAAGTAGTCGATCGATCAAATTAACCTGGAATGAGAAAGCATAGAACAACCAGCAACACAAAATTTGCAGAAAGCTTTTGAACCTGCATCTTTAATTTAATTTTGAATTTTGAACAAGCCAAGTAATATAATATAATTGTAAATTGTAATTATATATATCGTTGATAATTACAATTGCATAATGTTTATATAGGCCTAAACAAATCAAATTTGATTTCGTCACTTAATCCGACGAGATCAAGATCGAATCGTAGCGCATGCATGCCTATTTCTCTACATTAATTCATTGCGATTTAATTTATGCATGACTTAATCCAAACAATTAGTATTGTTGATTTCCTTACTTTTTTTTAATACGCGCAATATATTGCTATTTAATTTAATTTATGGACAGAATATTTTGACTTAGAAGACGTTAATTTGTGGAATTCATAATGATGCCATATATTTAATTTTATGATTATGATTTTTAAAAATGTGCACTCCTAATGGACAGATTAATAATGAATTTCTCATAATATTAAATTAAGTAACACTACGTACGACAATAATTATGTGTGTCAAACGTAATAAATATTCTAATTAACAATGGTCATATATATTTAATTAGTTATATCTAATTGACTAGTATATATTTTGTCCACTCGTGATACGAATTTAATTTTGTAAATTATAATATCAAGTTTTTGAATATGAATACGTTATCTATATGTATATTAAAGAAAAATAACGCATTCGCTTACTTAAGAAAAGAATGAAGAAGTAAATACTAAATTAAAGATATTAACAATGGGCATATATATTTAAGTATTTAACACTCTCTCTCTCTCTCTCTCTCTCTCTCTCTCTCTCTCTCTATTAGTTCGATTGACTTTGCTATATCATCAACCGGTAAAATACTTTTAATCGTTCATGAGCGCAAGTAATTAATTAATTTAATCACAACATGCTGAAATTTATTATTCTTTACAAATAGATAATAAATAAAATTTATCACAAACTCACTACAGATAATTGTATTCAAAAGAAAAGCCTCCTGCAACATATTACACGCACGCTACTGCGAATAGTTGACTGCAATTAATTCATTCACATATAAGGGCAACTAATTGATTAAGCTACGAAAATCTAAAATTAATATTATTACAAAAATATGTCGATTGCTCAAATTTAATTATAACTTATACTTTTACAGAGAAATGATAAATATAATTTCATAAATTCACTAGAGATTGAGCTAGCCTGCAATAGATTCCACGTAAGTTATAACGTTACTAATTAAGGCACATACAAAAAAAAAAATACAATTTTGGGATTTTATTGAGTTAAGCCCAAGTGAGGGATTAATTATCGATTCGGGATTTGAAATATTAAAACGGTCAATTTAAGATCTAAATAATTGAAATTATTAATCTAAGACAAAAAATTATGCATTTAGATTACTTTTATTTTAAATTTTTTATTCAATTAATTTATGTATACTACTACTACTACATGCTATTTATTTTTAATAAAATATTTCTTAAAAAAATAATTCATACATGATTTTTAGTCTTACCTTAAAGTTTATAAGTTATTTTGGCGATAAATTAATAATTTTAATCTTTAATTTGCTGACTACTACAAATAATTTACGAAAAGCAAAAAAAAAAAAAAAAAAGGGAAAGAGATAACTCATTAATATTGGCTAAATTTATTGCCAAGATAATAATATTGGAAATTAAACACATTATAAATCATAAAAAAATAAATAAATCAATCCGATAATTGAATGAATTAATGATAAACAAATACACTCTTATTAGAAGATATATGGATTGAAATTAAATACTATGAATTAACAGTAACGGAAACAGCCACATTTAGTCATTGCATGATCATGCGATTCACAATAAACATACAACAGTTTGTCGCCGTACTTGGCCTGACACGTCGGCCTGCATATCGCTACGCCGTGATCGACGCATGGCGCCGGCCACTTGTAACTGCACAAGTTTTGATGACCCGATGACGATGACGACGACGATGAGAGAGAAACCACCAAAATTATCAACAAAATTAATGACCACGCCTTTGCCATCTCTCCAACAAACGTCGTTAACCTCTCTCTTAAATCAAATACATATATTAATGTCACCAATTAATATAATATACCTTTTTTTTTCATTGCAATTTCGTTTATAACCACAGAGTTTTAGAGATTAGGAATGTGAAATTGGATTAGTGACATATTGGGATCATCTGTGGTGTCCAAAAAAAGTTAAGCAATCGATGCTATAATTTAATTAATTAGATTTATTTTTATAAAATTATCGTTTCTTGCTAGTCATGCCTTTTTTAATTATCAGGTAGTAGTTATGAATTTATTAAAATACATGCAACGTGGTGGTTTATTATTATTATTATTATTATTATTATTATTATTATTATTATTATTATTATTATTATTATTATTATTATTATTATTAAGTTAATTCATAAAAAGCATTTCTTACTTCTGAATCCCTTGAAATCTATTTAATTAATATTTTAATTTTGCCATATCAAAATTGTCATGTATTGATTGTAATCTATTGCACATTTTATGTTGTATTTCCTGCTGCACATTTGATTTTTTTTATTTTTTATTTTAATTTTTCTCTTTGATTTTAATTTCTAATACTTTAATTTAATTTTACACTTATTATTTAGGGTTCATGTACCCAACTAAGGTGTATTGTATTTTTTTAGTATTTAATTTATAGTTTTTAGTTATTAATTAATTATTGAAAAAATTAAATACTAAAAATTTACAATAAACTCTAATTGGGAATGGTCCTTATACAACAAGTGTAAAATTAAGTTAAATTATAATATAATAAAAAAAATAAAAAAGAACTAAAAAATCGAGCGTGCAACATAGAATGCAATAGACAATTTCGTATAATAGGCCCAACTCGAGAATGAGTCAAGTCAATGTGTGTGTTTAAACAATAATCTATATAATATCTAAAAGTAAGATAGTCACTATAAATAGTAATAATAGGTTTTCCCGCCTAAATGCACTTTCTATAAATAAAAGGTATAATATTATTAATTAATTAATATTTATATTATATAGTCATTGAATACTAGAATTTCAATATTATAAATTATTATTTTTCATATTGCAAAAATACTATTTTTTATCAAAAATTATTTTGTTCATTCAATGAAAAAAAATTATGTGGCCTTTAAATTACTGATTTATATGTGAATTTTCTAAACACCTATTTTTTATTTATGATGGACCATAATTTTTTATTAATTATCATTTTTTTAAGTGTTATGAGTGAATGTTCCAATATATTAATTTAAAATATTTTAAAATTTTAAGTTGATTAAATATATTAAAATAATTTCAGGTCCACATCAAAATTTTAATTAAATATATTTAAATTTTCGAATTAAATGTATTAATCAAGATACACATTGAAAATTTTAAATTAAATCTACTTAAATTTCTGAATTAAATGTACTAGTGGAACTTGGCAATTAATTGTTAAATATATTTATGTCAAGAATTATATATATATATATATATCAATTAAATAGTTAAAGCTTATAATTTTAGTTTTTCAAAGAAAAATCATCACACATAAAAAAACTTACAAATTAAAATTAAAGCTTCTAATTTTAATTTTTTTTAAGTAATTTTAAAATTAAAAATGATATTTATGTAAATTAATAATTATTTATTTTTTAATTAAATTTAATAACGATGTATAAAGAAAAATTAGTGGCGTATTTAGAAATTTTCATTGATTAAATGTATTTTAAAAAATCAAGATCTCCATACAAAATTTTAAATTAAATATATTTAAATTTTCAATGGTCGAAACTTG
This sequence comes from Perilla frutescens, assembly GCA_026008535.1. Lineage (NCBI taxonomy): Eukaryota > Viridiplantae > Streptophyta > Magnoliopsida > Lamiales > Lamiaceae > Perilla > Perilla frutescens. The sequence goes on along the minus strand of BRKX01000007.1, from coordinate 14,446,589 downwards.
AAATGTATTAATTGATCTTATCATTTTAATGTTAGATAATTTTAAGATTTTCAAGTTATCATATTTAAGTTTTCAACTTTAAAGATGTTTTAAATAGCTAAAACTTATATATTTTAATTTTAAACCAAAATTTAACCCACATTAAAGAACAATGAAATAATATTGTATATGAACAAACTATAAATTGTGAGACCCAGCAATGATCTCTGCAAATTGAGATCATGCATAATATTTGATATTTGATTTTATCAATTTAATACGATACACTTTAAATTTTTAGAAATTAAATATTTTTTAATTAAAATTTAATTAAATATATTAAACAAATATAATAAAATATTTTAACTATATTAATTTAAAATATTTTTTAATTTTTTAAGTTAATTAAATATATTAAAAAATTCAAATCCACATCAAAAATCTTTTAATGAGTTAAAATCTTTAAAGAAAATGCACTTAATTTTTTCAATAATTTTTTTTATCATTCCTCATTCGTGTGTGTGCGCGCATGTGTTTAGATTTGTGAAGTTCTAAAGTTACATATCAATCATCAGGACTATGATATTTTATTTCTCGACAAGTAGGTTCATAAAGTTACATATAATAACATATAAAATATATTTCGATTGTCTTCACCTAAGTATTTTTATTTTTTTTATAATATATTATTACATATTGCTATTTACATATTAAATTTCACTTACCATACATCTCATATCGGTTGTAGATTAAAATATTTTGATGTAGGTTCTATAAAAGAGTGGGTAATCTTAAATCGAAATCTCAAATTAGTTCCGCAACTTTTTCTAATTTTCCTACATCCCACATTGATTTTAGATTGAAATATTGGGATGTAGGTTGTATAAAAGGGTGGAAAACCTCAAAATTTTTATTTAATCATATTGAACAAAAATATTTAAAAAAATTAAAAAAAAAATTATTCGTGCCTAATTGGTCGATTAATCATTGTCGAGACCAACTGGGTAGCCAGGATTTTGTCTTCTCGATTTTACAACCAACTTGAGTGTTTCTAGCATGACTAGAGCCGTCAATGCTCATTTATCCAATGATGAAAAATACATAAGTAATTTATAATTCAAACGATATAATTCATATATTTGTATGTAAAATTCATGATTGAACATAATTTTATTATTGTACACAAATGTTTTTTAATAACATCTCCTGTGCATTGCACAGGTGGTATACTAGTCTATATTATATCTAAAAGTAAGATAGTTACTATAAATAGTAACAATAAGTTTTTTCCCGCCTAAATACACTTTCTATAAATAAAAGTATAATATTTATTAATTAGTTAAAATTTATATTACATAATCTTTCAATACTAGAATTTCAACATTATAAATTATTTTTTTTATTTAGCAAAAATACTATTTTTTTATCAAAAATTACTCTGTTCATTCAATGAAAAAATTAGGTGGCCTTTAAATGGTTGATTTATATGTGAATTTTCTAAACACCTATTTTTTTCTTTATGTGGATCATAAATTTATATTAATTATTATTCTTTTAAGTGTTATGAGTGAATGTTCTAATATATTAATTTAAAAAAATTTAAAATTTTAAGTTGATTAAATATATTAAAATCATTCCAGATCCACATCAAAATTTCAATTAAATATATTTAAATTTTCAAATTAAATGTATTAATCAATATACACATCGAATATTTTAAATTAAATCTACTTAAAATTTTGAATTAAATGTATTAATAGAACTTGGTAATTAATTGTTAAATATATTTATGTCATCAATTTTATATATAAATTAAATAGTTAAGGCATGTGGTTTTAATTTTTCAAACAAAAATCATCACACGTTAAAAAATTTAAAAATATTATTATGCATGAAAAATGCATACGAATTTATATAAATGACTTTTAATACATAAGGAGGAGATTTTTTATTTTTATTTTATTTCTTTTTAAGTAATTTTTAAAATTAAAAATGATATTTATGTAAATTTATAATTATTTAGTTCTGAATTAAATGTAATAGTGGTATATAAAGAAAGTTTAATAGTGCATTTAGAAATGCTCATTGATTAAATATATTTTAAAAAATCAAGATCTACATATAAAATTTTAGATTAAATATATATAAATTTTGAATGGACAAAACTCGAAATGTATTAATTGGTCTTATCATTTTAATGTTAGATAATTTTAAGATTTTTAAGTTTTCATATTTAAGTTTTCAACTTTAAAGATGTTTTAAATAGTTAAACTTATATATTTTAATTTTAAACCAAAATTTATCCAACATTGAATAACAAATAAATGATATTGTATATGAACAAACTATGAGTTATGAGGTTTAACAATGATCTCTGCAAATTGAGATCAAGTATAATATTTGATATTTGATTTTATCAATTTAATACGATACATTTTAAATTTTTAGGAATTAAATATTTTTGAATTAAAATTGAATTAAATATATTAAACAAATATAATAAGATATTTTAATATATTAATTTAAATTATTTTAAATTTTTTAGTTAATTAAATATATTAAAAAATTCAACATCCACATCCAAACTCTTTTAATGAGTTAAAATCTTTAAAGATAATGCATTTGATTTTTTTTTCAATATTTTTTTTTTCTATCATTCCTCATTTGTATGTGTGTGTGTGTGCGCGTGTGTAGATTTGTGAAGTTTTAAAGTTACATATCAATCATCGGGACTATGATGTTTTGTTTCTCTACAAGTGGGTTCATAAAGTTACATATAATAACATATAAAATTCCATTTAGATTATCTTCGCCTGAGCATTTTTATTTTTTTTATAATATATTATTACATATTCCCATTTTGCATATTAAATTTTCACTTACCACACATCTCACATCGGTTGTAAATTGAAATATTGGGATATGAGTTGTATAAAAGAGTGGGTAATCTTAAATCGAAACCTCAAATTAGTTCTGCAACTTTTTATAAATTTTATACATTCCACATTGGTTGTAGATTGAAACATTGGGATGTAGGTTATTGTATAAAAAGAGTGAAAAACCTCGAAATTTTTATTTAATCATTTTTTGAATAAAAATATTTTAAAAATTGAAAAAAATTATTCATGGCTAATTTGCCTATTAATCGTTGTCGAGACCAACTGAGCAGTCAGGACCCTACCTTCTCGATTTTACAACCAACTTGGGTATTTCTAATACGGCTAGAGCCGGCAAGGCTGATTTTTCCAATGATGAAAAATACATAAGTAATTTATAATTCAAACGATATAATTCATATATTTATACGCGAAATTCATGATGGAATATAATTTTATTATTATACATAAATATTTTTTTTAATAACATCCCCTGTGCATCGCACAGGTGGTATACTAGTTATATTTAAAAACAGGATAGTCGCTAGAAATAGAAATCTAATTTTTCCCGCCATTTGCACTTGCCAAAAAAGAAATATAATATTAGTTAATTAAGAATGTTTTTATTAATTAGTTAGTTAATTGAAAGTTCATTATGGATAATAAATTTGCAAATGGATATAGATTAATACGAGAATATACTCACATACCATATACATTTATTTTCCATCAGTTATATATATTATAATATATTTTTTCTATAACATATATATATATATATATTAATATTATATATTTTTTGAATTTATAAATATTTGGCGACTTCATATTTCAATTTTTTAATAATATATGATCATATATTACAATTGATGGCTAATGTGTATATATTTTTTTAAAATTAATATGCAATCCGCACCTATAAATTCGTGTGCAATCTTTACCTTATATAAATATTAATATATATGTACATAATCTCTATAAAATAATTAGTGGATTATAATTTATCTCCGCAAATTATTGGTGATGTATAGTTGATAATTTTGTGATGTATGTACTCAATTGTAATACATATATGTGTATATATATATATACATATTAAGGAGTTGTAACATACTAAAATATTTATTTCGTACTTAATAGGTTGATCCTAATTTGTAATCAAAAATTGTGTGAGATATGTTTGCTAATTTCATGATTACCACAAATCTTTTGATTCTATAATGTGTACAATTAATTTATATATTGGTCAAATTCTGGATATATATATATATATACATCTTTCCTTTAACAAATAAAAATTAATAAATCTTATTGTATCATAATTGAACAAATCCTTTCTTCAACAAAAAAAATAAAGTAAAATCTATTATATATACCCCTTCATTCCGCATAAAAAAAATTTCAATATTAACAATAGGTTAAAATCAACCCCATTCATTCATCATAAATTAGTCAATCAAATTTCGTCAAATAGATTATTACTTCTACTTCGACTGTTTGAAGGCACGAGTCGCTCATATGCCCATTCGTCGTATAGGTGATAATCGCACTTTACTCATTTTTTCATTTATTTGTTTCACAATATATTTCTTTACAGGAAGTTTATGTAGTTTGTAACTTCATTTTATTCTCACTTCTCATTTTCTTCAATCATAATTGTACAATATTTATATACTTTGTAACTTTATTCTATCTTCACTTTGTAAATCGCTTATTATTTTCTTCGATTATAGTTATACAATATTTATTTGCAGAATCAAACAACATTGTTCCCAAATTTTCAGCAAAATGTAATTCTTTTTTTTTCATTTTGTAAGTAAATTGTTGAATCAAACCTTCAATAATATATGTTCTTAATTGCAATTAACTTCACTAGATAATTACACTCTGTCACATTTTGTAATTATTTTATCGATTAAAACCTTCTCAGTATGTTTTTACAATCAACTTCGTTGATTTAATTTGTTTAATTAAAACATTCCAATAGGATGATAGTTTCAATTAGTTCTCTCCTTGGCAATGATGTATATATTTATTAATTTATTTATTTAATTTTGTTGTGAATGATATGATGTGCATTAATTATGCATACATTCTTACATAATTATTTTTTATTCAATTAATTACATTTTCAGGGACGAATCATAATGTCATTCTTACAATTTCGGCAATTACATTTTTTTTTAATTTTTCGCACATTTTTTATAATATTTGATATTTTGAAGTTGCACTGAAAAAAGACCATGTAAAAATAAAGTCAATATATTCATATGGTAATCTAATTCATGTTAGTTTAATTCATTCTGTTTTGACCAATTTACCCACCCAATAGTTTTATTTTCTTTAATTTTATCTTTGTCAAAAATAATTGTTCTAATATTCGTGTCTTATTCAACTATTGTGATTCGGTCATAATTGAAAAGGTTAACATACCTATATCTATATTATATCTAAAAGTAAGGTAGTTTACATTAATAGAAACTACATTATCAAGTTTTAAACTACATTTTCAAAAATAGATATATATTTTTTATATATTATATAGTATTATCAATATCAATTATTTAATGTAAGGAATCATATATGTTATACTCTTCCCTCCAATCAACTATATATACTATATAGTATTATCACTATCAATTATTTAATGTAAGAAATCCTATATGATATACTCTCCCATCAAATCCGCCTAACAAGAGGAGGTAATAATAACTAAATTAGTTTAAAATTGGGTTAAGACAAAAATTTGTATGAGACCATCTAACAGGTTTCTTGAACGGGTTAAATAGGACCAAAAGTCGTCCAAAAAATCCATCCAAACCCGCAAAGACAATCAGGCATGTGGGCTCCACGCGTCCACCCACGCGCGTATCAATAGATATACAGTAAAGTATCACTATGTGTGAAGTAAAATATCACTAATTATATGTCAAAATATCACTTAATCTGAATTGAAAATCATCAACTATGACGTATTTTCACATGCTAAGAAGAAAATAAATAAATTATTTATGCATAAATCATAATATGGGGTTTTAATTTACTTTATTCATTTATCTTTTTTTAATGTTTGTAGAATTCTCCAGACATCACGTATCACTATGTATAAAGTAAAATATCACTAATTATGTGTCGAGATATCAGCTAATATGAATTGAAGTGTCATCAACTATGAAGTGTTTTCACATGCTAAGAAAAAAATAAATGAATAATTTTCTACATAAATCATAATATATGCTTTTAATTTAGTTGATTTATTTATGTTTTTTTTAATATGTTTGTTGATATATGCTCCAGATAACAAGTACTACCATGTATGAAGTAAAATATCACTAATAATGAAGCGGAGTATCATTACCTATGAAGCATTTGACAACCTCCATTTTCTTTTCTTTTTTTGAATTTTTCAATTTTTTCCGATTTTTTTAAATTTTCATTTTATATCGAGAGTGCATGAGCCAACGCATTAATGTCGGACGAATGCATTGAGCGAGTCGCCGGATACAAAAATTAATTTAAAAAGTAGAAAAAAACTAAAAAAAAAAGGGAAAAGAGGGAGATGGAGAGGTGAAGGGGGCACAAAAAAAGGAGAAGGGGACCACAATCAAATAGAGATTCGTCTAATATAAGAGATCTGTTAGACAGTCTCACATAAGTGTGCCTCTTAGGTTAATTGGTTTAAATATCATGAACTATACATGATTTCTATTTTTTAACATGAACTTTAAAATGTGTCTCTACAACATGAACTTTTTTTTTTTTGCAATTACAACATAATTTTAAAATTGAGTGCGATTACAAGCACGAAAATTATCCAAATTACTTAATCCTACAAAGCTTATATTCGTCCAACTCCGAGACCTTGAGTATATTTTATTATTTTTTCCTTTCTATAATTTAGGTATTTTTTTTTCTAATTGGTTGTTTTTCTACCATTTTAAGGGGGCAACGCATCAACTGTACTTTTTAGGTGGCCAAATGTGTTAATTCGTTGATTTGCATTTTGCGGATAAAATCACACATCCACTCATAATTGTTCTTCAATTATGTCGTGGAAAATTTTATCGGATTATTTTGATTATTTTTATTAATTATTTAAATACAAACTAATTATTATATTTGTACAAAATATTTATCATAAATAATTTATATATTTATAACCGTGCATCGCACGGGTGTAAATACTAGTTTAGAAACAACATAAAAGAGTAAGTAAATATTCTAGCTTGTGTAAATAATTTTATTGATAGATAGATAGATGCAATTAATTACTGCATGCAGTAATTAATTAGCAGTAGTAGGAACAGCCACAGTTAGAAACTTCATTGTAGGATTCACAGTAAGAATTTAAGAGCTTCTTGCCGTACATCGACTCACACCTCTGATCGCATATCCTCACTCCCTGACTCTTACACGGCGCCGCCCACTTGAAGCTGCACACATCGTCATCCGCCGTGGACGGTGATGAGAGAGAAAGAGAAACCACCAAAACCACCACCAAAATTGACCACACCTTCGTCATTTCTCGAATATCAATATATATCTCTGTTTTTTTCTTTCAAATAAAAATACTATTTTTTCCCCTTCGTTGTAATTTCCTTTTTATAACCGCGGGCCTTCATATTTTGAGAATGCATGTGAAATTTGCATTAATGGTGAGGATAATCTTTCACATCCTAAAAGAGTAAGTGGTATTAATTGATGATTTAAAGGTCATTAGATTTAATTTATAGACTACGTCATACCTAAGTAGATATGTATAAACATTTATTGTTATTTGCTTGGCTTTTTTTGTGGGCAACTTTTCGAGTTAATCGATTATTACGTACTACTCGAAATATAGGTTATTTATGAAAAATCAGGTGTGACAGACTTACATTTAGTGGTGTTGATGTTGTTTGAAATCGAGACATTTTGGTCTCAAGCTATACCACTAGCTAGGTTTTTTCATCAGGACATTAATTTCCCACTTTGATAGGCTTGTTTTCCTTTTTGATATGTCCCGATATATAGGCGTGTTTCTATATATATCTAGCTAATTTACTAATATATACTCCTATTTAATATGTTTACATTAGACATTAATTTAATACTACCTCCGTTTCAAAATGTTTGTTGTTTTAGGTTTTTTTTGTTTCAAAATGTTTGTTGTTTTATATAATTTGACATCCTCTCTCCCAATTTTAACCCTCTCAAATCCTACAAGATTTCTTGATTCTAACTTACCTATAATATATGAAGAGAGAAAAATATATGGAGAGAGAAAATATTGTTATTTTTTAGGAAAATATAGATGAATGAGATTTTATGGCATATATGAGGGATGAGTATATTTGTCTACAAAATTAATTCTTAATTTCAGATAAAAAAACAAAACAACAAATATTTTGAAACGGGTGTAGTATCAAAGAATTAAATAGGGGCATAGTAGGAAGTTTCTTGATTAATTGCCTTTCCCAATCATTTTCGTAATCCTCTGAAAAACTCCAATCAACCTATCAAAATGGGATGGATGAAGTATTAGTTTTAGCCAAGTAAATGAGCATATAATAGAATTTTTGTATATTTCATTTAATTTTTTCAAATGGAATAACATATTTCATAATTTGGGTGTGCATGGAAAATGAGAAAATGACTATACTTTTAGGGGTATCAATTTAACACTTGAATGATTGAAAGATGTATAAAATAATATAATACTTCTTTTGTCCCATTTTGATAGACTTATTTGTCTTTTTAGGATGTCCCGATATATAAGCATGTTTCTATATATATTTAGCTAATTACTAATGTATACTCCTATTTGATATATTTACAGTAAACATTAATTATCTGTCAAAGAAATAAATAAGTGCATATTGGGAAGTTTCTTGATTAATTGGCTTTCTCAATCTTTTTCTTAATCTCGTAAAAAATCTTAATCAACCTATCAAAATATACGAAGGGAGTAATTAAGATTTAAAGGTGTATAAATAATTAAATATACTTTACTAATTTTGTTATACATATGCACACATACTGATAACTTTATGAGTTTATTCCTAAAAATAAAAAATAAAAATATGAGTTTGTTGAATTAATTATCAAACGCACCGGGCTACAGCATTCACTTGCATCAAAGTTGATGTTTTACATCTCGCCCAAATTCAGAAGGATTAAGAAAAAAATTAGGAAATATAATTAATCAAAAAATTTCTAATATACCTACATTTATTTTTTTAATAATGAATTGAGTTTAATGTAAATATATTAAATAGAATTATAATTAACAAATTAGCAAAATATATATAGAAACCAATTTATATATTGGGACATCCAAACAAAGAAAATAAGTGGACGAAGAGGGTATATTTTACGCATTGATTGGTAACTTTTTAAATTTAATTATTAATATACATAAAGCCGGTATATAATTTAATTTTAATTATTCTGGAAATCACCTCAATAAATAAAACATTTCAATAATTTATTTTACAAAAATTTAAAGTTTCAAACCTATTTTTAGAGAAAATATTTTAGGCATGCTACATAATGTGAAGGGTTGGAACTGTAATAGTGTTCGGTGTTAAAATTACACAAAATTCAGAGTTTCCAATTTTCATTTTAAAAATAAAATATTACTGTGATTTTTTTTCTACTACAGTAACATTTCTTCCTGCTGCCATTTTCCATAGTTATTAACATAAAAAAGATGAAAAAACAGTAAATAAGAAAGAAAAAGACTGTGGCAAATGATAACAACAAATGCTCGATATTTTTCCTCAAAAAAAAAAAAAAACAAATGCTCGATATTTCATATATATATATAAAAAAAACTGTAAATAAAAGAAAACAAAAATGATTAGAAGAAGTCTTGAATTCTTCTATAAGGAGAGAATAATTATAGTAATGGTAGAGCTGAGCAGTAAGTAAAACCATGAAGACTTCTCCAAACAAAAATTCCTCTGCAGCATCACTAATTGTGCAAACCACCTCACAATTGCCAAAATTCCAAATGCTACACATACAAGAAATATCACAATCCCCTTGTTCTCCATGTGTGTCTGCTCCCTCCGAACCTTCTCGACTTCCGATCTGCAACCACACGAGCCAACGCAACGCAACACCCTCAGAATTCGACATATGTTTGCATTTGCAAAGGTTATCTAGTTTTGATCGATGTTTCTTTTCTTTGTTGTGTGAATGCAAACTAAGTAATGCTTGAATGTGAATAGAGCAACTAAAATAAACGGCTTTTTATAGGAGAATTATCAATTCAGGACCCAAAAGATATATAATCTATTGATTCAGGATCTGAAAGATTAAAAACTCTCAATCCAGGACCGGAAAGAACTCTCAATCCAGACCTAAAAAATCACGAATTTTGATTTCTTTTTATTAAATCTGATAAAGAAACTGTTAACATTCATTAAAAAATAAAAAGAAATCAAAATTCGTGAATTTTTAGGTCCTGGATTGGCAATTTTCATCTTTCGAGTCATGTATTTAGAGTTTTCATCATTCAGGTTCTGATTGATAGATTATTCATGTTCAGAATCGATAATTCTCCTTTTCTGTACTAGTTTGAGGGTCGAGTAATCCCTCTACGTCTACTCGTCTACATTGCACCAAGAAATTCACAAGATTGTTCAGAGTCTGAATCTAAGACAAGGTGTTGTTGATGTTGATCCTCAGATCTTCACAAAATCTTCTTTTTCTAGGTTTATTACATATGAATGTTTTGTTACTAACCATAATTCAGCAAATACATGTGAGCAGCAGATGAACTAACCTGAGAAGGGCATGTTCTTTGAGTATACTCTCCAGCTGCACGGAAACAAGAGATTTCCACGACAAGAGCTCACCAATCTCCTCGTTCTGCACAACGAGAGTAAGTTAAAAGAAGAAACACATACAAATGGATCGAGAAATGAATGGAAAAACTTTTTACATATATACCATATCCTCTTTGCTTTCGGATAGACTTCGGACATCAGATATAATCTTCTCGAGAACTAGGCCGTTGTCTCCGACTTCTTTATCGAATTCTCTGAAAATGTCTCCATATCTCGAGTTTAACTCCTCTAGGTACCGCTCGAGAATAGCCAGATTCAAATCCAAAGATCGAACCTTTTTCATCAGAATCTTAAGAACACTATCCCCAGGCATCCTATTAACCTGTTGGTGGCGAATTTCTTCAACCGGATCAGGCACGTCGATTTCTGACCTTCCACGCTTCACATCAGAGGTTCCGATCATAGTATCAGTTTCTTCAACTAGATCTTCATAACCCACGCCTTCACTGCTCACGTGCTGACTTGAACCAGGACTTCTATCATCTGATATTTCCCCAGACACCGGCACCTTGTCTTGAACTGAAATCAGATCCTCAAGCATTTTCTCGACAGCATCAACACCGTACACTTCGACAATACTTAGTGTGCAGTAGAACTCCGAACCATGATGGCTCAACAAATTCAACTTAAGATACCTCGCCCATTTTGGCTCCGGAAGAACAATCCGTTGAGCATGTTTCACGTTTGCAGCAGTGAAATTTCCGAGCTTCACCCACGAATCAGTAGGATAAACAGCACTGCCTAGTAATTCAAACTCTTTCAAATTAGAAGAGTGATGCTCGAAATTTGCTATTTCAATAGTGTCGACCAATGTTTCTTCAGAAAGCTCTATTACAACAAACTTCTCTTCGGTAGAGCAAGGGTTTCGAAGATACTTGTCTTTGTCTCTGTTCAAGATATTTGAAGCGCCCTTCGCTTCCTTATTGAAAGACAGAACCTTTGCTCCTTTAGAAGCCGAGGCATAATTGTATTCCTCTCCACCTGGCTCTAACCTATGTATTCTGCTTCCAGACTCACCAGTCACATATTTGGTATTCGAGCTAAATGCTTTATTCTTGAATTCATCGAGACCCATATGTACTCCGCGGGACAACTTGTCAGTTAACGGCTTGTCCTTCTCCGTATTTCCAAGTGAATTTTTCCTTACGGAAGCTTCCTTGGCAGGGGACTCAGAATTTGCTTTTGCCGGTTTAACATCTGATTCACTCTTACTAAACTCAGTATCACTACTTTCCGAGACAGTTCCATCTGATGAATGTCCGTCTATAGATAGTCTCCAATTTGCATCCCTGTCAAACACCACTTCGTCTTCACCCCACCTCGTTGCATTAACAGAATATTCTTCTGATTTTTCTGCATCCATCAATACAGCAGACGAAGCTATTTATTGTTGAATATACCAAGCACACAAATGATGATCATAGAAAGAAAGGGAGCTTCATATTTATATTGAAATGCTATTTCACCAAAACTAACAAGTCAAAAGATAGGCCATAATGAGTTAATATGATCACTTGTTAAAATAAAGAAGCAATCAACGAAGAAACCGGGTAGAAATCTGCTCTTGGATGACATAAACGAGATGAGGGCATCACACATTCAACACACACACAGAGAAGGGTGAAGGGAAGAACGAAGAGACACTAAATTAAACCCGTGCAACAACTAAGCCTCAAACCCGAGCACAATGCCGTTCCAATACTAAACAATCCATACAAAAGGACTGAGCTTTCAAGGTATGCTATTCTGTTCATGAAAGAATACAATGAGTGATTTTAGCATTCAAGCTAAACAACAATTGACTAATAAATGCGGTTAAATGAGATATCAGATCGTCCACCAACCTGCATGACCATCGCCATGGCCAATCCATATATTCAAGAGGAAGACGAGGCCCCATAGAACAACAACAGCCGAAAGAGAGACCTTATACAAGCGACTTCTACCACAAATTGCCTCCTCCAAAGCTCTCCTTTGTAGAAGAGCTTTACGTGACCTCTGCATTGCACATCAATACAGCTCACTGCAGATCAACAAACAGCTATAATCGGGAGAAAGACAGCTGCCCGGAACTGTATTTACTGAGAGATTCAGCTCACCTGTAAAAGATACATTGCATAGAACCATGAAATGAGCAGACAATATCTTGACACACCCGCACAACAACAGAAATCATCACTTATCCCACAAACAGTTTCATACAGCTAAAGATATAGATCACAAAGTTTTCAAGATTTGATATCAAATCAACCAAGCAAGATGGAAAGAATTCGAATTCTATCCCAGCAATCTGTGATGCTTAAATGGACTAATCAAGATTATATAGAATAATCAATCATCACGCAGAAAATCAACAATATTTGGCCAAAGAATAAGATGAGAAAAACACACACCTAGATGAAACATGAAAAGCCATAAATAAGTAAACAGAATACAAAAGAAACATGTAATTTGCTTGCCAGCAAAGTCTGATGAAAAAGTGAAGAAACTGCATTGATTAATAGAGTGCAAAATCGAAATTTATCTTAGCAGTGACGTAAAGTATAACAAGCACACTTTATGAATAAGGAACACTGCTACCAAGAAGTGATGGGGAGAATTCAAAGAAACTCAATTGTCTCCCACCTCAAAAATAACGAAATTCAAGAAAAGAGAGATAGAAAAAAGCTCCCAAAAATCTCGATTCTTGATCGCATGAAGAGGGCCAGAAAAAAAAGAAAAAAAAAAAAGAAAACAAAAGAAGATTGAATTGACCCCAGAAAAGAAAGTCTTCAATTGAGAGATCTAATCGCAAATATCTTGACAAAGAATTCGACAAAGAAATTCAAAAGAAACAACTAACCAGAATTCCGCGCCTCCCTTGAAAAACGTCTTTGAATTCTCAAAACTGGGAAAGACTTAATTTTTACCGATCTTCAACAGATGCTGAATCAATTTCTATTTGAAAAAAGATATCTTTTTTCCTCTCTCTCTCTCTCTCTCTCTCTCTCTCTCTCTCTCTCTCTCTCTAAGATTCAAGGCAATCGAGCCTTGTTTTTATATATATATCAAGTGCTATCATAACGGCTTTGTGGGCTGGCGTCGGCCGATTGTCCCGACCTTTTCTTGCTTATATATATATACAAAAAGGGCATTTTTTTTACATAAAACGGTAACTCATTATTCTCTAAAGAGTAAGGACTAGGAATTTCAAATTCAATCGACTTTCACTGCAACAAAAAACAGCTAGAATCAGCTGGTAAGAGATCTTACCGCGCAACGACAAATCAAAATGGCCCACAGAATTCATTCAAGTTTTTGATACATGGTATGTGGTAAAATTTTTGAAAGATTGAATTTTGATGTGAAACGTTGTAACTGATTTGGTTTTTTTTAAGAAATTAATTAAGTATTTTTAGGACACATAGCACAAGAGCCAAAAAGCAGAGGAGGGGATCAAATGACGTCGTTTTGGAGTGGTGGAGGAATTTGATTGGCGGTGACGTGGCGTCGGTGGTTTTGAATTTATATAATGGTGCTGAGCTGGACCCAATTTGGCGCACCGATTCATGCGGAGCTCTGTTTATGGGCAGGCCCCGCCTTCAACTCTCTCTCTCTCTCTTACGACACGATAGCACGACACGAACACGCACGAAATTAATGGATTAGTGTTTAGTCTTATTGTGTTCGTGTCCTTATCGTGTCGACCCGATAAGGACACGAAACTTTCGTGTCGGATTCGTGTAACCCGTTAATATTATATAAATACATAAATAAATATATTAATTATATATAATAATTTAAAATATTTATTTAATCTAAAATTTTAGTTAAAACTCAATTATTTAATTTAAAATTTATTTATTTGAATTAAAATTTATATATTTAAATTATAATTTTAATTTAATATGTACTATTAGTTATTTTATATCGTGTCATTGTCGTGTTCGTGTTCTTCTCGTGTCTCTATCGTGTCGTGTTGGCACGATAAGAAATCGTGTTTTTCGTGTTCGTGTCGTGTTCGTGTTTATACATAACGGATCGTGTTCGTGTTCGTGTCGAGCAGATTCTTAACGGATCGTGTTCGTGTTTGGCCTTATCGTGTCGTGTCGACCCGTTAACGACCCAACACGCACGAATTGCCACCCCTAGTTACTAGTGAGGATAAGTGCGGGCAGGACAGTAAACGAACACGGTCACTCGTAACCTATTCGGATTTTGAAAAAGTTGATTCGAAATTTGTTATAAATGAGTCGAGTTCGATAAAATTATTGAGTTAAATTTGAATATGGTAATATTTAAACCAGGGCCGGCTCAAATATTTAGAGGCCCATGTGCTCATTTTAAAATTTGGGCCTATAATATAAAAAAAAAACACTTAATTTTAGGGGTGTATTGGATTAAGATTTCATTGGATTTTGATGGACTTTTCAAAGCCGGGTGTATTCAATCCAAACTTTTAAAAGTCCTTTGAAATCCTGGTGTATTCAATCCATACTTTTAAGTCCTTTAAAATACTTGTGTATTCAATCCAGACTTTTAAAAGTCTTTTAAAATCCGGAGGTATTCAAAAATCCATGGACTTTAAAAAGTCATTGACTTCATTGGATTTCACCTCAAAATCACGTAAAAAATACAAAGGATGAAATCCGACCTCTGGACACGAGATTTTGATGGATTTGGAAAACCCGGCGAGCGTTGTATCCCAGCGGCCGATGGGGAGTTGAAATCGGGCACCCCAGCCGTCACCCGACCCTAGCAGCCGCTGGCTTTGCCGACCATGACACACCAACGGCAGTTGGCACCCAACGATCATTGGGTTTAAGACGGTACACTCTCCTCCTCCACAAACAAACAAATCATCAAACACCTTGCATGCCTCATACAAACACAAGTGAATGCAATGAACGAGTTATTCACTAATGTTGTTTGCATAAAACCCCCAAGGTATATAATTGTTCTTTCATTGCATTAACAATTTTACAAATTTTGAAGTATTTCTACATTATGCATTGTAGCTATCGTTCCCTCTAATGAAGTTTCTTGGCTTTATTAATTTTTACAATACCATCATCTGAGTTCATGCATCCTTAACTCCAGGAGCTGGAATAATCAAATATGAAGAACATTTACACAATTAATTAATTAGATTATTTGATAATCTTATGTGCAGGACCAAGATCTCCTGAACACATTTGTTAAGCAGATTGAAGAAGACAGATTAACAATGATATCAGAAGACAACTTAAGTAAACTGCATAAGGTATGCTTATAAGAATAATGTTTGAGCTTCGGTTGTTTTCGAGTTGAATCTTTATCGCTACGTACACTTATAAAATTCACCCACTGGCCACTGCAGGTTCTCAAGGACCACAACTTATCATGCATGGACTTGGAGCTTGCAAATGTTGAAGATATGATATTGACAAAGCAGAGTAAGAATTCATATTTGTTTCTAAAATCATTTTGCCATTATCTGATCAGAAGACCATCTTCATATATATATATAATGTTCATGGGTACAGAAGCAGAGAAGATTGTTGGCTGGGCTACAAATCATCACATCTCATCGTGCCCCCTTCCTCGTGTTTATGGAGAAAAATTGCATATCCCGTATAAGAGGTAAATATTCAATATTGTCCCCATATATAGTAATAAGACAATCAGCCTTTTCAAGTTAACTGCAGCCAATTACCAGATGCAACATCAAACTTGCAGTTTTGAGGTTAAAGGAGGAGGAAACACAGTCCAAGAAGCAATCAAAGAGTATCAAGGTTTTTGATCTCCTAGTCTTACCTTTGGGCATAGCGGAAGCGATTTTAGGATTGGGAGAAGGGTAAGAAGTCGGAGCAGGCTGCTACGGCGCCGGGTAGTAGCTGAACCTCTGAGAGGTCATCAGCCTTCCTAGTGCGCAGTTTTCTTCGAAATTCGAGGGCCTCGACATGGGGCCTCGCGACGACTGCACCGAACACATATCATGGACATTGAAATTGGAGAGCCTCCCCGTATCAGAATTCTCAAAATTCGACAGTCTTCCTCCAAATCCCATCATCGAGTAAAAATCGGAGTGGTTAAAATTGGAAGTTCTGGGAATGGGGTTTCTGGAGGAACTCAAGCTATAAATCTCGGCGCCAGTCAAGTTAGAAGGGCGCGGCGTAATACCGGAGAAGGAGCCAGGTCCGAGCGAGCAGTGAGAGGCGTTGGATTTCCTGACGGTGATGTGGAGTTTGCCATCGTTGCCGATCTCAGCGTCGATCTTGAGGAAATCCTGGCCATTAAGCGAGACGACGTCGGATTCGACCTTGAAGGAGACGATGGAGGTGGCGGTTTCTGGGAATTGCTCCATGATGACCATGGCACACCCAGCGGCCGTTGAGCCCAGCGCTCGCTAGGTTCTCTCGGCTCGCCTTCCGAGCGGCCGCTGGCTTGCAGCGGTCACTGAGTCCGATTTTTTTCCGGGTCCACTGATCGCTGTGCTCCAACGAGCGTTGGAAATAAGGATTTGAAATCCATTGAAATCGTCCAAAATCGGTCCGAAATCCATACACGAAATCCGTCAGACTCTGTGTAGAATTAGAAGACTCCATGTGGAGTCTATGGATTTATAAAATCCATAGACATTTTAAAGTCCATCAAAATCCTAATCCAATACACCCCCTTAATTTTAGTTATAAATTTCAAAATATTGGCATATTACAATTATATTTGGACAAGGTAAAATTATATTTTGGTCGCTTTTTCAAAATAGCCAACATTTTCAAAATTAATAAAATAGATCCGACCTTTTAAAAAAATTTGCAACTTTTATTGACCCTAAATCCAATGTAATTGATTGTATTTTAACATTTATATTTCCATAACTGCGTTAAAAAATTATCCAATAAAAAAATACAATAAATCACGCACAATTTTTGGGTCGTAAAATTGATTAGAAATTAGATTTTTATTATTTTTTAAAAAAAGGGGTACCGTTTCATTAATTTTGAAAAAGAACACAAAATGTAGGTATTAAAGTGCAATTTATCCTTCTGACAAAAAAAAAAATCAAACTACTTTATTTATTCTGTTGACATCACAATACAACCTCAACTTAATGTGGAAGAGAGAGATATGGATAAGATATTTAATATTTTTATTTATTAAAAAAATACATTATTTCTTTTTTGGACCATCTAAATTTTTGGGTCCTGTGCCATAGTACACTTGGCACACCCACTTAGCCGGCCATGTTGTTAACATGCTCGAGCCCTAAGCTTAATCAAATTTGTTCATGAATATTATAAATATTTCGAATGGGTAAATTAAACAAGTTTTTTAGGTTCGAGCTCGAGCTCTAACATATAAACTAAATGAGTTTTTGGAGCATTCGAACTTGAGCTCGACTGGTAATTTTTCGAGCATTTTCACGAGTCGAGCTTAACTAAGAGAAAAAAAATATTCAAATTGAGCTCGAGTGAAGCTCGAACATAAGATGTTCGACTCAATTCAGCTCCTAGCGCGAGGGGTGTTGAAGATATTAAGTTGTGTATACACTTGTTTTGACGAAAAGTTAAAAAATAAAGATGAAACCAAGTAGGAAAATGAAAAATCTAATTGATAGAATCTTTCAAATTGCAACAAATTGAATTTAGATTCCAAATTAAAGTATTTAATTTAATTTTGAAAATTTTAAACCAAAACGAAATTAATTGTTTTCGAAGAAAAATAATCCACTTAAATTTTCAAACCAAATCGAAAATATCATCGAACCCAATTTGGTTCAACTTTATTTAATTTCTATTTAATTTTACATTCCTTATTAAATAAAATTCAAACTCTCCGAAAAAAAGAATTTGGTAGGGCTTGTGTTTTTTTAATTATAAATTTATAATTATAAATAATATCCGTAATCTGCAATCTGGTGTCAGAAGCGTAATAAAACTCAAAATCCGTGGCATTTAGTTAAAGCAAAACCCAATATAAATAGCAAAAATCTATTAAATCCGCCGTCGTGTCGGAATCAAAAGTTTGACGCGAGAGCTCAGCCATTCCTTCCGTCTATCGGAATTATTCTCTAAACTGTATATACATTCTCTCTCTAATCTCTCTCTATATCTCTCACCTACGCGAGAGAATAATTCGTGTAGCTGCAGTTGCGAGCATATTCTCTAATTATTTGTTTAAATCATGGCGGACAATTCTAGCTCTACTGTTTATATTGGTATGTACTGTTTTTTTCGCGCTTGCTTTAATTAGGTTTCCTCTTTTTCTCGTTTCTGTCAGTTTTCAATTTTGTTTCTTTTGATTTTATTTTTTCCTTGAGCGAGCTAGAGAGATCGAGTTTTGGGCATTATATGAATGGTTTTATAGTAGTTTCGTCTCTTTTTTTACGATTCTGAATTTTATTTAGATTTTGATTTACCCTTGAATTAGGGATAGATTCGTTACTTAGTTCTGAGATCTTCCATGCTAAATACTTTTAGCTGAAGTAAGAAGAATTTCCTGCCTAATTGGTGTTCTTGAAGAATGCCACTGTTTAGATCTTTCTAGAATCCCTTTTAGTTGGCTGATTTGGTATTCCGTGCAGCGATGATTAAACACGTGCTATCTATATATTAGATTTTTAGGATATTGGCATATTTCTGGGCAGCGGCATTCGATTTTGCTTCACAGTATTTCAAGGGTTATTCTGAACATATGAATTCAAAAGCTTATGTCAATGTTTGTATAGGTTTCTTCATTTAAATTAATTTTGAATGAGTGTTTTATGTTTCTTAGGGGTAAATTTTGTCTGCGTAGCATATTTTCCCCTTTTGTGTTTTGATGTTTCTGTATCTAAAATCTACACTCCAAATTGTTTTTTCTGAGTTTCCGATTTCTGTCTGGGGTTTCTTTTGTCATCAAATTATTAACTTTTTTGCTGATTTTCCTTCGACAGGTAACCTGGATGAGAGAGTTACTGATAGGGTGTTGTATGACATTCTTATTCAGGCTGGTCGCGTAGTAGATTTGTATGTCCCCCGTGACAGGGAGACGGATAAACCTAAAGGCTACGCTTTTGCGGATTTTGAATCGGAAGAGGTAGCTGAGTATGCTGTCAAGCTTTTCTCTGGGCTTGTAACTCTCTACAAAAGGACGCTGAAGTTTGCGGTGAGTGACGTGTTTTTATGATCTAACTGTCTAATGTTTAGTATTTTCCACTCCTCAAGGGTTCTTTGTGAATCAGCACTTGTTTGACTTGCTATGAAAGGTCAAGTTCCTAGATTTTTTCTGAGGGGAGGTGTAGATGTACCATCGGATTTTCTTCGAAGAGAACATAGGATGTTATTCTGTTGTCGCCCTACTGATGGTTGTGGGATGGTAACTCAACTCATGTTGAGGAGTGAAAAACTATGTAGGAACCTCATTGTTTTATGGAGAGTAAATGTTAATTTTAACAAAATCTTTTGTAAAACAGATCTCTGGACAAGACAGACCCTCTGCTTCTCTACCCGTTGCAACCCCATCGACAGTTAGTTCTTCTCTTAAACCAAGACAATACCACAAGAATTCAGAACATTACTCACAGTCTCCGAGGTTATCAGCATCTTGTCGGTTTTCAGAGCATAAAATAAATCATCCAGAAGGTGATACGTGGTTTCTCATTCGCTGATTTGCGTTTTCTACTTTTTAGCTGGATTGGCTATGTATTGTTTTTTTTTTCCTTTCCTTCGGAATCTTTTCTTATGGTTAACATGATCTTTTTTCCATTCCCTGCCAGTTCTCCCTGATATATCTGTGCCCCGATCTAATGGGTATAGATCATACCATGACAGCACCGATTACAGTTACAGTCGAAGAGTGTTTGGTTCAGTAGTGGATAGTGTTAGTCATGCTAGCTCGAGAAGTTATGAGATGCATGATTCAATAAACCGTAATCCTTATTATTGACTGGGTAGAGACCAACCATGGTAGTCCATAACCCTTTTAGTTTGTATGAAGTGGTGTAGCACTCGACATAGTGGTGACATAGACGCCTTTGTACAAATATTTAGTTCTGTTGTGTAATGTGTTCTGTGTTGGTTCGAGTTGGTCTTGTGTGGTCTATCCATCCAGAGTCCAGGCTGCTGAATGCGTTTTGCTAATTTGTACTGAAGTTGTGGAGTTTTGAACTTGAATTATGTGTGTAGTTCATTGCGCCACACTTGATATTACTTGGTAGCTGTAACAAGTTTGAACCTCTTGGAATCTTGTTTCTTCCTTGGCTTCATATGTGCTCAAGTCGTGTTATGTGATCGGGTTAAGCTCTTTTTGTCGACTAAAGGGGCCATGGTTATGTTGCTGTATTGAGTTGAAAGTTGAAACTATTGGATGTGGTCATTGTGTATTTCGTTATGGTGATGTAAATTGAAACCATTTGCTGTCGAGAGGCGACATGCCGTTGATTCGACGTAGTTTGTGAGTGTATGTGGGTGATTTTTCTTGATTTTTCTTGAAATTGAGTTAAAAGTGGTAGAAGCTGATGAGAACAAACCACCATGTAGATGTTGAAGAAGGAGAAATTCCTTGGACAGAGAGAGAGGAGAATGAATGAATGCCAGAAATTCACATGACCAAAGCTACCATTCCACTATTTTGATTACTTCAAATTGCGATACCTTTTTTTTTTTTAGTTGCGATATTTTGTTGATTCTCTTGTATGTTTCAAGTGTTTTACAAGTCTTGAAGCCCAATGCTAAATAAAATTGTGTCACGTTATATAATACATAATACTTTTTTTACTCGACCAAAATCGCCTACCATTTCTCATTTTCTTTATGTGGTAATGCATAAGAGTAGCATTTTCATTTAGTAAATTATGTTTTTAGTCATTTTTAAAAAAAGATTATTTATAATCACTTTTTTGCTGAAAATACTTAATTATCCTTCATTAAAATTATGAGCTGCACGATTAAAGTATACTATTTGGGTGTACGAATGAAATATGATCATGTAATAGTATAAATTAATATTGTTACACGAGTGAGGTGTACGAATAAGTACATTCGACAACATTATAAATTTATATACTGCTATTGTATGAATTGAGGCTGCGCGATTGGGCGTAGTCGTGCAACAATTCAAATTTATATTGCTATACGAATAGATTTATACAATTAAGTGTATTCGTGCAGTATTGTAATTTTATATTGTTGCATGACAGAGGGTTATTTTGTCCAAGTGGCTAGAAATATATTATTTTAAGAGTGGCTAGATACACTTTTTGCCAAGTCAAAATGATTATTTAAAAATTTAGCACTTTTTTTATGGATTATTTGACGAATGCTACATGTGATAGATCGAAGGTTAACGCCTTCTCATAATGAATATGATAATTCTTTTAAGTCGATTCTTAAACTTGTACAAATATTTAATTATTTCAATATCAATATATATAGATAATGTATTTACATTTAATTAATCGCATTTTTTTATTTATGTAAATTTTCTTCTCAATAATCCATTTCCTCATTACTCATTTACTCTCAATAATTAATTTATTTAATTTTTACCCTGAAATTAGTGTATGACAAATGACAGCGACAGCTCGAGAAACATTGAGGAAAGTAGATAATTAAAGGTTAATTTTCTTAAAATACATAAATTTTGTGGTGTTTTTTATTTTTGAAATATTTTTTGAAACATAATTTTAATAATATCAACTTATCAGTTATTTGATTTTCACATATTTTCTGTTGACAGCGAATGAAGATTTATACGAAAAGTGGTATAAAATCGCTTGCTCCAAAAACATGTCATCAACACCTTCGCCGTTACATGCAGTCGCCGTCGCCGGACCTCGTCACCACAAACAATATCATCAGCATGCACGCGAAGCGCGGCGATCTACAGCTTGCCCACCACTTGTTCGCTCAAATGCCTCACACAAATATTGTTTCTTGGACTGCGCTCATTTCGGGTTACGCACACCGCGGGAAATTGGAGCAGTGCTTCCGCTTGTTTTCTCAGATGCTTCCCCATCACAGACCCAATGATTTCACCTATTCGAGCGTGCTGTCTGTTTGTGATCACCGGCACGGTTTGCAAGTTCATGGGCTTGCTTTAAAAACCGGCTTTGATTCTTGGATTTACGTCGCTAATGGTCTCATTGCATTGTATTCGAAGAGTAGCTGCGCCCATGGAGTTGAGGTATGGAGGGTGTTTGGAGAAATGAACTTCAGAAATCTTGTTACCTATAATTCCATGATTAAAGGAGTTGGCAGGCACGAACAAGGCCATAAAGGTATGATTTTGTTTGTGAGAATGCTTTCTGATGGGCTTGAGTTTGATCATGCTACGATTTCAACATTATTATCCTCTCTTTGTGGACTGAATGAAGGCAGTGACAAAGTTGTGGGGCTAAAGTGTTGTTTGCAGTTGCATTGTGTTAGCGTTAAAACTGCTTTGGCACTGGATGTTGGAGTGGCAACCTCCCTTATCAAAGGTTATTCAGTTCTTGCTGGAGATGTTGGTGCTTGTCGTAAGTTGTTCTTGGAGACGAGTGGTATGGATCGCGACATTGTTTTGTGGACCAGCATTATGACTGCATCTGTCGAAAGGGACCCTGCACAAGTTCTAGTTTTCTTCAATCAGATGCGGTGGGGGGAGGATTTATGTCCGGATTGTTATGTATTTACAATATTATTGAAAGCTTGTGCAAATATGGTGACAGAGAGGGCTGCCTCTGCTGTGCATTGCCAAGTAGTGAAAGCAGGTTTTGTAAACGTGTTTGAGCTCGATAATGCTTTGATTCACGCTTATGCTAGGTGTGGCTCGGTTGATGATGCAGAGCAAGTTTTCTATGAAATGTCATCAAGGGATGTTGTCTCTTGGAATTCAATGTTAAAGGCTTATGCAGTTCATGGGAAGGCTGTGACAGCTTTGAGTTTTTTTAAACAAATGGATGTTGCGCCAGATGAGGCCACTTTTGTAGCGCTTCTATCTTCTTGCAGTCATGCCGGGATGGTGAAGGAAGGGACAGAGATATTTGATGCCATGAACGAGAAGTATGGTGTAGTTCCTCGACTTGATCACTATGCTTGTATGGTTGATATTCTAGGGCGAGCTGGGCATCTTTTGGAGGCTGAAAACATCATAAGAAATATGCCTATGCAGCCAGATTATGTGATCTGGAGTGCTTTTCTAGGAGCATGTAGGAAACATGGAGAAACAAAGTCAGCTGAGTTAGCATCTGCCAAATTGAAGGAATTGGATCCAGAAAAATCTTTAGGTTATGTTGTGATTTCAAATATTCATTGCTCAGCTAATAGCTTTAGTGAAGGAGGTTTTATACGAACAAACATGGATAAAGCTGGTGTTAGAAAGGAGCCCGGTCTGAGCTGGACTGAAGTTGAGCATAGAATGCACGAGTTTGCTTCTGGAGGGCAGCGACACCCACAGTTAAAAGAAATACGGGACTATATGGAGGAGCTGCTGAGGCAGTTAAAGAAAATAGGGTATGTTCCGGAGACAAGTTCAGTCTTGTTTGATGTAGATGAAGAGCATAAGGAGGAGCAACTGTATCATCACAGTGAGAAGCTCGCTCTGGTTTTCTCTTTGATGAATGCCGGTAATTCTAGTTGCAACATCGTCAAGATAATAAAGAATATACGCATTTGTTTGGACTGCCATAACTTCATGAGATTAGCATCAAAACTTCTTGGCAAGACCATCATTGTCAGAGATGTTAATCGGTTCCATCATTTTAGAGAGGGAGCTTGCTCTTGCAATGACTATTGGTGAAAATCTTATATTATTCATGACTTCCAACAAAGTTTCTTGGTTGCAAGGTTTGTTTCCTTGGTGATCAATCTCAATTTATATGTTTTTGTGTAACAGATTTTGGAATTGTGATTAATGCTAGAATGTTGTTGTTGCTGCCATGCTTAGGTTGGACCAAAAAGGAGATTTGATTTCTTCTTGGCTACAAAGAAAGTGCTGGCAATGCATTGAAAATGGAGAAAGGAAGAAGATTTATTACAGCCACGATTATTCTTCGAAACAAAGCAATCCCAGAAGAGCACAGAGGTAAAGTAAATAATGTCTGAATAACATGAGAGATTTATGTGGCTGGAGACGTTTCACCGCAGAGCGATCACTCTACAGTCTCGGTACTGATCTTGCAGTGGAGTTTACGGCATTTGAATACACAGTCGGTCATCTTCTCCTCATCTGCAACACGATAAATCATAGTTCAGACGAATGCAAGAATCACACACAGTTGAGAGCTTACGAGAGGGAGAATGTTACCACTGGTGTACTTGGCGCATTGGTCGAGCATGCATCCAAGGTTACAGTAATGCTCTTTGGTGGTACTGTCCGGAGGGAGACAGTGCACCGGGCAGTATTTGATGCAGGCTGCAACACCAATGCCGCTACCCTTGCACTCTCTCAGACAATGGTCGATGCAGATTCCCGGGGGCAAATGAGCCGTTATCGGACGAATGCTGAGCAATGCCATCACCAGCATCATCATCCCCACAAGTGTTTCAATGCTTCTCCTGGCCATGGCTAATGATGAATTGATGACGATGAGTTTTCTTCGAACTCTGCAAAGAATAGATCCCTAATGTTGCCTCGACGATGCAGACGAGTCGAGCTAGACTCCCTTTTTATAGTCATCTACATTAGAATTGTGTACGAGTTAGCAGTCTATTGTTGTGTTGCAGTTGGTTCATTAACCTCGTGTGACAACACCTCCATTAACTTGTGATCACGGCAACAACTTTGTAACTACTTGTTTTTGTAGTTTATTAGAATAACAATACGGTGACCTTTGAAATAATTTTCACAAAAGATGGTAAATTTGCCGATTTCATATTTACAAGACTATCTGAGCACCACAACAGAACAAAAATACATAGTGATTAGAGCTATAATGATGCCCTATTCAAGAATCATAAATAGTATAAATGAGAAATGGATGAAAATTGGTGATTAATCTTGTACATGTCTTCCTCAATACAAACATTTGAGCCCGATGTTCACAAAATTTCATTATAACACGATACTAATTTAAAGATGAAACTACCAAGGGATGAACACTTGATGTTCACATCTTGATATTGAAGTAATCTTGATCAAAATGGTGCAACCTCACATATCCGTCTTCTCCTCCGCTCGAGAAACTGAGAACATGAGACGGAAAGAACTCATTAGATCGAAACTTAAGAATAAACTCTCTAGTGAGTGGGACGAGATGCCACGGTACAAGGAGGAAATCTCACCTCTTGCCATCCGGATTGAACGCCAGGGCATTGATAGGTCCGAAATGGCCCTTGACACCTCCGATTTCTTCTGTAAGGATCTATAGAAAGGAAAAGGAACAAAAAATCATTAAAGAGCTACTTTTGTAGGTCACATTATTGTCTAGACTTTGAACTTATAATAACATGAATTAACCTTGTCGTAGAATTTAGCTTCAAACTTTCCAGCACGATGATCAGTTGTGGTAACAGATGACGCATCCTGACCACCTCCAAGAACCACCTATAAATCCCACGAAAGTCAAAATCAACATAACCAGAAAACAAACATCCATCTCACTAAAATGTCGAGATCTGCAACAATATACTATACAACATTTCCTAAGTCCAGAAAGTGGTGTGAGTATAAAATATAGGAAACCTAACATCCAAGCAACTTCTGACTTTTTCTCCAACCATCAAGTATGTTCTGGAAAACCAATAAACATAGGATTCTAAAGTGCTTCAAATGAGCTACAAAACTAAAAGGACAGAACCAGTTTGAAGAAGTTTTTCTAAGCAACAGAAGATATATTTACAAAGCAAAATTAGGGCACCAGAAAAGAATGTCAAAGACAAATTGGAGAGTAAGAAAAGGATAAACATGTGTGCGCTTAGATGAAAAACACCAACATATCTGTGTTTGCTAGATCTTCTTCTTATGACACTTACATGATCAAGAAGTGGAGACATTGCAACTGCATTTACGGGCCGTTCTGTCACGTAGGTTTTGATAAGTTTTAATGTTCTTGAATCCCAAAGCTGAAAGATAAGGATAGCCCAGTCAATATAAGATGACATCAAGAATTATAGACTATTAAAAAGGACACTGAGAAGAACATGAACCACCTTTGCAGACTTATCCAATGACCCAGTAAGAAAATGTGAACCATCTGCTGACTTTGCAAGTGATGTAATAGTTTTTTTATGGCCTTCCTCCTTCTCAGACTCTTTCAGCAACTTTCCTGTCTGTAATTTGGAATATGGCAATAGCGGGATCAATTATTTATAGAAGATAAACTTCACTTATTGGAGATAATAGGCTATGTGATATCTTTTGCAGCATCCACATGAACACATTCAACCGACTAAATAAAATACTAACCTCAGAATCCCAGATACGAACTACTGAATCTTCACCACCACTTATAACTGTCGCATTCAGGGGTCCCCAAATTGCTCTGTTAATTCTTCCCTGTGGCCCCTTAAGAACGAGAACTGATTCACCAGTCTCTGAGATACCAAACCATGATAATATTAGGGAGCAGACCAATAAAGTGATTTGAGACACAATGCAAAGTAATTTTAGAAACACCAACATTAGCATGTAGATCAAATTTTCCTTGTCATTTTCCATCAAATCTTAATGATAACCGAATAAGGCATCCATATATAATGGAATGGTTTTCATTGATTACTTCTTGACCTTAATAGTTTATTCAATACATAAAATTTAAAATTCATAAACAGTATAGCAAAGTATACGGATCAAACCTTTTTGTCAACAGCATGCATAAATCTGGCATAATTGCTTAAAAATACAAAAAAAATGTTAGAAGACTTACGGTCCTCCGGATCTCGAGCTATGTGTTTAATGTGAATGGCAGAGGGCAATCCCATGAAAGGATCTGTTGTAATGACTGCAAGCTTATCGCCAACAGCAAAATCAACAGACCTCGTTGGTGAATCAAAATTGAAAGTGAAAAGCGGAGTTCCTGTTTGGACATCCCATATCTTTGCGGTCTGATCAGCACTTCCAGTTATAAGTCTTGTTGAATCCCCTACAACAACAAAAACGATCCATCCCTCAGTTGGTTTACAAATACTCATCAAAATCATCATATGACCAAGTCAGTAACTTGGCAATGGGGTATACAAAGAAAAGGCAGCAATTAGCACACAACAAAAATTATATCTTTTCCGATCTGAAATTGATGTACTATCCTCCCCAATTCGTCTACAACTATGAGCCTTCAGCTAAAACAAAGTCAAAACAAATTCACCCATTCATACACTCAAACCGAAAACCTACACAAACTCTCAAAGTAGCAATATTTTCGACATCATCCATTATTAGGCTTATAAAACTCTATAAAAAAAAGGCACCAATCATCACAAAAAGGACATATTTGCGGATCCAAAATCGCTGTAAAATCCTCAATTCAGCTAAAACTACGAGCTTACAGCTAAAACAAAGCCAAAATAAATCCACCTATCCATCCACTAAAACCAAAAATCCCACAAAAATCTCAAAGCTTCATAATTTTCGATACATCAAAATATTCAAATCGACCTAGTTTTAAATGAACAAAATAAACACTCGGAAACCATCGAATTGCAAAGGTTATGCCGAGAAATAGGGAAAAAGACGAGAAAAGGAGGGAAAATACTGGAGATATCGCAGGTCCAAACGGCGCCGTTGTGGCCGCGGTAAGTTCCGAGGCGCTCGCCGTTGTCGGCGAACCAGACGGTGGGATTGTGGTCCTTGGCGCAGGAGAAGAGCAGATCGCCGTCTCGATTGTACTTGAGAAATGTGAGCGGCCTCTCGTGCCCTTTCATCAATATCGGCCTCATCTTCGATTCCTTCTTCTCTCTGCAATCAATGGCCGAGCCAAACCCTAATTTGCTGTAAGAAAACTCTCTCTCGAGAAGAAGAAGGCAACTGAGAAACCCTAAATATCTGTTACTATATCTATATGACCTTAAAATTAATTAACATTAAATATTATTCAGATATTATATTTTATTCATCTATATTCTACTTATATAATATATTACCCTCCTTTAATCCTTAATTTTTTTTTTTGAGCAAACTTTAATCCTTAATTAATTTCAAGGTTAGAGTCGGTTTATTTATTATTATTATTATAACGAGAAATTTATATATTCTGATACTCATACCTGATATCTGATACCCATACTCATATTTGATATATGATATACTGGTATATGGATATCAAACGCGAGTGACATTAGATGAGTATAAAATTGAATTTGTATTTTTTAATTTAATACTTACTTAAATCTTATATATATATATATATATATCATTTATTTTCAATATTCAAATTCTAAAATAAATAAATTGGCGCCTAGAGCCGCTTTTCAATTGTTTATTTTTGCTGCCCGCTGCTTAAGTCGAATTTTACAACACTTATAAATTATAGAAAAATCTTGAAGAATTTTAGATGAGCATAACTAAAAACTTTGTAGGGAATGTGAGTTGAACTGATTTGCAAAGTTACTCGAATTTAGCTTGACAAAAGTTAGTAAAGCTGAAATTATTAACTTGTGATTCATTATCTATTTCTGTAGCAATTTGAAATTAAAAACATGATATTTAAGTGATATTATACATTTATATTATAATTTATGTTACATCAATACATTAATTTTGAATTTTTCCGTATTTAACTCGACTCGACTCATTTAGTCACCGTTCTAAATCGTAATTGGGTAGTCAACTTTGATTTTCTCTTTGAGCATTTTATTATTAATGTCCAATAATTCATCTGCGGGTTCAACCCGTAATATATCTGGGCCTACTGCAAAGTTACAATCTCTTATTTTGCAATCCTTTACTTCAAAGTTCAAATTTGAAATCCTTGAGCCCATCACTACTACTATTATTATTAGAAACAAAGTTAATTTAGTTGGTTGCTAAATTTAAAGTATGTCACAATTCATTGTGTGAGAGATAGAGAAGATGAAATTTGTGAAACTGCACCTAAATGTGCTCAACTGATGATCATACAAAAGTTGCACCAAAGTTTTCTTGTGGTGACAAATAATGCCTACCTATATTTGGAGGCAGATACAGTGATGATCATGCATATATACATTTGTAAATTCTGATAAATATATTTTAAATGGTATATTACTAATATTGTATGATGATCAGATTCAGATCAGGATGTCCCGGCAAAGTATGCCAAGGGTCCAACCATTGCAGCATTGATGTATGTAGTAGGCTCCGAATGACTGTAATCCCCTCTTTCATCCGGAAAGAAATCATTCTGATTAGGCCCTCCAACAACGGCGCCAATCAAAATATTCGGATTCGGATTCGAAGAGTAGTAATACGGCTGGAATCCACCCTCACATCCGAACGACTGCGGGTGAACCGTCACAGAAGGCAGAGACGATCCTCTGTGATGGATCTTCCTCGGATAGCTTGACCCGTATCCCACCATGTAAGACATCTTCATCGGATTATCTCCTAGTATGTAGTCCACCTATACATTCATTCACCCAAAATTAAACCTAATTCAAACTAAAAATTCAAAAAAAAAAAAATCTACAATTCATAATTAAACTCATACTTGTCTCTTAGCTAGGTTCCTTAGAGTCTTTGAAGTAACGAGGAGACCCCCACAGCTAAATGTATGCTTTGCAGTTGCCATGTATTTGGAGTATGTCGTTAGCAACGAAGTTATGGCCGTCACGTATTGCAGATTGCTCGATCCCATCTTGTACATCAAACCTCCTACAGAGCGTCATATGTTAAACACGAGTCGAGATCGAGTAGTTTATAAATTATAACCCAATTTTTATTAGGCCAACCAACCTGGGGTGTATTGTGTGCTTGAGGAAGGGGAATTAGGGAGTATCCTACACATGAACTCCTCTGCTTGCTCTCTGTATTGCCCAAATGTCTCATCATTATTCACCAAACTTCTCTGCAAAAATTTAAATCAAACCCAATTATCATTAGACATATAAAATAACAAACCTAAATTAATTTCAAAGTTGCAATTGCTAGTACCCTTGCTAGGAGCACACGGGCGCCAGCATACTTGTTGTCCCAACTGAAAATGTCGGTCCCGTCGTTCCCGCCCAACGATTTTATAAAATTAAGGTAATAAATTTGGTTAGTTGCTCTGAACAACCACGCAGCACTCCAGAGCAATTCATCCTACATCCAAACAAATTCAATTCAATTGCGATCAAACTTCAACAACATACATACATACTAGAGGCGTCAAGATCAGCCTGGTCCGGCTTGATTTTGGGTCGGGCCGGGCCACATTTTTAAAGGCCCGAAATGTGTTCAATTCGTGCCCTGCCTGGCCCAGACCCAAAAAAATTTCAGGTTGGACGGGCCATAATCTTTTAGTCCCGAACCACTTCAGGTCGGGCCGGGCCATTTGACAGCTCTAATATTATACACATACATGCATAATATATATGTATAATTAAATATTAGTACCATGTAGCCCGAATAAGAGCAATAGAAAGGGCAAACATTAGAGCCAAGGGAGTCACTGTAAGAGCCTCTATGCTGCATTGCAAACTGCATCACATTTTTAGCGGTCGACAGAAGCAGCCGCGAGTAGGCGGGGTCGACTTTCTTGAAGACGATGGAGGCGGCGGCGAGGGCGGCGGCGGTCTCGCCGGCGACGTCGGACCCCGGGTTGCTCGGCGAGACGTAGTAGACTGTTCTGACCGTGTCCATGTCCTCGGGCCTCTCCCAACACCGGTGGTCGGCGTTGGGATCTCCGACGCCGACGTAGAGCCTTCCCGGCGACGAGCGGGCGCACTTGAGGAGGTAGTCGGTGCCCCACCGGATCGCCGCTCTCGTGGCCGCCAGCTGCGGCCCCAGTTTCTTGCCGTACTCGATGGCGTTCCACGACAGCATTGTGGTGGTGAACGCCATCGGAAAATTGAACTTCACGTTGTCTCCGGCGTCGTAGTAGCCTCCCGTTAAGTCCACCTGCAAATTAAATTAAATCACTCCTAAGATTCAGAAGAGAGAGAGAGGGAGAGGGAGAGAGAGAGAGAGAAATTAAGAAAATGTACGCCGGCTAAACGGCCGTCGGAAAGGCCGGAGCTGGCCCTCCAGTTGATTTCTTGAGGCGGGAGGCGGCCGGACCTCTGCCCTTGGAAGAAGAGGATGGACTTGGCGAGGGCGTCTCTGTAATTATGGTTGCCTTCAACGCAGAGGAGAGAGAAGCTGAAGAAGAGGAGAGAGAAAAGTGTGTGGGAAAAAGCCATTATACTTGAAGAAGAGATCGGAGATGATCTCCAAGTACAAGGCTTAATTCGTTGTGTGTGTCTAATTTTTGACGTGCATGGGTTTATATAGCCATCTCTCTCTCTCTCAGAGGATTATATTCTATATTTTATTCCGATCATGGTATGGATTGTCGTCGCGTGTATGTTAAATTACACGCGACCTTAATCTCACGATCGAAATCACTGACAAAATATTATTTTGAAACCGAGGTTTCAAAATTTTCCCAGTTGATTCCGGTGATGTGAATTCGGATTCTTGTTTTTGTGATTTATGTTTCTTGGGGAAAATCTTTAACGAATTCTTCATGTTGAAAAGGATTTTGTGGAGCTTGGAAAATAAAATTTCCATATCCAAACAATTGGATTTTCCTTTCTAATGGAAGGTGGGGTGAAAATGTGAAATAATGGAGTTATAGTAATCCATGTTGTTCGTACAATATTAATCTAATTTGTTTATTATTATATGTGGATATACATGTATAGTACGTAGTATTCAACCACCCATATATAT
The DNA here is from genome assembly GCA_026008535.1 of Perilla frutescens. Lineage (NCBI taxonomy): Eukaryota > Viridiplantae > Streptophyta > Magnoliopsida > Lamiales > Lamiaceae > Perilla > Perilla frutescens. Next base: position 14,414,152 of record BRKX01000007.1, on the reverse strand, counting down.
CGTGATGAAATTTTCTGATTCACAATTAGTGTTTTATCATATTTGTGTAATGTAATATTCTCTCCATCCATATATATATATATATAATTTACTAATATATATATATATATCTCATATTTAACATGTTTACATTAATTATTAATTCATTGTCAAAGAAATAAATGAGTTGAAATTTTCTGTTACATTTTTTCTTTCATTATCAAATTTATGATTTTTATAATATTTATTACCCCCTCCATTTCGTTTTATTTATTGTTTTATGTTTTTTTTTTTATCTAGAATTAACAATTAATTTTGTGGACAAATATACTCATCCCTCATATATGCCATAAAATCTTATTCAATTATATTTTCCTAAAATAAAACTTGTGATAGGGTTAAATTAGAGAGAGTATGTGTGAAAATATATAAAACAACAAATGTTTTGAAACAAAATAAAAAAAATTAAAACAATAAATAAAACAAAACAAAAGGAGTACAAAATAAAAATTAATTAGAACATATATAATCATAGTCAACATTTATCAACACAAAAAATGAATTAGAAAATTATTAAACATAATTTTGAAAAAAATCAACCATAATAATGAATTATTAATTAAAATCAAAATTAAATATTAAAACATAATTATAAATCCTAATTGGGTGTGGGTGAGCCCTAAAAAAATCAAAAAATTAAACTAATTAAAAAAAATTAAAATTGATGAAAAAAATACAAAAAAAAAAATATCCTAATTTGAAAGGGTAACACAGAAAGTATAGGTGGAAATAAAGTGGAGTATATTAGAAAATTTTGTAATTAATTTATTGATGTTATTAGATTGACGCCGGAATTCCATTGCAACGTACAACGCAAATTTAGGCTTTTTCATCCACTCTAATTGGTCGTTTAACTCAACCCCCTAATTTTTGGTCAATATATTTAATACAAAAATCATAGTCCTATCGGTTTGTGTTGACTAAATAAATTCTATTATCAATGGATATGTAACTAAAATTTGGTACCCACTCCCACGAGAAAGATTGGCAGTTAATTGTGGGTGAGTCCAATTTGGTAATAATTGCATTTTTTTCATTTAATTTATTTTACACTATCTCAAATTATTGAAAGACATGCACAAAAGAAAAAAAAAATAGTAATGATGATTATTAGTAGTAATAATTAGAGCAGTAAACGAACATAGCCGTTCACTGGCTATTTTGAGGTCTCTGCTCGAAAAAGGCTCTTTCATTTTCTAGAGGAGCCGGGTTTGAGTCTCGAATCGAGCTACATAAAATTATATATTGAGCCGATCTCGAACATAATAGTATTAAGTTCGGCCAACCCGCGAACATATTCGACTCGAACTTAATTGAACATGTTTGCGAATACTATAAATATTTCAAACGGGTATACATTAAATAAGATTATTTTTTCAAACTCGAACTCGAATATGTAAATTAAACGAGTTTTTTTTTCGAGTATTCGAGCATAGGCTTGATTTGTAAATTTTGAGTATTTCACGAGTCGAATTCGAGCATGATAAATATTTTTCGAGTCAAGCTTTAACAATAGGAAAAAAAGCTCGAATCGAGATCGAGTTTAAATATTCGTTAACTAATCGAGCTCGAACATCAGGATATTCGGTTCGTTTCGTATAGAATCCTAAATTAAAAGAGCTGAAATAATGGTGGTGGTCTTGTGTGGTTGGGGCAGACCCGACCAATTCATACAAAAATAAATAATTAAATAAATTATACAAAAAGAAGAAACACACAACTGAAAAACCGCCAAAATAACGCCCTCGCAATCTTCACATTGCTTTTCTTTTCTGTGAAATTTTATTTTGAATAATTAGCAAATAAAGGGAAAGCAGCCCCCGCCTTGGATTGCGCTGTCAGTTATCGGCGCCTAACTTTAATTATTTTCACGAACACTCGTTATACATAAGGTTATAAATGAATCGAATCGAGCTGAACATCTTAATATTTGAGTTCAATCGGCTAGCTCGTTAAGAAATCTTCGAGTTTGAGCTCGATTGGAGCTTTTTGTCCTCTTGTTCAAGCTCGGCTCAACAAATATTTGTCATGATGTTCTAATTCGACTCGAGCTCGGCTCATGAAATGCTCGAAAATTTAGGTGAGCTAGAATGCTCGAAAAAAGACTCGTTTAGTTTGCATGTATTTGAGCACGAGTTCGAAAAAATAGCTTATTTAATTTACCAGTTTGAAATATTTATAATATTCATTAACATGTTCGATTAAGCTCGAGCTCGAACATGTTCGCGGGTTGCCCGGGCCGATACTACTATGTTCGACCTCAACTCGATAATTTTATTGAGATCATTTTAAGACTTAAGCTCGGCACGAACGAATTTCGAGCGAGCTTTTATTAAGCTGAATTATATATATCACGTGAATATTATACGTTAAAAGATTTATTTCATATATATTTTCTTTAGGCTTTCTCGATTTCTTTCTACATTAAAATGATAGATCTACGTGTGATAATAAGCGAGCATTCTTAATTAGTAATAGATATACACTTGTTTTGATCATTTATTTAATTAATGGGTTTGGAATGGGGATTTGAATTTTTGATGCTACATAATTCTTGGGATTATGAAACAAATTAAAAAGAAAATATCTTTTCACCCTTCTTTAAGACTAAGACTTTGATTCCCCTTTTTTGAAAACATCGTCCCTTAATCTAAAGTTGTATAAAATTATTGATTTCCAAATTTTAGATTATTGTACCTAAATTCATACATGATAATGTTTAGTTAAAAAGGGCGCCAAATTGCACATTCTTCCATAGTAATTGAACTTACTAAGGCCCACAATTTGTACTCTTTTATGCTTTATTGACAAAAAAAAAGTCTAAATAAATCAAATCAAATAATTTTCGTGCAACATTCATAGAAACAAAAATAATAATAGAGGGGTTTTTATTAAAAAAAAAACACACACACACACACACACATATATAGGAGAAGGTCTCCTGTGCATAAGGGTCCCATCCGCCGCATATCAGACAGACGCGTGTGCGGCACGCGCCCGTCACTGTTCATGTTGTTTTTTTTTTGTTTTTTTTCTTTGGCGGATTTTTCATTTTCTTTTTTCCGATTTTCTATTTTCTTCTTTTGTTTTCTTACAAAAAATTTATATCCTAAAATAAATTTAGTGAATCCTAAAATTCAAATGAATTGATTTAATTTATTTCCTAAAATGGAACTAATAAACATTTAAAAACACAAAATAAACCCCTAAAAATACCTCCAAAAAAACCCTAAAAACACAAATAAACCCCTAAAAAATCCCTCCAAAAAAATCATAAAAAACACAAAATAAACCACTAAAAACACCCCCCTCCAAAAAAAACCCCTAAAAAATACAAAATAAACCCCCAAAAAACCACTAAAAACACAAAATAAACCCCTAAAAACACCCCAAAAAACACAAAATAAACCCAAAAAAATCCTAAAAAACACAAAATAAACACGAAATGATACTATTTAGTGTTCAAAATGGTACTATTCGTGACAATTGTTTTTTATTTTTTTTTTACGGATCGCGGACGGGTCGAACCAGGTCAGAGCAGGTCAATTGATGGGCCGGCCCATATATCATGATGCACAAGAGTTTTGCCGTATATATAGACGTTCCGAATTAAGTTTTCATCCCTTTAATTTAGGACGTCAGGTGACAAATTTTGGTTAGTTAATTAGAAGTGCAATAATTAGAGTTGATTTAATGTCGCAGGTCACATATATATGAAATGATTAAGCATTATCGTCTTTCCTTGTGCAATTAAATGAATGATGGGATAGACAGGTGGACTATATATCAAGCAACAAATTAAGGAGTAAAAAAAGTGTATGTAATGTGTGTGTATATATATATATATAGTCCTAATATATAATTGCAAGAATGTAGGCTTTTTAAGGATACTTGATTAAATGAAAAGCAACTAATAAACCAATACTAATATAAAAAAAACAATATTAATTGCATATGTATTAGTTAAATAAAGCAAGCAACGTAACAATTGTAGTACTGATAGATACATGCATGTATATGCATATACACCAATAATAATGATAAGACTATTAAATAATATCAATATATATATATAGATACTTAGCTGCAGATTGAAGCCAATTGCATATCCATACGCCTTTTCATACAATGAATATACATCATGCCAATAATAATCACAACTCTTGCTTAATTAATATTACCACTCTATGTATATATAAGTCAAAATTAATTAGATTGATTAAAATTTGAAATCAAATTCATACTCAATGACACGTTTACGACTTAGTTGGTGTTTGATTTTATTTGAATTCGGATATGTACTGACTCGTTTTAGGAATTTTGAGCCTTTTTTTAATCCAAAAGACGATCTGATACTAGACTCACTCTTTCTATGTATATTATATGTTTCAATATATTTTGATCATTACTTGAGTCTGCAAATACGTGACGGCTAAAAGGGTTGGTCAAAAGCTTAATGTGTGGATTTATCATTACTAGTATTTTCCTTTTGAATTATATATAATTGGGTTTATCACACACGATGCGATTTTGTTAAGCAACTATAGTAAGATAATAATGCTACTCTTCAATGTCTCATTTGGATAGTTTCAAGAAAATAAAAATCTACTAATAATCATTCCGTGCAAATTAAGAGTTGATAGTTCATCATAAATAAGAAAATTTAATCAACCAACCAAACATAAATTAAATCATATATTACAATACATGAATAGCATGTAAGTTCATTATATATATATATATATATATATATATTCAATAAACTTAATCAACAGATTCAAACAAGGCCTATAAAAATGAAGAAAAAGAAAAATTGGGCTTTTTTATGAAGATATATTGCTGCTGAGAAGCCCAATTCTTGCTTTTTTTTTTCAAGGGATGGATATGGAGATCGAAGACATATATATGTTCCCTTGTGGCGTAGGTGATTTTGAATTCGAATTCTATCGATATTAATAAATTTGAATTTCGTCAATATATTTAATTAAATTTACTTCAAATTATGGAAGATATATCCCATAAATAGCAACTCTTAAGTTTGATTTATATAAAATCAGGGTTGATTATTTTTGACATGACACGGTAGCACGATATAAACACGTATAGAATTAGCGGGTTAGTATTTAATTTTATTGGGTTCATATTGGATTCGTATAACCCGTTAATATTATATAAATATACAAATAAATATATTAATTATATATAATAATTTAACACATGTATTTATTTAATGTAAAAATTTATTAGTTAAAACTCAATTATTTAATTTAAAATTTATTTATTTTTAAATTAAAATTTTAATTTAATGCGTATTACTAGTTATTTTATACTGTGTCATTGTCATGTTTGTGTTCTTATCGTGTTATTTATATTCGTGTCATGTTCGTGTTTGTACAAGACATATCATATTTACGTTCATGTTGAGCTGAGTCTTAACCGACCGTCTTTGTACTTGAACGTATCTTTATCGTGTTGACCCATTAACGACCCGACACGCTATATAAAATCCCCCATCACATGGGTTGAGAATTATATATTTTGAATATATATACTAAGTGTTGTGCAATTAATTACTTCCTGAAATTGATAAAATTAACAACCCACATGGATAATCACATGGCCCACATCTTCTATATTTAGAATTAAAATTATCCCATGATTTCTACTTTTCAAGTGACGTCGTCTCAACTTGCCAAAACCAATTAACCTCCCTCTTCATCAATTTGCTATCATAACCCTTTTTCCACGCGATGGACCCTCTATTTTAAATTTGATTTTTCAATCCATATTCCACGATCAGATTTACAAATTTAATAATAAATATTATAAGAATAAAAATTAATTATAGCATAATTAACCCAATTAACTATATTTATCAACAAAAGATTAAAATTTAAAAAATATAAATAAAAATTTATAAATTTGATCGTGGAACACCGATTGGAACATCAAATTTAAAAAGATCGAGGATCCTATCCGTTTTTCCACAACCGCAATAACAGAAATCAACTCAAAAGGAAAGAAAAGAAAAGAAAAGAGTCGTCGTCATGCATGGAAGCATCACCATTTCCACCGAAAAACAACCCTTTTTCCGGCTAAACTTTCTATTTATAGTAACTTCCCCATCTCCAAATTAATCCATTACATAATTTTACTATTATAAATAGCCATGCAAGAACCTGCAACTAACTACAATTATATTCACTCATCATCATCAAACACTAGCTAGCTACTACATTAACATTATTATTGTCCAAAAATGGGTAGAAATATTGCAAGTTCGATTTTAACTATGTTTCTTCTTTTGTTTGTCTGCAAAGGAGACTTTGTAAGAACAGGAGGCGGCTCCAATTTCGTCGTCGGCGGATCGCCGTTTCTCTTCAATGGCTTCAACGCCTATTGGATGATGAACGTCGCCTCCGACCCCGACGACCGCCGCAAGGTTTCCGACGTCTTCCGCCAAGCCTCCGCCGCCGGACTCACCGTCTGCCGGACCTGGGCTTTCAGCGACGGAGGCGGCGACCGCGCCCTCCAGACATCCCCGGGAGTCTACGACGAACGTGTCTTTCAGGTAATGTACAACGTGTTACATCTCGTATTTCACTTATATCAATACACGATGTATACGTACGTGTACTAATTACGAGTGTGTTTGTGTATGTATAGGGGCTTGATTTTGTGATTTCTGAAGCAACAAAGTATGGAATTCGAGTGATTCTGAGCTTGGTGAATAATTACAATGATTACGGCGGTAAATCGCAGTATGTGCAGTGGGCTAAAAGCGCAGGTTCACAGTTAGTTAACGGCGATGACGATTTCTACACTCATCCACTCATCAAGGATTACTACAAGAACCACATTAGGGTAATTACATCCGTTCCGACGAGAACTAGTGCTTCGTACGGAAACGTGAAAACACGGCCTGTTTAACGTATTTTTAGTGTTTTTCTTATTATATTTTGGTGATATTTAAAAAAATTAATGTTGTTCTAACTTTTTTTAGGACCAAAGTGCAATAAGAAAAGCACTAAAATTAGAGTAAATAAGATGTTTTCACGTTTACATGCGAAGCACAATTCTCATTATAACACACCCTATATGTATACATATAGTTTTCTAACAACTTAATTCATGTGTTTAGTCACTATATATTTCGGCAAACATGCATTGTTATAATCAATTAAATTAATTTGATTAATTTGCAGAAAGTGGTGACAAGAATCAACAGCATTACTAGAGTTGCTTATAGGGACGAGCCCACAATCATGGCGTGGGAACTCATGAACGAGCCCCGCTGCCAAGCTGACTACTCCGGAAAAACACTCAACGTAAGCAAACGTCGAGATCGTATATGAGATCCTCTAGTCCAAAATCTCAGACGAACGAACATTTATATATATATGTAATTACTAAATAATTAATTAAACTGCATGCAGGGTTGGGTTCAAGAAATGGCAAGTTTCTTGAAATCTATTGACAACAAACACATGGTGGAGATAGGAATGGAGGGCTTTTATGGAGACACAATGCCAGAAAGAAAGCAAGTAAATCCTGGCTACCAAGTTGGGACTGATTTCATCAGCAACAATCTTGTTAGAGAGATCGACTTCGCCACCATCCACGCCTATCCCGATATCTGGTCCGTCCCTTAATCATATACAGACAGAGACGCACGCATGAATTTTAACTTGGGGGGCCAGAAATGCAAGAATGTTAACTTTGGGGGCAAAAAATAGTATTATAATGCAATTAATATTATATATATATATATATATATATATATATATATATATATATAGAGAGAGAGAGAGAGAGAGAGTAAATTACACTTTTGGTCCTTTAAAAATAGGGTCCAAATATTTTTAGTCCCAAGTTAATTTTTTCGATAATTTTGGTTCCACAGCTAATATTTCAACACTATTGGTCTCAAAAACTAAAGATCAACAAAATAGGTACTGTTTTGGCTTGAAAATAGGTACTTAACGGATGTTAAGTATAGTCCATTAGCTTTTGGGACAAAAAATATTGAAATATAAATTGTGGGACCAAAATTGTATATTTTGGAACTAAAAGTGTTTGGATTCTATTCTTACGGGACTAAAAGTATAATTTACTCTATATATATACATATAAAAAAATATAACACCCCCCTCCCCCTAGATCTGTCCCCGTATATAGATGTTACACCTAGTGAAATATATTCATATACGTACCCACCCGTATAATGAATTCGATCTATATATCTTGCAGGTTATCGGGGAAGAGTGAAGATGAGCAAATGGGATTCATGGAGAGATGGATGTGGAATCACTTGGAAGATGCAAGAAGCATATTGAAGAAGCCATTAGTGATTGCTGAGTTTGGAAAGTCCAGCAAAGATCTAGGGTTCACTTTGAATGAAAGAGACTTGTACATTGGCAATGTTTACAGTGATATAAACAGATTTGCAAGAAGTGGAGGAGGTACAATCAGTGGAAGCTTGGTTTGGCAGCTCATGGCAGATGGCATGGATGCATACCATGATGGATATGAGATCATCTTATCACAGACCCCTTCAACGGCTCAGATCTTGTCCAGGCAATCACACGCCATTGATGCATTCATCATGTCTCATCATCTCTTCACTAACGATCATGCCCAACTACATGGACGACCCATGATGGCCCGTCGTCGTCGTCGTCATCATCATCGTCATCATGCAAGGAAATCAACTCCTTGAAAAATTATGCAACTGATCACGAGTTAATGATTTTTATTCAGAATAATTTAGTTGTTGCCTAGTTGATCTAGTTACTGCAGGTTTTCATTAGGAAAATTAATCTTGCGTTACTTTTTTGGTATCGTTTCTTATTTATACTTGAATTGATATTAAGAAATCAAGTGAAAGTTGGTTTAGCTTGCTTTCAAAACTTATATTCAGATTTCAGATTTGAACATGTGTTTGATATGGCTCAACCTCATTCAAATATTAATAATTACTAATTAGCAGTCCAGATCGTCTTATCATTAATTTATGTATTATATATAAGTTACAATTATTAAAGAAGTATATTAAGGTATATAATGGGCTCGTCACGGTATAACAGCATATCTTAAGCGAGTGTAGTGCCATGTTGAATCCTATTTAATACGAAGTAAAATTATTTTTGTGTACCTACGAAAGTATACAATAAAGAATATATATATATATATATATATGAAGATGATATTATTATTATTATTATTATTATTATTATTATTATTATTTGAAAAGATCTTTATTCCAGGATCAAATTGTAGAGTAACTAAAAGAAAAGACATTTAGCAATTCACACACACTATATTGAATTATTTCAACTCAATAATATGATCTCAATTTATTATTTATAGTCCCCATTAATGGGTTTTGACCATTTCTAAGAATAAAAAGAATTATCAACAAGAGATTTCATAACCCCCCTGGAAAAAGAAAAGGGAAACAAAAACAAAAAAAAAAAACAAAAAAAGAAAGAAAGAAATTTCTACCAAGACTCTATAGTCTATACCACACTATGCTACAAACTGAATTACATGCTATATAGAACAACAAAAACCTCACCATTTGGAGGAAAATACGTATCAACCACTGAAAATCTGAACACTTTCATGAAGCTGCAGCAGATGTCAACAAAATTCTGAACCTTCAATAAAAACTATAGAGACAGCAAGCATAATACATACTCATCTGCGTAGTGATTAAAGCAAGTCGAGTAGAGGGGGCTGCTCCGTTCGAGATTTCATTTGGCCAGACCGTGATGCTGAGTTAGAGCCAGTTTGTCCTTGACTTCCCCTGCCTCGTCCTCTACCTCTACCAACAGCAGTTGCTGGAGGTGGAGCAAGCCTTAGTCCGGTATGCTCGTTCTTTTTTGAAGCAAAGATCGAATCCAAGTTTGCTGCCTTCTCACTGGAAGACCCGATACCTGCTGAAACCCCGTGGTTTTGCTTCAACTGCCCAAGAGAGTATTGTGAACTGAGTCCGCCATTGCTAATTCCAATACTCGTTGATGAACTAATTCCTTGATTCTGGGGTTGCATGCCGAAGCCCCAAGACGAAGATTGAGTGCCCACACCATTGGAGGTGGTCGAACTACTGTTGAACCCGTAGTTGTTAACTGATGATGCTGTGGTGCCATTTTTCATGGAGCCAGAAGCATTTGTGGTGCCACTAGGCCGCGGTGGCCAGTTAGCAAAAGGATCCATATCGTCCAAACTTGTATCCGATGTGCTTTTGTTTCCGTTTAGAATTTCTAAGCCGCCAAATTGATCTGCAACACTTGATGAATTTTTAGGAGGCCATTCAACATCAACTGCAGGACATGAAGACGGGAGTTGCTGAGTGGAAGAAGCCTTGCTTGGAGCAGGCTGACTCGGTACTGCAGGCTGAGCCGTTGATGTCGCAGTCGAAGACTGGGGGGGAGTTGCAGCTCCCCGATTAGGTATCCAGTCTTCGTCCCATGCTGAACTGCGCTTCGTATTAGATGGAGCAGTGGAGACAGCTTTATTCATTTGTCCAGATAGGAATCCATCAGCTGGAGGAGATGGTTTTGGTTCCGGCAATCCAGAACCCGTTAAGGTTACTCCTCGTTTTTCTTCTATTTTTCTGCGAAGAGGCAGGAAAAGATCAAGTTAAGCTGCGCCAGATATTCAAAACATACACATCGACGTCATTATGTCAGAAAATTGTGCAAGTTAGCTAGTATACACATCGACATTGTGTGTTGGCACACCATGCAAGTTAAATGGCAGGCATGTAAAAAAGAATCTGTTTCGTTTCGGAATGCATGCTTTTCCAAGTGTTCTACGAAACTAGAATCAAATATAAGGGAACTTCAATAAGTACAAAAGATGGCAATCCTACCTTAATGTATCCTTGACAAAAAGCATATACTTAGCAAACTGCTGTACATTCAATTGTTGGGTAATGAGAAGAGGTATGAGTAATGGAAGAACATGCACCGCTACGAATTCAACTCCATGCTGGAACATAGAAATAGAGATGACCAAGGTAAGATGAAGAGTATATTGATAATGTCTTCTACTAGCACCAAGACAGCTAAAATCACAGACCTGCTTCAAAATTGAGTTTGCAACCCCGAGGGTACACATAAGAGTTGGAGCAGAATGATCAACAGCAGTACATCGTTGGATAGTTTGCAAGATTTCTATAACAGCATTCTTATCTAGCATCTGAACCATGTCACTGAGACATATGAGGGCATTCACTCTCACCTGCCATTTGAAGATAAAAATGAACTTTTAAACTGATCAAATGACTTTCAATGAGTGTAGTAGAGTAGAACAAACTAAATTTCTTGTCATGTCCTATATAGTTCACAAGCCTGCATAAAGATATGTATTTATATGTGGAAAGTATTTAAAAGGTCAGAGATTTGTGTTCCAGTAACGTGGCAGATTCTGCAAGATGCTTTTATAAGCTTATGACAGTTGGAATACAAAAATCACCAACATACCGCCGCAACAGTTGTTTTGAGGGCCAAACCATGAACACGAGGCAGAACAGCTTCCTTCACCAGCTGCAAGGTAGAACCGTAGAAAATAAATAAAGAGATAAGAAATGTCAATATATTTGTTCTGAAAACCAATCGTAATGAAGAGGATAAGATACTGTTGCCAAAATTTCAGTTGCACAAATCCTCCTTATAGATGCAATTTGTCAGCTAACAAATTTTCCAGTTATCAAGTAACAGCACACTACATAGATGAAAATTTGTTACTTGATACCAGGGTAGATACCAGGTTTTGGGCAATCTCATCTCCTCTTAATAAACTGAGACATAGCCCAATGATGTATGTCTCCATCATAATTAATAACAATGAAATTGTTTCATTAGCACCTAATTGTATTATTTGTATCTAAGGGAACAGCTTATGGACAAAGACACGGGATGTGCATTAATCTCTAAGCAGCCTAAATAGAAATAACTCTCAACCATATTACAACAAGCAATTACCTGAACATCCAGTTGTTTTGCAAGCGGAATAGTCTTTTTGAGAACTTCCTCTTGCAAGCGAGCATCTGTATCGTCATAAGCTCGAACAAGCATAGGAAGAACATGAGAAATAAGGTGCTCCTGACTAGCCTGCCAGGTGTAAAAAAAATTAGTAAGTTATCTCATCATAGGTATAAGCCTCCAATCATGCAATACAGTCCATTTTCAATAGTTGAAGATGGAATAGAGCCACCATCGTGATCCATATGTATATATGTGCAATTGTGCAGTACCGCAGTGTGCATTCATTCAATCATCCATACTCAAGTTTCATTTTAAACCACAAGTTATCTCAATAAATAATTAGTAAGCCTTGAAAGATTATCGGGTTGATGTCTTGAGTGTGTTTGTCATACCTTAAGTAGTCTTTTCTGTGACTTGCCAACCGTAAATTTCATGGTTTATTACCCATAGATAAACAGCAAAAAGTGTATTATATACTCACTAAAGTTTATCTTTCCCCCTTAACCTTTCAAAGCCTACAACCATCAGGTTATCACTGACTTTATAATTAAAATTGGTCTTTAGTAAAATCTTCACCAGAAGGCCACAAATTTTTGCTCTTCTAACCATAATTTCTTGTACAGTTGCAGTTTGGCAATACTAAACACAGATTCCTTGAAAAAATAGCACTAAAGCACCAGCAGAAGGAAAGCAGGTAAAGTAAAAACATCTGAGATGCCAACTAAGTTCAAAGCATATGCATGAAAATATTATCCTCAACTCAATTGCAAAAGGATTAGTCACTCTCACTCCTCTCGTAAAATAACAGTAGAAGGAAAGCCACAAGCCATCAACATGCAGAAACTGAATTTATGTAACTAATTAAAGTTCAGCAGAAAAGCAAAAGGCATTGCATAACACTCTGGTTGATGCTTGCACACCTTGTTGATAATAAGCTCTGCGTGCTTGACAAGCAGCAATAATGTCTCACCAGCAGCTCCACTCAATACTGGTACAAGAGCTGGCAGAGTTGATTCCTCAAAATCATTTTTGTCCTACAATAAATTTTAAAGCATAAACCTATGGCCTCAAAACTGAAGGTAATGTTAGAAAAAGGCAATTAAAATGACAACTAAACAAGTATAGGTAGATGCAGTGAATGATATCTCATTGCAACATTACATCACAAAATTAAACCTTCTTCATGTTGTCCCTCATTTTTCTAACATATCATGAATTAATATAGTACCTGTGACTCCGCTATTGTCAGAACCATAGGCAGAATCATTGGTTGCATTACCAAATTTCGGAGTTCTGCACAAAGTGGGGGGAGAACCTGTATGCAGAATGTAATTCATGGATCAGTATTTTGAACTTCCAAAGGAAATCATATTGATACACTCCGCACACCCATCATAACTGTCATATCCAACTTAAGGAAGAGAAGGCAGAGCTTGCTTAAGACATCATGTTAAAGGATATTATAAGACAGATATTGTGCTTATTATGAAGCATAAATTTAAGATAAGAAAAACTGCACTTAGTCAACATCTGATATTTGTATGAATTCAAATTCCTTATCCATTTTCTCATTTTACAATAACCCACTAGCATCGCTAGATATATAGCAACAACAAAATGATAAACATTATTCCAAATTGAATAGAATTAAGGGAAACACAGATACTCATAAGTCATACCTTATACCGCAAAACACGGGGGTCGAAATCTTTCCACATGTCTGATAAAGCTTTAAGAAATTCAGTTTTTTGCATGTTATCTCTCTCCTGGAAGCAGTCAGAGCCATGAGCAGATTTCATTTTTCAGAAACTTGTATCAAGTCACTTTATTAATAGCAAGTCAAAAGATGAGTTAAATGATAGATTGCGTACAAGCAAGTGATCCAGAAAGCGAAGTGCACGCAACCTAGTATCCTCCCGAAAAAAAGATGAACCTGCAAATGGGGAAGAGAGATTTGGTATTAAAAAAAAGTACAATATTGCACAATTTTTTCGCATAAGCTGTCAACATGCACAGAGACAACTAATAAACAAAATGCAATCGAGCACCTTATCATTCACCATAGTGATTTTAGCACTACACTAAACAACTGAAGACTGGTGCACAAAGAAAAGTGGTACTGCAAAGATAAGGTAAGAGCTATAACATGAATCCTAACCTGTGAAATCCAACGCAGTTGGCCTTGAAGCCACATTTGCTGAGAGCATTCTCTGCAAATCGGGAACTAGTTCCCTCGGGATTTTTGAAAATGCCTCATTTGTTAGGTAAGTTAAGCTATTCATATACTGCAAAAAGCAACCGGCCAAGAACATGAATTCTCTAAACAGACACACAACTCACGCTTATAAAAAAAAATGGCAAATTTACAAAGACTAAGACAATGACACAGTCCACCCTAAATTTCTTCAACTTCTTTCATTTCATCATTGTTGCATTATGTTATACTAAACTCAGCGTCCAAGCTGGCAAAAGATAAATCAGCGGGGAACTTCTAGCAAAGAAAATAGAAAGTAAATTCTCTAAACAGACACACAACTCACGCTTATAAAAAAAAAAAAAGCAAATTTACAAAGACTAAGACAATGACACAGTCCACCCTAAATTTCTTCAACTTCTTTCATTTCATCATTGGTTATAGAAGTGCTTCTAGCAAAGAAAATAGAAAGGGGGGTATAGAAGTGCTTTTTGTGCTCTATGTTGGTTACATCAAATTTTGGGAACCAATCAGGCCTAGATGGATACTCAAGCTATGCATAGAAGTCATATGATTTTCCTATTTCTGAGACCATAAGGGTTAAAATATATCATATTAGACTTTATAAGTATCAAAGAACATATAGCTAAAAGCATATAATTTAGCGAAGAAACATAAAACAGTGCAGCTATTTCCTGAACTCAAAACTCAAAAGTAATCATTCAGCAACACAGCATATGAAAGTTCAAGGAAAGTGAAAACTATACCATCTTCACATTGTTGTTACAATCAAACAAAGGCTTGCGAGCTATCAAGTGGTAGGCAAGGCACCCAAAACTGAAAATATCTGCAGCAGACCCAACCGAAGACGTTTTACTTCGAACCAGTTCGGGAGCGGTGTAGTTTATTGATGGCTGCAAGGGAAGGATAGAATCTTCTACATCGTATTCCTATTGACAAAGCAAATTAGAGAGTTCAATCTCATAAATAATTCAAATTTGCATTAATCCAGAATGACTCCAAAATAAAATAAAGAAACAACTCCTAGTAGCGCACTATCAATTCAATAGAAAAACCTGGCGTAAGTGCCCAATAGCATAGAGAGTACTCTCAGGAGATTGTAAAAGCAAATTCTCAGTTTATGCCTCCAGAGTACCTCCAGTATGTCCTTGAGTATACTGGCTCTTTTTGCGAACTAACAGCAAGCTAATGGTCACTGAGTCATTCTACATCACACTAACATATTCTATCTTAGGTTCAATAAATTTACATAGCTAGTACCCTATAACAAATTAGTTGTTCTGTTTATTCTTCCATAAGATAAGAAGCATAAGATATTACAAGTGAGATGGAAGACAAACTAACTAAAAGGATATGTAATATATATCTAGAGAGAAAATGCATAGAACACAGCAGATAAAAAAATTCTAGAAGAGCAAAGACAATAATATGCATATTTACCAAGTTAAACAAATCTATGACTCACAGCATAATGGAATGCCTGCACGCTGGCAGAATCATTGGAAGACTGATCATTTGCAATCGCAAAACCAAAACCGCCAAGCTTCCAAGCTCCATTAGAAGTAATAAGGACAGCCTGCCAGATAGCCAAGGGCCCGAGGCACATCAGCTCATTCATTACATCTCGCAAAGTAAAAAACTTGTAATTACATACATTCATGCTAACAAGTCAAAGCAATCAAATCAACATATCAGACAAATTCCTCATCCTTTATCACATAGAATACCAACCCTAAATTTATTTTCCACCTGCATATGGCACAAAAACTAAATCAAAGTGTACATTGAACAGATGTCTCTAAAAAAATCATGGTATACGTCCGTGCCTATGTGAACAAATTGTCATTTGTTACTTCTTCTCTTCCTCAAATTCAAATTGCTATTTTACAGAATACAGCAAATTAAAGATAGTTAAATAAGAGAATGGATCAATGTACACAATAAATGGAAGTCGTTTGGATTGGATTTAAGAAAAGAAACCACTACCTCAGGTGATATAGCCCGGTGGATAAGGTGTGCATTATTGTGGAGGAAATCCAATGTCTCTGAAATCTGGAGCAGGCCATGCTTAATCTCCAATATTCCCATTTCCTGCAGCGGAAATAGTTGATAAATCCAAACTCACAACGAGTAAAATGAATTGCACAAGATTTTATGAACACAGTTCCTGAATTGCAATTATAATTTAACCACCAAATTGGGATTACACAATCAAACAGGAAAAACACAAGGAAGTGGGTGTTGCTAAGGTTAAAAAATCAATTATTTCCTCCTATTCAGCATCAATGACCCATCACTTCTTAGTTCTTAGTATAGTTAGCTTACTGGCATCAAGCAAAGAACACCAAGCCAAAATTCATTCTATCTATAGCATCCATTATCAAGCTCCAGATATTCAATACAACAGTCCAAACTCAACAAAATCAAATCTTCAACTTCACAAAAAACCAAAATTGCAATATTGAATCCCATACCATTCCCTTGAGCTCCTTAGGAACCTTGGCGATGTTCTCCACATTCCCCAATGCATTGGCAGCCGATGCAAACAGCGGCTCCGTGACCATAGCCATCGCATTCTTACTCTCATCAAGTGCCTGAACCACATGCACCACCCCAGGGTGCCTCAGCCTCACGAGCCGGGCCGCATCAGCCCGAATAACATCCAAAAACGAATCCTCCGCGGCCTTAGACAGCCCAGCCCGCTGCCGCGCCTCCGACAGTGCCTTCTTGTCCAGCACCCAAACGCAGACGGTAGGGTAAACCGCCGGCGCGTGTCCGTCGCGTGACTTGGCGGAGTACAATTTCCATGCGAGACCCGGGCCGGCCGAGCCGATCTGATCGGCGAGCTGATAGTCCTGCATCGCCCTAGGCAGACCGGTAACTTCTTGCACTGTGGTCTGTACGGTCTTCTCTATGGCGGCCGACGCCTTCGCGAAGGCCTGCGTTAAGGTTTTCATGTTGAGGGACATGACTGGGATTGTGGGAGATTTTTACGAGGGTATTTCGGGAATCAAAATTGTCGGTGGCGGTGGCGGAGTACGGTGGTGGAGAGAAGGATTGGGAATTTTGAGATGATCGGACTTCAGATCTCACCCCTTCTCTCTCTCTCTCTCTCTCTCTCTCTCGCTGTTGATGGAAGAAGACTTGTGTATTTGATTTTTCTACCTGGCGTGGAAAAAATAATAATGAATTAAATTTAATGCCACGTCGGAATTTTGTGGGGAAGGTTCAGTTTAATGGTCGTTGTCCTTCAACTTTTGGGTTCACTACATCTTAGCCCCTTATCTTTTGTTATTTGTAAATGTACACACGCATTTGCTGATAATTCCAATCAAGTTTTTTTTAGGGAAGACACTTTTGAATATCTACTTTTAATTTTTTCCGATTGGTATTTATTAGAAGAATTTTATTTTAATTAAATTCACAGCACAAGGATCTAATTTGAAAATAAAAAATAAAAATTCATTTTTTTCAAAGCAAACAAATAAAAATTGACTTTTTTAAGTAAAAAAGTTGCTTAAAAATTTTAAAAAATAAATTTAATTAAAACCACTATAAATTTATTTTTTATTTTGATTTATTATTTTTTGAAAAAAATCAAACAATAGTTTAAAAATTACTTTTATTTAATTGAAATTTTTTAACTATTGCTTGATTTTTTTTTAATTTGCTTTTTTGAAAATAAAAATAAAATTATAGTATTTTATAAGATAATACAGTGACTTCATTTTAACCAAATAAAATAAAGGGACCTAACTCAGAAAAGTTTAAAAATGCAAGGACCAAAAACTGTGTTTTACTTTTTTTTTTAAAAATTAAATTCCAATCAAGTTCTTGATTGAAGAAGTAATGGATGAGAATTGGGGTTATGACATCTCTTGAATATTACAAGAATTAAAAAGTAAATTTCTTCATACAAAATCTAATCGTCAGCACATAACGCTCGAGATTATGTCTAGATAAACACGTTTAATTAATTACTAATATAGATATTTTCTTATCAATTAAGAACTTTGTTTATTTTGATGGATAAGAGATACATGACTAATAATAAATATCAAAATTTATCTAATATTTATTCTTATTATATTAAATTGATGGATCACCTTTGATTAATTTAGCTCCGAGTGGTTAATTGATGAATGATATATATCTCATTATCTAAGTTATGTGCGATTTATCATTTGTATCTTATCAGGGCAAAGTACAAATATAGGTATATATGTTTATTAATCTTATCACGGTCATAGCTATATTTACAAACTATATATCCAAATTTCGAAATAAACAAGCTCCAATAATGCTATAATATGAACTCGATAAATAATAATGTTTTTACTCGTTGTAAAATGGGTTTTTTATTTACAATTGATAAATATATTGCCTAAATACAAAGAGATAATATAGAGAGATCCACACTGTGACACGTGGTAGAAGAAGTCGTTGTTACATTAATCACGCTTGTTGCAAGCAGGTGCAATTTCTCAATAGGAAATCAGTTTCATTTCGTAATCCATCACTAATAGTTAATGCATGCATGCATCACGCATGCTAAGTCTTTGTCAAAATGTCTAGTTCGTTGCTGGAATTTTCGATTCAAGTACATATCTTGATCATCACTTTTGTGGGACGAGTTTCGATACTGTACTTGCAGATGATCATAGTTTACTTGTTATCGCTAGAGCTTGTCGTATCTTAAGACGTCTTCAAATGGACAAGGGAGATGTGATGGACTTGTAAACTTTCGTGAGTTCGTCGTGGATTAAAAATTTAGTGGTTGTGGTATGTAGTGATTGAAGTGGATTCCAAGTTGATTTATGATGTTAGTCGTCGTTCGTCATCAATTGATCGTTCGTAGTTTGATAGTATTGTCGGTATTTGTAAAGACCCTCAAGGGAGTTTTCCTTTTCATTTAAACATAGGTTCGTTGTAATGTGAATATTGTCACGCATCTAGGGTTGGTGATTCGTACCAAAATTTTTCAGGTCAAGTACCCCAATTCATTCGGGTCTCTCTCTATTTCTGGCCGAGCCATAATTATTTTGGGTGTTTTTTCTTTTTTACCCACCCCGACCTCAAATGTGGCTCGTGACTTAATTGCCACCCCTAAACACATCGTTTGACTATGACTGCTTATGAATATTTTTTTTCTTTGTAGATGACCTTCTCGCATGTTTATTCGTGTTCCTGTTAATAAAATTCTCTCCTCGGCTAGCTGCATAACATATTAATGCAATCATGAATTCAAGAAAATGTAGTTGAATTCAAATACAAAACGCGTCTTCAACGATCTTTAATCATTTCATATTATTTTCAAAGTCAAACGACGCTGCTTGTTTGCAGCTGAGATATATATGGCTGCAAAAAGTGACCACATTTACAACTCAAATCTCTACATGCATCTTTTTATTAATTACTACTACACATTATTGATTGAATAATCAATATAGATATCCCCCTTTTGCTTTTGGCTCGACTCAATTCCAATCCAAATGCGCCACTACACACAAAAGTGTGTGCATGATTAGTGATTAAAGATAAGATTTTTATAATCTACCACATTATCTTTAATTCCAAAATTGATAATTCAAAACACTACACACACGCACACTATATATAGCAAGCATTCACAGCCCGAAATTTGATCACATTAATTCATTCCAACACCATGGCCTCACTAGTACTCTCCGCTTCCTTCCTTGTACTCTCCCTTCTCCGCCTCTCCTCCACCGCCTCCGCCGCCGCATGCCACGCCGATGACGAAACTGGGCTTCTGGGTTTCAAGTCGGGCATCACGGCGGACCCCTCCGGCATGCTCACCTCTTGGAAAAAGGGCACAGACTGCTGCAAATGGTCCGGCATCACCTGCTTAACCGGTAACCGGGTCACAGCCCTCACTCTCGTGGGCCGACCCGCCGCCGGCAATCTCTCCGCCACTTTATCCGGCACCATATCTCCTTCTCTCTCTAAACTCCAGTTCTTGGACGGCCTCTACCTCCAAGATCTCAGCAATCTCTCCGGCCCGTTTCCGAACTCTCTCCTCACCCTCCCCAAACTCCTCTACATTTACATCGAAAACAACAAACTATCCGGCCCGATTCCGGCCCGCATCGGCGAACTCAAACAACTATTCGCATTCAGCTTAGAAGGGAACCGATTCTCCGGCCCGATACCGAGTTCCATCGCTGATCTAACTCAGCTCTCTCAGCTCAAACTCGGCGGCAACGCCCTCTCCGGCACCATCCCCGCCGCCTTACAGCGGCTGAGCAACCTCACCCTTCTGCGTCTCGACCGGAACCAGTTATCCGGCCCGATTCCGGATATTTTCCCGGGCCTCTCCGATCTAAGAATCTTCAACGTTTCTCACAACAAGCTGGTCGGAGCAATTCCGGCGAGCATTTCAGCATTAGCTCCAAGACTGGCCTATCTTGAGCTGGGCCACAATTCTTTAACCGGAAAAATCCCAGGCTTTCTCGGGAATTTTCGGGCCCTCGATACATTGGATCTTTCTTGGAATAATTTATCCGGGCCGGTTCCAAAAACCTTCGCCAATCTCACCAAGATCTTCAATCTTGATCTCTCTCACAACAAACTAGTCGACCCATTTCCGGCGATGAACGTGAAAGGCATCGAATCCCTCGATTTATCCCACAACGATTTCCACTTAGGCTCAATTCCGAAATGGGTGACTGCATCTCCGATCATCTACTCATTGAAGCTGGCGAAATGCGGGATCAAGATGAAGATGGATGATTGGAAGCCTGCAGAGACATACTTCTACGACTACATCGATCTCTCCGAGAACGAGATCACGGGAAGCCCGGTGCAGCTGCTGAACCGGACCGATTATCTGGTGGGATTCTTTGCTTCCGGCAACAAGTTGAAGTTCGATTTGGGGAGTTTGAGGTTTGTGAAGACGTTGAAGAAGTTGGATTTGTCGAGGAATTTGGTTTATGGGAAGGTGCCGAAGGCTGTTGCGGGGCTGTCAGCGTTGAATGTGAGCTACAATCACTTGTGCGGCACGCTGCCGGCGACCAAATTCTCGGCTGCTTCGTTCGCCGGGAACGACTGCCTCTGCGGGTCTCCGTTGCCGCCATGTAAGGCTCGGGAATGATCAATGTATACATGACGTGTATTAATAAACTCTGAGAACGATCAATGTATGCATGACGTGTATTGATAGGGTGATCGATGTGATGATGATGATGATGATGATGATGATGATGATGGGGCGTTGTCTATGTACCGTTGCGAATAAAATCGTTTTTAGTGGATAAAATTGAGCTCAACAAGAAGTTGTGTTCAAATTTTGTTTTTATTTTGAGGACTATGATAGGTTTTAAGGATTTTTATTGGTATTTGCATGTGGTAACTTAATTAATATTTTAAATCCGTTTGGTATTGTGTTTTCAAGAAATTAGAGTGCGACTTGGAATGTATTATTAAAAATAGGAGAATTCAAGTTTTTGAATTTGAAAGATGAGTAATTTAGAAATTTAGGATTTGAAAGAAGAAAATTCTCAATCATTTTCAATTCATGAACTTCAACAATCACGAATTTTGATTTTTTAATTCATTTTTAATGAAAATTTATTTATTAATGATTTATTAAATCTAATTAAGAAATTGTTAAAATTAATTAAAAAAATTTAAAATTTGTGATATTTGAGGTCTTTGATTGAGAGTTTTCATCTTTTGAGTTTTGGATTGAAAATTTTCATCTTTTGTGCCTTGAATTAATATTACTCATCTTTGGGGTCGTAAATTGATAATTCTCCATAGAGAAACTTTATTTTGGGAAAAAACTTAAAAAAAATATTTGAGTAAATAAGTTAAGTAATATAAAACATGAATGTGTTAATAAATACGACTTCGAATCGCCACGTAACATGTGTGTGTTTTGTTTTCCTTGTTCATCTTCGTTTACTTTAAATTACTAGGTTTGAACTTTGAACTTAAAAAAAAACTTTTAATATTTGGAAGGTGAATGTATAAAATGATATATTATCTTTATCATTAAATCTATGCGGACACAATGTGGCCAAGCCACAAAGGGTAAAAGGGGTATTTCATTCATTAATTATATTCTTTAATCATTTACTTAATTAAGCATATATTGTGTTTTACCCTAATACCCTTTCCCTCCTAATGTAGTGAGAGAATGTTATTTTGAGTTTGAAATTCAAAATTTTTTCTCTCTCATCCTCTCAACTAATATTAATTAATTAGTTTATTATTACTTAATCCATTCATTCATTAGCCTCGTCATTTTATATTTTCTTCGCCATTTTATATTTTCTTAGGGTTTATATTCATCGTCATTTTCGTTCATCTCCATTCCGAATTTTTCCCCACCACCATCTCCATTCAATTTTTCCCCACCGCCATCACCAATCGACATGAAATTAAAGCAAAATAGATCGAGCAAATGAATTTTTTTTGTTGTCTTCGAAGCTGTAGAAACTGGAATGCCATTAGTTCTTGAAGGAGACAAGATACAAGATTTGAAGGAGGTAAATATATTGAATCAAACAATCGAGATTTGAAGGAGACAAGATACAAGATTTAAAGAATAAAT
This sequence comes from Perilla frutescens, assembly GCA_026008535.1. Lineage (NCBI taxonomy): Eukaryota > Viridiplantae > Streptophyta > Magnoliopsida > Lamiales > Lamiaceae > Perilla > Perilla frutescens. The sequence continues at coordinate 14,391,327 of BRKX01000007.1, read as the reverse complement.
GTAGTGTAATATATTTCGTTATTAGAATTTTTTTTTCTCAATTTGTATAGCTAAATTAGCATATTGAATGTATTTGAATATCACCTTGATGTTTTATGACATTATTCCAAAAGAATTGTTGAGTTGTTGAATATTGATTTTTTAGGGTTTCGGGTTTCATTGGACTAGAGAGGCCATTAAGTTGGAGTGTCCATAATTTACTGTTTCATTGGCTTAATATAGTCAAATTTGAATCTTGATCAATTCCAAGACCATTTCGTTCATCGCATTTTATTCATATGTTCTTCATATATAATATTTTTTTTCTTGATGTATAACGCTAAATTATGATATTGAATCTATTTGATTATGACCTTGTTAGTTTATCGCATAATTCGAAAAGAATTTTTGATTCCATGAAGTTTTATTTTGTAGTGTTTAGGGTTATTGGTTTCATTAGATTAATTAAGTATGAATATTTAATAATCGAGAGATTAATTGGATTGAGAATGTCAATTTTGATTCTTAAAATATTTCAATTATTTAGTTGAGGCGGCTAACAAAGAGGGAAGATATTTTTGTATGTCATAAAATATTTCAATTAGTGAATGAAAAGATTAAATCAAACTGCAGAGGAGAAAGTGCTTAAGAAATAGCATTTGGGCATACTTGTTTATCCCACATCGAAAAAATAGGTGAAACAAAGGCAGTATATATTGAATAATCTTGCAGGACCGGTTGTCCTTGTTAGGGGTCGGATCCCACTAATATCAATCCATACATCCTGAGCTTTGGGCCTGCATATTTGGGTCTTCGAACTGACTACTACATGGGCCTGATTATAAATAATAAATTAGGCCCAAAAAATGTTTTTTTTAAATAATTTATTAAACTATTAAATTAATTTTTTTAGTGTATAATTATTTTTAACAAAAATTAAATCTCCAACACAATAAAATATAAAGTTAAATTTATTATAAAATTATACTGATTATATTCACCGAAACTCTAATTTTATTTATTTTATACTCTAATTATATTATTAATTCATTTTTAATTTTTTTATTAGTGTAGAATTATTTTTGACCAAAATAAATCCCCTAAACATTAACATAAAGACACACTTATAAGTTTAGGCGGGTACAACTACACTTGGAAAAAATATTCTTATATAAAATATTTGATTAAATCACATATTTTCATCATATAATTAGTTGAGGCGGGTACTACACCACGTGTAAATTACGCAATATGATTAAATTGCAATATAAATTTAAATAATATAATTTATCAGCATTTATTTAATTATTTAATTATTCTTAATGGCTTATTTAAGAGTAAGCTTAGGGTATAGACAAAGACGCAATAAATGAAAAAGAAAATGCATAGATATATTGATAATGTTTAGGGTTTTATAAACCTTAAACGCCGGCTATTGCCGGCAATACATAAAAAAAAAGAAAAAAAAGGAAAAAACAACAGAAATTCTTGAAAAGAAAGCATGATAAAAATAACATCAAGGAAGATGATCAAATCTTGGTGTTGCTTTCGGAGTCTTCAATGATGATGGGGACCTGGTTAGAAGTACCCTTTTCGCCTCCAAGCTTGGAAGGGTCTTCTCCACCATGACTCTTAAGCTGTAGAAAAATTTCATACAACTTAGTTAGAGGGTGAACCTCCAAAATCAGTTCCCTCACCATGTCTTCATTTAAAGCAGCCACCATGCGATGCAAGAGGTGATCCACCTCCCACTTGAAATTGTTGTGCTCCTCCCTCAAGTTTTGATACAATATATCTAGACTTTTGGGGGAGGGTGGCACGCTCCATTCGGACGTTAACTGCATACGTCGAATTGGAGTGAAATATTATTTTGTTGGCGTCGTAGTTGGTGACGCCAATGGAAGAGTGGTAGTCGGCATCTTCATTGGAGTGTTCATCGGCGTCTTGGTTGGGCTGCTCATCTTCTTTCTTGGAGTGGTTCTTCTTTTAGGAGTGCTTCACGAGACTTTGAGGAGCGAATGTTTGATCCATTTCTTGCTAGAGTTAGAGGCCTTTATCACATATTTCATTTTTTTGAATTCTTGTTTGTTTGAAGTTTAGGGTGGTGATGGTGTAATATGGAGAAGATTCATCCATATATAAAGGTGCAAAACATGCACGAATATTTTTGCCAAAAAATTCAAAATTTTGGTGTATAAACCTTTCAAATTTTTTCGGCTAGTATTTTTTTGAGAAGCACAACGCATTTATGGTAAAGAAGATTTTCATTACATTTTGCCTTGATATTCTAGCAATTTCAATGATTATGTTTTTTATTGAAAATGAACATTCAATTAATATCGAGACTTGCCTTATTCATCATAAATCATGCAAAGTCAACCGTTTTAATATGAGCAAAATATTTGAACAAAATATTTGGAACAAAATATGTTTCTAGAAAAATAATCATATACTATTACTACAGTGTATATGTTAAAAAAATTAAGAAATAATTCAGAAATAAATGTTAATAATATATATATAGGGAATAAATTTAATATTATAGTAATTATTTGACTATAGTAGTAATTTTTTTTTAAAAAAAAAATAAGTAATGTAGTCGTATAATGCTAAATCTCATGACTATAGTACTATACTAGTAGTAATTTTACAATTGGAATTCCAATTAGTCATGTTAGATCCAATTTGGGACTATACTAGTAGTAAATTTGTAATTTGAATCCCAATTAGTCATGTGATATCAATTTTGGTACTATACTATTACTACAGTGTATATGTTAAAAAAATTAAGAAATAATTCAGAAATAAATGTTAATAATATATATATATATAGGGAATAAATTTAATATTATAGTAATTATTTGACTATAGTAGTAATTTTAAAAAAAAAAGTAATGTAGTCGTATAATGCTAAATCTCATGACTATAGTATTATACTAGTAGTAATTTTAAAAAAAAAGTAATGTAGTCGTATAATGCTAAATCTCATGACTATAGTATTATACTAGTAGTAATTTTACAATTGGAATTCCAATTAGTCATGTTAGATCCAATTTGGAATTATACTAGTAGTAAATTTACAATTGGAATTCCAATTAGTCATGTAAGATCCAACTTGAGAATTGGAATTCTAATTAGTGATGTTAGATCCAATTTGTGATTATACTAGTAGTAATGTTGCAATTGGAATTCCAATTAGTGATGTTAGATCCAATTTGTGACTATACTAGTAGTAATGTTGCAATTGGAATTCCAATTAGTGATGTTAGATCCAATTTGGGAATTGGAATTCTAATTAGTGATGTTAGATCAAATTTGTGACTATACTAGTAGTAAGTATGCAATTGGAATTCCAATTAGTCATGTTAGATCCAATTTGGGACTATAGTAGTAGTAATGTTGAAATTGGAATTACAATTAGTGATGTTAGATCCAATTTTGGAATTGGAAATCCAATTAGTGATGTTAGATCAAATTTGTGACGATAGTAGTAGTAATGTTGCAATTGGAATTCCAATTAATCATGTTAGATCCAATTTGAGAATTGGAATTCCAATTAGTGATGTTAGATCAAATTAGTGACTATACTAGTAGTAAGTATGCAATTTGAATTCCACTTAGTCATGTTAGATTCAATTTGGGACTATACTAGTAGTAATGTTGCAAATGGAATTACAATTAGTGATGTTAGATCCAACTTGGGAATTGGAATTCCAATTAGTGATGTTAGATCCAATTTGTGACTATACTAGTAGTAAGTATGCAATTGGAATTCCAATTAGTGATGTTAGATCCAATTTTTGGAATTGGAATTCCAATTTGTGAATATAGTAGTAAATTTAGTGCAATCGATCAATGTACAACCGATTGATTTAAAAAATTTAATTAATCTTAGTAAAAGTATGGTAGAATCGATTAACTTTGGTAAAATCGAATTATTTTAGTAAAATTTTGGTGGAATCGATTAATTATGGTAAAAATTGATTAATTTCAGTAAAATTTTATGTAGAAAGTATTAATTCTGTTAAAATTGATTAAATTTAGAAAAAGTTGTATAAAATTGATTAATTTTCTCTGTGCAACACAAGAAAATTATGGTCAAATTTTACTACTATACTATTTATTTTTTTCAAAGTAGAACTCCTATACATGAAAATTAATTAAATTACACTTATTATAAAATCAGACTTATTATTTTAACCAAAATAATAATTTTATATATTTTTTCACTCTGTAATTTCGACTTGTTTACATAGTTGTTATAATGAACAATTTTATTCAATTACAATATTTTTGACCATAAACAAATCGCCATGTGGCAAAGAAATATTTTTACTTACTCACTCAAATTTAAGAGGGTAATCCAACCATAAAGGCACCAACTCATTCAACTTCTCTCCTTTATCTCCAAAAGAAAAAAAAATTCCAAAAAAAAAATGAATTGGTCACGCGATAAGGAGGAATTTTTTATCGATCTTTTGCATTGTCGAGTTGGGACCGTGGATGTATCTGACAACTACGAGGTTGCAGATGCTCTGGAGGATATTTCAATGACGATGACAAGGGTTCTTAATTGGAGAGTTCGATTGATACAACTCGTGGTGAAATTGAACGAGTTAAGGGATAAGACATGGAGTTTCGAGCGTTTCCTACGACAGCCGGGAATCCATTACGACGAAAACCTAAACCTAGTCACTGCGGGAGACGAGTATTTCGACCGAGTAGGACATAATGTAAGTATAATTTTGTTTGCTTTTAATTATACTAACCTAATTATTTTTTGATTTATCTCTTTTCATGATGTAGGAGAGTTCGCGGTGGAGGGAATTTAGACTGCATGGAATGCCCTACTTTGGAGAACTTCGTGAGATCATGGACGGCGCCGGTGGTTTCGGCGGTGTGGATTTCTGCTGGTTGGCTTCCTTTGTGGCTTGACAGATTTTAGGGATGCACTATATGTAGGGTTTTGTATTTATTTTAAAAAATTGCACTTGTTGCATACATTTTCTGTTAAGTTGATCGTGTACCAATTATCGAAAATATAATATTGTGCACCATATTATTTATTCAGTCTTTTACATTTTGTTCGACATTTAAGTGAAAAAAACCTATTGGATGAAGTATTGTTTGATTAATGGATTAGTATTAATCTGAATAAAAAGGTCTGAATGGATTAGTTTTACTTTTTATAAAAAAAAATAATAGATAATGGATTTGTGGTATCTGTAATTAAAAAATATTAGGATTGATCTAATTAATCTTATTTATGTAGACTCTAAAAAAACAATGATAATAAAAGATATGTTATAAACTAGAGAGACGAGAGAGAATATCAATTGTATGTATTCAATATGAGGATCAAATGCCTCTATATATAATAGTACAAGAGATAGGGTTTTAGAGTTAGTAACTTGACCATCACTCATATCATATATATCTATTAGATATATTTACAACACTCCCCCTTGAGTGACCAATCTCTAAAACAAATGTTGCCTCATTAAAACCTTGCTAGAAAAACCCAGTGGGAAAAAATCTAATCGAAGGAAAAAGAGTACAACTGCTCCCCCTGATCTTGAGATCACTGTAGATCTTTGAGTCGGCGCATGCCGATCTTGTGTACCAACTTTCTGAATGTTGATGTTGGTAATGCTTTTGTGAATAAGTCCGCCAAATTGTCACTTGAGCGAATTTGTTGAACGTTGATATCGCCACTCTTTTGGAGATCGTATGTGTAGAATAACTTGGGAGAAATGTGCTTCGTCTTATCACCTTTGATGTATCCTTCCTTGAGTTGCGCGATGCAGGCAACATTGTCTTCATACAAAACAGTTGGATTGATCTTTGATGAAGCTAATCCGCACGACTCTTGGATGTGACTTGTCATATTTCTCAACCATACAAACTCTCGACTTGTTTCATGGATTGCAATGATTTCAGAATGATTTGAGGATGTTGCAGTCAAGGTTTGCTTCACAGACTTCCATGATATAGCAGTTCCACCACATGTGAAAACATAGCCAGTTTGTGACTTGGCTTGATGTGGATCGGATAAAAATCCTGCATCCGAATACCCTACCAGAGAAGAATTGGAATTTTCCGAATAATATAATCCAAGGTCTATGGTACCCTTCAGATAACGTAGAATGTGCTTAACACCATTCCAATGTCTCAAAGTGGGTGCAACACTATGTCTTGCGAGAAGATTTACAGAAAAAGCTATATCTGGTCTAGTATAATTAGCCAGATAAGTTAATGTTCCAATTGCACTTAGATATGGTACTTTAGGACCAAGTATCGTTTCACCATCTTCAATAGGTCGGAATGGATCCTTCTCCTTATTAACAGATCTAACGACGATTGGTGATGCTAATGGATGTGCATTATCCATGTAAAAGCGTTCTAACACTTTTCCTGTATATGTGGATTGGTGAATAAACGTTCCTCCTCGGACACGTTCAATTTGCAAACCAAGACAAAATTTTATCTTTCCCAAATCTTTCATCTCAAATTCTTTCTTCAAATATTCAGCAGTTTTATTGAGCTCTTCAGGAGTCCCAATTAAATTCAAATCATCGACATAAACTGCTATAATTGCAAATCCACTTTCGGTTTTCTTTATGAAAACACAAGGGCAGCTATCATCATTCTTGTATCCTTCTTTTAACAAATGCTCACTCAATCTATTATACCACATACGGCCAGACTGTTTCAGCCCGTACAACGATTTTTGCAATTTAATCGAAAACATGCTTTTGGGTTTTGACTTTAATGCTTCAGGCATTTTAAATCCTTCAGGGATTTTCATATATAAGTCATTATCTAATGACCCATATAGATAGACATTTATTACATCCATAAGGCGCATAGCAAGCCTTTGTGACACAGTCAGACTAATCAGAAATCTGAAAGTAATTGCATCCATTACTGGAGAGTATGTTTCCTCATAATCAATTCCTGGTCTTTGAGAAAAACCTTGCGCTACGAGTCTTGCTCTATATCTCGTAACTTCATTTTTCTGATTTCTCTTTCTAATGAATATCCATCTGTATCCAACAGGGGTTTCAGATTCCGGAGTTAGGACTATAGGTCCAAATACTTTCCGGTTATCATAGGAATGTAATTCCATTTCCATAGCTCTTTTCCACATTGGTCGATCATTTCTCTGTTTACATTCTGTAACAGATTTTGGTTCAGGATCCTCATTTAAAATTTGATGAGCTATATGAAAGGCTTATATATCATCTACAATGATATGTTCTCTCTCCAGTATCTGATTGGAAGATAAATAATTTATTGAGATCTCATGATTTTCAGATACTTGTAATTCTTCAGGAATTACATCACTTTCATTTGATTGATTAATCATTTTCGTCATTGTTTGGTTTCCATCTTGCCTTTTTCTTTTTCTAGGCACAGAATCTTTGGAACCAACCGGTCGACCACGTTTTTGACGAATTTTAGACTCATTTGCTGCCAAAGATATTTGTCCTTCAGGGACATCAATTTTGGCTGGAGTATTTGCAGCATGTATGTGAGATTGTGTCACTTTTCCTGTATCTACAAAGCATCAGGAAGTTGGTTTGCAATCTTTTGTAAATGAATAATCTTTTCAACTTCTTGTTCACATTGATTAGTTCGAGAATCAAAATGTGACAAGCTTTTCTCATTCCAAGATATTTCCTTGTGCTTTTCTGGATGTAGATTTGTTCCACCTAATATTGGAAATGTCATTTCATCAAAATGACAATCTACAAAACGTGCAGTAAATAAATCACCCGTTAAAGGTTCACTATACCTTATAATTGAAGGTGAATAAAATCCAACATATATCCCAAGCCTTCGTTGGAGACCCATTTTTTTCATTGTGGGGGTGCAATTGGGACTTGAACCACACAACCAAAAGTTCGTAAGTGAGAAACATCTGGTTCTCGACCAAAAATAATTTGCATTGGGGAGAATTCATGGTTGGCCGATGGTCTAATACGAACTAATGTTGTCGCATGTAATATGGCATGACCCCAAGCAGTAGTTGGGAGTTTTGACTTCATAAGTAACGGTCTAGCAACAAGTTGAAGACGTTTAATAAATGATTCTGCTAAGCCATTTTGAGTATGGACATGAGCGACTGAATGTTCAATCTCAATTGCAATAGCCATACAATAATTTTCAAATGCTTGAGACGAAAACTCACTAGCATTATCAAGACGAATTCTTTTAATTGAATTGTCTGGGAATTGAACTCGTAATTTTATAATTTGAGTAAGTAGTCTAGAAAATGTTGAATTTCTAGTAGAAAGCAAGCATACATGTGACCATCTAGAAGAAGCATCAATCAATACCATAAAGTATCAAAAAGGGCCACATGGTAGATGTATAGGTCCACAAATATCTCCTTGAATTCTCTCTAAGAAAGATGGAGATTCAATATTAACCTTCATATATGAAGGTTTAATGAGTAACTTGCCTTGCGCACAAGCATCACATGAGAATTCATTTGACATAAGAATATTTTGATTCTTCATGTTGTGCCTATATGAATTATTGATTATTCGGCGCATCATAGTTGCTCCAGGATGTCCAAGCTTATCATGCCAAAACATAAAGCTTTTTGTGTCATTGAACTTCGGGTTCATGACATGGTTTGTCCCAATTGCCTTTATGAATGTGTAATACATCCCAGAAGGTAGTGTTAATAATTTTTCTTTTGTTCGCTTATGGCCGGATACAAACTAGAGAGACGAGAGAGAATATCAATTGTATGTATTCAATATGAGGATCAAATGCCTCTATATATAATAGTACAAGAGATAGGGTTTTAGAGTTAGTAACTTGACCATCACTCATATCATATATATCTATTAGATATATTTACAACAAGATAATTTTTATAGATATAATAAAATAGCATTTTTAAGTACACCCCATAACAACAAGCTTAAATTCTTCAAGCAAACCTATTGACTAAACTCTCAAAATCAGTATTGGCAACTCCTCCAAGCTGAATAATGTCACGAATTCCATGATACTCCGGCATTCCATTGAGTCGGAAGTCTCTATGCATCTTACATTCCTGTAGTTAAATATAAATGCAAATTAATGTCATAAAAAAATAAAAATAACGAAATGGTAATCTTTACGTACAACTCGAATATCACTAAAAAGACTGAAATAGGAATCAGTGGTTGTGACACAGTTGCTATCTTCATCGTAGGTGATCCCCGGAAGTATTTTAAATTTTTCGAATGAATAAAATAGCTCCTTCAATTCTTTCAATTTAAGGACCAGTTCGATGGTCCGAAAATGACGATACCGAGCACCAGACATCAACTTCGCGAGTAAGTCCAGGGTCAATGCAGTGCCCGGTGCGTGAGAAAGATCGACGAACCCAATCCTTAGACATAAGAAACTAACAAACACGGCCTCTTCAGATTGGGACCAAGACATGATTTTGGCGCTTTTTTTTTGTTTTGGTTTATGAAATTACAATTACAACTACCTACTTATATAAAAGAAAATACAGTTCTTCATTAAAGGCATGAAAAGACTAGTAACCAAAACACCTCTGCATGTTGCAGCATGGATAATTCCCAAAAGGACTGAATTTGAAAGGACACGACGCATTGGCAACTCCAACTTCTCTCCTTTATCTTCACACACTATTTAATGGATTAGTTATCACAAATTTTTAGGGCTATCATTTGATTAAAAAGAGTCACGTCGCCTCTTTCTACTTCTACTTCTCTATCTTCAAATACTCTCAAAACTTCTTGTGAAAATTCTGTAATGTCTTCTTCCAAAAGGCAGGCCGAAGAGGGGAGCAACTCATCCGAGAAGAGGATGAGATTGAGTGAAATAAGCACGGGAGAACTACTCAACAAGGTTCTGTTGGTTTTTATTTTTTTTTATTTTTTTTGCATGTATTGTTTTATATTTTGTTTTGTTTTTTCATATTTACAGTATGCAAGGGAATCAGAGCGATTTGCCCTTGCTATTGAAGCAAAGAAAGAAGCAGATGCAAATGTGAATCGAATGATTCTAGCGCAACTGGTATCAAGTTTTTTTTTATTTGTATTTCTTTATTTAATTTAATATTTTTTTTGTAATATTTTTAGCGTGAAAAGGATCAATTTCACAAAGACATGCTGGAAGAGAAGAGAAAACTACGAATCAAGCAAGAAATTGAGTGGAGAAAAGCCGAGTTAGCGTGTATCCAGGCTAGGTTGGCGGTTCTCCGTGCTCGCTTGAACCAAGAAGATTAATTTTATGTGTTTATGTAAATTTTAAATTTTAATATTCAGAATGTAGCAATGGGCAATATATTATGTTTCCTAAATTATGAATATATAATTTGCTATATATTTTTGGTATGTTTGTCATTTACTATTATTCTTGACATATATATGTTTTCATTGATTAAATCGATTGTACAAATTTAATTAAGGGAAAAATTATTCTGGACAAATTAAAATGCTTAAATTATGGGGAAAAAATGCTTAAATTCGGCCAAAGATTATTTTCTGGGCATTCAGTAAAGAATAAATATGTTGGCATAAGTTTTCTATATTCACGTAATTTGAGCATTATATAAATGGAAAAAAATCAACACATCTTCGTTACATATATAATGGCTAACAAAGTTAAAAGGATTAAACCAAATTGTACGAGAAACTGCTTCAGAAATACATTATGAGGATAATTTTTCATCCCACATCGAAAAAATGAAAGGAAATAAGCTTGTATATAATAGCAGGACATGCAGGACCAGTTGTCCTTGTTAGGGGTCGGATCCTACTAACATCAATGCATACATCCTGAGCTTTGGGCCTGCTTATTTAGGTCTTCGAACTGACTACTATGGGCCTCACTATAAATAATAAAGCAGACCCAAAAAGTATTTTTTTATACTACTTATTTAATACAGAAATTAATAATAAAAATACTATCTTATTAGTAATGTATTAAATTGGACTGAATATGAAAAGACACGATGAATTGACAACTCAAACTACTCAAGTTATTTATACACTCTATTTAATGAATGAAATCATCACAATTTTTTAGGGATACTCTCAAAAAGTCACGTCTCCTCATTTATCTCTATCTACTTCCAATACTCTCAAAAAACTTTGAAAATTCTAGATATGACTTCTTCATCAAGAAGGCCAAACAAAGAGGAGGGAAACTCGTCCTGGAAGCGGATTAGGTGGAGCGCGGAAACGCAACTTGAAGAGGTTCTGTTTTTTTTTTAATTATTATTATTTTTTTATCTTGCATGTATGGTTTTAGCATCGATTTTTTTTATTTTGAATGGTTTTTTTTGTTTGTAGTCTATGAGGGAATCGGAGAGGCTTGCCAAAATTGTTGAAACCAAAGCACAAGCCGATGCAAATTTGCATCGATGTGTGGAGGCGCAACAGGTAACAACTTTTTTGTTAGAAAATTTGTTACATTAGATTCGTGTTATTTTTATTTGTTGATTTAATTATGATTGTGTTTTATTTAATCTTTGTAGCGTGAGAAGGCTCAATTCCAGAAAGAAACTCGTGAACTAATGATAGAACAACGGATCAAGCACGCATATGAGAAGGAAATAGCCCAGCTAAAGTGTATCGAGGCAAGGCTAAAGGTCCTTCGAGCTCGATCGGACTGAGTAGATTAATTTTATGTTTTAAGTAGTTTTTAATATTTAATATTTTGGATGTAGAAAATGAAAAATATATTGTTTCCTATTTTATGAATATATATTTTGTTTTAAATTTTTGGTGTGTACATCATTTACAATTATTACTACTGAATATATATGTTTTTATTGCTTTAATCGACGGATGGAAATGCTTAAATTCGTATAATTAGTACTATTTGATATAGTATAACAAAATTGGTACATAGTTAAAAAATATTTTCGCATTTGAAATATTTGATGAAATCAAAGGTTTTCGTCATTTTTAATGAATAAAAATATTAAACTAAAATGCCCGAGAAACTGCTTCAGAAATACCTATTTGACCTAATTTTTTTTCATCCCACATCGAAAAGATGAAAGGAAAGAAGCTTGTATATAATAATAGGACATGCAGCACTTGTTGTCCACGTTTGGGGTCGGATCCCACTAACATCAATGCATAAATCCTGATATTTGGGCCTTCTAACTGACTACTATGGGCCTGACTATAATTAATAAATCAGGCCCAAAAATTATATTTTTTTTCAATCATTTATTAAACTATTAAATTTTCAATATTTTTTAGTGTATAATTAACTTTTGGACAAAATTTATATCTCCTACACAATATAATAAAATTAAATTTATCATAAAATTACACTGATTATATTCACCGAAACTATAATTTTATTTATTTTATACTCCTTAAGACTATTAATCGAGCTCCTTTGAATCAAATACTCCTTAAACTTCAACTTATATTAGTATTGATATAGGAAATTAGTAATTTAACTTATAAATCAACTAAAATTAAATCGAAACACAAAGTCATAAATACAATACAATATGACCGAATTGAAACACAAGTACAACGATCAACTACTCTTCTTCTTCTTCTTCTTCTTCTTTTTCTTCTTCTTCTTCGTTTTGTTCGTCGCCTTGCTCTTTTGTCTTTCCTTGATGACTTCATTGATCGATTTAACCCGATTCTTTTTTGGCCTTCCTCTACGATTAATTTGCTTCGGATCCAAGACAAGATTATGGCTAGCTTCTTCTCCTTATCCTTTCATAGCAACACTAGTACGAATCATCTTATCTAGTTTAGCACTACATTCTTTAAGGGTTTCCTTGATGAACTTCATTTTAGATTCATCTTGATAAGACTTATCCGTGCATTCTTGAAACACCTTCTCCACGTCTTGATACCTTAAATATTCCTTGGTCATGTGAGGATAACCACCTGCAAAACAAATACTTGAGTGTCACCTATACACATCCTTCCTCCATCTTCTCATTATATATCTCTCATTAACCGAATCAATATTCTTTTTCACCAACACCTTATATATATGGCGACAAAGAATACCCTTCGAATTAAACTTCTTACAATCACAATCTAGATATTCTCCTTTAACCGAATCAATATTCTTTTTTTCGGCCCTTCATTTAAAAATTCTTCATTCACAACTTGTTCTTCTACTTCTTCTTCGGTCTCCTCCATGTCTACTTCTACATCTTCTTCAGATTCAGTTTCTGAATTTTGTGAATTTGATAGACTTGCATCTGTACCAGAATCATATCCAAACAAATCTACAATCGTATCATGAACATGAATGTTAGTATCGATATCCATGGCGTTTGAGTTTTTTTTTTGGAAAGATTAGGGTTTATGGCTAGCTTCTATCGAGAAGAGTAATCTTATAGATCAATACTCATTACACTACCAACGGTAACAATTATTGAAGCATGCTAAAAATTAATGGAATCTAACGGTATTGTCAAGAGTTTAATTTGAACTCAATATTTAAACGATTATCTCAAGACTTTGATTTGAAAACTGGATCGAGAGAGTTTAATTAACACACTAAATAAATTAATTTTTATTATTTAATATTTTAATGAATAGTATTATTTTTTTTCCGTAATTTATTATTGCAATGATTTTTTTAAATAATTTAAAGAGACTGGTTAATAAAAAGATTTGTTTGGATTTTTTTTGTTTTGTACTACATAGTATTTGATTCTGACTCAAAATAAAAATTAAAATAATTGATTCTAAATATTAGATGAATGCAACAAATATTTTCTAAAGATTTGAAAGGATATAATTCCCTTTTATCATGATTTACAAATATTTTATTCATATTATATCGTCATTATATTATTAATATTTTATCGTTAATATTTTTCTTACTCAATATATTTTTTTACATCCATATTTTTTTATTCATATTTTTTACGTCAACATATTATTAATATTATTAATACTATACTTGTAATACTGATTTCGTGACTAAATATATTATTTTTATTATTTAATATTTTTTCGTACCTCAATATATTAAAAATATATTTTTTTCGTAATTCAATATATTTTTTTTAGTCAATATATTATTAATATAATTTTTCGTCATTAATTTATTAGTACTAATAATGTTTTGGTAAATATTATTTAAGATGAGAGGGAAATCGAGTAGGATTGGAAGGGAAGAAAAAAGAGAATTTATTGATGGGTGGGAGGGAGAATGATTTTGGAGACAAAGGGTATTTTAGGTAGTCTAGAAATTTGTTTTTTAAAAAAACCGATTTACGGTCAAACCGGATTAGTGAAACCCGGTTCACTTAATTGTGGCTTGGCCACATTGTAGCCATATAGCACTGCTCTATCTTTATTTAGCAGATCACACCCCAAGTTTCTGAATTTTGCATTCAACCACCAAGATTTCAGGTAATTACTCATAGCTCCTAAATTTGTAGACAAACAAAGCTGACAGCTAACGCCATCAATTTCCTGGTTATCAGCATATAAAATCTGTGCAGCCTCATCGATTGATGATAATTGAGCTCTGAAAGTGAGGGATTCTTGCAGGTGAATTCATAAAGGTTCGAGCTTTATCTTGTTTTTCCTCCTTTTTCATGTTTTTTCCTCCATTTGCTTCGCTCTGAATCTATTTCATTTTTCTTTCAATTGGGTGTTTTGATTTTGCAGCTGAAATTTTTTCTTGTCCATAAATTTGATTTTCTTGGGCTGCCCATGTTTTGTTCCTCCATTTTAACTTGATTGCTGAAATTTCAAGCTTCAAATGCAAATCTTGAATCAGGGCCTCTTCATTCCAGGATCTCCCAACGCTGATGCATAAAGAATTTTCTTTTTTAATATTTGGGTTATTGAAATTAAATGACTCTGCCCAAAATCAAGAATATGAAGAAGAACAATCAGCGCAGATAAGAACATCAAAAGATGAAAAAAAATCCCATCTTTATTTTTTATCTTTTATACTCGGAATTATTGGCGAATTTTTTTATCTTAGTTGTGGTAGATATTCTGAAAATCCGAGGAGTGCAGTTTGTAATGTAGTCTTTTGCTTTGTTGCCACAGGGAGTGGATGGAGTGAACTAACTACTGTATCTAGGAATTTAGTAGATAGGCTAGTTGGTGGAGTGGCAACTTCATAATATAAAGGTCTAATTTCAAATTTCATAAATGTCTTTTGCCACTAGCGGCTGTGGTATCTCTAAAGAAAATATATATATATATATATATATATATATATATATATATATTAGGTGAGTCGTGGTGCCACGGCATGTGTCTAATGCCGTTGTCTACGTAGAGAAGTTGGATCGTGTTGAGGATGATCGGGCAAGAATTCTTAGGCATAAGAATATGGTATTCTTGTGAGAATCAACACATTGCTTCTTACTTTGTGTTGTTTCTTTGAGTTTCTGCTGCATTGTATATTCTGGAGAGGGAGGGATTAAGTTGTTAGCGGAATTGGTTTTCTGCACAAGCTTGGTGTGGTTCTAAATGTTTTTCCTTACTAGATGTCGAAGAAGATCTGAGAAACAAAATTAGAGTTCCATTGTATTCCTCTCTAGCTCAAGAGATCTGAGATCCCATTAGATTTAATATTGAAAGAAAAAGAAGCTTCTTATCCCGTTATCTGACCTCCATATCTAGTTGTTGGAGCCCCGCCTACTAACTCCAATGAGGTCGAGCCCAAATATCTTGATCCTGTAATATATACATTTGATGGTATGCATGTATAACTCACAGTACAGGCACCTGATTCTGTGAATTCTTCACTAAACACGGACTTCGTGTTTTCATGGCTTGAAATCCTTGTTCTCAATAAAACTATCATTTGTACGATTTGTTATTGTTCATTCTCTAACATGTAGCTCCTAAGAACTAACGAGCACGTGTCTCGACAGATACTCCAGTATGTGTACCAACAACTGTGCTAGCCTACTACCTGAGAAGATGGAAAACGAAGTAGAAAAGGATGATACGTCTATTAAGGTCAAGGTTCTGTTCTTCGCCCGAGCAAGAGATCTAGCAGGAATGACAGACATGTCTATGGAAGTTTCACCAGGTACTACCGCGCATGATTGCTTGAATAAGGTTATTTCCAAATTTCCCGGACTTGAAGAGATCCGTAACTGTATGGTACTTGCTCTAAACGAGGAGTACGCCCTTGAGTCTGCCGTTGTTAAAGATAGAGACGAGTTGGCTATCATACCTCCTATAAGTGGAGGGTAGGCATATTCTGGTCCATCTTCAAATAACGGGGATGTGAAAACATCTGAAAACTGCACTTCTCTTACATCCTTTATCACCAACCAATCTTACATGCATATTATGAATACTCATGCCCCTAGATTTGTGAGGTTCAATGATATCTCAAGAGTTTGTGTAAATATCAAGCAAATGTAACAGTATGTTTATCATTCTACTTGCTTACCTTACAGGCTTATACAAATAAAATCTTTGGAGAAATGTCATGCTTTGGCTATGGCTTTATTGAGGGGAATGATAATTAAGGAGTAGGCAATCTCTGCTTGTGCATTTGCTGATTGGCACTGCAAATTGTACAAAAATCTTCAATGTATTATGCTTTGTTTTTGTGCCTCGGCCTTTTTAAGCAGCTCGATTATGGTTGTGAATCTTAGGCACCCTTATTTTTTGTTCACCTTTGATCCTAATATCGAACCAATTCTTGAAACCATGATTTGTTCATTCTGCAGCAACGGTATAATACGAGAGCTACTATATTTATTTTGACGAGGATGAACTCAGCATTGCTGCTAAACGTCCAAAGAGACAAGGAGAAACTCACGACTGCTGCTAAAAAGCTTCTACGGTCTCAAGCAAGCTTCCCGGGAATGGAATCATGAACTAAATCGACATCTTCTTGCCTTTGGATTTTCTCAATCTCCGCACGATCACTGTCTTTTCATCAAAGGCTCTAGAGAATCGTTCCTTTCTGTTCTTGTATATGTCGATGATATTTCCTTACTAAAGCAGTCTCTTCATCGTTCTTTTACCATCAAGGATCTTGGCTTCGCTCGCTATTTTCTTGGTGTAGAGATTGCTAGGGGATCCAGTGGCACTCACCTTAATCAGAGGAAATATATTCTGGATCTTGTTGCCTTCTAGGTTGTAAGCCTACTTCTACTCCATTACCTCCTGGGCTTCATCTTTCTACTGATTCTCCTGCGCTCCTGAGCATCGCAGGCTTGTTGGCCGATTACTCTCATCTTAATCTCACTTGACCAGATATTTCTTATGCGGTTCAACAACTTAGCCAGTTCATGTCCTCTCCTCGAGAGTCTCATTCGGATGCTGCGTTTCATATCCTATGCTATCTCAAGGGAAGCCCTTCTTCTAGGCTCTTCTTCCCTCACTATACGCAGCTATCGTGACAGTCTGTTGTCATGTCCACTGCCGAGGCAGCCTTAGCTCCACTGTCCACGAACTGCTATGGATTTCTTATTTGATGACGGATTTTCATCTTCCTCCTCCTTTATCTTTACCTCTCCAGTGTGATAATCAAGCTGCAATTCACATTACTAAAAACCAAGTCTTTCATCGGACAAAGCATTTGGATTTGGATTGCCATTTTGCTCGTGAGCACTTTCACAATGGGTTTTTCTCCCCGCTCTACATTTCATCCCATCTTCAACTCGCTGATCTTTTTCACCAAATCTTTACCAGCCTCTCGTTTTCGTTTCCTTTTTTCCAAGATGCACCTCTCTGATCTCCATGCGGCACATCTTGCGGGGGTGTTGAAGTTCTACTTTGATCGCATAATGCATGCAGCTACTCTAACCGTGAAATCACCTCCATGCAGGACCATTGTGCTTCTGATCGCAGCAATGGCCACGTCAGCCATCCAAGAAAGGAGGAATCTTAAAGCAGCAGCCGTTGATATACACTGCTGCATGGATCTTGAATAAGCGCCGTAGATTAGGAGTAGTTATTAGAATTTGCTATTAATTAGAGCTCCAGGGCCATATGATATGATGCTACTCGATCAATAAGCTAATGGTAAATGGTGCTAGTTAAATGATATTCCTTTAAAGAGAGATCATTTAAATATATATTAGCTGCTGAGGGTGATAATTAAAGAAGAACATCATATTATTGAGTTTCAAAACCAATTAAGGTACGTACAGAAAAAGATGGAACCGACCCAAAAAAAAAAAATGAAACTTCGAGATAATACAATGATTGAATTAAATTACAAGGCGACGTGTATGCGTATGAATTCCCTTTTGGTGGATCTATTTGACTGCTGTTAAATATCCCACGTTGGTTGGAAAAGTGGTGAGGTGCGAGCAACCCTCCCTTACAAACTGGTTTTGTAGGGGTGATTTCTAACAACTCCTCTGATCATCGCAGACAAAACCGTCTCTGGCTTGCTCTGTTTTGTGGTGGATGGGAGAAATATACCCCAGGCTTTTTTCTTTGGGGCACTCAAATCCTTGAACTTGGGAGTAATTATGGTTGGAGCCCTAATGGTGATGGAATCAAGCATCAACACCACAGCGGACATGGTAGGCCTGTGTGGTGGTGAGACAGCCAAACACCTTTTCGCAACCTGCAACGTCTTCAGCACCATCTCGTGCACCCATAAGTCGTCGTCCTCGAGCAGCTCCCAATCAATGAATGGAAACTTAACCTTGTCTTCAAGCATATCCAATTCGTCCACGTACATTGGGGGCGGCGCAAACCAGTTCAAATCCCCTTCGCCTGGTTCGAAGGCAAGAAGATGGTCTACAATGTAAGATGGCGGTGCATGCTTACCACGAGTAACAAGCTCGAGCAGAAGCAGTCCGAAGCTGTATACATCTCTCTTCTGGAATTCATCGTCACTTGATGGCTGTGGCCGTCCCAAACTAAAATCTACAGACACGCAGCCGTACTGTTGTCGGTTGAGGAAAATGTTGGACGATTCTATGTTTCCGTGGAACAGCTTCCCTCCGCACTGTGCGTGGATATGAGCTATTCCCCTGGCTGCACCCACCGCAATTCTCAATCGGCTTTCCCAATTAGGCTTGCTACTTCCCTCAGCTGCTGCGCTATATATACACATGCAGTTATGAGTTATGAATATGTCAAATATATACTTCCCTATCCCGATCATATAGTCCCTATTACTATTTTCAGGTGTCCCAATTATATAGTCTTATTACTATAAGTTGCATTAATTTTCATAGTAATGTATAAATATATCCTTACTAATTCTCGTAAATATTAAATTAAAAGTTTAGCTTTAATCTCTTGCTTTCATAAATATTTTTAATCTACGTGTGACTAAAAAAGAGACCGTATAATTGGGACGGAAGGAGTATTATGTCTGAACTTTGATTATTTTTCCTAAAAATATCCTCAATTTCATGTAATATCAAAATATATACTGAACTTTGACTTTTTTTTTCTAAAAATGTCCTCAACTTACAAAAAATATCTTAAACATTCCATTTTTTTGTAAAAATATCACCATATTCAATTTCTGACTCCAGATTAATGATGAGGCATGGTTGAATCCAGTATGTCAAAGTGACATGGTTTTTTTTTAATTTTTAAAAATTAAATAAATAATGGCAACATTGTTTTCCACTTTCGTCTCCAAAACCTAACTTTTCATTCCTATAAGTATCTCATTACCAATCCAATTTGAAAGGAAAAAAAGTGAATTCTTCTCATTTCTTTCAATATTCTCAATCCAAACGGAAAAAGAAAAATAGATAATTTCAATTCTATTTTTTAAAAATCTAAATCCGGACAAAACCAACCCAATTCAAAGAAAAAATTTGTTTGCCCTTCATTTAAAAAAAAAAAAAATCATTTCACTTTAACACGTTGAAATATGCCTCGTCATTAATCCAGTACCGAAAATTAAATTTCATGACATTTTTATAAAAAAGTGGAAAGTTCACGATATTTTTTTGTATCTTTTGACATTTTTAAAAATATGTGAAAGTTCAACACATATTTTGATATTTTTTGAAGTTAATGACATTTTTAGCAAATAGATCAAAGTTTAGGAAATAAATATATATTTGGCAATATGAGAAGATGAAGATGAGGAGGATGCATAATTGATTATGAATTTTATCATACCGTGCAGCATATGAAACACGCTTCTCCGGCTATCGTAATCATAGACGACGAGCTTTGTGGCATGGGAGAAGTAGTACGCCCACGGTGTGCCCACATTTTCGTGCCTGCAATTTCCTAATAAAATCATCTGCTGCTCAAATTCCTTTTCCGTCAGATTTACCGCATCCAGAAACTTGATCGCGGCTTTAGGTCCTCTACCAAAATATTCCTGCAGATTTGTTGCCCCAAACTCGAAATTCTCAGTTATGCCGAAGCTCCCAAGGGAAACAGGAAACCCTAACTCCAAATCTGATTCAGAGCAGACGCTGATTGAGTCTTGGTGGCAGAGCTGCCAGATCTGATCTCTCTTCACCACCGCCGCCACCAGCCTCTCCCAGTTGTCATAGTTTTTTGACATGATCGATCTTCCGATCAATTCAGACTACTTATTTGTGCTTAATTCACAATAATCAATCGCCTCGATCATTTGTAATTTACTGTGCAAAGCAGATCTAAATAAGAAATGACCGTCACCAATGAAATTAAGAAAATATATGGAAAATTAATTCCGTTCACACCGGCAGCCGCGGACACTAGTATCGAAGAAACTAACATGAAGCTTCCTTAGCATTCCTTATTTTGTTGGGTCCAATTTATCATGCCATATCTTTTATCTACGCGCCAAAACTCAGCGTAAGAAACCTCAATTTGGAGGATAATAATTTGCCAAACTATTCAAAGCCTTTTTTTTTTTTTAAACCCACGTTGATGAAATCCTCTATCCCACTTTTTTATATTTCATTAGGTGTTCCATTTTGATTTTTATTCGATTTTCATCCATTTTTTTCTTCAATTTCCATTTGTCATGACTTACTTTAATTTTATAATTATTATTTATGATTCATTTCACCCAATTAGGGTTTATATTTATTTTTTTAATATTTATTTTTTATTTTTTAGTTAATATAATTGATTAATATGATTTATTATTCCAAAGATATGGTATATAATTTTTAAACATTCCAAAGAATCAAAACGGCCAGTTATTAATGGAATTCCTTGTCGGCTATTTTAGCACTAAATGTTGTTTATGATTTGTAATATTATAATAAAATTTATTTTTATAATAAACATTTTGAAAATATTAAATTTCATAGTGGGACATGAAAAGTGGATTAGAGAATTTTATCCAGTTGTTTAGTCATTTGAGATCCTCTAATCCTAATTTGTGTGTGCTTACGTGTACCAAATATCAAAATTATTACTTTTTTTTTAATTTTTTTCTTCAATTTTAATTTCTTTTGGTTTAATATAATTTTACATTATTATTTAGGATTTATTTTACCCACTTTAGGATTTTTTATGATTATTTTATAATATTTAATTTTTATTTTTTAGTTAGTATAATTTTGATTTTTCAGGTTGATTATTCCAGACTTAGGGTATATAATTTATAAAAAAAATTAATTTTTAACAATAAATATTAATTATGATTAGTTATACAATACTCCCACCGTTTCATAATGTTTGTTGTTTTAGAATTTTAATCTAGAATTAAAAATTATTATTTTTTTGGACAAATATACGTCCTTCTATATCAAATAAAATTAAATATTACAAAATAATTTTGATAAAGGTTTAATTAGGATACTTATATTTTTGTCTGTAAAAAATATATTATTGTTGGAACTTTTCTGTGATTAAAATATATATACTTTAACTGTGGAATAATTAAAAAAATCATCTAATTGGGTATAATAAATTCTATTATATAATTATAAATTAATATACAACTATACATATAAAGTAGACTAGAAGAACTCATGTGGATTAGAATATTAGATACAAGTTTTGGCACGAATGATTTTAAACTGTCAGAACATATATAAAATAATACATAAATTAAACTAATATCAATTGTTTTCTACTTTGAAGCAGCTCTCTCTAAATAAGAAATCATTATTTGTTGTATTTTAATCACATTAATTTGACCCCAAAACTTACAAGAAATGGCTTAATTATAAGTGGCATTCTGAAGAAAATTAAATAAAACAAAATAATTTCAGAGGCTTTTTTACTTTAAAAATTATCAAGATTACAGAGATTGAATAGCTGCGCCGCCTCTGCAATACAATGAGTCAAGTAGATATGAGTTGATGATTGAGATTTCTTATTATTGATCATGTACCTTACTCAACAATAAAACAAATGGATAATTCTATTCACAATTCCAAAATTTCTAAATACAACCCCAAAAATTAAATAAAATATTAAATTTATTTTATTAGACTTTTTTAACCGTACAACAATTCAACCCCAACTTAAAATTATAACCAAAATCAATAAAGTTTCACTAAACACAGAACCAATAAAATAAGATTATTTTTTTTCCCTTCTTTATAATGAGGAGCGGTGGATATTTTATTTTGTTTTGATTATAACTTCTATTGAGTTTAAAGGCAAACAAGTCTAATAAAATATTTTTTATATTTATAATTATGAGGATTGTGTGGAGAAAAATAGGAATTGTGAATAGAATCACCCAAACAAATTAAGAAACGGATTAATTTATACTTCAAAGTTAAATTCATTTTTATAGGCGAAGGCCCATTAAGATAGCTTGCTATGTGGATCTTCGGGAAAATTTGATGCTGCCCTGAGCCCCCAACTGGCAGGGTACCTTTGTTTTCATTTTTTTTTAAAATGTTTTTGCAAAAAATATTTTGGGAATATTGTAGGAGGTGAAAATTAATAATATCATATATAATAGTTTTATTCATTTTTTAATATTTATTTAGTTTTGGAATTTTATGAAATCTAAAATAAGATAAAATATTTAAATAATGAAGATATTATTATATGATAAATATTAAGTGTTTTTGGCAATAAGTAAATATATTTGCAGACATATATCAATATTTAAAAGTCAATGAGATTGCACCACATCAACCCTAATACTCTTACCTACAACTATGAATAAGGGCATCTATATCAGTTGAAAATCACACTAGAAATCATTTGAAAAGTTCAAAAATTTGAGAAGAAATTCCATAAGTGAAATTCTCTCAAATATTCAAGGCGTTTTTCACCAAATTCATCTTGAAGACGGCGTTTGATCCATATGCAAGATAATCAAAAGCGTTCTTCATCAAATTCATCCTTAAATTGGCGTTTGATTCATAACCAAGGCAATCAAATGCGTTCTTCATCAAATTCATCCTAAAGTTGACGTTGGATCTAGAAACAAGGCAACAGCCCTTTGGATTAACATCATCCAAGTCCAAATGCCAAGTCAAAGAAGATCCATGATACAGATCTTCCCCGAAAACTTCAAATACCAAATTCAAACAATACGTCCGAGAAAATCAAAGAGACAAATTTACTCTGAAGATTTCAAAGACCGTTTGAAAATCAAGTTTTGAAGAAAATAATCAGAGGAAAATAGAGATTAGATCCTTATAAATATCTTTTGATCAGAAAATTATTTTATTTGTACACTAGTTTGTGTTTACCAAATTAAATACATAAATTTGTGTTATGAATTCTGGCACGCTCAGTGGACCATCTCTACCACTCATGTCTTCTCTTCACCAATTTTCTCAAGCATCAAAATGTCTACAATTCTGGAAGAGCAAATTGCAAATTTGACATCTCTTCTCTTTACCAATTTCCTCAAGCATCGAGATGTCTACAATTTTGGAAGAGCAAATTGTAAATTGACAAAGCTTACTGAAGGACTTGCCAAGTTGATACAAGAACGAGATGCTCAAATCTTGAAGCTGAACGAAGAAAGGATTGATGATTTTGGTGGTGAGCGGATGAAGATACTGAAGTTGAGATATCCACTACAAAAAATTCGCGTTTTAGCGACGGATTTTTCCGTCGTTAAACATCAAAAATCCGTCATTAAATCAATTTAACGACGGATCCAATCCGTCGTTAATCCTCTCGTCGTAAAATCATTTTAACGACGGAAAGATGTTAACGACAGAATTAACGACGGAATTTATCTGTCGTTAACTTATTGCCGAATTCGGTCGTGAAAAATAAAAAAATAATAAATTTAACGACGGAAATATTCCGTCGTTAAAATTAAAAAAAATAAAAAATAATATTTAACGACGGATATTTCCGTCGTAAAAAAAAAAACATCGAGCCAGGGAATGAGCCGCCCGGCTCAAGCCGAGCCGAGCTTGTGGAGCCTGAATTAATTCAGGCGTAACCTGCGCTCCAGGAGATTCGAACACGGGCCAATGGCCTTATGCCCTAAAACTTTAACCAAGTAGGCTAGAAGGTATTAACATTAAAATATACAACTAGTATATATATATACACACAAGAAACCTATTTTCATTGACTTTTTATTTCCAAATTAAATAATTATATATTATAAAGTCCTAAAAATTATTAAAATAAAAAATTATAAAAAAGTCATAAATTAGTAATTTAAATATAACAAAAGATATAATATATTAAAAATAATAAAAAAATAAAGATAATAAAATAAAATAAATAAAAATATTAAAAAAAAATCAGATTCATAATTGAAAAATAAAAAAATATTAAAAAATAATATAAAATATTAAAAAAATTAAAAAATAATATAAAATATTAAAAAAATTTAAAAATAAAATAAATCTGAACAATAAAATAAATGAAAAATCAAAATTTTAAAAAAATTAAAAAGTAATTTTAGAAAAATTTGAAATATTCAAAATATTAATTTAAATTAGAAAATAATTATTACTTAAAAAATTAAAATATTAAAAAATAGTATATAATATTTAAAAATAAAAAAATAAAATAGAAATTTGAAAATGTAAAATAAAAAAATTAGAAATATTCCAAATATTAATTTAAAATAGAAAAAAATTAGTGCTTGAAAAATTAAAAATAATAAACAATATTAAAAAATGATGTAAAATATGTAAAATAATATAAAATAATAAAAATTTTAAAAAAAATCATATAAATCAATTAAATCTGAAAAAAATAAAATAAATAAAAAATAAAAAAATTTAAAAAATAAATTTTAAATTCGTACTTAAGTATTAATTAGTAAATAAAAAAAGCAAAAAAAAGCAAAAAATAAAAAAAATCAAAATATGTAAAAAAAAATAAAAAAATCAAAATCAAATTTAACGACGGAAAATATCCGTCGTTAGTCCGTCGTTAAAATTAAAAAAAAATTAAAAAAATAATATTTAACGATGGATTTGTCCGTCGTTAAAATTAAAAAAAATAAAAAAATAATGTTTAACGACGGATTTTTCCGTCGTTAAAAAAAAATATTTAACGACGGATTATTCCGTCGTTAAAAAAATAAAAATAAAAAAAATTAAAATATAATATTTAACGACAGATTTTTTCCGTCGTTACGTTAGAGACGGAAAAATCCGTCGCTAGTCCATCGTTAAACATCGTAATCTTCACCTGTCGTTAATTCCGTCGTTAATTTAACGACGGAATATAATGCGTCGTTAATTCCGTCGTTAAATCGCGTTTTTCTTGTAGTGATCTACAAAGCTACATACCAACAAAAGTGGAAAATTTACAGCCAAAGAAATTGAAATATCGTCGGGTGGATCAATACAAGTTGATCAACTCAAAGAGTTCATACTGGAAACAATCAAAGACAAGTCTGGAGATAGGGCCGTAAATCACTATGGACTTGCAACAGGCCATATACCCATAGAATTGACAACTTGAAGATGTCAAATGGCTACCAACCGTCAAGATTTCAATAATTTGATGGTAAAGGCAATCTAAGACAACGTGTGGCTCACTTTGTAAAGACCTGCAATGATGTTGTGACATACGAAGATCACTTGGTAAAGCAATTCATTTGCTCTTTAAAAGACAACGCGTTTGATTGGTATGTCGATTTGGAACCAAATTCGATTGATAGTTGGGGACAACTGGAGAAAGAATTCATTAACCGCTTCTACAACACTCGAAGAACAGTTAGCTTGGTTGAGCTCACAAATACATATCAATAAAAAAAAGAGTATATCATCGACTACATCAACCGTTGTAGAAACTTGAGCTTAAATTGCAAAGATCGGTTGTCAGAAATTTCAGCAATTAAAATGTGCAGTCAAGGCATGAATAAGGGTTTTCAATATATTTTGAAAGAGATTCAACCAAAGACCTTTGAGTAATTGGCTACTAAATCTCACAACATGGAGTTAAGCATGGTCTTAAATGGAATTGAATGACTACCAATGCAAGAGCCCAACAACTTTGAAGAAGAACAATAAACAAATGACGGGGGCAAATCTTTTGAGGAATCTCCAAGAAGAAGAAGATGATGATGATAATGATATGAAGAAACAACTACAAATCTCACCATGGGCCTATTCAAGTATTTCAATACACGTCACAATCTATGAAAAGAAAAAAGGCAAGACTTTTTTATAAGAGCCTAAACTATCTTCTAAAGCTCCTAGGTAAGAACCAAAACTATCTAAATTCTTCAAGAAATACCAAGATTCCTTGACACGAGTATAAAATATCTACAAAGTCAAATTCAACTCCGAGAATCATTGATACGAGTATAAAAGGTTTACAAATTCAAATCCAAGACTCCTTAACACAAGTATAAAATGTTTACAAATTCGAATTCAAATCCAATACTCCTTGACATGAGTATAAAATGACTACAAATCCAAATTCAAATCCAAGTACTCGCGGATACAAGTATAAAAGATCTACAAAGTCTAAATTTAAGTTGAAAGCTCCTCGATATGAGCATAAACTATCCAAGTTCAAGAAAGCTCCTTGATATGATATGATCATAAACTATCCAAGTTAAAAATATTAAAGACTTCCTGATACGAGTATAAACTATCTAACAAATCCAAATTGAATGCTCATTCATAAAAGTATAAAGTGTCTAATAATTTCAAATTAAAGAACTCTTGAATATGAGCATAAACTATTCACAAGTAGAAATTCAAGAACTCCTTGACACGAATATAAACTATCTAATAAATTTAAGTTCAAGACTCCTTGATACGAGTTTAAATTATCTAATTAGTTTTCGAGATTCATTCATTTGATCAAACGATAAGTCGTCCATGAACATGTCTCGAAGGGGTATTTGTAGGAGGTGAAAATTAAAAAAAAATTACATATAATATTTTTATTAATTTTTATATATTCATTTAGTTTTGTAACCTTATGAAATATTATGAAATCCAAAATTAGATGAAATATTTAAATAATAAAGATATTATTATATGATAAACATCAAGTGTATTTGACAACAAGTAAATATCTTTACAGAGATATATATCAATATTTAAGAGCCAATGAGATCGTGCCACATCAACCCTAGATACTCCTACCTACAATTATAAATAGGGGCCTCCATATTAGTTTAAAATCACACCAGAAATCATTTAAAGAGTTCAAGAATTTGAGAAGAAATTTCATGAGTGAAATTCTCTCAAATATTCAAGACGTTCTTCACCAAATTATCCCGAAGACGGCGTTTGATCCATATGCAAGATAGTCAAATGCGTTTTTCATCAAATTCATCCTGAAGCTGACGTTTGATTCATAAGCAAGACAATCAAATGCGTTTATTATCAAATTCATCCCAAAGTTGACGTTTGATCCGGAAACAAGGCAACAACCCTCTGGATTAACATTATCAAGTCTAAATACCAAATCAAAGAAGACCGATGATACAAATCTTCTCTGAAAACTTCATAGACCAAGTTCAAAGAACAAGTCTGAGAAAATCAAAGAAACAAATTTACTCTGGAGATTTCAAAGACCGTTTAAAAATCAAGTTTTGAAGAGAAAAAAATAGAGATTGGATCCGTATAAATATGTTTTGATTTGAAAATTATTTTATTTGTACACTATTTTGTGCTTTACCAAATTAAATACAAAAATTTGTATTACAAACATATTTTACTCCTTAGGTATATGTTAAGGGTGTTTCTATATACACCACTACTTTTTCAAAATACACCCCTAAATAAAATAATTCAAAAATAATTATTTATACAATTACTTAAATGCCCTTAATGAATAATTAAAAATAAATTAATTGAAAAATGAAAAAAAAAAAAAAAAAAAAACAGCAACAATCAGCAGCCATCCGCCTCTACAACATATCGCCGGTCGTTTCTCATTTGCACCATACTACAGCCGTTTCCAATCTACAGAAACCGCCGACCACAACCACCACCACTGGCCACCCTCTCATCTCTTCCTCTCACCCGTAAATTTAAACAACGAAGAAAGGTGTTAATTTTCCATCGTTGAGATTAGAAAGATAATTTCCAAGCAATAGAACTCAGTTCGAGAAATAAATTTTCTGGAAAAGAAAGGCGACGGGCGGTGAGTTTGGGTCTTTGGGAAGAAAGGCTATTGCGGGACTGAGGAAGAAAGACAGCGGCAACGGGTTTGAAGGTGGCCAGTTTGGTACACGTTCGAACTTGGGCAACGATGGTTGTCGACAGCGACGTCCCGCCAGAGGAGATGGATTAGGCTTCGGTGGGATGGAGATTTTTGTCGAGAAGAAGGTGGTGGCATTCGGTGGGATGGATACGTGTTGCAAATAGAAAACACCATTGTTGAATGGCAAGAGTGAAGTGCCGAAGAAGAAGACTTGTGCGTCCAATTTTTTTTTTTTGTAATTATCTTTTATGTTTAATAATAATTAAAATCTAGTTTTTAAAATGGAAGGGCAAAAGTGATATTTATTGTGGTGTATAAAGAAAAAATGTGAAAAAAAAATAAAAATTGTGTGTGGTGTGTAAAGTAAAAGTGGTGTATAAAGAAAAATTAGTGGTGTATTTAGAAACACCCATATGTTAATTATATTTGTCATAATTTTTTATTTTGCCTCCTACTATGTAAACGACCATGTTGTAATTTTTTCACACGATATCCTTCAAAATATACACCTATGTTGTTTACATATCAAGAGACGAAAAACCGTGAAAAATATAATTAACATCTACTAATATCGCAATTTGTATTCTCCAAATTATTTTTGCAAAAATATTTTTAAAAAAATAAACAACAAAACAAAACTAGCAGCATCGAATTTTCCTGGATTTTCGAGCGTCGCCTTTGTTTTGCATTATTGCATGGGCCTGGCGCAGTCTACCAAATCTAGTCCAGTTTCTATCTTGTTATCAGTATTAACTAGTATTACACCCGAATGATGCACGGTGAAATATATATATATATATATATATATATATATAAATAATTTATAATAAATAGTTTATACGAATAAAATAATTAGATCATAATTTAATAATTAATAGATACAATCATAAAATGTATAAAGAATATTATGTTATAATTTATATTCAAGTTTGGTCACTATTTTAACGACAAACAACTCATATCCGTAAATAAATTAATTTACACTTTCCATTCATCATGTCGAACAAAATGAACAACGTAATCAGTTCAATCGAAATCCATTACAAACATAATTAATATCATTTATAATTTTAGGCACAATGATAAAAAAAAGAACAAAATGACACAACACGGGAAATACATTTTAAAAATTATTATATATGCATCTTTGTCATCCCTTTAGACTGTGTGAAGTGGAAAGGACATTATCGAGGGAGACGTGTGACTGGTTGAGTAGCACACTTCCATGATTTCATTAATAATTTATCATCATCACTTTTATTTGTAGAGAACACATGAATCTCCATCGATCTTCAACATCATATCATTTTACATCTTCTAACACATGAGTATGAATATATTAAATTATATTGTTGTAAAACATTAGTCTATAGTAGTGTGAAATTAAACATTGATCATTTTTTATGTATGATATAGAATATATATATATATACATATTATATCTAACTATTAAAGAAAAGTATTAAAAAATTTGAAATGTGTTGAATACATAATTTTTTGGATCAAATAAGGTAGTATAGAAATATTTAAATACATGATCTCGTAGATTTGAAGCTCATTGCAATATAAATCTGCTACTAAAAAAAATTGTTCATTTTTTACATGATTTATCATAATTTGAATGCCTAACAATCAAATTCTAAAAATTAGGCATGAAGTTACGCATATAAATAAAACTCAATATATTAGGATTTCAGAGCCATAAACCACTTCATGAAACAATATCAATAAGCAAAATTATCTATCTGAAATGAATAATTGTTATGTAATACCATTAAAAAAAACAACACAAAAAAACAAACAAAAATAATTTATTACTTTATACCATATAAAATAATTAAGAATTTTATATAAAAACATAAAATGAATTTCGTTAAATCCACCAATAAAATGCTTCAAAATGTTTTATTTGTTCAATGAGCCAAACATTTCACATAAAAATGTATTTATTTCAATTGTGAAATGCATGGAAAATATTAAAATAAATTTGAAGGTACCTAATAATTTTTTACAAATATTAAAAAAATTGGTACAATAATAAAATTATGTCAAGTATGAAAAAGTCAACCCAAAAAATATCTCAATTTTTTAGGGTTTGTCATTCATTTTTCTCTTCTATTTTTGGCGCCGACTGATTCATTCTTCTTCAATAATTTTCTTCATCCTCAATTTTTTTACAACTAACACCACTATGTTAATTTCATCTTCACCTTCTTGTCTATCTTCAATCTTGTGAATTACAAAATTTAAACATAAATTTTGTATTCTTTTTGCACAATTCAATTTATTTCTATTACCTACTATATTGTCCATAGAATTCATAAAATGTTGTGGACTATTATAAATATATCATCACTTGGTAATTGTGTATAGAATTCAAAAGGTAAAATTAACTCCGTTTTTGAATAAATGTCATTCTAGTATTTCAGTTTTGTTTCATAAAGAGTATCATTCTCACAATCGATGTGAAAAATAACATTTTTCTCATATTTTTCCTTATTTAATGCATTCAAGCATTCATATTTGACTTATTTAATGTATTCATATTGTAGATAGCGAAAAATCAAATATTATATATAATATTTTTATTGATTTTTATATATTTATTCAGTTTTGGAATTATATCAAATCCAAAATTAAATAAAATATTTAAATAATAAAGATATGATTATATGATAAACATCAAGAGTCTTTGGCAACAAATAAATATCTTTCAAAAGATATATATCAATTTCCAACAGCCAATGAGATAGTGTCACAACAGCTCTAGATCTCTTTCCCTATAACTATAAATAGGGGCCTCCATATCAGTTGAAAATCACACCAGAAGCCATTTGAAGAGTTCAAGAATTTGAGAACTTCCATAAGTGAAATTCTCTCAGATATTCAAGGCGTTCTTGTGACATTCAAAGGCGTTCTTCACCAAATTCATTCCGAAATTAGCGTTTGATCCGGAAACAAGGCATCGGCCCTCCGAGTTAACGTTATCAAGACTAAAGATCAAGTCAAAGAAGATCGAGGATACAAATCTTCCCCGAAAACTTCGAAGACCGAGTTCAATCAACAAGTCCGAGAAAATCAAAGAGACTAATTTACTCTGAAGATTTCAAAGATCGTTTGAAAATCAAGTTTTGAAGAGAAGAATCAGAGGAAAAATAGAGATTGGATCCATAAATTTATATTTTTGATCCGAAATCATTTTATTGTACACTATTTTGTCTTTTACCAAATTAAACACAAAAATTTGTGTTACACATATAATGTTATATACGGTAATTTGATTACTTTATTAATATGTGTGTATTTTCCTATAATGACACTTATTTAAAAACAGAGGAAGTATATATTGAACATTTTTTTAATTTCAGTAGCCCGTGGTCATCTATTTTTCAATATATTGATGAATGGTGGTTTTGCCAGTTTATATTTTTAATTCATAAATGAATAATTTATTGATATTTTATGAAAGATTTATTAATGGGAAGAATTTGATGACAAAAGATCCAAAAGTTTTAATATACCAATATAAAAAAAAATGTTCTACTAAATTTAGAATGAATGATTGGTTCTCAAAAAATAAAAACAGAATGCATGATCGTTGATCTTATACATTTGGTATATAATTATATTTGAAATATATTAAACAGTCTCGAACATATAAAAGAATGTGAACATAAAAAAAAAACAGTGTAACGTAGCTCAATATATAATATAATATTAAACATTTGAAAAATAAATTACATCATGAAATATAATATTTTGTACGTTGTTTGGCTTGACTTGCTCTTTTAGCCTAATCCGATTATTAATATATGTTTGATGTTTTTCCATTAAAAAAATATATTCATGGAATCTGTGATATAAGATATAAATTTAGTTTGAAAAATAAACTACATAAAGATTTAACTATTTAAAATATATTAATGTCATTAAATTTGAATATATATATATATATATATATATATAAGATATTTCAAATTGCAAATGTGTTTGTATATTTGTCAATTTGCACCCATAAAATTAAAAATTAGTATTTAATGTTTTCCCAAATAAAAATTAAAAATATAATAAACATATTTAAGACTTCAACAATCACCACAGTTATGACTCAATTCATAAGGTTCTGTTCTTCGCCCGAGCAAGAGACCTAACAGGAATGGCAGGCACGTCTATGGAAGTTTCACCAGGTACTACCGCGAATGATTGCTTGAATAAGGTTATTTCCAAATTTCCAGGACTTGAAGAGATTCGTAACTGTATGGTACTTGCTCTAAACGAGGAGTACACCCTTGAGTCTGCCGTTGTTAAAGATAGAGACGAGTTGGCTATCATACCTCCTATAAGTGGAGGGTAGACATATTTCAGTCCATGTTCGATTTACCCGATTTGTGAAGTTCAATGATATCTCAAGAGTTTGTGTGTAAATATCAAGCAAATGTAATAGTATGTTTATCATTCTACTTGCTTATCTTATACAAATAAAATCTTTGGAGAAATGATCATGCTTTGGCAATGCCTTTATTGAGGGAAATGATGATTAAGGAATAGTCTATCTCTGCTTCAGCATATGCTGATTGGCACTGCAAATTGTACTAAAATCTTTAGTTTATATGCTTCATTTTTGTGCCTCCGGCCATTTTAAGCAGCTCGATTATCGTTGTGAAGCTTAGGCACCCTTATTTTTTGTTCACCTTTGATCCTAATATCGAACCAATTCTTGAAACCATGATTTGTTCATTCTGCAGCAACGGTATAATACGAGATCTACTATGTTTATTTTGACGACGAGGAATTCAGCATTGCTGCTAAACGTCCGAAGAGATGAGCAGAAACTAACGACTGCTGCTAAATGCCCGAAAACAACGAAAAGATATGCGATGAATGAGTGAGGGTACAACAACCTGCAGAATTTTGTAGCTGCTATGACAATATGATTCAATAAATTCCAAAGCAGAGTTGAGAAAACACATCCAATGTCAGCCCATTTGAGTTTTAGATACATACACAATGAACCAAAAGCTTGTAGAGTAAGAGGTAAAAGGAACACTAATGCACACACGTTATACACTAAAATAGTGGCACCTAAATACTGTCTTAAGCTTGACAACATCACTCGACCCCGTGACCTCGTTTTCGTATAAAAATCCCTACACTCATCTTAAAGTCACTACACTCCAGTTGCTGGTCGAGCCAATGGCGGGCAGTGAAGGGCGAATCACCGGGACCAGTTTCACGACCGAGAAAGCTTCGTTCAGACGAGCAGCACGGCTCATCGCCTGAGATGCCTTCTGCAAAACAAATTAAAAAGATGATAGCAAATTGATACAGTGTGCATTGAATATGTGTAATTAGCTTGGTGAGATGTCAAAGTTAAATTAAATGCAGAATTTCATAGAATTTAGAACAAATATATGTGCCCTACATTTAAACACTACAGCTCATGCATCCATATGGACAACTATGAATTTGTCATAGACTCATAGCATCAACTATCATATATATCCAATTAGAACTTTTTTGAGGTGTGACTTTATCCACACAAGATACATCTTGTCCACAAATGCAAGTCCATATGTGGAACCAATTCACCATATTTATATATGTGTGCGTGTGTGTGCATACATACATAGCCGAACTGCCTCAAACACTCTTCTCCCACCTCAAGACTAGTGCTTCAAGCTTTACAGTCCCTTGCTTAGTCAACAATTATGCATTTTTTATGTTAAGTTGGAAGATTATCACTAGGGTCAAAACAAAAGTACTCTTTTGTTCTAAAAATTCCAACCAAACGTGCATTTCCTCCAAGTTAGTGAACCAACTAACTTCATTGTTCAACAAATTGCTAATTTCTCAAGTAAACCTCACATAAAGCAGAAATAGCCCCAATTAGCTAAAGAGATCGCCTAACTCGATAATCCTTAACTGTAACATCCATCCCAGTTCTCTACCAGGGCTATAGAGTTTGTTGGACCATTATTCTAGACTGGAAACCAACCAATTCTGTTGTATTTTATCAACTAAGAGGAGCCTCAAACTCATTCCATAATGATAATCTAGATAATAACGTCACTCTAAACACCCCCGCCACTGCAAAATCGGATGACAGAGTACTTTATTGGCCTTCTTACTGGATATGAACAACATCCACAACTCTTAATATTGACACACACACACATCTTATCAAACAAGAAAATTCTAAAACTGTTCAGCTAGAACCCCACGAGGCTAGTAGGATAGGAATATGATCAAGAAGACACAACCAATCACTCAATGGAACTGACATTAAATGATGACCCAACAAATAAACATAATCATCTTTCCAAAAAGAATGAAAATATAGAGATCCTAATAACTTCACGTATCACCTTTCCAAGACTTAATCAGATAATTACCCTCTCAAATTCCATGGCACTATTGAGTTTTATCATATGCGAAAGACATTGCATTAGTTGCAAACTTGTAATCACCACAAATGTCCATTTCTACTTCAAAGTAGCTCAACAAATCATCTGAAATCGAATTAAAACAATATCTAAACTGCAAGATGAATGAAATACAATCCATACCTTATCATCAACTGCAACCTTAATCTCCAATCCCCTAGTCTTCCTCTTCATCTTATACAACCTGCGGCCCAAAATCACGAACCCCACAACAGCAGCCGCAACGGAGGCGGTCCAAACAGGACTCATTCTGATCATACAATACTTGAGAAACTCCATCGGCATCTTCCACCATACTACGCCCCTCTTCTCAAGCTCACCGCTATTATTCTTCCCTCTGCCATCAACAATTTCGTCTCCACCTGCAATCCCCTCATTTTCATTCATTTCTTCGCCTAAACCCCGCGACTCGACGTGCATATCTCCACTTTCAATCCCCTCATTCCCACTCATTTCTTCACCTAAAACCTGCGATTCAACGTGCATATCTCCACTTTCAATCCCCTCATTCCCATTCATTTCTTCACATAAAACCTGCGATTCCACGTGCAAATCCACGTTACCTTCCACACCCACCTGAGAACCCTCTGCATCATCGCTAAATTTAGCAGAATCCCCATCAATTCCGCCCGTTTCCATACTATAATTCCCCAAATCCTCCGCCGCTTCGTCCTTTTCCTCAATCAACTCAAATTTTACTCCTTTCTCCTCATTTTCGGGAAACCCCAATCCATTCGTCTCCTCCAATCCACTAAATTTCCGATCTTCCGACCGCTCACTGCCGGAATCGGACCAAAACTCGCCGGACTCCTTGTTAGGCTCCCCCAACCGGGGATCAATCCAGCCCGGGTTATCCGACCCCACCGATTTAGCGTCATCCATACGCTCCTCGTAACGATCGTGAGGTCCCAATGAGAAATAATTCGCCTGAATTAAGCCGCCGGAATCAATTTCATCGAACGAGTTACCGGAATCGAGGGCGCTCACCGGGGCCGTCTCGGAATCCGAGTTGCTCTGCAGAAGCTCCCAGTCTTGAAAGTCATTCGTTGCCTCTACGATATCCATTCTTTTAAGTGGAATCAAAACTTGAAGCAGAGAGAGAGAGAGAGAGAGATTATGGAACACAGAGAAGAGAGAGAGAGGTAGAAGTTTCTTTTAACGTTGGAAAAGAAAGGAATAATTCCAAAATGGATATTATTATTAAGTCATCCCCACTAAAGCTTCATTAGCCTTAATTACATCTGACTAAATTTAATTATAGGTGACTATGTGAGAGTGTAGCCAACAATTTTTTAAATTGTAGTAATTAATAACTTAATAACTACCAAGTACCAAGTTGATTTTTCCACTCTAAATAATTACCTACCACAAATAGGGTTATAAACGGATCTAATTGAGTTGGACACCCCAATGCTCGTGTTCGGCTCGTTAAGAAATATTCAAGTTCGAGTCTCGATTTGAAATTTTTTTCTCTTATTCAAACTCGATTCGAAAAATATTTTTCATATTCAAATTCGACTTGAATTTAGCTCGTGAAATGCTCAAAAATTTACTAATCAAGTATGAGCTCGAATGCTTGAAAAAAAAACTCGTTTAATTTACATATTTGAGCTCGAGCTCGAACAAAATAGCCATTTAATTATTAGTTTGAAATATTTATAATATTAATGAACATGTTTGTGAACGTGTTCGAGAGCAGACCGAACCAAATACCACTATGTTCGAGCCCGATTCGATAATTTTATCGAGTTCGATTTGAGGTTCGAACTCGATTGGTTTAAAAACGAACGAACTTCGAAGAGTTTTTTTCGAGTCGAGTTCCGAATAGCTCGCGATGACTCTGTTCATTTATAACCCTAGCAACAAAGGTAAAATCAATGCATCTCATATATAAATATTATATTATTATGGTAAACGACATTATAAATTATAAATATACAAATAATAAGTGTTTATTTGTCTCGTACATATAAGAGTTAATTAGATTTTTTCGTACAAGTTAAAAGTTGCACGAAAAAATCAATACTAAGTGTCTTTCTTATTGCATGCTTGCTAAATGAATGTTGCGAAAAATATAAAATTTAATTGCACTGCATGTTAAATAGTGACATATATTAGTAAATAAATGAAAGTACTATATGAAATTATAAAATGGGACATCATATTTGTAATATTATATTCATATAGTAAAATGGATAAAGGAGTATTTAATATGCTTTGACATTGGTACAAAATACAATAATGAATGGGCAATTACTTCAAGCCTACTCAAAGATTAATTGGTATGAATATGATGGTGTCTGGTTGAGAATTTTTGAGAATTTGTAGATTTGCAATTGAATTTTGGGAGAATTATATAATAACAAAATCACTATTTGTTTACGGTGAATATGTCAAATTAATTATGTTTGGAATATTTTTTTTTTATAGCAGAAATAATTAATATTTGTTTTGAGAGTATTGGAGACAATGTCCAATGAAAAAATATTATGAAAAGTGAAATATATATAAATAATTATGTATTTACACATATTTCTTACATTTTACACTTAAATAAAATATAAAAATCAATTGAACCTTAAAACCAACAAAAGTATCAATTTAATTACCAATGTGGTTGTAAAAATACTAAATAAAATATAGTATCTAGCTACTGATCTTGGTAGATCAAATTAAATTAAGATATATATAAAAAAATGGCGGTGGACCATGCCACCTGTCAACCCCAATTTTAGTCATGGATATATTTTAATTTGTAATTTAGCATACCAATCATTGCACCTTTATTTTGTGATAAAACTTAAAAAAGAGGCAAATTTACTATGTGCATTGTATTCAATGTTTTGCTTGAGAAATTGATTAATTTTTTTTTGCTCAAAATACCCTCATTTTCAAACAAAATTAAAATATCAAAAATCGAGTATATACGAGTATTGTTTTGGTCCAAACTTTAATAGAAAATAAATCGTGTATATTTTTAAGACACGAGGAAAATTTGTGCAACATTTTAAAACACTAAGAAATTTCATGCATTTTATCATGATATTGAAGAAAATGATACGAAATTTGACACATTTTAATCCAAAATTCAACCGCCCTTCAATATTTGCTCTAATTCAAGTACTCTTGAAAATGGAATAATTCATTAATCTAATTTATGATTACATTTTTCAGGTTTTAGCAATCGGCACATTAGCAACAATTTCACATAATTTATGAAGGATTAATTGCCTTAAATCTATTTCCTCAAAAAAAAAAAAAACACACACACACACACACACACACAACTTAAATCTAACAATGGTTATCATAATTTAAATTACTATACTAATTTTAATATTAATTACAATACCACTTTTTAAATTGTTTTAATTACAACATCTTCAATCTTTTAAGCGGTAAATAAATTATTCATTTAGTCGTGCAAATATTTTATTTAAGTTAAGTCTTGTGTGCATTAGGTGCACATCAGACGGTTGACGTGTGGTCGTTTCGCGTTCATCATAATATTTGTAAATCATGTGCCCAAAACGAGCGTAGCTAGCTCATGAGTACGGGTCAATCTTACAGAGAGCTGATGTGATTCCACCTTCGGGTCACCAATCACTAAACGGGCTTGGTTTGTGTTGTTACTTTACTGAATTATAAATCTGCAAAATAAACTAAAAGGAATATCAAATAACAAAAGTTCCGGTATTTGAACTAGAATCTGATTTAAGTTTAATTCACTTGATCACGGGCACACCAATTTTCCTGCATTACTAAGTCACCCGGTTATGGAGACATGATTCCTCGTTACATCTCATCATTCATCTGTTCAGTGTAGGTTTAAAAGTGATTCCTCGTCGATTAAACCTCTAACTTATCACCAATCCTCCGGTTCCCTAAAGAGATGTAAATGAATAGGCAGCAGTGTCCTAAACGAACCCAAGTTTTTTGCGTTTACTGATTCTTCATGTGCCCACAATAACCCGCCAATTTTCCAATTACTATAGGAATCAACACACAATCACGATTCGCCAATTCAATTAATATTGGTGTGCCCTCTATGATTAAAGAGTGATCAACCACATTAGTCATTTTAAACACACACTCATGCAGAACAAGACCAAAAATTGGCATAAATAATTCATGCAGTAATATGCCCACACGGCCTCACGAGTCTGGAATTTTACCTAACCCATTATCTATTGTTCAAACACCGGAAATGAAAATCTAGCTACTCATGCTAGATGGAATTAAGCTTACAAAAATTAAAGACATGATTATAGAAAATAACTTACTAAATTAATAAGCAAAAAAAAAAGACTCAACTCCAACATTGAGGATCAAAACAGTTCCTACATCCCGAGGGCATAAGGCACTTCAGATTGTTTTTAGCTGTCGTGGCAGCTTCAAAGTAAAATGAAAGTTAAATACATAAATAAAAAATTGTATCTGATTGTGTCTAACTACTGTTTCCAGAAAATGAACTTGTTTAAATAGAGTACAAGCCGAAAATCAAATTCCCCCACAGACGGAGGTCTTCAACTGCCTTCGGGATCGGCGTGCCCTCTCTACCAGACTGGATAAACCTTATCCAGAGGTTTGTTGAGCAAATCCCGCTTTTTCACGGATTACTTCGTATCTTCTCAGCATCTTCCCTTCAAGCAGTCCTATCTCGCACAAACTGTTTTCAAACTCACCTCTAATGCTCACGCCTCTTTCCACTTAATTGAATTCTGAGAATTCCGCATGTGCCATCTCCAAGCCCTGATCGAATCTATACGAGCAATACGGGCACGACATCATCTAGTCAACTCCATTCGTATCCGGTATGCCCATTCTACTTGTTGAATGTTGGATGATGCTGAAGAAGTTCCCGAGTGCCTCTAGACGCTTTTTATGGCGTTGAGGTATGCTTGAATAATTAGGCAAAATGCCTCTTTCGCCAGATTCGACTGGTAAAATGCCTTTGACCGCTTTCCTGGTTCTTTTCGACTAAAAAACAACTAAAAATGACATTTAGGTCGACTAAAATACCCAAAAAAATACGAAATAAATGGACTTGTCAGCGGTCAACACACATTGACCGGTCAATGTATTGATTAAAAATCTGTCAAAATCATTATCAATCATAACACTAAAAAGTATCACTCAAAAGCTCAAAAGTATCACTTGTATCATTAAAAAGTATAGTCCATAAAGAAAATTAAGAAAAAAGTTATCAAAATCAGTATTAAACGTAACACTAAAAAGTATCACTCAAAATTTAAAAAGTATCACTTATATCCTTAAAAGGTTTCACCTATTTTGACGATTTTTTTAATCAATACGTTGATTCAATTAATACATTGACCATCTGATATACATTTTATGTACATGAAAATTTAAGTTTTGTGATCCACATAGTTCCCTTTATATCGGTTCAATAATATCCTACTTTCTTGCCAAATCCACATTAAATTAAATTTACATTTCCCTTAAAATATCACAACTTGATATTTTTTAAAGTGGACTAAATTTATATGATTTCCGAAATAATCCATTTTGTGGTATGCTACAAGTCAAACGAGTTTTACTAAACAAATTAACGCCTCTCTAGCTTGGTAAGTACGTAATAACAATACCAATAATAAAATAAAGTAATTAACTTTATTCTTTAATAGTAGTAATTTTCTCGCGTCAATTACAAGAGCATATTATTAAATTAAATATTTAGCCAATACTTATTTTTTCACCGCATTTATTCATTTTAATAGACATGACATATATATGAAACGACTTCCTTAATTAATTCGTTTGAGAAAAGCATAATATTTGACTAAAACAATACATATATGCAATCTGATAATATTTTACGGTGATGGAAACTGTAATTAATTATGATTTAATTTACCAATTAGGAGGATATATCCCAAATATTCCAAATTAATCTTGAATAGGAGACATTTATTAGATTGTATTTGAAATATTATCCAAAATTCTCAAATATAAATACTAGTACATTTTCCCTCATTTCTCATCCAAATTTCTCCTAACTCAATAATTTATTAATTTATCATCATGAGTCTCCATCTACTTAGCTTGTGCATAACATATTTATTTATTTCTACTTATTTTACTAGCAATGCTCAAGAAACACCCTTCAATCAAAATTATTTTGTGCATTGGGGAAGTGATCATGTTAGTGTTCTCGATCAAGGAAGAGAAGTTCAAATTAAACTCGATCCATCGAGCGGTTCGTAAATAAAAAATTATATTATTGTCATTTATTTATATTTTCTAACACCCTAATTTTACATATTATTTTATTTATTTGAGTAGGAGGTGGAATCAAATCAAAACAAGCATACAATTCCGGTGTTTTCAAACTAAAGATCAAAACCCCACAACATGCTAATGGAATCGTGACAACATTTTATGTTAGAATTTGTTCCACTTTTTATATATTCATTTAAATTAAATATTGCTTTCTTTGTGTGTATAATTTTTGTTTTTATTTTGTGTATATTTTTTTTTCAGCTAACTTCAGCACCTGAAAATAGGCCGGAAGGAGCCCATAGTGAGCTGGATTTTGAGTTATTGGGCCAAAATGGGCCTCCATATAAATTAAACACGAATGTTTTTGCTGAAGATGGTGGTAATAGAGAGCAACAATTCAAGCTTTGGTTTGATCCA
This sequence comes from Perilla frutescens, assembly GCA_026008535.1. Taxonomy (NCBI): domain Eukaryota; kingdom Viridiplantae; phylum Streptophyta; class Magnoliopsida; order Lamiales; family Lamiaceae; genus Perilla; species Perilla frutescens. The sequence goes on along the minus strand of BRKX01000007.1, from coordinate 14,349,776 downwards.
ACATCAGCTTTTCATGAATATAAAATGATATGGAATCAATACCAGATTGTGTAATTACATTTATACTTCTTCCTCTATTTCCTCATATACCCCATTGAGTAACGTTATCCTAAACACTTAATTTATACAGGAAAACATTACCACGCACATAGTTCTAATCATTCTCTCAAACTAATTTACAGGTTCTTCATGGATGGAATCCCGATAAGAGTATTCAAAAACTATATAAAAATCGGGGCGAGGTACCCGAAGCCCCAGATGTATGCGCATGCGACTCTATGGAACTCAACACAATGGCTTGGACAAGTGAATTGGAGTCAAGGACCATTTTATGCTAATTTTCGCGATTTTACAATAGATGGTTGTTCTTCACCAAATTCGAATAGCGCAGAATGTGACTCTCCAAAGTATTATTGGAATTCGCCTGAATTCCATCAGCTCGATCCGAAACAAGAGAAGGAGTATGAAGATGCTAAGAGGCAAAACGTGATATTCGACTATTGCAAGTCCCCCTCGGCCAATAATTTCCCAGAATGCAAAATGGAATAATAAACTATCCGTCACTATTTTGCTTAACGACAAGACAACTAGAGACGGACGCAATCCATTGTTAGCTATATTTAACGATGGAAATTATGGGTTTAGCGATAGAATAATTCATCACTAAACTCTGAATTTTTTTTTATAGTGAAGACTTTGAATATAATATGACATTTCAAAAAATGAAATGTGACAATTTGCGGCTAATAATTTCTGAGTTGGCAAATCAGAATCATGGAAGAGTTTTGTTTGAAAATTAGTTAGATGAGTTGGAAAAAGGTTATGTGTCAAAAATAAATAAATAGATTGTCATTCATTATATAATATGATATTATAAAAATTATTATTTAAAGAAAATATAGATAACATTTGAAAAAAAGTTAATAATAATAATAATCGGCATAAAGAAATGATGAAATTATTTATTCGTTATATAATAATGAGTTTGATCCGCGATAATTGAAGATGTATGAAAAGATGATAAAGAGCCGCATCACATTTATGATATATGGTTAGGAACTCCCTCGTATGTGACTAAAACACATATAGGTGCATGCGTGTATTTATTTGAGTCAACCGATTCAACCCACCACCGAGTCATGAAACACTCCGCCGTCGAGAAACAACGGACTCCCACCTCGGGAAATATGTCGGCTCTATCCAAAAAAAATCTTACTTATTTCATTCATTTTACTTATTGAGCTCAATCCAAACTTTAAATTTTATCAAAAACATGAATATGTACATTTATAAATATTGTGTTTGCTAGTAGCTTTATTATTAAAGACTATATTATAAACAAAAAGAAAAGACAATATGTACCAACAATAAGTGGTCATTAGACCACACATTTCAATCCAGCATTCAAATGCACTTCCAAATTTGCTCTAATTCACGTAGTCTTAAAACTTAATATAATTTTCTAAAAAACAGAATAAGAACTAGAATAGAAAACCCTTAAATCGATCACATAGAATCTGTACTTTTATTATTTCAGGTATTAGTACTTAGTAGCAATAAATTTTTATTACTGTTGTCGCTTTTATTGTTTGCGGGAAGAAATATGTAATTAATGAAACATTAGCAATAATTTCACATTATTGAAATAATTAAGATTAAATTGTTGATCGTTAAAAATTTACCAAATTATATCGATCAACATGGAAAAATTTATGACTTTTTGGGCTATTATTAAAAATATTTAATGTTACTTGTCAAATAATTCGTAAAGTGTAAGAGCATATTATTATATGCGTATAAAGGTTAATCATAATCAGTGACGACCCTGATGCCGTGCGAGAACTACAAAAAAATTATGTTATAGCGATGGAAAATTATATCGCTAAACAGTAAAAATCTATCGGTAAACCATTTCAGTGACAGAGTAACAACGGACTGAGTCCGTCGTTAGTCATTTTAACAACGGAAAAATATTATCGACGTAATTTTTTCGTTGCTAAATTATTGTCAAATTCAGTCGCCAGAAAATAAAAAAAAATAAAAGAAATTAATTTTGCTAAAAAAATTAATGCCCACAGAGTTACTCTAACTTGACAACAGAGGAAAAGGAGGAGTGAATTACCGTGCTCTTCGTGACCCATTTCAAATTTCAAAGGCCAGAATAGACGTTATAGAACGTGAAGTTGGAGTGCAAATGATAGACATATACAACACACAAAGATTTGTTATCCCTGATGGAAGCAATAGAAGACCAAACTCATTTTGCTTACAATGTGTATCCTTATTTTATATTGTAAATGTCCTTAATTACTTATACATTAGAAATAAAGAATAGTTCTCAGCTTAATGGTCTAAATGTTCTTGATAAAAATTTTGTTCCCGTCAGCTATACTCAAGATGTTGTAAAATTTTTCATAAACTGCACCAAAAAAAAAGGTTAGGAGTTCTAGACGCGGTAAGTGATTCCTTACACGTAACTGGTTTCAAATATACTACCATATTAACTTTCAAATGAAAATTTTCATCAAGCCACAACTGTGAATATTTTTTAGTGTATGTGGAATGATCTCTTTGTACTCACATAATGTTTTACCTATTTCATTTGTCATTGTTGATTTTGAGACACCTTTTAGATGATAAGTCATTATTTGATACAATTTTAACAAATTTGATATGTTTATATAGTATAATCTATCACCATTACTCAGTAAATATGTTTAGTAAAAATATGAATAATATTGAATTATTAAGAAACAATGAACATTACTTATTAATTTTTATTAATAACATGCAAAATGAATGTATTTTAATAAATATGATACATAAATTAGTAAGATACAATGAATTTTGATGTAAAATTCAATTTTATTAAATCATGAGAACACTCTTTGAATTAATAAATGATAATTTCTCATACCACATTTTTTGAATGCATTTTGAAAAAAATCAATCAATAAAAAAGTAAGAGAAAAATAAAGTTAACCATGAAAACAAAAATAAAAATTTAAATTGGCATGTTTTCTGGATGTCATTTTGAATTTTTGATTGAATACAACTTTGTGACATTTAACACTTCAGGTTTGACACGGCAGAAAAACATTTTTCACTTATTTCATAGTTTGTCTAATTATCTTGTGATCTCGGTAAATATACACCTCTTCAGTGGAGTTTCTTGGCAGATGATGCAAATTGCATAGAGATTAACTGCTATTCTTGTTTATGTTTAATTATGGAGTTCTTATCCTTTTCTGCATAACATCCATAAAAACTATAGTATGTTCCGAAATATCTTTAACATTTGTTGAATCAAAGAATAATAAAAATTTAATGTCTATAGAGTTGTCTTGATTTGACAACAGAGGAACACATGGGAAGTGAATTATCGTGCTCTTCGTGACGTGTTTCGAATTTAAAAAGCCAGAATGGACGTTATAGAATATGAAGTTGGAGTCCAAATGATAGAGATATACAACAAACATGTGAGATATTTGTTAGCCTCTGATGAAAGCAATAAAAGATATCGTTGTCAATTGCTATCTCCATGTTAATTCTAAACTCCTTTTACTTACGTACGATGTGCATCTCTTAGTTTAAATTGTAAATGTCCATAATTACTTAAACATTAGAAATCAAGAACAATTCTCAACTTAATGGTCTAAATGTTTCTAATGCAAGTCTTGAAGATCCTTTTATCTAGGACTTTGTTTGAAGATCTTGATTCTTGAAAGAGAATGGGAGAGAAAGAGAGAGTGACCTTGCATAACTAACAAAATGGAACAAAATGGTAATTACCGCTTTGTTAGTTATCTCTCAATCAAGATAACTAATAAAAACAGAACAAATCTCTCTCCTCTCTTTCTCTTGAAAATTTGAAATCGATCATCTACTTATAGTTAAACAAACTTGAATTGTATTAGAAAATACTATTAATTGGGCAAGTAAAAGAGGAAGCTGGCGGATCGGATAACTAAAGCTAAGAGGAAGTGGAAGATTTTTTTGCAGATTCTGGAAAAACATAGAAAAATAGCTTCTTTTTCTAGTTTTATCAATAGGGAAATATATGAAATATTACATGACAACTTGCTCCTAATCATATATAGACAACCAAAATTAAAGAAAAGAACAACTTGCTCCTAATCATATATAGGCAACCAAAATTAAAGAAAAGAACAATGTTTGAGATCTCTGTGACTAGTAAGTATTTTTTATGCTGATGATCGATACATCTTTTACTCATCTCCTTCATCATTATCATTTTGCGCTGCAGGAAGAGCTTCGATCAGTAGAATGTCAATTCTTCTCAAATTTCTTTCCAGCCTCTTTGGTAGCCCCAGATCAAGTTCTCAAATGTTCTTGTATGTTAAGGAGAAAGCATGAATATTCATCATTTAATCATTCGACTCTCCCAGCAGTGCCATGTGAGCCACCAAAACTACGAATGCCCCAAACAACTCAATTTCATCATGGTTACCCGCAGTTCTTTCAATAACCTGGGCAACCATTTCTTGTGCCATCATCACATACAAAACACCTTGAGTTGCTCATTGGAGTAAATCGAGGTCAGCTCACACTTAAACAATGGACACATTCACCATCGACTAGGTGGCAACAGGGTAGGCATTCATGAAATTTTGGAGACCATCCACCGATAGATGACCACATTTGAAGCTAATCCAAAAAACCTTGACTGCATGTATGTTCCATCTTGAGACTTAGAGAGAGATGGATGAGAAAGACGAGAGAGAAGATTGGATTGATAATTTGAAAAGAGAGATAATTGAAAATTTTATAAACAAAATTGAGAGAGATCGCCCACCTTTTCCCATCTTTTAGCCGTTGAACTTCTTGATTCTTGAAAGAGATTGAAGTTCTTGATTCTTGAATTGAAAGAAAAGAGGACAGAGAGAGAAAGTGTGTGTGTGTGTAACTAACAAAATAGTATAATTGAATTAAAGAAAAAACGTTATAATTGAGATATGAACTATTTTAATTTGGTAATGCAATTTATTTAAGAGAAACTGGACACAAATAGGAGAGAGAGAGAGAGAGAGTGTGATCTTGCATAACTAACAAAAAAGAATAAAACGTTAATTACCGTTTTGTTAGTTATGCAAGATCACACCATCTCTCTCATCTTCTCTTTCAAGGATCAAGATCTTCAACAGCTAAAAGATGAAAAAAGGCCGCAATCTCTCTCAATTTTCTCTATGAATCATTTCAATTGTCTCCCCTTTCAACCCATATCCAAGAAAGAAGCCCCATAATCCAAGATTATTAAGATTCCAAAAAAATTATCAATCCAACATTCCCTCTCATCTTCTCACTTTCGTCTTTCTCAATCCAATCCCATAATTCATCTCTCTCTCTCTCTCTCTCTAAGTCTCAACATGGACGAGTATATGCGGTCAAGATTTTATGGAGTTCCTTCAAATGTAGTCACCAACAACAACATTCCTTCATCTATCGGCCGACGATCTGCAAAATTTCACAGATGTCTACCTTAATACGACCCAACTGGTGGTGTTATTCTTAATGATAATGCTAAAGTATTACTTGACCCAGAGAGACATAAGGCTTTCTCCATCGGTGACACCCGACTGGGTGTCACAATATAGGACAAGGTCATTTATTAAAAAAAAAATACCAAAATGTCATCAAAAAGGCTGTTGGGTTGGCTGGCCGACTTCAATGGCAGTGTCATGACACTGCACACGTGGCACCCTCTGATTGGGTGCCACTTTATTTTTATATATATATTAATAATTTAAAATTTTAATAATTTATAAAATTAAAAAAAAATAATATTGATGGTTTTTTTCTCTATAAAATGGAGCCAATTTTTTTCTCTTTTTACAAACAACTATCCTCTATCTTTTTTCACATAGCTTATTTGAATCTGAAAATTCTCAATCTCACATTTCTTCTTCATCTTAAATTATGGATCCAAATCACCCAAATTATTATCATGATTCCCAAAATTTTTCAAATTTTGGAACTTACTTTCCTCCACAAAATTTTTCAAATTCGGTAGATCAACAAAGTTCTCAGTATTATCAAAATTCTCAATTTCCACCAAACCTCACTCAAATTCCATCATCTGAAGAACTTCCCACCACACAAAATATCTCTCGCAATTTCTTTGGGAATGTTCAACCCTCAAACCAAAATCAGAAAGGAGCAAAAAATGTAAGTTGGTCCGTAAAAGAAGATGTAACCCTTATGTCATCTTACATCAACGTTAGCATAGACGGCGTGCGCGGAAATAATCAAAAGAAGCCCGATTTGTGGTCATGTGTGCATAAATTGTATCATGAAAGTCAAGCTGAAAATCCCAACAAGCTCAACCCAAGAAATATCGAATCAATGAAAGGTCCTTGGAAACGACTTAGTGAAAATGCTGGCAAGTGGGTTGCTGCTTTGGAAGAAGCATATCGGAGAAAAAGAAGTGGAATGAGCCAGAAGGATATTGAGATGGAAGCTCATGCAATTTATGAAACAAGTGGCAACAAGTTTCAAGACTTGGTTGTTTATAATGATGTTATGAGTAAACATCCAAGGTGGGCTGCATCGGTTCACGATGCAACACGACTTCGTCCTGAAGATGACTATGAAGAAAGTGGTGGTAGCAACAAAAGATCGAGGACTTCTGTAGATGAGGAGTATGAAATTCCTTCAAATCCAGAAACTTCAACTACTGGAGGTTCGACTGTTTCTCGTCAACAGGTCGAGATAAGTCGAAAAAGAAAGAAAAAGGTAAGGCAAAAGAATCTGAATCTGAAGTTGCTGCAGAACTTCGTGCATTGAGGCTCAGCAGAGCCGAAGAAAATGAGTTAACTGCTAAGAAACTCGAATTCGAGAGCCAAAAGTTACAAATGATGTCCTTGAAGATGGATAAAAAATTGTTGAAAACATTACTGGGGAGAGATAACTTATCTCCAGAAGAAGAAGTTTTGAAACGTCAACTAATTTCTCATTTATTTGGGCAAAATTAGATTAATGTAATTGTAATTGTGAGATGTCCTTTCCTCACTTTACATTAATGTGTGTTGTAATTGTGGGGTTCATCTTACCCACATTTAATTAATGTATGTTGTAATTGTGAGTCGTCCTTTTCCTCACATCTAATTAATGTATTTTATATTTCTCTAGTACTCTTATTTATTTTCCTACAAATACACATGCATATGTCTCAATCACCTGCAATAATCACATGCATGCACCTGTCCTTGAACAATTTGAAATCACATGCAGGTGTTGTCAATTTATCTGCAAATAATCTCCTGCAAAAAATTGAAATCACATGCACTTGCCATATAATGCAGACAAGTTGGTCAATAATAATGATTCCTATGTCTTGTCAATTTACCTATAAAAAAATCACATGCAGGAAATAAATTATTTGCATTGGATTCTCAATTTATCTGCAAAAATCACATGCACCTGTCTATCAACATATTGAAATCACATGCATGTGTTGTCAATTTATCTGCAAATAATCACATGCGGGTGTGACATTATGAACATTGGATTCTGACTCAACATAATTTTAAATTATTTAGCATTGTCTATAAATATATCATGAAATACATATCAAAATTAAACTCATACAAAAATCCTCTATATTACATACATTCTCTTCAATTTACATTTCTCATCAGAAAAATGCAGGCTAATGATGATGTTTCAATCGAATCAAACTCAAGTTCTGATGATTCGAATCCCAACGAACTTGATGAATGGGTAGACCGAGTTCATCAACAACGTCGTGAAGAGGATAACATCATAGAGAATATGCTCATAACCAATCATCATATGATTGTAGGAGCTCAAACTTCTACAATTAGAAGAAGGTATTATGATAGGGAACGTGAGATTGGTGAAGAGCGTTTGATGAAGGACTATTTTGTCTCTAATCCGACGTATTCTCCGGTGCTCTTTCGGCGTCGATTTCGCATGCAGAAATCACTTTTTCTTCGCATAGTGGATGCGGTTACTACCAATGATGAATATTTTCAACAAAGGCCTGATTGCACAGGTAGAAAAAGTCTTTCATCATTGCAAAAATGTACCGGAGCCATGAGGGTGTTGGCTTATGGGACATCACCTGATGTTGTTGATGAATACTTACGAATGAGTGCAACAGTTACAAGAGATGCTGTCATCCATTTCGTAGACAGTGTCATTTCCTGCTTCGGTGATACATACCTTAGAAGGCATAATCAAGAAGATTTGGCAAGATTACTCTATGTTGGGGAACAACGTGGTTTCCCTGGCATGATTAGTAGTATTGATTGTATGCACTTGGAATGGAAAAATTGTCCGACTGCTTGGGCTGGGCAATTTACTGGGAGAAGTGGAAAACCAACAATCATTTTGGAAGCCGTTGCATCATATAATTTATGGATATGGCATGCATTCTTTGGAACACCAGGTGCGTGTAATGATATTAATGTTCTTCATCGATCACCAGTCTTTAGTGATATTTTAGAAGGCCGGTCACCACAGGTTAGTTATATCATCAATGGTCGTCAAAATGATAGGGCATATTATCTTACTGATGACATATATCCTTCGTGGGCTGCATTTGTGAAGTCTATTACATCTCCTGTAACTCGAAAGCATAAGTTATTCGCTCAACACCAGGAGGCTGTGAGAAAAGATGTAGAGCGGGCCTTTGGAGTTCTACAAGCTCGTTTTGCATTTATTCGACGCCCATGTCTTGTTTGGGATAAGGTTTTGATGGGAAAAATTATGATGGCTTGTATCATCTTACACAATATGATTGTAGAGGATGAACGAGACACATACCAAAACTATTATGATCCCACCGATTTTTTGACAGATGCATCTTCAAATTCAAATGCCGAACCTTTTCACTACTCTACTGAACGCATCACAAGTTTGTCGGATTATATGATTAATAGGGATCGACTTCGCAATAGAGAGGCTCACAGTGCTCTTAAAAAGGACTTGATCGAACACATTTGGCAAAAATTTGGCACTAGTTGAATATGTTATTTACATCTTATGTACTCGTAATTTAGAATTTCTAGTTTTCTAATTGCAGTTTAATTAATTATGTTTTTTGTTGTTTTAACTCTTGTAATTTTCATTTTGTTGTCAAATAAATTATGAATTTATAATTGTATGAGTTTTTTTTTAATTATGAATTTTAAAAATGTATCTAATAAATTAATTTTGATTTTTTAAATAAATAAAAAATTATTATTAATAATATTTTATTTAAAAAATAAAATTATAAATATTTTATATAGATTGGAAGAAAGAGAAATTAATATTTTATTTGAGTGTCAGGTTGGATGAGTGTCACTGATGGAGTGCAAATTAAAAAATGTTGGGGGTTGTGGATGTGGAGGAGATAGAAATTAATATTTTATTTGAGTGTCAGGTTGGATGAGTGTCACTGATGTGGATAGCCTAATACAAAGATTTGGATGCACATAGGTGGGGTGATGAAGAAAGAATATCCTTCACCCTTACCCATTTTTTAAGACACGAGATCAATGACTACCGGATGTATCCGGTAGTCATTGTTTATATATATCAGCAAATGTTAATGAATTGTGAATTTTATTTTATTGAATTGTATATCATATGACTAATATTAATCATCTATAATATTTCTTTTTTATGCAATTTCGCATATGCGCCATAAAATTTCTAGATTTTTCTTTTTAATTTTCAATTCTAAAATATTCTAGTTGTGCATAATAATTTCAATTAAAAGAAAAGTTGGATCGTGTTGCATGAAAATATAATATACAAAAACCAATATAAAAATTATACTAAAAATTAATTAAAAAATGTAAATGAATAACTAATTTAAATGAATAGCTAAATAGTAGAAAATGCACACTCAATATTAACTTGTTAATCTATTTTTTATTAGTTTGAATAAATTTATTTTAAGTGTCAATATGGAGAACTGGCCACATAAAATTAAAAAAAAAAATAGCCACCAATTTTTATAACTATTTATTTTATCCACTTTACTAAAAAACCATTCAATTAATAATTTTTATATAATTTTCAATTTTTATTAATTTAGAATAAAATATATTTCATCTCTCATTCTACTATTTCCCCAAGATTCATAAAAAGAGAGACCGTGTTCCAAATGTGCATGATATTCACGTTAGGAAATTTTTAAATCAGCATTATCGCTTGCTAGGAGGTATTTCTCTGCATCTGGTCTGTCCACATATGAGGCAGTTGTTAGTTCTGTGAACGGAAAGGGTGGTGCTCAAAAAGTTATGGTAATTCATGAGAAGAAACTGTTGCGACTTGATGGAATTTCTAATAGTGTTGGTATAAGTGTTGGTGATCACGTTAGATGTGAGATGTTAACAGATGGTAGGCTGATGTTGGTTAGTGTTAGTCTTCATTCTTATGGACATAATTTGGAATTTTTGCCTGTAAAAAATGTGAAACACATCATTTTCATGTTTAAACTGACTGGAAAGAGGTTCTCGGTTGATACTCTCAATCTCTTCTTGGCACGCGCTGAAGCATCGAACATTAACTTCTCAATTGCTATCTGCAATTCCCTCGCATATGATGACAATTGTCTAGATTCGTTGCAATTAAACCTTCATAATTGGGGTTATAACCCATACGTTTTTAACACTTCTCTTGAAAATGAGGATCTGACTGCCTTAAGTTTTCTAAAATTTGGAACAACACTTCTGCTTGGTCCACCATTATTGGGGAAAAGTGCATTTCACAAATCCATTTTGGCGGATGACAAGATGGAGGGTCTGCAGAATACCTCCAATTATTATATGTCAAGCTCTATTGTGGGAGGTTACATTGTAGATTCACCTGGTTCCACATTTCCTAAGTTCCCGGATGTCAAACTTAAGAGTGTTGAAAGTTTATTTCCAAAGCTGAGGGGTGGCAAGTTGCTTGATGAGCTCGATGCTGAGAGGAAGAAGCTTTATAAGATGCTGTGTGAATGTGTGAAGAAATAAGAAACTTGATTGTTTGATTCACACGTTGTTAATAATAGATGTCTCTTACTATTTCATAATTGTATATAGTGACTAATATACTACGTATTTCTTGATTGTATGTTGTCTTTTGGTCTCTTGTAGTCATCTTGTGCAGACAAATTCTTCTCCATTTCCTCATCCAACCTGCCATGGACTGTTGAGATTCACTGATATTGAAATATCTCGTACTGCTGCTAATGAACATTTATATGATATCTTTAATAAATTGACACTGCAAACTCTGCAGCTGCCCTTATATTGATATGTAAGAATTTGTAGCATACATTGGTAAAAAAAAACTCCATCACCACCATCGTCACTGTAATTTGACCCCCCCCCCCGATGATTTGTGTTGGGACTCTGTCCGCCCTGGCGTCACTCATTTTAGGCCCTTGCAAAAATTTATGCAAAAAAGAGAATTCACCCCATGGGAATGCCGATTCTAATGGAATTGAGGTTGATGGCATCTTCAAGAACAATCAGCCCTCTCCTCAGTGTCATCAGAAACCTCTTTTTCAGCCTAATCGGTTGCTCTAAATCCAATGTGTTGGCTCCGATTTCTTTCTCCTGCAACGGCAACAGAGGCTGACCTTGAAACTCCTTCATGGTGTTGTTGTAATTGGAGATGAAGGTCGTTTGTCGGTGGAAGATCCGTAATATGTAGTACATGAAGAGAGAGGAGATGAGAGGAGGGGGTTGCATCATGTGGCAGTGGCCCATGGTGGTGGAATTCTCTGCAAATATGGGGAGTGGCTATGGCGGTGGAATTGTCCGCAAGTGTGGGAGAGAGATGGGAGGAGAGACAAAGGGGAGGGCAGAGGGAGAGAGGAGAGTTTATTTTATTTTTAATTCTCATTTTTTAGGTTTGATTTTTTTTAACTAAAGGTAATTTTGTCCAAAGTTATTAAAATAAATAGTTTTTAAAATTAGTGGCTAAAATAGATTTTATAAAATTTTAGGTGGCTAAAAAAAGTTGGCTATTAATTTAATTTATACATACATGAGTAACTTATAACTATATTTAATTTTGTGCGCTTACTTTAAAATATATTCAATCTAATAAGTATAACTAAAATATACATGTTTAGATAAAACATTGTGCAAAAGGAATATACAAACTAAACATATATATTAGAAGAATTGTCACTTAAGAACCTGAAAGATGGATAATCTATCAATCCAAAACCTGAAAGAGAAACTACTAATTCAGAACCTGAAAGATAAGAAATGTCAATCTATGACCTAAAAGAATCATGTACTTTGATTTATTTTTATTTTTTAATCATTTCAAACAATTTTCTTACTATATTCAATATTTAATTAATAAATAAACTTTTCGTTGAAAATTAATATAAAAATAATTAAAATAAAAATAAATCAAAATTCATGATTTTTAGAGGGCCTGTATTGATAATTATCGTTTTTTTCAGCTCTTCAATTCATAATTATCATATTTCAGGTCTTCAATGGATAAATTATCCATATTTCCGTCCAGAATTGACAATTTTCTTTTAAATTATTAATCCATTCGTTTCTTTATGATTGTTGTTTTAATTTTTTTTATCTATAATTAAGATTTAATTTTATGGACTAATATATCAATCCCTCATATATTACATAAAATCCTATTCACTTATATTTTTCTATTTTATGGATGAAATAAACTATTATAGATAAACAACATTAAGAGATCTTGTAGAGTTTGTGATATATGGTTAAAATTAGGAGAAAGGGTATGAAAATATATAAAATAACAAACATAACATTTTGACACAATATAAAACAGCTAATACAACAATCATAAAAGAATAGAGGAAGTGTTCAATAAACATCGAAGCTGACGAATCTAATCTTTCTCATCGGTTGATTTGGGTCTATTTGATTTTGGTAAGGTTTGGATGCGCTCTTACATACGCCGAGCCACTAACATTACAAAACATCACTTCTTCATTGTTATTGTTATTTTTTTTACTCGTACACCCGACCCGTGCACTTCTTCATTGTTGTTATTAGTAGGTTTGTTAGAAAACCCTATGATTTAGTGGCACACTTTTGTGAAAACCGTCTAACGGATCTCTTACGTTAGACAGATCTCTATTTGACCCCTGAAGTCCCCTCTCTTTTTTTTTCTTTCTTTTTCTTTTTTAGTGGTTCCCTTCCCCCTTGATGAGATCAGGATTAGCGTTGAGGAATTGAACCCAGAGTTGCAGCTGAGTACAAGTTGGTGAATTTGACTAGTATTGAAGATTGATGTTGGAGAGCAAAAGGGCCGTGCACTATAATTAATTAAATCAGTTTGATTTAATTATTTATCCATTAGTATAGTTTGTTTTATTTAATTTAATTAGAAGTCCAATTATCACAACTTGTTTAGATGTTATTGGGCCAAAGGATTTATTTATTTTATTTCAGCCTAATTCAAAATTAACAAGTTCAACTACTTGGGATTTTCGTACCCTAGGCAAGTATTTAAATTATGTTTCGACATTGTTATTATTCAGATTTGTTTGAATAAAAAACAGCGTATCGCTATTCACTTGTCTCAAATCATCGATAGTTTCTTGGTAAAGTTTGTTGTTGGCACATCAAACTTGAAATATTTTGACTCATTCGTGATATCCAGTAGTATCCGGGTTAGTCAAGCCATGAAGATTGCTCCATATGCGCGTTCCGAGTTTGTGTTGATTCGGGGTTCATTTTGGGTATGATTCACAATTCTATTTTCATTTTCATCACCACCACGCCATTCCACACCTTCATAGCATCCATACACGTTCCATATCCATCCTAGCATCTTAATTTACATCTATATAGTCACCCAAGTCCATATATTATTCATACAAACCAATCAAGCCCTAAATAAATCTTAATAGTCCGAAAATTGACCACCAAGTCAAATCACAAACTACTCGTGCGAATTGGCTGATTTCTGGATATGTTTTTCATGACTTCAGATTGTACTTTGTGTTAAAATTTGAGCTTAATCGGAGTTGATTTGCTTAGGTTTATGTCTGCGTCAATTTGGGGTAATTTGCGCTAGTTTTAGGGTTGTGTTTTGGTATAATTCTTGTTCGAATTTTATTTGGGTTTAAGGTCAGATTATTCAGCATATTAATACCTATATATTCAGTTGGTTTTTGGATTGAATCATCATTTATAGTTGGCGTGTGTTCATTCTTGCTTCCGCGTATTGATTGGTCGCATCACCCCTCTCCATCCCCATTTTCCTTTTTTATTTTTTTATTTTACTTTTTTTTATTTTTTTAATAAATATTTATTTAATTTCTCCACATTATGATTTATGTAGAAAATAATTCATTTATTTTTTTTTTTGAATAATTTAAAAGTCCACATTATGATTTATGTAGAAAATAATTCATTTATTTTTCTTAGCATGTGAAAACACTTCATAGTTGATGATACTTCAATTCATATTAAGTGATATTTTGATATATAATTAGTGATATGTTACTTCATACATAGTGATGCACGATGTCTGGAGAATCAAGAAACATTCCAAAAAAAAAGAGATAAATGAATCAACTAAATTAAAACCCCATAATATGATTTGTGTAGAAAATAATTCATTTATTTTCTTCCTAGCGTGTGAAAATAATCCATAGTTAATGATACTTCAATTCATATTAAGTGATATTTCGACATATAATTAGTGATACTTTACTTCATAGATAGTGATACTTTACTTTATACCTAGTGATACGCGCATGGCCGTGCCTGGGCATACCACTTCTGAGAAACCTCACAACCGGTGTTGGGTTGATATTTTGTGAAGCGCCCCAGCCGGCGCTGCATCCCATCGATCGTTGGGCGGAGAATTCTATGTCCCGAATTACGTGAACTATAAAAGGAAAATTTGGGGATCTTTTTCATAACGCTACATCACTGATCAGTTGACATGTACCAAAACACGAAACTCTCTCTACTTTTTCTCTAAACCCTCATTTCTATTTTGGGAACTGATCCATAACACTCATCAAAACATTTTCAAGATTCGATTATAAGAATTTATTTCTATTTATCTTTGTTATTTGAGATGGGTACGTATTATCTATTGTTCTTGTTGGATGCTTTGTATGATGATGGGCTAATTTCCCCCATTAGGGTTAAATGGTCGAATTAGTTTTGATCCTTGCTTGTGATAGTTGATTGAATTGAATTTCATTATATTGAGTATTTGGCTAATATTTGATATTGTTAGGTAGTAGATGAGATCGATAGAAGATTCTACTACTCGACTATGGTTCTATCAAAATTAGATCGACAGGAAATGCATGTCTAATTGTTAATCTTACTTGTACAATTTAGCCTTAAAGGTCTAATATGATATTATAATACTTCTTTTTATTAAAGTTGTTAAATATAATTTTAGTAGAACTAGTTTAAACAAGTTAAATCACGTGCATGTAATAAATGTGTTCATATATATATATATGTGTATATATATATGTGTGTGTGTGTGTGTGTTTAATAAAATAAACCTCCTCCGTCTCATTTTGATAGTCTTGGTTGCGTTTTTGTGTTGTCCCGACATATAGACATATTTCTATATATATTTAACTAATTTACTAATGTACACATCTATTTAATATGTTTACAACTTTACATTAATCATTAATTTATTATCAAATAAATAAATAGAGCATATTAGGAAGTCTCTTAATTAATTGTCTTTCCCAATCTTTTTCTTAATTCCCGTAAAAAATCTCAACCAGCCTATCAAAATAAGATGGATGAAGTAATAAGCATATTTTATATTTTATGTAATTTTTATATTAATATTTATTATTTTACACAAATAATACATTTGAAATATATTATTTCTTAAAATATAAATCATAGATTTGTTTATTATTTGAAATAGTTATTATGATTGTCTAAAAACTTTTTCTCATACCATGTTTCTGGATGGATTTTGAAAAAAATCAACCAATAAAAAGAATAAGAGAAAACTAAAGTTAATAATAAAAATAAAATATTTAAAAATAAATAAATATTAATTATAATAAATCATTACATTTTTCATAAATATAATATAATATATTATATTATAATATTATTTAATAGTGACATACTTGACAAACCTAATTTTTTAAAAATAAAAATATTTTATTAAAGTCTTACTAAATAGGGGCACCATTTTTATTTTCCGAACATGGCACTTGAAATGTCATGTCCACGATCATATATCTACTGAAAAAAAATAAAAATAAAAATAGTTTGAGATTTCGGTATTTCACACGCACACATATACATATATGTTTATTTGTTTTAAAATAATAATAACAAATGTTATATAGATTTCATGATTAGGTGCACGGATTTATCAAAAACGTTTTTTACTTGGTATGTAACAACAATACCAATAATATATAAATAATTTCACTATTAATTTATCAGTAATTTACTCATGTAGATTCCAAAAATATAATTAAAATGGGAAACTATAATTTTTTTAAAAATTTTCTGCTCATATTAATTATCATTTCACTGCATGATCTTTATATATACATAACATAGATGGAATAAACCATGCAATCTGATAATATTTTATGTTGAGAGAAATATTTATTATATATGATTTCATTTACAATATTTGGAAAATGTATCCCAAAATATTAACTACATCTTCACTAGGAGACATTATTTATATTATAGTGGAAATTTTCTCAAATATAAATACCACCACACATTTCACCATTTTTTTTCAAGTTACTCCCTAATTCAATTATTTATCGATCATGGGACTCCATCTTAGCTTATACATCGTATTTGTATTTATCTCTATTGTTTTTTTTACTACCAATGCTCTTGAAACACCATTCGAACAAAATTATGTTACATATTGGGGAGGTGACCATGTTAATGTTCTTGATCAAGAAAAAGATGTCCAAATTAAAATCGATGAATATAGTGGTTCGTATACACAAGTTTATCATTAATTGTTTACTTATGTTATACCATCATATATAGGAGGGCAAAACGGGCCAAAATGATTTCGGGCCTACATCTTGGAAGTCCAGCCCGACACAAAAGTGGTTCGGACCGGGTCGGGCCAACCGTGGCCATACTGTACTTTTTAGTTTTTTAGGCTAGGAGGCCGGGTCCATTCGGGCCCGTGTAAATCATTTCTCTCAACAAAATCTTAACCCAATTTCGGGTTGTCGGACCTAAATTGCTCCCCTTATCGTATATATATCTTACATTGTTTTTTGTTTTTTTTTTGTTTTTTTCTCAGGAGGCGGAATCAAATCAAAACAAGCATACGACTCCGGTCTTTTCAAACTAAATATCAAAATCCCAAAACATTCTAATGGAATCGTGACAACATTTTATGTTAGAATTTTGTTACACCATTTTTACATTTCCAATTAATTTTATTTATCTGTGCGTAATTTTTTTCCTTTTTTTTTCTCCAGTTAACTTCTGGGCCTGATAATGGGCCGGGTGGGGCCCATAGTGAGCTGGATTTTGAGATATTGGGCCATAATGGGCTGCCTTATAAATTAAGCACAAATGTTTTTGCAGAAGACAATGGTAACAGAGAGCAACAATTCAAACTTTGGTTTGATCCCACGTCAGATTTTCATGAATATAAAATTCTATGGAATCATTACCAAATTGTGTAATTACATTTATACCCTTCCTTCACTTTTTCATATATATCTACACAATAATGATAATCTCTACGTCTAGGGTAGACACTTTTGAGCACCTTATGCTATAACTAGGGATGGCAGAACGGGCCGTCCGGTCTAAGCCCAGGTTCGTCGAGCCAAGGGTCGAGATGTTGGAAGTTCGGCTTGGCCGGAAAGGCGGACTGGGCCGTCTGTGGGCCATAGTGTTTTTTTTTTAACTTTTTGGCTATACGGTTCGAGCCAGATCTAAATTGCCACCTCTAGTTATAAGCTTTAGAATAAAGTCAATAAACAGACAAGGTTTATTGAATAATGCTTTAGTTTTGCTTATAACTAAATCACTTTAATGTTTTTCACATTTTGTAGGTTCTTTGTAAATGGAATTCCGATAAGAGTATTCAAAAATCATGAAAAGATCGGGGCGAAGTATCCGAAATCCCCAATGTACGTGCATGCAAGTCTATGGAACGGAACGCAGTGGCTTGGACCAACTGATTGGAGCCAAGGACCATTTTACGCTAATTTTCGCGGATTTACAATAGATGGTTGCTCTTCTCAAAATTGGAATAAAACAAATTGCAATTCACCAAAATATATTTGGAACTCACCTAAATTTCATAAGCTTGATCGTGGACATCAGATGTTACACGACAATTTTAGGAAGGGCAGCATGACATATGACTATTGCAAGAACAACTCCAATAATTTCCCAGAATGCAGAATGGATTCGTAAACAAGATTTTGCAACTGGTCACTAGTTTGTGCGTGCGTGTGTGTGTGTGTGTGTGAGAGAGAGAGAGAGAGAGAGAGAGAGAGAGAGAGAGAGAGATTATGGGGTTGTATACAAATAATCATATTTGAGAGAGAGAGAGAGATTATGTGGTGGGACTGGAGTATACAAATAATCATATTTGAGTGATAATATATTAAGCTCTTGAGTTTTGAATTTACATTTGGGTTTTAAGTTGAACCCCACAAAGCTTTTAATTGTAAGTGCCAATTTTTAAGCTACAATCGAATTAAAGGGAACTCTTGAAATAAATGAGTTGAATCGAGTCGATCGTGTAGTTCAAACTTCATTAAAAATTGAGTTTTAAATTTGTTTGTGCATAATAATAATAATAATAATAATAATAATAATAATAATGTTGGAAAATATGATTTAATAAATTGAGTTTTGACTCATTTTATCCGATTTTTTGTGACCGGGATATTTAATCTTGGAGAAATTAAATACCATACGATTGTTCTATGTTGTGAGTAGATAATCATAATATTTTTATTTGCTCAAATCCGATTTTCGGTGAGTGGGAAATAAATGGTTGAAGTTGGTCATACGATTGGGCATTTACGGTGTGTGGGATAATGTGTTTAAGACACATTAAATAATCTCACATTGATTTCTTAATCAAGTTAATAAATGTATTTAAGTGTATTAACACTTAAAATGAAGTAATTAAGTGCATAAGGACGTGGGTCATGAGCCATACACGCACACACGCGCGCACCTGCCTGTGCCCGCTTCCGGGGCTTTAACCGTACCAGTTTTATGGGCCTTGGACACATGTCAGGCTCTACCTAACTATTTTGAAAACTTATGTACATGAAACCGTACCAGTTTTATGGGCCTTGGACACATGTCAGGCTCTACCTAACTATTTTTTGAAAACTTATGTACGTGAGTGTTTACGTAATAGTAATAGTAATAATAATAATAATAGGTCGTAATCGAAGTATATATAAGATATGATAAACACATGAAAAAGACAATATGGTTGTAGGGAAACCTACCAACACTAAGTGGCCATTAGACTTCACAAAGGGATACCCAAGAAAACGACAACGACATTCCACATTAAATATTACAATGTCCTTTTTTTTTTGGTAAATGATTGAAAGAATCTACCAATTTCCTCAATTTATTACATTATTTATTTGACGTATGTTTAACGTTGCACCATAAAAGCATGCTCAAAATTAAATAGTAATTCTATAGAAAGATTTTGTTAATATTGTTTCAATAAAATATCAAACAAAACTTTTTATTCGTCTCTCCGTCAATTAGATCACTCTATGCTATCGTGAAATTTACAATTTATTGTAATTGTCATTGTGCACCTTCACAATCTCACCCAATTAATTGCAATTATCTTTTTTTTTTCTTTTCTTGCAAGAATAAGTTGTAATTATTTTTTTGGACCTTCACAAACTCATCGGGTCAGTATGTGTTGGTCCGAAACGAGTCATGCATAATTCTTTAATTATTACTTATTAGGTAGTATTTGTTTGAGTTGGTTGAAGGGGCACATACAACACATCTTAAATTCGAAACTGCATTTTTATATTTTTTTTGTGAATTAATAATTAGAAGAATTGTCGATTCAGGATCAGAAAAATGAGTAATTTATTCATTGAGTACCTGAAAGATAAAAATTCTCAATTCATGACTCGAAAGATGAAAACTCTCAATTTAGAACCTAAATCGATAGATTCGTAATTTTTATATTGATTTTCAATGAAAATTCCTTCATAAATGATCCATTAAATATAATAAAGAAATTGTTAAAATTAATTAAAAAATTAAAAAAAATTAAAATTCATGATTTTTGAGATCCTAGATTGAGAGTTTATATTTTTCGGATCCTAAATTGAAAATTTTCATATTTCAGATCTTGAATTTATAGATTATTCATTTTTCAGTCCTGAATTAGTAGTTATTCTAATAATTATTATTAGGTAGGCTATAACATAAAACATGGGAATTATATATATATAGTATTTGCAGTAGTAGTAGAAATAGAAAATCAAGAAAATAAAAAGATTTTCTCACCAAGATCCGCAGATGGTAGAATAACAGTCGTAGTGGTATATAGCTACACTTAATACTACAATTAAATTGAGCTCAATTTGATTTTCGCCTCATCACAAATATCAGTAATAATCAGCCGCCAACACACACACAAACACGCACTAACCATTCTGCAATCAACAATGGCGTTTGCTTCTTCCCTTTCTCCATCTTACTCCTTACCAAATCTTTCTTCTCAACCCAAGAAATTTGTCTCAACACTAAACAAGATCTACCCATTCTCTCTCCTCCACCGCCCTCCCATTTTCAGGTAACATTTTCTTGTTAAGCTTGAATGACTCGAGTCAGTTCTCCACGAAGGGGGATCTTTTTCTTTTTCTATTTCCATTTCAATTTTCTTTTGTTTTTGGTGGGACTGCTGAGTGGGTTTTGGTTGTTTAGGGGGTAAAGATTGAAGCTTTATTATAGACATTGGATGAGTTGACATATTAAAGATTCAATTTTTGTATCATATTTTTAGTTTTATCTGGTTTGATTTTGCTCTAATATGAGTATGGCAATGCATGCAGCTACTAGAAGCTGGGTTTGGTTTCTTTCGTAGACCAATAATTGGAGTTTAGCTTTAATAAGTTTGTGTTTTGGCCAAATTCTATATGGTGATGGCTTTGTTAGGAAAGTGGTGAAAAGCTTGTTTAACTGATGTAGGGGTATGATATAGTGAAATGATTTTAGCTATTAGTTATTGATAGATTAATTGGGTTTTTGGATTTTCGTTTGTAAAGAGAAATATGAAGAAAACGACTGATAAAAAGAGAGTCACCAATCAATGAAAAATCACATCACGGTTTTCAGTTTTAGGTTCTGTCTTTTGTAATGAATAAAAGATTAAAATCACTTTCCTAATGAGCTAAAGTTGCTTACTTGTGCAATATTATCCTCATCAAAGCCGGAAACTTGCATTGTTGTTGATTTTCATTTTTTTTTCTTGAATTGCAAGGTTGGACTTTTGTGGTGAAATTTTCGTCTCGGCTGTTTCTAACTTTTCTTGGTCCCAACTCCTGAAGATGAATTTGCTCTTCTTTGTCACAGAGTAGTTTGCAGTTCTCAGTTGCAAGGAAGGGACTCGTCAAATTTTAATCTGTTTGCTTCCGTCACTAGTGCAGGTTTCTCCGCCTTTTTTTCTATCACGCATACTTTACGAGAACTCATGAGTCCGCGTCTTGTACTAATAAGAAATGCTTTCTTGAATCATATCTAAATTTGTAGACATTCTGCTGGATGAAGCTGTCGAGCAAGTTCAACTTCCGAAGGGTGACACTTGGTCCATTCATAAATTTGGTGGCACCTGTGTTGGAACTTCTGAAAGAATACAAAATGTTGCAAACATTGTTGTTAAAGATGAGTCAAAAAGGAAATTGGTTGTTGTCTCTGCAATGTCAAAGGTGACGGATATGATGTACGATCTCATACACAAGGCACAGGCTCGGGACGATTCCTATATAGTTGCACTGGATGCTGTTCTGGAGAAGCATAAGGCAACAGCAATTGATCTACTCAAGGGTGATGATTTGACTAATTTCTTAGCTCGGTTGCATCAGGACATAAATAACCTCAAGGCAATGCTGCGTGCAATATATATTGGTATGTGTATTTGTTGATAATGCCCAACACAGTGTATTTGTTGATAATGCCCAACACTTTACGCAGTATAAGGTTTGATGACCAAATTACTCTGTCTTGCCTATACACGAAAAGGAACAAGTCAAAAGTTGTAGTTATTCTGATTAACTTGTAACCCTGAGAGTCAGAATGGGTTTTATGTATCTTGCCTCCTCGTAATTTTTTTTTTTAGTGGCATGTGTCAATCTACATGTGTTAAATATAGGTTTCTATTGGCAATTCTGATTTGTTTGGCTGTGCATAATATTATCAATGCTTTCTATCATTCTTGCTGAGCAGTGACCAGAATTCTTGGTTTACTGCAGCCGGTCATGTCACTGAATCTTTTTCTGACTTTGTGGTTGGACATGGCGAGTTATGGTCTGCGCAATTACTGTCTTCCGTTGTCAGAAAGGTGCTTCATATCTTTGAGGCATTTAGTTTTACGAATTTCTTTACTTTGAGAGTTGCGTGCGTCTATATTTTTCTTAAAGACATTCTATTGGTTCTTGTAGAGTGGGTTAAAATGTGTTTGCATGGACACTAGAGATGTCCTTGTGGTAAATCCTACAAGTTCTGATCAAGTTGATCCAGATTACTTGGAGTCGGGCCGAAGACTTGAGAAGTGGTACTCTGAAAATTCATCCGACATAATTGTTGCAACGGGGTTTATTGCCAGTACACCTGAGAATATTCCCACAACTTTGAAGCGAGATGGAAGTGACTTTTCTGCTGCAATTATGGGTGCTTTGTTCAGAGCACGCCAAGTCACAATTTGGACAGACGTGGATGGTGTGTACAGTGCAGATCCCAGGAAAGGTTTGTTCTAATTATTTGTGCACATACTCTGTCGAAGACGTAGCAATTTTTTCTTTCTCCCCTGTACTACACTTTGATAGTGCACTAGCATTTGATTTCATTCTGTTAATATCCTCTTTTCTTTAATTGTCTGCGACAGTTAGCGAGGCTGTGGTTTTGAGCAAATTGTCTTATCAGGAGGCATGGGAAATGGTAATACTTTCTAGTACTGTTTGGTATTAAGGAGTCCTAGGTTTTGACATTGCATCAACCATTGACCAGTTTTATCTATGCAGTCGTACTTTGGGGCAAACGTTTTACATCCTAGAACAATTATTCCAGTCATGAAATATGACATTCCAATTGTGATACGAAATATTTTCAACCTCTCTGCACCTGGGACAATGATCTGCCGACCTGCCGATTTTGAAAATGAAGATGGCCACCAATTGGAGTCTACAGTTAAAGGGTTTGCAACAATCGATAATTTGGCCCTTGTAAATGTCGAAGGGTGAGCTTTCCATTCATAGACTTATGATAATTGTGAACAACAAAGTCAATGTTGAGCTTGTTCTTTCATTACCGATATGAAACTGTAAGTTTCAATATTCTGCAGTACTGGAATGGCTGGTGTCCCAGGTACTTCTAGCGCTATTTTTGGCGCTGTGAAAGATGTTGGAGCAAATGTAATTATGATATCCCAGGTAGTATTACTCACTTATCTCATCAGTGCATACCGAATAATGTAATATTTCATTCAGGATTTGATGGATTTGCCTTGACTCAGGCTAGCAGTGAGCATTCTGTGTGTTTTGCTGTGCCTGAAAAGGAAGTCAGGGCTGTAGCTTCAGCTTTAGAGTCTAGATTTCGTCAGGCATTGAGTGCCGGTCGTCTTTCTCAGGTACTTCAATTTTCTGCAAGTCTATGAAAAGTTGCATCACCTGAAATGTGTGTTGTGTCTGCTTAAAGGAAAATCTTGTGGTCCTTGAGTTCAGTTATACATTTGGTGTTTCAAAAAGAATTCTCAATATTATTTTTCCTTTAAGAAAGCAGGATCATTGCTACATGAATGAATGTGTTTTTCTTCTATAGTCATGACATCACCAGTTTTCCAGATCACCCAATATGTCAAGTCGGGTGTCTGCAGAAGTGCACACCTATAATGCCAAAGCAGGATACTGTAGTTGAAAATCTAGTTTATCATTGCTACACGAATGAAATGATTTTCTTCTATAGTCATAACAACATAAGTTTTTCCTGATCACCACCCTATTTATCAAGTCAGGTGTCTGCAGAAGTGCACGCTTATAATGCCTATTCTGAAAATATTTATAAGTTTAATTTCTTGATTATGTTGGATGTTTTACAGATTGCCGTTATCCCAAATTGTAGCATTTTGGCTGCTGTTGGCCAGAAAATGGCAAGTACCCCTGGAGTTAGTGCCACACTTTTCAGCGCACTTGCCAAGGTCGGGAAACTTTCAGATTTTAGAAGTTTTATGATATCTTCCTTTAACTCATTATAGTTTAACTTCCACTCTGAAGGAAGAAGTACTTATTATCACCTTTCTCTATCACCCAAAATATAAAAATATAATGCAAAAAAAAAACAAAACTCTTTTTACTAAATGTGGTGGATCAGATGTAAGACTCTCAACCATGTCCTTCTACAGGCTAATATCAACATACGTGCTATAGCACAAGGCTGCTCGGAGTACAATGTCACTGTAGTTGTCAAACGAGAAGATTGCATTAAGGCATTACGAGCTGTGCACTCAAGATTTTATCTGTCGAGAACTACAATAGCAATGGGTATCATTGGACCTGGATTGATTGGTGCTACATTGTTGGATCAGCTCAAGGAACAGGTACTCTTGAAAAAAATTTGCAATTCAATCTGTTGGCAATTAAAATATGTAATTTTAGTCTTTTCACATTTCAATCAGCTACGACTATATTCTTTTAAGCTTAAACCCTATTATCTGGAATTTTCTTCGTTCTTAATTTTTTGCTCTTTAGAAGCAGAGTTGATTACAATCTTCTACTGTGATTGACCTTGTTGTCATTTAATTATTGATTTATTTTAGCTCGTATGTTTTACCATCTAAATGACGTATTCCTGATCTCCGTGTTTGGAGTTGTTCTTTCAAATTCGTGAAGATTATGGCTTCTGCGTACACATAGATCATTTTATGTATTTCATCTAACCATGCAGGCAGCAGTCCTCAAGGAAAAGTCTAATATTGATCTTCGTGTGTTGGGTATAACCGGATCAAAGACTATGCTCTTGAGCGATACGTAAGTTTTGTGAATTTATGCATGATAACCAACATCAGCATGCTCGATTTTGGATTCAGCAACCTTACATACTTATATTTGATTATACTAGGGGACTTGACTTGTCGATATGGAGAGATCAACTAAAGGAGAAGGGGGAGAAGGCGGACATGCAGAAGTTTGTTCAATAT